>CP126891.1:177406535-179854035 GCA_030440675.1 Furcifer pardalis | reverse complement strand
CTTCTTCTGAAATTATGTTTCCCAAAATTCTGGGGGCTGTGGCATTCTTTCGTTTTAGAATTAAAACCAGAGGTACTTTTCTCTCTTTCACTCAGACAAGATGACTTTTAAATTCAACATTGGAAGTACAGTACAGTATTCCTGTTTCTAATTGGGATCACGGTACATGGGTTGGAAAGGCTTAATTCTTACCCCAAACAGACAAGTTCCCCCTCTAAATTCTACGGCACTAGAAAGAGTTGAAGAGGTGGGAGTGGGGGCTCAACTGGCATCAGTCTAGTTTGTCTTTTTCTTTCTTTCTTTAAAAAAAAGCTACGTATGGACATGCATGTGTACAAATAAAGGGATGTGAGTGAATTTAAATGGGAAAAAACTTATATGGAAGGGAAAACATAAACTGTCCCAACCCACCCATTGATAGCCCCATTTCTAAGCAGAACATTACCTGCAGACACCAAGAGAACTAAACAAGAGAATGACCCTTGATGGATATGGACCTCAAGTTCCCCAACTCAGATCCAGGAAGAGCTTTATGGCAAGAACAAACACGCTTGAGGTTACACAAGAGCAAAATCATATTAGAAGATGGAGGAAGGCGCTCACAGAACAAGGAATAGCATTAAAGGATGATATGGCTTAGGAAATCAACATCACTTGGAGGACCATGAATAGGCCAAGGGTCAGAGTGCCTAAATGTGAGATCAACATGCTGTTGGCAGACAACAACACATTGTATGAATGTGGAGAGGTACAAAACCCAAATCATTTGGTAGTTTGCCAGTTACTACCAAAAACATGTACAGATGAGTATTTAAATTTGGCCAATGACAAAGCCAAGAAGGTGGCTTTATTTTGGCAGTTTTAAGTCTGACCTTGACATGAAAGTAGAAAAGATAAACTGTTCCAACCCACCAATTGATAGTTCCATTTCAAAGCAGTGGTGGAAAAATGCCTCAACTACACTAATCTAATCACACTAACTTGGAAGTAAAGGGAATGCAACTTTTAGTTGCATGCTCGATATCAGAAGCGTAGCTTACCTTGGCGGGGCCCCGTATAAAAATTATTTGGGGGCCCTTTATATGTGGGGCGGAGCTAACGTCATGACATCATGACGTCATGGGGGGAGCCAACGTCATGACGTCATGGGCAGGGCCAAAATAAAAATAAAATAAATAAAAATAAAATAAATAAAATAGAATTAAAATGTAAAAAAAAAAACCCACACACACCTCAACCCACCCACCCACCCACCCGAAACACAAAAACCTCACTTACCTTAATCCTGGGGCCTCTTCTTCCTCCGCCTCTGCTGTCACCGCCGCGCCGCCGCTGCTGCCATCGCACGACCGCTCCCTCGACGCGCACGGCGAAGGCAAGGGGCAGCTGTGGAAGGCGAGCGGGCGCAGCGAGGCAGCCCCGAGGCCCTCCCCCCGGTCGCCGCAGGGGCTCCCTGGCAGGCTGCGCCAGCCCGGGCGGCGCTCTCCACCTCGACGCTGGGGTGACAGGTCATGTGGCAGGCATGACAAGCGCACGGAACACTGTTTCTCTACAGTACTTGCAATTTTTTTTGCTTTCGAACTGCTAGGTTGGCAGGAGCTGGGACAAAGACGGGAGCTCATTCTGTCCTGCACTGGTGTAAAAAAAAGTGCTGTTTTTTTTTAACTCGACAGCTTAACCTATCAATCCACCTCTTCGGAAGCAGCTGGGCCTTGTGATTATGACTAAACTCGGATTTTTGCTATTTCCCCGAAAGAGACCCAATTAAGGCTCGGAATTCTACTGAAATTAACGCGAAGCTTAGCCGGTCTACACGGCTTCGATGCTCTCCGGGGATGGGGCGAGGGAATGGGAGCCATGAATCGGGCGCACTAGGACCCAGCGGAGGCTTGGTGAACAACTTGCCTCCCCTTTCCCTCCTCTGTTGCGGCTCCGCCTCCTGCCGTGGAAACTTAGCCATGGGTTTGGAAGCGATCCGGTACCGTCGGGGCTCCCTGCGGATCCTCAACCAGCTTCTGCTGCCGCAACAGAGCCTTTATGAGGAGATTATTTTTAATTTTATTTTTTGCCGTTGGGGGCCCCCATAGCCCGGGGGGCCCGTATAATTGATACGGCTGATACGGCGGTAGCTACGCCTCTGCTCGATATGTAACAATGGAATTAAGCTGAATCTCTAATATCAGTGAGAAAAAAGGATTTCTCACTCCCAGAGAAACTGTTCTTCTCTGTTACTATTCTGATCATTATCTCTTCCCAAAGTTTTGTTCCTCCTTTATCCATCTATTGCATCTCCTCCCCCCTCCAGATAGAGTCTTTTTGAAAAGATGCAAGGCCTTATTGATTTTGCATCTGTACCAGTCTGTTATATAGATTAAAGATTTGGCCTGGGGAGGCCTTAGGTTCAAACTCTTGATACGACTAGGGAGTTCATTGATGAAAATGGGCTCTTCACTATGTCTTAACTTGACCTACATCAAAATATGGTTGAAAGACCATGGATTGGCTGGATAGTGAACTATCTTGAGTTCTTTATGAATGCAACTCAAAACATGCAGAAGACTAATCTTGGTTCATACCATTGTGGAGTATGATATGAAGAACTTCCGTAATACCACCCCAGTTGTAAGGCTCCTTCCTGAGTGCAGTGGGGCTGGCTCCAACGTTGTTGAGATTCCAACTCACAATCCATACTGTGATATTTTTCAGAGCTAAGAAGAGTTACTTAGTTGGACTAGAATTCTGGAGTCTGTGGCCAGCATGACCCACTGACTGGGGAATTGTAGAAGTGAGTTTTTTAAAATAGTAATTACTTTTTTTACTGATTGGTTGGCTTGTGACTTTTTAAGTCTGTTTTTGAAGAAAATTGTGTTTCCATTCTGCTTGTAATGTTGTGGTGTTTTTTTTGCTTTTGGAACCCTGAGAAGCAGGAAAAGGGATTTATAAATAATTTTCAGGAATAAATGAAATAAGTAAAAGAAGCTGTTAAATCCAATCATTTTGGGAAGACAGAGATAAGCAGTGGTGGAAAAATGTCTCAGTCAAACCGATCTAATTAGATGGGGGATCAATCAACACAGTCTGGCCTTTGATTTGTCAAATTAACAGAGATTTCTCCCAATATAGTTTCAGTGTCTGCCTACAACCTCAAGATATCAGTCTGCTCCACTTATTTGCATAGGATGCAATGATCTCGAGATTTCAGAAATTATAGCCTTGTTAGTCTGTGTTTCAAGCATATCAGAGAGTAAACAAAACAAAATGACAAAAATCTTTGTGGCACTTTAAATAATAACAGCAGTTAGTCTTTTAAGTGCCACAGCATTTTTTGGTCTTTTTGTTTCATTTTGTTTATTCTCTGATATGCTTGAGATGTCAGTATCACTGAGAAAATATGAGGCATTATCATATTGCTTCCTGCTGTAAACCAATTTTTCTCTCTCTTGCACGTCCTACACGAGTTATCACAGGCCCATCCATACTGGTCTTCCCCTCCCTCCTTTTTTGGTCTTATCATTTGTTGTGCATTATTGTGACATTTGCCATTCCTATCCAGGCATGGGCTGGGCCACTGGGACAGCCTTCTCCCCCATCCCTTGGTCACCGCCCCTCGCTCCTGTCCAGTGCCCTCCCATGGTGCCCTCTCCTCTGGCACCCTGGGGCACAAATAATAATTTTTATTATTATTTTATCTGTCCGGCATGCAGCACTTTAGATTAAGCCATTGCTCCAAATTCCCTCCTCTAGGTTGGAGCAATGGTTTATTCTAAAGTGTCTAGTGCTAGGCGGACCAAGTGAGGGGCAGTGACCAAGTGGTTCCCAGGGGCAGCCTTCTCCCTCGTCCCTGGGTCACCGTCCCTCACTTGCTCCGCCCGGCATATGACACTTTACATTAAGCCATTGCTCCAAGTTCCCTCTTTCAGCTTGGAGCAATTGTTTATTCTAAAGTGCCATGCTCTGGGCGGAGTAAGCAAGGGGCAGTGACCAAGTGGTTCCAGGGAGCAGCCTCCTCTCCCATTCCTTGGTTGCCACCCCTCACCCCTGTCCAGCACCCTCCCATGGTGTCCAGCACACCCCTGCTCCTATCTCAGTGGTGTTGCTGGGGGAGGGCTAGGGGGGCTGTGGTCCCAGGTGGCATTTTTTGGGCTACATATATTCTTGGACTACAATTCCCAGAAACCCTAGTGGGAGTGAGCGCCAGCGTCCACCAGGGGGCGGCAAATTTGGCTCCAGCCCTGGGCGGCTGAATTCCACACTACATTACTGTCCTATCTGAACATGTTAAGGGGCTCAGGGAGCAAAGACAAGCCAATATCCACCCAAACCCTCCCTATCATCTCTCTGTGTGTCATGTGACATGAGAAATACTAACTTATTTTATGTTAACTGGCCAAAGACAGGGTCAGGGAGGTTAATTCATGATAATACTACATATTGGCTGAAATCCTGTAGAGGTTTGATGAACATTATGCTCAGGGAGGCAGTGTTGTGCAGTTGTGAACAGCATTTCTGTGATTCTTCTCTCCTGCTTCCACTTGTTCATGTTACATATTCTGAGAATTTATGAAGAATAAACCAAAATTTCTATATGAAATAAGAAAATCCTTCTGAAGGGGAAAATAATTCGACTAGGCTTCATAGGTTAGCATTTCAAGTAGTTTAAATTGCCACGTTTGCTTAGTAAGTGTTGATTTCATTTGCTGACACTCTGAGAGCACCTGCATATCTTAGGATGGTGGAATTTTTTGCAGATGTAATTTTGTTAAGTGAACGTTTTATGACTCACCACTCTCTCTTTGAAAGATAAAATTGCTTTTAGCAAAATTTCCAGTCTCATTGTGTGAAAGAGATTTCACTCTAGTTTTATGAAGCAATTTTTAAAAAGCAATTAATATACTAACATAGAAAACATGCAACTCACCCTAATTTGGCATCTCAGTACGTCTGCCTTTACCTGCTTTTACAGTGTCTCAACAGCTCAGTCAAAATCTAGACTTCCACACAGTTGACTTTAAACCACTTTTACAGCATTGACTTCCATAGGGATTAATCAACCTTTGAATTTTAGCTAATCTGGGCTGTACAGCTTTATAGCTACTTCAAGATACAAGTTGGTGTATCAAAACCTCTGTCCCAGGTAGGACACTTGTAAAAGAAGTTTTGCTTTATCCACAGTAGGCCTGCCCTGCCTATTAGGATGGGTGAGATGCCCATCTCAAGCAGTGGCACCCAAACAGCACTATATTGCGCTCTCTTCCCCCACTGCAGCTGGGAAGCAGTCAGGGAGTCTCTTTAAGAGAGTCCACAAAAAGGCCGAGGAGCACTGCACTACGCGTACAAATATGTAAACACAGTGACGGAGCAGAAAGCAACAGGAAAACAGACAACGCATGCTAAGGGGGAAAATAAGTTTCACTACAATGCGTGAATAATATATGGTGTATTGCTCTCTTGATGCTTTGTTAGAAAGGTTGTGAAAATGTTGATGGGTTCGGTAGCTGAGAGGAAAGTAGGATTTTCATAACTTCAGAAATATTTTCATAGCTTGGGAGAAAAAAAGTGTACCACCCTTTGAGGAATCAACAAATCTGCAAAGTTTATAGGGCATTTTTGGAATAAAATAAAATAAATATAAAATGGTGCAAAATTTTAAATACCGGTATGTGAATGGTGGCAATTTGTACAACTGCCGAAAAGTTAAAAACACAAATACATTGCAAACTGGGAAAAGCACATTAGGAAAAATGCACAAAAAATTGTACAAAATTTCGGTGTCTTCCCAAAGGCATCCGGAAACAGGGGAGTTTTTATTTTACTCCCCAAACCTCCAGAAACAAAACTAGAAGTGAGTACTGTATTTCTTTTCCTTTTTCTTTCTTTTCTATCTTGGACAGCCTATTACAGTGACAGTGAACCTTGGCATGCCACATGTTCTTGAACTTCAACTTCCAGATGCCCTGATCAGCAGGAGTGCTGACTTGGGTTTCTGGTAATTGAGGTCCAAGAACACCTATCCTGCTTGCCATCGCAGGATAGAGAGTGTTGGGATAATTAATTGGCCCACACGACCCAGCTTTCCTGTCTTGTTTCACTGGATTTAGAGAGTCCCAATGTACCCTATATTGCCCTGGAGTGTATGAGCCAATGAGAGTCAAATGTGGTGGTGGCTAGGAAACCTTCAAGGTTGTGATGCTTCCTGCAACACACCCAGTCTATCCTAACTGAGCCATGTTTCAACATTCCAAAAATTTATTTATTTATTTATTCAATTTGAATAGCTGCCACAATCAACGTGCGACTCTGGGCGGCATACATAAAATCTCCAATGTTTAAACTCTAGAAACCCTTAAAATTCCTAAAAACACTGAAAACCTACCTCCTACCCACACCAGTTAAAAGTCTAGTTAAAAGCTTTTAAAAGCATGAGTGATCCTCCTCTAAATGAGCCAGTGGGGGGGGGGTTGCCCCCTCTCCACCACCTCACACCTGCCCTGCCATCCATCCAAACGGCCAAGTGCTTAAGATCTCTCTCTCTCTCTCTCTCTCTCTCTCTCTCTCTCTCTCTCTCTCTCTCACACACACACACACACACACACACACACACACACACACACACACACACACACACACAGACTCCTGATAACTGGTCAAAGTAACACCTGGTTTTTGAACCATATACACTCTGAGGTGGGAGCACAGACAATTGATTTTTAATTTTGTTAAACATAACCCAAAACAAACCACCACAAGGAACAGTCAATCTGAAACAAAGGCTATGATAATTAAGAGGAAAAGCACTAAAAAAAAGCTAGCAAATCTACCTAACATGAATCAGCATAGCGTCGGTATAGATTTGGAGCATCCACAGAATGCATCCTCCTGGCATGGCATCATAGGACAGCCACTGAGCATAGCCTCTCAAAAAGAAAGAAAAAGGCAGCAAAGTCCACTAGTGTAACTTCTGAATCCCCCTTTATGCGTTAAGTTTCACATTTTGGACCTTTCCAAAGCCTACCAATTAGGCTTTGCATTCCCTCGCATGTTCACAAAGACAAGAACATTTTCTGCCACCTCCCTTAATACAGTTGAAGTTATTTTTCAATTAGCACAATAACAAGGAACAAGTTGACTTGGTATGAAAAGCTTTTTTCAGCCAAAGTGAGCTACAGGTACAGTGGTACCTTGCTTAAAGACAGTGGTGGGCTGTCAAAATTTTTGCTACCCCACCATGGGTGGAGCTGACATCATGGGTGGAGCCATTTTGGCTGTCCGGAAATACACTTCTGGAGGGTGGCTGGAGAGGCGACCGAACCGGTCACCCGGGGGTTCTATACCCCCCGGCAATCCCCACTGGAAAGCTGCTACCGGTTCAAGTGAACCGGTCTGAACCGGTAGCAGCCCATCACTGCTTAAAGAGCATAATGCGTTTCCATGGGATTGCTCTTTAAGCGAGTTTGCTCTTTAAGCGAAACACCATTGTAAGTGACCAATTGTGACTTGGAGGGGGGATTGTGAAACCTGATTTATTTGTTAAGCAAGTTTTTGGTTGGTTTTATTTGTTAAGCGAGGCGGCCATTCAGAGAAAATTTTGCTCTTTAAGCGAGTTACTCTCTAAGTGAGGTGCTCTTTATGAGAGGTTTTACTGTATTATTGAATTGTTCTTCCTATGCTTAGACAGCTATGTCTGGGCACTGACTAAAAAGCCTGACACCAGAAAAGCACCAGGTTCCAGGTTCCTGTTTCTCAGTTTTTTCACATTACCAACTCCAGCTCTCAATCTTGTAGCATGTGACCATTTAAAACATGGCCACCTGATTACTGTAAAACTTCAAGTCCTGATTTGACTGTCATAAATGGACTTGGCAACCTTGGAGCTGAGCGCAGTCTGGTGCCAGCTTGTCTCAGCAAAGCTGATGACTGTGCAATGCTATGGCTGCAATCTTATGCTTGAAGATCAATGAGTTCAATGGGCATTTTAATACTGTTACATGTGTACATGTTTGCAGCACATATTTGCTGGAAAACAACTTATTCTACACATACATGTTGAAGTTTAAAAAAATGATTTTATGCAAGATTTCTAATAAAAATGATACAATTTTGGGGTTTACACTAACATCAGGGGTTTTGGAGGAGTTATTAAGACGTGGGTTGATGGGGCTGCAGTGGCTTGGTTTAAGATGCTGCGCTGGATAACCAAGTATTGTGTAACAGAGTGAGTGCCTGCCATCTGTCCCAGCTCCTGCCTACTTAGCAGTTTTAAAGCAAGAAATTGCAAGTAGATAAATAGGTACTACTTTGACGAGGAAGGTAACAGTGTTCCGTGTGCTCCGGCATCTAGTCATGCCTGCCACATGACCATAGAAATGTCTGCTGGCTCTTTGGCACCACCCTGTAGAATTGGCCATTTCTGGCTTTTGAGCAAGGGAGACCATTACCTTTACTATACTGTATGTGTGAAGGCAAGTGGGCACCCACTCAAGGCAGTGAAATATTAAATTAAAAAATTCCATTTGAAAGGAACCCTGAAAAGACACCATTTGGGGATATTGTAGAAGGAATAGAACCTGTAGATCAAACTGCCTCAGTACCAAGCAAATGGCTTTGAAAACCTGACCTGAATTATTTAGCTTACTCGGTGCCTAGCAGGACCCCTCTTCTAACATTGTCCTGGGCCACTTTGTTGAGATCATCTTCCCAAGGAAGCAACAAGTGTTTTTGTCTTTTTCTCTACCTTGTACAAAATGTTCCACACCCTGTACCTTTGGAAACAAGCTTTCCATAACTGTGTTCCTCTTCAGACAACACCCTTCCTACGTCTATTCTTAACCACCCTGTTAAATCTTTTTAAGAGGAGAAAAAGGCCTCGTTAATGGGGTTCTGCTTCGCTCTGTAAATGTTAGGATAACTTTTAAAAAGGAAATGGCATGTAATCGGTCCAAAGAAAATCCATTAAAAAAAGGAGGGGCAGATCTATTTCCTACCTGTCTTTTAAATATACCTGTAGTATGTTTCATACTACTGCAGTGGCTCAAGTCACTAAGACGCTGACTGGGAGGTGGAAGGTCAGCAGTTCGATTCCCGAGTACTGCAGGACGGAATGAGCTTCCGTCTCTGTCCCAGCTCCTGCCAACCTAGCAGTTCGAAAGCAAAAAATTGCAAGTAGATAAATAGGAACCACTTCGGTGGGAAGGTAACAGCGTTACATGCACTCATGTCTAGTCATGCCTGCCACATGACCATGGAGGCGTCTGCAGCGGCAGACAGCGCTAGCTATTCGGCTTGGAAACAGAGATGAGCACTGACCCCTAGAGTCAGATACGACTGGCTTTCGAGCAAAGGAAACTTTTACCTTTACCTATGTTTCATATAGGATGGAATATAATTTTCTTCTTACAAGTAGAAACATTCTTACTTAGCATTAAGACAACAATTTTGGCTGAAAGCCCACATAGTATAGTTATAGTAATGAGAGTATGCTGGCATGAAAACTGTCATTCCAGCACAGAATTCACCCTGCCCCCTCTGTTTTGGCACTCGGTCTCTAAAAGGTTGGCCATCAGTGGACTAGGTTGTTTTATATCCACGTTCCCAGTGAGGCATGACATTCATTGGGTTACCTTGAGCCACCTCCACTAACCTGGGTTGTTGTGAGGATAAAGTGGGAACAACGAGAGCCACCTACAGTATACTGCTTTAAGCTCACTGGAAAAAGAGTTGGATATGAAGGTAGCTGAAATGAACACTTAAAAAACTCACATTAAGCGTCTCTGCATTTTTAATACATATTACTCTCAGTGTAACTTTGCATTATATGGCAGAAGAATGGAATCAGAAAATAATGCCTTTAAAGAGCAACATGTGGCCTGGGAACCTTATAATGTATTTGAGGGCAGAACTGTATTATGAGGTTCCCAGGCCACAAAGCAGTGATATGTGCCAGACAGAGGCAGTCTGAAGACAGTATTTCAAGAATGTAGGCCAGGAGTTCTCAACTTTTTAAAGTCGGGGCCTGAGTCATGTCCCTCAGCAGTGATGGGATGTAACCGGTTTACACCAGTTCGTCCGAACCGGTAGTAACTTTTTCCAGTGTCCTGGAGAACCGGTAGCAGCTTTTGGGGGGAACCACCTACGATTTAAAAGCTCTGGTTGATTTGTGTTTGGGACGGGTGGGTGTATTTTAATGTATTTTTATTTTTTTAATTTAATTTATTTATGGGTTTGTGTTGTGGGTGGGTGGGTTGGTTGATGTGTGTGTGTGTATGTGTGTGTGTGTGTGTGTGTGTGCTTATTTTTATTTTATTTCATTATTTTTTATTTATTTATATTTTTCTTTGGCCCCGCCCATGTCATGATGTTGGCTCCACCCACATAATGATGTCATTACATTAGCTCCGCCCACACTGTGATGACATCACGGTGGGTAGTAAAAAATTTTGACATCCCACCACTGTCCCTCAGAGAGCTTTGGGAGCCATATGGCCATTTTGTCCTTCCTCCATCACATGGCACTTCCTGGTGTGGTGGAGGCGGTGGGGAACCCAGATGAAATTGTGCCGTGGGCCGCATCCAGCCTATGGACCACAGGTTGAGAATCCCTGATGCAGACCTATTCAAGCAGTATCTTTGAGGACTGTATTTTATGTCCTAGGAGAGGTGCTTTTGTCTTCCTTCATTGTTATTTTTCTATCATACAGAATTGGCTGCCAGAAGATAAGGCTTGTTGCATTTGTGGAAATTCTGTACCTGAACCAGAATCCTGGTTTTACCGTGCATTCTAGGCACATGTAGCTCCTCCATGAACAAAACAGGGTCTCCTTCTCAAATCGTCTTTTGTGTCAGAAGCATGACAACTGAGGAAAACAGGGCTGGAGTGCTTCCCTCCCCACATGCAGTGTACATATATAGTTGAAAATAATGCTCATATAGAGATAAGATCACAAACAAGATTAGGAATTCATTCATTTGCTCCACTTGTAGGGCAAGGCTGGTCAACATGCAGCCTGCATGCTGCATGTGCCCTGTGAGCCAGTTTGTGTTTCAACCAGCAGCGAACATACCCAAGTGTGGCCTTTAAAACATGGAGCCAATTCTGCCACATTTTGAGGTCTCTTATTATCCCAGAGCTTCTATACCCACCCCAAAAAGTTTTTACTCATAAACACATTTTTGATCACTAGAAGACACACAAAAATATTTTTCTGATAAAAAGCTTTATATTTAAAAACAAACAATCCCACCGTAGCAAATTTAACACATATAGCTCATGTATTGCAGGGTTTTTTTAAATAACCAAACAAACTCTGTTAGCCCCTACCTTCAGAGTGAAGACTTCAGGCACCTGGCAAATCTGGAAAATGACCCTTGGCCATGTTGAGTTCAACCACCCAGGAGACTTTGTCACTGACCTTGCAACATGGCTGTTTATTCTGTGTTATGTTACCTGCTGTCAACCAATACATGTTTTTTTATTATGTGCTGTCAAGTCAGAACCAATTAATAGAGACTCAAATAGGGCTTTCAAGGTAAGTGAGGTATTTCAGGAGTGGTTTTACCAATTCCACCCCTTCCAGTATGTTTCCTGAGACCTAGTCTGTCTACACTACACCATACCACACCCAACTAACTGATAAACCCTAAAAGAATCTCCTGGGTTAAATGAGATATAGAAGGAATGACTTTATATGTCTCAAATTTCCATGGCCAACTAAGGATTAAAACCTGAAGTCTCCTGAATCTTGTCTATCATTCTGTCAACTACACTCCACTGCGTAAATCTCTGTTTGGGGACAAAGAAACATGAAAACAACTGCTGTATACTATGTCACCAGAAGTTACTGCTAGAAGCCTGAACTAGGTTTAAATTCTCTTAATATATTACATGCATTTGTTACCAGCAACAATTGGGGTTTTCCCTTAATGATGTATTGACAATTTATCCTACTTTTTTCATATAATTTCCCTTTGTGTCCTATCTACAGCTCTCCAAACTTGCAGCGTACGGTAGCCTGAAATATAAGGTAATGATGATGAATTGGGGTTTAGTCTATGAACACTTGCTCCAGCCTTTCCCAATCTGTGACCCAGTCTTGAGATGATTAGGGCTACATTTCTCATCATCCTTTACCATTAACCAACCTGGCTTGGATTTAGGGTTGATGAAAATTGGAGTACAAAACATCTGTAGGCCATAAGATTGCGGGGCGGGGGTGGTGGGTGGGGTTGACTTCCACCACAAAAAACATTATTCAGTATTTAAGGTATCACAGGACTCTTGTTTGATTTTGCTGCAACAGGCTACTTTAGGTCCCTCAATGGAAAATGTTTAACAAACTGAAGTTGATATGTGCTCAGAGGACATTTCCAAATCAATCTTGACACAACTCTGCTACCGCTTGTAAGTCTTTCAAAGGTGTTCGGAAGCCACAGATTGGAGCAGCTGTTGGATATCTTAGAGTCATTATTCAGTTACTATGGGATATATGAGGAAATCCTTCCTTTTATTGTCCTGGATCTCACAAAATCAGAGACTAAATCTTAGGAGCCCTGGCCAAATAATCACTCTTATGAATTGTAATGAGTTGCCACCAAACCAAGGGAAGTCTTTGTTCAGCTAGATAAAATACAGGAGTGAGAATCTGTTCCCACAAAAACATTTGTAATGTAAGTTTAGCTTCTAACAATCTGTTAGCTGATCAAGAAATATAAATAAACTTGGATGAGTGTGCCAGGACCCAGTGATGTGCTTGCCTTGATTGTTACTTCTTGATTGCTTCTTCTTCTTGGATACCTTGGAGTCATTATTTCAGAAAGAAGTTTGCACATTGGTAGACGTCTCTGTGATGACATTCCACACATGCAAATGGACTTGAGAATTTTTTAGTCATTTGGCTATCACGTCACCCGTTGGCTAGGTGGACCATGACATGTGCCTTCCCCTTTCACCTAGCCCAATGGAAGGTGCTTTGGTGAGTTTTAGTCCAGGCAGTATTGTGGCGGCTTAGTGGTTAAGACGCTGAGCTTGAAGACTGGAAAGTCGGGTTTCTATATGCGAGTGCTGCATGATGGATCTTGGGGACATGAAAGGAGCCTCTTTCAGGTGTCCCCCTGAGTGGAGTATCTCCAGCAAAAATCCTTTCAACCCAGAGTAATTTCTGACATAACATTTATTTAGTCCCGGTCTAGCATCATTGACAAGAAATGGGCAACACTGCCTAGTTAGACCACTCAAACACCCATGCCCAAACAAGGCTACCACCTAGTGGACAGAAAATTATGCTCTGCTCATGGCAAACAAGATTCTGGCTTGTTACATAATATGTTGAATATACTCTTTTGTTGGAACTAGTAATCAATTGTCTTTAATTTCACCATTCTCAAAAGTTTATAGTTAAAATCTCTCATGCCACCAACTGGATCAGTGGTACGGGTGTCACACTACGATGCAGAAGGCAGGTGAAAGGCTACTGCATTATATTCTCAGGACAGTCTTCATGGCTGATCGCTGTGATGATTGTCAATATTTGGATTCAGCTATGGCAGAATAATAATAATGGCATTTATATTCCATCTGTTTATGGCTTAGCATACTTACTTACCCAGCAAAGATTTTGCTCTGCTTGCACGCTTTTTAATTGTGGCAGGATTCATATTTGATTACTAGAAAGTTAAATAAATCATTTGGAATTTCATCTTCCAAATATCTTTGGAAATATCATTTTTTTATGGATGTGGCCCTTCTAAAATACATAACTAGAAATTACTGTTCCACAGAAGAGTACTGTTCAAAGAGTGACATTAGATTATTTCTTTTCCTTTCCCTGCTCATCAGCAACTGTTCCTTTGACCATTAGGTTATAAAAGGAAAGCACTGTGGTGATAGGATGTCTTCTTTCCTTTAAGCAAGATAAATTGATTAAAAGCAAATACATTCTTCTTACATCTGTTTGCAAAATCAACAAAGGATTTCCTTGCTGTCAGATTTTTGTTTCCATGTTAAAGGTCTCTAGGAGGACTTTAACATGGGGGAGATCTGGAAGGCCATCTGTTTGTTCAGGAGTATTTTAGAAGGAAAAAAAATCAAATTATTTTGAAAGTATATTTCATTGAAGATCTGATACGTGCAGCTTTTCAATACTGGGGCAGTAATATGTTTGAAATGATTTTTTTTGAAAGTCAGCCATCTGCTTTCAAAAATAGAAGGGTGTGTGTGTATGTGTGACATGCTTCCATGCACGTTTTCATTGCTAGATATAACCTGATATCTACACACCTTGCATTGACTCTGCAATGCCCAACTGAGGTTGACGGTAGAAATGATAGGCACAATATATGATTAAATATTTGGACTTCTATTCCCTGACTTTTTATATTAATGGGAGCAGAAAGACATGTCTTTCATTAGAATTACTCTTCTCATTCCTTCTGAAATTATCTGAGGTCACAGCAAGAGTGTTTTTCATAACAATTTTATTGATATTTTGAGTGAGTTTATTGAATATGTGTTGTTGAAAAATAAAGCCAGGACAAGAATACAGTACTTATCTTTTTGAAAATAGGGGAGGAGAAAGGGAAATTTCAATTGGAAGATGATAACATCCCAGTGGTGGTGGAAGCACAGATGTTGATATATTATTATTATGGTTTTGTTGTTGTCCAGTCGCACAGTCACATCCGACTCTTTGCAACTCCATGAACTTCTGCAGCCCGCTCAGCTCTACGCCCATTGAATTTATAATACCATCTAACCATCTCATTTTCTGTCACTCCCTTCTCCTTTTGTCCTCAATCTTTCCCAGCATCAAGGCTTTCTCAAGTGAATCCTCTCTTCTTATTTGATGTCCAAAGTGCTTTAGCTTCATCTTCAATATGTTCTTCCAAGGAGCAGTCAGAGACGATTTCCTTCAGGATTGACTGACTTGATCTCTTTGCTGTCCAAGGTACTCTCAAGTGTCTCCTCCAGCAGCACATTTCAAAGCCGTCTATTCTTCTGCATTCTCTATTCTTCCTTATGGTCCAGCTCTTGCTTTTTGTGTGTAGGGTGTTTATGTTTATAATGAAAAATAATAATTAAAAAGTCTTTTTCATTTCAAATAATTTACAGCTAAAATTTATCTTGAGTCTGGTTTCTCAGGTATGCAACATTATTGTTTAACAGCACTTATTTGCATTCAGCTCTAATTTTGGGTAATAATGAAGAGTCCAGGAGAAATCAAAAGCCTCCAAATTGTAGTGGAATTTTAGTTGTCCCTAACAGATATTGCCTACCTATGGATTTGGGATTTTGGTTTGTTTTTGTATCAACAATATAAAACTCATTGGGCATGTATCACTACACAAGAAATGTACAGAGGGGCATCACACATGTGAATATACTCTGATATATTATTTGATTACTGTATGTCCAATATAACATCCCTGTGGGTATTATTATTTTTTACTTGTTTGTTCTTTAAGCGAAATACCATTGTAAGCGACCAATTGTGACTTCTGGTGGGTAGATTGCAAACCCCGATTTATTTGTTAAGCGAGTTTTTGGTTGGTTTTATTTGTTAAGTGAAGCGAAGATTCAAATTCTGCTCTTTAAGCAAGTTACTCTTTAAGGAAGTTACTCTTTAAGCGAGGTGTTCTTTATGTGAGGTTTGAGTGTATTTATTCTCTCCCCCCCCAATTTCATTTCTATACTGACTATCTGACTACAGTCACTCTGTGTGGTTCCTTTTGAACGGCCACACTGAAATATATGGCCGTTTATAGTTCTTATATTTCGTTTATAATATATTTGTTCCTGTGTGTATGCAGATTTCCTTTATTTTGATATATCGCTCAGTTTGATTGTTAAGGATATTGATGTACGGGGCCTTTCAATTTTACATAATATGATATGCAATATGATTGATTCCAATATTAAAGTAAACAGTTATGTGTACACACTGTCAAATCAAATTTGGTACAAAACAGGCAGTGAGAAAAGGGAACTGATAGCTTTTGAAAGCCTATGTTAAGAATCAAAAGCAACCATGAGATTGTCATCATTGTGTGTTAAAAAGCACTGGCAAAAAAGAATGTTATCTTGAAATATTCTCCTTGGCCTTTGTACCTTTTGCTAACATGCTTTTGTTTTGTTAAGGCGGATGGGAAATGTTGGATGAATAGGCCAGTGAACATTAAATGTCGAAAACAACAATGTTGAGTCTATAAGTTTGTTCTTATTTTGTTTTTGTTTTGTTATCTGTATCTCCCAGTGCTGGATGACCTTAATCTTAGCCTTCTGGATAATGGCCTATATTTCTGCATGGGAAGACAACATCTCAGCATATTGCCATGATTTCCAGAGCCACTGGCATCTTTCTTTAATTGCTGTAGCCACAAAAAACTAGGCCATTTCTGACAAAGCATATATAATTTGGTAGCGTAAATAACACTTTGTGGCATGTTCCTGACCCTTAGATGCCATCCTGTCATTCCTCTGTGGTGAGATTTCTAACAAAACTTTTCTTCATGTTATTCCCTTCCCCAGGAGTATAGTGCACTTCCTCCCCCCGCCCCAGTCTTAAATGTCAATTTCTGGTTTTAATGAGGCGCCCTCTCCCCCATTGCCATCCCTACTCTGAGGTAACAGCTGTCTAATAGCTAGACATCCATATGAGATGTTGTGATAAAGAACTGAACAAAATTTAATTAAAACTAGCCTTGTTTATGTAGCCTTGTTTATGTGAGTACTCCCCTTGGATATCATTAACTCCTGCTAACTAGTTAGGAAAATAGTATTAGTGGAGGATTATTAATTAAGGGGAAAGCATAGATTGGAAAGGGCCAGGAGGGAAAGTCAAAGCCTGTGATTATTATTATTATTATAGGCCTTTGTGAAATGCTTCTACTAAGTCTGTGCTTATGAAAAATATTGTTTTGCTGTACAGTACTTCGCTTCCTTATCTTTACAGACAGAATGTGCCCTTAAGGCTGGCTTACCTGTAAACCTCTTCTGCTTAAAACTTAATAACAGGCTAAGAAATGAAACTAGTAATCAGCTCTGTGGTTTCACAGGGGGTAGTCCAAAGTCTGGTCTTTTATTTCCAGCGGAACACATTGACTGGGGTTGCTGGCAAGAACAGCGCTGCTTTCTAAGTGTTGTTACCCTGGCTAACAATACATAGAAAACAATGTGGTAGAAACAATGGAGGAAGGTTTTCCACATATAAGGGATATAGCAAACAGTTTGTATGTAGACAATGTAACTTTCATACAGGAAGACTTCTGAGGCAGGCTGAGGGGCCATCATGGCTACTGGGACCCCACCCCTTGCTTTAAGAACAGCCACAGTGACGGGACTTCCTCACTACCACCACCGCCTGCAGCAGTCTGAGGGGCCGCCATGGCTACTGGCCTCAGGATGCTCTCTACCTGCGTACGGGACCCCCCTTTGCCGGGGCTTTAAGAACACCTGCAGCACCGGGACTTCCTCGCCACCACCTGGAAGACTTCTGCGGCAGGCTGCGGGGGCACCATGGCTACTGGCCCCAGGACTCCATCTAAGTCCGGTCCCCCGCACCTGGCCAGGGGCTCTAAAGGCTGCCATGGCGACGGGCAGTGGGATTGTTCACAGCAGCCACCCCTTGGACTAATTTGGTGCTGGGTAGAATGGTCATTGAATTGTATTGTTAAATTAATTATTGTAATATGATACCTTCTCTGTATTGAGGACTGTACTTGTGGTATTGATATTGTTTAATTTCTGTGCTGTACTGACTACATTGTGTATCTGCATAATTGCCTGTATTATTGTGTATTGTATTATGTATCTGCATTGTTATTTGTATTAGTATTTATATACTACCGCCGGCCTTTGGAGTTGCGCCTCCAGACGAAGCTATTGGCTTTCAGGAAAGGTCTGAAAACTTGGCTGGCGGGAATGGTGTGGGGTAAGGATGGTTCATTGACCCCTCCCCGCTGGCTTATTTAACATCTTACAAACACCCTCTTATCCCTCTTATTTCGCTTATTCCTTTAGTTAAAGGAATGAGAGGTTGTTTTAAATTGTTTTTAATCTTTTAATTTGTTTTTTTTTTAGAGTTTTTAACAGTGTATTGTATGTCAGTTGTGATCCGCCCTGAGTTGCCTGTGCGAGTAGGGTGGAATATAAATTTAAATAAAAAATAAAAAATATATGATTGTAAGCCACCCTGAGTCGGGTTCCCCTGATTGAGCGGCCTATAAATTGAATTATTAAATTAAATTAAAAATATTCAACCATATGTCCAATTCCTGCACTATTTTGAATTTAAAGGGACACACAGTTTTTAAGTAAGTAAGTAAGTAAGTAAGTAAGTAAGTAAGTAAGTAAGTAAGTAAGTAAGTAAGTAAGTAAGTAAGTAAGTAAGTAAGTAAGTAAGATGAATAAAAATACATATTTATTATTTTAAAATGATTAAAACAAAAAGATGCATGTATATTTTCCACTTGTCCACATTTCATATGCATCTGCAGTAGTCCAAAAAGGTAATGTTTTGAAGCTCTGGAAATTTGCCATTTGAAACAAGAAAAAGGCGAAATGGCTTCTTTGCTGCAGTAGAAAGTAAATCAAAAGTCTGACAATGCTCTTAGTCATGAAACAATTTCTCATTACACTGATCACAAAGGAACAGTTCCTAAATAAGGCTGATATTATCTTTTGATCAAAGAGAAGTGGCAAGCTAAGGTTGGCTTGGGCTGTGCCTTCCTCAATGTAGGAAACTTGGCAGAGGTGACAGTACTGACTGATAAAGAGGAAAGAGCTGATTAATGAAAGGAGCTCAAAGTCTGAGCAAATGCTAGAAAATTGGGAAAGAAACCAAAAGGATAGTGAAAGCTTTTGGGATCCATTTCCTAGAATTCAAATACAGGTAATATCTAATGAAATTGAGTAAGAGGGGCAGCTCACCTGATGGCTTAGTGGTTAAAATGCTTGAGCTGGAGACAGGGTTGTATTTTGATACCTGAGAGATGCACTTGGGAACATGAAAGGAGCCTCATTTGGGAATCCCCTAAAAATCTTTTCAACCCAGAGTAATCTCTGACACAAAATTATTATTATTAGTAAGTGGGAACCTTAGAAGTTAGTTAGCATTGCTGAAGGAAGAGCTTGGGTATTGGTAGGGACAAAGGAGGACATCTCCATTGGAAACCTAAACTTAATATTTTTAAAATGTTAAACTACTGTATAGTTAAATAAACAATTCAGAAGCACCATTGGGTGTGGGTTCCCTGTTTGTGACAATAAATGATGAAGAACACACCACAGGTATCAATGGCAGACTCTGCCCCTCTCCAATAATATCTGCAGATGCCCCTGGGGCAAGCTATATGAGGAGTTCTCAACCTTTTAAAGCCTGGGGCCAGGCCACTCTCCCTCTGACAGCTTCGGGGGCTGGTTGGCCATTTTGCCCTTCATCCACCATGTGGCACTTCCTGGTGTGTTGGAGGCAGTGGGGGCCACATGAAATGGTGCTGTGGGCCGCATCCAGCCCACAGGATGCAGGTTGAGAATCCCTGCTATACATTTTATAGATGACTCCTCATTAGAAGAGATATTTCCTCAAGGTTGAGTATGACTGTGATTGTCACAGCCTGAGGTTTTTTTTTTTAACCTCAACGGAGCTTGCAAACTGGCTTGCTTAATTTGAGGTTTAGAATTAAGAATATTAAGCACACTTTTTGGTTGGTCAGTCTGATTTCACAGGAAAAAAATTGTATAATAATAATAATAATAATTTTGTGTCCGAGATTACTCTCAGTTGAAAGGATTTTTAGGGGATGCCTGAATGAGGCTCCTTTCATGTCCCCAAAGTGCAGATCTAGGGTATCGAAACCCAACTTTCCAGTCTCCAGCTCAGTGCCTTAACCACTAAGCTCCCGGGGGACTAATATCTCATCTCTAAGGACAGAGTCCCTGGTAACATGTACAGAGTTTTGCCCTATGATACCATGTGGAAGAAATGCCATAGTGCCAATGGCAGAGGGGAGAGCACGAGAGTTCTGTTTGTTAGAGGCAGGGTAATACCAGTCAAAATGAGGCCTATAATAAGGAAAGAATGAGGTATTGAAGTATGCAGTCCAATAACACATTTTACTCATAAATGACTGAATTAACTTCTTGCCAGTGTGCAAAATGAGCTCCTCCCTCAGACAAAGAGAAAAATGAGTTGTAGGGCAGGCAAATAAATAAATAAATAGGAGTGACAGCAGAATCTGGTATAATAAAAGCAAGGGCTTGACAGACACAGACTGTGGAGCCACTGTTTGGAGCAGCTAGGAAGAAATATTGAAAATATTATTATGAATTTAATAATCCACTCAGGCAGAGGAAGTATTTCTAAAAGTAGAAATCCCCAAAGCAGAGTCACAAAGGTGGAACTGACTGCCAGAATTTCCTAATGAATTGAGTTTTTTTTGGTCCCTGCAAATTATAGAAGATTTTAGTAATCTCTGTTTTATGAGGAATTGCATTTTATGAGGAGGAGTATTTAAATGAATCTGAACTTTATCAGGGCTATTTCTAGAGATGTGAAAAGAAATCTCTTAGTCCCCCCCCCTTTTCTCCTAATCCCACCAGCATTTCTTCTCTTCCTTGTTTTGTACTGGTTGTGAGAATTTGTTTTTAACTTCTACACTGATAGTCATGTCTGTTTTTGGCACATTTCTCCCAATGCCTGCATTGAACTCATTGCTTCCCATCAACTGAGGTGCATTGATGCATATATATTTTTCAATATTTTAGACTGCAAAATCTGTTCATTATTTTCTGTGCACTTCCTTTCTCTGAAACAGCCTGAAACTACATAAATTTGTAAACTCTGTTGATGAGGTATGTTCCTACTTTTCTGTTTCTGTTTGATAGTCACACACAACAAAGCTCTTTTTCACCCTTAGTTGTTTCATATGTTCTTAAATTCATACCTTCCTATAACGTATTGACATTCAACTTGGGCATACAACTTCATCATCAGGACAGGCCCTATAGTTAGGCAGAGTAAAACAGACCTGTAGTTAGCAGTTTGGGTGTCTAAAGAAAACAGCATGAAATATGCCAGTCACAAAATTCCCTGCCTCCATCCCTATCAGTTCGTTTCACCTCTGAATGCAGAGGGGAAGCATTTTACCCTTGCCTTGGTTGGCAAAAACCTTAAGCCAGCCTTGCTCATCAGGAACTAATTTTATAATGGAAAGGAGGCAAACATAAGGAGATGACAGGATACTACTCCCCCATGTAATATTTGCGGATTCTTCCACATATACTGCTTCCATCTGGTTTAACAGGGACAGCTTAGCACAGAGAGCACTGTTTAAAGATTATCTTCCTTCAGATGAATAACCAACCTTCATATGTACGAATATGAGAAGATTACATGCATCTGATGATTATGTGTTCATGCACACACATTGAGAGTTCTATATGCAAATTGAACACTAATCTCCCCATGAAAACATAATTCTATTTCATGACATGCAAAAGGGGTTGTGGTGGCTCAGTGGTTAAGAAGCTCTCCTTGTTAGCTAGAATGCTGGCAAGTCAGCAGTTTAAGACCCAGGTACTGCATGACGGCCTGAGCACCTGTCTCTGTCCCAGCTCTTGGGGACATGAAAGGAGCTTCATTTGGGCATTCCTTGAGCAGAGTTTATTCCACAAAAATCCTTTCAACCCAGAATAATTTCTGACATGAAATCATCGTCATCGTCATCATCATAATCACATACACAACATTTAAGTTCTTTGGTCAGAATCTTTAGAAATAAGAGGTTATTGCCAGAAGTAAATGGTGCGTTCTTAATGTAAAACACATCAGAGACACTACCCTGATAACAGTGAGTTGGCTATTAAGAAACACTGTCTCTTATGTCTTGCACACATAATTTTTCATGACTAATACAATGCAACACATAGGAAAGGAAGATTGAGAAGAAGTATGGAAGACGTAGGCGGAAGATTTCTTGGATAAGTAAAATCAGAGATTCTCTGAATCTTAACAGGGAACAAATAAACCACACATTGAGAGATAGGTGAAGAAAGGTTACGATGGCAGCCAACTTCATCAACACTGATTCCATCCAACGAGAGACAGAGAAGCCTATTACTATCAATTAGAAATACTAGCAGAATGCATACCAAAACTGATTGTGTAAGAACGATTCTCCAAAAGAATAAGTTTTTTTAAACTTTCATCTTATTCTTATATGTAAAAATTGATTGATTATGTTTATAAACCACCTTTCTCCCTATGGATTTTGTTAATTAAAAGTTACTTTTATTGGGGAGAAAATATCCAGATGCCTTCAGCTAGCATGGACACTAGTTATATTAGCTGGGGGATTCTAGTAGTTGTAGTCTGGGGGACAACTACAACTTTTCCCAAGCTCTGGAAGTTCTCAGTTGTCTTCTCTACCTGAAGGTGCTCATGGCAATCTATTCAAATCTGCATCAGTCTTCCTAAAGTTTGAAAAAGTTCAGCCTACAGTTGCCATAATTCCTCAGGAAACATGGTCACTGGTCATATTGGTTGAGAGAACCTGGGAGGTGTAACAATATTAATAATAATAATAACAACAACATTCTTCTAAGGTAAGTCTTTCATCTTTCTGGCTATAACCCAGGTTTAAAACATCTGAAGAACTAGAAGGAGTTGAGTTGTATTAGGATGGACAGTTGTGACTTTCCTGAAGGATTTCAGCTCCTTTGATCCTTCATCACTGACTATGGTGGTGTTAATATGCCAAATACATACACTGTATATATATTTCATCCATGTCAGTTACTTGCTCATCCAAAATTAAACAAAAAACAAATATCAATAGCAAATAGCCACTGAAGCAACACTTTACATCACCCAGAGACCAGGGTTGAGGGTCCCATTCCAAGATAGAAATATTTCCATAACCAGTAAAGAAAAACTGAATGGAAGAGACTCTCTAGCTTTACTTTGGAAATTTATGTCACAATGTACTTGCCATAATGTGGAAGGACTGATCTTCCATACTGGGGATTTATCGCCAGGCAAAAGTTTTAAAAGTACATCATGGATCCCATTTTTTAAAACTCCTCAAAATATTATGCCTAGAAATTATATAAATAACTTTAAGTACAAGAAACTTTGCCAGCATCTGATATGAAGCTGTATTATAAATGTATGGCCTTTCATTTAGCATGTGCTGTTCAAATGTCTTATGGTCTGATTAGTGTGTTTACATTATGTTTTGTTCCATTTGTATTTAGGGCAATCAAAATCGAATGAAGCAAGGCCAGTGTTGTACTTGAAGAATGAATGGGCTGTTTCTGTGAAGATAAAAGCTATTTTGGATGCATTTGATTGTTATCAGCAATGTATTGTTGTATTTAAGTGCAGTCTATTTTCTGGTGATCACCTGATGCATGGTGAACTGTGCTCCAACTTGACCCTGATCTATGCTCAACCAGGATCTTTTTGGTCCAGCTGTAGGGATCCTATTTTGGGGGTTTGGGCTGGTGCAGTTCCGTAGCATACAGAAGGCTTGCTGTAAGGGAATTTGGCCTTCTTCAAACACTCCTTTCCAGTGGTGGGATTCAATTTTTTTTCCTACCTACTCTGTGGCAATGGTATGGTTGGCGTGGCCAGGGGGAGAGCCCTGAATTGCACCCAAAAATTAGGACTACTTTATTTCAAAATTTAGATGGGCAGGGAAAGCTGGAATTTCTGCTACCAGTTCTGGCGAACTGGGGCAAACCTGTTGAATCCCACCACTGCTCCTGTGCAACCAGGCACCCACCTTTGCAGTTGAACTCTCAGATGTCATGGGGAAGGGCAATAGCAAGACACCTAACTTTCTTTCTTGCAAAGGAATTGAATGTAAAAATTCCAAGTACAGTGGAACCTCGGTTAACGTAATTAATGTGTTCTCTGGGACGTTTCTTACAGTGAAAATTACTTTAATTGAATTTTCCATAGGAATGCACTGGAAACCAAAACACTTTAACCGAAATGCGGTTTCCCATAGGAATGGATTGAAAACTAATTAATCCATTCTGAAAAAAATTCCATAAACTGAGCCACTATTTTCTATGGATTTCCTTTTGTTATGTGATGTTTATGTTAACCAAGCTGTTTGGTAACCAAAGTTCCACTGTACTGTATAGTTAAATGTTAGTATTGAGATCAGCTGGGTAAAAGAAGTTTATATTTTTCTAGCACACATGCAGATTTTCAGGATAACCTTTATAAGACTGGCATTTACTACATGCGGGCAGCTATAGTATCTAGCTATGTTACTGTATATTATTTCTTTACTGTTACCTGTTGCTGTATTATACTATGCACTTCAGGGCTACATTGAGAATTCGGTGAGTGGGGGTTATAAATGTGAGTGTGAGCATATGCCTTCCTCCTCATATATTTTAGGGCAAGGATGTATAAATGTATGAATTTACACACACACAATCAATTTCTCAGCATACACGGATGGAGGAGTTTAAAGGTTGCCCACTTGCTAAGGTCTAGGAATCACTATGAATCTTTAAGTGTAGATGGAAACCTCTACCCTGCCCCCAAAATCTCCACCACTAGGAGTGGTAGGGACACCCCCACCCCCAAGAGTTTGGAAGATGGATTGCTGGGGCTTGGACAAAGCTTCACCTTTATCCACCTTAGGAATTTTTCCATTAGTACTAGTGTTAGGTGAACAAGGAGTTTGGAAAGAATAGTTAAAAATACACAGACTGGAATCCTGCATTATGGAGGTGATGGTTGCATTCTTGTCCACTGCCCTCATGCCTGATGTGATTTCTCCTACATTTGCAAATCACCAGCAAGATTCTAGACATAGACATAGTTTCTCAAGGCTAAACATACCCAGCTCCTTCATTCTTTCCTCATAGGGCTTGGTTTCAGTCCTCTAATCATCCTTGTTGCTCTTCTCTGTACCTGCTCTTGTTTGCTTGCAACTTTCTTAAAGTCCAGTGGCTAAAATTGGATACAGTACTTTACAGTTTGCTATCAAGTGACAACAGTGTTCTACATCAACTGGCAGCATAATTCCCTGGGGTTTCTTGCCTGCTAATAGGGATGACACAATGTATTAATAATGCATAATGCAACATGTTACTTGCATAACTGGAGAAACAATAATGGTAATAATAAATTGGTTGGTAAGAAGTAATGAGTAAAGCAATAGATTTCTAATACAGTATTTAGTGATTTGAAAGGTGGGTTCTCTGGGGGACAGGAGAAGCTTTCACCTTTCCATACCTCCAGTCCTCCATGATCCTGACTAAGAGCAGAGACAAATGTGTAGATAGCTTGTGATTAGTCATCTATTAGCACAGGAAATACCAATGCTGGAACAGTGATGAGTCACACTCTCCAGTTTGGATTTCAATATGCTTTATGAATTTCAGTTGGCATATTGCATCTACTAGAGAATTTAACTCAGCACCTTTTCTCTGGTAGCCAAAATGACTCTATTGTTAAACCCTCAATCATCCCTAACAGATGTGTGAATCAGCAGGGATGTTACCATACCATCTCAGATCAGAGTTGCACCATTCTGGGACTTCTGGTGCTGGGTAGAGCTTACATCAGCACTTGTGTTCCCAGTGCTGAACCAGGAAGTCCCTGAACAGTGCACTTTCCCTGCCAAAGTGCCACAGAAGAACATATGAAAGACTCCAAAATGGAGTGATTATGCTCCCCAAAGTCCCCCAATGCTGGGAGAAGCAGCAGAGATTGTGCAAGATGCCGCTAAACCAACGTGATTGCAGCTGCTGCCACCAATGATGATGCAATTGTAAGTACTAGGAGCAACCTGGCTCGAGCCCCCGCAGCTGCATGTTGAGTGGAAAAACGTTCAAACCCCTGATCTATATTTTCATTTATCTACAGGTCTAAAAATATTCAATAAACAATCCTGGTGTATTACCAGAACTGGTCACTAGAGGCCACTGTCTGCAATGTAAAATATAAAATTTGCTGTTATCCATGGTCTCAGGTATCCATGGTGGTTCTTAGAACCTATTCCCCATAGATATGGGAGGGGGCAACCTGTATTAATACATATGTGCATTATAAATGTATATACAGTGGAACCTTGTATAACCAATGCCCCCTAGCAAAAAAATTGCAAAACGAATAGGTTTTTTAAAAAAACAATGGCACCCCGCATAACGATTTTTCCTTTGGGAAAAATTGTACAACAAATATTCAATGGGAAAAACCACTTAGCAAAAAATTTAGTTGCATGATTTTTTCCATAGGAAAAAAATTGCGTAGCTAACAAACCCGTAGAATGAATTGAAATCATTATACAGTGTACGAGGTTTTACTGTTTATGGTTATGAAGAAAACTCTCTCATGCAAAAAGCTACCTATGTCTGCCTGATAATGTTAAAATGTCATTTCTTTAGTTTATACTCTGGCTTGTTCTAAAATTAATATGGAAATGTCTTAGCACATGTTGTGTGTGCTTTTGAACAGGAATGGCCATCATACACAAACAAGCAAAATAGACATTGCTTGCTTTCTTTGCAGTGGTGGGCAGGGAGAGAGGCACCCCCACCCACTTCCCTCCTTGCTAATAGATAAGTGCAAGATCGCTTCTGAAACCTGCCTTGTGACCTTTGTTCATCAGTCTTTCCTAGGGGCTGCTCTGCCTCTGCTTGACAAAGACTGAGTGGTTTTGCCATTTTTACATCTGCTGGTCTCTAAATTACATTCCAGGGTGACCTCATTAGCTGAGTATGCTTTCTTTTCTTCCTGGAGCTCAGGCAGATTTCAAAGTGAGGAAAGCTGTACATGGATGTCTACATGCTTGGCATTCCACCGATACAGTACGCAAATATTTATCTGCAAACACAGAGCGAGCTACCAAGCAGCCCTTATACTCGATATCCACTTGAGGCCAAGATTCACCAAGATTGACAATGACATACTCATGACTTTTCCCCCACCACTCCATCTTACGTAAGAATTGCTGTTATATACTGTGACTAGCTGTTTCCTTGGTTCTCCTGCTGCCAGTATTATCTGTTCACACCCTAATGGAAAGCAGTCTGCTGAATGAAGGCACTTGTGTTGCTGTCTGTTCTATGGCAAACATGTATATAATTGCATTCATCATAGAAAGGCCAAGACAAAAATGTTGTGATGAATACAGGCATCTCTCAAAGTGAAAATGATGGTAATGCCCTGTAATTGCTACTCATTAAGAGAACCACCAGCGTATTTCCATCTCAGTCAGTACCATAAACATATTTTTGATGGAGGAAAAAAACCCTTTTACTCTCTTTTGTTTTCTTACCAACTTTCTTTGCCTGCATGCATGAGACCCTGTAGTGGTGGCAGTTCCAAGATGGGGTTCTGTTACTCTTAGATCCTGGGTCCAAATGTTTGACATATAGATAGCCAAGCATTGTATTTTCCCCATGGGGCCATAAGAATATTTCTACACTTATTATTCATTTTGATGAAATAACTTAGTGTTGTCTACTCACAGACAAAGGAGTAGTACTATTTAAAACCATGTCTTATTTTGCATAGTTTTGGTTTTATGTGCATAAAATCTTTCCCCTCTCTTCTGTTGTCTACAAAATAGTTGCTGTTACACATAGGTACCTCTGACTTATGGCAACCCTGTGAATGAATGATCTTCAAAATGTCCTGTGCTCAACTCAGCTCCTATAAACATAAGTCTATGACTTTCTTTAGGGCAGTGATGACCAACCTTTGCACTCCAGATGTTCTTGGACTTCAATTCCCAGAAGCCCTGATCAGCAGAAGCACTGACTTTGGCTTTTGGGAATTGAAGTCCAAGAACAGCTGGAGTGCCAAGGTTAGCCAACAGGAGTCTATAGGCATGATGGCAAAACTCAGCACTCCAGGAGTTATTTGACTTCAATTACCAGAAGCCCATATCAGCACCCCTGCTGATCAGGGTTTCTAGGAATTGAAATTCATGAACACCTGGGGTGCCAAGGTTCACCATCACTGGTCTATAGTACTGTAAATGAGTCACCCACAACTATACTAGGCCCATTGATTGAATCAGTGGAATTTACAAAGGAATTGACTCACCAAATTCCCACTGGATCAGTGAGCCTACTCTGTTTATTATTGGATTTCAGTCACTGTCTGTTTTTGCCCTCTGTTGTGTTTTTTTTAATTGCATACAAACTTGAAAACAAATACAGTATGTATCAAAAATATGCATTTTAAAATAGATTTGATTTTGAAAGAAATGATTTTGAAAGTTGCTTTCATGGTGTTGAGCCAAGAACTGTACTGAAACATTTGGAATGTGTGAAAGCTTTAGTACAGCTAATTCTGATCAATGCATTAATCTTTGTGATGCTACTTCACATCAAAATTCACAAGTGCCAAACTTCTAAAGTGTCCTGAGACCAAACTTCTCAATAAAGTTTATACAAAAAACATTTGGGCTACTCTTGGTTATAGGAACTTGGTAAATATACGTGGTCCAGTTTTTCCTCTGCTTGTGAAAGCAAAGAAGAAATAAAAAATAAAACCAGATATTAGTGTTTTTTTCTTTCTGGTGCTAGACAATGCTTTAAAAATGTAGTATTACTCCCCCCTCCCAGTTCTTACTTGTAGAAGATAATTGGGGACTTGATGAGTAAAAATATAATACTCTTGCCTCAAAATGACAAGGGTTTTCTAGATAGAGAGTACCCAGCAGAAGTGGTTTGAAATGCCCTTCTTCTGAAGGCAACCTTAGCTTGGCCTAAGGCTACACCAGTAGTGTAGCATGGAGGGCCCCCCCAGGGGGGGCGGCCTGCCTCGGGTGGCACTTTTGGGGCATATGGGCGTTCTTGGAATACAATTCCCAGAAGCCCTACCAGGAGCGGGCGCCAGCGTCCTAGGCCACTGCCAGGGGGCAGCAAATGTGGCTTACGCCCTGGGTGGCTGAATCCCACGCTACACTACTGGGTTAAACAGAATGTCTGTACTCATAGGAGTCATAGGGAAGCAGGTATGTCAAAATGAATTCGGGAGGAGGAGGGAGCGGTGGGAGGAGTGGAGGTTCCAGGTACAAGTGGGGAATAGGTGGGGTGAAAATACTTAAATACTTAACTAACTTCAGAGGGAGGAGGTTGATAGAAGATAGATATGCCTTTTTTCTCCGGTCTCCCCCTCCCCTCTTTGAAGATCAAAGGCGGCATTATGGAAAAGAATGTGGGGAGGGTAGAAGAAGCGAATAGGATAGGTAAGTTATTTGTTTGTGGTTGTTGTTATTTCTATGTTCTCAATAATTTGAAAGGTATTTTTGTTTTAATGTTCTTTATTTTGTTTAAATTTCTTGGATGTGGGGAAGTTAGAGGTTGGTTAAGAAACACGTCCGGGGAAGGAAAAGAACGATGGGAAATTGATATATACACAAATGGTTAAGTCATTAAGAGTTGTAACATGGAATGTGAAGGGGACAGGGAACGCCCTGAAAAGAAGGAGGTTGCAAGTATCGCTCAACAAAGATAGAGCTGACGTAATTTTCTTGCAAGAGACCCATCAAAAATCTGCAGTAGTCAATAATTTGGCGGTGAGAGGAATCAGCATATATGAAAAGGCATTTGGGACATCTAAAGCCAGGGGAGTCGCAACTCTGATCTCGGAAAAATTGGGGTTTACGGTGAATAAGACAATAGCTGACCCAGAAGGGAGATATTTAATAATTAAGGGGAAAATTGAAGAGGAGGAGATAACGCTGGCTAATATTTACGCACCAAATGATAAACAGAAAATTTTTTTAGATAAAGTGGGGAAGATATTAAGAGAGGAGGGTTCTAAGAGCATGGTGGTAGGTGGAGATTTTAATATGATGTGTTCAGATATTGATTGCACAAGTGTAAAAAAGAGAGGTAATAAGTACATATTAGAAGAATGGAGGAAATCAATGGGGCTAAAAGATGTGTGGAGAGAGTTGAAAGCTCGGGAAAGAGAATATACATATTACTCACATGTGCATGATATGTACTCAAGAATAGATTATTTTTTTGTAACGGAAGAGTTGCTAAAAAAACTTGAGGATACGGAGATTGGAACATTTAGAGAATCTGACCATGCAAAAATGATAGTAAATATAAATTTGAATGAGGATGAAAAAAGCGGATATATTTGGAGATATGATGGGCAGCTGTATGGGATGGAGGTAATAAGGAAACAAATAATGGAGAAATGGGAGGAAAGTTGGAAATTTAATGAAAATAATGAGATTAATAGGGGAGGAGTTTGGGACACAATGAAGGCAATTTTTAGAGGGGAATCGATAAAGCTAAAAAGTAATAGGAATAGGCAAGTTAGAATTAGGAATCAGGAATTGGAAAAACAGTTAAAACATCTCCATATCGAATATGCTAAAAAGAAGGATCACAGGATATTTCAAGAGATTGAAAAAATTAAAAAAGAATTGGATGGGAAAGATATTGAAAAAGTAAAGAAAGATTTGATTTTTCTTAAAAGGGAATATTATGAGCACGGTAATAAAAGTTCTAAGCTATTAGCAAAAGCAGCTAGGGACAAAAAGAATAAAGGGCAAGTAGGTGTATTAGTAGATGAAAATGGGAAAAGATGTAATAAGAAAAGAGAGAAGGCAGAAGTGATTGAAACTTTCTATAAAAAGTTGTACTCAAAAAAGGAGGTAAATTTAAGTAAATTGCGAGAATATTTCAATCAACAACAAATTAAGAAATTAACAGAGGAGCATAGGAATAAGATGGAGGAAGCAATTTCGGTTGGGGAAATAGAAGAGGTAATAAAAAAACTAAAAAAAGAAAAAACACCTGGGGAAGATGGATTATCAGCGGAGTTTTATAAAGACTTTATGCCGTGGGTTGTCCCGAGACTGTATGAATTATACAATGGAATTTTAGAGGGAGATGCGACTCCAGATTCCTGGAACAGATCGATAATTGCTCTGATTCCCAAGCCGGGTAAAAGTTTAGAAAAAATTGAATCTTACAGACCAATATCTCTGATCAACCAGGATGCTAAAATTTTTACTACGATCATAGCAAATAGATTGAATGGTTTCATGGCCGAATATATCAACGAGGATCAAGCGGGATTTGTTAAAAATAGACACATGGCAGATCTTATAAGAAGGGCTGTGGACATTTTAGATATAATGGAAAAAAGAAAGGAAAAAGTGGGGTTTTTGGCTTTGGATATATTTAAGGCATTTGACTCATTACAATGGTCAACGATCCACGAGATGACAAAACTATACGGATTTGGGGAAAAATTTCAAAGTGTTATTGGGAAGCTATATAAAAAAGGTACTGCAAGAGTCAAATTTAATGATAATTATACAAATGATATTAGGCTAGAGGCAGGCACGAGACAGGGTTGTCCTTTGTCGCCATCGTTGTTTATATTGGCCATGGAACTGTTAGCAAACGCAATTAGACAAGATGAGGGAATAGTAGGGATAGGAGGAACCAAAGTAAGCCTTTATGCAGATGATACATTGTTGACGGTGAAGCATCCAGTGGAGGGTTTGGTTAAGATTAACAGACATCTAATAGATTTTGAGGAGGTTACTGGTTTGAAAGTTAACTGGGATAAAACAGAAATGATTTTAATAAATGGCAAGAAAGAAGATGAAAATCTAATAAAGAGGAATTACAATATACAAATTAAACAAAAGATGAGATATTTGGGGGTAATGTTATCAAGCAAAATTGGGGAAATTAAAAGTATGAACTATGACAGACAAAAGAAGGAAATAAAGGAGAAAATAGTAAAATATAATAAATTAAACCTGTCATGGTTCGGAAGAATAGCCATATGTAAGATGATGTTAATGCCTAAACTGAACTTCCTATTTGATGTTTTACCAATAAACCACACTGATAAAGAGTTGAATGAATATCAAAACATGATCAATCAGTTCTGCAATGGGAATAAGGGGGCCAGAATAACTAAATCATTATGGTATGCACCGCAAAAAGAGGGAGGATTGGGGATCCCAAACGTTATAAAATATTATAGGGCATTTCAAATAAGAAATGTTATAAAAATGCTAGATAGGGAAGAAGCAGTTTGGGAAAAATTTGAAAGGAAAGATTTAGCGCAGGTGGGTAAGGCTCAATTTTTATATGAGGGAAAAGAAAAAAGAAAAAAGATGGCCCAGGGCATGATGTTGAAATCAACAATTGAAGCATGGAATAGAACGAGGAAAGAGCTTACTTTGGGAACCTCACCAATTTTAGAGCTAGAGGATTTTCAAGACTTCCCGATAAAAATAGACACAAAGATCAGAGATATATTGGTGGAAAATAGAGTATTATTACTAAAAGACTGGGTCGATGCTTGCAAGGACCAAGAGAAAAGACATGAGCTATACTTGCAGCTTCAATTGGATTGGTTCAAGATCCTCCAGATAAATAATTGGAATAGGAAATTTTTATGCGAGAATGGTTTAAATAGAAAATGTACAGAATTTGAAATACTTGTGACTAAAATTAGAAATGGAGAATTGGGAATTAAAGGGATAGTTAGTAAAATTTACAAAATACTGAATAAAACCCAATATATACAAGAGGTGTTGAGAGAAAGCTGGGAACAACAATTAGAGACAAGGATAACAGTAACAAAGTGGCAGAAGATGTGGAAAAGAAAGATGAGAACTATGTCTGTGAGACTTAAAGAGCACAATTATAAGCTGGTATGGAGATGGTACAGGACCCCAGTCAATCTGCATAAAATGTATAGTAATATGAGTGAAACATGTTGGAGATGTAGAAAAACAAAAGGAACATATGAACATATGTGGTGTAGTTGTGAGGTATTAAAAACTTTTTGGGAAGGAATAAAAAAGGAAATAGAGAACATATTTGATATACAGATTGGGCTGGGGCCAGAAACAATTTTGTTAACAGACATAGAAGACCAGGATATAAGTAAAGATAATAAAGAGTTATTAGCCACAATATTGACTGTTGCAAGATTGATTATTGCCAAGAGGTGGAAAAGTAATGAACGAGTAAGTTTGCAGGAGTGGTATATACAGATGTGGGAGTTAGCTTTGAATGAAAAACTTACTTGGGAAATTAAATGTAGGGAAGGAAAAGTCAACAATAATAAATTCTGGAGGATCTGGGAACCTTTTATTAATTATACTTTAAAAGAAAAAAAGGGTATACCCCCTGCAACAGATAATAATGACTTCTGGAAAGTGTGAAAGATATAAACCCCCCCCGGACTATGTATATAGCACGTGGGTGTTCTGCTTTTTTTTCTTCTTTTTTCTTTTTTCTGTTTTTTTTTTTTTAATGTTGAAATAGAAAAGAATGAGAAAAAGATCATGTATGAAGAAAAGAAGAATATGTAACGGTGATGTGTGTAAAATATTTTACATGACCTTTATAAGTCTATATATTTTTATAATGTTTATATTTGTATTTTTGTCTTTTTCTTACTCTTATACTTCTGTTTTTTATATACCTAATAAAAAATTTAAAAAAAAAAAGATGAATTCAAAAAGGAATTAAAGAAGGTGTGGTATGTTATGAGGTTTCAAATGATTATTAATTAAATGATTAAAAGAACAGATTAAAAATTTCCTCACAAATATTAGCAGACAAAACATTGGGGGGAGAGATGAAAGAATCTTAACTAACTGAAATAGGATATCATTATTAAAAATTAAGTCATTTGCATTAACAAGTGAGCATACAGATGCCCATTGAACAGAATTCAACCACACAGCAATAGCAATAGCAATTACACTTATATACCACCCTGTAGTCAGTATTTAGTGCAATCTCTGGGTAGTTTACAGGCAATTAGCATTTTGTCCCCAACATTCTGGGCACTCATTTTAGTGACTTCAGAAGAATAAAAGGCTGAGTCAATCTTGACTTGATCCCTGGCAGAATTGAACTCACAACGGGAGTTTAACCATGGCACCACCTTATACATATTATTTATTTATTTATTTATTTATTTATTCAGATTTATATTGCCGCCCACTCGCCGTGGTGACTCAGGGCGGCTTACAGTCAAAACAGCAACAGTACAATAAAAATTATAAAATATAACCTCACAAAATACAACCAAACCAGAACACAGACATATTGATTTTTGGTTCAGGAATCCATTCATTTTGGGAGCAAGGTACCTAGCCAGCATGACCAACAGTAAGAGAGTGTGAGAAGTCTACTCCAAAACATCTCAAAGGCCATTGTTTTCCTACCACCACCACCCCCCCCCCCGGCTCAACATGGGAGTAGATCCAAACTATGGCAGATGGAAGAAAACCTTGGTGAGGTGGATATAACCTATAGTTCCTACATTATCAACTCTCAGTAGGGAGGCACAACTGGAGGAATATAACAGAGTTCCCTTGGCAAAGATGTCGAATGCTATCCATATGTCCAACCTTCTTTCCATAAACAGTGCAATGAAATCATCTCTTACCTTTGCACCTTGCAGAGATGGTTCCACGTTGCTGACTTGTTTGGCTAAAACAACCCTCAGTGTCACATCACAAAGAGTAGCAGGTCAGAGTTCCAGGCTGGAATGATTACACTTAAAAACATGCCACACTACCTGACTGCCGTTGGCCTTTATTGATGTAGGAGGCACCTGCTTGATGGTATGGTGCATTCTAGCCAATCTGTTATTGATTTTAACATGACAACTGCACGCACACCCACCTCATCAATTGTATGCTCAGTCAGATTGGTAAATATTTAACCTTGGCAAATGCAGGGTTGGCCTTGCAATTGTAAATTGATTGGAATGTATACCTGGAAACACTTTACTTTAAACAGCACATTGATGGTACGCATGAGGAAACCTTATTCAGGCTTCTGGTGTAGGGAAGGAGTGGTGGGTTTGGATTTTGATTAGTCTAGTAACCAAGAATTACCTGTCTATCTCCTTCTAGCTGACTTGCAATCCAATTGGTGTTTGACAGACTTATCAGATACTGAGTAGCATATTGAGATTTTTTTTAAAGAAAATAAGATGTTACAACTAAGATTAAATCTGAAATTTAAACAAAACACAAAAACCCCTCTGACACATTTGACGCCTGGTTCTTACACACAATCAGAAAAAAAATATATACAGACATTTATTTTTCAAATAAAATGCTCAGGTCAAGTGAGTAGAAGACTCCCTCATGTGGAGGCTCATTGATATGGCAAAAACAGATCCCTCATACTGTCAGATTTTTTCATTCAGATGAAAAGACTGTGTTATGGTGGCCAGCTAACCAGTGGCATCGCGCGGGCTTCAGCCGCTCGGGGTGAAGACCAAACTTGCCACCCCCTCCATCTAGGCTTGCTGCCGCCCGCACCCAGTTAACCCATCACTGCCTTTTCCAAGGCCCCCAGGGCTGGACCCAGGGCAGGGAGAGCCCCTGACAGCCAGCTGGGTGGGTGGGCAGAGGTGAGCAGCGAGCACGCAGCGGGGCACCCATCAGAGGGAGATGGTGGAGGAGGCAGAGCAAGGGAAACCACGGTTGGCGGGAAGCAAAGAGGGGGCGGCCCGGCCGCCGATGCAGCAAAAGGGCCGCCTTCTGCCTGGGAAGTCCAGATTCCTAAGCCCAGGTAGAGGGAGGCCAAAGCGGTGGGGACATTTTGCCACCCCCTGGAAAGCATTGCCTGGGGCCATTCGCCCCCTGCCCCCCACGCTACGCGTCTGCAGCTAACCATTTCTTTAATGGGTGGACTGCTGATTAATCCTTCAGGATATCATGGCGTTACCATAATGAAGGAACTGGTAGCTGCTTCAGGAGTCAGATCCCTCTTCTTTCATGCCCAGGTGAGAATCTGAACTGTCAAAATGAAGCCACCTTCTTGGCTTTGTCATTGGCCAAACTTAAATCCTCATCGGTACATGTTTCCGGTAACTGGCAGACTAGAAAATGAGTTGGATTCTCTATCTCTCCACATTCACACAGCAGGATGTTGTCCACCAGCAGCCCCCATTTGAGCATGTTGGTCTTACATCTAGGAACTCCAACCCTCACCTTATTCAGGGTCCTCCAAGTAACATAGGCAAGGTTGAGTTCCTCAGCTTTACCCTCCTTTAATGTTGTTCCTTGTCCAGTGAGCTCCTTCCTCCTCCTTCTAATTTGGTTTTATTTTGGCTACCTTCAAGAATGTTCTTGCCCTAAAGCTCTTCTTGGAGGTTGAGGTACTTGAGGTACATATCCATTCAGAGGAGATTGAGGGTTATTCTCTTGCTTATTTTTCTTGGTGTTTGCTGCTACTTCTCTTCTGATCTTAGGTGGAGTGATACCACCCATAGAATACATTTTCTCAACTGAAGTAGGTTTGAGGCATCCTGTCACTATGTGCATTGTTTCATTACGAGCAATGTCAACTTGTTTCATGAGTACAGGTGTGCTCTGTACTTGGGGCAGCATACTCTGCTGCAGGTCCAAAGCTGATGTACTCAGTGTGGATGGTTGAGTTCCCCATGTATAGTTTGTCACCTTCCTGATTATATTGTTCTTCATACTAACTTTAGCTTTGTTATTCAGTCAGATGTTAAATGATGAGAGCAGCCGTGAGGGCAATGGGAAAGAGCACTAAGCTGTTGTCAACATTGCCAGCTGCCAATCTAGCTGGTTTCTCTGTATGGAATGAGCAGGGACGTTATCCTTTTCCTGTGATAGCAAGATTATTATTATTTTTTAAAAAATACCTCAATCAGTCACAATGAAATACTGTTCGTGGGACTTTGAAATGACCTATGTTCTGAATTACTTCATTTTAACAAATGAGCAACTTTCCAGGCACTGGCTTTCATGCAGAATAGTCTCAGATCGTATTTTCTGTTTTTCATGATTATTTGATTGTGAGCACTCAGAAAAAGATAAACGTACATGTCTGATTCAGATCTGCAAGGCTGTGATAAGTCATTCTGGGCCACTGCAAATTAACTGAACACAGGGCTGACTGACAATTTGTAATTGTACCCATCTGTCATACACAGAGTCAGCACAATCACTGATGAACTTGTTAGATGGCATTTTGAGGGTAGAAACAGACATTACAGTTAGCCCCTAATTACAGCTGAAAGCATATTAGCACATGGGAATGAACAAGGCTTTCAAGTTGATAAATTAGATTCCATAGGAACCCCGTCCTGAACTTTAATCATGTAACAAAGGAAGCAAGTTGCCAGCTCTGGGAGGTGAGAGAGCCAGTGGCTCATATGCAACCAGCCCTTTAGGGTTCTCCTGTTGTAACAACAGGCTATCAAAAATATGTGTTTCTAGCACCAAAATTTAGATTCCAAATTCAGATTCAGAGTTACAGTCCTTCTGAATCAGTATTTGGAATTTTAAAAATTCATAATTTTTGGACATCCAGAATTCTGTTACAATCAATATGAATTCTATATACAGTAATTATTTTGCCCATTAAGAAAACATGAATAGGCAAAACAGTGTGAAGGAGTTCCCTGTGTCCTCTGACACCTTCCCAGTGATTGTGCCAAACCAATAGAGTACACATCAACAGCTAGCAGTGCTGTCATGATGTTGGCTCTGCCCACGATGTTGATGTGCACTCTTTTGTGCACATCAAAAATTTTACTACCACAATGTGGGTGGAGCCAACATTGCGGGCAGAGCCAACATCATGATGTCATGGGCAGAGCCAATTATGTGGGTGGAGTCAATGTAAAAAACCCATAAAAATAAGTGCACATAAAAATACAAATTAAATAGACATAAAAATACACATAAAACACATAAAATACACATTAAAATAAATACACATTGAATAGGCATAAAACACATAAAATACAAATTAAATACACATAAAACACATAAAATACACATTAAAAATAAATACACATTAAATACACATTAAAATACACACCCACACTCCACACCCAAAGGTGAGTCACTTACCCTGGGGAGCAGCTTCAGGCTAGCAGCTTCTCTTCCTCCTCCCTGCTTGGGAGGACAGCAAGGAGGCCATGCATGCGCACCAAGCGCTGTAGGCGTGCATGCACACTAAGCGCTTGGCACACATGTGCAGTGGGGGAACCGGTGAAAAGGTAAGCCCCCGAGGTGGTTCTCCCCAAAAGCCGCTACCGGTTCTCTGGGACACTGGGAAAAGTTACTACCGGTTCTGGCAAACTGGTGCGAACCTGTTGATGCCCATCACTGAATGGGCATATACATTGAACCCTGCGCAGTAAGGAAGCCACATGTCCCCATAAGTGCCACAGTAGCCATGCCCTGTGTTGAGGCTTCAGGTGACTGAGCATGCTCCTATTGGAGAGGTAGCCCAAGTCCGTTGCAGTCTTGAGCACCTTCTTGCAATGCATGACATGAGAGCATCTATTGTACACTGTTAAAAATACTTCCAGATCATTGACGTTTTGGGAGCTCCAGTTTTTGATGGCATGTTTCTAACAGGAATGGCTAAATTATCATCAGTTCTAGTTCTGGTGACTGGTAAAGGAAACACAGCTGGATTTCAAGGGTGATTGTGTGTCACATTCTTCTGAAAGAGTGCCTACTTGACTCTCTTCAATCTCTTACTCTCTCACATCGGATGCACTTGTGCTTGAAAGGGTGTGTGTGTTCCCATGAGCCACCATGCTGTTTTTTCACAGGAGAGATTTTCTGGAAATGGGAGCTGGGCATATGTTGTTCTTTCTTGAATATAATGGAACTGCCTGGTATGGATATGGAAGGTAATCTTTTTTGGTCCTTTGCCCTGGCTGGATTACATGATGATGTTGTTGTCTGAGATTCACTCATATCTGTCACATTGTCCCAGTGTGAACCAGAGGCTTTTCAATCTCTCTCTGTTTCTTTTTCTCTCTCTCTCTCTCTCACACACAAGCAAGCAGTTCCTGCGTAAAAGAAAACAGTGAGAAAGGAGAAGAACAAATAAAAAGATAGGATGAAAAATGAAGAAAGGGGAAGGGAGAAATCACATTTAACATGCCCTGGTGTCAGCTGGATAAAAAGACAGTTTCCTTGTGGCAGAAAAGGGTAGCTGTTTGATAATGCTGGTACAGTCAAACCTCGCATAAAAGAGCGCCTTGCTTAGAGACTAACTCGCTTAAAGAGCAGAATTTTCTCTGAATGGCCGCCTCGCTTAACAACTAAAACCAAACAAAAACTCACTTAATAACTAAATTGGGATTCGCAGTCCCCCACACCAGAAGTCACAATCAGACATTTACAGTGGTGTTTTGCTTAAAGAGCAAACTCGCTTAAAGAGCCATCCCGTGGAATGCATTATGCTCTTCAAGCGAGGTACCACTGTACAGTACTTAAAGTGGTAACAGCAGCAAAAATGATGAAAATTGATAACAGAATTACTAACATATGCACAGCTTGGAGTTATTTCTCCCTTTTGCAACAGACCCACATATTTAGTGACCTACAAAACTGATCTCTGTCCTCTAGACTTACATTGTGATTTGCCTGGCACTTCAAAACCCTTCCTCTGTAGTATGAGATTGGGGGAAAAAGAAAGTAGAAGTTTGTCAAGTTTGATGGCTGCAATTAGTGACTAGTGGACCTTGTGCTCAAAGCAAGATTTGTGTCTTTTTCTATGGGAAAATTTTATGATTTCCTCCTCCACCCCAAATAAAATAAGTGACCTGAGACATTATCAGTGTAACTCTAGTCGTGCAACTAAGGGGCCTGTTCAGATGGGGGAATTTGGAGCAATCTAGTTATCTTTTTCCTCTTGGAGTTTTCTCTAGCTGCAGAGAGAGAGGGGGGGGGGATGGGGTTTGAGAGAGGTAGGTCTTAAATTGTTTATGAAATATCAATAAAGTAGGAATAGTTCTTATTTCCACTGGCAATTTATTCCAGAGGCTGGGGGCTATAGTGGAGAAAGTTCTTGATGTGGTTACAGGGGGTTTTTTTTGCCTCTCTTGGTGTAACCAATCAGAGCTTACATGCCTGGGTGCTTGGGGTATAACTCCTGAGGACTTTTCGGCTCACCATTTTATCCACAGGTAAAGTTTATCTGGTTTACTCAGGAGTAAGAAGGCAGCAGCAACAGTAGCTGTGGACAATGGGGTGACTCCCTCCCAACAATTATTATTATTATTATTATTATTATTATTATTATTATTATTATTATTATTATTATTATTATTATTATTATTATTATTATTATTATTATTATTATTATTATTATTAATAATAATAATAATAATAATAATAATAATAATAATAATAATAATAATAATAATAATAATAATAATAATAATAATAATAATAATAATAATAATAGGAAGGGTGAAAAGTGGAAATGGTAGACCCATTTCTAAGTACTGTGTAAATTACCCCTGAGAGAAAAATGAAAAAGCGATGTTGAAATGAAACATGAATGAAGGGGTGCTAACCTGACCGCTATTTGATTTTTGCAGCAGTAACAGTTCCTTAGATTTTAAATGAGATGAATAGAATAGTTGCCCATGGAATCTTTCTATTAATAGGACAAACTTGATTGAATTAGAACAGGAAGCAGACAGAGGTGGTTATATGAGAGCTACCATGGAAACATACCTAGGTCAGTATTGAATCAACAGCTGACGGAAGGTTTTCAGCTGCATCTAATTCAAGCTGATAAGAATTAAATAAAGCTGAATTGCTCAAGCTGCTTTGGTCAGCAAATTAAATGCCTGACATATTTTTTCAGATTTTTAAAATGGGTAGAAGCCAGCCTGCCCTTGCATTTCCTTGACCAAACCCTCAAGACTTCCTTAGCAAGCCCTGAGAATCAATTGGTGTTCCTGATGCCAAGAATTACTCACTTCTTGTTGTGATATTAAAGGAAATTGCAAGATAAATGTTGATGAAATGCAAGCTCAGTTCTTGGTCCTTTGTCCCCTTGATTAATAAATCTGATGTAATTCCTGAAGTTTAGCAGAAAGCTTTTGTTATTCCTATTTATAAGAAAGGCTTGAAAGATGACCCACATAGCCTTGATCCTTGAGCCTGGTATCTGCAATTGGGAACATTTATGCCAGAAGAAGACGAAGATGAAGAAGAAGAAGAAAGGATGGAAAGGGGGGGGGGAACACATCATGTCATTTAGGGGGGAAGCAGATCCTAACCCTAACCCTGAATCAAATCAGATTCAATTATGTCAAAATCAAAATATTGCCTTTTAGAAAGGGGAAGTCTGATTTTTGGGGTGTTATAAGCCATAGAATAGGAACTGTGGTGACTTAACGGTTAAGATGCTGACCTTGACACTTGACGGTCAGCAATTCAGCAGTTCAGGACCTGAGCACTACCCAATAAAATGAGCTCCCGTTTCTGTCTCAGCTCCTGTCAGCCTAGCAGTTTGAAAGCAAGAAATTGCAAGTAGAAAAAAAGGACCACTTCACATCCTGTGCACTCTGGTGTCTAGTCATGCCTACCATATGTCCACATAAATGTCTGCAAAACGCAGACAGTGCTGGCTCTTTGACTATAAACAGAGATGAGCACTGAACCCTAGAGTTGGATATGACTGGCTTTCGAACAAGGGTGACCGTAAGCTATAGGGCATAATAGAGTTGAATCATATCCTAGCTATATTTATGTATAATTTTTCAGTGAGCTATAGTTTTCAGGGTGCAGGAAAAATATATCAAGACTGAAAACAACCTTATATGCTGCCTGCAGTTGGAATGGTTAGGAGGGATTTTTCTGGGCTGGTGTAACTTTCTGTCCAGTACTAACCAATCATTCCTCCCAGCCTATGAAGTCAAAGAGAGTCCTGCTATTCTTTGCTTTGTGTTCTTTTCCCCTCTCTTTGTCAGTTGGTGTCAGTTGTTTTGTTACTGTTGCTCGGCTTGGTTGGTTGCTAGCATGTGTGTAATAAAAATAAAGCAGCGTACACACATTTGTAATTCCATGTAATTTCTTTTAGTAAAGAAACATTTTTTATTTTTATTTATCTATAAATTTCCTCAGTGCAAGATATTGAATATTTTAAGTGCCACTTAATGAAAAGGGGGGACTCTAGATGATTTGTAACACTTCTTCTCTGTGGGTCTCTGTACTTCTGCACAGCTAAAGGGAATTTTACCAGGAACGCAAAACTCTGCGGCAAGGATGACCTCAGCATAGAGAGCTGTTTTGGTCTGTGGAATGCAGAAGGGTATCAAATCAGCCCTGAATGTATGACAAGCTTGGTGTGCTTTTATAGCTGGCAGGGAATGAGTTACATCGGATTATTCTGTCATGCAGCCAGACTAATTTTCAACACCGCTCAACCCCTACCTCCCTTAGATGAGGAGTATGGGTACATTAATTTATACTGTACAGTAATACCCCGGATAATGTTATGACTTGGTTCCACAAGTCATGATGTTATCTGGTTTTTAGCGTTGTCCGATGCATGCATCGAACAACGCTAAAAAAAAGCCCTGACGTCAGAGACAAACCGAGCAAGCAGTGGGGTGCCTTTAAAGCCACCCCCCCATCCCTGTGACTGCAGTAGGATCGGGGAAAAGTACCTTTCCCCCCATTCTACTGCAGTCTTTTCCCTCCGTGCTTACCTGCACGCTCTGATCGAGGCTTTTTTTTCCGTTGGAAGCCTCTGTCTCTCTTTATTTCCCTCCCTGTACATTTTACCACAGGGCAGGGGGAAAGAGAGAAATGTGATTGGATCGCTAGAGAACCAATCAACTTTCTCTCTTTCCCCCTCCCTGTATTGTCAATACAGGAAGTGAAAGAGAAAGAGCGATCAGCTGCATGTCGGAGCTGCAAAGCAAGAGAAAGGTAAACTGAGCTGGATTCTCTCGGAGTAGGCAGTGGGGTGGGGTGTGGGGAGTCCCCAAACTTCGGGTGGGGGTGAGGGTGGGGGAAAGGAAGGAGGGAAGTGGCAGGGAGAGGAGCTGTGGCCTCCTTTACTTCTTTAATACGATGTATCGGATAACGCTAAAATGAACGTTATCCGGTGCAAATCTTCCCCCCAAATTTGTCGCCGTTATGCGATTTTAGCGTTATCTGGTGCAATCGTTATCCGGGGTATTACTGTAATAGATTAGAAGCAGTGGTGGGATGTCAAAATTTTTACTACCCCACCGTGATGTCATCAGTGTGGGCGGAGCTAACATCATGACATCATGATGCTGTGGGCGGGGACAAAATAAATAAATAAAATACAAAATAATAGAAAAATAAGCATACACACACCCCTCAACCCAACCACCCACAACACAAACCTGTAAATAAATTAAATAAAAATACATTAAAATACAGCCACCCACCCAAACACCCACCCGCCCCCCAAACACAAATCAACCAGAGCTTTTAAACCAGAGCTTTAAGCTTATTCTGGCTAATCTTTCTCACACTAGGTCAGATGGAAGGAACTACAGAATGAACTCACCACACAATGGCTTCAATTTGGCACTTTTCAACTTTTCAACAGTTAAAGAAGTTAGGTACTAAGTCTTTGCCTAACCAGTTCTCTAGGATAATATGCCTTAATGTAAATGTAAATGTAAAACAGCTGTACCTCCTTAAGGGTTTTCCAATTGGAACAGCAATTGGAACAGCACAGGTGTAGCTTATTGATGAGGTAACGCCAAGACTTTGCTCAGAATTCCCAAGCCAGGCCGCCAGGCCTTTTTAGGAACTGTGGCAGTACGTCAGTATTGGTAAAGGTATTAAATACACATTAAAATACACACAGACACATCACATCCAAAGGTGAGTCACTTACCCTGGGGAGCAGGCTATAGGGAGCTTCAGGCTAGCAGCTTCTCTTCCTCCTCCCCACTTGGGAGGACAGCAAGGAGGCCGTGCATACGCATCAAGCACTCTATGCATGCATGCACACCAAGTGTTTGGCACACATGCGCAGTGGGGGGACCAGTGAAAAGGTAAGCCCTAAAGGTGGTTCCCCCCAAATGCTGCTACCGGTTCTCAGGGACACTGGGAAAAGTTACTACTGGTTCTGGCGAACTGGTGAGAACCTGTTACATCCCATTGCTGATTAGAAGACATGCTTGTTTGAGGTCATATTTGTTACAAGAAAGGGAAATACTGTGATGGTTTAGCAGTTAAGATGCTGACCAGGTCAGCAGTTCGAAACCCAAGTACTGCATGACAGAATGAGCTCCCGTCTCTGTCCCAGTTCCTGCCAACCTAGCAGTTCGAAAGCAAGAAATTGCAAGTAGATAAATAGGTACTGCTTTGGTGGGAAGGTAAACAGCCTTCTGCGCAATCCGGTGTCTAGTCATGCCTACCACATGTCCATGGAAACATGTGCAAACGCAGACAGTGCTGGCTCTTTGGCTATAAGCAGCAATGAGCACTGAACCCTAGAATCGGATATGACTGGCTTTTGAGCAAGGGCGACCTTGTTACAATAAGAATTAAGCAGGAGTCACATTTAACCACCACCACCAATACCAACAACAACAACAACAACTTGCTTTCAACTCCTAACTCCCTCTGTTCCTCTTGCTTTATCTTTGTTGTTGCTGAGTGCCAAAACTGGTACCAAAGGTACCATTAATACCATTAATCCCTTCTTAGAAGCAGAAGTCCCAGAAATGAAAAAGGCTGTTCATTTATTCTAATATGAGCTAACAGTGTAACATCTTCTGAGCAAGAAGCCAAGGATACGACTACATTGCCAAATAATGGTTAAGCATAATTGGTTTACACATTTGCAAAATTGCCCTCAACCAGTCGGGCTGAGGGAAGGGGGAACAGCTACGCAGCCCGACTGCTGGCCAAAAAAATGCTGCGGCAGCCAACACTTCCACCACTGGGCTCGCCCTCAGCCAGTCGGGCTGAGGGAAGGGGAGGCAGCTGTGCAGCTCGGCCGCCGGCGACAAAAACGCCACTGCAGCCGCTGCTTCTACCACCGGACTTGGTGGGGTTGGCTTATTGATGGTGGGATTGACTTATTGATGTTTTTCTGTGATTTTCCTGTGAAGTGTTTTTGTATGATGAGGATCTGATATTTTGTTATTGTAATTGGGATTCCCCCCCCCTGAAATGTTTTGAAATGTTTTTTTATATTATGATAATTGTAATTGTAACTGAAACTGTGTATTTTATCTTATATGTAATATTTTGATATGTTATCTATGTTGCTAGCTGCTCTGAGTCGCTTCGGTGAATAGAGTGGCATACAAATACAAAAAAATAAATAAATACAGATCCATCCTTTTGTGGGGAGGTGTTCATTGGTGTGTTGGAAGAACTGAACTTTGCTTGCATGTTTAGGATATTGCCCTGGTGGCACAATGGTTAAACTGCTGTCCTGCAACCAAAGATTGTGAGTTCGATTGTGACCAGGTATCAAGGTTGACTCAGCCTTCCATCCTTCTGAGGTCAGTAAAATGAGTGCCCAGAATGTTGGGGGCAAAATTTATTTATTTATTTTATTTATTTATTTATTGTTCACATTTATTATCCCGCCCCAATCGGGTATACCCGACTCTGGGCGGCTTACAAGACAAAACACAATCACAAACCCAACCCCATCCAATAAATACTAATAATTAAAATGCTAAATAACATGTGAACTGCCCAGAGAGTGCAATAAGTACTGTGGGACGGTATATAAGTGTGATTTCTTTGCTTTGCTTCATGTAGCACTGAAAGATTTGCACACCTTGGGGTGGTGGTGGAATAATGTTGTTTGTCTTAATGTATGGTTGGTATTTGATTCATTTCGTGAGAGTTGTATCCCAAATCCAGAGCTGGTATCTTACTATTTTCTCTTCTTGATTGTTATCTTAACCTTTCTATTTAATTCCACAAGCATTGGTAAGATGCCACAGTGACAATCCATCTCAGGGCAGGCCCTGACCCTGCAATGGGCTTCATCATATCACCTGAGGGCTAGGCTAGACAAAACCAGTGAATAAGCCTAGGTCGACCAATTCCAACCCTCCTTGTGAAGAGATTTTCCAACTATCTAAGCTAAGTAGCCCTTGAGGATGAAAGCCAGGTCAAGTGTGAGAAACAGCAGCGATATAAAATCATTGCTGAATTTGTCGCATTGCAGCATGTTTACTTCTGAGCATCTCCCAGTACTTGAAATACACAAATGTTTTGAAACAACATAAATACCCTTAAAGTACAATAAGCATCCCCATTTTACATATCAAATTCATTCTCTCTCTCTCCTTCTCTTTTTTTCCAACCTAGTCCTAGTATGCAACCAAGAGGTTCTCATAGATTTTCACCTAAATCTTTCAGATGCAATACTAAACTTTCCTAAGATGTGCATTTTTAATGTGAGATTATTAAGAAAAGTAACCATTTTATCCATGAATCTGTAGGCAGAGTGAAAAATCTTGGGAGGATTTAAAGAAGTAGTTAATCATGGTAAATTTATTTCAGCTGTTAATGATTATAGAGGAAATCACAATGGATAAAAAGTATTAGGTGATATGTTTATTTTACTTTAATGCAGAAATCACATTCAGTTTGTTTACTTCTCTTTTGTAGTTTTTTAGCAATGGGCTATCTGTTCCCGTCTTGCTGGACCTGTCGTAACTTCACCAGAGCCCCTTTGGCCAGGTTTTGTCAGGGTAATCCGGAATGGCTTTCATTGCTACCATAGCGATGCTGTGGTGCAAGGCCATGCCATACTTTGGCCAGTTTTCTTAAATATAAAATTAATAAGATCATTTATTATTTCCTTACTCAAGAGCAAGTCATTATAATGAAGGCTATATATATACACACTGTATATGTAAGTCTCATTAAATGCCTAATTCCAAATGCCTAATACTGTACTGTACTTTCTAATAATTGTATAGACATTAAAAGATCCAGATAAGTTGTAATCTCATGGATTTAGTAGGGGTACACAGAAAGAACCTCCTCAAAATTTGTGGTATTTTCCAATCACAATTGGGCATACCCTGGTAATGGTAATCTTGTGTCGTCGGATAATCTTTCTCACACTAGTTCAGTCGAAAAGAAGTGCAGAATGAATTCACCAAAAGGTGACTTCATTTTGGCAGTTTCACATCTGGCCTAGACAAACATGGAAGAAGAAGAATATACAGTATAAAAGGAAAAAGGAATGGGGAAGGCCTAGGAAAGCAAGCACTGCAACAGCAGTTTCTTCCATGGTCAAAAAGCCAGTCCGGTCTCCCCTTTGCCACGGCATTCTTGCCAGGACACATATTCTTGGTGGTCTCTTGGATAGTGCTGAGGGCCAGCATGAAGATTCCTTTTGTTCTGCAATCCCTCCCAGGATGCCCTTATAATTTGCTTTATTCCCTTTTATATAATAATAAAAAATAAGATTGATGAAGGTTGCCAGTTTGTTAGTACTGTATTTTTCATTTTGGAAGCAATTGATGTATGTAGACCAGGAGTTCTCAACCTTTTAAAGTCGTGGGCCATGGGATTATAAAACAAATTGTAGAATGGTCAGGCAGCTGCGGCAATTGCCGCGGCCGCACGCTTTGCCCCAGTGCCGGTCAAAGAGACGGGCCTGGGGACGAGCGCAGGGGGCGTGGCTGAGCGCTGCCCATATAAGGGCAGCACGCTCCCTGCGCTTGCCGCCAGTCCCCATCTGACCGGCATCGCGAGCCCCGCCCTCCCTCCCTGGATGCAGTGTGACTGTTTTTGGGTCGCTTCGGGGCCGGATGGGAATTTTTGCTTGAGACCTTGATTGGCCGGTAGGTCTCTTGGCGTTTTCGCCCATCCCACACTGCGGAACCAGGTTGAGCTGGAGTGGTTAGGTCACTTTTGGGGCGGGTAGCACTGGTGGGGAATAATTTTGGTCCCAGGAGAACCTGGCTGGAACGTGTTTTGATCGGCCACTCTGTAAGCAAAGAAGGGAAGATAGAAGAGTGAGCTTGATCAAAATGCGGACTGTGAACTTGGGAACTGCCCAGCCCGACAGCAGGCAGCCCCAATATATAGTTCGCCCGGTTCGGGGTCAGAAGGAGATAACAACTGGTTACTTCTGACCGGGACAGTTAAAGGAAGTTTAAAATGATTGATGGATATCCAAGTTAAGTTTATGAATGGATATCTTTGTACCTTACCAGTGCTACTGCGGCCTTGCTGCAGAAAGTTATTGGTTAAAATGGTTAAAGTTAATCAAGTTGAACTCAAAATAAAGTGGCCCATTGTTTATAGCATCAATACTGTGGTCAGTCTCTTTTGTGCAGGCATGTGGGGGCAATGCTCTAGCTCAGGGGTGACTAACCTTACTGCCCCAGGTGTTCTTGGACTTCAATTACCACAAACCCAAGTGAGCACACCTGCCCACTTGCTGATCAGGGCTTCTGGAAACTGAAGTCCAAGAACATCTGGGGCACTAAGTTTGGCCACCCCTGCTCTAGCTAATTTCAATTAAACCAGATCTAGTATATATAATGTAAAAATCATTCCTGTATTGGTCTTAACATTGCACACACATTCATTTTTTTAAAAAGAATTTTCTTACCTAAATTAAGAGGGTTCTTTTAATAAGAAAGAAGGATGAATCAAGGTAAACTGGCAACTGTAAAGAATAAATGGAAAATATAAATATTGCAGTGCTTGGTGTCAGTGAACTATATTGGACTGAAATGAGATATTTCTACTCAGATAATGACAAAGTGTTCTTCTCTGGAAATGACAGACTCAGAAGAAATGGAGTGGCTCTAATACTGAGGCAAGAGGTAGCACAGGCAGTTAGAGATTATAATGTAAGCCCTCACCAAATAATATCAGTCAGACTCCAGTGAAAACCTATCAGTGTAATTGTCATCCAGGTCTATGCTCCAACTAATGATGCTGAAGAAGATGAAATTGAAAGCTTTTACCCAAGCATCCAAGAAGAAACTGATCACACATGAAGACAAAACATGCTTATCATAGGTGTTTGGAATTCAAAAATAGGGGACAAAGCAGAATCAAATATTGTTGTAAAAATTGGCCTAGAGCAGTGGTCTGCAAATGTGGCTCTCCAGATGTTCTTGGACTTGAATTACCAGGAGCCCAAGTCAGCACTCCTGCTGATTGGGGCTTCTGGGAATTGAAGTCCAAGAACATCTGGAGAGCCACATTTGCAGACCAAGGGCCTAGGGGACAGAAATGAAGTGGGAGAACAGTTCATAGAGCTCTGTGAAACCAAAAAGCATGTTTATTGAAAATAAATGCTTCAAACAGATGGCTCTCAAAGTGACAGGTCATAGCCAGGATTCTAGATGGAGGGAGGGATATTTTTTCAGGATGGGCAATAATGTCATATATATGTCATATATACAAGCAGCCAGGAGTTTGAGGGTGGCCAAATTGCTGATTTAGCCACCCGCTGGATACAGCCCTGCTAAGTGAACATCACCAGATGGTCAATATGGAAATCAATAGACTTGCAATTGGAAGCAGGAAATGGAAAAGCTGCATTCTGTCTGTCAAAACAAGATCAGGAATGGGTTGTGATACTGATCCATGCTTATCTGTCATTCTGCTTGATTACTCTTTACCTCTTTACCTTATAACCTCTTTACTTCAGTATCTGGTGTATATAAACCATACCAGGAAATTTTACTCCTTTGTCTGAAGAAGTGGACTTGATCCATGAAAGCTCACAATAAAAATATAGCAGTTAGTCTTTAAAGTGCTGCAGTGTTTTTATTTTATGTTTTTGTTTTCTGATATGCCTGAACCACAGACTAACACGGCTACTATTCCAAAAAATTCAACTAGGATCAGGAACAGTTAATATTCAACATTAGACTAAAGCTGAAAAGAACACTAAAATAATCGTAGTGCCAAAATATCATTTAACCATCATTCATGATTTAAGTTAAGGAACAGATTTGCATTACTAAAAAATATTGACCATGAACAAGAATAGAAACCACAAATATTATTAGGAAGAATCCAAAAAGATAATTCCTGTAGTAAAAAGAGAAAAAACCCTAGGTGTACGATGGAAGAAACACTAAAAATTGTAAAGAAACACAACCTCTCTCTTCTTCCATAGATGCATGTGTATGGACATGCATGTATCTACCTGTGAGCATCCATTCATTGCTCTCCCAGCCTTTGGAGAGATGAAGGTACTGCTTGATTGTTAGTAACTTTTTATCATCAGTAAATAACAGCATCCCTCCTTCTCAACCTCTCCTCCTACCCAACTCTCTGCCTCTTCTTTCTCTGCTTCAAACCTATTAACTGCCCAAAGCAGCAGATCTGCCGTAAGTCTAAGATTTTGCTTCAAGGATTATGATGTGGCATATTCAGAGTATCCTCCCGCTCTGCATCCACCCCCAATAGCCATGACTTGAGACCTAAGGATAAGGCAATAAATATGAGATGGATTGACTCACTAAAACAGTGATGGCCAACGTTGGCACTCTAGGTCTTCTTGGACTTCAATTCCCCGAAGCCCAAGTCAGCACTCCTGTTGATCAGGGCTTCTGGGAATTGAAGTTCAAGAACAGCTGGAGTGCCAAGGTTGGCCATCACTGCCCTAAAGGAAGTCATAGGCATGAGTTTACAGGAGCTGGGTAAGCTGTTGAGGACAGGACATTTTGGAGATCACTCATTCACAGGGTCACCATAAGTCAGAGGCATCTTGATGGCACATAACAGCAACAGCAACAAGGCATTTGTGTGAACCCAAATGATAGACTGTTGAGTACTTACAGCACTTGTAGTGTCTTATACAACTTCTAATGGTGCTAGTTGGCTCTAAGAGTCCAGTTTTTTCTTTCTGTAAATTAATTGGGGAGAAAATTAGCTGCCGAGCTGTCTGGACACTATGTGAGGGTGTTTAAGATGCAAATAGAAAACTCTCCTAATAATGCCTGACTTCTGTATCATATGATAAAAAGCTCTGAGAGCAAACACTGCTGCTAAATGAAGATCAGAGCTCTAATGTTTGCAATTTAATACACACCAGCTGAGTGACAGAAGAGAGAAAGAGGCCTCTTGCATGCTGAGTGGTTCCTCAACTGCTGAGAACATACTTTTTGTTATGAATTTTGCAAGATGTGAAGAGTCAGCATTGCACAGCTGCTGGGGCATTGCACACTATGACAGAGTAACAATCACTCTCCACAAAACTAGCCTCCTCATTTTTAAATCACCGGTGGGAAAATCATTTTGTTGCTTTCTGTGAAGCTCCCCAAATTGTATGATAAACAATTCTGAAATTGCAGTGTTTACTTGTAACATGGGCAGGTACTCCTATCAGACTTGACACCACATTCTTGCCCCCAGGTCTAACTGTGGCTTCATTGGGCCTGGAAAGCAATTAGGAAGAGCCTGTCAATTAGGGAACAAGGTACAACCACTTTCCATTTTTTCAGGCTGATGTGCCTTTGGGATCCTAACCCACTCTAAACTAAAAATATTCCACTTCTAGGAAACCTAAAATTGTTATAATCCCAACACTTCTTACACTCTTTCTGTAGTTTCTACAACCATTAATGTGTCCATCATTTTTCTTCTGCAGATCTCTTCCCATATTAGGATGAGTAATTTCTTCTGACATAACTTTGTCTGTAGCAACTTGATGAAATATTTGCTGGAACCCCACTTGAGTTCATGTAAGGCTCAAGTAACTTGCCACAGCTGATTGATGAAGTGTCACTTGGTGGTATAATCAGGTGCATGATGAAGCATGCAACCAAGAGATGACCAGTACCTCAGCAGTTAACTTCAATTAGCTACAGTGTGTTATTCACATTTTGTGTGAAACTCAATAAGATTTTTGTTTTGTATGGGGGGGATGTAACCTTGATTACCTTTAACATGGTGTATCAGTGAGGAGAATCCCCTGTTGTTTCTAGTTTCCATATGCTACCTGCAGCTAACTTAATTATAGAGTTTCATCCTGTGCCTCAGAATTCTTGAGAATACCCCTTATTTCCTATTGTACCTTTGTTAGATACCTTTCCTCCTTCCCCTCCATGTTCTGCTCTTCAAACAAGATAGACACATGGAGATGCAGCTTCACACTATTTAAAGAGAATGCTATTAGAATAGTACGTGGTGTAATTTTCTGTTTGTTTTCTTTACCCAAGAGACAATCATTTCCCCCTTTTTCCAAGACAGGAGGTGAGATTGGGCAGATCTCTGACTGCTTTTCTCTTTGTGCAAAAGGAATACCCAGATCCCAAATCTCTCTAATATCTTGTATTCCAAAACCTGCATAAATATGGGCTACATGAAATATATCCACATTTAGTATGCTTTTTTTATTTATTAAAATGACTTTTTGATTCATTCTGCCTGAATGATTCATTTTCCATTGGAATCCTCAAAGCAACATTTAAATTTGAAGAAACTGCATAAAAGTTTTTAGGGCTTGGATGAAGAAATTACATTAAAGAGGAAAATATTATACATGGCCAATACTATCTGAGTATAAGGAAGCAGACACAGAGAGAAGAAAACTGTAGCACAGCTATGAACTTTTTTCATACAGTATCTTTGTCTACATGAAGTTTTTTAAAAATATTATAAAATGTCATCAGCTAAAAGCCTGCTTACCACAAAGGCCAGATGGTGGCAGTGTAGATTGTAGACAGGATAAGAAATGTCCCTTCTATAAAAGTAAAAACAGATTTAAAATAGATGAAAAAGAAAATACATTAAGACTCACCCATTTCATCCTTCAGGTATGTAGCTGTGCCCTTTATATGTGGGATTTCAAATACAGATCCCCACCCCCCCTTCCAGAAGCAAGCAGGCAAACAGACATATTCAGTCTTGATGTGTCATACCAAGGCTGCTGTTCAGTGTAGCTGAAGCTAAGATGGAGCAAAATGAAGTAAGTCCATTGACCATAGCAGGATTGTGGGGGAAATGTCAGTTCCAGGCCATGATATGCTGATGCCTGGGAGTGCATTTGGACTATGAGTTAAATCTTGTTTTTATGTGTATTTAATGTATTTATGTATTATGTGTATTTATTTTAATTTGTATTTTAATGTGTATTTTTATTTAATTATTTATTTTTTCCTTTGGTTCTGCCCACAATGTCATGACATCATGATGTCATGATGTTGGCTCCGCCCATGACATCATGACATTGGCTCCACCCATGATGTCAGCTCCGCCCACAGTGTGGTAGTAAATTTTTTTGACAGCCCACCACTGGTTGCAGCTGTCATTGTGGAGAGGGCTAAAAGTGTGTTGGTAATACAAGATGTGTTGGATGAGCAGGTGACTCCTAGTGCAATGTTGGCTTTTTGTCATTATGTTGGCTTGAAGGCTTAAATCTAACCAGACCTACATGGGATTGCTCTGTAAGCCACAACCTGCTATTCTTTCATGTGCTTTGGATGCTGGGAGATACTTGGGAAACCATTCATGACCAAACTTTACAATACTGTACAGTAATTGCATTTTTCCTATTGGATCTCTGCTGAAAACAAGCATCCTCTCCTCTTTTAAAATGGACAAGTTGACATTGGATGAGTAACTACAGCAAGCAGATAGTAAAGTAGAGGATTCTTCCATAGCAAGTGGCAAAACTGATGGGCAGTAATATTTCTTGTGATAATATGGGATTTATCCTTATGCATGCCTATATTTTCATTTGTGAAATGTTGGTAAATAATTATCTGCTTCATATCCATGGGATGACTCTTTTGGGAAGGTGCTAGCAGTGAAATGTATTCTATTTGGCAGAGAAGATTTAATTGTTTAAAAGGGTCTTTGGTCAACTGAAGTCTGTGTTGCAGTCAAATTTTGCTCTAAATATGAGCCATAAGAAGGGAAATCAGGGCCCTTGAGGTTGTTCATGCACAGTTGCCATGTAGATGGTAGATTCAGCAAACCAAATGGGGTGAGATGTACCACAGTTCTGTGTAAATCATTATAATCCTTTCTATTATTGCCTCTGTACATAAACATTAGTGTATGCAATTTTATTATGCCCACACATCCTTTGTCCTGGTGATGTACCGTTGTTCACGCTGCAGGGCACAGTTGTTTTATGGATTTTTATTGCTTTGCAGTATACAACGAAGCTTAAGTTATGCCTCTACTACAGCTTAACTATTCTAAGCATCAATGTGGAAGAATACTGTATATAGATGAGTATAAATTTAGTTTTTTAGCCCCTAAAATGTGGTCCAGAAAAGGGACTTGACTTATACTTGGGTCAACAGCCATGAGGGTCCCAAAACTGCAGTGGTGCAAATTCAAACATATTGTACATTTAAAAAAAAAGCACTACCACTACCGTAAAAACTCAAAAATATACCCACACAAATGTCTGAATTAATTAATTTTACTGTATTTTCATGTATTTTAATTGCTGAAACTCACTAGCTGCTGCTGCATTTCCCACCCCTGACTTATACTTGGGTGAATCTATTTTCCTAGTTTTAGAGGTTCAAATATGGTACTTTGACTTATATTCGAGATGACTTATAGTTGAGTATATATGGTACCATTCAAAAGGAGGGGAAATCCTGTATGTGTGAGTGAAGGTACCTTAGCAGCAATGCTCTTTGGAGACAGATTTAGCCAAGCTTGAAACTGTCTTGGTCAAAGGGAAACACTTTCTCGGAAAGACTGCTTAAAAGCACCCTGGGATTTGCTTCAGATATGCAACAGCAATAATGTGTTGGATACCCACTGGTCCTCCCCAGGGGAGATCTATTAATGGTTACTTCTGCCACTGTGTTTGGACATCATGGCGTCTGATGCAAAACTAAACAACAGCAATGTTATACTTAGGGCAGCTTTCATGTTTGAAATATGCCAATCCCACCTCCAAGATGTGATGGGGTGGTTGCTGTGATTTAAAAAAGTGTCTTTAAAGGAAAGACCTACCAACAATTTTATCAACTTTTCAAGAATACTTTGGGTAAAAGTTCATGTAATGTGGAATATGTAGCTTGTATGATGGTTTTTATTCACTGATAAGTGAGCATGGAGCCAGTCAATCTGGATTGCTGGATACAAAAGAGAGGTATAACTACTCCCTCCCGCCCTATTCCTTTTGTCCAAAATTGTCCTCCTGTATCACTTTTCCTTGATACTCCCAACCTTGACCTGAGGCAGGTGGTGTGTTATATGGTAAACATTCTCACAATAAATCCAGCTTTCTATGTCTCATGTAACTGAACTTCCTATGTCTGTAAGCCTCCATTCTTCAAAATCATATATTGGTAATAATAATTTTGTGTCAGAAATTATTCTGTGTTGAAAGGATTTTTTCTGGAGAAAAACCACTCAGGGGATACCCGAATAAAGCTGTTTTCATGTCCCCAAGATCTTTTCCCACAGAAGTGATCCCTATTTATCTACTTGCAATTTCTTTCAGGAGCTGGGACAGAGATGGGAGCTCATTCCACCATGCAGTACCTGGGTCTTGAACTGCCAACTTGCTGACCTTCCAGCTTACAAGGCAAGCTTCTTAACTACTGAGCCACCACAGTCCCTTATATCCTTGGTGGAAAAGTATCTCTCTTCAACTTTCACACATTGGGGCTTCTAAACAGGGTTAACATAAGGACCTGCTAAAGCCATCCATAAGTGAACAGTGAGTGGTAGGATGATGCTGTGGTACCCAGAAGATGGTTTATGACTGCTTAGTTATTAATGGTTCCAGTATCTCATCGTATTCAATCTACTCACAGTTAATTTGCCAAGCTGTGTTCATAACGGATTCTTTTCTCCTTGTGATGTACTGATATATGTGGTGCTCACTTCAATACAATGGATAGGAATACAAACAAACAAACAAATAAATAGCTCCTCATGCCCTGTTGGCTGTCTCCAGTTGTTTTCCTTTATTTTTCATTTACAATTATGAAAGTCTTTTCAATATATATTTGTCTTGTACATTTTTTGTTTAAAAAACATGACTGTATGTACAAGCTTTCAGTCATGAAGTTCAGCATCTTAACTGCTAAGGCACTGCAGTCTCTTTTCAGGGGATAAGAAAATATTAATTGATCCTTGGTTTCTGCTCACTTTCCTTATCATCTGTGGTCATAGATATTTGTAATTTCAAATGAAGGTTTGCTGGTTTGGCAATCTCCAGGTGTAAGCTCTTTGTACCTATCCAGCACAGATGCCTACAAAGGACATTTTGAAATAAAGACACCTGGAATCCTGTCTGCTCTATGGGTTTTCTGAACTCTACTTCTTCCTGTGTATGTAGCTAGATTGATATCTTTTGGGTCTGTCTGCGTATCAGGTATCACACTCCTTCCCAGTTTCTCTCTCTTCTGTTCTTCAATCTCCAGGGAGCAAACATCGTTGGTCATATACTCTCTGAGGCATGTATCTAGCACTAGGATATAGCATTTCTGACTTAAATGTAGCTTTCCTAATAGAGTTGATCATTTTTACTGCTTCTGTCTGATTTATGGTAGAAGTAATAGCCTCTTTGCTACAGCTCTTACTTTGCTACTGGGAGAAACCTTAGTGGGAGTTTTTTCTTCCTCACATTGTGAGTTCACAACACAATATGACTTCACATTTGTGATTTCATGTATTAGATAATGAAAAAAACAACATCTTCATTTGACACAGGCCTTCTGTAAAGCTAATGAATCCTAATCACTTATTCATAACCAATCCACCCCAAAATACTTTGCTCTGGAAAAGGAAATGCTCAGGATAATATACATTACTAAGGTGGATAGGTTCCTAGGGCCAAATACCATGAAAAAAGCAGCTAAGCTCTCTGTGTATGTGAATAGTTTTATTATCAGAATACAGTAAAACAGTGGTTCCCAATTAGTTTTTTCTACGTACCACTTCAAGAAAGACCTCAAACTTGCATACCCCTTATTGCAGGAACGTTAAATAAAAAATGAAATCAGGTGTATTTTACATTTATTATCATCAAAAGACATTCTAATGACAGAGAACACATGTTTCATTAATGTGACAAATGTGCACGTTGACAATGACGAGCAAATAGGCGGGAACGGGGGCGGTCGCGATAGGGTGATGCGAGACGCGGAAGGCACGGGAAAAACTGCCGCCGCAGGAGAAAGCGCTTGATGCATACAATTGACTTACCTACTGATCGTTTAATTAAATTGAATAATTTTTTGGCAATTGTTATTGCATTATTGTTTTTTAAGGATTTAATATTTTAGTTAAGAGATTGCTGTGCGTACCCCTTGATGCAATCTCGCATACCCCTGGGGGTAAGCGTACCACTAATTGGGAACCACTGCAGTAAAACACCGGATAACGCTAAAACTTGGTTCCACAAGTCTTGGTGTTATCCGATTTTTAGTGTTATCCGATGCATGTTAAAATCCTATGGAATGGATTGGATAACGTTAAAGCTCCATAGAGATACATTGTAACCGCACAGGCTTTAGCGGTTGTTATCAGATCCATCTCATAGGACCTTAACGTTATTCGATCCATTTCTCCTCCCCAGATTACTTAACATTATGCGATTTTAGCGTTATCCGATCCAATCGTTATCCGGTGTTTTACTATATACCACTTTATAGGCATGAACTTGCACTAATATTTTTATGCCTGCCTGATGACGAGATCTTTTGATTTTGAAAGCTTGTAATGTTTTGTTTTAGTGGTTCAAAATAAAGGTATCACCTTCCTCTCACATCCTTTGCATTTTTATACGATTTTATAACCAATCCAAGAGCCCATTTTCTTGGTAAGTCATTTATTGCAATGAAGTTCGATTCAAACCCATCCTTTCCCCTAACAGATCTGAATCGTTTATTCATTCCTCACGTCTCTTAATTGCTCAGGGCAAATAACAGCATTAGCTGAAAATCTACAGTATGAAAAGAAATGAAACTAAATCAACAATCTTTTTGGATCAGTTCTTTGCCAAATTATATTAGCTTGTGGCAGTGAGCTACAGAAAGGGGACATAAATGTGTATTCGTATCCAATCCTTAAGCACAAGGCCATAATAAAAAGAAAGAAAGAATCATTGTGTGACATTTCTGGCAGGTCTTTTAAGCTGTTGATTTCTGGTCACTCATCTGAGCTCAAATGCCCCTCAGAAGCATCAGTCTGAGTGTTTTCTTTTTCCAAAGTCAGTGTGATTTGCAATTACAGGCAGCCAAAACTTTCCCCCCCAGATGACACACTGCACAGCATGTTGTGATATTTGTTCTGCTGCATCCCTTGAAATATGGGCATGCATAAGTTATTCCCAATAGCGAGTTACAATTAATGTTTACTAACATTTGTAGACAAACTGGAATTTGTCACTTCCCATAGACCCGTGGTTCCCAACGTGGGGCACACACCCCACAGCAGAGCAATTCGAAAATGAGTTATTAACTATGAATTGCCTTCCATGTGGATAGAAGTTCACTTTTTGAATAATAAGAATATGTCACGGGAGGGGTGTATCAGGATTTTAGAGGTGCTTAGGTGGGGCATGGCCAAACTAAAAATAAAAATTGGGAACCACTGTCTTAGACACCTTCACACCCATACAGAGTGATCAGGGATACAAGAGTATGGATGGTGTTGGTCTACAATTAAAAAATCCCTAAACTTGGTGATCTTTCCTAATTCATTCATTGCTGCTCTTCCGAGTCTCTGTCTATTCCTGGTTTCTTGGCTTCATCCGATGTGAGGCTTGAACTAAGGTATACAAATTGTTTCACTATTTCTAATTTTTCATTGTCAACATTAATGTCGTGTAATGTAAAAATGCATTACATTAAGAAAAACAATAACGTTCACATATCCTTTTATCACACATTGACAGAGAAGATTATTTATTTCATTAACTCCTCCTCCTGGATGGATTTTTAAAGTTAAAGATGTAATGTGCTTGTTATTTTTAGTCAGTTCGTGACTACACTTTCCCACGCATATTATTTCTGAAATCTATGAATTTCTCCACCAGGGGGCAGCATCAGACAACTATTCAGTGATCCTGATAAGTTTGGGTGTGTAAGAAAGTAAAATGTCCCTCCTCTCCCAAAATAACACACACACACACACACACACACACACCATATATGCTGGCGTACAAGACGACTGGGTGTATAAGACGACCCCCCAACATTTCCACTCAAAATATAGTTTGTTATATACTCGCTATATAAGACTACCCCCTCTTCCGCACACCTTCCACACACCAAATAAAACGTAAAAACATCAGATTTGATTTCAACATGTTAATTTATATTCAAATGCTTATGACATGCAGAAAAACTGTCACAAGGCTGTATGTTATCAAACATGTACAGTAAACATAAAACAGTGCAAGTTTATTAAATGTAATTCACCAAAGACAATTCACTAAAGCTGAATGGAACAATAAACCTATGGGAGCTGCCATGCTGTTTGTTTTCTAATCTGTTAACCAAACTGGAACTGTCAATGATAGAAGGAAGATAACAAATAGAGGGAGAGAGCAAGTGCCAGGCAAGTCCCTAGCAAGTTTGCTGGCGTGACAGTTTCCCTTTAAAAGCCTTCAAACTCCTGTTTGTCATCTGATATTAAAAGTTGTTATCCGATCCATCCCATAGGACCTTAACGTTATTCAATGCAATTCTCCTCCCCAGATTGCTTAACGTTATGCGATTTAAGCATTATCTGAGGTAAACTTTATCCGAGGTATTACTGTATTTTATTCAACTGAAGTGTACCTGGCGTACAAGACGGCCACCCCACTTGGAGGCATGTTTTTCAGGGGTAAAAAGTCATCTTATACCCCAGCATATACGGTATATACAGATCCTTATTTAGCCTCACTGGTCTAGACTGCCACACAGATTTTGGAGAGAAGCATTTTACTTTCTACATATCTTTCGTTATTTATGTGGTCTGAGAAGAACTTGTTGGTTGTATTGGTGGCATTATTGGTGGCAGGCAGTAGTAGCATTGTGTGCAGTGCACTTAAAGAGAGTTGTGAGGGAGGGAGTTGGGCTGCCAATGATGACCAAGCCAAGCAACAGTCTGCCATGTAAAATTATGATAAATTGATGATAATGAATGGGATAATGTAAAGTAGTGCCTCCCTGCATAGATCGGATGAGAATGATAATGACCATGAGTTCTATTTCTCCTTTGTATTGTTTCTTCTTGATGAGCTGGTGAAGGTGAGAATGGTGAGGTGATGATAATGAATGTGAAATTTAAAGTACTGTTAGTGTCTACTTAGGAAATAACATCACCAGCCTTATATGTGTGGAATGGAACCATAGGATTTCAGCCATTGGTTGCTTCTCATCTATTGGTTCCCATCCCCGTCTTGCAGTGCAATTCCATCCAGCCTGTTGCCACCACTGCTGCACCTGAGAGCGGAAGCAGACATGTTTGGGAGTGGAAGTGGAGGTGTTTACATCAGTTGTAAAATCCACCCACGCATGTGTAAACATGCCCATGGCTGTTGTAAATTCGGAAATGGGTGCATTTGCAACAGTCATAAATGTGCCTGCTTCCGCTTCCCCGGGTGGGTGGGTGGGGTGGTCAGCGTAGGGCATCAGTAATAATGGCAACCTCTGAGTGATCTGTAAGAGAGGATTTATTTTAGCTCTATACAATGTTTGTCTTGCTGGCTCACTGTCAAAAATGGGGTCTCTGAAGTTGGAGATGGGGGGAGGGCAAGGCTTTTAATCATACCAATCTTACAGCTAAGATGCTTTGTGATTTAGGTCATAGTACATATGCACAGACTAAATCTGCACGTTAGAGGAGTTTCCCCCTTTTGTTTGTAAATTCATGCACTGTACTTACACTGTGAAGGTTGTGCTGTTGTGAAAACAAATGCTTGTAGCCTGTTCTAGCCATAGTTATCCACTACTAAATAAAAGTGTTGGGGTTGAGGGGAGTAAAGGTAAAGAGTATTTGGTAAAACTAAGGGAAGTGTGTATTCATTGGTTATGAACTGAAGGAGTTGAACAGGAATGTCTGTAAATGTTCTTGGAGGATCAGACTGAAAAATTCTCAGACTCATCTTTTTGACAGCAGAACTACAGGTGATGTATTCCCACGAGAACTAATAATTAGACATTTTCCCTAAGACCTTTGGAAGGGCTAAAGTGGATAGCCCTAACCTTCAGAGCTAAGGCTATTATTGTTTAAAATATGTTATGTAAAGGGAGAAAGAGAGAGAAAAATAGACCCTCCTTTTCTCTCTCTCTCTTTTGAAATAGTATTATTCTGCTCTGAGGGAATTAGAGGGAGAGCAAAATATGACAAGGATCACTTTTCTGCTTCTAGCAATCATACTGCCTGAAAAATGTGAATGGATTTGCTGTGGAAAAAGGAGAAACACCAGCAGCTGAGGAAAATCTATGAATGGGGGTGGGAACTCTGGGCTGATTTGTATTTGATTTTATGTCATGTGGTCATGACATAACCCCACATTTTATGTCAATGTAACCACACCCTCAGAAGACAGTTTTATGTGGCTGTTCTGGTTATTCAGATCAGAGATGGGCCATTTTGTGACCTGAAGTGGAGAAGTAATTGGATCCTTCAATCACCCAAGCCACAGATCATAGCATCTAAAGTTGGCCAAGTTATCTTGGCACATGAATCAGAGCATTCCACAAACATCCTCCCCACCACATGCTTGTCAGTACAATAAATAACTAAATAACAATTGTATAATATGATCAGCCAGTTCCTGACAATACAAAACTATTCATCTATGCGGATGACACAGCAATGGCCATTGAAGGGCCAAGTTTTGATGAGGTAGCTGGAAAACTTACTGTAACACTTGAAGAATTAGGACAGTATTGCAACATTAACTGTTTGAAACCTAATCCAAGCAAGACTCAAGTATGTGCATTCCACCTTTGAAACCGAGAGGCAAGGGTTAAGTTGAATGTTACAGCACTGTTCAACACCAAAATACCTTGGTATGACCAGACACTTTCTTTTAAGAAGCACTGCCTGAACACCAAAGCTTGTCTTCTCTTGTCTTTTGTTTTGTTACTCTCTGATATACCAAAGCCAAAGTTAGTACAAGGAACAACATCATCAGGAAACTCACAAACTATAAATGGGGAACTCAGCCATCCACACTGCACACATCAGCTTTGGCTCTGGGTGTCTCTGAGCAGAGTATGCTGCTCTACTATGGAACATATCCACACATGCAAAAGAAGTTGACACTGCTGTTAATGAAGCCATGTGGATAGTGACAGGATGCCTTAAACCTACACCAATTGAGAAGATATACCCCCTTGTTGGTATTGCTCCACCTAAGATCAGGAGAGAAGTAGCAGCAGATGTTGAGAGAACTAAGCAAGAGAAAGACCCTCGTCACCCTCTGAACGGATATGAGCCTCAAGTCCACCGGCTCAGATCTACGAAAAGCTTTATGGCAAGAACAAACATTCCTGAGGGTACACAAGAGCAAAAACAAATTAGAAGATGGAGGAAGGATCACTCTGGGCAAGGAACATCATTAAAGGTGGATTTAGCGGAAGATCTCAATCTCCCCATGCCACCTGGAGGACCCTGAATAGGCTGAAGGTTGGAGTCCCTAAATGGAAGCCCAACATGCAGATTTCTGCCAGAGAAATGCACCAATGAGGACTTGTGTTTGTGCAACAACAAAGCAAAGAAAGTGGCTTCATTTTGGCAGTCCAGGGTCTGATCAGGACAAGAAAGAGAGAGAATTGGTTATTCTTCCATGACAGTCAAAATCTGCTGTCTGAAGTTACTATTTTAGTCTACCTAATGGTAGGGCTGGCCCTGAAGAAAGTAATCTATTAACTTCTTACACTAGTACTCAAGGACACAGCCATTCGTTCTGAAAGATTTAAAGTGGCATCTGAGCAGGGAATTATGAGATATTCATTTTGTATTCATCTTCTGTTTTCCCTCATCCCCAGAAGCTTTAGCCTCATGTGAGTAGTTGTTGAGAAAATGAACACACTTACTAACAGTTTATCTAAGGAAAATGATTAAATATGGAGGGCATAAGTCATATGAAGAGTGCCATGTAACTTTCTCTTGGATTTTAACAATTCTCCTTAGCCCTGTTTCCATGGAAATAATTTATAATGCCTTCAGGGAATGCACAGTATGGATATACGGAACTACAGTGCATTCTCAGCTATTCATCTCAAAGCTGACAGCAACAAATGGGGAATGTCTTTGAATAGAGGTGGCTTGTGTAGATGGGAGAGGGGGTTGGGTGAAAGATAATGTAAAGAAGCAAAACTGGTTAATGAGATTAATTTATAAGGGAGAAAAAAACCCCCAGTGTCATTTCTCCAGTTAACATCTATTTAACCTATAGCTGTGTGCAAATGGTTTCTTAGCATTCTCCACTCAGCTTGTGGGTAAAGAAGTGGGAGTTATTTAATAATGATGGTGTGTAAGGTGGATCATTGGAGATGTCATCCATATTCCATTTCTTGTGTGCAGGTGTGGGTGTCTTTGCCATCGGCCTTGAGAGGCTTTCTTTTTTCTCCTCAGTTTTTGTCATTGTTGTTGCTACAGTAGTAGCGGAAGTGGCCATTGTCTTGGTTGCCTTGGTGCCATTTTTGCATCTACCACAACACAAGTGGAATGGAATTAATAAAACCTGTCAGAAAATACTGTTGACTGAAGTGCTTCTAGTTAGTCATACTTTATTTCAAATGTAATCCATTGCGTCCCCTGTCCATGTCAGCTTAAATGAATACTCTTGGCCCTCAATGGGCTGGGTTTTGGGGAGAAGAAAAGTGCTTCATCTTGATTTTGTACATTTGAATGCTTGAGGTTTCTCCTCAGCCTGGTGATCATTCTTGTTTTTGGATATTCTAAATTTATCAGTTTTCTCCAACGATGGCATTATCACTATACTCAAAATACGTATAACATGAACTTCCAGGCTCTGAGGCCAAGATTCAAATGAGAGTAAAGTAAAGGAAAATGGGTTGATCCATGGAGCAGGATGGCCCCAACTATTAGAAGAGACTGAGGGAGCAAGTACTGTAATGGAGAGTGGGCAATGGCAGTAAAGCAGGCCCAAACTCTTGGGCCGGAGGCCAGTCACATGGTTCAGTGGGCCGGAAACGTGGTTCCTCCCAAAGGAAGTGGAAGTATAACACACCTAGCAATATGTTTTGCAACAGGATGAGATAGATTTTATGCTGCCATTTTCTCTGCTTAAAACATGGGTGCCCAAACTATGGCCCAAGGCCAATTTGGCCCCCAACTCCAATTCATCCGGCCCATGCTACCCTCATCACTCCTGAAAGTGGAAGTAAACTGCACCCATACAGGCATGTTTTACTTCCTCTTCCAGGAGCAACAAGGGCAGAACGGGCCAGATTAATTGGGGTAGGGGGCAGATCTGGCCCATGGGCCATAGTTTGGGCACCCATGCAGTAAAGTATTGGAAGACAAAGCTTTGTATGTCACATCTCCAGCCCTGTGTTATTTAATGACTAATAATGCCCTTAAGTATAGAAGACTGGCATCATGCTGTCACCACTTTCAAACTAAGGCTTGGTCGTCAGGCTGACTTCTTTACATGCAACAAGGAGGGTTTCTTCTCAACCTTTGCTCCCAACAGCAAAATCTTTTGGATTTATCTTTCTGTGTAGTGTCACCTATCAACAAGGGAGCCTAAGGGTTTTGGGTTTCTTGTCTGGATATGTTTGCTAGATAAGATTCAGAAATAGTAAGAGAGGAGTTGAGAACTAGGGTCTGGGTGTCTGAGTGGTAGACATGGAGGTGACAAGGAGGCCACAAAACAATGCAGTCGGCACAGACCTGGGCGGGCTGAGGAGGATGGTGGAGGACAGAGGTGCCTGAAGGACAATGGTACACAGGGCCACAAAGGGTCGGAATCGACTGTGCAACTGAACAACAAAAAAGGCTGGGCCTAATAAGGTAAGTAGGTGAGCCTTGTTACACAGTATGTCATCAAGCTCATTCTTTGCCTCAGGCTTGGCAGGTGTGAATTGATGCCACCTCTTTCCATACGTGGGACCTTTTGCACTTGGTGACACCAGGTCTCTCACTTCTACAGTTCTGCCTGCTGATAACAAGACCTAAAACACTTTTTGCTCCACAGAATATAAGAGGATGGATATATCTATATACTGTACAAATGTACGCACGTGACATTGGTGTTTAGTTAAGTCTTCTTATCCCCTAGCTGCTTGTCTTGCTTCACCTTTGACTCCTTGTTAAAAAATAATCTGTCAGCAGAGATACCTATATTACTACCCGTATGTTGTGAAATGAGGAATGTGAACCCCAAATATTCTCACACGGGCAGTGATTTTTGACAGCCTGCTATGTTTCATGGCACAGACACTCTGTTCTCTCCCTTTGACATGCTCTCTTGTCTGTGGTTATTTCCCAAGAGGCAAATGTTTTGCTGAAACCTTTCCTTCCCTTTTATTTAGAAGTTTTGTAGGATTTCATGAAAGAAAATAGCTTGATTAGGGTCTGTTTCATCTGTACATCACAGCTTGCAAAGTCTGGCGGCAGCAGGGACATCTAACTGCAGACAACAGATGATTAAAAGCAAGGTTAATCTTCAGTTGTGATATTAAATATTTACTCGAATACTATTAATATTAATATCTCTGATGTTTTATGCCTGCTATTGGGGTTAGCCCTTTTTTTTGAGATGATAATCTATACAACTTGTGCTCTTTGTTATGAAAAATGTAAATGTAGGGTGAATAAAAGGCATTGCCCATAAAAGTTTAATCACCAGACCAGTCTAAATGCAAGCATTTCTAAATACAAATCCATGGTGTTTTCCTGAGTACAACCTAAAAACATTAATTGAAGCCTCATTGATTTTAGTGGGATGGAGCTATATAGATGCATTTGACCCAGAGTTGGCCCTTTCATTAGGCAAAGTGAATCAACTGCCCTGGACAACAGATTTGGGTTATTTAATTTGGGTAATTAATTTTCAGAATGATGCATCTCCCAATCCATAAACTACCCTGGACAAAATCTTAGTACACTGAGATTATTATTTTATTTCTACTGCTAGGGATAGGGAGAGAGGTACCCTTTTTTTGCCCAAGGTGTCAAAACAATTTAATTGGCTTTGGTTACTAGTTGTTATCATAGTTTAGAGGGAAGAGACCACCAAACCATTTGGTATTTCCCCTTCGGCCATTTCTGGTGTAATTCTACCACTGAAGTGACTGTAACAAGGTTATTTTTGATTAAATTGTACATTCTAATTTGTACAAGGCTTAAAATGGTGGGTAGGGAATCAATTATTCCCTGAAAATCAGTGTTCAACAATCATCACTCAATTCTGTTGTCTAGTTTTGTGATTATAAGACCCTGACATTCTTCCATTCTTAGTTTACATCCAAGTTGTTTTGAATTTCTCTCTACCAGAACAAGAGATTGAACGTATACCTTGAGATGCTTAAGGGATTTCCAAATGACATCCAAATCTATGTTTTGGCATACATGCATTTCAGTATACCCTGAGGTCTAAGAAATGTCTGAAAGAGACATATTTTCACAATTTCCTCTCAGAACAGAAGGTTTCAAATATTCCCTGAAGTGATTATGCTATTCCCAAACTAATTAGAAAAATGAAATTTGATTAAAAATTCAAGACCCTTGCATTTCTAGAAAAGCCTAGAAAAATGTTGTGCTTGGGAAGGTTGTTAAGAGGCTGTCATTATGGTAGCTTCCATGTAAGAAGTCTGGGAATAGTAGAGCGGGGCTAACATGCTCTCCCTTTCATGAGTCCTTTAACAGATTTAAACATCAATTTTCAAATTATACAGCTATTGTCTACTCTACTAGAAATAACTTAAAAACTGAATTTTTGGAACCAAAATATGAAGCATAAACTTTGCCTCACTGGTGACCCCACACAAAGGAAACTGGTGTGCTGAGTTCTGAGTAGGCGGAATGAAGGTTTTAGTTTCTTTGCATGCTTGGCTTTGGAGAGGAGGGCATTTTTAGTAGCCTCCAGGAAAAAAAGTCTAGACTTTGGCATTGTCATCATTAGGTCCTATGTGAAGCATGTTGGATAGCAAGTGTTCTCCAGTAGTTTGGGTCATCTGCAACAGCTTTGGCATCATCCCAAGCAACATTAATGGTTTTAAGATCTTTAAACATTTGCCTCCAACATTTCTGAGGCCAGCCCTATTTCCTCTTTCCTCTAGGAGGTACCCATCATAGTTCAATGTTCAAATGGTGATCTTTGGGCACATGTAAGATGTGGCCAAGACGTTGCATGCAACATTCATTCTAAATTCTTGACAAGTGCGATGCGACTGATCTTTGTAGTACCTTGTTGAGGTGTGTTAGCAGAGTTGCATTGGGTAGAGCACAGCAGAGTGAGAGTTCTGAGGAATCCTTACACAGACCGAGAAAGCTTTGGTGAAAAAGGATTACTGAGAAGTATTGAAGGATAAAGTGCTTCAAAATATATACAGTGACAAACTCAAAGTAGATAAAGTCTCTTTGTAAGGAAAACACAGTTTCAGTCACTGCGGTGATAACAGAGAAGAATGCAATAGTCTTTTTGCTCAGCAGTTGGTTGAGCTTGGAATCGTCCAGGTTCCACAAATAGTAAACAAAGTCTGAGAGCTATAACAACAGTCTGTTTGTGAAACAAGCAGGTAAGCTTATGGTTTCTTCTGCAGCAGTAAAGCAATGACTCAGCGGTTTCCCTGGAGAACTTATCTTGGAGTACACCTTCCTTCTTAGCAGTGCAAAGGGCAAGGTCAAAGCCTCTCCAGTTCACAGAAGTCTTGCAACAGCATGCAACCTTGCATTGAAGCCATGAGCAGTTAAGCTATGAGCAATGAAGCCATGAGCAGTTAAGCTAAACTAGTGCGAGCCTGGGACTCAACTTTATAGAGGACACTTAGTCATTATAGACACAAGAACTGACACGTGTACTAAATGGGATACATTCCCTTAAATCAATACGCTACAATTTACACTGAGTATAATATCCTAGACAACACTGTGGGCGAACACTTACATACCCAACATACCTCTTTATTATTACTATAATCATGATAAGAGACATGGAGGATTCTTCTTAGGCAATGTAGTTAGAAACCATTTAACTATTTGGGTTATTTATTTTGATGTTTCAAAGACATATATCGCAGTTGGTATGACAACACTCTTGAAGAGCTTTATCTTTGTGGCAATATTATGGCTGCTGTAGGCCAGATTGGGTGCACACATTGAAACATAGCCAATGCCATTCTAATTCAACAATTGGTTTCCTTTTCTGTGCCTCCTTCAATAGACATAACACTGCCAAGATAGGTAAATTGATGGACTTGCTCTATAACCTGAACTATTATAGACATCTTAACCTGGACATTTCTGATCTGCATAAAGTAAACTGGTGGTCATTTCTTGCAAGCACACCTTTGTTTCCCAGCCCTCCTGCACCTTAAGTGGCTGAGTTTCCTGCACTAGTCCCATGGAAATAGTTGGTTTGCTATGAGCCTCTGTTCCTATCAGTGAGGCCAATGAAGTCCTGGCAATGAGCAATAGCAGCATGGGATCAGGCTTGGAGCTTTTGAGTGAGGATCAGTAGAAGGGCCTGGCAGTCATCAATGACTGCTCTCATGTTCCTTGAGGAGCCTCCTTTTTCTCTTGTACTGGCATTTGTGCCACCAGTGCCATGGACTTCTTGGTCTTTGCTTCAGTTAAACAGAATTATAATCATGAAAAATGGGAAAGCAGGACTGCATTTGTATTTCTCCCTTTAGCAAATTCCTTTCTGTCTCTGATCTGATGTCCATGAATTTTGGGAGTTCTCATGATTAAACTACGTTATGACTACATTAAGTTCCAGAAAGAGGAAATACTTGTCTTTTGAAGAATTACTCCCAGAATCCGACATCTCAGTACGACTGCGGCTCATGCTGACTGTTGGACTATGCAAGGTATATAGTCCAAAATACCCAATGTATTTCACCTCTAATGAGCTCCCCCGTGATTTTGCATACAGATTATCAAATATGTGCACAGCAATTTAGCTTCCCTAAAACAAGTTACTGCATTGCTCCCTTCCTTGATTAGCTACCATATGAGCACTTCAGTTGGCAGGAGCATGCAAAGAAATTGTCTTTGTATTATCTATGTCATCAGAGGGTATGTGCAACATGTTGTTAAATCACATCTGACTTCAGAGTAGTGAAGGTATGTAAGATACTTAAGGAGTGGCTTTATCAGGGCCAGCCTAGCAAGTTTCCATGAGCAAGGATTTGAACCCAGGTTTGCTGAGCTTGAATCCACCTTTCTATCCACCCTACCCCACTGAGTCTCTGAGAGCCATAAAAGAGAGTCATATGAAAGGTTCTGCACCGCAGTCCGACAGTACATCTTGAATGTAGCAGTTTTCACTATATGAGAGGGTAGGAGGTTAAATATTCTCATCTGCAGCCTGAAATTGTGACTTTCACCTCATTAATCCATTAGAAGCCATCTGCTCCAAAAGGCAGCAGTTACGTCAAATCAAGTTATTGCCTTCGGCATCTGCCAACTCTATGTTTTAAAATGTGCGGTAAAAAAACCAATGCTCTGTTAACTTCAGTCCTTTTGATGGCCTTAGCTTTTATCTCTTTTGATCCCATGGGTAGGATTTGTTTTAGGTATTTTCCCCCACTTTGGGAGAAAGAGATAAAATGAGAGAGGGAACATCTAGATTTGGAAGTCCTGAAATGAAACCCAAGATCTTGGGGACCATAAAATTAGCCTTTGAGCTCATCAAATTTCCCCATACCAATGTTAACTAATGCCAAGTGGGGCAGCTCATCTTATTCCATTGTCTAAGACAAGAAGTTCTTTTTTAAATACCCTATTACATTGTGCCTCCTACCATTGCTGCTGTTTTCTTGGGGTCAGCTGAACAGGTGGACATGCAAGCCTTCATATCTTCTCCATGCCCGGGTCTTTCCATCTAGCCTGGGGATGGACAAGCAGGCACAGCTGTGACCGGTGAGGCGTCCCCCCCCCCTGGCCTCCCTCCGGGACCTCTTTCCATCTCGGCCCGGAGGCCGATAAAAGACGGGCGGCGGTAGCAACGAGATGACAGCTGATTAAGAACAGCTATTGGCGGGCGTACGTTATACTTGTGAAAGTTGACGATATTTGTATTTGTGATTTGATATTTGTATTTATGACACTGAATTTATATTTGTAATGCTGGATGGAATGTTATCTTGTTATTATATTGTTACATTTTTTTATATTGTATGTTTCTGCTTTATTGTGAACTCTATTGATCGACTGTTATATTAATTATGTTGTACACCGCCCTGAGTTGGTCACACCAAGTAGGGCGGTATAGAAATCCAAAAAATTAAATAAATAAATAAATAAATAAATGCATCAAGTGCATATTTAAGCACATTACTTGGCAGTACGTCCAGCTGAGTTCCTTAATGCAGATTTACTCTTCATTAATTATGAAATTAATCCCTACAGTTTTTCTCATTGTTGGTGAAGAAACAGTGGATTGTCAGATTAAGACACTTCACTGGGAAAGAAAATTCACCCACTGTAAGATCTTCTGTCTGTGAATGGGAGTGAAAAGGCTGGTTCTCATTCTTCCAGTTTGCAGCTACATTAGCAAAAATATAAGTAGAATGTTTTAAAAAATGATTTTTTTTAAGGTAGGGAGCAAGAAACTTGGCTTGTATTTTACATTGAAGTTAGTTTTGTGCCATCAGGTTGACTGTAGGTTAATATATTGTAGCTCACTACAATTTGTATTGTAGGTCACTGCGTTGGTATTTTTTTTTTTTTTGCTAGAATGTCCAAGTGTTGAGAGAGGTTTTAAAACAGTATTACCTGTGTTTTGATGTATTTAATCTGATTTTGTATGGCATTTAGAGAAAATTTTGTGTTGATGTGTAACAAATGAAATGAATAAATACATGTGGCCTAGAAGTATGTGTGCCTGTGAAACAAATTAGGATGTCAAGGTAATAAAAACAGCTAAGGCTACTATTCTTTGGAAATGTCATGAGAAGGCAAGAATCACTGGAAGAGATAATAGTTCTTGGAAAAGATGAAGGCATTAGGAAAAGAGGAAGAATAAATGCACGTCAAATTGACTAAAGAAAGACTCTATTGTGCTGCCTTCTCATTGGCTGATAAATCCATTTCTTCAGCTGCATCAAGGTGAATATAAAGCCACACACTCCCTGGGAACATCTCATCCATGGCTGGCTAAATAAAGGAAACCATGATGTTTAGTTTGCATGGCATAAAGAGTGTCCTTTGTAATAGGACTTTCTGGAGCACATCAATTAAAGGTGGAATAAGCTGCAAATGACCTTCTTCTTCTTCTTCTTCTTCTTCTTCTTCTTCTTCTTCTTCTTCTTCTTCTTCTTCTTCTTCTTCTTCTTCTTCTTCTGCTGCTGCTGCTGCTGCTGCTGCTGCTGCTGTATATGAATCTGAATCTGAATATAAACAATCATCATGGCAATCAACCATGAAGACTGTCCTAAGAATATAATGCAGTGGCCTTTCATCTGCCTTTCGCATCGCAGCATGACCTCTGTACCACTGATCCAGTTGGCGAGTCACTTTCTGGTCCTGAGCCCTTTTGGCACACAAAATCCTCATTCGGCCCCAGGCCAGTATTGATGACGCTGCTGCCCTCCATCAAGATGGATTCAGTAATCCATTTGGGGACCATCACCCTTCCCTGTGGACTTTGGCACCCAAGGCTGTTAGTCCTTAGGGTTGTCAGGCTAGTTAACTGCCGCCTGACACTGGGCATTGAGTAGCTGGCAGTATGGTCTACTCTACTACCATAGCAGGATAACCTGGCCAAAAAAAAAAAGGACTTCTAGCAACCAGTAATAAAATGTTACACAATCATGTTCAGCCTTTCTCCTCCAAAGTGGTGTAAACTAATCTAAAACAGCTTCTTCATTCTAGGGTGGGGAATCTGTACCTCCTGGTCAATGTTGTGATTCCTACTAGCCTCATTTGTGATGACTGCTACAAAAACAACAGCTGTGTTGAAACTTTGCAAACCTCCCTTTCTACTTTCCCTACTACAATGGAAGGATATAATCTGCTATGTGGAACTAGATACATCCAAATTTCAAAAGCAGGTGCAGGACATCCAGGAAAGTTGACAGAAGCAGTGACACCCCCTATGGTTGGGAGTCTTTCAATATAGAGTCTTTCTTCTTTAAAGTGACCCACCCTTGATCTTATTGTTTATCATGGGCACACCTGGAGAGGGTCAAACAAGGTACCATTTTCCCCAGTGGGAAAGGGCCTTCTTAGTTCAAGGGCCTTCTTAGTTCAAGATCATCACAACCAGATAAAAAATAACAACACATAAATCTTCATTTAAAATTGAAAAATAGTCTAAACAAACTTCTTTGAGCTATTCTGTCAGTCTCTTCAGTTTCCGCTTTCAATATATTTTTGTTTGTTTTCTCTAACTTTCTGTGGAGCCTCAAAGGAATGAGCACAGCCCCCTTCTAATCTAATGATGTATCTTTATAGGTCTCTAAATAGCTCCAAGGGATATTATCTGTAGAGAAAAGAATAAGCGAAGCAGCATAATAATATTGTAACAGAAAAGGTTTAGAATGGTTGATGAGGTTGTTGAAGAAGAAAAAAGAAAGCCAATGTTGTTGATCCTGTTTAAACTTAAAGGATATTTCTCATCAGCTGACAATCTCCTGAGTTTCCAGTCTAAACCATTGCTAAGATGTGTTCTTTCCCCAATAGGGTCTTGCCAAATACACTGAATGTGGAAGGAAAATTTCCTTGCCAGCCACTGTACATTTAGATTGCTCACCCTTGTCATCTCAGCCTTTCTAGAATGATTTCCCACAATAAATAACCAAGAAAAATGAACCAATTTAAGTTACAGATTGTGCATAAAATAAGCAACACTGAATTCACATGCTGGTAAAGAGAAACAACTTTTTAAAATTGAGGGTACTGCCTCCCTCCCCATTTCAACCATGTACGTACGTACGTACGTACGTACGTACGTACGCGCGCGCGCGCGCACACACACACACACACACACACACACACACACACACACACACACACACACACACACACACACACACACACACACACACACACACACCAAGTACAAAATGTGAATGAATATCCCCCTGAAATCATGAATGAGCCATCTTTGAATAAAAATCGATGTGGCATATCTCCTAGATACATGGGATATTTGTTACTGCAGTCTAATCGTTATATACTGTGATTTCCCTTTTTTCATCATTCTAGAGCCTGGAGTCATCCACTGAATTCAAGGGCTGTAATTAAACCATGCAATTTTCTGTCAAAGAAGATAGAGTGGCTGGTTGTTGTAGCTGATGGGGCAGAAGGCACAGTGCAGGGGAGTGGAGCCAGTGGAGACAAAGAAAGTGGGCAATGAGCTCATTTGCTTCCATTCTTATAGTTTCACAACCTGGAATTATTCAAAGAGGCTGGATGCTGATAGATGTAGGACAGAAAAAGAGAAGTGTTTCTTCACTCAGTATAAATCATGGGATTCACCGCCATAAAATGTAGGGATGGCTTCTAATTTGGATGGCTTTAATAGAAGATTACCATCATCATGAAAAACAAGCCTATCTATGACTAGTAGTCAACATGACTCCATAATGCTCTCAATATTAGAGATAGTAGAACTGACTGGATAGCTCAATGGTGTAGGCATCTGGTTGGCAGAGGTTGAGGGTTTGAATCCCCTGCTATGCTCCTGAGGGAAGAGCTAGTTTGTGTAATTCTAGGGAAGCTGCAGTGACCCAGGTATCCCCAGAAGCAGGGAATGGTAAACATGGGGAAGATGTTGCATTCACGTTCTGCTGTGAGGTTCCCCATCGACATCTGGTTGGCTAATCTGGGAACATAAAGGCTGACTGGTTAGGCATTAATCTGAACCAGTCATGGTTTTTTAAAAAAATTAAATTTATTTCTTACAAATAAACATCATAAACAAACATATAACACATAGCACAAATTGTAAAACATAGCTGACTACAGCAGGGGATTCATGCATTATTATTATACAATTATTATGCATGTCACTGATGAACCGTGCTTTTTGGCAGTGGACAAAATATTGTCTCAGAAGCTGTCACTGTGTCAAAATTTCACCAAGTAAAAGATTCCAGACAGACCAAGGAATAATTTTATTTTTAAAAAGAAATAACTTTGGAGTGCTTTATGTAATAGATTGACGAGGTATATGAACATTGTGGTTTGCAGCATGTAGTAATGGGTGATGGTGAGGGGAAATCAAAACAAAATAATTTAAATCCAGCTGGATCACTGAGGCTTGGAAGTTTGTATTCTGTTGAATAATTGAGTTTCATCAAGAGACCTCGAGACACATTTGTACCTGAGGGAAGTGCAAATTAAAGTGGCAGGCAAATGATGATGAAAGCAAAGCCTTTGCCATCCTATTCCTGTGTTTCATTTAAATGTAAAGCAAACCAGGCCTAGGTATATGTAAAAGAGAGAGTTTCAGGAGAGCATGGCATAAAGTAAAATCTGCCTTTTCATGAGTGGTTATGAGATTTTTTTGTGCTCCATTGCTCATCACAGTGTAAAGCCAGTGTGTCTGAGAAAGTTCTGTCTGCCTGATGCAGCTGCCTGCCCCAGCAAATGATTCTTGGTTTTAAAAATGGCTTGAAGGCTTGAGTGATTATGCTTTTTCAGATTCAGTACTATGACAGGCTTATGTGTCACCATGAAACTGGAGGCTGAAGAAGAGTGGGTTGTTTTAAGGCTTCTAAGGACTCTAGAGTCCATTACTACCTGTAGGCTGCATTCTCATGCTCCAACCTTGGACATTAAGTTCCATTGAACCTGGCAGTTCTTGGTTTCCTGCAGCACTTGAACCCTGCTTCTTAGTCTTGATTCATCTAACAAAGAGAAGGGAGTGGAAAGCATGAATGCCTGAGGCATACAGATGTCCCTCCAGCTGAGGTTTTTTTGGGAAGCTAAGAAGTCATGACACTGTTAGGATCCGTTGGTCCTAAATTGTACAGAACGTAGAGGCTTCACACAGAGGTTGTAACAGTTGAGGTTCTTGTCTGGAAACTGATATAAGATGAAAAGAAATACTAGTTAGAGCTTTATTGTATAGGAAATTTACTTGCAGAGGGTATAAGATTCACAACACCTATTTACAGAAGCCCCTATGGCTGGCTTCCATGCATGCACCCTTCTGGCTATAGAAGAGAAGACACAGAAATTTGCCTCAAAGAAAATAAGGGTAAGAAAGAAAGGAAGTCAGTCAGAACCTGGGAGTAGCAATCTGTATACATATTTAGAAAAGGGTAGGAAATATAACTCTGCTGTCTGCCTAAGGGTACAGATCACTTGCTACATAACTTGGCACTTTATTCCAAAACACAAGAGGGAAAAGAAACAGGCCAACAAATGCAATATAACAACTATTGTAGCTAAAAGGTGTGTGGGATAGTTTGTGGTCAATGGAAGATGAAGATGTTCATGCTAAACCAGGGATTCTCAACCATTTCATGTGCCCCCTCCCCGCCTCCAAAGGGTGGGAAAGGATGACTCATCAGGTGACATCATTTGTTATTCCTCCTGTTCTCCGGGACACTGCTTTGCATTTCTGCGTGCACACAAATAATCACTTCTTTTTCTTTTGTGTCCAGATCAAACTTTGAACTTCCAAAATAAAGCCACTTTCTTTGCTTCTCGTTGGCTAAATTTCTTCGGTACATGTTTCTGACACATTTCATCCAAATGGGAAAACTATGACTCAGATGATCTCTATGTGCTTGCTCAGCCTCTCGTCAAGGTGTTAGCGATTTATAGGTAACTTTAATGCTCTTGCTCTTCCTTCTGATGGCATTTGAACAGGACTGCTCTTCAAATGGAGAATTACTTCCTACAAGCCTTTCAAAATGAAGATTTGTTTCCATAAAGTAGGAGGTGTAGCAATCCTGTTACCCACAAGTAGAACCTCAGTCTACACGTAGGTGTAGATTTTAAGCTTGCCTTCTCACGTATCCTGACCTAAATCTTAGCTGTATTTAAGGTAGCACATAGCCAAGTAAACACTCCAGACATCATCTTGTCTTTTAAAAGTATATTGCAGTCAAAGTAAGTTACAGAACAAAGTTTTAGGAAGCAAAGAGTTTTTAGTTTCAAAAGGTCAGAAAGCACATTAAAACAATGAAAGCCTATCTACTGGGAGAAACTGCACCCCGCCTCTTATTTTAAAAGCCCTTACATGACTTACTCAGTGTTGAGCACCAGACCAAGAGAAAGTCCTGTCCATTCCCTCTGGTTTTTAGCTCCTCAAACAAGTTCCACCCTCTTGCCATTCTCCTAAAGTAATCCAGCCAATGACCATACAGTATGACATGTCTATCAAACTTAACATTTCATTTCTTCCAAACTATGAGGCTAGCATTTTTTGACTATCAATCCTTCTCTGGGATGCACCATACCTCCTCCCACACTTGGAAATCTCCATTACAAATTCAGAGGATGCACAGCGGCCCCATTCTAACCATCATAGGAGGCATGGCTATTGTATGAGTAAGCGACTAAAATAGTGGTGCTTGAACTAGGCAAGCAGGGAAAGAAAGAGAGCCAATTCAAGTTGTATGAAAATTAAACTGTTCCTTCCCTCCCCCTTGGATTTCCATAGAGAGGCTAATTCTCAAGGTGCTGAAGATGTTTTTGTGGCTCACTATCACAGCAGAGAATTCTGTACCATTGACAACAATATACTTCTGCCTTGATACATCCCCTTTGTCTAGAAATCATTGATGCTGCCACCTCATGCTTACTCTTAGCAGTTTCTATGGCAGTAGAAGCTTCCTTGATTAACATGCAGGAAAACGGCCAAAGAACAAAACATTTTGTACTTCAGCGTAAATAAAAGGCTGACAGCTTGTTAACAAGCAAGCAACAATAACAACAGATTGATTCTTGGGGGATTTGGAGGGAAGAAATCAAGTGGTCTCCTACGAATCACCTTAATGCAAAATACTTGAGGGATACTAACTACCCTGGTTACAAGAAAAGCAAGATGGGGTGGGGGAGGGGAGGTTTTGCCAGTTCGCAAGACACAGGGCTGAAATATGCCTTCTGACTGGCTTCCTGCCTTTCAAAATGACATCCAAAATCAAACTTGCTTATTATAAAGGTGCTTTTCTCTAGCAGATTTTTTTTACACATCAAAATGTTTTTTGACAGCATATGATACATGTCTTCTCAAAAATAATTATTTTTATTTCTGCCATGCTGCAATGGATGGAAGAGTGTATGGCTGTCTGTCATGTTTCCCACCCACCTCCTCTTGAAGAGCCCTCCTGTCTTGTTCCCTGAGTGAGACAATCTCCCAGAGAATGGGTGTTTGGCAAAGATGTTCAAAGAGGTAAGACTTGAATATCAATGGAGAGCCAATGCAGAATTAAATCCCCTGTTTTCAAATGCATCTTATCTTTGGAAATGTAAGATACATAATACAATATAATTAGTTCTTGTTCATACACATGCATTTCACACTTCACATAAGGATTGTATATACTTTCAAAGGCAGAGACCTAAATCTAGCCTCTCTGTAATCTTGGAAACTTTCTTCAGGGGCTTCTCCATCCTCTGGAGCAGATTATGAGGGTGCTTGGGATCTACAGGGGAGAAGGATCATAGATCCACTGATGGAGGCAGTTTTGTTAGCAGAAATCCAAATTGATCCCCACCAGCAGCAATTTTCCAATTTTTCCAAGGAAAAAGTTCTCCCGTCCTGTGTGGAGAATAAGCCTAGGACAGTGATGGTGAACCTTGGCACGCTACATGTTCTTGAACTTCAATTACTGGAAGCCCAAGTCAACACTCCTGCTGGTCATGGCTTCTGGGAATTGAAGTTCAAGAACACCTGCAGTGCCAAGGTTGGTCATCACTGGTTTAGAATCTTCTCTTTTCCAAATCGGTCAACTGGATTAAATTACACCTGTTGAACCAATGAGATTTACACAAGTGTTGACATAACCTTCAGCAATCCATTTAGTGGCTCTCCTCTAACTGTGACTAAGAGATGGAGTTTGGCCCAAGAATGGGCTCTGCTACTAATCTCAAACCTGGATCCCTTCTCCACTGAACATGTTATCAAAGCATTTTTCTTATATTGCTTTCATGAGCAATAGCACCTCCACCCCAGTCCTAAAACATCCCACTAAACTTCTGTTAACAAATGTCAGGTTGTGATGCATAAAGTAAATGTCTGGCCAATGTTCAGAAGAACACTTCTAATAAATATACTTTCAGGTTCTCTGCAAAAAAGTTGTACAAGTCTTCAGTACATCCCTGGTGTGTTTTATAATATGCAATTTCCCATGTCTTTTGAAGGCAAGCATTTAACAAGCTCTCGTATTACTATGTACACAATGAGAAAATGTTTAAAACCAGAGGCTTGAGTAAACTTGTTTTTCGAAAAGGATGTGTGGGTGTCAAAATACAAAAAGTGTGCATGGAGGAGAAGCTACTGCTGTCAAAATGGAAAATTTTGAAATAATATGCAAGAGATAGCCTTGGAGACAAATGTTCCTTAGTTTGGAAGCCTAATGCCAATATCTTCAATCAGGCAAGAAATGGCAGAATGTATTATTTGATGGTATTTCCTTAGTCTTAAGGCGTAGGTGATGTTTACTTAGTTGATATGATAAGGGCACCTGTATGTATTGAACAAATGATGAACCATGCCTGTGACAAACTAGAAGCTGGTTTTAAACAATAACTTAAAAAGCAAAATTCTCTCTCTCTCTCTCTCTCTCTCTCTCTCTATCTATCTATCTATCTATCTATCTATCACATTTATACTCTGCCCTTTTGGTGCAAGCACCAGGGTGGATTACAATGTGTGTATATGTTACAGTTAAAACTAGTTTTTCCTAGTTAAAACTAGTTCTGACTAACCACATTTGTGAGAACTAGAATTAACCGACAAAGAGCCATTTCTAGTGAAAACTAGTTTTAACTAGTCAAAACTAGTTCTAACTAAACTTCTTAGCTAAAACTAAATTTTCCTAAAAAATAAGTGAAAGTGCAAGACTGCTACTTTGTTACAACTAGAATTTCCTAATAATAAGTCTTTTGGTGTTTAGTATTTTATCTGAGAGTTTACCTTTTCTTTATTTCCTATATTATTATTGTATTGAAATGTCGTGAAGTTTTTTATATCTGACACCAAATTGTAATGGCCTATGGCTACATGCAATAAAACTTTTGAATTGAAATTCCTAATAATAAGCCTCACTTTTCCAGCCAAAGCGAAGAGCAGGGACATGGTGTGTGTGTGCTCTGAAGGGACTGCAAAGGGGTGATGGCTCAGTGGGAAGGGGAATGTGGCCCAGAGACAGGGGCAGGGTGAGGGCCTCTGAGGTCCTTGTGAAGCACTGGCCTGGAAAGAGCAAGACTAGGGGTGGGGGGTCTTGCCTTTCAAGGTGCAGCGCTCCATGGGGCCCTTGAAGCAAGTGGTGGGGACCAAAGCTGAATGGTGGCTGGACTGGCCAGGAGCCGGGGGGGGGGCAAGGTCCTTGTGGAGCGATGGATCAGAAAGAGTGAGACTGGGGGAGGGGGTCTTGCCTTTCAAGGTGCAGTGCTCTGCGGAGATCTTGGAGGAGCAGCAACCAAAGGGGAATAGTGGCTGTACTGGCCAGGAGATGGAGGCTGAGGTCCTCCAGGTCCTTATGGAGCACTGGCCCAGAAAGAGTGAGACTGGTGTGTGTGTGTGTATCACCTTTCAAGGTGCAGTGCTCCGTGGGGACCTTGAAGCAAATGGTGGGCACCGAAGCTGAATGGTGACCGGACTGGCCAGGAGATGGGGGCCAAGGTCCTTGCGGAGTGCTAGCCTGGAAAGAGTAAGACTCTGTGTGTGTGCGTGTGCGTGTGCGTGTGCGTGTGCGTGTGCGTGTGTGTGTGTGTGTGTGAGAGAGAGACCTTTCAAGGGGTAATGCTCTGAGGGGACCTCAGAGCAGTGGCGACCAAAGGGGAATGGTGGCCAGGCAGGCCAGGAGAAAGTGGGCCGAGATCTCACCGACCTTTTTTTTCTTTTGGCTCACTGTTCTTCTTTTTTTTTAACCACACTTGAGCTGCGGGTGCTGGAAGGAAGCGCCAATGAATTTAATTTGACTCAGTAAAGTAGCACTTGCACTGGTAGTGGAGCGAAACAACTCATGAAGTGAAGGTGTTGATGTTCACCTCTGGCTATTGAAGCCACCTCTGGGGCTTCAAAATGCAATTCACCTTGTAGTCTTTTGGGAGTCTGTCAATGCCTGACACTACATAAACCAAACCATTTGGAAATGTCACCATATGGTCCTCTCACAGTTCTCTCCTGCTTGAAATTTGCATGCTACATTGGGATAATTTTCCACTTGTCATTATTGTTAAACACAAGACATTAAAAGTTTTCTCCCCTTCCTCATTACTCAATATTGACGTTGTCTTTCATACTGAAATTACTTAATATTGAAGTTGTCTTTGAAGCGTTAAGATTCCTTTATGAAAACATATATTACTTTATTTAATCTATGCTGAGATACAAGATCCCCCCTCCCAGAATATAAACTGGCACAGACATGGATTGATTTACTTATGAGATTATGGACCAAGGGATAGAGAGTTTGACACCATTAACATGCTTGGGGGAGAGATTGTGTCCTTCCCCTACAGATCTCTTGAGAGCAACCCCCCCCCTCCATTTCATTCAGTTGATGGCTGATCACCTGGGTACCAGAGGAAATTGAGGAAACCCTGGAATTCACCATCCCAGAGTGAGGAGGGCCAAATGAGAATGGCCCACAGCCAGTGGTTGTTCATTTTGACCTTAAAACTGTAACAAAAAATCTGAAAGTATGCAATAACGTCAAGGTCATATATTCTCTGTCACTCTCCATCTATAGAGCTTCTGAATGTACTAGCAACCTAGGTACCCAAATGATTAAATGATGATGGTGGATGGTATTGAACTATAGCATTTTCTATGTGTTGCTTCCTGCTTCTTTTCCTGGCATGTGTTCTTAGGAGAGTTTTAAGCCTCAGCATGCAGGTGGTAACTGTTTCTAGAAGTTTCTTGGAGTGCTTTTATTTAACGACTTGAATTGGTGCATCAACTCTTCCATGAGACTTAAGATTTGGGTAGGGATGCTAGTTACTTTTCAAGCAGAGCATTGCACCGTGTTCTGCATGGCTTTTGATTTCAGAAGAAAGTTCAGAAATGCTGCTGATCCAAAATTCTGCAGTGCAACTGCTGACTGAAACAAGTTAAAAGTGGAAGGGAGGATGAGAATGATTCTATTGTTACAACAATTGTGTTGATTTACAGTCTCTTGCCAAACCCAGTTCAAAGCACTAGTTGCAAACTGTCACATCACAAATTGTTGGAGTCAATGTAACTGAAGGGCCCTATCCACCATTTTGAAACTGTTTGTTTTCCTCTTTGTGCTGGAGAGAAATATTCCATTTTTTACTGGTGTTTAGCCTACTGGTGTCCAATTTTAATTGGATGATCTTAATCTCTGGTGGTGACAGATACTGGTTGTGCTATCTCCATTTTTTTCAAATTGTTTTCATGCTGTTTCATTTCTCATTTGTGATTGTATTTCAAAATTGACTTTGGCTTCTTGTACAGTACTTTGATGTTTTCAGAATTGTTGGCTTCTTTTGGTATTATTTTATTGGAAAGACAGGCTGTAAATGTAATATGTAAATAGACAGATAGATAGACATTGCCTCTGCTGAGGGCTGGCTTTTATAAAATTTCTTTCACCCACATACTTTCCCCAGAGTGTGCTATGAAAATGAAATGCTCTTCTGATGGGTTAAGAATTCTAGATGAAACATGATATTAGAAAAGGAATTGTGTGGTCAAAAGCTTGCAGGAAGGAGCAGTAAATATAAAACGGGAATGGTTTGGACTACAATTGCCATAATTAGACAATTGTTAGATGTTTGCTATTAGACATGCTGGCTAGGGCTTCTAGGAGTTGAATTTGGAAAATTCTAGAGGGTCAAAATTTGCTGACCTTTAAAAAGGCTTTAATAGTACAGTAAAACCTCATATAACACTAAAACCTGGTTCCACAAGTCTTGGTGTTATATGATTTTTAGTGTTATCTGATGCATGTTAAAATCCTATGGGATCCATAGAGATACATTGTAACCACACAGGCTTTAGCGGTTGTTATCTGAAGCATCCCATAGGATCCTAATGTTATCTGATGCAATTCTTCCCCCCAGATTCCTTAATGTTATGCGATTTTAGTGTTATTCGATACTAATGTTATATGAGGTATTACTGTATAATCGTGTGCTCATGTATGCAGAACTAATACCCACTTCTACTCAGTGGAGCACCCTAATAATTGAGCTAGCTGGATCAATTTGTATATTATTTTGATATTATCTTTTTACTTCATTTTTCTTCTACTGGCCTGACTTTACCCCTTCATCCTGTGTATTTAATTCCCAGTTGTACTTGGTTTTCAGCCTGTTTGTTCTCTTTGTTAAGTGTTTACGTGTGCTTTAGTAACCCTGCCCTTTTTCAGAGGCTTTTCTGACCTTTGGCATTCATGTGCATTTGAGCCTGGACGTTGGTATTTTGTTCTGATCACATTTGGTCTAGCTGTGACTTCGACCCCATGGCTTAATACCTGATGATGCTCTTCAGGCACTGTTAAAATGATTACTGTAGAATGCTGCTTCTGTTGCTTTTGTGAACCTTCCACCAATTCTAGCTAAGAATAAATTGTCCATTCAATGACCCCTCCATGTGATATTTATTGTAAATGACTTGTTCCCAAACCCTTGATCTGATTAAGTCTGAAATAACTCATAAGTCATTCATTGTGATGGCTGCGATACATTAATTATGCCAGAGGCAACTAGTGTGTTGTACAGTCAGATTCACATATCATAGAAACTCATTAATTATCCTTCTCTTGTTTTTTGTTCTGATATACACCATGACATATGGAGATGTCCTATGAATGGCCTGGTTCTAACCTTGTTTTCTTTCTTTGTCTGCAGGTCATAGAAGTAGGCCAGGTAAAATACTGACCCTTAGGTGAGAATCTAAGTCAGGAAGATGATACAATGCTCTCTGTGCCAGCTGTCATTTGGGGGTCAGTACAAAAATTGCTACTGCCTGTAGCTAGTAATTGGCCTCAAGGTTGGGTGTTGCTCAGTATTTAGCAAGAATGTTTATGAAGCTGTGTTTGAAGCCAATGGTCTGGCACCAAGCTTCTCCTTTGTATGTTGTGTTAGGTAACAATGCTTTGAGGAGACCTAGTTGATTCTTTTTGATGCCATCTTTATTAATACAGAAGAGTAATTGATGTCTAATTGCTGATTGCTCTTTTTGATTCAGTGTCATAACAATTGTGGCCACTGATTTTTATTCTTAGTCCTGAAAGGAGTCAGTCAAACAGCCAGCCAGCCAGCCAGACTTTAAAGCAGGGGTTCTCAACCTTTGCAAGTTGGGGGCTGGGTCACACTCCCTCAAACAGTTGAGGGGGCCGAACTGGTTGTCCCCCTGCCATTTACGGCTGTCATAAATGCATTTATGATGGCCATAAATGAGTCTGCGGCCAATTCCACAGTGGTGGCTGCAATGAGGGTGGGGGTTGAATTATTTGGTGCCATGGGCCAGATCCAGTCTGTGGGCTGTAGGTTGAGAACCCCTGCCTTAAAGTATCATAACAAAACCTCGGAGTCAAAGATTCATGGAAAGACCAATTGATTGAAATCTTTTCTGTTGTGGGAAATTGAACTCATTAGAGGGATTTCGAAGTAAGGTACTGTACTGGGAAAAATACTACTTTCCAAAGATTTTTGTCAGTTAATTTCAACCCAGATACTAAGAAAGGATTGCTTAGCTATGACCATAAACTTACTGATGCAGATGTTTGGGAGTTTTAAATGATCAAGCCATCTTTTCAAAGCTCTGTTTATCATTATCCTTATCCTGTTAAGTTTCTAGTGATCATTGCTGGAGTGCAGCATCAGTGCCTAAATTTCTTCTGCTCACATGGCTGCCTTTCTGTTGACAACATTCTTTCCCCTAATTAATGCTTTGTTCCTTCCACTTTCCTTCCTATGGATTCCCTTCTGGAATCTTTTGGGTGTAGCTCTCTTCTTCTTATATATACTGTTCATCCCAGTCTACAAGGTACCATTGCTCTCAGTGAATCATGCATGTATTTGGGAAGTGGACTCATACTGAAGGAACTCAAGGCCTAGGAGAATACAAGTAATGTTATGGTTACTCACACAATCCATAAAAATATCACTGTTCCATCTGGGAGAGAAGTTCACACACTCCTATAAACCGTCAGGGGTCAGCAAACTTTTAAAGTCTGGGGCTGGGTCATGGTCCCTCAGACAGTTGAGGGGGCTGGGCTGGTGGTCCTCCTACCATAAACACTGCTGTAAATGCATCCATGGCCGCTTCTTCTTCTTCTTCTTCTTCTTCTTCTTCTTCTTCTTCTTCTTCTTCTTCTTCTTCTTCTTCTTGGCGGCGGCGGCAGTGGCAGTGGCAGTGGTGGTGGTGGAAGTGGAGGTGGTGGTGATGGCAGTGGCAGTGGCAGTGGTTGGAGTGAGGGGGCTGGATGATTTGGTACCATGGGCCGTATTTGGCCTGTGGGCCATAAGTTGCTGACCTCTGGTCTAATGAATGACCCCCTGACATCGCATGCACCAAGATTTCAAGTAATCATATAATTAATGAAATCCTATACAATTAAATTAGATTTGGTTATAGATTTTGTTTTTGTACTTTGACTATTTTGGAAGGTGAAAAGATCTTTAAAATTTGATTACTATTCAACACATTGAAGATGAAATCCTGTGGGAGAAATCTGCTGACGAGGAAGGCAATCTGATCTAAGATGGGGAACCTTCTAAAGCTCCTGCTTCTTTTGATCTTGGGGCTTTGACATTTGCAGAGGGAAAAGACGGGTGGGAGCCTGACAACATATTATGAGAATGAGAGGTATTGGATCTGCCAGATCCAAAGCCCTACAATCCCCGGACACAGGGTTAGCATAAAGAGACATACATAGCTCTGGAGCTGGTGTTCATGATTTCCCTCCTGTTATCTTTAATGAGGTAAAATGATTAAAAAAAAACCCACATGAAACCCTTGGAACTGGAAGAGCAGGAGGGAAAGGCAATTCCTCCTTCTGTTTTGCTTCACCAGAATGAGATCAAAATGGCTTTGGAAAAGGCAGCTCCTGTGCCTTTGGATCTCTCTCTTTCACTGGTAGCAGTAGCATCAAGTGGATTTCAGTTGCCTGGGGCTTAAGCCAAATTTGCAGTCCCCCGGGTGGATGCCGCACCCACTCCCTCTAGGGCTTCTGGGAATTGTAGTCCAAGAACACCCATAGCCAAAAAAGTGCCCCCCTGGGGCCCCCTGCAAGTTCTGAGGAATATCAACACACTAGGTCAGGCAAAAGGAACTTCAGAATGAACTCACCAAACAATGCCTTCATTTGGATAGTTTCAAGTCTGACCTAGACATGGACGATGAAGACTACATCATCCACGTTATGTATTCCGCCTGAGGCAGCTCTCTCTCCTAGAGTTCTGCATTCAGTTTTGGGCAGCTCAGTTTAAGAAGGATATCAACAGGGAGGAAACTGGCAAAAACCCAAAGACCAAAATATCACAGGATGCAATTGAAGGAATTGTGTATGTTTAGTCTTGGGAAAAGATTATTAAGAAGCAACATTATTATTTATTAGTTCAAATTTATATTATATTATATTTATAATTCAAATTTATATTATATTATAACATGATGTCCACCTTAAAGTTTCTGCAGGATTGGAACATCAGAAGGTTATGATCTAAGCAGCCAACTCTTTGAGGTGGTATACCAGTGGATATTCTTTGAGATTTCTGCCAACTGAGTTTTGCTACCTAATCAATGAGTGATACTTTGCTGATGCTTGGCAGTTGCTAGAATGGCATATTATTAAACTGAGAGCAATGATTGGCTGTGTGTTGAGTTTTCCTAAATTCTTTATCATAAAGAGTGATAAAATAATTAAGAGGGGTGTATAAAAAGCAGTCCTGAAAATGTACATTGTGCTTTAAAAGGTTTGAACAGCAGTTTACTAAAGTCACTGCAAAACTATCAGCCACCTCTTCAATCAAGTCTTGAAGCAAGGTCAATGTACAATAATAATGCCTTGTGAAATATATATATATATTATGCTGGACCAGTCTGTGATTAACTCAATGTGTAATCATCAGCTACATGATTAATAGATTGGTCCTGCATGAAAGATTCCCTGTGATGGATGTTTTTTGTCTACTTAGTGTTACACAGAATTAGATTTGTAAGTAAAATATTTGAATCAAGTTAGATCAGGGACATTTTAGGTCAGTGATAATTCAGTTATGTGAGACTTGAATGTGCAGACAAATGATAAGGAAATGCAAACCAATTGAGGGAGAAAAACCAACCTCCTGGAGTCTTGAAGTAATACAGTACAGTAATTTGTACCTAAGCAGTTTAGTTCACCAGCACTTTAGGCCTACAGCATTTTGCCTTAACATTCCCACAGATGCAAGGACATATCATCAAAACATCTACCATAACAGCAACTTAAACAGTGGTGGAGTGTCAAAAATTTTACTACCCCACCGTGGCATCATCACAGTATGGGCGGAGCTAACATCATGATTTTTTAAAAATAAAATAATAATAATTCATAAAATAAAAATAAGCACACACACACACACACACACACACCTCAACCCACTCACTCACCCACCCAAAACACAAACCCATAAATAAATTAAAGAAATTAATAAATAAAATAAAAATACTGTACATTAAAATACACCCAAACACCCACCCCAAACACAAATCAACCAGAGCTTTTAAACCAGAGCTTAAAGCTTATTCTGGCTAATCTTTCTCACACTAGGTCAGATGGAAGGAACTACAGAACTAACTCACCACAAGATGGCTTCATTTTGGCACTTTTCAACTTTTCAACAGTTAAAGAAGTTAGGTACTAAGTCTTTGCCTAACCAGTTCTCTAGGATAATATGCCTCAATGTAAATGTAAAACAGCTGTACTTCCTTAAGTGTTCTCCAATTGGAACAGCACAGATGTAGCTTATTGATGAGGTAACTCCAAGACTTTGCTTAAAATCCCAAGCCAGGCCGCCAGGCCTTTTTAGGAACTTTGGTAGTAAGTCAGTATAGGTAAAGGTATTAAATACACATTAAAATACACACAGACACACCACATCCAAAGGTGAGTCACTTACCTTGGGGAGCAGGCTATAGGGAGCTTCAGACTAGCAGCTTCTCTTCCTCCTCCCCATATGGGAGGACAGCAAGGAGGCCATGCATACGCCCCAAGCACTGTAGGCATGCCTGCACACCAAGTGCTTGGCGTGCATGCACAGTGGGGGAACCAGGGTAAAGGTAAGCCCCAAAGGTGGTTCCCCCCAAAAGCTGCTACCAGTTCTCCAGGACACTGGGGAAATTACTACCAGTTCTGGCGAACTGGTGTGAACCTGTTACATCCCATCACTGTCATATATATATGTCACACAGCCAGGACTTTAAGGGTGGGCAAACTACTAACTCAGGGTGGGCAATGTCCACCTTAGTCATCATGTGGCTACAGCTCTCACTGTCACACCAAAAAAGTGGAAAGTATCATGTAGCAGCAGCAGCAGCAGCAGCAGCAGCAGCAGCAGCAAGGAAATGACAAGGATAACATGGATTTTCGTCCATAGATTCAAACTGGCTTGGCTGTTGAACACTTAAAGTAATTTTTTCTGTGTTATCATAATATGTTTAAAGGCTAATGATTGCTTCAAGATATGTTTTTACTTTTTGCTCATGATCACACATGCTTTGGTCACCTCCAGACTTGATTACTGTAACACGCTCTACATGTGGCTGCCCTTGGTGACCATTCGGAGGCTGCAACTGGTCCAAAATGCAGCTGCTCGGGTAGTGATGGGGTGCGGGCATTATGCTCGTGCCTCACCACTACTTCAGGAGCTGCAATGGTTGCCGGTTTGCCTCCGGGTGCAATTCATGGTGCTGGTCATTACCTTTAAAGCCCTACATGGTAGTGGGCCAGGATACTTAAGAGACTGTGTCACCCCAAGAACATCTGTCCGTCCCACCAGGGCAGATCGGAGAGGCTCTCTTATCATTCCATCAGCTAGAGAGGCGCATCTCTCTAGCACCAGAAGGAGGGCCTTCTCTGTGTCCGCCCCGTCCCTTTGGAACCTCCTGCCAACTGAGTTGCATCTACAGACAGAGCTACTGCCCTTTCGGAAGGGCCTAAAAACCTGGCTGGCAGGGCAGGTGTGGGGCTCCAGTAATATGGGGTCCCATGTTGGGTGGCAGATTTGATGGGACAGCCACCCCTCTCTCGCTCTTTTAAACTTTTTAAACTTTTAAATCTTTTTAGTATTTTGTAAATTTATAGTTTAATTTTTTTAAAATTAATTTTGAACCTTAGGTTTTAATGTCCGAATTTGTAGGGGTATAGTGGGATTGTTTAGTTTGTTTTGCACTCATGTGTGATCTTTTTCTTTTTGTAAGCTGCCTAGAGTCAGGTTTGCCTGATTGGGGCGGGATAATAAATCTAAATAAATAAATAAATAAATAATTTTAGTAACGAATTCTTTGCCCTTTTAGGCTATAAGCATTTGTGGGTTTAGAAGGTAAATAAAACATTCTTTTATGACATTTTATTGTATCTTTTATGTTTCTGTGGCTGAGGAGGATGGTGGATAAGGGGGTGCCTGATGTGCAGTGGCCCATTGGGTTTCAAAGGGCTGAGCTTGACTATGTGACTGAACAACAACAAAATTTTGGATTGAATTTTGAAGCAGAAGAAGATTGAATTTGCCTACAACTTAAGTCTATTTTCCACATATTTTTGAGGATTTTTACCTTGGTTATCCATGTAAGGCTTTCGGATTTTTCAACAACTTTGAAGTATTTTGGGGGCATATGGAACATAGAAGCAATGTAGAAATAGACAAGCTATTGTTGCTTGGCATCATTGCAATGAAGAAGAGACTTATATTTTGATACCCAGATGAATCTTAATATGATTGGAAATGATTATCTGATTTCATTTTCTGGCATTAACCCTAAATGGGATAAATGTAGTGGTGGGCTGTCAAAAATTTTACTACCCCACCGTGGGCGGAGCTGACATCATGGGCGGAGCCAATGTCATGACATCATGACATCATGACGTTGTGGGCGGAGCCAATGTCATGGGGTAAAAAACACTGTGGTTGAATTACAAGTTAAGATTTTGACTTGATTATAGCTGACAGGAGTTTTTTCCTGTGAAGAAATGCATTACTTCCCCCCCTTGAAAATGTCAGTTCACTCTCAGATGTTCCCATAGCCTTCTCATGTTGTGCAATGCAACATTTTCTAACTCTGAAGATTCATTTATTGGGATTGTTTCTCATTCACATCCTGACTCTCTGAATGGCATAACTTATGAAGCCCAGAAGCAAACAGCAGCCTTCAGCAAGCTAATTAGTTAACAGCAGCTGTCAGTGAAGTCAATTTGCATTGGTAAATATTGCTTCTTAGGTCAGCCCAAGGATGTAATCTATGTGCTACCTTTGAGTTTAATAGGGCAATGACTTTTGATACTGTATATGGATAATAGCTGCTTCTTTTGCTTCTGCTGCAAAAATTTCATTGTAACAAGACTGTTAAAAATAGCAGTTAGAGAAAGTACCATGTTTGGTAAATAATATTTTGGTTCTGAACCCATGGGGAGCTTTTCCTCCCATTGATTTGACCCATCTGTACTACAGTTAGTTCAAGTGTCAATATTTGGGTCCTCAGAAGTAGGTAAAGTAGGGAAGTGAAACAAAAGTTACAACTTTTTTCATTTACTTTTTCTGAGTTCCTTGCCAATGTATATAGCTCTAGTATCTGTTGCTTTTAGATGATGCTTTCACTACGCAAATCACTCGGTCTACTTATCTGAGTTATACAGTGACCTTTTAAAAACTCTGTCTTCTGTAATGTAACATGTCTTTTCCCACTGTTGATTTGGTCTTTCTCCTGCTTCCATTGGCATTAATACAGCCCTGGATGACTATTGCACCAGAAAGATTATAGCACCTCCACCAAAATTCAGTTATCACTATTATCTGGTCCCAATATTCTTTTGGAGCAGATCTCGCACCAAAACTGACATGTTATGCATGTGTGCCTTTAAGAATAGAGAAGCTACTTGAGGGAATCTATAGTTAAGATTTTAAAGCTCCAATGGTCTACAAATATTTTGCTGTTTGCAAATAGTTCATGAAGATAGGGCTGCCAGTTAGCATATCATTGCAGTGATGGATAACCTTGACACTCCAGCTGTTCTTGGACTTCAATTCCCAGAAGCCCTGATCAGCAGGTGTGCTGACTTGGGCTTTTGTTATTTGAAGACCAAGAACAGCTGGAGGGCCAAAGTTAGCCACCAGGGTGATAGAGGCTGGAAACCATGCAGATTTAATTTTAATTTTTTATATTCATATAGCACCTGTCTGGGATCTTCTCCCATTCTGGGCAGCGTACAATAGGTAGGAAATGTCCAATACAGTATAAAATCAGACATAATTGGGAGGATTCCCCACTGTGCTGCCTTAAAGGGACCGGACGTTATGATCCATTGAGTCCCTTCCAGCTCTGCAGTTCTCAGATGATGGATGATGATGATTTTACAGTGTGTGTAAAAAATGGAGGAATTTAGTGTTAAAGGTAATCATCTTCTCAAAGATGTAGGGATGCAAAAAGAAAAAATTCAAATGCTTCCACAGCAAAATATTTCCTAAGAAGTTTTTGCCCGGTTCTAGAAAATATGAAATGAGTACTGGCCTAGGTCACGGTTTAGCAGAGTGGTCCCCCCACCCCTGTTTAGGGCTGAGTGGGATTATAGACATAAATCTTTGTTAATAATGACCTCTGTGTTTTTGAAGTGGCTGAAATTCAGGTCAGCATCTGTCCATTAGCAGATTATTGGTGCTCTAACTTCTTTTATCCAAAATGCAAAGGAAAGAGAATTCTCCAGATTCCGGTTTAGTGATCATTGTCCTAATTTAAAATATTTGGCAGGTCTTAGTTCTTCCTAGAGGTGAGCTGAAGATTAGAATTTACTTTGTTAGGTTCATTCATGAGCTATTTCATATTTTTCTACCTGGTATGATACATGCTGTATTTGTCTAGTAAACTGATAAATGTAATCACTGAGGGAAGTGTGAAAGGAGGAAACCTACTGTACTATGCAGTGGTGGGATGTCAAAAATTTTACTACCCCCACCATGAGATCATCACAGTGTGAGTGGAGCTAACATCATGGGCGGAGCCAATGTCATGACATCATGATGTTGTGGGCGGAGCCAAAGAAAACAAATTTAAAAATTATAAAAAAATAAAATAAAAATAAGCACGCACACACACCTCAACCCACCCACCCACCCACCTACAACACAAACCTGTAAATAAAATAAATAAATAAATAAATAAATAATACATTAAAATACACCCACCCACCAACCTACAACACAAACCTGTAAATAAAATAAATAAATAAATAAATAAATAATACATTAAAATACACCCACCCACCCACCTACAACACAAACCTGTAAATAAAATAAATAAATAAATAAATAAAGAATACATTAAAATACACCCACCCACCCACCTACAACACAAACCTGTAAATAAATTAAATAAATAAATAAAGAATACATTAAAATACACCCACCCACCCACCTACAACACAAACCTGTAAATAAATAAATTAAATAAATAAATAAATAAATAAATAAATAAAGAATACATTAAAATACACCCACCCACCCACCCAAACACCCACAACACAAATCAACCAGAGCTTTTAAACCAGAGCTTAAAGCTTATTCTGGCTAATCTTTCTCACACTAGGTCAGATGGAAGGAACTACAGAATGAACTCACCACAAGATGGCTTCATTTTGGCACTTTTCAACTTTTCAACAGTTAAAGAAGTTAGGTACTGTACTAAGTCTTTGCCTAACCAGTTCTCTAGGATATCTAGGGGAGGAGGCTATAGGGAGCTTCAGGTTAGCAGCTGCTCTTTCTCCTCCCCGCTTGGGAGGACAGCAAGGAGGTCGTGCATACACGCCAAGCACTGTAGGCATTAATGGACACCAAGTGCTTGGCGCGCATGTGCAGTGGAGGAACCAGTGAAAAGGTAAGCCCCGAAGGTGGTTCCCCCCAAAAGCTGCAACCGGTTCTCCAGGACACTGGGGAAAGTTACTACCGGTTCTGGAGAACTGGTGAGAACCTGTTACATCCCATCACTGGTACTATGCCAAGGTGCTTCTAAATTTGTCATAACAGGCTTTAAGCACTTTCCCCCTTCCAGTTCCTAGACAACTCTTCACTTATGGTACAGGGGACAGCAGGACGTTTAGAAAATCTTCATTAAATGTGCCTCTCAGCACATTTGGCTGCTAGATGCCAAGAATAAGATGGCTTTCTATGCTCATTCCATACTTAGAAGCTGATTGGACCGAACGGGCAGCTGATAGGATGGCATTCTTTATCACAGGTGAGGCAGTAGGATGCTTTGTGAGTTTGTAACAGAGGTTGTAGCCTACACTTCTCTACACTGCAACAGAGATGAACAGCTGAAGAATGTAGGAATTAACAGTCATTAGTGGGCTACCATTATTGACTTCTAGCACACACTGCCTGAAACAATTGTTTCACTTTGCCCAGGGATAGGATCAGGCCAGCCTTAGGGAGCTTTGTTTATAGAATGAAACTGGCTCTTCACAAGAGCAATCTTGGAAAAAAAGGGATGAATATATATATCACAAATGTAATGATATTGGGATCACAATCACAATTTGGGATCAAAATTGCTGGGAGAAACATCAACAATTTGAGATATGCAGATGATACCACCCTAATGGCAGAAAGTGAGGAGGACTTAAAAAAGCTCCTGATTAAGTTGAAAGAAGAGAGTGAAAAAGCTGGCTTGAGACTCAATATCAAGAAAACCAAGATCATGGCAACAGGCCCTATCAGTCCCTGGAAAATAGATGGGGAAGAAGTAGAAGCAGTGACAGATTTTACTTTCTTAGGATCAAAGCTCACTGCAGATGGTGATTGCAGCCATGAAATAAAAAAAGTGACTGATTCTTGGGAGACAAGCTATGAGAAACCTGGGGAGAATAGTGAAAAGCAGAGACATCAAATTACAAACAAAAATTCGTATAGTCAAAGCAATGGTATTTCCTGTGGCAATGTATGGTTGTGAGAGCTGGACCATTAGGAAAGCTGAGTGCAGAAGAATATATGCCTTTGAGATGTGGTGTTGGAGGAGAGTTTTGAGAGTCCCCATGACACCAAGGAGAACAAATAGGTCAATCTTAGAAGAAATCAACCTTGACTGCTCCTTAGAAGGGCAAATAGTAAAGATGAAGCTAAAGTATTTTGGACATCAAATGAGAAGAGAAGACTCACTTGAGAAAGGTCTTGATGCTTGGAAAGGCTGAGGGCAAAAGAAGAAGGGGACGGCCAAAAATGAGATGGCTAGATGGTATTGTGGACACAGTGGGCGCAGGGCTGAGCGAGTTGAGGGGGATGGTGGAAGATAGGAGTGCCTGGCGGATAGTGGTCCATGGGGTTGCAAAGGGTCAGAATCGACTGTGCAACTGAACAACAACAAATGATATTGGGAACAGTTAATTGAGAATGTTTATGTCTCACTGGTCGTGGGTGCATGAAGTAGTTATGTATAATTTTGTTAAGATTTCTGTTTGGTTTTCTTTTATCTGTGTTTGTTATGATGTTTTTCTTTGTTTATTTTTTGTATATGTGTGGTTTGTGTGAGTGTGTGTTTTAATAAATAACACCCACCCAGAACAATTTTACATCATATGTAGTAGCATAATTTCTATTAATCCCTCCAAGGTGAATATATGCTCTACTTAGAACATGTCAAGAAGAAAAATCAAAGTGTTTCTCTGAAGACCACCTGCTTTTACTCAATAGCAATTGAGCATATGCACCTACTTTGAATGGGCATACAGTACTTAATAAATGAATACATTTTTAGAAAAACACCACACAGAATTACTGTTTTGATATTCAATAAGAGAAAGAGATATGATCTAAGACATTTGCTTCAATTATTTACCCAACTGGGAGACTAAGGGTCACAATCTTGATTTTAAGCATATCAGGGAGTAAACAAAACAAAGACAAAAAAAACCCATTGTGGCACTCTAAAGACTAACTGCTGTATTTTAATGTTAGCGTTTGAGCAGTTAGTCTTTAAAGTGCCACAATGATTTTTGTCTTTTTGTTTTGTTTACTCTCTGATCTGCTTGAAACATAGACTAACACGGCAACCATTTCAAAAATCTGGATTTTGTTTTCTTTCCATTCTAGGACAAAATGTGGCTGTTGGCCGAAGCCTCTCTTTGGTTTCAGTGCATGATTGATCAGGGATTCATAGGAAGAGACAAGCTGTGTGCAGAAATAATTCTGGTACTCTTGGCAGACGAGTGAGACTCTGCAGACCCAGTAAATAGCTGAACTTCTGAATTAATCGCTGTTTAATGTAATTGAATCCTCATGTTTGAGAAAGACAGAAGGCCTTTTCATTAATGCAGAGGAGACAAGCTGTGGTTTGTGAGCACTGTGATAAGGTCAGTTCATGCTTTGAAATAAGAGGAAGTTCCTCTGTGTTCTTTGCTCATCCCCAAACATTAGAACATCCTCCTGAGAGTTCTGCACAAAGGGAGGGAATGATGAAGAGTCTCCCACACTTCCTACACAGGCAAAGTGTGTTAAACAATCCAGGCAGCTTCCTGTTTTGGAAGACAGAGAGAAAGAGAGAGAATAAAAACACCATGCTCCTTGGGTGTTCACTTGACTTTGAGGATTTTTTCAGCAGTTCAATCCAAGCAGTTTATGGGGTGTCACTGAAAAAGCTCACTGTGGAAGGTAATCATGGGACCAGCACAATCTTTTAGGGGGAGGAATGTTCTTTAATGAAACCACATTGAAATAGATGGCATTTTGTAAAAGCACTGCTTTAGAGAGGATAGTACATATATGGCTGTATGGGTGTATGTATCTCTTCTGTTGTTATACCTGATCAATGACTGGAGATAAGAGGCTGTTCAGAATGTTGCATGGAAACAAACTCCCATCACAGAGTATTTTCACCTACAGTCAAACTTTGCATAAAGAGCACCTCACTTAAAGAGTAACTCGCTTAAAGAGCAGAATTTTATCTGAATGTTCGCTTCGCTTAACAAATAAAACCAACCAAAAACTCGCATAACAAATAAATCGAGGTTCGCAATCCTCCCCACAATTGGTCATTTACAATGGTGTTTCGCTTAAAGAGCAACTCGCATAAAGAGCAATCCTGTGGAACGCATTATGCTCTTTAAGCGAAGTACATCTGTATTTAATTTTCACCTAAATATAAACAGTACATGATAAATATGCCTCATAATTGACCATTGGGGTGCACAGAAAGAGCCTCCTCGAAGATTGTGGTATTTCTGAACCACAACCGGGCACACCCTGGGCAACAGCAACCTTGTTGTGCTGGCTAATCTTCCTCTCACTAAGCCAGGTGAAAGGAACTATGGAATCACCAAATGTGGCGTCAGTCTGGCATTTTAACATCTGACCTAGACACAGAAGAAGAAAAAGAACTGCCCATTACCCTAACAGGTTAAACATAATAATAATCAGTTGACAGTAGAAAACAATAAAGGACTAAGAATATTACAACTTGCAACTGAGAACCAACCTATGACAAGAAAAGTCACAATGACAATGATGAAGACGGTGACGATGATGATGAAACTTGCATATGATCCCAAAGATAATAAAAAATAGGCACTTGACATGCAGTTCATAACAAATATCCAATATGCTCTGGAAGGCATATTGTTGCTGCTTTACTCTGTGGTGTCCTTTCATAGCTTTGTTTGCCTTATTGTTGTACCTTATATGTTATTTTGTTGTACACCGCCCTGAGTTGGTCGCACCAAGTAGGGCGGTATAGAAATCTAAAAAATAAACAAATAAATAAAATAAAGGCATCCACACAGTCCTTTACCTACAAGCCACCTGTATAAACCTCAATGAATGAGAACCCTCAATGAATGAGAACTGTTTAAAATCACCCCTTCAGTTGTCCATACACAGGATAATTTCTCACCTGTGTGTAACTCTAAATATATACACAGTAACATCCTCTTTAAGGTACAATTGGCAAGGGTTAAAATCATATCTGAATAATTTATTTAGTCAGATTTAAATGAAAAAATGGCAGCCCACAGAAGTTCCCCAAATTTGACATGAGTACTCTGTATTTTTTGTTGTTCAGTCTATATTAGTAAAATTACTGAATTTTGGGTTCAAAAGTTGTCTTCTTCATTCATTTCAGAAGTACTGTAATCAAATGGTGCTTCTATAGTTGAAGGATCAGACACTAGAGTGCTGTCATGTTCAATCCTCCTAATTGTTGGGGAGGATTGTCCCCCAGAAGAGATCATCTGGCCCACCATCCAGGTAGGAGAGGGCAGAAGATTTGCAACTACAGCATCCCTGACTGAAGGCCTTTCAGTCCTCGACTGAAGTACATCCAGCAAGGGAGGCATATTTAGCAGTAAGGGTTGTCCTGTTCCTAGGATAAAAGGATACAGCAAACAGGGCTAGTTACAGAGCCTGCTGAGAGTTCTCTAAGTCTGGGGCAATGGTTAGGTAGGTAGAATCTGACAGTTACATTTCTGCTGTCACTCCTTTGCTCTTTGGTACAGTAAGCACAACCTCTTTGAAGCTACGGTGTGAGGACTGGAGAAAGGTCACATCCAGTTCTGGATTGGTCCAAATCAATTTGCTACCTGAGGTTAAGAAGACAAGTATATACAGTTGTACCTCGCTTAAAGAGCATAATGCGTTCCACAGGATTGCTCTTTAAGCGAGTTTGCTCTTTAAGCGAAACACCATTGTAAATGACCAATTGGGGGTGGGATTGTGAACCCCAATTTATTTGTTAAGCGAGTTTTTGGTTGGTTTTATTTGTTAAGCGAAGCGAACATTCAGAGAAAATTCTGCTAAGTGAGTTACTCTTTAAGCGAGGCGCTCTTTATGCAAGGTTTGACTGTATGTATTAAAATAATGAGAAATATACACTATGAATATTGAGGAGTTGGATAATGTAGTAAAATGCTTTCAGTGTGTCATAATGTAAATGTGGGATGTATTAGAATGGTAAGAATATATATTGTTTGTATTTCTTTGATTATATTGTAATTTCTGCTTTTCTTTTTTTAAAAAAATTGTTTGTATTTTTAAAAATTTAATAAAAAGTTATTATATAAAAAAAGAGAGTGTTCACTTTGTTTATTCAATTCACTGCCTTTATAGGGAAAGCATATACTGTAGTGTGTGTGTGTGTGTGTGTGTGTGTGTGTGTGAGGATGAAAGGCATGGCACATACATACAAAATCATTGCCAGTTCAAATAGTTAAACACTCAAGGATGTTTCTGGATTGGTCGAAATGAATTTGCTACCTGAGGCTAAGAAGACCTTCTGCCTCCATGGATAAAAGCCAACTAGAGTAGCAGCTGAATATCATTTCAGCACTGCTATTGGCATTCTCTGCTGGATCACCAGCAAGTCTCTCTCCCTCTCTCTCCCTCTCTCTCATACACAGACACACTCTTCCCTTTCTCCTGCCCTGAAATAACCAGCTCATTCTGTCTGGTGATAGTTAAGAGGGTTGGAAGTGGGGAAGGGAATTTCAAAGGGTGAAGATGTATTTTGACAAGCTTTTCAGTTCCATCAGCTGCATTGTTCTTTCTCTCTTGGCCAATCTCTCTCTTAGCTTGCTAATTTACAGTTACCTGGTGACTTTGCTTATTAAGCTGGACTTCCCACTGATCTCATTTGCTGTCTTCGTTTATTAAACTGGACTCCTATTGACCTTGTTGATTGACTCAGCAAGGCTGTCTTTGTAATGTTTCTATTTAAAACTTTTTAATACAACTAGCAATGTGCTGTAACTGCAAAAAGGTTCCAAAGATTTATGTGAGTTTTCCCTCAGAGCTATATGAGAGTTGGATTTTTTAGGGTAAATTTTCTGGTACTTTCTAGTTTGAAAATTTAGGTCACATCTTACATGGAAGCTCCTGGTAAGAGTGGCAACAGAAGAAGCTACATTTGAAAACTGGGGATTTTTTAAACTCCTCTGGTAATTTTTATGCATAGGCTGAATAAATATCTCCCATGAATGCTTTTGAGTAATTCAAATATTATCCAGATACCAGTTTTATTAAGTTTAACCTTTATGGCTTCCCTTGAAGTTTCCTGGGAATTGCAGCAATGTGATAATTCTTTCTTACATTGGTACAGTATAAACCTACGGATACGACAAGCAAAGTATCTTTTTCTTTAAAAAAGAGAAATGCTGTGGCATGATGTCTCTCTAGGACTATCTATTAAGGTGAAGGCCTTCAAGTTTCTGATTACCTACCAAACAAATACTGGTCCATACTTACCACCTTCCCTTGATTCTGCTTCATAATATTCTTCTTCTTCTTGTACCATATCCAGTTCTGAACATTGGTGATCATCATGGTGATCAGCCATGAAGACTGTCCTGTGAATATAATGCCGTGGCTTTTCATCTGCATTTTGCATCACAACATGACACCCGTACCACGGATCCAGTTCTGCAAGTCACTTTCTGGTCCTGAGTCCTTTTGGCACACAAAGTTCTCATCAGCCCCAGGCCAGTATTGATGGAGCTGCTGTCCTTATCAAGATGGAGACAAGTGGGATTTAAACCGCTTGGGGACAATCACCTATCCCTGTTGACTTCATCAAGGCTGCTAGTCCCAAGGGTTGTCAGGTTAGTTAATATATACATACAAATTCTAAATAGAGCAGATAAATCATAACAGGTGTGAGAGAGTGGCAGATGTTGATGCGAGAATTGTGGCTTTTTAAAATAACTATTCTGTTGGTTGCAAGTATTCTGTTGGTTGCAAGTATGAGGTAGGAGGGTGAGGTTAACTACATTAGCTTCAGTTGAGGTGAATAGCCCAATGTTGGAAGTCTCAAGGGAATGAGGGGATCCAATTCAATCTCTGATTTTCTCCAGAGGTCCCCTTTTAGGAGCTTACCATTAGCTAACAAAACACAAGGAATAGACTTATTCTATGTCTGTGGAGATGTCTATAAGCATATTGTGAGCCTCTGGCCCGGATACAACCTCTTCTCCACAGTTATGGTGTTTTTGTGATCTTCTCATACTGTTTGACTTTAAAAGTTCCACAGACACCTTTAGCTCATTCAGATCAAAATTCCTAATAACAAAGCTAAACGATGATAAAAAAATAATTGAAACAGTGTATCAAAGAGGTTGTGAGAGATGTGGTCAGGGAGGAGATACAATCAGTGAAAAAGTCAATTTCTGCTTTAACATTAGAGACAAAGATTTTGGAAACCAAGGTTAAGCATTTGGCCAAAATGTCTCTCAAACATGAGGATTTAATGGAAAAGACAGTTAAACAACTGGTGAAACTCCAAGACTATTTAAAAAAAGAACAATATAAGGATTGAAGATTTTTCCAGACATGGGTAAAGATGTTCTGAAACCTAAGGTTACAGAACAAACTGGCTACAATCTTTTGAATTGGACTCAGGTCCAATTAAAGAAGAAGACATCGAGGCCATTTTTAAAATTGGCTACAGAAAGAACCAAGGACTCAAGGACTTGATAGTCACCTATGTATCAGGGTATAAAAAATACCCTGAGGTATTTTTAACGCCATGTTGGCGTTGGAGACCCCCAGCCTGATGGTCCTGGGGGACTTCAATTTGCCGTCGTTGGGGACCGGCTCAGAGGTGGCTCGGGAGTTCATGGCTTCCATGGCAACCGTGGGCCTGATTCAGGTAATTCAGGGTCCTACCAGGAGCAGTGGCTACACCCCTGCAATATGGGGTGCCTCAGGGTTCGGTACTTTCTCCTCTCCTGTTTAACATCTATATGAAGCCGCTGGGTGAGATCATCCGTTCCCACGGGGTAAGGTATCATCAATATGCAGATGATACCCAGTTATACATCTCCGCCCGTGGGGACCCAAGCGGTGCGGTGGAAGTCCTCTCCAGGTGTCTGAAGGCTGTTAAGGTCTGGATGGGGGACAACGGGCTACAGCTGAATCCCGGCAAGACTGAGTGGCTGTGGGTAAGGGGTCCCGTGTTAACAAAGGAGCTTCCACCTTTGGTTCTGGATGGGGCAGCCTTGCCCCAAACAGACCCGGTGCGTAATCTGGGGGTCCTCCTGGACTCACGGCTACTGTTCGAAGAGCAGGTGGCAGCCGTGGCCAGGAGGGCTTTTGCACAACTTTGTGTAATACGCCAGTTACGCCCACTCCTGGACCGGGATGCTCTGCTTATGGTCACACATGCATTGGTCACCTCCAGACTTGATTACTGTAATGCGCTCTACATGGGGCTGCCCCTGATGACCATCCGGAGACTCCAGCTGGTTCAAAATGCGGCAGCCCGGGTAGTGGTGGGGTGTGGGCGTTATGCTCATGCCTCACCGCTGCTCCGGGAGCTGCATTGGCTGCCAGTATGTCTCCGGGTGCAATTCAAGGTGCTGGTTATTACCTTTAAAGCCCTATATGGTAGTGGGCCAGGATACCTAAGAGACCGCGTCACCCCAAGAACATCTGCCCGTCCCACCAGGGCGGATCGGAGAGGCTCCCTCGTTGTTCCTTTGGCGAGAATGGCGCATCTCGCCTGTACCAGGAGAAGAGCCTTCTCCGTGTCCGCCCCGGCCCTCTGGAACCTCCTGCCCACTGAACTGCGCCTTCAGACAGAGCTCCTGCCCTTCCGGAAGGGTTTGAAAACCTGGCTGGCTGGACAGGTTTGGGGACCTGGGAATACGAGTTCCCTTACCAGGTGGCTTATTTAAAGGACTGCCAACCTGGGTCTGGAAAGTGGGACTGTGTACTGTTTTTAATTTTTGTGGTAATATTTTGATGACCTTTTAACTGATGTTTTATTGGTGTAAACTGTTTCTTATGCTTTTACTTTTATTTTTAGTGTTTTGTAAGCTGCTCAGAGTTGGGTTTTCCCGATTGGGGCGGGGTATCAAGTGTAATAAAAATAAATAAATAAATAAATAAACAAGTAATAAAATATCTGAGAAAGCATGGTCAATCAGTGTATAGGACAGGTGAAAATACAGGTACACCATCATTTAAGTGAAGAAACTATTCAGTGGAGAAGCGAGATGAAATCTATAACTGAAATATTGTTTAGTCAAAATATAAGATACCGATGGGGTTTTCCTAGCTTTTTGAAAATATTTCATGATGGGAAGGTGGTCAAAGTGGAATATCCAAAGAGTGCAATGAGGCAACTTGAGTTGTTAAAAATTATAAGTGTCAGAAATTCAAATCAGGAAACACTGGTTAAAAGAACTTTATGGAGAAGGTTTAAAGCAGTGATGGTGAACCTTGGCTCTCCAGCTGTTCTTGGACCTCAATTCCCAGAAGCCCAAGTCAGCACTCCTGCTGATCAGGGCTTCTGGGAATTGAAGTCCAAGAACAGCTGGAGTGCCAAGGTTCACCATCATTGATCTAAAGAAAGGAGGGGGAGGAGTATCAAGCAAGGGGGAGGGGGCCACTCAACAGAGAGAAAAGGTAGAAATCTTCAAGATATGGAAGTGGGGGAGAATTATGGGAAGAAGAGAAAGATTTAGAAATGCTGTGTGCAAAGAGGAAACAATTTAAAAAACATATATATGTTACAAGCATAAGTGATTTATATGCTGTCAAGCTATAATAAATTAGACATAAGTACCGACAGAAATATAACAGAGGGGAAAGGAAACTGAAGTGGAGGAGAGGGGAAAGTGATGGGACTTAGAACAGTAGAGAAAAACACACAAGAAGGGGATTGACCAAACAGGAAAACAAGCTGGAAAAGGGGCAGGGGTGTATAAGTTCAACGTTATGGTGTAGGTTCGGGAGAAATGAAGAGATGTAGACAGGGGTGGATTTTTTTAGAGTTTTTGTATAGGGTTGCGGGGAAATGGGCCATTAAGTTTCTGTGTATCTTTAGATCCTGTCACCCACAGCTTGTCAAGTTATTTTGCTATATGAGGCAGAGAATCTTGTGAGTGCCTCTCTTTCATCATGGCAATAAACAACAATACACAGTGTAAATGTGGAGAGATATAGAATCCAGTTCATTTGTCGGTCTGCCGATTCCTGCCAGAAACATGTATTGATGAGGACTTAATTTTGGCCAATGACAAAGCCAAGAAAGTGACTTTATTTTGGGAGTCCAGGATTTGATAGGGACATGAAAGAAGAATGGCAATAAAAATGCAGCAAATAGCAATTAAATAGTCAGCAGGGTGCCACCCTTTCCTGACACAACAAATCAATTGCCTGGGAAGGATAACTTCACTTTGTCCTGAGGGTTTGGCGTGTCATAGAATTAGGAAGCCTGGATGTGTGAGAAAAAGTTGTCATGTAGTTGCCACACAGAGCCCATCAAGACTCATCTACAGTGTAAGGTATTTGTAATATCAAGTGGCTCTTCTAAGGGAGGGAGTGAAAGGTTATGAAAGCCTTCTTCAAATGTTGTTGTTGTTGTTGTTCAGTTGCACAGTCAATTCCAACCCTTTGCAACCCCATGGACCATTGCCCGCCAGGCACCCCTGTCTTCCACCATCCTCCTCAACTCACTCAGCTCTGTGCCCATTGTGTCTACAATAACATCTAGTCATCTCATTTTTGGCAGCCCCCTTCTTCTTTTGCCCTACACTTTTCCCAGCATCAAGGCTTCCTCAAGTGGATCCTCTCTTCTCATTTGATGGCTGGCAGGACAGATATGGGGTATGGAAGGTATAATGACCCCAGGACATTGGATGACCTGAGCCCCTCTCTTTTTCTACTTTTAAATTAGTAGTTGTAGCATCTGGTGTGTTTTTAATCTGTTTTTAATCTTTTTCAGATTTTAATTTTTAATTTTTAAAAGTTTTTAGATGGAAGCTCCCACTTCCTAATCCTGGGCCCTATCTGCCCAGGGAAGGAAAAGACTAACGTCCTCTGGCCGGAAGGAGGAATGGATTTTAGTTGTTTCTGTTGTTTGTGTGTTGTTGTTGTTTTGTTTTTTATTTTTCCTGATTGTAAACCGCCCTGAGTCGCCACGGCGAGTGGGCGGTGATATAAATCTAAATAAATAAATAAATAATGTCCAAAGTACTTTCACTTCACCTTTACTATTTGACCTTCTAAGGAGCAGTCAGGGTTAATTTCTTCTAAGATCAACCTATTTGTTCTCCTTGCTGTCCAGGGAATTCTCAAAACTCTCCTGTAACACCACATCTCAAAGGCATCTATTCTTCTGAGCTCAGCTTTCCTTATGGTACAGCTCTCACAACTGTACATTACCACCGGGAATACCATTGCCTTGACTATGTGAACTTTTGTTTAAAAGGTGATGTCTCTACTTTTGACTATGAGTTTCTTCTACTATGTTGAAGTTCAAAACTTATAAATGAATCCTGCTTAAAGTAAATTAGATAGAGGTTCCATCCAGCCTAATATTGTTGATACTGACTGGCAGTAGCTCACCCAAGGTTTAGACCAGTGATTCCCAACCTTTTCAAGCTGGGGGCCAAGTCAAGCTCTCTCAGTCAGCTTCAAGAGCAAGACAGCCATTTTGCCCTGCCTGCAGGGGCCAGATCCATCCCACAGGCCTTAGGTTGAGAACCCCTGGTTTAGGCAATGTGGATGGATACTCTACCAGCCTGCTGTAGCCTTTCGTTCCCAAACAGTAGTAGACTGAGGAAAGCTAGAATATGGCAAATCCTCCCTGCGTCGCTGTTTGGTTTTCAGAGACAGCAAAAGCAGGTCTTATGAATCTTTATAATAAAAGATCTATGTCGAGGGTGTCCCAAAAGTTGCCATACATAGGAACAATTACATATTTTGGAATGTTTTCACCAACAGTGGGGGAGACTTCCTGTGTGTGTGTGTAAGAAGAGGTGGCCAACATGTAGAGAATATTTTGTAAATATTTTGTAAACTTTTGTGATGGATATTTTGTACATAAAGGTACATTTAGCTACAAATTCCACTTTTACCTATATGGGTTGACTTTTGGGACACCTTGTATATTTTATCTGGGATTGAAACCCCCTGAAGTATTTCTCTTGACAGTTTTTCCAGGTGGTGTCTTCATTTCAACCAGGACCTCTGCGAGGCAGCACTTTAAGCGGCTGTTGCTGTCAAGTTCCCATGAAGGATATGACTCTTTTGATTTTAGTATTCCTTTTCCTTGTTAGTATAGAAAGAGTATTAAAAATTGAGTTTCTGCAAAGCTGCAGGGCTATTTATAAGAAGATAACTGGATTAGTTGCTATAGAAACAGGAAATGTTTCTGAGTGTACGAATTGAATGAAGACTAAGCAGAATTCAGAAAGGTTACCTCCTGTTCAGTCAGAGGCTGCTGTTTCTTATTTGTCATCATCCAGAGTTGTAGACATCTCAAGCATTTCCCAAGCCCAGCCTGGATTTCAAACTGGATGTATGAAAATGACCCAGTGGTAGGGACTGCGGTGACTCAGTGGTTAAGCTCGCCTTGTTAGCTGGAAGATTGGCAAACCAGCAGTTCAAGACCTGAGTACTGCATGATGTAATGAGTGCCTGTCTATGTCCCAGCTCCTGCCAACCTAGCAGTTTGAAAGCAAGAAATTGCAAGTAGATAAATAGGGACCACTTCAGTGAGAAAAGGTCTTGGGGACATGAAAGGAGCCTTATTCAGGTGTCTCTTGAGCAGAGTTCCACCAGCAAAATCTTTTCAACACAGAAAGCACATTTGTGTGCTTCCGATACGATAAAAAACCCAACCCAAACCAGTGGAACTAGACATCTTATGCCATTTATTATTTATTTATTATTTCAAATTTATATACTGCCACCCAATTCGAGCGAGCGACTCTGGGCGGCATAACAATAACATAAAAATGCCTTTGCTTTGTAGCATTTCTAATTTTCAGGGTTGAGTCCAGCAGGAAAATTTGGGATTCTGGTCCATAAAACTGGGGGGAATCTAAGCTAATATAGAGTGGGATTTTGGATTCCAACTTGCTGTCAGAAAAACTATCAAAATGAGTGGAGTTGTGTTGATACAACCATGGCAGGGTGTTTCCTATGCATCAGGCTCCTGTAATGCTGATGTTTCCATGGCAACAGGGTTCTTCCATCCTAGCTTTAATAACAGTTGTTTGATTGCTTTGGCAATCAGTTTCAGTATCTGTAACGGCACCAGGCTATATGGGTGTCTCTATGCATGTGTGTGTTTGGTGCCAAAGACTTTATATTCCATACCATTGCTGTGCAACTTCTATTTAAAGAACTTAATACTGTACTTTGGTCAGAATTTGCTAGATCCTGTACTGTTATTGCTTTGTACTGTTAAGTTGCTTCTGGTTTACAATGACCCTAATGTTGTTTTAAGATAATTGAGACATTTAAGGATTGGTTTTACCATTGACAGGGGCAATAAAGGTATTACCTTGCTTCTGCATTTGTATTATGCAAGGAACACATGCTCTTTGTTTTTTTTTATAAATAGTACATAAATAATTACCTGTATGTATTTGCAAGGTGCATTACCAGAACAGGCCACGAGAGGACATTATATACAAATCTATAGGGATCGCTATTTTCCGTGGGTTTAGGCAATTGCCCTTACATCGTAGAACTAGGCCTGTAAGTTTCATTCTTTGTCTGATGAAGTGGACTTGATCCACGAAAGCTAACAATAAAAATATAGCAGTTAGTCTTTAAAGTGCTACTGTGTTTTTTATTTTATTTTATTTATTTAGTTTTGTTTTCTGAGATGCCTGAACCACAGACTAACGTGGCTACTATTCCAAAAAATCCTAGAACTATTTTCCATGTCACCACCCTAATCTGAGGTTGTAATAGGAAACAAATTATTTTGTGTCTTGATTAAACCCTGGATTGCCAAAATGAAGCTACTTTCTTGGCTTTGTTGTTGGCAAATTTAAGTCCACATTGGTGCATGTTTCTGACAGTAATTGGAAGACCAGTAAATAAGCTGGATTCTGTATCTCTCTACATTCATACATTGTGTTGTAGTCCTCCAACAGCCCTCAGTTGAGCATGTTGGTCTTACATTTAGAGACTCCAAACCTCAGACTATTCACGGTCCTCCAAGTGATGTAGGGGAGGTTGAGTTCCTCAGCTATATCCTCTTCTAATGTTGTTCCTTGTCCGGTGAGCTCCTTCCTGTCTTCGAATTTGATTTTTTTTGCTCTTGCGTAGCCTCAAGAATGTTTGTTCTTGCCATAAAGCTCTTCCAAGAAACAACTAGCAAGAGTGGGATTCATTCAAAAATATACTGCAATAGGTAGGTCATATCTTGATCCACAAAAGAAGTTACATTTCTACGAAGTAAAATGTACTTAGAAAGCCTTATACTTGGGATTCTCAGCCTGTGGCACCATTTTATGTGCCTCCCCACAGCCCACCCGCCTCCACCACACTAGGAAGTGCCATGTGATGGAGGAAGGGCAAAATTGCCGTTCAGCCCCCGAAGCTTTCTGAGTGTGACCCAGCTTGAAAACTCCTGCCTTATAAAGTTTGGGACTTTCCTACCTGGCAGAGGGACTCTTCCGAAGAAATATTTCTTGGTGCTGAATCCTCACAGACCAGGTTATTGAGGGTGGCCACTCCAAAAGAGACTAGAAGATCCTTTGTAGTGGTGACCCCTTCAATGTGGAATGACTCACCAGCATAAATTCATCAGGAAGGTTCTCAACATTTCTTTAAAAGTTGAACATTTGTATGTTTAAGGTTTCTGATTTTTTTTCTTGATGAGCGTGAATTTTGATGTTAGTTTTGGTTTCTACCCCTAATTTTTTTGAGTTGAGAGGATATAAGAGCCTTGAAGCATTAGCACCAAAAGGGATTTAGGGTTAATTGTATTTGTATCAGTGGTGTTTTTCTTTTTAGAACTGTACCAGGTGGCTTTTTTCTTTTTAAATGAGCTGCCAGTGTGCCTCCAGGTGCAATTCAATGTATTATTACCTCTAAAGCCCTACATGGTAGTGAACCAGGATACTTAAGAGACCACATCGCCCAAAGGATATCTGCCAATCCCACTAGAGTGGACTGGAGGGGCTCTTTTAATATACCAACTGCTAGAGAGGTGTGCTTCTCTAGTACTAGAAGAAGAACCTTTTCGGTATCCGTTCCGGCCCTATGGAACCTCCTGCCAGTTGAACTGTGTCTCCAGACAAGAGCTGCAGCCCTTCAGGAAAGAGCTGGAAACCTGGCTGGCAGGGCAGGTGTGGGGAGGTGGAGAGAGAACAACCCCACCCTCACAAAAAACAGGATCACTCATGTTTTAGTTTTTAACTAGATTTTTAATTGGTGTGGGTGGAAGGTAGTTCTCAGTGTTTTTAGGAATTTTAAGGGTTTCTAGTTTAAACATTGGGGATTTTATGTACGCCGCCCAGAGTCGCATGTTGATTGGGGTGGCTATAGAAATTGAATAAATAAAATAAAATAAAATATCCTTGACTAGTGGCATGCACTGGCCGGATGGTGTATAAATATTGCAAACAAACAAAATTTCATATTCCATATTAATTTTGCTTGAACTGACATATCTAACAATATTTTGTAAATCTAAGAATGCCGATTATATTAAATATGAACAAAGTATTTATTTCAACATGTGGCAGTCTGGAGGCAATGTTTTAATTTTTATAAATTATATATATGTATGCATCATATGCTTAATAAAACCTAGGCAGTTTTAGGTAGTTTGATTTAAAATCAACTTCCCTAGGTTATGGGTAATATGGGTAACCACTAGCAATACAAAACTGCTTTTTTCAGGATAGTGAAGCTGCTTTGCATATTGGACAGGGATTAGGCTCTAGATTCTAAATTAAGATGCCAGTGAATACTTATGTCATATTTAGCACAGCCCCTTATAATGGATGATTAAACACATCACCAAAGAAGACAAGAGAGGACATTAATTTGCATGGGCTTTTGTGTATTTTTAACTTTAAAATTACTCTTTCAACAATAGTAAGACTGTGACAAGGCAGTAGGCTGTCCAGATGTTAAATCTTGCTGAGTTCTCCTTTCCTCTTGGTGGTTATTTGTCTTTGAACCTGAATCTGGACTGGACAGTCATTCAAAGGGAGAGGGACCTTTGAAGAGAAGACATTGAGCGTTGTTCAAGAAGACTACCTCTGCAAATCAAAGTAGCCATCCTAGTGAGGCATGAAAATATTTAGCATTTTGTTTAGACATTTCTCTAAGTAACTGGAGAACTGAAAGTTATAACATTAACAATTAAGATATAAAAGAGTTTTTCAGGAACCAGGATCGCTTGCACCATTTGTTTGCTTTGAATTAGTTGGCCAATGTCAACGAGAACTAAAACAAGCAGTGTGGAGGAAGGCCAGGTCCTATAATGGGGAGCAACATGGATGTCCTAGCATGGTACAGGGTGCAACATAGAGTGGTGCTGACTCCATCCCCTGCAATATGGGTGTGGTGACAGCACTTTGCTTTCCTCTTTGGACATTGGGGAAAATGTTCTGTGACTTTGAATAGGTGTTTCTCCCTGGGTTTGGTGAATTACTCTTCTTTCTTGGGCCTTGGTGCATCACATTCAGCAAGGACTCCCAGCCTTGTATGTGGCACTGTCAGGGGACTGCTGTGAGGAGGATGTTCAGGGAAGAACACGTAGAAGAGCCCTGGTAGCACAGTAATTAAGCTGCTTTACTGCAGCCCAAACTGCCAATGATGCGAGTTTGATCCTGACGCGTATCAAGGTTGACTCAGTCTTCCATCTTTCTGAGATTGGTAAAATGTACCCAGAAAGTTTGGGGGGAGGAATGCCAATTACTCTGTGAACCACCCTGAGAATGTACTAAGTGCTATGGAGCGTATATAAGGGTACAGTAATACCTCATATAACATTAGTATCGAATAACAGTAAAATCGCATAACATTAAGGAATCTGGGAGGAAGAATTGCATCGGATAACATTAAGATCCTATGGGATGCTTCAGATAACAACCGCTAAAGCCTGTGTGGTTACAATGTATCTCTATGGATCCCATAGGATTTTAACATGCATCAGATAACACTAAAAATCGTATAACACCAAGACTTGTGGAACCAGGTTTTAGTGTTATATGAGGTTTTTCTGTATTTGCTATTGGTTAGAACAGCTAAATGTACACACTTATTTCCTCTAAATCAGTGTTTCGCAACCTTTGGTTTTTGGACTTCAATTCCCAGAAGCTTCAGTCAATTCACCAAAGCACTGATCAGCCAATGTACTGACTTAGGCTTCTGGGAATTGAAGTCCCCCTGTGGGGCATGGGCCCCACATTGGGAAACATTGCTCTAGATCCAACTCACTTGCTATTTCTCTTCATCATCATAGACTTGCATACATATATATATTTTAAAAAGGACACATGAAAAACATTATGAGACACAGATGAAATCCTGCTTTCAATGAGGAATGTAGTCTTTATTTTTAACGATATTAGCACAGTAAACTCACACAGTAGCATTGATTCTGTCCTTATTTAACAAAATACATTTATAGCAATTTACAAATATTTTTTGTTTTTATTTAAAACAGTGCATAACATTTTGTTAATAGAACACAATACTTTATATAGAATTCTCATTTAAAAAGATATTTTGTTTTTTACCCAATTGTTTTCTTAGTAAAGCACAGCCTAACAAAGAAACTGGTGCCCCTTTTTAGCAAGTAAGAAAAGAAAAACTAGAAGATGTCACCTGTCAATTTAATCGATTTGTTTGAAATTAAGGTATCAGTGGAATGTAAACAAAGGTTAGTTTTACAAAAGGCTTCATAAATGATATACACAGAGGAGTAAGAATTCCAAGGTATATCTTTATTACATGTATTTTCTGTTTTTGAATGTAATTAGGATTTCTGAGAAGCCATTTTTAAAAAGAGTAGCCTTTGGCACTTCCAAGTAAAAAAACCAGTATTTTCAATATTTTACGTAAAGAATGCAATTACAATGACTCTGCAAGTGCTTTAAAATTGTTCATTAGTAAATAGGAAAAAAGTTCAACTAGGAAAAAAACATCACACTGCACTGGAAAGAATGCAGTGAACTTCTGAGTCTGAAAAGCAATGCATGAAACTTTTATATCTGGTAAACTAAATAAAGTAACCCTCCCCCCCCACCCAATTTGTAATCACTCCCACTTGAAACCACCACCATATGCTGTAGACACAATAGCTTTCCTAGAAAAGGCTATCTTCTAATTCTTGTATTATTGCAGTTACTTAAACTGCAACCGACACATCCATTTACCTGGAAGTAAGTTTCACTGAACTCAAGAGAACTTACTTCTGAATAAGTATGGTATGTCTTGTGGGGTTAATTGCCATTTTCATGTCTTAGATTAGATTACTGATTTGTTCACACCACTGTGTTCTCTCATTATATTTCTAGGTCAGCTGTGATTTCATCCTACTTATTTATTCAAAGACTTTCTTATTTGGTGGAACTAAACTAAACTAATTCCATTCATCAAAGTCTCTGAAGTTATTAAAAATATGGGGGAAATGCTAAACACAGGATATTTGCAGATATGCAGTCTTGTTTTGTTTATTTTAAAACAAAACCAAAAAAACCCACAGTGCTTATAAATACTATAAATGGAAAACAATCACCCCAATCCAGTTAGGGGATTTTAATGTAGGTTTCTATGTAGGGTCCAGAACCTTTAGGTACAAGAAAATGCTGGACATGAAGATCTGTTTGTTTGTTGGATGCCTGCATCCAATCATCAGGGCTATGTGCTTGGTTCCTGAGCTGGACTGGGAGTTGCATGTCTGATGACATAGGATATGGACAAATATCTAGGTGTATATCCCAACTCACAGCCCTTGTTAGTACTAAAGAGTGTAGCTCTATGGCATGTCTACATAAAATGCAGCTAAGAGATGCTGGCCCCAGATCACTCTTTGGGGTCCCTGTGTGACATGTTAGCTCGCCCATGAATTGTATGTTTGTAAGTGATTGCGCCATGTGACTAACACTGGGCCTTTCAGCCATTTCTTCTTTTATGAAAATATATTGAGCAGAAGAGCACCTCTTTTGCACTTAGGAAACCAAGGTTCCACAGCTAGAACATAGATCTCATGTGGGATATCTGGGAAGGACCTCTCTCTTAGATAACAATCCTTAGCTAGGCATTACAAGTAACTCATCATTAGGAGAGGGAAGGCTTAATTGCTGAATTATCTGATTGTCACAGCAAGAGCATCTTTTCACCTCTCAGAGTTTACAGATCAGCTGACTTTATTTTATGATTGGACATTATAAGGGTAGCACAGGTTTCATTTGCAAGTATGAGTGCTTCAATCATGAAGGTGTGCCAGAATCAAGTTTCTGAAATGTTAGGACAATATTGTTATATTACATACCATCAAAGAGTGTCCAATTTATTGTGACCAATAGTTTTCAAGGTGAATGAGTTATTTAGGGAGTCATTTTACATCTCCATTGACTTTCCATGGCTGAGTAGGGATTCAAACCCAGGTCTACCTGAGCCCCAGTCCATCAGTCTGTCTGCTGTATCATACTAGGTTGACCCCTCTCCTCTTTTTCTGAAACAATCTATGGGTGATCTTAGGAAAATCACTATCTCCCCACTGAGGTTTTTGAAAGGAAAGAATATTTTAAAAAATTATAATGTTGATTTTCTCCATTTAGAAAATGGCTATCACCCAAGTATTTCTGAGTACACTGGAATATGGATGAGACTACAAGGATCCCAAGAGACACATTCTTTTAGGATTCTCAACATTTTAAGCTGGTTACAGCTAAAGTTACTTGGATAATCATCTCAAGAATTGAATCAGCCTAAATAACATCTCCTAGACTAGTGATGGTGAACCTTTTCAAGACTCAAGTGCCCAAACTCACCTTCGCCATAGACTCAACAGGCTACCGTCTGCCTTACCTGATAGGGGAGGAAGAAAGCATTCCCATTGGGCTGCTGGGCAGAGGCCCTGGGTAAGCTCTGTGCTGGGGGGAGGGAGGAAGCACTCCCACTGGGTTGCTGGGTAGAGGGGTGGGGTGACCTCTGTTCTGGAGCGAGAGCATGCATGCCCACAGAGAGGGCTCTGAGTGCCCCCTCTGGCACACATGCCATGGGTTCACCACCACTGTCCTCCTAGACCAATATGCACGTTGAAGCTTAATTTGTCTAATGGATTTTGTAGTTCCTGAATGCTTTGTTACAGTTCTTAGCTTCAAAGAAGTTTCAAAAAGTTTTAAATCGTGTATTTTATGAGGAAGTATTATCAAATGCACATTTTGTGAGAAAATAAATGAGCAATTATATACTTATTTGAATAAGATTTTACGTGCACATGTGTATCAAAAATTTGCAATGGCTATAGAAACAGAATACATCAATGACTGAACACAGAAAGTGATGTCAACTGAAAAAGGGACTGATTCATCCATCCCTAGGTACAAAAACTGATCCTACAGAATCTTCTGTCTTTTCCATGGCATGTTTCATAAATCATAATAGTCCAAGACTGATCAGTTTTCACCTGAGAAACCTATTTCAGTGGATCTCTTCTTTCCAACTGAGTTCATGACAGGCAAAAACTTTTCATATCAAACTTATGTTTGAAGTCACTAATCATTTGTAATGCAATGCAACACTTGCATATTAATTTGGCTCTAGAAGCCATTGCAAAGACTACACAGCTCAACGTGCTCTGTGCAGCTTAATAGTTAGGATGTGCAAAGCAGAGAAAGTAATTCTAATAGTGGCAACCAAGTCTGGGTATGAGCTGGATTGTCATCCATAGTTTTATATATTGTTTCCTTTCCCCCAAATGACAAGATCAGCCCATCAACCAGAGAGGAGGAAAAAAATCCTAAGGAATCAAGCTTTCAGAGACCACCAAATCACTAGCAAGTGGCCATCTCAGGTCCTGTGGCCAACCTCATCAGAACTGCCAAATGCTGCTTGAGAAATTAAGAACTCCAAGAAGGATGTATGATCCCCAGTAAGGCAGGGAAGCAAGGAAAACAGTATTATTCCTGCTTAGCGACACATTGTTTTGAATGTTCATATGACAATAACCTATCTAATGTAGGGCACGGACACTTGGGACACCCAGTTGGCTACATGGATGCCGCTGTCTTTCAGCTCTGTCTTCACTAATCATTTTAAGGCCCCACATTTTGTTCCCTTATGTTCAGGGCACTTCAGTAGACAGGGGCTATAGCTCAGCTTCTGGAAGGACAGCAATGCGGGCTTTTTGAGAATGTTTCTGTACCTAATTCCAACCCCGCTAATCAGATAGGCAGCCTGTCATTATTTTCATTTTTTACAGCACAGTTGCAATAATTAGTGTAAAGCACTAGCTACCCAGTGATGAATAAAAAGAGAAAAGATCAGCAAGGAGACAAACAGAAACTACTAAATTAGAAGAACGTAACTTAGTGCATAAGAAATTCCTATTTTAAAAAACAAAGAATACCACCACAATATTTAAACTAATCCTTAGTTAGCTTATTAAGAAGTGACCTCTTGGTATGTAGCACCTGTAACTAAACAAATTTTGGAGAGAAGCAGAAAAACTAACCAGGAGAGAAAAGAATTCCATTTTCATGGTATTTCATTCACATCTGTTTTTGTTCTAGTAAACATTTCAAAGAACTATACAAAACCTTTGCAATCTTTTTAATGTGAACGTTCCACTATAACAAAGCTGTCAATATTTTTTCTACTCTAAATGGATGCAGCCAACACCATAGTTTCAGCAATATTACTTGGAAAGGAATCTTACATCAAAACATCATGTATCTGTAGAGCTGGTCTGATATGTTAAGTTTTCTAAAAATGTAAAGTTAGAATCAGCACCGACTTTGTATTAAATTTGGTGCAAAACCCGCAAAGATGAAGTACAACACTAGTACAGCATTTGCGTTGTTTTTTTTTTTTTAAATCACCTCTTTTGTCCTTGGAGATATATCAACCCAAAAGTTGGCACATTCAGGAATTAAGGTGTCTGCATTTAAGACTGCCATTTTGTTGACACTGTTCCCATTGGAGAAACATTGTAGAGGTTAGGGGAAAAAATAAACCCGTTAGGAAATTTTGCATTCATTAGGTTCTTGCATTGTGCTTTTCCCCCCCGCGACATGAAATCCACAAATTCATGCACAATCACTACACATCAGCAACACCCATAAACAGTCAGGCTGATGGGCAATATTTTGGCACATCAAGAATATTTCGGCCTCAGCTTTAAATTTTTTTTAAAAGAGAGCACAAAGCTTGTACTCTATAGTATTGAGCCTTTGTGGCATGGCTCAGTTGAAACACCAGCTCTCATTCTTTGTAAGCTCTTGTAGGAGAGGTTCCTTTATAGAAGATGTTCCTGGTGTTCTCTGGACTGCTGCCTCTTTCAGGAATTAAAATGATATTACCTTTTCTCCGTAGGGTGGAATCACGGCTGGAGGAAACGGACAGAGTCTCTGAACCAATCTCACTGCCTTCCACTGGAGTGACTCTTATGGTGGTCATTCCGTGATGGTGGTGCTCAGCGTTGTCAATATTACTTCTTTTCCTGTCCCCAGAACCATAACTGTCTTTCAAGGATTCACAGCTCTCTGAGTCTCTGTTGAGATCATTGAGCTCATACGTCTGGCGGAGGCTTCCTTTATCAGGTGCTTTCCATTTCCACGAGCCGCTTCCTTCCCCTTCTGAGGGCATCTGAATGACAGGTCTGTTGTTCTCAGGATGGGCCTCTACTCTGACGATACTACTCGGCTCATGGTCCGTCAAGGTCTTGTAACGGATTGAGCCAGTGCAGGTGACCGTGCTGCCATCGGAGCTCTTTGGGCTACCCTGAAGGACCCCTTGTTGCTTTGACATGGCAATGACCTGCATGATTCTCGGCTGGCTGTTGCTTCTGCACCCAACTGACTTCTCAGCAGCTTTCAACCACTTGGCTCGGGCTGAGCTTGTTTTTGGAGATGTGCTCACATTCTCCTGTGTCTCTTCAGGAATGTGTACAAGCTGTGAAGAACCTGGACGTGACTGAATAGAAACCCTCGGCCCACCAGAAAGACTGGCACTGTTACAGCCTGGCATACTGCCGGGCTGAATTTTTAGGTACTGATTGCTAGGGCCATGGTGATCCCCATTGACACCCACTCTAGATGGCTCAGAGCTGGACCTCATTTCAATCGCTCTAGGTGGTGACTGTCCAGAATCTGTCTCAATCACCTGCAGGGACAACTTCCGGCTTTCGTTCTTGTTTTTCCACTGGGAAAGGAGCTGCTTTGAGCGGGCTGAATCCATAGATGCATGAATAGTAGCATTTCGCCGAGCTGATTCTTCCATTGCTTGTGTGTTGGCTCTTGGCAAAGTGTTGCTGAAGGTGACCATATTTTCTTTCCCCATTGGGCTTCGTGGTGTTATAATCTCCACATCAGCATTGGGTCTTTTGAGATTAGTCAGGGAGCCTGTGTCTCTATGGTTCCTGTTCAACATACTCTCAGTATGGTGGGTGGAGAGGGCATCACTGCTGCTGCTGTTTTTTCCTGGTAAGATTCTGTTGGCATCTTGGCTCAGGTTAGTCAAAGATCTTAATGGTTCCCTCTGTGTGTTCTGATTAAACATGTCTTCACCTGGTAGAAAGTTTCCCACAGCATAGAAACCCTAGTATTGGATGGGGGGAAAAAGCAGGATCGCATTATGGAAAATAAATATTTGTAGGTGCTTTAACTATATGTGTAGCTAGCTTATCATGCTGTGCTGCAGATATGGTACAGTCTAACAAACCTGCAAATACATCTACAATTACAGTTGTACCTCACTTAAAGAGCATAATGCGTTCCACAGGATTGCTCTTTAAGCGAGTTTGCTCTTTAAGCGAAAAACCATTGTAAGTGACCAATTGTGAGGGGGGGGGGATTTCGAACCCTGATTTATTTGTTAATCGAGTTTTAGGTTGGTTTCATTTGTTAAGCGAAGCGAACATTCAGAGAAAATTCTGCTCTTTAAGCGAGTTACTCTTTAAGCGAGGCGCTCTTTATGCAAGGTTTGACTGTATTGTAGTAGCTCTTACTGCAGGGATATAGAATACATGGTCCTCCAGATATTGTTGGAATGAAGCTCCCTTTAGAGCTTGCCAGCAAACTCAAAGGTGAAGGAAGACAGGAATAGTTGTCCACAAACATCTGGACAGCCACATATACCTCATCCCTGTTATATCGTATGAATATCATCACCATCATCATTGATTCAATACAGTCAAAGACCAACATCATGGTATTAGTAACAGAGAACTCTAAATGAACTCTGAATCTCTTTCTGCTTGTTGGAAGATCTCTAGAAAAGCAGACTCATCAGTAGCCAGAAAAAGCAGAGAAGGTTATTATTATTATTATTATTATTATTATTATTATTATTATTATTATTATCCACCGGCCGGGAGGATGATAAAAGGGGCCTCCCTTGGCCAGGGGAGGCCCGAAGCAACGCCGCCGCCGCGCAACAGACGCCGCCGCCGCCGCTGCGCCCTCCCGGCCCCCGTCACCGGCCGGGAGGATGATAAAAGGGGCCTCCCTTGGCCAGGGGAGGCCCGAAGCAACGCCGCCGCCGCCGCCGCGCAACAGACGCCGCCGCCGCCGCTGCGCCCTCCCGGCCCCCGTCACCGGCCGGGAGGATGATAAAAGGGGCCTCCCTTGGCCAGGGGAGGCCCGAAGCAACGCCGCCGCCGCCGCCGCGCAACAGACGCCACCGCCGCCGCTGCGCCCTCCCGGCCTCCGTCACCGGCCGGGAGGAGGATGGGGGGGCCTCCCTCGGCCATTTGGCCCCGAGGGGAGAGAACTTGGGTGTCTTGGGGCGGCTGTGGAGGACTCGATGGGGGGGGGTTGGTGGGATATTGTTTTGTTTTTGTATAATGCCGCCTAGAGTCAGGCTTGCCTGAGCGAGGCGGGGTATAAATTTGAAGAATAAATAAATAAATAAATAAATAAATAAATATTATTATTATTATTATTATTATTATTATTATTATTATTATTATTATTATTATTATTATTATTATTATTATTAGACGTATATGCCACTCTCATCTCCTCGCTGGGCGACTCAGAGCGGCTCACACAACATAAGCAACACATACAGTATCACAAATATAAACACAGCATAATATGAAAATATATCAACAGATGCAGCACATAATGCAGTTTAGAGGGACTTTCATGATCAACTTGTATCCTAGGCACTTCCCCAACCTTCAACAGGATTGAAGGTTGGGGGAAATAGTTTTGCATGACTCCGTTAGATTTACAGGTTTGGAAATGTATTTCAATCTTTTTTCTCTACTATGCATTCTCCATTTTCAAAATGTCCTGGAAAACCTTCATCCTATAGGGCTGATGCACAAAGCAGCTGTGTGACTTTCACACTTTTCTTTACAGTCTAGCCTCAATCTAACGAGCTCTTTAATCCAAAGGGGCTGCATTTTTAAAACTGGTAGACTCATAGGATGCATTGCTGCATTGCAAGCCAGGAACATACAGAACACCAGTTAGGGTATTCTGACTGATTTCATTAGGCAGTTCACATTATAAAATCCCAGCTCCTTTCCCTTCTATGTTCATAAAGTCCCCATTAGCTATTTTAATATTTCCACCAGCATTTTCTTTTCAAGTTAGAAAGAATTCCTTTGTGTGTATGGAATGACTGATACATCTGAACCAATCATCTAATCATCTGATTTACATTCAGAATTATAGCCCATGCAAAGCTCTCTATTTGAAAGTCTTGTCCATTTTCCCTTTTGTATCTGTCACAAAACCAGACTTCTCTTGTTTCCTTTGTTCTTTCCTCTCAGAACTATACAACCACCATTATTTGAACAGTCTCTGATGATGGGCATTTCTTGGTTATATGTCCTTTTCTACCACAGTTCCAGCATATTCAAAATTGGCTATGGGATGTCACATTTCCATTATATTTCCAATTCCCCATGTAATTCAAGCCTTCCTGGTCTGAGACTGTTTCAAGAGAACTACACAGATCTATGCATTCTTCTTGGAGGAAACTAAACACCTTCTCAAACTTTAATTGTTTCCAATGCAGAACAGACACATAAGCTTCAAATTTCTCACCTAGTGTTGCATAAAGAAACATCCAAAGTTCTGTTTATTGTCCAAATTGAATCCACTTACAGTGGTACCTTGGTTTACAAACACCTTGGTTAAAGTAACTTTTGGTTTATGAATGAGAATCCATTGAAAATAATGCCTCATGATATCAAGAGTCCCTCTACAGTCCCTCACAATACGAAGACTCCCTGTACAGTATTTATGCCTTTAAAGTGCACTTTAGAAAGAGTTTCAGTTCACGATTTTTTTGCAATATGAAACATCCCAGAGGGTACATTAAATTCGTAAACCAAGCCAACATTTTAGTAAATACAGTTAACAAAGCAGCTATGACACTTTTGCACTTTTCTTTACAATGTAGTCTCAATCTGATATGCTCTTTTATCCAAAGGGCCTTTGTTTTATAAATGGTAGATTCAGCATCTCTTTAGAAAACCATAAATCATAGCTTTGATAAAGAATATTTATTTTCCCAAACAATTTTAGCCTCTGCATCTGACTGTGATTGCTCAATTTTTATAGCAATCATGTATACATAAAGCTTTTAAATTCATTTTTAGTCTAGTCGTTCTATTGAGAAAAATTGGAAGGAGTAATGTTTTGGAAAATTTCCAGAAAAACTTTACTCTAATCAAAACCGATTGTTGTATTCCTGGGCTAGTTTAGTTACTAATCTCAGAGGGAAAAAAGTTCAACAAGTACCTAAGGAAAAACAACTCTCTTCAGCTAGTAACACCATTTTGTTAAGGAGGGAAAAAAGAAAAGAAAAATCACAATCCCTAAAAACAAAATAGTAACAGATAGATGGGGTTTTACTGAAGAATTAATTTAGATTTTTTTATATAAAAGAAGGGAATGAAAGGGAAGAGAGAGAGAGAGAGAAAGAAGTGAAAAGGAATAGAAGTGAACACGCTGGAGTGTTAGAGTATCATAGTAGAAATGAGAACATGTATTTAAGGTCAGACAGAGATGTCATAGTAGATAAAGCATTTCCTTTACAGTCTATCAGAAAATATTTTTCCACCTTCCAGTAGTTGTTTTATTTATATATTCTTGCTGTTGTTACATATTACAGGTTAGCAGAAGCAGATGCAGGGATATGCAGAGAATCTAAGTAGAGGAAAGAAGTGAAGAAGAACAAACTAGACTTGGAGGTGTGTCTTGTCTCAGATTAGTAGAAAAGGAAAATACCTCTGCCTCTTAAAAATATCCCTACCACTGATAACCATTGGTAGAAATGCAAGCATGCTAGATAGCTGCTTCCCGAACAATTGCAACCTTCTTGTTTGCCTTGCTTGCTTGGAGCCTTTGTATTTTGTTTGCAGAGAACACATTGCATTTAAATTTAACATTTAACTACAGAACTTTATTAATTTGATTTGAGTACATGCTGGTTTATGTCATGCTTGCAAATTACTATTTGTTTTCCTTGTCCTTCAAAAGCCCTATAGCCGTGATGGTGAACCTTGGCACTCCAGATGTTCTTGGATTTCAATTTCCAGAAGCCCAAACACCCTGTGAATCCACACGAATGGGTTTACTGCAATTCATTCGGACCTGCGCTGTCCTCGTTGCTCCCTGAAGCAGAAGTAAAATGCGCCTGTATGGGCATGTTTTACTTCCGCTTCTGAGAGCGATGAGGGCAGCATGGGCCGGATGAATCACAGTTAACCCATTCATGTGGATTCACAGGGTGCTTGGGCTTCTGAGGATTGAAGTCCAAGAACATCTGGAGTGCCAAGGTTCGCCATCACAGCCCTGTAGGGTAGGGTCAGGCTGGGACAAAGAGCTACAGGCTGATGATCACTGAATGAGCTTCATGGTTGAATACAACTCGCATGCAAACCTGCAATTTATTTAGTTATTAAATTTACCTGACATCTAACTGGGGAAAACACAAAATATACCATAAAGTCCTCGTTGTTGTAAATGAGTCACTGATTCAATACTGAAACACGAAAACCTCAAGAGGCTGGGCAGCAAACACCAAAGCAGTGGTTTTGAAACTTGGGTCCCTATGTATTCTTGGACTACAATTTTCAGAAGTCTTTAATATTGGCTGTGCCAGCTACGGCTTCTGGGAACAGCAGTCCTCTATGAAACACCTGTGTCTCGTGGAACACAGTTTGGGAAATGCTGCACTAAAGCAAGGAAACAAGGATCCGATGCCTGTTCAATGTATCAAATATTTTGGCCTCACAGATTTCCTTAGGACAATGCTCGGCCTACTCTGTGTGTCCATCCCTGAAAATATTGTATTGACTATTAGCTGGCTTCTGTTTCCAAGTGCATCTGTTTATATTCAGAAATGCTGTTTGAAAGAGGTGGTGGGGGATAGGTGGTCTTCTTCCACCGCTCCCATCAAAGCTTAGCAGGTAGCCAGCAGTGAAGGGTGAGAAAATGAGTTGGAATCCAAGAACTGGAGGGCCACACCTGACTCATCCTTGTTTCACAAAGTTGCAGAAAACATAAGGGCCATAATCTAATTGGTGATCCCGTAAACTTAAAGACTGTGTGACTTGCTTTGAGTAACTCACAAGGTCAGTTTGAACTCAACTTTAATATCCTTCTGCAAGCTGGCGAATAGCTTTCTCTTCAGGCAAGCTGTCTAATAGAGGGTTGTTAAAATGGAATTGTTTTATGCCTTGCTGCTTTTAAACATGTTTTTAGTACAGTGGTACCTCACTTAAAGAGCATAATGCGTTCCACGGGATTGCTCGTTAAGCGACTTTGCTCTTTAAGTGAAACACCATTGTAAGTCACCAATGGTGACTTCTGGTGTGTGTGTGTGTGTATGGGGAATGCAAACCCCGATTTAGTTGTTAATGGAGTTTTTGGATGGTTTTAGTTGTTAAGCGAGGTGACTATTCAGAGAAAATTCCTCTTTTTAAGCGAGTTAGTCTCTAAGCGAGGCACTCTTTATGTGAGGTTTTACTGTACAGTATTTGTATGCACTATTTTTTCTTTTTAAAATTTTATTTGAATATACACTATTTGAGTATATTTTAAAATGCTTTTAAAAATATTGCAATGATTTTTTTTAGCTTTTATATTGTCTTTTTAACGATGTAAGTTTGCTCTGGGTCCTTTATAGGAGAAGTTTTTTTGTTGTTCAGTCCCACAGTCGATTCCGACCCTTTGCGACCCCATGGACCACTGTCCTCCAGGCACTCCTGTCCTCCACCATCCCCCTCAACTCAGCTCTATGCCCATTGCATCCACAATACCATCTAGCCATCTCATCCTTGGCCGCCCCCTTCTTCTTTTTCCTTCAACCTTTCCAAGCATCAAGGCCTTCTCAAGTGAGTCTTCTCTTCTCATTTGATGTCCAAAGTACTTTAGCTTACAAATATTTTAAATAAAATAAATAAGGTGGTAAGGTGCTTCGTGGTCATGAGCCTGGTCTGTGGTACACCCTGCCACCTTGTTAATTTGCCACACTTGGCCAGTGAAGGCTTTGTAAACTTGCAAACATGAACAGGACTCAGACAAATTTCTTAGACATCTTAAAAATATGTAAGATTTCTCAGCTACAAGTCAGTTAGCTATCAGAACACAAACAGCCCTGAATGACTGCTCTGTACTTACCAGGTAAAGAGCAACTCCACTCCCAATTAAAAAGCCACAATAAACATCAACTGGATGGTTTTTGTACTGAGTGATGCGAGTCAATCCACAGATAATCCCACAGATGATAAATGCAAATACCAAAAGTGGTTTCAGAAGCTTAGAGGAGTCAGTTAACGTTGAATTGAAGTACATCTTTAAAGGAAAGACATTTTCATAGTTTAGTACAATTTTCTAAAATTATTGGGTTTTTTTCCCTTTTATGTTTCCTTAATTGAGAGTAGGTGGAGAGACTTGGGGCCATTAATAATACTAGCTGGAGGCTCAGGAAGTTGTGATAAAAACCAAAACCCAACCCTTTTCTATGTTCTAAGTAGGAATCTCTGTTTGGAGAACAGAATGTGCAGCACACTGAGATCCTCTTACATGGTTTTTCTTTCCAGGCAAACAAATCTTTCAGTGTTTTGTGCAAAAGGCATCAGATACACAAAGCCATGCTGCAAAAGAAAAGCAGGCTAGTTGCTGAACATTGCACTGAGACAAACTCACATTCAAACAAATTCAATCCATTGCTTCTAGATAACAAAAATTGGTATTCCTGCGGAAAAGACCTATTTCCTAATGCTTCCCAAGGCTTGAAATTGCTATTTTTCAGCTAGGCCTCATACAAAAAATCTTTTCCCATCTCTGTGTGTCTCACAATACTGTCACAAGATGGTTGTTTTCAGCCAGTGTTCCCGTGTTATCATTCCACCTTGCAGAGCTTAGAGTGTTATGTCTTCACATGGAAGTAAACAATTCATTGTTTTGAGAAAGTTTTCTCTGTTACCTGATTGGCCAAGGTTAAACCACCTGACCAGGAATTCTCCATTTTGGAGAACAATTAGTTAGTTCGTCTCTGTTTCTCAATGGACTAAGACCTCAGTTTGGCTTATAGGATTTTCTCTTCTTTTCACTATGATTACCTAAAAGATCCTGGACTATTTACTGGACTGATCTTATGTTTATGACCTTTTAATCTGCATTTTTCTATGGACTTTACTATCAATGAACCTGAAGAATAAAACAGCTGTTTCTTTTTGAAGATTGTTGTTTTTCTTATCACACACACACACAAGGAAACTTGGCTGCATGCTACCTGAAGAGGAATCCTCCCTTGTTCTGCTCTACTGCCAGAGCTCAGTAAGTTCTTTTTAAAAGCGGCTCAGGTCTCTCAAGGTTGAAAGGTAAGGGTTAAATATGTTCCAGAAATGAGCATATGCTCAGGAGCATGAGTGGGAGGGCCTTTACAGAGACGACTGAAGTCTGACAGAGATCTTCACGTGAGGGAAGAGAAACTTCAGATACACTATTGCTACCAGTGGAAAAAAAAGAATTTAGTATGAGCTTAGTATGGGAGAAAGAGCAGTTCGTTTCTCCTATTCTCACTCTGTGAAGGAAAGACTTTGGTTGACTTACACACCATCAAAATAAGGAAAAAATGCACCAACAGAATAGGAAAAATGAATTTACCACAGTCAATTTATAAATTTCAGAAAGAACAAGTATAGTTTGAATCAAGGTTAGGTACTTCTGGCTTTTCAGATGTTTTGGGCCCATAACTCTTCTCAATTCTAGCTAGCATGGCCACTGGCAAGAGGTTATGAGAGCTACAATCAAATGTTTTGTTCTTGAGCAACTTAAAAACCTCCCTTCTCATTCCCCCTCATTCTATTTGGAGTATACAGTCTTTTAGATACAGTAATACTTCGGATAACGCTAAGACTTGGTTCTACAAGTCTTGGTGTTATCCGATCCATGTTAAAATCCTATGTGATGGATCGGATAACGTTAAAGCTCCATAGAGATACATTGTAACCGCACAGGCTTTAGCAATTGTTATCCGATCCATCCCATAGGACTTTAACGTTATTCGATCCAATTCTCCACCCCAGATTGCTTAACGTTATGCGATTTTAGCGTTATCCGAGGTAAACGTTATCTGAGGTATTACTGTATTGGGTATCTCCAGAATCTCATTATTTATGTAAGCCTTGCATAATTTGCCATGGCTAGTTGGAAGAAGTTGCCAGGGTGCAACTTGGTCACATACTTGGTTGTGCACTTGATTCCATAATCAAGATGTGCGTAAGAACTCTCCTCTGTACAGCAGGATGTGTGGCACCTTTCTGGAATGTGTTGATGATAAACTAATCCCCAAGCCCCTCTTGATTCCACTGACTGTGAGGAAAAGACCTTCTTCCTCTCAGAATTCAAAACAGAAACAATCAACTTTGCAGCATACAGAATGATAATTATACTAGATGAGCCCTAGAGGTTAATGTTATTATATATCAACACAAGAAGCTGGCTTTTTTTGTTTTTAGAGAAAAGATTCAGAAGACAAAACAGGCCCAGAAATGTTATTGAAGGGTAGCAATAAATGTGAATATTCAGCTACTGCTGAAGAGTTTAATGTTATTTTAATTGTCATACACAACCAGTGTCACAGTCACTGTGGGTAAACAAAATTAGTCATGCTTGTATGGTAGATTTATTTCTGTCTCAGTAGATATGGTGGGATGAAAACAGCACAGTTTCAATTACTTCTCTAATCAAGTTTATTCCTCTAATTTGGGTCTGCGGTTGTGAGAGGAAGCCCCACAGAACTCAATTGAGCTTATATTTAAAGCTGTGGTGGGTGACATATGGCTCTCCAGATGTTATTGGACGGCAATTCCTGTGATCTCTCATGATCCCTCACCATTATCTACTTTGGCTAAAGTTGATGGGAGTTGCATTCAAAACCCCATCTGGGAGACCATTTGTGACCTAAGAGACCACATTTGGTGCTGAATGGGGGGGAAATCCTTAAAGGAGAAAATCCAGTTCTTACACTCAATTCCAAGGAGGTTGCAGTGACATAATGCTTAAGAGACTGCAAGAAATAAACTTGCAATAATTTTATTAACTCTTTACACATTGTCTAGTTTGTACCTAGTTTGGGCTTACAAATATTCAAAAAGTAACAAGTTTCTTTCATTTGGTAGAGAAGATTGAAGCATCTGAGATTATGACTTGGTGGAAATTGATGATGTAACTTTACAGTGCTTTCAGAAGTACAGTAGTTCATTCATTGTAAAGGGGAAATGTTTTATAACAGGAATGTTTTCCACTGTGGGCTGTCTGAGACATTTTGTTGCCTGAGGTGGAACAGCAAACAATGCCCTGCTTTCCCACCAAAATTAAGGGACCTTACTGATGTTCTCCTAAGAGTTATGTAATTTGCTGCAGCTAATTGCAGCAGATTGCTGCATTAAGGTCCATATCTTGGTTGTGGAATCAAATGTATGACCTGGTACTTGACTGAGATGTGTCCTGGCACCTTCTCTGTAGACCCAATTAGTCACCAGCAAGTTTCTCAACCCATACATAAACAACAGGATTCTGGCCATTGTATTTAAAATCAGCCAAATTAATAATAATAATTTTGTGTCAGAGATTACTCTGGGTTGAAAGGATTAATAGGGGATGCCTGAAAGAGGCTCCTTCCATGTCCGCAATTGCAGCTCTTGGGTATCAAAACCCGACTTTCCGATCTCCAGCTCAGTGCCTTAACAGCTAATCACTGGGGGAGATGCTTAATTTGGTACCTGAAAAAAACCCACAACATCCTACAATGGGAAGCTCTATTTCATTATTTCCCCTAGACTTACTAATTTATTATTTAATTATTAAAACATTTTAAAACCACCCTTCATCCTTACAAGTGTTGGAATATTGTATGAAAATAGTTAAGACAATGGAAGATGTTTCAGACTGCAGTACCTCATGACATGTAAATGAAGAAAAGAAGGGGGAGAAATCCCAGTTGAACCCCAGGATTTTAATCATCCAATTAAAATTCTTTGGGAAAGAAAAAAAGGGGTTTCAAAACAGTTATGGGCAGAATGTTCTGCGATTGTGGAGCCACACATTTAATGGTACCAAGGGTACTAGGAGAGACCCACTCTCTGCCTGTCAACATGCAATGGCCACTTGACTTTTCTCATTATGATAAATAGGTCTAATTACTCACCGAAACGTACACAGCTGCAAAGGCTGCCAGGGTGGCGTGTTGTGAAGGGAAGGACTTTCTGCAAAGGAAGGACACTCAAATTAAATTTCTCACTTCTAAATATGTTCTGCTAGGGCTTGTCTATTTAAAAAATCCCTCAAGCAAAGGATGCTCCAGTACATCACTTTTTAGCTTGGTAGCTATAATCAGGAAAATAAATTCTGTCAGTCAGGACTAAAAAGAAGAAAAACTCTAGTAAGACTCCAGTCCCTTCTACCTATTCTTACCTGGTTTGAGACATGATAAGGGTTGCAGTTTGTCACTGACTGGAAAGCAGTACATTATCCAATGCTGGAGCATTTGATACCGTGTGCAGTATAATTCAAAACATTTCTCTTGCAATATCTATTTGAAACCCCAATTAAGACCAAGAAAAATGAGGTCACAGTTTTGGAAGCTGTATTGAAATAAGAAAACCTGGCTGAACAAAGGGGTAATAATAATTTCACGTCAGAAATTAATTTGGGTTGCAAGGATTTTTGCTGGAGAAGCCCTGCTTAGGGGACGCCTGAATGAGGCTCCTTTCATGTTCCCAAGCTCTTCTCCCACCAAAGTGGCTGCTATTTATCTACTTGCAATTTCTTGCTTTTTGATCTGCTAGGTTGACAGGAGCTGGGACAGAGATGGGTGTCATGCAGTACCTCGGTCTCAAACTGCCGACTTGTCAGCCTTCCAGCTAACGAGGCAAGCTTCTTAACCACTGAGCCACTGCAGCCCCTAAACAAGGGGTGTGGATTGTCATTCATAGTGTGGATGAAGTTGGCAACAGGTGATCAACAGCATATAACAGACCCATGGCCTCCAGGTTGGTTGAAGACAACAACTGTGAAACTGTCAAAAAAATTTTGGGATACGGAAGGGTGTTTAATCTTTCTCTCAGCCACCATGCTTCTCATTTGTGTGACTTCCTGTCGCTTGTAGCACTGGTTCCTCTGCAAAGCATGCCAAAACCTTTCTCTCACCCACCTAAGTATTTAAAGAATAAATTCCAAGAAAGTAGGGTTTTAGGAACCTCAAAAGCTCTTCATGGAAGATTGTACAGCACATGGCATGTGGAAAAGCAATGGGATTTGTACTTAATCTATAGAAAAGTACACACACACAAAGAGGAATAGCATAGAATGCAGACATATGGTCTCTTAAAATGTCAAGGCAAGCTTAAAGGTAGTAAGGATATTTTAAATGTGCTGTTCAGATTTTTTAAAAAGTAGAAACAAACATCAAACTACATTTCTAAGGTCAGCTTTCTGTGTTAAGTCTTCTCTAAATAATTCATGGAACCTCTGGGCCAAACTTCAGCCTGCTCATGGCAAATTCTCTCATCTGAATGCGTATTTAGAGGTTGTGAGGTGTTTTTTAAATGCAGTAATGATGCCAAGGCAAAATGTCAACCAGTTGACAAACAGGAATATACATCTCCTTTGCAACTATCTTTCTCTTAACACTTTCATTCTGTTATATGCTTAAATGCTTTTATTAGATGCTTAAATGGAGGGACTGTGGTGGCTTAGTGGTTATGCCGCTGAACTCGACGCTGGAAGGGTGGCAGGTTAGCAATTTGAGACTTGAGAGCTACACAATGGAGTGAGCTCCCATCTCTATCCCAGCTCCTGCCAACCTACCAGTTTGAAGGCAAGAAATTGCAAGTAGATAAACAGGTACAGTGGGAAAGGTAACAGCATTCCATGTGCTCCTGTCACATGACCACAGAAACATCTGCAAATGTTGCCAAAGATGGTGCATACAAGGGAGGATTTTAATGTAGGACTTTGTTAATGAAAGAGTTGGTTGTGTCTTTGATCCACATTGCTGCTGTGTTGTTCTAGAGGAGCAGACTTTCCTTCATCCTTGCATCTTACCAGTCTTTTCAACTGCAGACCATTTAGGTAAAGCAGGGGTTTCCAAACTATGGCCTGTGGGCCAGACCCGGTCCCCAATGCCAACCCATCTGGCCCGTTGTTCCCACCGCTGCACTTGGAAGTGGAAGCAGGTGCATTTATGTTATCCGGAAAACACGCCGTGCATGCGCTAATACGCTCACAATTGTTGTAAACGTGGAAGTGGGTGCATTTACATCAGCCATGAATGCACCTGCTTCCATGGGGTGTGGTCTGGCCCACTCAGCTGTCTGGAGTGTGTGGTCAGGCCTGTGGTTAAAAAAGGTAGGGCATCCCTGAGGTAAAGGGTAAAGGTTGCCCTTGCTCAAAAGCCAGTCATATCCAACTCTACAGTTCAGTGCTCATCTCTGTTTATAGCCAAAGAGCCAGCACTGTGTGTCTGCAGACTTTCCATGGCCATGTGACAGGTAATGATTAGATGCCAGAGCACATGGAACAGTGTTACCTTCCCACTGAAGTACCTATTTCTCTACTTGCAATTTCTTGCTTTCAAAATTCTACCATATGTGGGCAGGAGCTGGGACAGAGAAGGGAGCTCATTCCATCATGCAGTACTTGGGTCTCAAACTGCTGACTTTCCAATTGTCAAGTTCAGTGTCTTAACCACTAAGCCACTGCAGTCCCGTAGCCTGTTTACCTTGTACTATATGAAGCAATTAAATTGTTTGCTGACTTTGTGTTTGTTTCTAGATATGGTGCAGGCCCAATTTCCTCCAGCTCTTGTCACCTGCCTCTCATTCAAATGTCATTCATTTGGCAGCCACATTCACGCTGTATAGCAGAGAGATTGACGAGAGACAGAACGAATTTGTTATTTCTGCCATTGGCAATGTTTTGCCATCTCTCTCCATCCTTTCCCCATTGTTTGTTGTGTCTTTCAAATTGTGAACCAGGGACAGTCTTACTATTTATATCTGTACGCCACTTAGGGAGACCTTCTGGCTAAAGAATGGGGATAACGATGCTTTAAATACAGACTAATAATAGATACATCTATTGTGAAACAGGAATGCAGTTTTACAAAAGCCCACCAATGATATCAAACCATTAAGAGATCTATGTCCAGAAATTTAAAAATTGAATGGCAACATGTTTTGATGCAGAATACATATTTAACAACAACCTGAATGAAAATACTTTTTTTTGTAAAAAAACAAAATAAAAAAACAAGCATAGATTTGTATTTTACCTTCCATCATTGATGATAATGGGATCAGGTCCTGAGCAAATATCTTCCACAACATAAGAATTTTCTGAACAGGATATGTTCAGGGATGTATAGTTAGGCTTGCATACAGTCAAGAAGTAGGGTGTTTGGTACCCAGTTGATAGTTGTATGATATCAGTGATGAGAGCAGTGGCACAAAGGCCAAATATGTGGACACCTGGAAGGAAGGAAGGAAGGAAGGAAGGAAGGAAGGAAGGAAGGAAGGAAGGAAGGAAGGAAGGAAGGAAAAGAAACTATTACATCTTTGGCAAAATAGATAATAGCACTAGACTGCTGTTCACAGATGAAAACTGTACCAAATTCAAGAGTTCATAAAATTTTGGAAGGGAAAGGAGGCTCTGCAAGGGTAAATGGTATAGGTCAGTGATGGTCAACCTTGGAACTCCAGCTGTTCTTGGACTTCAATTACCTTCAAATACCAGAAGCCCAAGTCGGCACTCCTGCTGATCAGGGCTTCTGGGAATTGAAGTCCAAGAACACCTGGAGTGCCAAGGTTGGCCATCACTGGTATAGACAATTACTTCCTAATGATTCTGATTGTGTGTGTATTGGCTATGTAGAGTTTTTAAACATTTTCATTTTGTTATATGCTTAAATGCTTTTATTAGATGCTTAAATCACGGGACTGTGGTGACTTAGTAGTTAAGCCACTGAACTCAACACTGGAAGGGTGGCAGGTTAGCAATTTGAGACTTGAAAGCTGCACAATAGAGTGAGCTCCCGTCTCTATCCCACCTCCTGCCAACCTACCAGTTTGACGGCAAGAAATTGCAAGTAGATAAATAGGTAGTTTCGGTGGGAAAGGTAACAGCATCCCATGTGCTCCTGTCACATGACCACAGAAACATCTGCAAATGCTGTAAATGAAGATGAGCACCAAACCCTAGAGTTGGATGTTACTGGCTTTTGAGCAAGGGCGACCTTTACCTAAATGCTTTTAGAGACGTGTTTTTGTGTGCCTTGTTTGTAGCTGGCTGGATAGCTCAGTGGTTTAGGGAGAGATTGAGAGTACGATTCCCTGCTGTGCCTCCTAGGAGAAGAACCAGCTTGCATAGCAATGGGTAAGCTGCACAGTCCCAAGGCACCCCCAGAAGAAGGGAATGGAAAACCCCTTCTGTGGATTCTCTGTCTTGAAGACCCTGGAAAGGGTAATCAGAAGTCAGAATTGACTGGACAGCATATTATTATTATTACAATGGTACCCCGAGTTATGAAACTAATGCGTTCCTCGGGAGTTTCGTATTATGAAAAATTTGCAACTCAAAGCACGTTCTCATGGGGATGCATTGAAAACCTTCTTTTCCTGATCACCAGAAAGGGTTAATTGATTGTCAATGCATTCCTTTGGGAACCATGCTTTGAGTTACAAATTTTTTTGTGATTTAAATCCATAACTCGAAGCATTATTTTAAATGGATTTCCTTTTGTAACTTGAAAATTACGTTATTTGAGGCGTTTGTAACTCAAGGTTCTCCTGTATATAATTTGTTTGTATTTGTCTTTATTACTTACTTTAAAAAAAAATCTAACCTAAACTTCTAAGAACGATAGTCAATGGTTCAAGCATCATTATGGTGAGCTGTACTGAGAAAAGATATTTTGTACATACTTTGTAGACAATGCAATATGACAATTTTAAGAATATAAGGAACATGTTACATATTTCCAGGCAGTATTTGTAGTCTGCTGTAGCAAAAATAGCAGTGTCAATGGCAGCCCTCTTCTTGAGGTGCTGGGCACACAGCCTGAGGAAAAGACATTTAAATATACACAGGAAATAGGTGGGTGGGAGTAACAAATGTAGCATAAAATGGCATTTAGCATACATTTCATGGTATTTATTTGCATTGTATTAGATTACATTTATGCCAAATAAAACTCCCTGGTCTTTTAATATGTCTTTCAATACTCTGTTTCTGCCTCAACATTACATACTTGTGAATTGTCTGTCATGGAAGATTGATATAGACTGCACTCTGAAGAAATGCAGCTCTCAACATTTGTCTACTTATGGAACTTCATTCTAGTTCATGTCAGAAGGACTCCAAATTAATACCAATGATGGCTGGATATTTAGTTATCATTTCCAATTATACAGTGAGTTCTACACCAATCTGGTGTACATGTATGTGTTTCTTTTTTCCTCCTATATTGTAGTTTTCTTAACAGCTATCCTCACGTAGCATACTTTGCAGATACTTTTCCAAGTGCTAGGGCAGTATATGAAGAATATTTATGCATTTGATGAATCAAAGTTCTTAAAGGCAAGGAGAGCTACTTGTTCATATGGCACAGTACTGCACTGTATACACTGTATTTGCTAGTGTATAAGACACCCTTTCCCCTCCTTAAAAAACACCAGAAAAATTGAGTGTGCCTTATACAATGGCAAATACTGTATTTGACGGTGTATAAGGCACACTCTGTTTCCCCCCCTTAAAATACACTGGAAAATGGAATGCATCCTATACTCCGATGCGTCCTTTATGCTGGCAAATACAGTAACTTTAAGAGCTAATATCTGAATATTCTGACTTTTCTTTTTCCTCACCAGCTTTTTTATTTTGTGTATCTTTTAAATTCTAACCCAAGCAAAGAGAGAAATTATTTAACCCCCACATATCACTCTGAAAATGTTACACTTTCCTCACAATTAAGTTCATTTTAAAAAATGACAAACACTTCACCACACCACATGGTTTGGGACTATTGTATTTCAATGTTTGTGACCTCACCCCCCCCCCAAAAAACAAAAAACAATGTGGAAGATTTTTCAATATCATCAGAGTGAAGATAACCTCTAAGCCAGCTCCTCAAGGTTCTACTTTGCAAATCTGAAATGTAACATGCTCTCCAATCTTCTCAGAAAGCATATACAAAGAAACAGGCAAAACAAATAATTCTTCATCAGGAAGAATTGGCCAAAACTCACCAACAAACCGGACAGCTCTCCTGAGGAAGGAGTTGAAATTGCAGCCTCCTGCGTTGATATTGGGTTCCGCTCCGATTCCATTCCGGCGTTTTGAAAGGCAGCAGTAGAGAATGCCTTCACCCACCATGATCTACAAAAATGAGAGCGCATTTAAGTATTACTGGGCACAGTATAGCTGAACAGGGGGCAAGATTTTATCTGAAAGGCTCACACATTGTCACAGGGAGCACAATTTGTTTATAAAGTACAGTATGTGTTGTTACCACAGCTTCATAGACTGATTAATTAAATTTTATTGCATGAGGGAAAGGAAAAGGCATCTAGTGAGCATAACCTGTACTCTATTTTCTTTAGAGAACTATGTCCACTTGTAAATTAAGAGAGTAGATGACCAATGACCAATCCATCTCTGATATTTGCCTCTGACATATTTTAATAAATTAAATAAACCCAGCAAATACCTAAACATCTGCCAACCTATATCCTTCCTCTCCTCGAAAGGGCCACTGGAATAGCATTTTAGGCTCCTTTCATGTCCCCAAGAACTCGGACACAGATGGATCCTCAATCCATCATTCAGTACCCAGGTCTCAAACTGCTGACCTTCCAGCTAACAAGGCGAGCTTCTTAACCACTGAGCCATCGCAGCACCTACTTGTTATAGTGAGTTTTAACTATCTGGTCTATAGACCAAGGTAATTTTAATGGCTTGATAGTTGAAATCTCTTTTTTATTTGATTGTTTTTATTTTTCTTTAGGACATTTGTAAGGCACCTTGAGTGCTGTTATGTGTTGGAAAGGTAGAACAAAAATATAATAAAGATTTTTAAAAATACACCCTATAAGCTAGACTGGTTCTCAAGTATTTTAAGACTTTAAGGTAAGACATTTTTGCTTTAAAAAATTATTTCAAATGTCAAGTTCTGGAAACCAGTACAGCAAATTGAGAACGAGTACAGCAGCTTAACCAGTAACCTCCAAGCAACTGCATCTTGTATCGTAATGGACTTTTCTTATTTCCCCTACAGCAAAATAAGGGCAGTCAGGTTTGTATAATTCCACAAGAATGCAGGACTGTAAAAGGAGTTTAGGGGATTCTATAATTTAAGAGTGACTCTCAAAAATAGACTATAACAATACAATCTGCCTCAATACAGCCATTATGGTGATGTGACTTTGAATGGAAATTAACATTTTGATTTTTATAGAGCACTCTATTAGTATTGGCTGCTCCGCTTGAAAATTCCACTTGGAAGAGCTACATTTTTCCTCATAGAAAAATGGCATGGGAAGTGACCCAAAATATTTCAGAACACCCTCTTGTTGACCTTACCTACTCAGAGAGGAACAGTACAGTATGGGACATGACTATACCTTTTTGGCCCAGCAGTGGGAGGCAGGAACAAGAATATTTGCTTATTCATACATACAGAAATTATCTCCTCTCCAACCTCAGCACTCAGGGGTGGGAGCTTTATAGGTCCCTTTTCTTCCCACTGACATCTAAGATGGTGAGGGTGGAAATGGCAACAAATTTCTCCTCAATCTGCTGTTCTTCACCACTGATGCTCCTATTCCTTTCTCACTATAAGACACTGGGAAAGAAAGCTGAGGAATAACAGGATTGTTTTTCTGTTTCCATAGCTGGCTGGATAGGTCAGTAAGTTAAGTGACTGGTTGTGTAGCCAGAGGTTGGGAGTTCAATTCCCCACTGTGCATCCCAAAAAAGACAACCTTTGTGGCCTTTGGCAAACTGTCCAGTCTTAGGGCATCCCCATAAGAAGGGAATGGTCGTCTTTTGAGTATTCCCTACCTAGAAATCACTGGAAAGGGTTGGCATAAGTCATGATTGACTTGATGACACATAATTTCTTCTTCTTCCAAGGCTAGCAGATCAGTAGGAAAATCAGGTGTTACCCTGTCCATTTTGACAGCCACACAAGGAGCCATTGAGGACTGCAAGGAGGTGCCTCAGATTTTGCACTCCTGTTAGAAAAGAGCTGAAATGAGCCTTGCTCAACATCGTGCCTCTAGATATTTTGGATGACAACTTCCAACAGCCTCAGCCAGCATGGCTAATGACCATGGGCACAGGGAAAGTAGTTCCAACATGCCTGGTTGGATCCATGTTAGAGGAGATGCTGTCTGCATCTGCAGGCGTATCTGTGAACATGTGGCAGTCATGCATAGACACTGGAGTGCATAGAATGTTGTTACCTTCCCACCAAAGTGATACCTATTTATTCACTTGACATTTCTTGCTTTTGAACTGCTACGCTGGCAGGAGCTGGGACAGAGAAGAGAGCTCCCTCCCTCCTGCAGTACCTGAGTCTCGAACTGCTGACCTTCCAGTCATCAAGTTCAGTGTCTTAACCACTAAGCCGACATACACTTATATACATACTTGAATAAATATAGACACATATTTATGCATTTTTTAAAAAAATGTCATTTTCTTTGGAATTTCATACATTATTGTGTGTACAGTCAAACCTCGCTTAGCGAGCGTTTTGCTTTGCGAAAAACTCGCATAACGAGCGGGTTTTTCAAAAAGCGATCTGACTCACATAACGAAAATTTTCACTATGTGAGTCCAACTCGCATAGCAAAAATTTTCGTTATGTGAGTCAGACTTCCCCTATAGAAATGCTCGCATAGTGAGCATTTCTATAGGGGAAAACTTGCATAATGAAAATTTTTTCGCTATGCAAGTCCAACTTGCATAGCGAAAATATTCGCTATGTGAGTTGGACTTTCTCCATAGGAAACTCACATAACGAGCGTTTCTATGGGGAAAACTCGCATAATGAAAAAAATTCGCTATGTGAGTTTTTCCCCTAAAAAAGCTCGTTATGTGAATTTTTCAATTAGAATTTTCGCTATGTGAGTCTGACTCACATACCGAAAAACTTGCATAGCGAGCAGCCTCACAGAACAAATTGAATTCGTTATGTGAGGTATTACTGTACAGTAAAACCTTGCATAAACAGTGCCTTGCTTAGAGACTAACTTGCTTAAAGGGCAGAATTTTCTCTGAATGGTCGCCTCACTTAACAACTAAAACCAAACAAAAACTCACTTATCAACTAAATTGGGGTTTGCAATCCCCCCCCCCCCCGCCACTATATTATGATGCATTAAGCTTTGGGGATGCTTCTATAGTATTTTGATTTTACCTTCAAGCTTACTGGCTAGTACCCTGTTCCTTAAATATATATTAGAATGCAATCAAGTATGCATCCTCAAGGGCTGGTAGGCTTAACACAACTTGACCGATTATCCAAACTGTCATAACCAGGAGTCTACCTGGAGTTTGTGTGGGCAGGGAATACTCACAAAATTCTGCTTTCTTTTCTCCAGTTAGGAAATAGGATATTGGCCACAGTGTTTTAATAACTCCATACATTCCTGCCCACATTTTTCATGTGGTATGACAAAGGCCTTGGTACTTATATACCTGTGAATAGGTAGGTATAACAGGCAAATACATATTTAATGTAGTATGTTTTTAAAATAAAGCAATTTTACACGTGAAAGAACGATTTCCTGATTTTCAAGGAATAGGTGGTGACCAACTGGAAAAGTGGATTCTGCATCAGATTAATGCACAAATTGACATAGCATAGGATTTCATCTTGTATTAATCTGTTCACCAATGGACTTCCATGGGTGGACTACCAAGTATGGGCAAGTAATGGCCCACTTTGCCTTGCCCAAGCACTTGCCAATGACATATAGAAACAAGCTTTCTGTTGATGCATTGATAGGATTTTTGAAAGAAAGAACAGCAAACGATAAAGAGACAGTGATGTGGGAGAGTCTATAACTCACCGTGATGGCAGGTGCAGCAAAAGCCAAACTGAGCAACATCAAGAAAGGAACAGCCTCTTGTGAAGGCTCAATGTATGGCATACTCAGACTCCGGTCGTAGCAACTGAAACCAGAGTGTACCGGCTTGAAGACATCAGTCAGCTCAAGGAAATACAGGCTAACGACAGACGATGCCAGTATCGGCAACTGGGAAGGAAGAAGAACAAGAAGTGGTTAAAAGAGGGCTCTGTACTTTGGGTCTCAACCACATTCGGATAAATTACTAGTGGACTCAGATCCTGAGCTACAATGACTCTATGGACAACATGAAGTTACAGGCAGTGGTGTATTAAAAACAGAGTTAGAGCCCCAGGACCTTCCAAGTAGCAGGGATTATGGCATCATCTGCAACCACCTAAGCTTCCCCTATTTCTTCTCAGTTTAGCCCCAATCTTCAGAGTAATAAGGGAAGAAATGATTTTGTGCATGGGTGGTAAACTGTTGTTAGCTATCACTATTGCAATGCAAAGTATTTAAATATTTTGATCTTGAATAGGCAAGAGCGAGCCACTGGCTGGACAAAAGACCTGTTCTTTATTTGTTTATTTGTTGATGCAGACTGATCCCAGCCACCTGTGTTTTGGGGTACTTTTTGTTGTCAGGGTATGTGCAGTTACTGTCATGATGAAATCTGCACTCTCAAACATACCATTGTCCAACTAGACTACTTAGAACTTGAATGGGAGACTAATAGGGGATACCATGAGCCAAAGGTAGAGCACATGCGTTGGGTGCAGAATGTCTCAGGTTTAATTCCCAGCATTTCCTGGTTGGGATTGGAAAGAAAGCAGCTTGAAACCTTGCAGGATTGATGCTAGTCATATTGGACAATGTTGGGCTACAATGAAACAATGGTCTAACTCTGAATAAACTGCTTTCCTATGTCCCTGTGAGAATCAAGGGCAGGGGTGCCCAAACTTTTTGGGCCATGGGCTGGTCATGTGGTTCAGGGAGCTGGTCACTAAGGCCCTTGGGGCCAGATGTGGCCCCCAATGCCAATTCAACCAGCCTGTAAAGCCCTTGTTGCTCTTGGAAGTGAAAGTAAAACACGCCACTTCCAGGAGTGACGAGGGCTTTGTGGGGCTGATGAATAGGTGTCAGGGGCCAAATCTAGCCCCCGGACTGTATTATCGGCACCCCTGATCAAGGGGGTAACTGTTTGGGGAAGTTTGGGACACAGGATACTCCAATCATTATGTAAAGCATGGAAATCCTTCCACCCATTGGACTGGCGAGGACCATCTGTTTCCCCAGCTGTTGCTGGATGATAACTATCATCACCCTCTAGCCTCAAGACACGCCAGCTAGGACAGATAGGAGCTGGAATCCAGCAGGTCTGCAGAATCACAGGTCTTTTTCTCCTGACCCATCGTGTAACAATTCACGATGGGGAAATTCATATCTCCACTGCACTGTGTCCAGGCTTATGTTATTAGTATCCTGCTACTATGTCCATAAATATTAATTTATATATTTATGTATATTAATTTTACACACTCTCTCTCTCTTTATAAAAGCATGGCCAAGTCGTGATTCCAACACTGCCAGCTCCTCTCCCAGGAGACACAAAAGTATTTGTTTGATGTAGCAAAATCCATTTTCCCTGCATTTCTTTAAAGTAAACCAAAGATATCTTTTTTTAAAAAGCCACTGAAGAAAAGTAAACACATGTCCAACAGTCCAAAAGTTACAAGTGGCTATTTCAACTTATGAATATTTATTAATTGTGGTGCTTTGAGCAGCAGAAGCTTTGAAATTACTGACATTAACTTAAAACACCTTGAGCACGTCAAACATAATTAGAGGCCCTAAAGTGCATTGCATTAATTGCAAAATAGAAATTTGTCTTTCCAGTTTCAAATTGGGATTTTAAGGGCAGACATCAACAAAACAGAGGAGGAGACCAATGTCAAGTGTTAGATGGAGAGATGGTTTAAAAATTAACCCTTTCTTTAGTGCAGCTGAGAAATGTCAGCCCTTCAGCTCAATGGGATAATGGATAAGTAATGAATTAACTTCTTAGTTTACTTGGAAAGAAGAAGCAGTGTATTACTGTAAATTCATTTGCTAGAAATATGTTAAATAAACAGCAGTGACCAGAATCATGTTGGTTAGTTATCTCAAAATAAGTGCTATGGTGCAAACTACTGTGGTGATTTGCAGCTAGTTAACAAATCATGATTTGTAACCCTTGTTGCACACCAGTATAAGCACAGGAAAATACAAATACAGTAATACCTCATATAACATTAGTATCGAATAACACGAAAATCGCATAACATCAAGGAATCTGGGGGGAAGAATTGCATCAGATAACATTAAGATCCTATGGGATGCTTCAGATAACAACCGCGAAAGCCTGTGTGGTTACAATGTATCTCTATGGATCCCATAGAGGATCAGATAACACGAAAAATCATATAACACGAAGACTTGTGGAACCAGGTTTTAGTGTTATATGAGGTTTTACTGTACAGTACAGTGGTACCCTGCATAATGAACGCTTTGTATAACGAAAAATCCATACAACGAAATGTTCAGTTTTTTCCCCATTATACAGGTTTTTCGTTAAGTGGGGTATACCCCGATTAATGTAAACCCCATATAACTAATATTTTTCGTTATGCGGGGTATCACTTATTTGATCTGCATAACGAAAAAAAACCTGCATAACAAAGAGCACCGTGGAATGGAGCTTTTTCGTTATGCTGGATTCTACTGTGAAATTTGTTGTTGTTTAGTCGCACAGTCGATTCCGACCCTTTGCAACACCATGGACCACTGTCCACTAGGCACATCTGTTCTCCACCATCCCCCTCAACTTGCTCGGCTCTGTGCCCATTGTGTCTACAATACCATCTAGCCATCTCATTTTTGGCCGCCCCCTTCTTCTTTTGCCCTCCACCCTTCCCAGCATCAAGGCTTTCTCAAGCGAATCTTCTCTTCTCATTTGATGTCCAAAGTACTTGCTTCATCTTTACTATTTGACCTTCTAAGGAGCAGTCAGGGTTAATTTCTTCTAAGATTGACCTATTTGTTCTCCTCGCTGACCAGGGGACTCTCAAAACTCTCCTCCAGCACCACATCTCAAAGGCATCTATTCTTCTGAGCTCAGCTTTCCTAATGGTCCAGCTCTCACAATCATACATTGCCACCGGGAATACCATTGCTTTGTCTATACAAATTTTTGTTTGCAATGTGATGTCTCTACTTTTCACTATGCTCCCCAGGTTTCTCATCACTTGCCTCCCAAGAATCAGTCGCTTTTTTTATTTCATGGCTGCAATCACCATCTGCAGTGAGCTTTGATCCCAAGAAAGTAAAATCTGTCACTGCTTCTACTTCTTCCCCATCTATTCCAGGGACTGATAGGGCCTGTTGCCATTATCTTGGTTTTCTTTATATTGAGTCTCAAGCCAGCTTTTGCACTTTCTTCTTTCAACCTAATCAGGAGCTTTTTTAAGAAAAAAATTCATGAGCTCTTGCTGCTATCTAGACTAACTGGAGTCTTTTCATTTCCAAAATAGTCCCTTTTCACAGTGTGAGCTGGGGCAACAAAGGATAAAAGCAAGGAAACACCCAGTAATTGCTGCTACAATTTGTACCAACACACTTTTACCAGAATGATCAATAAGCTTCCTTTGCTTCCTAAAACTAACAATATTTTTAATTAGACATCTACTCTGGGCTTGGAATTTATTCCGATTCTGAAGCAAGCTGGGAGTACAGTACAGTATTCTGAAGCAAAACACAGGAAACTGAAATAGCACTGAAATCAAAACCAGCCCTGGTGCATGCTGATTTGGGGAAATTAAAGACCCCACCTCGCAGTCCTGTACCCCCTTCCCCAAAGGCTTCTTTAGGACCCTTGGAACTAGGGGAGATAGGGTGTGAGATGAGTATTTTCCTCCAAACCAGCTGTGGGTGATCAGCCTTATGTGGCATACATTTACACAAATGGATTTCTACCAGCAAATTAAATTACAGAAAAACAGAGTTAAAGGTTAAGTTTTAAAATGTAATTAATTACTAAGGACTAAATATTAAGGTTTTTATTATGTTCCCCCCTGCTCATTCATCATTTCACAAAGGGTGCAGGGCTGTAGTTTTGCTCTGTGAAAAAGATGTCTAGCCAGGGATAGTCAATAGGTCCTTTGTACAGCATTGGTTTCCAACTCTGGGAGTCTTCCTGGCTAATTCTTGGAAGCCTTGAGAACTACCACAGACTCTTAGGTTTGTTAAGTAAGTCTTCTGAATATTAGAGTCAAGTGTCTTTTTCAGCCTACAATGGCATTAACCAGTATAAAGTAGGTAATCTTTTTTTTATATAAAGGAAGCGCAGACCTCTGTTCTTTTAGAGAACCGTGGATTGACCTTTGCAGAGAGCATACCAACCAAGTTCAGTTAACCCATTGCTGATGTTAATTTTCAAATGTCATTTGAATACTTTGTCCCACCCCAACTTATAACGTTAAGCTTTAACGAATTAAATTTTTTAACCTATTGCTCCAAAACTTTGTGAACACATACCTATTAATAAATGCCATGGAGTGAACACAGTGGGATTTTCTTCTGAGCAAACAGCAATAGCAATTACACTTATATACTGCTCCATAGTGGTTAAACATAATCTCTAGGAAGTTCACAAGATAATTAGCCTCCCCCCCCCCACAAACTGGGTACTCCTTTTACCAATTTTGGAAGGAGTTAATCTTGAGTCCGATCAGGACTGAAATCACATTATGAGCAATTTGGGCTGCAGTACTGCAGCTTAACCACTGTGCCACAAAGGGTTAATATAGTAAACCTAGGATTGCATTTTTTGAAGCCAGGTGCATATTTTGGCAAGCATTCTTCTTTTGTGTTTTTAATACATAAACCAGTTCTTAAGTGAACCATAAAAGAAGCACAGTGGATAATTTTGGCACCAGAAAACAATGCTTTTAGGATATCTTCTTCTTCTGTGTCTAGTCCTTACATTATTGAAAAGGCAGCCTCCTGCATGGATGTAACAAAATTAAAGTGTTTTTTTTTTAAATCCAATTTGTTTTATCATTTTCTCTTTTATGTTTTAATCTTCTAGAAATGATTGTTACTCTTGTTTTTATTGCCACAAAGTGGTCTAATGATGTGAGCAGCAGAACTTGTACACTGCCTAGGCCCATGATGGCGAACCTTGGCACTCCAGATGTTCTTGGACTTCAATTCCCAGAAGCCCAAGCCCCTGTGAATCCACATGAATGAATTTACGGGCGCATTTTACTTCCGCTTCCGGGAGCGACAAGGGTGATGTGGGCCGGATGAATCTCAGTAAATCCATTCATGTGGATTCACAGGGGCTTGGGTTTCTGGGAATTGAAGTCCAAGAACATCTGGAGTGCCAAGGTTTGCCATCACGGGCCTAGGAAGATTGTTGGGGGAAAAGTGGTTAATACATTTTAGAAATAGTGATAATTAAATGAGCGTTGCTGAGCACTGATTATCTCAATTTGAACACATTAAAGGAACCGCGAAGTACTTTCAACTTCTGCTGAGGGACATGTTTTCCAGAAAGGCTTGCAAATTTCTCTTTCCATAATAGCCTGGTTTCAAACCGCATAAAGGAAAACATCCAGCTGGCACAAGGAAAGAACCTGGAAGTAGTTAAGTTAAAAAGTAACAAGTTACCTTTTATAATTGGGGACAGCTGAATAAAAGCATAGTGAAGTTATAGTTTAGAATTGTCCAAATAAGTAGGAAACTGCAACATATCCATCTGTGCACCCTGCCAGTGCCCCCGTTTTGGTCCTGGGGGTAGCAGTGTCCTTCAAGACAAACTCCACGGCCTCCAGTTCACCTTTCTTCCTCAGAACCACTTTTATTAAAGGCTGAGGAGCTCCCCTCGGCCCCGGAGCCCTTTCCACTGTAGCCTCAGGGGGTTGAATTACCAACCATAGTCTCTTGGGTGCCTCTGGTCAATTTGGGGTCTCAGTTAACCTTGCTTGGAGGCAGGGGAAGGGGGGGAGGAATGAGCTTCCTGCTGGGCAGTGCACCTTATAGGTAGAGCTTATATAGCCAGGTGAAAGGAGCCAATCTCTGGCTCCTCTCTTCCCAGACTTTCCCCTGGCATGTCTCTTGTTACTTGACTCTGTAGTACAGTACTGTATAATATTTTTATGTCAGAAATTATTCTGGGTTGAAAGGATTTTTGCTGGAGAAACTCTGCTCAGAGGATGCCCGAATGAGGCTCCTTTCACCTCCCCAAGATCTTTTTCCCCACTGAAGTGGTCCCTATTTATCCACTTGCAATTTCTTGCTTTTGAACTGCTAGGTTGGCAGGAACTGGGACAGAGACGGGTGCTCAAACTGTCATGCAGTACCCGGTTCTGAAACTGCTGACTTGTCGGCCTTCCAGCTAACAAAGGCGAGCTTTTTAACCACTGAGCCACCACAGCCCCCTGACTCTGTAGTGACCTGTCTGTATTGAGGCGAGAGCTTTCACAAGTGTTTGTGTGGCTGGAGTCCTTGGCTTCTGCCCTCTGCTGTAAGCAGAAAAACTGGATGGAAACAAGTCTGTTGCTTCTTCTTTCCTGTCTCTGCAGTTGCACAAAAGAGCCCAGCCTTCTTTTGTCTCTTCCCTAAAGTAAGTGATGATGATTGCTCCATCCTTGGTTGCCAGAGAAACACACAAATACTCCTGTTTTAATTTGTATCAAGCACTTGCCTAAAGACAGCACATGTGTTGCTGTACTTGTACTGTACAGTATATTACTTTCTAAATAAGGTTTCGAAGACATTCTTAGAAGCATCTGAGCAGAATCTTTTCAAGTCTTATGCCACAGCCTAACAATGCTAAATGTACGTAGTTTAAAAATCACTAAGATGTAGTGATTTTTTTTTTTTTTTGGAATAGTAGCCGCGCTAGTCTGTGGTTCAGGCATATCAGAAAACAAAACAAAATAAACAAAACAAAATAAAAAACACTGTAGCACTTTAAAGACTAACTGCTATATTTTTATTGTTAGCTTTTGTGGATCCACAAAATCTAACAATAAAAATATAGCAGTTAGTCTTTAAAGTGCTACAGTGTTTTTTATTTTATTTTGTCTTCTGATAAGATGTAGCGAGTATCTGGTGATGGTGAAGAATTGACATTAATAAGTTATTGGGAATGGATCTGTAATGGGTTACCTGAAAAAAGTATTTAAAATAAAGCATCTTTTCAGGCTCTATGCAAGGATGGTGTCAGGCATCAGCATCACAGGTTTTTTAAATTAGCATTAAAGCACCATCAGACTTCATAGTTTTTCCTCCCTGTTCCCCCTTTTCACACTGTGTCAAGAGCCACCTCCCCTCACATTAGATATTGGCACAGACTGAGTTCAGAATGAGTGGCCAAACAAACGGACAACAGCAACCGCATGGAATGTGAGGGTCCCAAAGCCCATCTTGCCCCAAACCCTTAGAAACGTGGCACTGGTAGGTCAAACGACTGTATTTAGATTCTAGAGCAAGTGTTTGCAACCTATGGCCCGTGGTCCTAATTAAGGCCTGCACACATCATTTGCTGCTCTGTTGTCTGAGGGTGCATGGCCTGGCCCACAGATTAAAAAGGATGAGGACCTCTGTTTTAAAATGTTTCAATATTTTAATTTCTTTGCTCTTTGATTTTAAAATTGTTTTTAAACATGTTATGTTTGAAAACTGTGTTTTATACAGCTTTGTAGCCTACCTTGAGATACGGTGATATAGGGTGGGCTATAAATGTTAAAATAAAATATTTCTGTTTCTTTTCACAGAAATGGGACTGACTCAACCATTCTAGGAGAAGACCGCACAGAGGTTTCCCCTTGAATACCACTTTCTGGAGGCATCTAGTAAACAGCAGGAAATGGATAAACAGAGAGAGACATTTGCACTAAACTAGCTGCAGAAAAATTGTTCTTAAGATGTACTTTCCTAGTCTACATCTTTAATGAGAAACTAGTCTTAAAAGCATAGAACTAGTCCCTGGGCAGAATCACCAAGTACATTTCATGGCGCCATATTGTAGTCAAATTATGAATTCTTGATATCATTTTAAAGATAGTTGACATTTCAAGTGCAGAAAAGGTAGATAAACTGTCCAGTAGCCTAAATTCACATTGTTTCTTCCAGTTGTACAGATATCTCCATGCATAATTCCAAAGTACTGAACCATGCCACAAAATATATTTGGCATGTTGGATAGTGTCTTTAAAATTTATGGTAAACTCAGAGCAGATTTGCCACTCCCAGGACACTGGAGATATGAGCCAATGCCAGTCAAAAATGAAGCTTTTGTAATTAGTTTCTGGGCAAACATTGAGTTCATCTCTCCTGTAGCCCATTTCTCGAATGTATCCAGTAATCTTGTCCATCTGCCAAAGCACAAGAGTTCCTTCCATTACTGAATAATATGGCTTCTAAGGCAGGATTCCCCACTTTTCCTGCATCATGGACTGGCTTCATGCCAAACAACCTTTCTATGGACCAGCAAGTAGGAGTGGCAGCACACACAAAAATTATGACAAAGTGCACACTGCACACAGGTGGGGAGAGGAGCCCTGTTGCAACCCAAAAACAAAGAGATGGGCCCAATCACCTGCCAGCCACACCACCCAACTTTGGGCTGCAAGGCATTGCACTGCACACAGGATGGGGGGGGGGGGCAGAGCCTGGCTGCAGTTAAGCAATGTGGAGAAGGGGCCTAGCCACCTGCTGTGTCTTAAGCCCATGCCCTCACCAAGACCAGGCAGAGCATGCTAGAGCAAAAAGCTGCCACCGAGGCTCCAAGCACCACCCCACCCATCCCCGGCTAGTTTGGGACAGCCTGCGGCCCAGCACTGGTCCATGGCCTGGTAGTTGGGGACCCCTGTTCACATGTAGCAAGGCTTCCCTGAAAGTTTCCTTTGTGACATCACAAAAAGGCCCAGGTGGCACACTCACTATTGTTCTACCATCCGATGTCCTAAGTCAAGGGTTGCCAACTTTTTAAAATCAGGGGCCAGGTCATGCTCCCTCAGTTGAGGGGACCAGGCTGGTGCCCCCCCTCCGCTATAAACACTGCCATAAATGCATCCACAACTGTCATAAATGCATTTACGACAGTTGCAGAAACGTTTTGTGGCTGTTTACACCACTTCTGACAGCGGTGGGAGGGCATGGGCCCCCGGATGGTTTGGGTAGTAGCTTCCCCCTCAGCATGGGATGCATAGATGTGTGCTTGGCATTCATTCATCAAATGTAAAAGCACAGGGTCATCAAAGAGTCACAGTTCACCCACTGCTACTCATTTGCTAATTCATGCAGGAAGGCAACACTTTTAGCATTTCCTGATAATGTGTTTTTCCAGAAATGTGCAAAAAAATCTTTAAAATGTAAAAAAAATTCTCAGAGACTGTGAGCCATTCTTAGCAATATGTATGCTATCCAATCAAGCTTGAAAAGTTCATGTCTCTAAAATGCTCCTTTAAAGTAATAAAAAATTAAAGCCGTAGCTGTAACCACCACATTTTGTTACAACCCCCCCTGCAGAACTACATTATTGTAACTCATTCTTCTAGTCTCTTTTACTTGCTTATTTTTTCTTAGCCCACCACTGTCCAAAGCTGGAAAGAAGTTAATTTATTGGATGAAAATTCCCATAGTCCCCCAACTATCATGGTTCTCCTGGGAGCTATATTCCAGAAAAACTAGCTTTTCTAGGTGCCACTACCAACACCTATTCCTTGCTCAGTCTTCTGAGTCTGGACCATGTTGCTGATTCTGACAGGACTGAGCTTTGTAGACACCTGTTGTTCAGTTGCACAGTTGTGTCTAGACCTTTGCGACCACATGGACCAGAGTATGCCAGGCTCCTCTGTCATCTGCCATCCTTTGTAGTCCACCTAGATCTACACCCACTATGTCAACGATGTTGTCTAACCATCTCGTCGTCTTCTGCACCCCCTTCTTCTTTTGCCTTTTCCAAAAGGGCCTTTCATCAGGGTCTTCCCCAATGAGTCCTCTCTTCTCATTTGGTGGAGACACTTAGAAGGCATCAAAGAAAATAGTTGTGTGTTTTTTCCCATTGCAATGATGCCCAGTGCAGTGTCAGAGCAAAGGTCCAACCTTTCTCTTGTTTCATTAAAAGATGATGCATTCACAATTGACGATCCAGTGAGCACAATTTTAGATCCAAGGATATAGATCTAAGTGGCCCTCAGTTGAAAATTTTATGTAATATGTTCATATGAGGAGGTGACTTTAAATGGGAGATACAGGACACTCTGATTGTGAACATTTTCATACAAGACAGAACTGGATGATATTACCTGGAAAAGACAATGGCAACTAGTATTTAAATTGTAATTCAAATAAAGATTAATATTCAGCAATAGAAATGTCTGTTAAATAGGTAATGTAACAGAAAGGACCTTCCTTTCAGGTAGGCCCCATCATTCTTCTGAGTTGTACCTCCCTGGCTGGACAACCCAGGTCTCGGATATGTGTAGAAAAGGTAACATTATGCCAAATAACCACTCTAGTTTTTTTAAGAAATAGATTGAAAGCATTGTAAAATACAGGATACAGTCCATCAAAAGATCAGGAAGCATTTCAAAGCAGAAATAAACCATTAAGGTTCCAGGGAAAGCCTTCCGCCCCCTCCTTCCACAAGTCTCATATTTTGCACAATGGCTGCACAGCATTCCTGAGAGGAATAGCTGTGTATATGTGTGTCTGCATCACTGGGTTACACCTCTGGCCCGCCCCCTTAGGGATTCCAACCAATGATCTTACAGCAAGGCATGTCAGTCACATATTCAGTTTCATTTCACTAAAACCACGAGGCAAGGGTGTTTACATATTTTCTCTCCCCCCCCCCCAATTATGTGGAATCGCCATTTTGAAAGTACTAAAACACATTTAGGTGGGTAAAAAGCTAACAGAAAAAGCACCGTTTAAAATGGGGCGTATTCTGTGACAGGTAATATAAAATGTTTCATTGGCTCATTCTGAATTATGTCAACAGATTTTAAGTAAAATGTTTTGAAAACAAAATTTAAATATACACCATATAAAGTGAAACATGCTAACAGCTTAGGCCAAGATGATTTTGGAAGGTGTCCATTAAGACACACTAGATGAAATCCTATGGAAAAATACCAGGAGCATCCAAGTGATGAAATTCAAGGTGTCCACACCAAAGAGGTTAGAAAAGTTTACACCAGAAATCATCTCATGCTCTGGAATGAGCTACTGACTGAAATCAGAGCCTCCTCACCAACTGTCCAAAAGTCCCTGAACTTTTCTTTTCCAACAAGCTTTTTCAGGGTAAAGTAACATCAAAATTAGCACCTTGGGGATGAGCTGTCTAGTTTATGCCATAAGCACCTGTAGGCTATATTTTATTTTCTTATTTATATATATTTATTTTGTCAGATTCTTATTGTATTGGTTTAATGGTCTCTCTAATGAGGCAGGAAATAAATAAATAAATAAATTCAACAGAAATGAGTACAGTTGTACCTCGCTTAAAGAGCATAATGTCTTTCACAGGATTGCTCTTTAAGTGAGTTTGCTCTTTAAGTGAAACACCATTGTAAGTGACCAATTGTGACTTCTGGTGGGGGGGACTGTGAACCCCAATTTAGTTGTTAAGCAGGTTTTTGGTTAGTTTTATTTGTTAAGAGAGGCAACCATTCAGAGAAAATTCTGCTCTTAAGCGAGTTACTCTCTAAGCGAGGTGCTCTTTATGTGAGGTTATTCGGAAATTAGTCCCAATGAGTTTAAATGACTGAAATAACTGCTGATAAATCTCTCTGCACTGAAAAGAGTTTACTCCTATGTGAGAGTTTGCAGGTTTGAATCCTTCCTTCCTTTTGCTGTTTCCCTCTAACTTGCTTTCCTTGGCACCTGACTAGTATATAGTATTGAAGTTACAAGAGAATAGTCAGTGGACAAAACTGTATAGAAGATAATATCTGTGAGAAGTCACACAAAGAACATCAGGGTTGTGTGAACTGCTATCACTTCTCCTAGAATAAAATATCTTTGTATGTTCCATTTCATTGAAGAATTTATGGACCAAGTTAAACCTTGAAAAAGAAAGAGGGCAAACAGAATGTCAAGACTGCATGATTTCACATTCCAACAGAGTGCAAAAGACTGTCAGGAAGGTTTAAAATTTGTTCCTTATTAAACTGTAAAAAAACAAGATCTTCGTGGAATATGTATTGATTATGTAAGTACTTTTCCTTTACAACAAGCATAGCAGTATTATCAGCACACATGAGCCCATCAACACACTCACTCTTAAGCAACAAGGTTTGTTCCTTTGGCATGCACAGCTGGTACAGCTATCTACTGAACTGTTTATAACAAAACAATAACTATCAATCTAGAAGTAGGGGGTTGGTTCAGAATCACTTGTGCTCCCAAGGAATACCTACATATTCTAAGCTGCAGGCGATATAGAAGAAGCTAGCTCTTCCACGCACTAAAAGAATATGAGAAAGGGCAGCAAGACCGTGCAGACTGACACAAGATCTCATATGCTGCCACAGCTGCATGATTGGAGAGTTGGATTTCACTTCATGGACATGTTAGAACCCTTCTGTATAGGAAACTATATGGACCTCCTAGTACAGTGATGGTGAACCTTGGCACTCCAGCTGTTTTTGGACTTCAATTTCTACAATCAGGAATTTATGTACAGTAAACCCATTTGGATTCACAAGGACTAGGGCTTCTAGGAATTGAAGTCCAAGGACAGCTGGAGTGTCAAGAGTCACCATCACGGTACTAGTATGTCCCTTCCTTTCTTTCCCTAAAATGGTACTCATAGCCTGAGTTTTGAAAACTTACCTTTTTGGACTATAACGCTGGTATCTGCCCAGCTTATGCAGCTACTGTGAGGGTGGTGGCAGTCACAGACTCTAAGCTTGTTCAGACATTTCACTCACATGACATCACTACCTAGGTGGAGGCATGCTGAAATGTTGTGGCCTGAATATAGTTTCCCATGGTCTTTATTATGAAGTCAAGTGTAGACGCAGATGTCAGAGAGTTGCACTGCTTGTTGCTTACAACACTGGAGTGTGGTGGCACAGTGCAGTCTTGGTCTCTGTTCACACAGTGAGTCAAGAAGACCTGAAGCTTGCCTGGTTAACCCATAGTTGAAGGAATTACATCCTGTGCAGGTGGTCTTTGATCAGGTACATTCCAGAGACTGATGAAAGTCTTATAATCTGTATAACCCCATCTGAATCTGGGTGTTCCTTATCTGTAACTCTTTCAGATCCAGATAACACTTTATTATTGATTATTTACAACAGGGATGGGCAACTTTGGCAAGTTCTGGGGCCATTGCCACCTCAGCTAATCCTGGCAATGTAAGAGTTAAACACACATTTTCCTCCTTGCTCCTTTATATCTTGGCAAACAATCTGTCCCCTTGCAACTTTCCCTGCAACATATGAAGACTAAATCCCACTTCATCTAGAGGATAAGCAGCAGACTTCTGCATAATTCAGCCCTATCAACCCTCCTCCCCTCAGTCTAACTTGGCACACAATGCAGTAGTAAGGGGGAGGGAGGAATACTGCCCAGTTGTTGTTTTTTCACAAGACCATGACTAATCCACATAGAATATGCTTTTTTAACACTACATGGCTATGCTGACATTCTGAAACAATGTGTTTTTGGGGTGATTTTTATTTTGGTGAAGCAGACAGGCACACCAAATCCATACTAGCAGTTCTGCACATTCACAGAGAATTGAGGCTAGCCGTGGTCAGGATGGCTATTTGCTATTTCCAAGACCAAAGGCAGTTGCTTCTGGATGTCAACCTTATTGGCCACAGGAATACTAGTGGCTGCAAGTCTGAATGGGATGGGGAAGTCTCATTCCAGACTTCCTCCCTTCTTGGACCATGGGCTGCCACTGCCCTGTGAGAGACAGGATGCTGGGTTAAGAAGGCACTGAGAAGAAACATGTTGTAATTAATGCCCCTACTTGCCAGTTGTCTTTGCTGCTGTTGAGGAGTAGACATAATTGCTTTAATTGTTTTTCACAAGAGTGACACAGAGTGGCATATTAATGTAGCATTATATTACATGTGAGTATCAAGCAATACGCAATAACATATTGCTTGCTTGTAACAATCAACATGCTATTCATAAAAATGTTAATAGGACCCAATGAGTAGTGTATTGCCCTTTAAAGCAGGGGTTCTCAGCCTTTTAAATTTATGGGCCAGACCACACCCCCTCAGACAGTTGAGTGGGCCAGACTGGTGGTCCGCCCCAGCTGTAAATGCTGCCATAAAATGCATCCACGGGTGTCTTAAACATGTTTACAACAGCTGCAGGCACATTAATGGCATGTTTATGACAGCCACGTGCACATTTACAACAGACGTGGGCACATTTACAGCTGTTGTAAATGTGTCTGCTTCTGCTGGCAGTGGGCCACATGAAATGGTGCCACTGGCTGGGTCTGGCCCACAGGCCATAGGTTGAGAACTCCTGTTTTAAAGTACAGTTGTACCTTGCTTAAAGATCATAATGCATTCCACAGGATTGCTCTTTAAGCAAGTTTGCTCTTTAAGCAAAACACCATTGTAAGTGACCAATTGTGACTTCTGGTGGGGGAGGGGACTGCGAACCCCAATTTATTTGTTAAGCTAGTTTTTGGTTGGTTTTATTTGTTAAGCGAAGCAAACATTCAGAGAAATTTCTGCTCTTTAAGCAAGTTACTCTTTAAGTGAGGCACTCTTTATGTGAGGTTTGACTGTATGGGCTATCCAGGTCTATTATGACCCAGATGGCTTCCTACTTACTGTCATTTTCTTTCCACTCAGAAGTGCAGGGACAGACTTTTCTCACTTTCTCACACTCTATTGTTTATTGGTCAGTTGTGACACTCTTAGCTACCACCTGCTGTGATTGATGGCCTCACACTGATTTTTTTAACTGATAATGATAGAAAAAAGCCAGCTTTGACTGGATTGGTAGGGGAGGGAAGTCAATAAATGTGACTGTCAATTAGAGGTTTTCCAAGGTTCTAGTTAGGAGATTCAAAATTAATTAATGGCCATTGGGTTTAATTAATGAGTGAGTATCCTCAGAACCAAATGGAGGGGGAAAGTCCAGTCTGAGAGAATCTAACTGGAAGGCTGGAACTAGTGGCTGGGAGGCATGCATGAAAAGAGGTTGTGGTGAAATTTCAAGCAGGCAGCAGGAAGATTTCAAGAATAGTTCATGACTAGAGAAGTAGTTTCAGAATGTACTCCCCAATAATAATTTCATGTCAGAAATTATTCTGGGTTGAAAGGATTTTTGCTGGAAAAACTCTGCTCAGGGGACACCTGAGGCTTCTTTCGTGTCCCCAAGAGCTGGGACAGAGCCAGGCACTCAATCCGTCATACACTACCCAGGTCTTGAACTGCCAACTTGCTGTCCCTCCAGCTAACAAGGTGAGCTTCTTAACCACTGAGGCCCTGCAGCCCCTGAAAGAGAAGTATTTACCCAGAAACTAGAGAAAACAAGAGCTCAAGGCAAAGGATCTGTTCCAGACTGACTGGGATTGAGGTCAGAGAAATTTGGATTAAGAAAAATGCTGGTGGTAGCTTATTTACTCAACAAAGGTTCCAGTATTTATTAGGAATAATATTCAGAGATATTTAATCCAGATCCATTTAAATCTCAAGGTATTGTTCAAAGAGTTATGGTTTTATTTCCTTTTGGCAATAACTCCCATAATAAACATCATTTATTTATCTTGTCTTTAGTTATCTAAAACATTGATAGCAGACTCTTGAGTGTCTGAAAGGTAGAGTGTTTATCTTTGGTGGTAGTAATTATTTTATAACTGAGACGAGCCCTGCTTGGACATTATGTTGATGATCAGAATGTGACTAATACTTTGTCTTGTCCCTAACCTTGGCATTTTGCTCACCATTTCACCAGTGGATCTGAAAAGAAGGGGGTTTCTCCTTGCATGTTGGCTCTACATACAAATAATAGTCCTGAAAAGTCTGGGTTCTTGATTATGCTTAGAGCTTACATGCAAAAAGCAACTCTTTCCTCTTCAGACCTGGCACTGAAACCACGAGCAAAGTAGAGATGGAGATGGACAGGTGCGAGCCCTCATGGCATGGTGGTTAAACTGTACCACTGCAGCAAAATCTGCTTAAGTTGTGAGTTGAATTCTGATGGACTCTAGGTTGACTCAGACTTCCATCCTTCCGAGGCCAGTAAAATGGGTACTCATCATGTTGGGTGCACAAATGCTAATTACCTTTTGAACTGCCCAGAAAGTGCACTAAGTGATATTGGGTGGTACTGTATTTGCTGGCATATAAGATGCACTTCCCCCCCTTAAAATACATTGGAAAAACAAAGTACGTCTTGTACTCCAATGTGTCGTATGTGCCGGCAAATACGATAAGTGTAATTGCTATTTCTAACCATTTTCAGAATGCTGGTTAATACAGTGCTTGAATAGGGCTACAGTCTGAAAAGGGAATACACCTATGGGACAATGTCAGTAGAATGCTTCTGTGTCTGGTATAAATCAGTGAGACTTTATCAGTACATCGGAGAGACTGAATGATATTAAATACATGTTTATATTACAGATATGCTCTACAACATGGCAATGGAATGTGTGGTCCTCTGTGTGTTGCTTGACTGCAACTTGCATCAACCCTAGCCAACATAGCCAGTAGCAAGGGGTAACAGAGGTAGTATGTCAACATCTGGCAGATGAAACACTCACTATGCTTGTTCTTAAATCTGACTAAGTTGCAAGATGCAATCTGCAACTTTTGAAGTGAGAGTTTTTGTGACTACAATCTTAACCAAGCATATGGTGACAGCAATTTTATGTCTGCCTTCATGCCACTGGGAATGTCTTCATAAATTAGCACAGGTCATTTGGATGTGGCATCAGTAAGATGAAGGATGGCAGAAGAACTCAGCTTGATTATGCCCTAAATCTGAAACCAGAAAGGAACTCATGGCATCACACATTTCTTCTTAGCAGCTGGATTGTCATTGGTTTTTTGCTTTCATTATGGAAAGAAGCCATATAGTTACACATTTTAATGTATTGTCAAGAATTATGTTGGTTTTCATAAGGCTTGTGTAACTTGCCACCAGCAATTATGGCTGATGCAACCTGGTCACAGGAATGGTCATATGTGCTCTGGTGCCTCACCAAGTAGCCATAATTAGCCACATCAAATTCTACAAACCTTATGCAAACAACCAGTATACAATATCCAGCCATCATGTTGTTGCCAGCAGGTCAGAAAAATAAGAAAATAGTCTCTGGTTCCCTTTAATGGCCAATTTTGACATGGCACCGGGCAAATATTTATAAAAACTCAAAAGGCAAAACCAAAGAATATTCTCCTTGCCACCTAAAGTTGGCAAGAGAATAGTGCTAACACCTGAATAAACCCAGTCAACATGCCTCTCAAAGTGTCTTAAAAAGTAACTTTTGAAAGTAACCAGGAAATGTAGTACAGTCAAACCTTGCTTAGTAAAAAACTCGCTTAGTGAAAAACTCGCATAACGAGCAGGTTTTTTGCACAGTGATCTGACTTGCATAACAAAAAATTTCGCTATGCAAGTTGTACTTTCCCTATGGGAAAACTGAAATAATGAGTTTCTATGGGGAAAACTTGCATAGAAATTTTTTTTCGCTATGTGAGTTTTCCCCCTAAAAACGCTAGTTATGTGAGTTTTCCCATAGGAATTTTTGCTATGCGAGTTTGTTTCGCACAGTGAAAAACTCGCATGGCGAGCAGCCTTACAGAACGAATTAGATTCGTTATGCAAGGTTTGACTGTACTGCTATATCTAAATGTTGACATGCCATGGGAACTCACCAGTGCAGCCCCAGGCAGCCCCAGATACGATGTGAGGCGAAGCCTTGCCACTAGGTAATGCGATGCAGCTACATAAAAGTCAGTTAATAGCCTATACAGGCTGACACTACTCTTGGGAGGTGCATTAGTGTTTCCCAAATGCTGGTTTTTGGACTTCAATTCCCAGAAACCTGAGTCATTTCCCCAAAGCACTGATCAGCCAATGTACTGATTTAGGATTCTGGGAATTGAAGTCCACTAGTGGGCTGTGTACCCCTTGTTGGGAACCACTGCATTAGGGAATCAAACTCCCAACGTCTGGCTCTGCAGCCTGATGCCAAACTCACTGAGATATCTAGCCAGCTATAAACAATCCTGAAGCTAGCTACATTTGGAGTCTAGCTACAACAGTGAGCTCTCAACAGGTCTGAAAATGTAGCAGCTGCAGCTACATATCCACCATTAAATACAAGTCACAAATGTTGTTGCCTGTGTATTAATTATGTAACTGTCTCAGCTTTAAACTTTGCATAGAATAAGAGATAGTATGTCTCTAGACTATTGTTTACAATTATAAACCAAATGATTGTCACCTTTCCTTTGCCTTGAACTTGATCAGTCTTGACAACAGACCCACATGAGTGTTTAAACTGGATAATTAAGACAGCATTAAACATTGCTTTCCAAACATGGCTTTACCATATAAGCCTTAAATAAAGCTGAATGGAATTCACCCACAGATAACTTGTTAGCCAACTCTGGCCCACTGTCAGGATTTACAAACACATCATCAGAGAATAAGGATCTCTAAAGGTCACAGACTGGCAACAGAGATCTTCAGATTGGCTAGATATTGATTATATGGCGAAGAAGAATGTGCCAACCATCAAGATCTGATCCAGCAAATTGTATTGGCACCGGGTAGCCCAACTCTCTGATACAATGGCCACAATATGTGGCTGCTCTGTTGAAGAGCACTATTTCTTCCTGTTCATCCAGAGACTCTAAACCACAACAGTCTTATTGGAACCACAACTATGCAAGTTAAAAGGAGACCAGATCACAACCTCATATAGACATTGAAATGATGGATTAACTACTTAGTCCTTGCTTTTATTTATGAAAAGTACCATAACGGAGAAATAAAGTTAAACCAAGAAATTTTTTTAAGACTACTAAAATCTCAGTTGATGTCTTCCATAGACATGAATTTAAATGCTACCACTTCATTGATTGTTTGGTCTATGCTACTGAGTTGTCCCAATTATTGCATTCGTTAAATTATTTCCTTTATTGAGAAGCCACCAAATCCAGGAGAAGAATCACTGTCATGACTCTGATTTTGCTTCAAAGGTCATCAGGAATCCAAATTTCATTGGCTATACTGAATTAGCAGGGCACTGAGCAACAGAAGGAAGAATTATCTTTGCCAGTATTCCAAGTCCATAAAATCCACAAAGAAGGGGAAGCAACAAGAAGCTTTCACATAAATTTAGGAATTCCCACTCTCCATGTTAGCTTGCAAGCTTTCAGTTCTCAATTACACCCAAGCATGGAGCTGATCTCTTGACCATTTAACTGCTGCCCTTACTGTAACATTTATCCACCTGTGACTATATCCCCAAATTAGAGATGCCTACCTGCTGATAAAGTGGACTTGATCCACGAAAGCTCACATCAAAATATAGCAGTTAGTCATTAAGGTGCCACCTTTTTGTCTTTTAGTTTTGCTTACTCTTTGATATAGCTGCTTTCAATTCACCTTATTATTCCTCGCTTTTTCTTACACTCCAGATTATTCAGACAAAGCTTTGGCTGTCTGTAGTCCACTTTCCCTGTAAACAACCTTATGCAGACTGGAGGGAAAGGGCACTTCTGCTTGCCAAGAAAAATCTATTACCTTTTAGATAAGAAGCAAAATGTCTTGCTCACTGTATAGAATTTAGAATTCACTTTCACTGTGTGGGAAAGTATGTGCTTTCATCTCACCTCACTGGATGGACCCAAAAATACAATTAGTAATAGTTCATCATACTATATTTTTAAAATTCTACAGCAGATAGAACTGTTGGTGTAATTTTCTTCCTATATATGTATATAAAAGATACCACAAACACACACACACACACACAATTTACAATATCATATTAATAGTTATTACAATAATTACACACACACACACACACACACACACACACACACCCCTCTGTTTTGTGGAGCTCTTTGTTATGTGAGTTTTTTCATTATACGAAGCATTATTGGTGATACCTTGCCTAATGAAAATAAAATGTTCATTATACAGGGTTTCGTTATGTGGGGTATACCCCGCTTAACAAAAATCCCATATAACAAAAAATTTGTAATGTGGGCTATCGCGGTTAGTGCAAAAATGCTTTGTTTTATGAATTTTTTGTATAACGTTCATTATGTATTAAAAAAACAAACATCTCTGTGCTTCCAACCATCTATGGGACATATATTTTCAATTTATGATTATTTTATTTATATTAACAATATTCTATATATTCACCCAACTTCTCAAAAAGTTATGTATTCCTGTCCTGGTTTTGTTCCTTTCACTTTAATTAAGGCATGCATTAAACAATTCCAAGATCCTTCCTGCTCATAATATTACTGAGCCAGGTATCCCCCATCTTGTAACTGTGCATTTGTTTTTACCCTAGGTGTAGAATTTTGCATCTATCCATGTTAATTTTCATTCTGTTGTTGTTCTTGCCTTAACAGTCCAAGGGGGAAATCTTTGAGTATGTTGAGCACCAGCTAATGTCTGCATCAGGAGATCTTTCCTTATAAAAGCAATGAGCTGAAACGAAACTTTTTGAAAATACAGGTTTGTGCCTTCCACTTAAAAGAACAGAGAAGCTCAGAAGAATCTCCAAATTAGCTGGGAAGGCAAGATTTTGGGACACTGCCCTAACCCAAAGTATCAATCTGGATCAAATCCTGATATACAAAAACACAGTTTAAACACAAAACAGAAAACAGCCAACAGAAATAAAATAATATACTTAAGAAACTGGCTGGTCCAGATTGGGATTAATACCCACAAGCAATCAGAACACCTTTGTATGTACTGTATGATATAAATCAACACATGTCACACAAGTGGCTGTAGTTTTTAATGAGTCACACAGGATAATTACTGGCTGCCTGAAACCTACACCCATGGGAAAAAGTCCATTGCTTCAATGGAATTGCCCCTCCAGAAGTGCATCAATAGGTGCTAGCAAATAATGAATGAAACAAGGTAATACTGCACCAAACCCACCCACTTCATGGACACAATTCTCCAGGAAGCCAGGTAAAGTGGAAGAAAAGTTTTCAGCCCCTCCAAATATTAAATAAGAAGTGACTAGGCTAAATCTACAAAGAAAACAATAACAAACCTTGATGAACAGATAATTCCCGAAGAATGCCTCCCATCAGGACATTCTTCTGGCTAGCTAGACCATCTGGAAATCAATAGAATTTGAAGTAAAGTAGGAAGATCAAAGAATAATCACGTAAAATAGGACTACTTGGATACAGGACAAATTTTCTGTGGATGCATAGAAATTCAATCAATGCAGCATTTAGGTGCATGTAATTTATGCCACTTCATGTGTACCAAAGAAGATCTAATAAATGGCTGAGATAATCCCATTGAAGTAACACGCTTCTGGTCAAAAATAATCTAATCGTGCTCTGATACAAACCAAGAAGATTCACAAAATAAGTTTTGCTTCTTTTGATCTTTCTTGACATTATCTATTGGCTCTCAGCTTTGGTATTCTGTTGCTTCCTTGCTACAAAAAAAGTTGGAATGGTCATTGCTCATAAAGAACAGAACGAGGAGAAGAAATGAATTTTTTTCATTATAACTTTTCTTCTGTATGTTTACTCATAAATTCAAGGTTGGGGCAAGACATGCATGGCAGTATTCCCATAGGCAGCTGAGTGGATTTCCTACTGAATTTTAATTCAATACTTGCAGTAGGACAGCCTACCACTTTCAAAGTTGAGATTTTTATTTTGTGCCTTTAAATTACTTTTGTCTTAAGGTAATGCTAAGAGAATTTTTGAGTTATCTGCAGTGATGGGATGTAACAGGTTCTCACCAGTTTGCCAGAACCGGTAGTAACTTTACCCAGTGTCACAGAGAACTGGCAGCAGCTTTTGGGGGGAACCACCTTCAGGGCTTACCTTTTCACTGGTTCCCCCACTGCGCATGCATGCCAAGCACTTGGTGTGCATGCACGCCTACAGTGCTTGGCGCGTATGCAGGGCCTCCTTGCTGTCCTCCCAAGCGGGGAGGAGGAAGAGAAGCTGCTAGCCTGAAGCTCCCTATAGCCTGCTCCCCAGGGTAAGTGACTCACCTTTGGATGTGGTGTGTCTGTGTGTATTTTAAGCAAAGTCTTGGCGTTACCTCATCAATAAGCTACACTTGTGCTGTTCCAAGTGCTGTTCCAATTGGAGAACCCTTAAGGAGGTACAGCTGAGGTGTGTGTGTGCTTTTTTAAATTTTATTTTAAAAATATTTTTAATTTTTTGTCTTTGGCCCTACCCACAACATCATGATGTTGGCTCCGCCCATGACATCATGATGTCATGACATTAGCTCCACCCACACTGTGATGATGACATGGTGGGGTAGTAAAAAAATTGACATCCCACCACTGGTTATCTGAGATTCTTGAAGAGTGGTTTTATCCTTGCCCACCCCCAAATTTCCATTGCCAAGTGTTGTTGATTATTATTTTTTTGAAGCCAGGCATCCTGAGTTCCAGTTCAACACTCATTCAAATACAGTACATTATAATGGTTCTTAAAATGTGTGTATCAAGATGTGCAGGAAACTAACCATTAGGACAGGTTGCATGTCACATACAGATCTTTCCACCAACCAAAGGAAATGGCCAGGAGGCTCAGGAAGAACAATTAGGCCCTGCTGCTGCCCTCTGTCATCTGTAAAGGTAAAAGTTTCCTTTGCTCAAAAGCCAGTCGTATCCGACTCTATGGTTCAGTGCTCATCTGTTTCAAAGCTGAAGAGCCAGCGCTGTCTTCTTCTGCAGACATTTCTGTGGTCATGTGGCAGGCGTGACTAGACACTGGAGTGCACAGAACACTGTTTACCTTCCCACTGAAGTGGTCCCGATTTATCTACTTGCAATTTCTTGCTTTCGAACTGCTAGGTTGGCAGGAACTGGGACAAAGACAGGAGCTCATTCCATCCTGCAGTATTCGGGAATCGAACTGCTGACCTCCCGCCTTCCAGTCAGCATCTTAGCCACTTGAGCCACTACAGTTGCTAAATGGCAGGTTTGGCCCTGCATGCATATACAGTGGTACCTCATACAATGATTTCAAACCATTCCATGGGGCTCGTTGTACGAAACAATTGTTATACGATACATGCACCGTATAGCGATTTTCCCTATGGGATGCATCGTACAATGGTTTTTTTTTTTGCTAAGTAGGTTTTCCCATTGAAAATTTGTTGTATGACACCTCCCCCCTCCCCCAATTGTTATGTGATTTTGTTGCTATACGGGGCAATTGTTATATGAGGTTCCACTGTACTTCGTAGTTCCCTCTTTTGGAGTTTTTGAAACTTTCCCCCCTGGGTGTCTCTATATTTCAGTACATAGTTTAGCTATCTTGTTGTTGCTGCTGAACAGCAAGGGTTGTGACTTTTCTGAATATCCAGGAGACATAGGGTCACTATCTAAACACTTCTTTTAATTTTTGTTTTTTTTCCCAACACTTTACCATTCCTATTATTTTCTAGCACCATTAATAAGGTTCTTTCTTGAAAGTACAGTAACAGCAATCTTCGCTAACCCAGTGCTCTGCAAGGATTTTGTATTACCACCTTTTGAGACTTAGGCTGGTAGCCGTTCTGAATGAAGATGCTGAGAGTAATACTGTAATCCAATATGTCTCGAGGGCTTTGGGTCTGGGCAGACTATGGTTTTAGGCATCTGGCTGTGGAGCTAGAGATTGGGAATTTGATTCCCTACTGTGTCTGCTTGATTTGATAATCTATAGCACTGTTTCCCAACCTTTGGTTTTTGGATTTCAATTCCCAGAAGCCTAAGTTCCCCCAAAGCACTGATCAGTCAAAAGTATTGACTTAGCCTTCTGGGAATTGGGCCCCCTGTGGTGATTGGGCCCCATGTTGGGAACCACTGGTTTATAGGATATCTTCCAGCTCTGCTGTTCTAAAATACTGTTATGATCATTCCAACTGAGAAGTGATGTAATCATAGGTTGATGAAATAGCCAGGGATAGGAAAATTTACTTTTTGAACTACAACTTGCTAAACATCTTAGCAGCTTGCACTATTGGTTGAGGCATCCCTGGAGCTATACTTCCCCAGAATAACTTTTCCCATCTCTGGAAATGGTCACTAACTTTCATGGATAAAGTTGTCCTAGTATGTCAGTACAGAAGTCATTTGCAAGGGGCCATGATGGAATGGGATGAAATGACAGCGGCTACAATATCATGGCCCCTTCTCCTGTGAATTGCCCCTCCAGCAAAACAGGTTGTATTGCTCTGACACTGCCAGTCTCTGGAGCCCTGTTTACTTACTGAGCTGTCAACAGGCACAACAAAGGAAATCCTTTTCACTCTTCAACTGTTAGGAAACAGCATCAAAACACCATCACCACCACTAGAAGCCAAAGGGAGTGTCTGCAGAGGGTTATCAAAATATTGCCAATTCAACAGCCACAAAAGAGCTTTAGCCTTTTAAGGTGGCTTAGTGGTTAACATGTGGAGCTGGAGACTGGAAGGTCGGGTTTCGATCCCCGAGAGCTGTACTTGGGGACATGAAAGGAGCCTCATCTGAGTGGAGTTTTTCCAGCAAAAATCCTTTCAACCCAGAGTAATCTCCGACATGAAATTATTATTATTATTAGGGGAAAATTTCACATCTATAAAACCTCCTCGTTTTTAGAAAGAGAACACAACTCAGGCCCCCAATGGATGCAGTTAACATCCATCCCAGAAGAATCCACACACCTGGGCAGCTGTCATTTTATTTGCAATCTTTAATAGCAAAACACTGAAGAATAAAACCAGCAAAATATTGACTCCCAACAAAATATTGACTCCACTCCAGCTCTTAAGAGAGCAGCGTTTGACATTTCCTCAGCTCATACCGCAAAAAAACCCACGCAGAACGTCGAGCCCCCTTTCCTCCGAAGGAAAATTGGGACGATCCAGAGCACGTGACATGATCTCACCCAGCCTCCCCCTCCATTTGCAAAATTCCCCTCAATAGAGATTACAGACACGCTCCGCTCTCCCTCCCCCCTCCTCAAAAACAAGGCTGAGGGTGGGTTTTGCGAGGGCAGGTTTGCTCTTCCCCTCCTCAGTCTTTTCAAACAGGGAAGAAAGCGAAGAGGAGGAGAAGAGGAAGAGATTCCCTCCTCCCCTTCCCCGCCACCCCCATTGAAAGACGAGGAGCGAAGAAGGAGACCCCGTTTTCCACACCAAGGCGTTCACAGCCCCCCGTCGCCCTATTTGAAAAGCCTCCACACAGGAGGTGGGCGGGCGGGCGCCACGCGCGCTGCCACAAGCTCCCAGACCCCGGAGCACGCGCCGGCCGCGCGCCCCCCAAAGCCTCGCCAGAAAGCGCGGGAACGCCGGAGCTCCCCCTGAGGAGAGATGAAAGGGGGGGGGGGAGAAGCAGCAGCGAAGGTGCTCCCTCCGCCTCAAGGGAAAGAGGGGGGAGGGAGGGAAACCAGCACCAGCGCTATTATTATTATTATTATTATTATTATTATTATTATTATTATTATTATTATTATTATTATTATTATTATTATTAGCCCCAGCGTCAAAGACTCGTGTTTTTCTCCACCCACCCACCCGACACTGCACGTCTGGACGCAGCCCTCTTTCACACACATACACATACACCCGCCTCACCTCCACGAAGTAGAAGCAGGGCAGGAGGGTGACGCTCTCCTTGGTGGCGGCGGCGGCGGCGGCGGGGCTCCTGGGCCTCTCTTTCGCCGCCGACATGCTGGCGGCCGCCGCCACCACCGCCGCCGCCGCCGGCAGAAGGCGCGGGGCGGGCGGCGGCAGCGCGTTGGCCGTGGCGGCACAGGCACTGCCGGGCAGCCTGCCGCCCCTGGCGCTGCCCCAGTGCCGGGCGCTGAGGTCACATTCCCCCGGGCCCACCTCGCGGTGGGGAAGGAGAGCGCAGCCCGTGCCGCCGCCGCCGCCCTCCTCCTCCTCCTCCTCTTCCTCCTCGCGCGGCGGCGGCGGCAGTAGGAGCAAGAAGCCGCCTTGCCTGGCGCTGCCCGGCCGGCTTCCTCCTCCTCCTCCTCCTCCTCCTCTGCCGCCGTCGCCGCCCGCCAGGCGCCTGTTCTCCTCTTTCTCCAAAGCGGCGGCGATCAGCGCCTCCTCTTGGCCCACCACGCCGCCGCCGCCGCCGCGGTGGTCAAGCCCGGCGTAGATGCCTTGCCGACATCGAGCCGCCGCCGTCGTGGCTCTGGCCAGCCGGCTTCTCCGTGCAATATTCATAGGGCTGACGTCAAGGGAGCCGCTCCAGGCAGCAAGGAGAAGCGGCCCCGGGTCTCTGCATGGTGATGGAGCCCCAGGAGGAGGAGGAGGAGGACGAGGCGGCGGCGAAAGCGAGGCAGATTCGGTCACCTTAACCCCTTCGATCCTGTCGCCCAGCGCCGTTCTGGGGAAGGTTGAGGAGGGGCGGTGGGTGGGGGGCGGGCAGGCAGGAGGAGCCACGAAACGTCGGTGGTTAGGGGCTGGGTGGGAGGTGGGACAAGGGGCCGCTTTGCGCCTCACACGAGTCAGACAGCCTACGCTTCCGACGTTCGCCGCTCACGCCTCCAGCGTAACAGGTGGGCCAGGAAGGCGCGCTTGGCGCCGCCGGGCGCCGATCGCGTGGGGTGGAGGTGGGATCCATCCGTCCGATAGTTTGGCTCCCGGGATTCAATACCTAAGAGCCCTCGCGCCGCGGTGGTTAAAACTGGTGTAGTCTGCGGCCAAAAACTGCTCACGATCTGACTTCGATCCTGTCGGGGTTCATGGTAGACTCAGCCTTCCATCTGTCCGAGGTCGGTAGCTGAGTACCTTCGGAACCTCGCAGCACTATGGGGTGGTGGTAGGATAAAGGTCTTCCTTGCTAAAAAGCCAGTCGTATCTGACTCTAGGGTTCGGTGCTCATCTCTGATTACAGCCAAAGAGCCAGCTCTGTCTGCTGTCCGTTGACGTTTTCATGGACATGTGGCAGACATGACTAAACACCAAAGTGCACGGAGCGCTGTTTGCCTTGTCACTGAAGTGGTCCCTATTTATCTACTTGCAATGTCTTGTTTTCAAACTGCTAGGTTGGCACTTGGCAGCATCTGGGACAGAGACAGGAGCTCATTCCATCATGCAGTTCCTGGGAATTGAACTCCGACCTTCCAGTCTTCAAGTTCAGCATCTTAACCACTTTAGCTACCACAGTCCCATTGTGGGATGGTATATAAGTGTAATTGCTCTTATCTTTGCACACTGCTTCAGGGCTGTACGGGGCATGTGAAGAATCTTTACTTACCCATGTGTTATATTTCTGCCCTGCCTCTTCTCTGACGAGCTCAAGGCAGAGTGGTTGGTTCTCTTTCTTCCTCCTCACTTCAGCCATGGAGAAGGGCAAACTGAGAACTTGTGACTGGTCCAAGAACACATTAGTGAGTTTTCATGGTCAACTGGGGATTTGAACCCAGGACTCCAGCATCCTAGCTCAACACACAAGACTGCACCATACCACCTGCCTTGTGCTGGTAGAATATGCAGCTCTTCATGTGATTTCCAGCAGAGTTAGATGATACATTTAGTTGTGTTTTAATCTATTTGAGTGTAGGATTTGTAGTAAACAAAGCATTCTGGTAGATTCCTAAAACGTTCATTATGGTAAGAAGCATTTCAGGACTTGGGGCTCCCTGTGAGACATACAGAGTCCATCATTCCAGATGGGGAGGGAACTTTTTGGAATTGCTAAGCAGTGAGGAAATTGGCTATGCTCCAAAACTGTCTCATCTTTATTTGACACAAGGAAGGAGGACTGGAGTTCCTCTTACAGGTATGGCAGCCACAGTCCTCAAAAAACATTTATGCATAAAATAATGACACACATTATACTGAGAGTTGACACTGAATTATTTTAGCAATTAAAAATCAGGATAGCACATCAGAAAAGAGGGCACAGAAAAATTGGTAGAAGCAGGACAGTTTTAAGGCGTGTTCTCGGAGAACTTCCAGGTCATTCTGAAAATTGGGGGGGGGGGGAGGAGATATAATGACTGTCATTCAAAACCAGGTGGTAAGACACTTCTGATGTATGGAGAGCTCCAAAGTCTGGGGGCCAAGGTAAAGGTTTCCCTTGCTTGAAATCCAGTCGTACTTCTAAGTCCCATTTCTTTACCCTAGCAGCTAAAAGTGTGGCCTCAACTTCTTTCGCTCCAATCCCAACAATAGCCATCTGGCTCGGGTTAATTGTTGCTTTGTCCTCACAGGTGGGACTTGTTACTGGTTGCTATCACAGGAAAGGCCTGCCTCATCCCTTCTTTATTTAGCCAAGGATTTTGTGCTCATTAGGCTTCCCAGATGCTTGTCCACTTTGTCAGCTAAGGACACGGATGTGCTCAGAGCTGTCCTATCTCCTTTGTCTTCTCCTGCTAAAAACTCCCCATCTGTTATGGCTCTACTTTTGTTGTTCAGTTGCACAGTCGATTCCGACCCTCTGCGACCCCATGGACCACTGTCCGCCAGGCACTCCTGTCCTCCACCATCCCCCTCAACTCACTCAGCTCTGCGCCCACTGCCTCCACAATACCATCCAGCCATCTCATCTTGGGCCGTCCCCTTCTTCTTTTGCCCTCTACCCTTCCAAGCATCAAGGCTTTCTCAAGTGAATCCTCTCTTCTCATTTGATGTCCAAAGTACTTTAGCTTCATCTTTATTATTTGACCTTCCAAGGAGCAGTCAGGGTTGATTTCTTCTAAGATTGACCTATTTGTTCTCCTCGCTGTCCAGGGGACTCTCAAAACTCTCCTCCAACACCACATCTCAAAGGCGTCTATTCTTCTGCACTCAGCTTTCCTAATGGTCCAGCTCTCACAACCATACATTGCCACAGGGAATACCATTGCTTTGACTATGCGAATTTTTGTTTTCAATGTGATGTCTCTACTTTTCACTATGTTCCCCAGGTTTCTCATTGCTTGCCTCCCAAGAATCAGTCGCCTTTTTATTTCATGGCTGCAGTCACCATCTGCAGTGAGCTTTGATCCTAGGAAAGTAAAATCTGTCACTGCTTCTACTTCTTCCCCATCTATTTTCCAGGGACTGATAAGGCCTGTTGCCATTATCTTGGTTTTCTTGATATTGAGTCTCAAGCCAGTTTTTTCACTTTCTTCTTTCAACCTAATCAGGAGCTTCTTTAGGTCCTCCTCACTTTCTGCCATGAGGGTGGTATCATCTGCATATCTCAAATTGTTGATGTTTCTTCCAGCAATTTTGATCTCAAATTGTGATTCCTCCATCCCTGCATTGCGCATTATGTGTTCTGTGTATAAGTTGACTAAGCAGGGTGACAAAATGCAGCCTTGTCTTACTCCTTTTCCTATTCCAAACCACTCCGTCATTCCATATTCTGTCCTAACTGTTGCCTGTTGATTCATGTACAGATTTCTCATGAGGCCTATAAGGTGTTCTGGTATTCCCATCTCTTTAATTACTTGCCACATTTTGTTGTGATCGACACAGTCAAAAGCCTTAGTGTAATCAATGAAACAGAAGTCGACTTGTTTCTGATGTTCCTTTGTTTTTTCCATGATCCATCTTATGTTGGCGATGTGGTCTCTAGTCCCCCTGCCTTTTCTGAAACCCACCTGCACCTCTGGTAATTCTCTCTCCACATACTGTTGCAGTCTATCCTGTATTATCTTGAGCATCACCTTGCTAGCGTGAGGGATGAGCGCAATTGTTTGATAATTTGAACATTCTTTGGCATTACCCTTTTTGGGGAGTGGAACATATACAGATCTTTTCCAATCCTGTGGCCATTGTTTTGTTTTCCAAATCTGCTGGCATATAGAATGCAATAATTTGATTCCATCATCTTGCAGGGCTTTGAAAAGTTCAACTTGGATACCATCAACTCCACTGGCTTTGTTGTTTGCAGTGTTTTTTAGGGCCTTTCTGGCCTCACTCTCTAGAATGCCTGGCTCATGTTCAATGTTCTCATCATTGTGATTATCAGGGGTGTTGAGGTCCTTTTTGTAGAGTTCCTCTGTGTACTCTTTCCATCTTTTCTTAATCTCTTCTGCATCTGCTAACTCCTTGCCATCTTTGTCTTTTATCATGGTCATTTTTGCTTTAAAAGTTCCCTTGAGTTCCCCAGTTTTTTTGAAAAGATCTCTAGTCCTACCCCTGATATGGCTCTACTAAATCTTACTAATTGATAAGCTTCATTGGGAAACATTCCTTTCCCAGTCATCAAGCCCTCTTAGATGCTCAACAAGCAAATTCTACTTCTTTAATAAATGTTCATATGACTTTTAACTATTTCAGAACGGGGGGGGGGGGATGTGAATGTCTCTAACTGTCTTCCACAAAGCCCATAATCCCCAAAGTCCGATACACTAGAGAATGTAGAAGAGAAGCACCAGATCTTCTGTATAGCTTCACTGGAGGATCATGGTGAAAGATAGAAGGATTTCCTTGATTTTTGAAGTCATCACTTGCTGGTCCCTTTTAGGGAGAACAGAATAATTAATAAGAAATTTGTATTGTTTTAAAAATAATCAAATTATAGCAGATGGTTTCTTATAATGGAATTATAAATACTGTAAAAGCATTTTTGTATGTAGAAAAGGAAGCTTGTTTGGAAACAGTGTGTTGGCTTCAAGTTCACAATTTTTTATTTATTTATTTATTTATTTATTTAGATTTATTATCCCGCCCCAATCAGGCGAACCTGACTCTAGGCGGCTTACAGAAATTCATAAATTAAAACCTTAAGGTTCATAAATTACTTAAAAGTCAATTAAAAAAGAATTAAACGCTGAATTTCCAAAAATCTAAAAGATTAAAAAAGGTTAAAAGGTTTAAAAAGATTTTAAAAGTTTAAAAGAGTGAGGGAGGGGTGGCTGTCCCATCATATCAGCCACCCAACATGGGACCCCAAATTCCTGGAGCCCCACACCTGCCATGCCAGCCAGGTTTTTAGGCCCTTCCGAAAGGACAGGAGCTCTGTCTGTAGACGTAACTCAGTTGGCAGGAGGTTCCAAAGGGCCGGGGCGGCCACGGAGAAGGCCCTCTTTCTGGTGCTAGAGAGATGCGCCTCTCTAGCCGATGGAATGATAAGAGAGCCTCTCCGATCCGCCCTGGTGGGACGGACAGATGTCCTTGGGACGATGCGGTCTCTTAAGTATCCTGGCCCACTACCATGTAGGGCTTTAAAGGTAATAACCAGCACCTTGAATTGCACCCGGAGACATACTGGCAACCAGTGCAGCTCCCGAAGCAGTGGTGAGGCACGAGCATAACGCCCGCACCCCATCACTACCCGAGCAGCCGCATTCTGGACCAGCTGCAGCCTCCAAATGGTCACCAAGGGCAGCCCCATGTAGAGCGCATTACAGTAATCAAGTCTGGAGGTGACCAAAGCATGTGTGATCATGAGCAAGGAATCCCGGTCTAGGAGTGGGCGTAGCTGGCCTATTGCACGAAGTTGTGCAAAAGCCCTCCTGGCCACGGCTGCCACCTGCTCCTCGAGCAGTAGTCGTGAGTCCAAGAGGACCCCCAGATTACGCACCAGGTCTGTTTGGGGCAAAACTGCCCCATCCAGAACCAAAGATGGTAACTCCCAAGATAGCGCAGGACCCCTTACCCATAGCCACTCAGTCTTGCCGGGATTCAGTTGTAGCCCGTTGTCCCCCATCCAGACCCTGACAGCCTCCAGGCACCTGGATAGGACTTCCACTGCATCAATTGGATCTCCACGGGCTGAGATATACAGCTGGGTGTCATCTGCATATTGGTGATACCTCACCCCGTGGGAACGGATGATCTCACCCAGTGGCTTCATGTAGATGTTAAATAGGAGAGGCGAGAGTACCGAGCCCTGAGGCACCCCATATTGCAGGGGCCTAGGGCTGGACCTCTCGCCTTCCAGCCACACCGACTGGGTCCGGCCCCTCAGAAATGAAGAGAACCAGGCCAGCACAGTGCCCTGGATCCCCAATCCTTGGAGCCTTCCCAGAAGGATACCGTGGTCGACAGTATCGAAAGCCGCTGAGAGGTCAAGAAGAGCCAGGATGGTTGGATGACCTCCATCCCGTTCTCGCCAGAGATCATCCACCAATGCGACCAATGCAGTTTCAGTACCATATCCGGGCCTGAATCCTGACTGGAAAGGGTCCAGATAATCCGCTTCATCCAGGACTTCCTGTAGCTGCCACGCCACTGCCTTCTCCAAGACCTTACCCAAAAAGGGTAGGTTGGATACAGGTCGGTAGTTGGTAAGTACCGTAGGGTCGAGGGATGGCTTTTTCAGGAGGGGACGCACCAAAGCATGTTTTAAGGGTGCTGGAAAAAGCCCCTCCTGCAGAGATGAATTTATAATTGCCTCGACCCAACCGCCTGCCACAGCCTTAGATGCCTTGACTAGCCAGGCAGGGCATGGATCCAATTCACAGGCAGTGGCGCGAACAGATCCAAGAAGCCTGTCCACTTCCTCAGGGCCAACTGGATCGAACTGATCCCAGATAACATGGCCAGACTGTACTCTGGTCAACCCCAGCTCTGTCTCTTCCACGCCGGGATTAAACTTCAAGCGAATCTGAGTGATTTTCTCCGCCAGATAATCAGCAAAAACCTCAGCCGATCCCTGCCAACCAGGGCCAGACCCCCCTCTTCCCAGGAGGGACCTGGTCACCCGGAACAAGGTCGCTGGGCGATTATCTGCGGAGGCAATAAGGGCGGTGAAATATTGTCGTTTCACCGCCCCCATCGCCACTAGATAGGCTTTAATGGCAGCTCTAACAAGTGTTCGATCAGACTCACTCCGGGTCTTCACCCAGCGGCGCTCTCGGCGTCTCTTTGCCCGTTTGAGCTCCCTCAGCTCTTCTGTGAACCAAGGGGATGATCGATGCCCGCGGGCAAGGAGAGGCCGTAGTGGAGCGATCACATCCAAGGCTACCGTTACTCTCTCGTTCCATGAGTTGACAAGAGCCTCAGACGAATCGCATTGCAGGTCAGGAGGAAAACACCCCAGTTCCCTCTGGAATCCTTCCGGATCCATTAGTCGCCGGGGGCGGGCCCATTTAACTGGCCCTACCTCCCTGCGGTGAAGCCTCGCCCCCAGGAAGTCTAGAGTCACCAGATAGTGATCTGACCATGGCACAGGGGTAATGTCTAATTTCTGTAGTTTCAGATCACTCTGCCACAGCTCCGATAAGAAAATTAAATCCGGGGTGTGACCACTGCTCCTGGTAGGGCCCTGAATTACCTGGGTCAGGCCCACAGCTGCCATGGAAGCCATGAACTCCCGAGCCGCCTCCGAGCCAGCCCCTAATGATGGCAAGTTGAAGTCCCCCAGAACCATAAGTCTGGGGAGCTCCAACGCCAACATCGAGACCGCCTCAAGGAGCTCAGGCAGGGAATCTGCTACCCTACAGGGAGGCAGGTATAGGAGTAGGATTCCCGACTGCCCTTTAGGGCCCAAACGCAGGAGCAGGGTCTCACAGCCTGGAATATGTGGAGCCGTGGCCCTGACGACTCCCAACGACTCCCTGGCTACTACGGCGACCCCACCGCCCCTCCCCTTCTCCCTAGGCTGGTGCCAAATACCGAACCCAGCTGGACACAGTTCGGATAGAGGAACCCCGTCCTCAGGTGCCAGCCAGGTTTCGGTGATGCATGCCAGGTCAGCCCGCACCCCCAATATGGAATCTGAAAGCAGGGGGGCCTTGTTACAGACTGACCTGGCATTCACCAGCAGCAGCCTAAGGGAAGGGTCACTCTTGACCGGCAGCTCAGGAACCAGAGGTGTAGCCGGGGGGCCAGAACAAGGGACAGCAACTAAACATCTGTCCCGTGTTCCCCGAGTGTGGCCCGCCCCTCGGTACCCGCCATACCGCCCCATGCCCGTCACAACACCAATTCGGGCCACAGGAAACCCCCTGCCCATACCAGACAGAGCCCAATCCCTATTCCCTAGCTGGCAGGCCTTTCTCTCCCTCCCCCCATCCACATTCCCCCAACCCCCATCCAATGTCCTCCTAGGAGGGTGGGGCCGGCTGCCCCACCACTGCCCATTCCTCAGAGGTGCTCCTGGGACCAGCCAAGATCCTGGCCATTCTCCTCTCCCAGGAGGGTAGTGGGGCTCGCTGCCCCATAGCTGAAAGTTCAGCGGAGGTAGTAGAGGTGTTCCTTTTGGAAGTGTTCCTTTCAAATCTCTCCTGTCAGGCAGCAACTGAGACACATCTCTTCCCCACCCGGCCCGGCGTGGGGGGTTGCCGGTGGAATTGCAAGGCTGAAGCAGTCTTGAAGGGCCTCCTTTTAACTCTCTCCTGCCAGGCAGCAACTGAGACACATCTCTTCCCCACCCGGCCCGGCGTGGGGGGTTGCAGGTGGAATTGCGAGGCTGAAGCAGTCTTGAAGGGCCTCCTTTTAACTCTCTCCTGCCAGGCAGCAACTGAGACACATCTCTTCCCCACCCGGCCCGGCGTGGGGGGTTGCAGGTGGAATTGCGAGGCTGAAGCAGTTTTGAAGGGCCTCCTTTTAACTCTCTCCTGCCAGGCAGCAACTGAGACACATCTCTTCCCCACCCGGCCCGGCGTGGGGAGTTGCAGGTGGAATTGCGAGGCTGAAGCAGTCTTGAAGGGCCTCCTTTTAACTCTCTCCTGCCAGGCAGCAACTGAGACACATCTCTTCCCCACCCGGCCCGGCGTGGGGGGTTGCAGGTGGAATTGCAAGGCTGAAGCAGTCTTGAAGGGCCTCCTTTTAACTCTCTCCTGCCAGGCAGCAACTGAGACACATCTCTTCCCCACCCGGTCCGGTTCATTGAATTCTGAGTACTGTACCTTCAAACCAGTTGTCAGTATAAATTGACTTTTAAAACTTTTAAAATCAGTTGAATTGCTAGTGCTTTAAATGTCTAGAATTAGATTTTTTTTTTAAAAAAAAACCAAAACACTGCCCCCCCCCCCCCCTGTGATTTCTACATGTGGATCCTTCATATTTGCTGAATATGCATTTATATCCTTCTACGGGAACTTTTGTACAGTGGAATCTCAGTTAACGTAATTAATGCATTCTCTGGGATGCTTCTTACAGTGAAAATTAACCAAATTTCCCATAGGAATGCATTGAAAACCAAAATACTTAAACTGAAATGTAGTTTCCCATAGGAATGCATTGAAAACCAATTAATCCGTCCTGGAAAAATTTCTGCATACCAAGCCACTAATTTCTATGGATTTCCTTTTGTCATGCTATTTTTATGTTAACCAAGCCATTTGTTAACCAAGGTTCCACTGTATTTGAGTGTTGACATCTCAATAGTTAGTATTAACCAACTGGAAACAAGCAGTTCTTAGAAGCAAATATAATGATGAAAAAAGTGAGTAGGAGAGAAGCCATATAAGGAAAGAATTTGCAGTTGAGAGAATAGAGACAGGGTAGGAGGTTATACATAGCTTCTGCTAACCATTTACATACTGTACATGCTTTCAAAGAAGATATTGGAGAGATTTGTTTGTGCATTGTAAGATTTTTCACTAACACATTTTTTAGAAGAAAATAAAGATCAGATATAACATTAAGCATATAAATGACATGGAGTACAAAGCTATCAATGGTTACTAGTCCTCCTAGTTAGATGTTCCAGTAGTGCACTCCAAATAGCAGTTCCTAGAGAACAGCAGTGAGATGGAAACAATACTGAACTAAAAAGAGCTGTGATCTCATCTAACAGAATTCAGATTTGGTGCTTCTGTCTTCACACTTCTTTGTTACATTCATTTTTTATGCACACAGTTCTGTTTGCCCTACAGTTTTATTGGTTTTCTGTACAATGACAATTTATATGTGTAATTAAAAGAAGGAAAAAGGTAATTTATAATAGTTACGTACCAAGAGAGAACAAAATTAATAGCATCAACTAATGAATTAAAATGTGGCTTATTGGTTTTTCCAAGGAAAAAACCCCCATCTCTATCCAGAATGCTGTGCTAATATCGGAAGCTGATTTATTCTTTGTTTACTCTTTACTAATTGCATCCAAAGCTCAAATAAAGTTCTGTTTTTAGACTGTGACTGCCAGATGGCTATTCAGAGTTGTAGTCCAAAATAGGGGTGACTTTAGTCCAAAAAGGCAAGTTTTCCAAGATCAGATAACTGACAATCCTTCATCCACCCATTTTCATATAAAGCCATGGTCTTTCCCAGGCCTACCTGGACATGTCAAAGAACATGCACTATTTGTGTGCCAAAAGCATGAGTTCTACCACTGATGCAATCCACATCAACTCATGTTTTTTACTTGTGGTAGTTTACAAAGACTGTCTTCAATGCATATGCTGTCTTAGAAATAGGGTGGCTAAATGACAAAAAAATGCTGCTATTTTACCTCAAAAAGTGAGCAAAAAAAGAGTGCCAAATTGTGTATGATCTATCTATCTATCTATCTATCTATCTATCTATCTATCTATCTATCTATCTATCATTGTAAACTATAGCAAAAATGATATAGCAAACCTGGATGCTACCACTTGTATACCTCTAGTTCTTTCCACCAGCATCAGAGCCAGTGATGGGATGTAACAGGTTCTCACCAGTTCTCCAGAACTGGTAGTAACTTTTCCCAGTGTCCCAGAGAACCGGTAGCAGCTTTGGGGGGGAAACAACCTTCAGCGCTTACCTTTTCACTGGTTCCCCCACTGCATGCGTGCAAAGCACTTGGTGTGCATGCACACCTTCAGTGCTTGGCACATTGCATGGCCTCCTTGCTGTCCTCCCAAGCGGGGAGGAGGAAGAGAAGCTGCTAGCCTGAAGCTCCCTATAGCCTGCTCCCCAGGGTAAGTGACTCACCTTTGGATGTGGTGTATCTGTGTGTATTTTAATGTGTATTTAATACCTTTACCTATATTGACGTACTACCACAGTTCCTAAAAAGGCCTGGCGTCTGACAGGCCTCACGGCTGGCAGGCTTGGGGTTTTTAAGCAAAGTCTTGGAGTTACCTCATCAATAAGCTTCACCTGTGCTGTTTCAATTGCTGTTCCAATTGGAGAACCCTTAAGAAGGTACCCCTGTTTTACATTTACATTAAGGCATATTATCCTAGAGAACTGGTTAGGCAAAGACTTAGTATGTAACTTCTTTAACTGTTGAAAAGTGCCAAAATGAAGTCATCTTGTGGTGAGTTCATTCTGTAGTTCCTTCCATCTTACCTAGTGTGAGAAAGATTAGCCAGAATAAGTTTTAAGCTCTGGTTTAAAAGCTCTGGTTGATTTGTGTCTGGGGTGGGTGTTTGGGTGTATTTTAATGTATTTTTTATTTTATTTATTTACAGGTTTGTGTCGTGGGTGGGTGGGTTGAGGGTGTGTGTGTGTGTTTATTTTTGTTGTTGTTCAGTCGCACAGTCGATTACGACCCTCTGCGACCCCATGGACCACTGTCCGCCAGGCACTCCTGTCCTTCACCATCCCCCTCAACTCGCTCAGCTCCTTGCCCATTGTCTCCACAATACCATCTAGCCATCTCATCTTGGGCCGGCCCCTTCCTCTTTTGCCCTCGACCTTTCCAAGCATCAAGGCTTTCTCAAGTGAATCCTCTCTTCTCATCTGATGTTTATTTTATTATTATTTTCTTTGGCCCCGCCCACAACATCATGACGTTGGCTCTGCCCATGACATCATGACTGTGATGACGTCACGGTGGGGTAGTAATTTTTTTGACATCCCACCACTGATCAGAGCTGTTGTTGAAGAATTAAATAATTCAAATGTCTCTTGGAAACAAAATGAGAACAAATATATTTAGATAGCCAGAACATAGAGGAATTGCCTCCATATATACAGTGTCTAAAACCTTAAACCATCATGGCAAAGGCTTTATCCTCTTCCATGGGATTCGCAGCTCCTGTCATTCCAACTCTCTCACTCTTTCTAACTCAAATCTTGAATTGCAGCCCCTTCCTAGGATTTCTCCACCCACTGGGCTAACCCAAATAGTCCATAGTACTTACATAGAAACCTCACACAGTGAAGACAACCATGGCCAGATGGGTTGCATACCTACTCATTCTTCTGTCTAGAGGTTGCTAGGCAAACATTTCAAGGACCCTTCTCTCCCTTTTTATGGCCCTTTAAACCAGAGTTGGTATGGACAATGCTTGAAAGAGGGGGCGCTTTCCATTGGTAACTCTGTGGAAGAGGTGCCTCACTCCCTTGTGGATTGCTGATACTGCCTTCAAACAGAAGACTGTCTTTTGTGAAGTATGATATGTGGCCACCTATTTGTGAGTTAGTGTTGGAATAAAAGAAGAAAAAGAGTCTTTGATGGTGACACCCACACTTTCCTCCTTTTATAGCTGTTTTATATCCCCTACAGAGAACCAGAACACACTAAAAGCTGTAAAATGACACCATGTCACTATAGAGGCAGGATTACTGTATTTAGGTGGTATTTCCTGCTTGTTCAATACTGGGCAGTAGCTCCCACAAATGTCCTCTGAGGCAAAGATGTGAAGTTGAATAGTTGGGGGTGGCCTGAACTCCTGATCGAAGCAGCCTTTCCTTGTTGAGTTGTGTAGAATAGTTTGTTTAGTTTTTAACAAAATGATTTGCTTAGACTAAACCCCCACCCCCAAGCAAAAATCTCTTCCTGTGTGTTTCTGTTATTCAGTCTGTCTCTGTTATTTCCTTCATGTAGAAATGCAAAGGAGAGGTGAAGCCTCTTAAACCTCCACTCAGCCACAGAGGTGACGACATTTCATCATTGGTAGCATGTAATCCTGATCCACCTCCCAGGGGTGAAGGTAAAGCAGGCAAGTCGGATGTGTCATCTTGAGCATAAAGGAAAGGCAGAAATAGAAATTTATTTGTTTGTTTATTCAACATATCCCACCCATCTGGGATAAACTCCATCTCTGGGGGGCTCACAGTGTTAAAAAAGTAGAACACCATAAAACCATATAAAACTTCCCACCCACTCACCCAGTCCAATTAGCACTGAGGACCATAATGAAATGCAATCAGTAAGTCTGCACATAAATACATAAAGAAGTACAGTTTATCCTATGAAGTACTGGTAGCCTGTGATCTGTGTGTTTGAGGAAAGCAGGGGTTCTTCATTTAATTCAACCAGAGCAATCCTAACAATCCACTGTCTTGGGGGGGGGGGGGGGGAGACCGAGAATGTGGAAAAAAAATCTGAGTAACTGATAATAGAAGTTCCCTCTAGCAAGTCAGCTCACCTTTAATTACTCAGAAAAAGGACCAGAATCCTAGTAGACCCAGCTTGGTGCCCCACAGACAGAAGGGGCTCCACAATGCTTTAGGGCTTGGAGTGAAATGCAGATCTCACAGTGTAATAGTTTTTCAAACTGCCCTGCATGTGTCTCGGTTGCTTTCTATCCCTCTCTCTCTTGCACACACACAAAATGATGGTAGCAATTTATCTCAAAATTGAAGTAGCTGGCTAGCTGAATGATAGCACGGAAGACTTATTCTGATGCCATAAAACAGAGGGGATGTCAGTTAATTCTTGTCGTCTTACCCAGTGGTAAACTATGTGCAATTGTCACTGCTTCCACTGCATTGGTAGTTCCTTATATCTTAGTGTTAAGTCCAGTTGAAAGAAAGTTTTTTTGGAGGTAAAAGTAAGCAGCTAATAAGATATTTCCTTCAGTTGTGTATTTTTATATTTGATAATGCCAACCAATCAAAAGTTTTACTATGCAGTATCTGTAATAAAGGAAAATGTCTTTCTGTTTCTTACCGATGGAGAATAAAAAAACCATGAAAGAAACATTTGGTGTCCATGCTAGGAAGACTAGTTGTGTGTGTGTGTATGTTAAGATAGTGCCGTGTTTTATAAGCAACTAACAAATTATAACAATCGTCCTTTTCAAAACTTGAAGTAACATCTTCAGCCACTAGATGTCAAACGTTCTTTTGTTGTTCAATTGCACAGTCAATTCCGACCCTTTTCAACCCCATGGACCATTGCCCGCCAGGCACCTCTCTCCTCCACCATCCTCCTCAACCCACCCAGCTACAATACCATCTAGCCATCTCATTTTTTGCCACCCCTTTCTTTTTTGCCCTCCACCTTTCCCAGCACCAAGGTTTCCTCAAGTGAATCCTCTCTTCTCATTTGATGTCCAAAGTACGTTAGCTTCATCTTTACTATTTGACCTTCTAAGGATCAGTCAGGGTTGATTTCTTCTAAGATTGACCTATTTGTTCTCCTCCTCACTGTCCTGGGGACTCTCAAAATTCTCCCCCAACATCACATTTCAAAGGCATCTATTCTTCTGCACTCAGTTTTCCTTATGGTCCAGCTCTCACAACCATAGATTACCACCGGGAATATCATTGCTTTGACTATGCAGACTTTTATTTGCAAGGTGATGTCTCTACTTTTCACTATGTTCCCCAGGTTTCTCATAGCTTGCCTCCCAAGAATTATGGTAGTCGCCTTTTTATTTCATGGCTGCAATCACCATCTGCAGTGATGTTGGATCCTAAGAATGTAAAGTCTGTCCCTGCTTCTACTTCTTCCCCATCTATTTTCCATGGACTGATAGGGCCTGTTGCCATTATCTTGGTTTTCTTGATGTTGAGTCTCAAGCCAGCTTTTGCACTCTCCTCTTTCAACCTAATCAGGAGCTTCTTTATGTCTTTTTACTGCATAAAACTGCACCCCTCCTCTTTATGACCACCCTTCAGATATTTGAAGAGTGCCGTCTTATCCCCTCTCAGTCTCATTTTCTCATGTCCAGTTCATTCAATCTTTCTTCATATGGCTTGGTTTCAGTCCTCTGATCATCCTTGTTGCCTTTCTCTGAACCTGCTCTATTTTGTTTGCCTCTTTCTTAAAGTGCCATGCCCAGAATTGGACACAGTATTCTAAAGGTCTAGATATGGTCTAACTAGTGCTGAATAAGACTAGTATCTCGGGGTTTTTGAAGACTTTTGTTAATGCAGCTTAAAACAGTGTTGATCTTTTTTTGCAACCGCATTACACTGTTGGCTCATATTTTTCCTGTGATTTACAACAATTCCAAGATTCTTCTCACTTGTATATCACTGAGCCAAGTACCCTCATGTTGTAACTGTGCATTTGTAATTGTGCACTGCACATTCTGACCTTTTGAACTTTAACAGGTTGCTCAGAAAGGGAGTGAGTGGGTGAGTGTGAGCTTTGCTGACCCTTTTTGCAAATAAGAGTTGCAGCTAATGGGGATGACTCTCTTTTAATTGAGAAAATAACTGAGTCTGGTTCAGATGACTCATGTTGAGTGGTTTACCAAGCAGTCCCTCATTGTTCCTGCCAGGATGCTGAAGGAAGCTGACTTTACCATGAGCAATTGTTTCCATGGAGAAATGTGATATTCTGGGAGAATATTGTGTGGCAAAACCAGAAGCTTTGACAAAGTTGCAATTCAAGTTAACAGAAATGATGCTGAAGTGCAGTTTCTGTATTTGTGTTCACTTCTTTGTTTCTCTCTTTACATTTATAGCTATAGCTTTAATGAGATAACTATCTTTCATATGGTAATTCAAAGAAGCTGTTTGGCTTTTCCAAGTTATAATACTTAACAATTACTGAACACATTTAAAATGTGCTGTTCACATACATTTGCCTAGAATTTCTTCCTTTGGCATAGTCTGAATATAGGAAGCCCTATGCTATCAAATCAAAGAACCATTTAGTTCAGCATTCAGCTTCAACAGCTGCCAATCAGGAGAATACATAAGCAAGACAAGAAAGTAAAAGACTCTTTGCCAGTACCTAGTAAGTCATGGAATCAGTTGATTCAGAAAATCTGGAGTTGGGGCATCAATACAAGTGGCTGTCTATTCTCTTCTGGAGAGGTTTCAATGAAGAAGAACCCATCATTCCTTAGGCTTGTGGTGGAGAACCTTTGGCCCACCAGATACTTTGGCTGACATCAAATTGATCATACTGGTTGGAGCGGATGAGATTTGTCAACCAAGACATTTGGAGAGGTTCCCTGGCCCGCAGGCCCCAGGTAACTGGCTCTTTTCTTGTAATGTTCTTGCTGTCAGGATATTTCTGCTAATGATCACCTGAAATCTATTTCCCTATAATCTTAAATCTAGTCCACCATATAGAACAGCACATGAAATAGCTTCTATATAACAATCTTTCATATGTTTGAGTACTGCCATTACATCCCTCCTTTATCATCTTTGATGTAAGCTCCCTAGTGCCTTCGTTTTATTCTTAACTTTCCCCCCATACACCATGAGTATCTTCATGCTTATTTTGCCATTTTAGTCAGTCTTTGTGGCTAAGAAACTTTCCAGTTTTAAAAAAGACAAATAAGTTTGTGGTCTTTACCTCATGCTATGCCAGTGAATGGCATACTTTAGTTATCTGTTTACACAACATATTTTTACTACTACTACTACTACTACTACTACTACTACTACTACTACTACTACTACTACTACTACTACTACTACTACTACTACTACTACTACTACTACCTGGATGAAGTAGGTGTGAGGTTGATTGAATGTTAACTTTCCTTTAAAAACAGTGTGTTTAAAATAAGATGACTCCTGAAGCCAGGCATCACAGAAACACCAGCATCTATCAGACTTTCACTCTCTCACTCATCCTTTCCTGCTACTTGAAGACAAATACAATATTTTTAGAGTCAGGTTGGAAAACCCCACAATATGGTCTATGCAGATTTATTGAAACACATATTTTTTTTTACTTCTTTAATATTTTCCAATCACTCCAGCACCGAGCATCTCTTACTCATCATTTCAGGTCTGGGCCCAATGCCTCAGAAATTAAGTCAATTTAGAGCAAGATGTATATTTCATTTCAGTAGACCTCTTTCTCCCACCACAGAATTTTTGTTGCATAAACAGTGAATATCAAATGGCACTTGGACTGTTCTAGATATTGGTTTACCAGAAAATACAGAAGGACTGATTGATGCCAAAGACTCTGTGGTGTGAAAAGGCTGCCAGAAAGGATATGCTGTTCCATAGGTGTTCCCTTGCAGAAGTGGTGTAGGAATATAAATCATTATTTGGTTCATTCTCATAAGGTAAAACATGAGAACACACCATCCCAAATCCTGTGCATGATGGCAAGAGGGGTTTTTCTTTGAGAGAAGTTGCACAAGTTTGAGACTACTTTATGCATTACTGTAACATGGAAGATGCAGCTAGTGTTGACTTCTTGTGTGGACTAATGAATACTGGACCGATTGATAGAAACCAAATGCTAACTGTACTTCATTGTCCACTACCACAGTAGTCATTCATTCCACAGCCACTGACATTCATAGTATATAAAGTTAGGAGGTACTGTTTTAAACAGAAAAATGATTTGAGGGGAAACCAAGTACAGTATCCCATTAGCTTTTAAAAGCATTCTCTTAAAATGCCTTCAAATCTGGGAGCCAAGAGTTGCAGCTATTTCCCAGAGCAACTGTTCCTGTAAACAGCTTGTCAAAACAGTATTGTAGCATGCAATCACACAACAAGGTCCCTAGGAAGTATTAGTAAGTAAAAACCATAACCCAGAATGAGATACAAAAATGGATTTTGTGCATAGAATTCAAGGGAGGTTGTTGTTAATTATTGACATTTTCTTTTAGCAGCTACCTTTTCCCTCTCTCACACACCTCCCCCACTAAGGAAAGAAATTTTGCTTTAACCCACTCACCACTTTAGATCTAATATGGAAATCTACTAAGTAGCATTGGTTCCACAGGGAGAAACAAATGCAGACTATGTAGCAGAGATCTCCAGAAAGTACAAGCAAGATGTGTGTTGAGGTTCTTGGTTCCATTAAAGTGATTGCTTCTATTTTGTTCCACAATTTGTCTTTTGCTCGACATAGTGTCCTCTTGCCTCCCTCCCTCCTACTCCCTGCATATGTAGGTCAATGCTTTAAAGCAGCAGTTCCATATAAATAAAGGTATTTGTGGGGAGCAGCTGGAGCAAACTCCAGAGGAGAATTCTGAGACTGGGACTGTATCTACTCTAAACAGTTTTACAGCCATTTGGTACCCTATGACTGGCATGGCTCCACCCTGCAGATGGCTTGGGTCATTCTACTTTGGTGAGGCACTCTCCTGTAGAAATCCAGGGTTTCCCATTGAACTCTGGCAAAGGATGTCAAGTAGTTCACAGAACTACAAACCCCAGGATCTTGTAGAATGGAGTCACAACAGTTACAGTGGTGTCAGACTTGTAGAAACTATCACCATGGCAAGGTAGATCCTACCATTTAGGCAGAGTGAGGCAGGTGCATCAGGTTGCAGATTCTGAAGGCAGCTGTGGCATTCCTATTAAGCCTTCTCTTGAAGGGTGGAGCACATGCCCAAAATTAGACTGCCAATGTCATAGTGGAGGTTGAGGAACTCAAACATTGAAATAAAATTCAACTGCTAGTCCACTTATTTTTTTCAGGGAGAACAGGGATTGTGGTTCCAGTTGTTGTTTTTGCCACAGGAAGTGCAATGTTGAGTTGGCACTGAATGGTGTGAATCCTCTCCCCGCTAGAACTTACTGAAACCTGCTCCCTCCCTAAACATATTCTTGTTGAAGAAATAGCACTATGCAAAATAACACACGAACTAAATAATATATTAATATTATATTTCTGTTGTGGTTGCTTTTTACATTATAACATTTTAAACAGATGGCTTGCAGTTATTATCATAATTTGCATTTGAATCAAATTCAGCAAAACCTAGACCAAACAGGACACAGCTTGACTAAGATATTTCTCCTTTTATATATGAGAGAATGATAACATCAGGAAGATGTTTTGCATAGGAGAATATATATATATACAGTGGTACCTCATACAATGATTTTAATCTGTTTCACCGGGCTCATTGTATGAAACAATTGCTATATGATGCATGCATCGTATAGCGATTTTCCCTATGGGATGTATTGAAAATAGCAATCAGAGTACAAGTAATACCTCATATAACATTAGTATCGAATAACACTAAAATCGCATAACATTAAGGAATCTGGGGGGAAGAATTGCATCGGATAACATTAAGATCCTATGGGATGCTTCAGATAACAACCGCTAAAGCCTGTGTGGTTACAATGTATCTCTATGGATCCCATAGGATTTTAACATGCATCAGATAACACTAAAAATCATATAACACCAAGACTTGTGGAACCAGGTTTTAGTGTTATATGAGGTTTTACTGTATATTATGATACTACAGTATTTTATAAAGATACTGCAGTTAACATTTGGGTCCTTCCCAGAGGCTATGCAGTGCAAATTGTGGTTCCTGAAGTATTTCATCTTGCCTGTCATAATAAAAGTTTTCCAAAATGATATTAAGGATATTGTGAGGTCTACAGTTCTTGATGTCTTTGTTTATAGATATTATAAAGCCATTGTCAAGAAGTTTGTAATGCTTTGATGTGCCTTCTCTAACTCTTCTATGGTTTTGAAATTCTTGAGATAATATTATTAGTCACATGCTGATAAGTCATCAACCCCTTTTGAAATTAGATCAAGTTTTCTAGTGATGTGTTATCTCTGTATGGGTTTCTATTAAATAAAAATATGTCTAAAAGTTTGTGAAGCAAATCTTTGTGACCTCAACCCATCATTTTCAGCTCAACTAAAACAATATTGGAAGCTGTACATATGTATGGAGAGTACTCATTTGAAGAAGACTGTTCTCCCACGTGTGGATAGAAAACCCACAACATATATGATAGAAGAAACTTCTTGCTTTGTGATCTCAACTGTTCTCACTAGCCAAGGTTCTTTTTTTATTGTTCATAACAGGAGAAAATATGTTTAAAGAGGAAAATAGCATATTTGGACCATACCTTCAGACTGTGCTAGGAGTTGTGCAACAGGAAGGGGGAAAAGCAGTGGGGAAAATGTAGGAGGCTTACAAATGGAAGACATTGGCTGCTTCCAGAGAAGGCTTTGATTGTCCTTTCATTTTGCCTCCTCTGTAGAATTTTAAGGACTTCCACAAATTATCAGCATTTTCAATTTGCAGCTTTCCTGTGGTGTTTTTTTAAATTTATTTTCTTACTGTTTCTTCTGATTCCCTTTTTTCTGTTGGGCATAGATGGAATCACTTTGTCATTCATTTTGAATGATAGAAGTAAGAGACCTTATCCTGGAAGTGCCCATTGCTTTCTAGACACTGCTCCCCATATAAGAGTTGGTATTTGAGGCACGATGATTGCACGACAGAAGTCCTATTTGGAACCAATTCTACATTCTTGTGGCACTAAATCTCATTATAGCATTCCTGAAACACATTAAAGGAGGAAAAGTACAAAACAACTTCCTATTACTGTTTATTATTAAAAAAACAAACGGAACTGGGGAGACATAATACCTTTTGCTGCTAGAGACAGAACAATAAATAGCAGCTGCTTACTCCTAAATGCCAAGTCATGGTACATGGTACAGTACACCAGTCAAATTATTTTAGTGTTTGAGATTTTAAAAATTCTACAGGCACCATTCCCTATTCCTGGTAGCAAAAATACAACAATTACAAATTAAATATCTATATTGCTCTCTTCCATGACACTTCCTACTTATGGCAGCTACCCCATCTCGCCTTATAGTTGGACTGGAGCAGAATGGAGGTCTCCTTGCTGTCTTCTACATTTAAAAACCCATGAATCTTAGGATTTATGCTCATTGCTTAATTTATTGCCCTCCCCCTTCCTTTCTACTTGTCTGCAGCTGAGAGCACGCCTTCCCCCTCCTGCAGATCATCCGTTTGGGAGACAACATCTGTGCACCTGAATTCATTTTGTTTGTTTTTAAACAGATAAATTGCTTCTCATGTCTGTGGCTTTCAATTACAACCTCATTCAAAAGCATGGTATTTTGGGAAAAGTAGAAAATATGGCATTTAAATGCTTTCTGGGAATAGTCAAAGGTGAAATGCAGGAGTTGGTGATTTATATTATTCAAGCTTGTATAATAGAAGAGTGCTTGGAATGTTGAACTCTGAGTCTGCAAATTTTAAAAAAAGATTACAGGAATTGAATATAAAATGCTACAGAGTCAGTCAAGTTTTTGACATATATTAGTCATTCAGTACGGATGTTTTCCACCATACACATCAGAATTTTAAATAAGATTTAAGATCCAAATATATGATTGACCAGTGGAGCTGAACAATCCCTGACTCATAAACAAGATTTCCAAACTAAATGAAATTCTTGTTACACACTCTTACCCCATCCAGAGTTTTGATGAACTGGTGATTAAAAGTGGTGGCACCCATAAGAAAAGCATCAAATTCTTGCTGGAGTTTGCTGCCTCTGTAATATCACATCAATATAATGTGAATACAAAGTTGCTCAAAAGTACACCCAAAAGCAGTTTCATCTAATTTTGAACCCTCCAGATGTGTGATAACCCAAATCATGTTGTCAGAAATCAAATAGACTTTGCTCTTATAAACAGAAGGTTTTGTAACAGCATCTTGTCAGCAAAGACCTATCCTGCAACAGATATTTCATCAGACCACAGCCCATTAATATGTCATCTCTGCCTAAAATTGCATAAAATTGTAACTAAAACAATGAAAACAGGTTTTGATGTCAATGTCCTTAAGGACAAAGAATGTAGAACCGCAGCGAAAGAGACAATGAGAGAGGAGTTAGATAAAATTAGAAAACATCAAGGAGAAATATGTGTGGAAGAGAAATGGAGGATAATAAAAGAAATAACCTAGAAAGTTAAACAGAAACTCCTTTGCAGACCAAAGTCAAACCATAAGAATAAGGAATGGATGGCAGGTGACATACTCAGTTTAATGGAAATAAGAAGGACCTATAAGAATCGGGACAAGGAAAAATGCTCTACAGAGGATGGTTAGGTGCAAAATAAAAGCTGCAAAGGAAGCTTATACGGCTGACAAATATGCTGAGATAGAGGAATAATAAATCAAGCATGATTTTTTTTCAACGTACATAAAACGATCAGGGAAGTTACTGACAGAAGACACATGCATTGTTAAAGGACAAAGACAGGAATCTTGTGGTGGAAATAAGGGATAAGATCAATGTATGGAATACATAGGAGAGCTGTTTAGTGATGAAAGAGGTGAACAGCCTGTCATAAGTGGCAGTACTGGACCACTAATATTGGAGAGTAAGGCTGTAAGAGCTTTGCAAAGATCCAAAGATGGGAAAGCAGGGGGGCCAGGTCATATCCTAGTAGAAATTTTGAAACTTTTGTTTGAAGTTAACATCAAAGAATTGATGGGCCTTTTTAACACCATTTATGACAGAGATTTTTCTGAGCAATTGTTTGCTATCAACTGTTGTTACACTGCTGAAGAAACCAAACGTGAAGTCCTGTGAGGAGTACAGAATGATTAGCTCATGAATCATACTCTTAAGGTCTTCTTGAAAATAATCATAGTAGAATGTATAAGAAGTGTGAAGAAAACACAGGTGAAACACAATTTGGCTTCTGGAATTCTATGGGTACCAGAGAGGCACTGTTTACAATGCAGGTCCTCATACAAAGATGTAGAGACATGAGATGTGACATGCATGCATGTTTTATAGCCTCTAACAGATGCCAGCATGAGATGATGATCACAGCACTGAAGACAATAGGTGTGGATGATAGATATCAGAATCATCATCAACCTTTATTTATTTATTTGTTTGTTTGTATTTCTCCCCCACCCTTCTCACCGAAATGACTTTATTACAAGTAATAAAAAACAAACAAAAAATGAAAATAAAACACAAACCTAAAATCCTCAAAACTATTAAAATTAAAATTTCAAATTTAAATCTAAAAAAGATTAAAAGCACACCAAATGTTACATCTTAAGTAGAGGGAGAGAGGGGCTCAGATCATCCAGCGAGCTGGGGTCATTAAACTCCCGTACCCCATACCTGCCCCACCAACCATGTTTTTAGATTCTTCCTAAAGGGCAGCAGCTCTGTCTGGAGATGTAGCTCCATTGGCAGGAGGTTCCATAGGGCAGGAGCGGACACCGAGAAGGCCCTCCTTCTAGTGCCAGAGAGGTGCATCTGCATTGTAAACAGTGTCTCAGATGGAACAACTAGAGAGCCTCTCCGGTCTGCTCTGTTGGGATGGACAGATGTTCTTGGGGTGAGGCAGTCTCTTAAGTATCCTGGCTCATTACCATGTAGGGCTTTAAAGGTAATAAACAGCACCTTGAATTGCACCCGGAGACATACTGGCAACCAGTGGAACTCCCAAAGCAGCGGTGAGGGATGTGCATACCGCCCACACCTCATCACCACCCAGGTAGCCACATTCTGGACCAGCTGAAGCCTTCAAATGGTCATCAAGGGCAGCCCCATGTAGAGCGCATTACGGTAATCAAGTCTGGAGGTGACAAGAGCGTGTGTGATCATGAGCAAGGAGTCCTGATCTAGGAGTGGGCATAACTGGCGAATCACACAAATTTGTGCAAAAGCCCTCCTAGCCACGACTGCCAACTGCTCTTTGAGCAGTAGTTGTGAGTCCAGGAGGACCCCCAAGTTACGCATCGGGTCTGTTTGGGGCAAAACTGCCCCATCCAGAACCAAAGATGGTGGTTCCCGAGATAACGTAGGACCCCCAACCCACAGCCACTTAGTCTTGCCAGGATTCAGTTGTAGCCCGTTGTCCCCCATCCAGACCCTGACAGCCTCCAGGCACCTGGAAAGGACTTCCACTGCATCGCTAGGGTCCCCATGGGCTGAGATATATAACTGAGTATCATCAGCATATTGATGATACCTCACCCTGTGGGAATGGATAATCTCACCCAGCGGTTTCATGTAGATGTTAAATAGGAGAGGTGAGAGAACCAAGCCCTGAGGCACCCCATAACAAAGGGGCCTTGGGCTGGACACCTCGCCCTCCAGCCACACCAGATGGGTCCGGCCCCTCAAAAATGAGAAAAACCAGGACAACACAGTGCCCTGGATCTCCAATCCTCAGAGCCTTTCCAGAAGGATACCATGGTCGATGATATCGAACACCGCTGAGAGGTCAAGAAGAGCCAGGACAGACAGATGACCTCCATCCCGCTTTCGCCAGAGATCATCCACCAGCATGACCAATGCAGTTTCTGTACCATATCTGTGCCTGAATCCTGACTGAAAGGGGTCCAGATAATCTGCTTCATCCAGGACTCCCTGTAATTGTCACGCCACTGCCTTTTCCAAAATCTTGCCCCAAAAAAGCAGGTTGGATCACAGTCCGGTAGTTGGTAAGCACTGCGAGGTCGAGTGATTTTTTTTCAAGAGGGGGCACACCAAAGCAGGTTTTAAATTTTCTGGAAAGACCCCCTCCTGTAATGATGAATTTATAATAGCTTCGACCCCCCTGCTTGTCACCGCCCTGGAAGTTTTAACCAACCAGGCGGGGCATTGATCTAATGCACAGGTAGTGGCACGAACAAATCCAAGGAGCCTGTCCACTTCCTCAGGGACAACTGGATCAAACTGATCCGAGATAACCTGGCCAGACCTCGCTCCGGACAACCCTATCTCTACATTATCCACACCAGGATTAAACTTCGAGCGAATTTGAGTGATTTTCTCCATCAGATAATCAGTGAAAGCCTCAGCAGATCCCTGACAACCGGGGCCCGGCCCCCTTCTACCAAGGATGAATCTGGTCACCTGAAACAAGGTCACTGGGTGATTATCCACAGAGGCAATAAAGGGTGGTGAAATATTGGAACCAGACAGCTCAAGTCACAGTTGAAGAGCAGTTGATGGAGCAGGTTCAAATTTGCAGAGGTGTGCAACAAGGTTGTGTGTTGTTCCCAACACTGTTTATTATATTCAGAGAGTATTTTTTCAGAAGCACTATCACATTTAAACATGGACATTAAAATTAATAGGGAATACCTGAATAACATCTGATATGCTGATGACACAGTGTTGTTGGCCACAAACCTTGCAGATTTTCAGTTGATGCTGGATCGAGTTAGAGCTTCAAATGCAGAATATGGTTTGGATCTCAATGCCAAGAAGATAAAATAGCTTTTTATAAGCTGAACACCAACTCACGGCAAGCTAATGGCAGGAACACAAGAAATTGAAAGAATGATTAAAATTGTCTATTTGGGGAGTATTTAAAATGAAAATTGGGATCCCGAGGTAGAGATTAAAATATGAATAGAAAAAGCAAGATCCACCTTCATTAAAACTCGAGACTTCTTATGCAGTAGAGATCTAACTCTTGCCACAAAGATCTGGATGGTGAGATGTTACATATTCCCAGTGTTGCTATATGGGATTGAAGCTTGGACATTGACTAAAGCATCTGAAAAGAGGGTCAAAGCTTTTGAAATGTGGATCTACAAATGGCTGCTAGAAATGATTATGGGTTGACCATGCGACTAACATAGAAGTATCACGCCGGATGGATAAAGAACAAGAACTCATTAAGACCATTAAGCAAAGAAAGCTCCAATATCTTGGTCATATCATAAGGAACAACATAAAGTATAGAATACTCCAACTTGCTCTGCAAGGAAAGATTCCTGGGAAGAGAGGCCCTGGACATAGATGAAGAACCTGAGAGAATGGTGTGGCATGTCCTTGGAAGAACTGTTCTGAGGAGTTAAGAACAGGAATATTATTGCTATGATAATAGCCGATATCTGGAATGGATATGACACCTGAAGAAGAAGAAGAATATGGCATAGTTAGAGCCACAGTGGCATAGTGATTAAGACGTTGAGCTTGATGACTGGAACGTCAGCAAGTCAGTAGTTTCGGAGTCAAGTGCTGCATGACAGAATGAGCTCCCATTGTTTGCCCCAGCTCCTGCCAACCTAGCAGTTTGAAAGAAAGAAATTGCAAGTTGATAAATGGGTAATGCTTTGGCAAGAAAGATTAACAGCATTCTGTGCACTTCAGCATCTAGTCATGCCTACCACATGACCACAGAAACTTCTGCAGAAACAGACAGCAATGGCTTTTTGGCAGTAAACAAAGGTGAGCACCGTCTTATACAACTGGCCTTCGAGCAAGGGAGACCTTTACTTATGTGGCATAGGTGTCATGATAAACTAGCCTGTCCTAATCAATCACAATTTGAGGTTCTCTGTCAGGGGATTTTGTTGTTTGGTCCAGGTAGGATCACTCGGTTTTGGTTTGGTTTCAGGGTGCGTGTTTGTTAGGATCAAAACAAAGTGGCTGGCATGGTGTCCCATTGAAAAGCTGCTTAATGATCTTATGAAATGTAAAACCTCCTTTCCATTCCTCTGGTAATACAACAAAGGCTTTCAATGAATCGCTGGTGTGCTCTGTCAATTAGCAACTATTAAAAAGAAATGGAAAGCTTGATTCCTGTCCCTTCGGCAGGTGTGCAGAAAGGAAACTTTCCATTTCTCAGGATTATTAAACAGCTTAAATAAAGCAAGGAGAAGAAGGGTTTTTTGTTTTGTTTTACTTTAAAGAAAACAAAAAAAAAACCCTCTTTCTGTCTCTTTCTCTGCACTTCAATGATGCTTTCTACCTGCTTTTGGAGAAGGGAAATGACACTTTCACTTTAATTTTAATGGTTGCCAACTGACACAGTGTGTCTGCAATGCTTTGAAATAACTGTTAAAAAGCTCTTTCAAAACATTGCTGATGCGTTAGCAGTAACTAATAAATAAATAAATTAATTAAAATTTCCTTTCACTTCTCTACAGGCAAGGAAGTTTGTTAAGCAGCTTCAAAAAAAGGGACACTCAGCTAGCCACTTAATGATCTTGAGCAGGGATTTTCAACCTATGGCCTGTGGGCTGGATGTGACCCCTGGCACTATTTCATGTGGCCCCCCACTGCCTCCACCACATCAGGAAGTGCCATGTGGTGGAGGAGGGGCAAAATGGCTGTCATCTGAAGCTGTTTGAGGGAGTGTGACCCCCCCCCGGCTTTAAAAAGTTGAAAGCTCCTGATTTTGAGAAATTGTAAACTTCCTTTTCTTTCAAAGGCAAACAAAGGCCAGTCTTTTGATTCTACTAAACAGGGTTGCTTGAAGTGTGGTATGGTTGATCCTTGCATGTAAGAATTGCAACCAATGACATATCACACCTCAAAGTAAACTTGCTTAGCACAAGACCAATGTAGATGAAGATTATTTGGCAGGTTAGTCTCACCCTCAGTTAAGATCATGGTCCAACTGGTGTATTTTTGCTGAGTTTTAAAATGTAAAATAGAAATGGTGCTAATATATTTTTCTATTAAGCCATTTAAAAAATCAAAATAAAGTAAAAACCTTTCCCTATGAAAATCTATCAGTGGTACTCTTGGTTAATTCATGCATAGTTTGGTAGAGCAGAGAATTAATTCTTCAAAAGCACCAGTTTCAGGGAATCATTTTTCATATTGTTTTGCAGAATGAATTATTCTACCAGGCTAAGCCTTCCGTTTCCTATACCATTGTTTGTGGGGAATTATGCAAGACATTGTACAATATATTAGCAATGTGCCAGGCTTAGAATGGCAGAAGTGAAGGATAAACGGAAAAGAACAATAAATAACAAAACTGAGGAAGAAATCATGATGAAAGAATTCTGGTTGACTTAGAGAGTGTATATTTGCAGAAATAACTATGTAATTCCAGTGCTTGATGAGCACTTTTCTAATCATCGCATTCTTATGGACAATGAATGTATTGGCTGTGGATTGCTGTCTACTGTGGAAATACTGAATGTTTTATTCATATGCATGCCGGTCTTATTTCTACATAGCTTTAAAACCTTAATTTTTTTCCATTGTATTTATATTTTACAATAGTAACAACATTAATGAACACAATATTAATATACAGTGGTACAGTACCTCATTTAAAGAGCATAATGCGCTCCATGCGATTGCTCCTTAAGCGAGTTTTCTCTTTAAGCGAAACACCATTGTAAGTGACCAATTGTGACTTCTGATGGGGGGGGGGGATTTCTAACTCTGATTTAGTTGTTAAGCGAGTTTTTGGTTGGTTTTAGTTGTTAAGTGAGATGACCATTTAGAGAAAATTCTGCTCTTTAAGCGATTAATCTCTTTATGCGAGGTTTTACTGTACTGTATTTCTTTCCCCCTGTTCCCTCTCTCCCTTTCTCACTCTTTGAGGCAGAGTCATATCCAAAATCTTATGAGGCTTTTCTGCGTAAATTATACTCATATTCCAAGTTTGTTATAAAGATCCTGTGCGCATTGGCAAGTTCCTGATCACCTGCCACATCCATATAAACAATGAAAGGATTTCAGTCAGTAGCAAAAGAATCCAAACATCTTATCCCTCCAGCTATATGTAGGTTCCTGCAATGCTGCCTGCCATACTCTGGAATACCATGCTGAGATTGATACTCACTGCATGATCTTCCACCCTTCAGCTATTGTCTGTCATGTTACTACTATTGACCTATTCAGGGTTTATGTAAGATGGACTTGTTCTCACCTTTAAAAAGGGGAGATAAGATGTGCTAATCCAGACTGATTTGTAATTTTGTCTGTTTCACTGAAGACAATAGGGACTGTGGTGGCTTAGTGGTTAAGACGCTGAACTAAACAACTGGAAGGTTGGCAGATCAGCAGTTTGAGACCTGATTGCCACACGACAGAGTGAGCTCCTGTCTCTGTCCCAGCTCCTGCCAACATAGCAGTTAACACTGAGCAGAAATGCTCCTTTTAAAGCACCCTCATTTTAACTCTTGTCTCTTGATATATTTTAGTACTCCTATTTTAACTTTTGTTTCCTTTGCTGTTCTATGCTGGTCTTGGACGATAATAAAGATTTAATCTGATTTGAACCTAGCAGTTTGAAAGCAAGAAATTGCAGGTAGATAAATGGGTACCACTTTGGTGTGAAGGTAAACAGCATTCCATGCACTCTGGTGTTTAGTCATGCCTGCCACATGACCACAGGAACGTCTGCAGACACAGACAGCACTGGCTCTTTGGCTGTAAACAGAGACAGATACTGAACCCTAGAGTCAGATATGACTGGCTTTCAAGGAAGGGGACCTTTACCTCATCAAATGCCTCTTCCCAATCTGGTCTACTCCCACCCTTTATGTTTAAAGCCTCTCCGACATCATTGACTCACTTTGACTGACCTAGCACCTGCCACCTGAGACACCTGCTTCACTCTACCAAAGGATAGCTCGGGCCCTGAAAAGAGGTCATGAAAGAAGGGAAACAAACTTGCAAAAGCTGCAAGGGGGAAGCAGCTCTATCCAGAGGCAAAGAAATCTTTCTGCAAAATAAGTCAGCAGTTTTGTTACTGCAGCCCAGGGAGCTGTAACCTCATGCAATATGCAAGCTTGTAGATCATGGCAGACAAGCAGAGCCCTTGATGACTTGCTCTGGTCTTTTGTTGTAGTGATTGCTTTTTTAATTTCCTTCCCCCCTCACAAAAAAAACCAATTTAAAAGAAAAAATAAAAACCAGAGTAAACTAGATGTAAAACTTCTGCCAGATGGGATGGTCTCATCTAAGAGACTAATCACTGTCTGTTTGCGAGTTGTCTATTGGAAAGAGTAGAACTGGGAATAGTAACTGTTTGGCACTACTCACAGAATCCTCTAGCAACATGGCCAGTGACAATCCTGGCTGAGAGGTTTTAGGAGATTTACCCCTCCCCGAAAGTTTCTGTGTCACTTTCAGTAGAATATAGTTAATCTGCCCCATTAATACTTCTTCCTTGAGGCCATCTTCCCATTGTCCCTTCCCTTGTGGGCCTTTCGCCCCTCCACCACTATTGTAATGTATCTCCAGTGCTACTTTGGCTTCATCGCCTGCACATTCCTTGCCAACCAATGACAGACATTCTTGTTTCAAAAAACATTGGTTAATTGAAACAGGTAAGGTGAAACCAGGTAACCCAGTTTGGAAAAGAGGAGCTATCGTATCACATTGGCCTTCTCCTTCCATCCTACGGTCATCACTTGTTAAATATTAAACCGTGTCAGCGACTATTGCAATATCATTTTGCACTTGAGTGGGAAAGAGGGAAGCACTGTTGAAGGAGCTGTCCAAGGTAGGAGCTTATAAAACTGTCCTGTCTTTTGGCTTCTATCTCTTTCTTCTTCCAAAGTAGCAATCACAATTACACTTATATACTGACACACAGTTCTTGTACAGTCTCTGGGTGGTTCACAAGTTAATTGGCATTTTGCCTCCAACACCCTGGATGCTCATTTTATCGACCTCAGAAGGATAGAAGGCTGAATCAACCTTGATCCCTGTCAGGATTGAACTTGCAATGTTTTGGCTGCAGTACAGCAGTTTAACCACTGCATCACCAGTATTTGATGCTGATTCTCCAGAAAAACAACAAACAACAAGCAACCTTTTATCTCCAGTCTCCTTTCTTGGCCAAGAAGACACTTTATGGGTGCCAGTAGTTTAGATGTGTAACCTTCACTCCTTTGTCTGAAGAAGTGGATTGATCCACGAAAGCTAACAATAAAAATATAGCAGTTAGTCTTTAAAGTGCTACAATGTTTTTTATTTTGTTTTCTGATACTTCTGATTGAATTATTGATAATAATCAGCAATCAGGCTGTGGACTCGAACAGGGAAGTTAGAGGGTTCTGCTGAGACCAGAGGACTGAGAATTGCAGCTTAGCTGTTCACCATTTTGCCTGAAAATAAATGTTGTAACAACATAGAACTTGTATGGTGCTCTGCTTGGTAGTGAAACACCATTTGACAATTAGGTGACTTAGGCTAATTGGCATTAGCTTCAATAAGTGCTCCATCATTTCTAATCAACTTACTTTATCCCTCTCAGTCTCTGCCAGTTTTATATGTGTATCAACAAAGAAGAAAAATATGAAAGGTTTTCTTGACAAATTATATGCTGTGTACCATTCTGGATAGAATTCAGTTTGAAGTGGAAAAGAGCAACTGAAATTATCAAGAACTTGAATGAATCAACTTTGAGGAGAGATTCTGTTTTTTCAGAATTTTTAGCTCATAAAACATTGAGGGAACATTGTAGTGTATCTGATTCCACATGTGTGAAGAAAGTGGTAGAAGTATAAGGTTTTCCTATCTTTCCTAATATTAAATTGTGGGACCATGAAATACAAAGAACAGAAAAAGAAACACTGTTAGTGGGATTTACTTCCACAGAGTGTTGTTCTGGCCACCAACTGGGATAACTTTGAAAGGGGTTCCAGAAAATATGTAGAATATGAGGCCAACTGGTCATGATGGTAAAATAGGGCCATTAGTATCAAAAGCTGTTTATATTTCTGAACAGCAGATGCTAGGGAACACACAGGGAGGATGCTGCTACACAAACGTGGGCTTCCCATTGGCAGCAGGATGAACGCTGACAGGAAAATGAGTCCCATTTTGAGTGAGGATGGAAACAGATGATCAAAAAGATTCAACATAGTTTGAGGTAAAAACTCTTTTAATTTTAGTAAGCTCCAGGAAGAAAATAGGTAATTCTGGTTTTGAACAATTCTTCACTGACATCCAGTAGACATCACAATGTTAAGAACAGTGGTGTAAATCTTCTCCACAAGATATATTGCTGAACTACAATAGGGAATAATTGCCAAAACAAGGATAGATCATGACCCTGTTGATTTACTATGTAACAGGTCACAGCTAGTCCACTCGATCTCCAGGTGGAAGTGAGGCCCATGCATTTTCTTCTTGGCCAAGACAAAGCTCAGTGGACCAGGCAGACTATCCTGGAACCAAGCTAACAGAAAATTCTTTCTGAAGGTCTGCATTATCTCAGGACAGGACAGGGGTACATAATCCTCTTGGCTGCAAGTTGCTCCCCACCATCCTCCATGATCCATTTGTGGTCAGAAGACAAATGCTACTATAGCTACCCAGTTTGATATCTAGGTCTGGGAGAAACATTCACCAATGCTAGGAAAAGAAATCTGTTTCCCTCTCTAACTGTTGTTCAAAGTGATGGAAAGGAATTTAAATTTTAAATTCCATGCTATTGATTGATTGATTGACTGACTGACTGACTGACTGACTGACTGACTGACTGACTGCCCTTTGGGTGCAGGTACCACTCAGAGTGCCTTAGTAAAGGTAAAGGTCACCTTCCTTTTGAACAACCTTCTGTTTTCTCCTTGCTCCTCCACCGACCCTGACGCCTGAGGACCACCTGCAGCTGGGAGTGGGAGGCTGCCATAGCACTTGTGCTGGGAGCTTCTCCACCACCTGGCTTCCTGGACCCTGCATCTGGCCGGGCTGCTGGATTTTGCCACAGCTGCACCTGGACTTAATTACGGTAGAGAGGTTCTTGATCAGTACTCCAATGGTATTTTGTTTGTATCGTATATTGTTGAATTGATTGTATAATTTTTTTGTATTGAGCATTGTTTATTGATTATATTGTGACTATATTGTTTATTTGTGTTGATTATTCTGTATTGGGTATTGTATATTGATTATATTGTATATTGGTTATATTGTATATTGATTATATATACTGTGTATATGTATATTGTGTGATTGTGAGCTGCCCTGAGTCGGGATTCCCCTGTTTGGGCGGCATATAAATGAAAAAAATAAATTAAATTAAAAATTAAATCTAAGGAAGAAACAGACTTGCAGATATGGAATCCAACTTTAGAGTAATAGGTTCTTTGGAATATTTTTCTCCTGCACTATCCTAAATGGATCTTCTGAATTAGGCAAAGGTTGTCCTTGCTTGAAAGCCAATCATATCTGACTCTAGGATTCATTCCTCATCTCTGTTTATAGCCAAAGAACCAGTGCTGTCTGTGTTTGCAGACATTTCCACGGACATGTAGCATGCATGCCTCGACACCGGAGTGCATTTTGCCTTATATATCTATTTCTGATGTCAGCTCACTGACTTGCCCAGACATGCCCAGCCACTGCTGGAACATGCATGCCATCAGGGGACATGATTCAGCTGAGGTGGCAGCAAGCATAGTGGTAGCTGCACTGTTATAATGTTCCCATGTAAAAACACATTACCTAATTACCAACCATTTGAACAGCTATAGCATGTCTTGAAATACGTATGTGATAGGCATATTCTGAGTTCAGATTTGAAATCAGCACACTTGATCTCTTGTAAATCACATGTGTTATTCCCAGTAGCAAAGTCATCGTTGTGCAGTGTTACAGGTTATTTTATTTTATTTGTTTTAAGACTGACTTTTAAAAATTGTTTTTAGTTTTATTGGGTGAAGCACCACATATATTTATGTAGATAGGATTACTTTGATCAGCAGATGTAGGAAATGAATAATTCGCTTTTCTCACTGCTGTTGTCTGCATATCCTTAGAATTGGGTTTGTTCCCGGGTGCAGCAGATTCTCAGGAGGTGTGTGAGATGTTCAAAGAGTGGCTTACTATTGCCACATTCTGGTGAGCTTCCATGGCTATTCAGAGATTTGAACCCAAGTTTCTTGACTCCTAGTCCAACACTCTCTCCACTACACCACACTGGCTCTTGAATATCTTTCATAGGCCAGCCAAAAGGATACCATAACATGTACAACCTTTTGAGATATCTAGAACTTTTTTTCAAGTAGAACATTACAAAAAAATAGATAGACATAATGTCTTGAGATGGAGCCAGGGAGCAGGCTCATTGGTCTACTCTAAATAAGTTCAGATCCAACCCATAGTGTGTATACGTGTTATAGCCTCTCTTTTTTTGCATAGTAAACTTGTTAACAACATTTTAAAGCTATATCCCACATTTGCTGTCACACTTGCTCAGCAAGAATCTGACCTCAAACATCTTGCACCTAAATAAACTACTCTCATTCCTTGAGCATGATTCAAACTGGAAAACCTTTTTTTACTTGAAGCATTCTTAGTAGGTAAGGTCTGAAAGGCATCAGAGAAAAACTTGATGTAGAAAACTTCCCATTTATTTGTTATATTTAGATGCTGCTTTACAAGAGAGGGAGAGAAAATGTTGAGCAGTGAACACTGCTGAAGAAAGAGAGAATAGAATAATTGAAATATCAAAACAGTTATAACAGTAAAATCATAGTTGACAATGCAGTCAGTGAAGATTGCTTGCATAAGAAAGGCTTAAGTAAATCTGTGTTGGCTGGTAGGGAATTCTGTATAGTAGAAGCTGATAATTAAGGTCTATTACGAATGATCCTTAGGGAGGCTTTATATGGAATTTCCAGCAAAGCAGAAGATCCCCGAGAAAGGCAGATTGATAAGTAAGACATGGTCTTAAATCTGTTCATTATGTTATAAAGTAACGCACAAACCAGAATCTTGTGCCAGTTGTTCATGAAGTATAACCTTTTGTCCATGATGTGTCGGAATCTGCAGGTTGCTGTAGCATAAGCCAAGATCCCGCTCTTTTAGTGGGGTTTACACTTGTGCAAGGAGGTATCAGAAAGCTCCTTGCGTAAACTCTGACAAAACCCTCACTGCCTGTGTGGCAGAGGATTGTGTGAGCACAGGACAGGGCAAGAGGTCAATCCTGGCCTCAGAGCAAATAAGTCTCCAGCATGATGGATTGAGCGCCTGTCTCTGTCCCAGCTCTTGGGGACATGAAAGGAGCCTCATTTGGGCATCCCCTGAGCGGAGTTTCTCCCACAAAAAAATCAGTTCAACCCAGAATAATTTCTGACATGAAATTATTATTATTATGGGCTATTAAAGAGCTTTTTAGAGCAGCTGAATGACTACATTCTGTTCAAGCTCCAGAATCTAGATCAGCCATAATTATAGCAATGCATACAGTTTTGAGAGTCTCCTGGACAGCGAGGAGAACAAATAGGTCAATCTTAGAAGAAATCAACCCTGACCTCTCCTTAGAAGGTCAAATGGTAAAGATGAAGCTTAAGTACTTTGGACATCAAATGAGAAGAGAGGACTTGCTTGACAAAAGCCTTGATGCTGGGAAAGGTGGAGGGCAAAAGAAGAAGGGGGCAGCCAAAAGTGAGATGGCTGGATGGTATTGTAGACGCGGTAGGCACAGAGCTAGGTGGGTTGAAGAAGATGGTGAGAGACAGAGGTGCCTGGAGGGCAATGGTCCATAGGGTCGCAAAGGGTCGGAATCGACTGTGCGACTGAATAACAGCAATAAACACACAGCACTTTGCACGAATCCAATCACATGGTTATCATTGCAGGTACCACCAACAGACTGGCTTTTCAGTAGTGGCAATGGCAAATACTGTATAAAGATAAAGCTTGTAAAAGGCTTACCAAGCCACTACAACAATGAGTCCAGAAGTACTCCCGAACAACAATTCTGCTCTTTCAGGACTGTTAATATGCTGCAAAAGAAAACACACTGCCCCAAAATGTATCCCCATCTTTTCTGACAATAATTCTGGGACTATTCATTCTTTCTTTAATCTCTTTTCCAAGCACTACTTTCCTCAGCAAACAAATGATTCTTTATCATCTGTTGACTGTGATGACTCTGTGGACTCTTGGGGAAGAAGGCACAAAATCTGTGAAAGCCCTCATAACATTCATAAGTACTGCTCTCGCAAATTGAAGGAGAACAAAACACAGCTGCAACAGAAACTCCGTGGGGATATGAACTCATTTAATGAAACTTGTGACACTCTTAGAATTTTAGCAGTGTCAATGACAAGTAGGTGATGTTAACAAGCCTGCACTGTAATATGCAGTCCACCTGCAGTGACTGTTCTTACGCTATTGCAATAACACCTATCTTCTTCCTTTCCTCATTTGTATTAATATTCTGATCATAGAGGCATCCATTTTGATTAATTGAAAATTAAGTCTGTATTTAGTGACATCATTTCTGAAAGCTGTATAGAGATGAGGACTGGAGGAATTGCTGGATCTCAGGTTTATTTTATCTCCTGTTCAAAACCAGCCAGCATGAAAACTGGTGTACATATCTATGTACTGTTTCCTAGTGTGCACACATTTTGTGAAAGCTTCCCCTAATATAATGCAGTTTTGTAAACACCATCCCTCAATATTTTTCAGTTGAGAACCAGGTACCAATATTGTAAAAAGGGTGTGTTACGATGCCTTCTGGTTCATTTATAGGTTTGCTGCTCAAATCTTGGTATGTTCATTCAAAAATGCACTTCTGTCAAATTTCTTCTACACCTTTTTGGGAGAGTTGCAGCTTGTGAAGAATTGCCTTTGTAAACTGGACTTGAAAGTGAACAAACATCCTTTGCAAATGTCCAAACGGTTAACATACCAAAGCAATATTTCATGCCTAGCATTAATGAGGTGTCTTAGATCTCTTTTCTGTCCTTTGTAGTCAAACTTCTTTCCTCATCCAGGAGAAGACAATTTTCTGGGAAAATATCCTGGAGAAGAGATCCTGCTTGTGGCCATCATGTATCCTTGACATGGAACTTTGAGGGCCAATATGATGTGGAAGCGCACCCTTCCTGTTGGCCCAAGCTCACATGATCATAAACACCACCATTCTCTGCCTTCATCAGAAGGCATCTTTTGGCCCTCACAACAATATCAAAGCTTCTGTCACAATGAACTGGCAGCAGGGATGATAGGAAATGTTCTCTCAGAGATGACTGGGAACAATTTAGCAACAATTTGAGAACAGGAAAGAAGAACAGAAAATACAATGCAAGCTGTTGGCAAATGAATTTTATTTAAAAAGAGTTAGAGTAGCAAAAAATAGATCGTGGAGGAAGGGAAAGAAGAACTATAATTACCTTTTCAAGGGAGGGGTAAATAAAACCTCTGAAAAAACATTCATGTTGTATTTGCAGAGGAATAAATTGGCACCGCAGTGTGATGGTGCGGGAAAAGGACGATCTTTGGTGTAGGACATGCCATACCTCAAGCCAAACCAGGCTTTTGCCACCCAAGGTAAAGTGCAGTAGTGCCCAAACTAAGGCCCGGGGGCTGGGTGCGGCCCCCGACGACAATTCACCTGGCCTGCGATGCCCTCGTCGCTCCTGGAAGCGGAAGTAAAACGCGCCCATACGGGCGTGTTTTACTTCCGCCTCCAGGAGATATGAGGGCTTCGCAGGCCAGGTGAATTGGCGTCGGGGGCCACACCCGGTCCCTAGGCCTTAGTGACTGGCTCCCTGAACCACATCATTGGCCCATGGCCCAAAAAGTTTGGGCACCCCTGGTATAGTGGAACAGCACAGTGGCTTTTCCCCTGCATCTGTTTGTCAGCCCTGACCAGTCTTTGCTATCTTTACTCCTGTTGCTTCCAGTGAGGTGAAAAAAATAATGCCAGCATAACATACGGTCGCTGCTGTTTTCCTTGCACACATAGCAACTGTCACTAAAATGGCACAACTTCTTGCTTGTACAACAAGATCCTCAATGCCTCATTGCCTGGCTTGTGAAAGTATCAAGCATCTCACACTACAGTCTACCAAGCAATCTGAGCTGTTTGACACAGTAAGGATCTTGGCATACCCTGTAGAGTACATTCCTTTCAAATGTAAGAACATTGTTCAGGTTATCTGTGTTAACCTGTCTTCATCTTTTGACAGGGGTAACATTACACATTTATTGTTTGCTATGTGGGTCAGGCAGTTTTCTATTGTCAAAGTTTTAAAAGAAATATTTTTTAAAAAAAGCAGAGCATTAGTATTGCAATATTCATAAAATAACAGGTAATATGTAATGACTATATAGCACAACACTTCTTTAAGTTAAAAAATTATGCACTCATATGTGACATGTTAAGTAGGTTTAGCAATTTAACAATCCAACAGTGCAGGAAATAACACATCACAATCCCTTTTCAGGGGTTTCTTGATACTCAGTAAATGGAAACAGTTTACCACTCTCTTCTTCTAGGGATGCCTTTGAATGGTGCAGTTTGCCCAGGGCTACACAAGATAGCCTTTCTCTCAGGGCTCACCACGAGGAATTGAATCCCTCACCAGATACTGTATCTAATTCACTGAATTATCTGGTGCGACTTGGTCCTTATTATTGTGCATAAACTCTCGAAGACCTTGGTATTATTTTCACTTCATATACCTGATTAAGGCAGCTGTAATCAACAGCATCTTATAAAGATGTGCCATTAGGTCAATTCTGACTTATGGTGACACTTTCCATGGTTTTTAAGGTAGAGAACACAGAACTAATTTACCATTCCATTTTTCTATAGGCACACCACCACACAATAAATCTGTCAGTCTTTAAGGTATGAGGAAACAATTTTTGCAATGGTGGCAATGTAACAATACGAACACTTTCTTAAGTTTATTTGTTCATTTTAAATCTATACACTGCCTTTTTAATGAATACATTAAAAACTACCAGCAAAATTACTAGAACAAGTCAAAACAACATATACAAATTGTCCCCACATTACTATTTACCTCATGAGTGTAAATAGATGACACTCCCTTTAAGATCTCCAACTGTTTACAAAGATCAATCATTGAGCCATCTCTGTCTTCAGGCTTACAGTCGAAAAGACATAGCATAAAAGTGAAAGGAATATAGAGGATGGAGGTGTCATGGGAAAACCCCATTTTCTTAATGTTTCCCAAAGATGGAGGAGACCTAGTTGTATTACAGGAGCCACGGCCGGGGAAAACACCGCCAGCCAGCGCAGCTTGCGCAGACGTCCCGACCTCCCCCGAACTCAAGACACCTGTCCGGGGGAGTTGAAAAGGGAGCGCCGTAGGAGCCATGACCGGGGAAAACGCCGCCAGCCAGCGCAGCCCGCGCAGACGTCCCAACCTCCCCCGAACTCAAGACACCTGCCCGGGGGAGTTGAAAAGGGAGCGCCGTAGGAGCCACGGCCAGGGAAAACGCCGGGGAAAACGCCGCCAGCTAGCGCAGCCCACGCAGACGTCCCGACCTCCCCCGGACTCGAAACACCTGTCCGGGGGAGTTGATTTTGCCCCGCTGGCGCCCAGAGACTACCTGGGGATAGGGGGTGGGTGTTCGCCGCAGCTATACCAGGACTAGATGGCAGGTGTGTTGGGGGGGATGTGGATGGGCAGCGGGACGATGTTTTGTATTGTATATTACTGAATTGATTACTGTAGGGTTATTTTCTTTGTATTAGATATGAATTGTATTGAGATTATATTGTTTATTGCCCATTCGGTATCATATATTGTTTATGGACTGTATTTTGATCATATTGTGTTTTACATTTATGTTGTTGCACTATATTTTGGGATGCTGTGATTTTGTATTATTGATCTGTTATATTGTATTGTATTCGATTTTATGATGTAAGCTGCCCTGAGTTGGTTTTCACCAAGTAGGGCGGCATATAAATCGAAATAATAATAATAATAATAATAATAATAATAATAATAATAATAATAATAATAATAATAATAATAATAATAATAATAATAATAATAATAATAATAATAATTACTAGGCCCCAAAAATCATTCTCTTCTCTGTGTCACAAGACTGCTTGTTTTCAGTACAGCCTGACAGGAGGGGGAATATGAAACTCAAGCAAGTGGCAATAAGATCAAAACCAAGCTTCTGGTTCAGTTTTAAAAGCAGAGAGATCAAAGCATTCACTTAACACCTGCAAGAGTTAGATTTTGTTCAATCCACTGACTGGTCAACATGCTGATGTTTGTCAGAGTATGAAAAGGATGTCGTGGGCTGTCGCAAAGGGTCAGACTTGACTGTGTGACTGGACAACAACAACAAACTAGTGTTTGGAGAGCTCTCAAAAGTACCTCCAGCAGCAACATTTCTTACCCAAGGTAGGGTGAGATTGCTCCCTGATACAAAGATGTTGTGGAAGGGTCAAGTAATATATGATGCAGATAGTATTATGTCTGTATTTATTAATATATGCTTGAATAAACATGCTTTTAAACTTCAGAGTTTCCACACTGTTATATTATTCCTTTACTATTTTGGAACACTCACTATTTTTAATTTGTTTTATAGTTTAAAACTACACTTTGGAGGGAATTGACTTTATTAATTTTAAAAGAGACAAATCCCTGATCGTTTTAGTGCTCCCATGGTGTCATTCACTGCTTGTGATAATCTCCAGAACAATACATTATTATTGCGTCTGCTTTTGCTTCTGCTTTTTTTATGCATGATAAGCAGTTATAATTCCAGCACACTCTCTTCGATTTTCTAGGGATCAAATCTCTTGATTATTATTGGAGTAGGAAATGCCAAACACAAAAACTTGGAAGAGCAGTTTATTGACTGTGTGGCTGCAGAGCAGAACTACACTCGCTGAAGTTCTTCCCCTGTCTTGTGGTGTTTTCATGATCTCTTTATACTCTTTCTGTGAAGCCTAGTAAGCAGTTTCAAGAATTTCTCTTTATCTGGGAAGAAACAGAGATAATCCGCTAGCTAGACAATTACTTCAGAACAAAACCTCACGAAGTCAGATGTTTGTTAGCTTATCTCTGTTGCTCATTGCATCATCTTCCTATTTTCCTATGTAGTTCCTTTCACCTAACCTAGTGTGAGAAAGATTAGCCGGCACAACAAGGTTGCCATTGCTCGAGGTACACCCGATTGTGGGTAAAAAATGTACCACCATCTTGGAGGAGGCTCGTTCTGTGTACAAGTTGACATTGCTGTAAATTAAACAAATGTGCATAGTGATGGGATGCCTGAAACCTACAGCAGTTGAGAAAATATATCCTCTTGTTGGTATTGCTCCACTTAAGTAAGATAAGGACAAAAGTACCAGTGGATACTGAGAGAAGTAAGCAAGAGAATGAACCTCAACATCATCTGAATGGATATGTTCCTCAAGTCCACCAACTCACATCCAGGACGAATTTTATGGCAAGAACAAACATTACTGAGGGAACTTCTTTGCTTCCTCTTTTACCCCTTTGGGTGTTGCAGGTAGATACAAGATTCTTGCTCTTACACTTATAGCTGCTTCTAAAAGTGTTATTTGGTGTTCTTGTGATGCTTCTTTGATGTTATCTCTCCACTTTCCTCAGGGTCTGTATCATGCTCTTTGTCATTCTCCTCTTTTCATATAACCCGTGTATGGTATGGAATTCCAAAACATTCTCCCCAAATGGGAAATCACCTCATTTGTTGTTTCTGTATGTAGTTTAAGATTGGTTCTATTCCAATTCTTTCCCTTATAACCTCATTTCTGATTTTATCTCTTCTATAGTCACCCTGGGACCTTCCTGAGACATCTCATTTCCATGGTTACCAACTTTTGTTTATATTTTGTTGTAAAATGTCTATGTTTGGCACTGGTAACATAAGATGGGAATGAATATACTGTGTATGAGGTGTTTCTTTGTGCTGGTCAGTATTGCCTTATGTTACAAGCACAGTAAAACTTCGGATAATGCTAAAACTTGGTTCTACAAGTCTTGGTGTTTATCCGACTTTTAGTGTTATCCGATGCATGTTAAAATCCTATGGGATGCATCGGATAATGTTAAAGCTCCATAGAGATACATTGTAACCACACAGGCTTTAGCGGTTGTTATCCGATGCATCCCATAGGATCTTAACGTTATTCGATGCAATTCTCTCCCCCCCCCCAGATTACTTAACGTTATGCGATTTTAGCCTTATCTGAGGTAAACGTTATCCGAGGTATTACTGTACTGTATTAAGTTATATGTAGCAGCAGCACAGTAAAGCGGGACAGGTTTTAGGCAAATCTTAGTTTGAATACAAGTTCTCCCAAGCTTTCTCTCTGTATAGCCTACCCTAGCCAATAAATACACTTGCATTAAATGCTTAAAGAAAGAGCAAAATATTGTTTACATACAATTCGTTGATGAATAAAACTTGTATCCAAGGATGCAATTTTTCCTGAAGAGTGACCCACGTGCTATGTTCACAGAGCCATCCTCTGTGGCACACACGAAATGAGACATTCAGGATTCAACACAAGGACTGCAATGGACTGCCACAGCCTTGAGGATATTATCAAGGTGTGCCTTCACAGGCAGTCTATCTGGCATGGCCTCTTCCACCTTCATGACAGTTGGGAATCAGAGTTCCTCCTCTGATCATTTTGCTGTTGGGCCCAATAGGATGGTTTCCAGTGGCATTTCCTCCACTGAGGGGGACCATCACCCCACCTAAAGGAGCCTATCTAGCCATAGCTGTTGGCCCCTTTAGGGAGCCAGATTAGTTAACTGCTGCCTGACACTCGGCATTGAGTCGCTGGCTGTACGGTCTACTCCATTACCATAGTGGGATGCCTGGCCAGACAGTAACATACAATTAGGTATGAGAAAAATACATGTGCTCAAGATTCTTTGTGAGATTGTTTTAGAAAGAAGTACAGTTAAAGTAAAGTCTGTGTCTTTTAAGTCTTTTAGGCCTGCCATGTGGCCTGCAAATTGGAGGAGCTCAAATAGATATCGTTCTTTGAAAGGCAAAAAAAAAAAAAAAAAAAAAACCCAACAAGAGAGAATAAAAGCTAGAACATACAAGGCCTTAAGACATGCAAATAGGTCAGGTGACTCCTAGAGGTAGAAATACAGGAAACTTTCCAATTGGTTTCTTAGGGTCACAACTTCAATTAGCTTAGGCTAGTATTTATGTCTTTATGGTTATTGTCCTAACACCCACTGCATGTTGGGGTTGCACTACAATACTCAGCATTAAGAGTGGGGCTAGCTGTCCAAATATTTGGTTTGCCTTATTGCACCTTATGTTAATATCTTCATCCATTTTGCCATCTTCAGTGAAAGGTGTTGCTGTAATCCAGATGTACTTGCTATCAATGCCAGATCATCTGCAAAAAGCAATTCATTCACATTATTTCCATTTATGAGCTTAGTTTTTTTGCTCATGCCTGGGGTTCACAAACTATGGCCTGTGGGATGGATCCGGCTCCTAGAATGAATTCATCTAGCCCCCAGGCCAAATTGCTGCTGATGCCAGACGTCCCCTGTCACTGGAAGTGCTGAAATTGCTGCATTTATGCACCAAAACACTGCAAAAATGTGGTGAAACAATTCAAAAAATAGCGTGGAAATGTTTCTCCCTCACTCCCTCCTCCAAGGGAAGTGGCGGAGGTGGGAAAATGCCTGGAAACACAGCACAAATGCATGCACCAGTGGTGGCGGGCGGCGAGGGGAAGAACCATGTGACTGGTCCCTCAGCTGGCTGAGGGGGCATAGTGAGGCCCGTGGCAGTAAAAGGTTGGGAATCCCTGGCTTATGCTGTCTATATAGGTGATAAATAATTGTGGCAATAGTACACATCTGTGCCTCACTTCAGATGTTACCACAAAAGGTTCCAATATTCCTTGACTCGTTCTAACCACACTTAGGCAGTTGCTATATAAGCTTTTACATAATCAGATATGATGTTCACTTACTTGATATTAGGCCAATGTTTGCCATAGCAGTTTCCTATCAACTCTATCAAATGCTTTCTCTTGGTCTGCAAATGCAAGAAAAAGATATATTTTCTTTGTATTATATTCTATATTTGATGGTTCACAAGAGAAAAATCAAATTAGAAGATGGAGGAAGGAACTCACTGGACAAGGAATAACATTAAAGGATATGGCTGAGGAACCAGACCTCCACCATGTCCCTTGAAAGATCCTGAATAGACTGAGGGTCAGAGGACCTAAATATAAGACTAACATGCTCAAGCCTTCTGCAGTGTGAATATCTCACCAGATGCCACTGTGCATGTATGAAAGAGAGGGAGGGAGACTCTTGTCTCTCCCCCCCTCTGCGTATAACCGAATACCCAGTTTTGGCTTGGCTATGTCCATCACAATCTGCATTATCTTCTTCCCATCCTTCAATAGCCTCCAACCATCCCTGAGTGGTGGTTCTGGAGGACACCAAGCTGGTGATCTCTGCTGCTTCTGAGCAAAGAGAGGCCAAAACCCTCCTCTCTGTCTCTCAGAGTATGTATATTTTCACACACACATCATTATATGGCTAAATAATTTAGTGTGGCCTTCTGAGGGGGGAGGGAAATTGGCAAACTGGGACAAGGTCCTCAGGTGGCCTTGCTTTGCTTTGTTGAAATAGGGGTGCAGTTGCCAGTCGGTAGACCTATATCTTAAACTCATCACACAAAGCCACTTCCAGCGAGTGGGTCTTGATTAGTGACAGTTCCTGTAATTCAGCTTCTTCGCCTCTCTACGAGAATGGACACGTTGTCATGGCGATTGTGGGTGAGGGGGATGGCAACGATGAGTCTGCCTGCTGAGCTTAATGCTAAGCCTTGAGAATTGGGGTGGAGGGGGTTATGTATGACGGGTTGCAGGATTTTATCTCATGCAAATGCAGCTGCTAATGATGTTATATTGCGGTCTCCTATTTCCTTTCTGATGATTTTGTGTATCTATTAGGGGAAGAATAAGAAGAGATGGGAAGATGGTAGTAAAAAGGCAAAGAGGCATTACAGTATTATTGTTAATGGTAACTTTTAAAAAACAAAACCCGGGGTATCTGCTTAACAACATCAGGTTCACAAAAACACAAGACAAAAAAACGCTACCCCTCCATTACAGCTTAAACATTAAGCTCTTCTCTTTCTTAACTATTGTTTGCTAAAGGTTTCCACCTGGTGGCTAGAGTGAGAAAGTGCCTTTTCCTCATTTTATCAGAGTTTATCAGAGTTCCCATGGGCAATTTGTGCCATACTGCCAGTTTCACTGCAAACATTCTTAGCAGATGGAAAGCAAAGTTGCTTTCAGAGCAGCAAAGCATTACATGCACTGGGTATTTTGGGAAAATGTCTTAAGAGATGTCTCCTGCCCTTACATCAGTAGAGGGAACCAAAGTGGTCCAGTTAATGAAGAAACCTTTATTAGTTTTTATAAAAATAGAATACAGTTGTAGCTCACTTAAAGAGCATAGTGTGTTCCACAGGATTGCTCTTTAAGCGAGTTTGCTCTTTAAGTGAAACACCATTGTAAGTGACCAATTGTGACTTGTGGGGGGGATTGTGAACCCCGATTTATTTGTTAAGCAAATTTTTGATTGGTTTTATTTGTTAAGCGAAGTGAACATTCAGAGAAAATTCTGCTCTTTAAGCAAGTTACTCTTTTTTTAAAAAAATTTAATTAAATTTTAAAATAAAAAAACACAATCAAAAGGTTACAAAAAATACAACATATTTGTCCACATTGAAAAAGATAAATAAATTAAAAAAAACAACATTCAGTATCACAGGACAACATGACACCAGAAACAAATAAATACATTCACCCTCATCCAACTCCATACCACCCAAAGTCCCAGAACAACACAACATAAAACAGTCATCCCTCACCCAACCCTTCACCTTCTTATCGTCTTCTCTCCCCTATTCTTCCATTGAAGAACCACCTCCGAGTGTCGAAGAAGGGGAGGGGGACCGGAACTAGAGATGGTTCTCATTGATGTTTAAAGGCATCAATTCAGCCTTATTATTCATAGCAAGTTACTCTTTAAGCGAGGCACTCTTTATGCGAGGTTTGTCTGTACTGTATATACTCGAGTATAAGTCACCCTGAATATAAGCTGAGGTACCTAATTTTGACCTGAAAACTCAGGAAAATAGATTGACCCAAGTATAAGCCGAAATTGGGAAATGCAGCAGCTGTTAGTGAGTTTCAATAACTAAAATGCATGAAAATATGGTAAAATTAATTAAATTTTTGGCGCGTCTCAATCCAACATGATCTTGGGACCTTGTGGTCATTGACCTAAGAACAAGCTGTTTCCCCTTTTTGGGCTCATTTTTGGGACTGAAAAACTAGGCTTATACTCAAGTATATAAGGTAATAAATTTTACATTTTACTTCTCTCCTTTCCCCCACTTTCCATTTTGTTTGGAATTTAGTCTCAATATATTTCCATCTATAAAGTTATTTTCAGATTTTGGTAAATTCCTCTGAAAAAGCAATTTGAACAGAATTCCCACACATTCCTCCGGTGCCCCTCCAAATGTCATGAAGAAAAGGACATGTGCAGTTTGGGGGAATACTTGCCAACTCCTTTGGTTTGCCAAAGGGATAAAGAAAGAATCAGAGCAAAAGTACAATTGTACATAATTTTTATGTGAATTGTGACAGTTTCTACCTCTCCTTGCTAAGTTGCAGGCAGGTGGGTGACTGTTTCCCTGACTTGGCAAAGGAGAGTAATGTCACTGCCAGTCCGCTGCACATGCTGCCAAGTTACACTTCTTCTTCCGTGTTGAGAGCAAACGTGAAACTGCCAAAATGAAGGCACCTTTTGGTGCCATTGAGCAGGGCTCTCTCTCTCTCTGCAAATGATGTGCCCCTCTTGATGAATTGGATTGTGCTGTATATCAAGTGTATGAAGAAGCTGTCCCTTTATTGGCAAATAGGTTCACTTGTAAAGAAGTGATTCACAGTATGAACTTCACCAAACCATGGAAACATTACTGTCAAGGACTACAGCTCCCAGAATGCTTCATCCATTTGGCTGATGGAGTTTGGGAAGTATAGTTTACAAACATAGCATTACATTGGCCTCAGCAACTGACCTGGCAGGACTCTCCAGAAACATTGGCATACAGAACAAACGTGTAGAGTAAATAGTCATGTAGTCAGTTTGGTGACAATTTATTCAGATGGATGGATGGATAGATGGATGGATGGAATGGACGGACAGACGGACAAACAAACAGACAGATGGAGAAACAAACAAACTGTTGCATCTGTGTTCCTAGGTGGTTAAGCCTCTGAATTTTTCAGTAGTTTTTGTGTGTGATATTATGTTAAAATTGATAATAACAAATAGCCTAATTTTCCACAGTGATGTTAAAATATATTTAGAAACAAAGAAAGATGCTAGGCAGCACCTTTACAGAGGGAAGTCTTATAAATCTACATTAACCACGGGCTTAATGAGTTGCTAAATGGCTGCAAAATTTTACCACAGGATTCTTTTTGTCTTGAATCAATTCCAGCCTTGTTGGAAGCAGATGGCGATCCCACAGAGAGACAGAGATAGACACGCATGCGTGTGTGAGAGAATGTGTGTGTGTGCATCCATGTATTTCATTTGAAAGGCCCCCTTGTGGAGAAATGTGCACTTTCAGACACAGGAAAACACATCAGGCTGCTGGCACTGGGAACAAGCAGCTGAGAAAAATAGTCAGAGATAGCAGCATTACAAGCTGTAGGTGGGGAGAGAAAGAGAGATTCTGTGTAAGTTTGTCACCTCAGTGTACTAAAAGAAAGATTTGGACACATTTCAGATTACAACTGTGCCTATCTCTCAGTGAATAATTATAAAGAATCAACCTAGTTCTAAATTAAGCTTGTTTACGACACAGACAGTGACTACAGCCATGAAATAAAAAGGCAGTCCTTGGGAGGCAAACTATGACAAACCTAGACAACATAATAAAAAGTTGAGACACCATCAGCACAAAAGTCCATAGTTAAAGCAATGGGTTTCCTGGTAGTAATGTATGGCTGTGACAGCTGGACCGTAAGGAAGGCTGAGTGCAGAAGAATAGACACCTCTGAACTGTGGTATTGGGGGAGACTCTTGAGAGTCCCCTGGAGATCAAATCAGTCGATCCTGAAGGAAATCAACCTTGACTGGTCCTTGGAAGGGCAGATACTGAAGCTAAAGTTCAAGTACGTTGACCACCAAATGAAAAGAGATGATTCAATGGAGAAAGCCCTGATGCTAGGAAAGTTTGAAGGCAAAGGGAGAAGGGGGTGGCAGAGGATAAAATGGTTAGACAGCATTATTGACATGGTGGGCATGGATCTGGGCAGACTCTGGAGGATGGTAGATAACAGAGGAGCCTAGCATGTTGTGGTCCATGGGGTTGCAAAGGGTCAGACAACAATATGACACATTGATTCCAATGGGAGATAGGGGTGGCCCTACTGTTAGGCAGAGTGAGGCAGTCACCTCAGGACACCAGCTGCTATTAGTGGACAACAAAGCTCTGCAAACACTAAGACCCCTTTCCTGTGCTTGCTATGAATTAATCTGCTGCCTTCCATTGTGGTTAGGGTGACCAGCTCCAAAGCAGGACAGCCCTCCCTCCCACTGCACATTTAACACTTGTGTAGCAAGAGGGAATTTTGGCAGGCGCACTTTGTCATTTAGGTTGCTTTTTACAGAAATCCTCTCTTCTTTTCCATCTGGCCATCACATACACGATGTAGGATTTTCCATTAATACCATCCAAGTGAGATTCAGTGCTGAGTGTCCTTAGCTTCTGTGCATGGAAGAGGAAGCGGCACCACTTTGCTCTTCTCTCCAGGCAGCAAAATGGCTCAAGGGAGGTCACGGTGACCGAATCAAGTACATGTCCAAATCCATGCTAGCAAAATCGACATGCACTGGGCACACAACAAAAAACATCTATGCATTTTCTTTCTGCATGTGTTATACACATGCTTTGATCTTTAGTATCACATTCAGTGGCGTTTAACCTACTCTGTGTGACAGGATTTTGGCTATTACATTACTTTCAAAAGGAATTTGCAGCCTTGTCAAGGTCTGCTCACATGCACAAAGCTTCTCTCCTACATATGCACTTAACACATCTTTGCAGAAAGAAAGAGATTTTGCTGCTGGTATGCATTGCCACCAGAATGCCACTAGCAGGACTCCTAGCCAATCTTTTGGTTTGGAGCAACAGGAGTTAGTTCCAAAGGAAGACAGTTTGGGAACAGCAGTCAAAGCATGCTTATAAGCATGCTTTGGGAATACAGAAACCTTCCATATTTGTAGATTTCCCTCTAAATCCATCATCCTTGGGCCATACAGTTTGCTATTAGAGGAAATGATTAGTCTTTCCTTATATCAACATTACTCTGAATTCCATATAAATGGGAATCTACTGTAAATCCAGACTACAAATGGGAAAAGTTAGACTCAATTTTATTCACATTGGGTCTTGTATATGGGGTAGACTGCAATGGATTTGCCCATGGACAAAATAGTCCAGAGAATCTAAAGACAGGAGGAGGTACAGTACATGGTGTGAAATAGCTTGAAGGTGAAATTTTGTAAGCTGTTTGTTAAGAGGATTGGAGAAGGATGACTACAACCCTGAGGATGGGTGAGGGAAGATATAGATATACAAATACAGAGGAACCAGTCTTGAAAGCTTTGCCTGGTGGTTTGCAATATTTGAATGTCCTATAAATCAGGAGTCCCCAACCTTTTTTGCACCACAGACTGGTTTCATGCTAAAAAAAATCATACTGCACACAGGCGGGGGAGCCCCACTTTAATTAAGCAATGTGGAGGAGGGGCCCAGCCACCTGCCTATCTGCTGTATCTGAAGCCCATGCTCTCCCTCAGTTTGCCAGCCAGCCCCGGTGGAGCATGCTGAGGGCAGAAGTGTGCCATTGGGGCTCCCAGCACACACACATACTATAAATCATACCAGAAGAAAATGATCCTTTTCTTTTGTCAGATCTGCAGTGTGATTATGCTCCTCAAAGAAATAAAATAAAATACATCAGAGCAAAGAGACAGAAGTAAATAAATGTACAGAGACAACAGAAGAAAGAAACAAAAGATATTTCATACGCAGAGCAACTTTTGAGAGAGAGAACAAAATGCAGCACAAAAGCACTTCAGCTCACTGAGTTGATGCTGTAATGAGTAACAATAACCTAATATGTTCCAGACTAAATGCATCATTAAACAAATATGTATCTCTGTATTAGACTTCACAGGGGGATGCTGGAAAACTAAATAAACAAATCACAAAGTTCTTGATTTAAAAGAAAAATTATGATCACTTTATTATTACTTAAAAGTTTTGCCCATGAAACTGTACATGGCCAGTTCTCAAAACAGCAAGAATTCAGAGCTTGTACCAAATATCATTTTTTGAAGACTATAGCTTCCCCAGCCAGCATGACCAATGGCCATGTCATCCAGAGATTACACAAGGCACAGCACTCAAATGCCTAGGTAGTCTCCAACCAGAAGCCTAAGTCAGTAGATTGGCTGATCAGTGCTTTGGGGAATTGACTTAGGCTTCTGGGAATTGAAATCCAAAAACCAAAGGTTGGGAAACATTGGACTGCATAGTGAGCTGCATAGTATAGACTCTAGACTATGCAGCTTGCCCAAGGCCATACACCTGGCTTTTGTGAGATTCATTTGGGAGGTTTCCCTTGCTTGAATGCCAGTTGAATCTGACCCTGGGGTTCAGTGCTCATCTCTGTTTCAAAGCCAAAGAGCCAGTGCTCTCTGCTTTTGCAGACATTTCCGTGATCCATATACAGGTACCTAGCTCACGTTTACCTTGGATAACGCTAAAATCGCATAACGTTAAGTAATCTGGGGAGGAGAATTGGATCGAATAACGTTAAGGTCCTATGGGATGAATCGGATAACAACTGCTAAAGCCTACAATGTATCTCTATGGAGCTTTAACGTTATCCAATCCATCCCATAGGATTTTAATATGCATCGGATAACACGAAAAATCGGATTACACCAAGACTTGTGGAACCAAGTTTTAGCGTTATCTGAGGTTTTACTGTATGCTACAAGTGGAAATTTCTCTTTCAAACCACCTTCTGTTTTGAGAGAAAGAAATGGGAACAGAAACTTCTTTTCAGTCTATGGTACACACTAAAAACAAGTTAAAAAGAGTTGAACTCATGATCTTCCTTTCACTAGGAAAAGGGCTACAATTATGGAATCTCTTCCAATTTTTGAGGATTTTCTTCCCTCCATTAACCACCTCGTCTCATTCAGTGGTAAAATATTTGTGTAGTACTTTCACTATACTGGAGAGACTGCTGTGGGAAGAAGGAATCAAGGAGATCCACTCTCTTCAGACTCATTTCCATAGATAGGGACTGTTTTGTTGGTGTGGGTATTTTTAAACTACAGTTCCCAGAATATCCTAGATGTCATGCTGCCTGAAATATTCAGTTCAAAAAGAAATATTTTCCCCATACCTGTTAGTTTTAGATACCTGTATCTAAAACATAATATTGTTCCTAATGTTCAAAGTGACTAACATGAAAAGGTATTTGCATTAAAGCACATAATAATATTTGTGTGACTTCAAGTCAATTTTTATGTACGGTGGTGTCCATTTCCAGGGCTTTCTAGGTAGAAAATACAGTACAGTGCTTAGAAGTGGTTTGCCATTCCATTCTTCTGGGGGGCATCCTGGGAATGTACAGCTTGCCCATGAATACACAGGATGGCCTGGAGACATAGTGGGGAATTGAACTCCCAAACTCTGAATCCACAGCCAGACACTTAAACCACTAAGCTATCCAGCCACCTTGCTATAGACACACCATATTTGTACATATCACAGGCACAGATTCAACCATTAATTTACTAATAATGAAAACTTTCTCATACTAATGAGCAATTTGTTCTAAATTATTAAAAGATGTAAAATTGATTCCACTATGTCATAAGTAAACAAGACCATCACCGGATTAGCCTAGATGCTTTAACTAACAGATCTCGTTACAGCAGATAAAGCCCTGAGGGTCACTTATCTATATGTGAGCTGCATGTAAGGGATTCAAAAGAGATATTTCTCTTATTATCACCCAGCAGTGCAAGACCTTTAAAAAAAAAAAAAGATTTACATTGGTATAATTCTTTTAATTCCAGTTGAGTTACAGAGAATAAAGGACACAAGTTAAATGGGTGCCTTGGAAGCATTTTAATCTTGTGTTTTGGCAAAGAACCATTGCCTTTATATTAGGAAAAAGAAGCATTATTAAAAGTGTTTAAAAGCCCTTATACATATGGACCAAAGATTGGAACTTGGTGGTTACAGGTAACATATTTACTCAAAATGAATCCTAGCCAGCTGCTCCATGAAGTATAGCTACTTTTATGACTGCAGTATAATAAGGATAACATATAAGCCCATTATAAGGATAGCCTAGTGTAAGGATAACATAGCCCATTATCTAGTGATGGGCATAATTTTTTTTTACTACCACACTGTGGGCACGGCCAAATCTCTGGGCATGGCCAAATGTCTGGGCATGTGACTTCCTGGGGGTGGCCATGTGACTGGGTGGGCGATCTAGTCATGCCCGCCACATGGCCATGAAAATGTATAAGCATTGAACATCAGAGTCCTAGAATGAAATCATATGTGCTTTTTAATAATCAAATGAAATACAGTACCAACGTTTTCAATAAATCAGAGCTAGAGACAGCAATGCTACTTAGTTCCTAAACCATAACTTTTTTTATAGCACGGCTGAAGAATACAGGGCAAATGAACAAAAAAATACAGAAAAGCTGCAGACAAATATCACAGTACAGTAAAACCCTGACTTACATATGCCTCGAATTACATAAAATTCAACTTACATAATGATGTTTGCACTAAAACCATGTCCTGATTTACATAAATGTCCATGTGTGTAAGGATCTTCCAAACAGGATTTTGTCCACTTGCAAAACTCCTCAAAACTCCCTTAGGTCAATTCATAAATTGTTTAGGGAGGGAGGGCCGCTAAGAAAAAATTGGTTAACTTTGAACTTGGAAGAAGGATCTCCCCCCCCCCCCCAAAGACCTTAAACTAATGGACATATTCTATCATTTAGAATTAGACTTCCCACTGCCTTATATTCAATCTTTGTAACTGGACATACCAGGAATTGCACCAGTATAAATGATGCATAGTATAAATGCTGCTTAAAATTACCATAAAAAAGGGGGGGGGAGCTGCTCTGCGTCCTTTCCATTAAAGTTATGTCCACTGGCTATGCTGGCTCAGAGTTTCTGGGAGCTAAACTAATAAATAAATAAAAAACCCAGAGGAGCTCCCTAGTGGTCCCACTGGCCAGAGAGACTCACCTCTCTGGCACTAGAAGGAGAGCCTTCTCGGTATCTGCTATGGAACCTCTTGCGGACTGAGCTGCGCCTCCAGGAAGAGCTATTGCCATTTAGAAAAGGACTAAAAAGCTGGCTGGCACAGCGGGTGTGGGGTGCTGCTGGTGGGGCAGTCCCCTCCTACTGGCTTATTTAAAACCGCCTGGGTCCCTTAGTGTTTTTAGTTAGTTTTAACTGTTGTATTGTCAGGAGGGTATTTTAAGTGCTTTTAATGGTTTTTGTGATTTATTACTATGCGACATTTTGTGCTTGAATCTTGTAATGTTTATTACGACTTGCTTGGAGTCGCTCTGGCAAGGGGTGGCAATATAAATTCAATGAATGAATGAATGAATGAATGAATGAATGAATGAATGAATGGAATGTACATCAATGCAGAATTTTAAGGCAATTGCCTAAAATTGTGACTAATCAGAACATGATAGGAAATATCTGTTAAACAAGATGGAGAAATAAGGTAGGTTACAATAATATGGAAATTAACTAATTCTTAAATGGTATCTGACACCCTTTTTGGTTTGATAGGTCTTTCCAAAGGCAGAGAAGAGGATAAATGCTAGAGACGTTCTAGTATGACAAGAAAGTTGTATATTTTCCAAAACCACAGATTCCTGGGTCCTGACAAAGAAAGAGATAAGAAACAGCTTAGCTCTGGATACCTTAGAGCCCTTGCCTGAGCATATTAAAGATATAATTGCAATGGGAGTTTGGGAAATAGCTATTCTTTTATAAACGGTTCCGAAGATAGCTATTAGTTGTGGATGTAAGTTAGTCCATCCCCATAAAATTCATGGTTGGTATGTAACAATCTGGGACATACCCTTTATTATAAAACTAATTAATGTAATAGGAGTGAAAGGAGGATGCTTAGGGAATAACGGGTTTATAGAAAGATTAAGACTTTTTATGACATGAAGAAGGTCCAGGATTTAATTATATCTTATTTACTCTTAGGGATTAGTTGATATATTGTTTAAAGTTTTTGGTGTCTCTAAATCTATTTTTGTCATTGTATATACTATGCATTCTCTGTTGATAGCGTTTAATATGGTCATGACATTCATAGAAGCAGCTTCTGTGAGCACAAATTGTGGGGAGACCATTTATCTCCTACTTGCAGCCCCCATATAATCTTCCCATAGAACTGGGAAACCCAACTGAACAGCTTTTTTATGTCAAAGAGGGCTGTAGGGAGGGGGAAGAGGACAAAAATCCCAATGGTACCACAATTGTCACAATGGATTTGGGCCTATGTGCTTACGCTTTGCTATGTATCTTAAATAATAATAACATGAAATGGTAAAGAGTATATTGAAGAGACAACAGACTAACCTAACCGCTTCACAGACCTTTAAATCAGTGGTGGGCACCAGCAGGTTCGCACCAGTTCGCCAGAACCAGTAGCAGAAATTCTGGCTGGCCCCGCCCATCCAAGTTTTGAAAGAAAGTAGTCCTAATTCAGGTGCAATGCAGGGCTTTTCCCCTGGCCATGCCCACCATACCACACCCACTGTGCGGTAGTTAAATTTTTTTGAGCCCACCACTGCTTTAAATGGGTAGTTGTACATTAGTTTCTGACTATATGTACCTATCTATCATAGAGTCAGGGAGAGGAGCTCTGAGATGTATGGAGATATAATTTATTTTTTCTTGCAATATGCTTTTGTACGCAATTTCCCATCCACCATATATTTTGGTAAACTGTAACCTAGAGGTTGGCCAGTATCCAGCCCCTTGTATCCAGCCAAAGTAGACTTATTGACCGAAAGAGATTTACATAATTGTAAATGTTTCAAGATTTTATTCTTGCAAGAACAGGAGTTTTGCTGATTGGACAATCCACTCAGATTTTCTCTAAGGGAGCTGTATTTCCTTATTTAAAATATTCTTTGCTTTTTTGAAATGAAACAACATGACACAAAACAAAACAAGCACCAGAAATCTCAGAGTTCACCCCTCTCTGTGAGCTCTCTAGTCTTCTTCTTCTGCGTCTAGGCCAGACGTGAAACTGCTAAAATGAAGGCACCATTGATGGTTAAAGGAGTTTTATTTCTACTAATACATGTACTCATCAGCAACAGGACATTCCTATTTTAACAAGTAATATAAATGAGAGGCTCACTTGCTTATTCTTATCGCCTATTTCAAAAAACTTAAATATTCATACGCTGGTTTTGTCCCTTTAGTTTTAACAATACCTGTAATAATAATTTTGTGTCAGAAATTGTGTAAATGACAGACTCTGGAGAGGGCCGGATGATTTGGCGCTGTGGGCCAAATTTGTCCCATGGGCTGTAGGTTGCTGACTCCTGCCTTAGATAATGTTTTTATAGGCAACTCATCCACATAGGGCCCCCCAATGTCTCTTCATCCTTGCATGCAATTAGGTCGTATTGTTTTGTTAAAATAATAGAGTATGATTTCTTTCTTGCCTACGCTCCTAGAGAAAAAAAAACCTCAGTCAGTTTTATCTAACAAATACTCACGCATTTTGTTTTGTTTTAACTCTGTTATTCTGAAGAATTGCAAGATCAAGACTGTCTTACGTGTAAATTTGTAAATCTAGTCTATTTACTGTTTCCTATTCATTACACAAGTGATTTATCTGCTGATGAGTGCCTTGATTTATTTATTTTTTTGCTTCCTTGATCTGTTCAAATACATTATATTTATCAGGAGTACAAGCTAGCAAGATAGTAGGATAGGGAATAAATTCAAGTTGTGCAAAGTTTCTGATACATTTTTAATGTGACATTCACCAAACTACAGTTCCAGATACGCATGTAGCATGCTAAAAATTAATATGGGTGGTTTTCTTCACCAGACCTAAGAGAAGAAACAGCTAAAGTATTTTTCTGGCTGTAGCAAATGACATGATGGCATCCCCCCCCCCCACCCCCCCACCCCACCCCAGTATTGAATCCAAGCAGACTGGCAGTTGGATCTTCCTGGTCACAAACATGTCTATTCTCCAATACCTTCTTGTCATTCTTTCCCTGCCTACTGCCAGAAACTATGGCCTGAGATTGTGACCTCGCTTTGCCTGATTGTAGGGTCAGCCTTATCTGAAAGCAAACTTTGTTGAGCACAAACTCAGCCCTGCCAGAGAATAACATGCTAGGTTACTATAAAGGTAAAGGTAGCTTTTGCTTAAATGCCAGGCATATCAAACTTTAGGGTAGGGTGCTCATCTCTCTTTGCAGCCAAAATGCAAGTGCTGTTTGCACGTGCAGACATTTCCATGGTCATGTAAGCAGGCATGACTAGACTCCGGAGTGAACAGAACACTGTTACCTTTCCACCGAAGTGGTACCTATTTATCTACTTGGAATCTCTTGCTTTCAAACAGCTAGGTTGGCAGGCGATGGGGCAGATGGGAGCTCACTCTGTCATGTAGTGCTCGGGTCTTGAGATGTTGACATGCCAATGTTCCACTCTTCAAGTTCAGCGTCTTAACTACTGAGCCACAGCAGTCCCTAGTAATGTGCTACCAGAAGGCAAATTAATCAAACATGCAGTCATAACTTTTCACACAAGCTTTAAAAGTTGTATTCTTGTGAAAGATAGCATCCTGCACTTGTTTTTGTTACATGTTGTTGTTGTTGTTGTTGTTGTTGTTGTTGTTGTTGTTGTTGTTGTTGTTGTTGTTGTTGTTGTTGTTGTTGTTGTTGTTGTTGTTATATTTCAATTTATATGCCGCCCTACTCAGTAAAAACCAACTCAGGGCGGCTAACAGAGTCTCCAATTATAACATTTCAAAAATAACATTACAATATAAAATACACTGTATAACAAAGCATATACACATTACAACAGGATAAAAAGCAATGGGGTAACAACAAATAAATTACAATATCATCAAATCATAACACATTGCAAAGAAAATACTAACAATAATAGTAGTGAAAAAATCATTCATTGAAAAAGTCTCATAATGTGGCTCTATGTTTGGAAGAAATAGCTGTAGCAGAATCTCAGTACAGTTTTCAAAGAACAACAATGCAAGAGAAGAATAAGTCCCTATTTTATGAGGTTTCAAACAATGAGATTCTACAGAAGGAAAAGAAAACAAGATTTCTTGTTTACCTAGACTATTTTTTTTCTGGAGGAGAGGTGCTAGTTATAGAAAGCGAAAGACAATGGATTTATTGTACCACTGAAAGCAATTTATGGGTCAAAGTAAAAGATACATTTGGTATACCTTAAGAAGGAGTGCTTCCTTCTTCTTCAAGTGCTGTATCTAATTCTGAATATTGGCTATCAGACATGAAGGTTGTCCTGGGAGCAATGTAATGCACTAGTCTTCCATTTGCTTTCCACATTACAGCATGACATCATCATCATCATCACCATCACCATCATCAACAACAACATCATCATCATCATCAACAACAAAGACTTTTAGAGATAAAGGTTTATTTTACTTTACAAGGTACCACTTTAGGTGTAATCTGGTGATTTTATCATTGATTTTTGAAGGCAATTGCTGAGGTTTTAAGGGTTTTGTTGTTGTTGCCTGAAACACACTTAAAAGGAACAAGACATCCTGGGAAGGATTGGAGAAGGCAAACTATTCCCAGCAGAGGAAGAGAGAGACCAATAACTCAATATTTCAATATAGCATATGGGATACACAGAAAGATCTTCCTCAAAGATTGTGGTACTTTTGGACCACAATTGGGCATAACCTGGTAATGTCAACCTTGTGTTGCTGGCTAATCTTTCTCACACTAGGTCAGGTGAGGGGGACCTGCAGAATGAACTCACTAAAAGGTGGTTTTATTTTGGCTGGTTAACTTCTAACCTAGACACGGAAGAAGAAGAAGAAGCAGTGGTTGGTCATGATGATAGCCAATATCCAGAATGCATATGGCACCTGAAGAAGAAGAATCTATCTCACATTAGGTCAGGAGAAGTGAACCACAGAATGAACTCACCAAAGAGTGTCTTAATGTTGGCAGTTTCACATCTGACTTGGACATGGAAGGAGAAGAAGTATAGCATATAACAAAGAGAATAGCCCTGCATCTTCAGCATTTCAGTAAGTGCTTTTGTTTTCTTTGAGGGTTTACCCAGAACTGGATGTGAGGAGTGGAATATTTTATTGTCAGAGGGAGCTTATAGCAACTCTATCAATCTTCTCTTGTAACAATATCCCCCCCTTTTATAGCCTTTGGGAACAACTTTGTTTCTGAGTACAGCAGCATAGGGAAATGGCCGTGTGGTACAGGTAACATCTTTTCCACAACAGATTTCTGAGTTCTGACTTGAGACTATGTGCTGCTACTATTTATGATTATTTTAGACTTATACCTTTTGTCATCTCAAAGGCCGAGGGCAGGTAATGCAGTTCAGGTGTGAAGGAATAAAGGAATGAATAGTTGGGCTTTAGGGAAGAAGTCCAGGAAGCCATCACCCGGCCTCCCCTTTACTACAAATGACACTTCCTGCACAAGTGCAGAAAGTAATGTTGATAGAGGCAAACAGGATTGGTACCAGCATCTGGGCTGTGATAGAAGCAAAGATGGTTAAAAATGCCAGTGACATTAATCATCTTTGTATTACGTATCAGGGCTTCATTGAGTTGATGCTGGTTATTATAGTATTACCCCTCCCCCCCCCACACACACACCCTATTTTCTTCCTATTTGATTATTTTTTAAATAGTGAGCATGTGGCTGAACAAATGTGTAATTAGACATGACTGTTTCATTGTTAATCTTTTCTTTTTAATCTTGTTATCGCTTCCTACTGAGGATGAAGCAGAGAAATGGTCTACTCAGGCCCTTTGGCCTGTTCTTGGGTCAGGTAGGTCCGTGAAAAAAATATTGTGTGCATACATCTTGCATGCTAGAGTAGGTCAATCAGTACCAATCCACCTTGTTTTGAGCACTGTTTGGGGGTTCTTCTAAATTATCACACTGTATTTTATCTCGTTCCTAGCATATATGTGCTGTTAAATCTGTTTCGTGTGTAAATTTTCAGAAAATTAAACACTTCCCCTGATTTTCCAGGGACAGTTAGAGGAAGTGTACTTTTTTGTTACATCAGTGCTAAGTATCATTTAGCTCTTCCCTTTCCACTCACTAGACCCAGAAATCCCAACACATTCTGCACTGGAAGGGCTAATGTAATGTAGACAGACCCTTCATTAGTACCACAGCAGCAGAAACAGCTATATTTTATTCCTGCAGTAACGATGGTACCCCTGATTTAAGTGACCTGCAAATACAAATACATATATTCCCAGCATTTGGCGGTATAGAAATGCAATAAACAAACAAATAAAATAAATAAAGCATTGCCTTTTTATCAGGCTGGAGAAAGAGCTCTCCCAGCACACAATAATGTACAGTCAAACCTCGCATAACGAGCGTTTTGCTTAGCGAAAAACTCGCATAATGAGCAAGTTTTTTGCTAAGCGGTCTGACTCGCATAACGAATTTTTCACTATGCGAGTTGGACTTTTCCCTATGGAAAAAACTCGCATAACGAGTGTTTCTATGGGGAAAACTTGCATAACGAATTTTTTCACTATGCGAGTTTTCCCAATAGAAATGCTCGTTATGCGAGTTTTTCCATAGGGAAAGTCCAACTCGCATAGCAAAAAATTCGTTATGCAAGTCAGACTCGCATAGCGAATTTTTCACATAGCGAGCAACCTCGCAGACGAATTAAATTTGTTATGCGAGGTATGACTGTATTGGGAATATCAAATCAGCAATAAAGCATGGATTAGTGGAAAGAAAATGCTAATTTAAGTAATACATATTATTCAAGACTTCCTCCCACCTATGAGACCAATAAATCTAAGTTCTACAATTACTTTATTCCACTACCAAGTAGGACAGAGAAAACCCAAGCCCAAAACAAACAGATTGTTTTAGAGATTGAAGAGTCACAAAGTCTAGTCTTATTTAGTGTCCAAGAAAGGGTAAACTTGGAAAAATGAGCAGGGAACGAGTCTAAAACCTGCTTCTTTTCTGTCAGTGTCTTCTGGTGAAGAAAACAGTGTGAAGAGGAGATAGTCTGCTAGAAATGGAGACTCCCCAGCCAGTCAAAAATCTTGTATAGAAAGACTCCATTTGTAGAAGAAGCGTTCTTCACCAGACAATCTCCACTACTCATAGAGGGGGATGAACCTAGAAGAAATTTCTTCCTACTCAGCTCTCAACCAACCTTTTTTCCTGAATGCCTGACCAATCAACATTGCAAACCTGTATTGGTTTTATGTTAAGCTTAATTGTCAGGGCTTTCCTTCAGAGAATCCTTCTTCTTCTTTTGGTGTATCTGAATCCAAATATTGGTGATTTTCATGGTGATCAGCCATGAAGACTGTCCTGAGAATATAATGTAGTAGCTTTTCAGCTGCCTTATGCATCACAGCATGACCCCCCCTCCCCCCCCCCCGGGTACCACTGATCCAGTTCCGCAAGTCACTTTCTGGTCCTGAGCCCTTTTGGCACACAAAGTCCTCATCAGCCCCATGCCAGTATTGATGTAGCTGCTGCCCTCCATAAAGATGGATTCAAGTTGGATTTAATCCACTTATGGACCATCACCCAAGGCTGTTAGTCTTTAGGGTTGTCAGGTTAATTAACCGCCACCTGGCACTCAGCATTGAGAGAATCCTAGAATGTTTAATTCAATGAAGATGCTGACAAATTTCCGATAGAGAGCTTTTGTTACTGTTAGTTAGTTCAGTATCATATGCTGTGTACATGTGTAGATCCTACAGATGGCATTTTTCTAGGATCATTAGTCTAAATGTTTTGGGATACACAGAATGTCTCATTACATCAGTTCTACAAAAGTCTTATTTTCAGTTTTTATAGCAATAGATGTGGAATAGAAAGGCATTAAACTCTAGTTTTCTGTGGAATCACATCAACAATTGTGATACCTCTGCTAATAATTAAATGAGCTTCCAGTGTGCACGCACTGTAATTTGATTTATAGAGCGATTACAGTGTTAAATATGGCTAGAATAGGGGTCCAAAACATCTGGCATTTTATCTGTTTACAGCTGATATAGAATTGACTTCATCATTTTAGATTTGCTCAAGTGTGACATGAACAGGTGTGAACACAAATATGTAGAACAGGCACAAATTGGTAAGCAAGTAAATAAATATCCTCTACCTTGAAACAGAGGACTTACTGAGGATGGAAGCAGCTAGACCTTGCTTTCTTGAGGTCATTGTGTGAGATGATTATGTAGACTGACAGAAAAATAAGGGTGAAGATTCTTGTATAATACTAAAGGAAACCCAGCACCACAAGGGAATACCCATAGGGATATAAATTGGACTGGATTTGCCTGTTTATAATCTAGTCTGTCAGATATGACATGTGGCTCCCCAGCTGCTTCGATTTCAACATTTGCTCTCTCCAGAGAGGTTTCTTTTGCTCTCCTTTTCATCCACTGTTTTTTCCTTTAATGGAATTGGATTTCAGTTAGATCACTGCCCTTTTCTATAATGAAACCTCCTTTCTTCTGCCGCAAGTGTATGAAATAAAGCAAACAGAAGGAATTACGCAGTAGGCTAAACTTCACCCTAGGTCTTGCTGAACCAATTAAGCCAGACAGGATGTTCAATAGTGGGGCAAACAGATGTGCTAGATAGGCTTGTTTTGTATGAATCGCCTTTAATATATATCACCTTTAATATATATGTATATATTGCAGAGGCATTCATGGAGTTCCTAAGGCAATGAATGGATCTGTGTCTCCCCGGCTTAATCATGCCCAATGTTTTCTCTGACAATTTCTCCTGTAGCTCCTTCCTTTCATAAAATTATAGTGATGGAAGGGATTTTTGAGGTCATCTAGTATCATCTGCTGCTCAAATGAAGAATTCAAGATACAATTATAGCATTTCTGATTGACAGCGACTCAGTCATTTTTAACATACCTCATTTACAGAGTGAGAAGAGATTCCTGCTTTGATTCTCTATATGGCAGTTTCTTCTTTAAAAACAAAAACAAGAACCCCTCCCCCCCACTCACACCAAATAAAAGATCCCTATTAACTATCTCATATCTTCACAACAGTGCTCTGAGTTTGAGTACAATTGGTTTCTAATGCAGCATATAACAAAAGCTTCTGTTCTTCGTCCTCCCCACCCCAATTCACTGGTATGTAATGCACTTGTTTTGCCATTAGCATATCATTCCATTAACTCTCCATCCATTAATTCAGGGATGGAATTTCTTCTTGCCTCTAGGAGTCAGATATGACAGCTTCAGTCATGTCACAAATTCTGACCTTTGGTAACTCTTGTACTCATGCTTTATTCTAGAATAGTTCTGTATTTTTATTTTCCAGTTGTTATCTATTACTGGTGAAGAACTTAAGGGAGGCTTTAAAGAAGCAAGTAAATAACCAATAAGGAATGTGAACAATATTCAAGGGCATTTTAATGCATAGCCATTGCTTGGCTCACACCCAACTGCACCGAAGAACTGTTTTGAGGGCAAAGTAGTATTTATGGTCAGCTTCTCAATGTATGCACCAAATGTGCGTTTGTGTGTGCTCAAGCCTACATTCTTCCTTCCTTGTGCTTTCTGCATAGAAAATGACTTCAGCAATCCCTAGCTGCAATTCTTTACCTACCTTCAGATGAGATCTTACATTTATACCTCTCTGGGGTGCTTGAAAAGCTACACAAAGCTGTAATGAGTCTGGGTAATATTTAAATACATTTGCTTAGGCTGTATTTATCTTCAGAGTCAATGAATTATTGACAACAGTTTTTCCCATGGCCTGGAGTGAATCACAGCCAGAAAGTGTAACGAGACAAATGACAGTGCTATGGTGAGTGACTAGAATCTAATACGTCAATGCTGCCTCAGCTAAACACTGGAAGACAGGATGAAGCTGGAATTTAATGAGAACAGCTCTACTCAAGTAATGTTCAACATAAAGATTGTCCTGATGAATGTTAAACTCAACCTCCAGGGTGATTTGAGAGTGGACGGGTCCACACACACACACACACACACATGGTGTTCACACCTAATGGGCAGTCTTCTCCAATGTGTGCTTTTTGAGCCCCTGTCAGGAGATTCTATTTTTTTCCAGTGGCTCCTAGATATGCCATCCCTAGTGCCTTTGGATTCAGGGAATGGAAGTGCTGTCAAAGCAGCTTCCAGGATCAAATTCCCTTATATTTCTTTGCATGTACTATCAATCGAAACTATCTCGGCAACCATGGTTTTAATCAGCAATGCACACACACACACAATTAATGTTTCAAATTTTAAATGAAGTGATGCATGTACTGTATTATCAATGATCTAGAAGAGATGGGGGGAAACCCAATTATTTCATTCAATGGAAGCATTCAATTAAATTCAATGGACCAGTTTATGTTTGGATGGGAGGAGTGAAGCAAATGGTGCATCACTCCTCCTCTCAAACGAGAACTGAGAGTTTTCTGACCCATCCACATGCGCCTCAATGGTCAGTCTCTATAGGCCCATGGTTAAAAGAAGAGAGGGTGCATTGAGCAGTTCTGCTGCTGTCATTGTGTGTGCCATTTCTGTCTTTTCACATTTTGCAGCTGGAATGTGGTCAGGCAGGTTTATGTAACTGTGTACAGTTCTGCACAAGAGTTGCTGTGGCTTAGTGGTTAAGATGCTGAACTTGATGACGAGAAGGTTGGCAGGTCAGCAGTTCAAGATTCAAGTGAGCTCCCGTCTCTGCCCCAGCTCCTGGCAACCTAGCAATTCAAAAGCAAGAAATTGCAAGCAGATGAATAGGTACTGCTTTGGCAGGAAAGATAACAGCATTATTTGTGCTCTGGTGTCTAGTCATGCCTGGTACATGACCACAGAAATGTCTGTCAACACAGATAGTGCTGGTTCTTTGTAAACAGAGATGAGCATTGACCCCTAGAGTTGGGTATGACTGGCTTTTGAGCAAGTAAGACTTTTACCTTTACAGTTGTGTATAATGGGCTTTGGCCTTGCATAGAAGCCTGCAGAGCTGGATTAGATAACATACTGTGCCCTAGACAGCAACTGACTGGAGCTTTCTCACCAAGATGGTCAATGGTGAGTATTGCTGGGTTTCTCAGTCCCACAAAATTTGGAGTGCCACTTCGTGCCTACCTCTGTGTCCAGTTCAGTATCTACAATGATAGATTCAGCTGCCAGGCAGCTTTATTTACCTAGGCCCAGTGGTGGGGTGTCAAAATTTTTACTACCCCACCGTGACGTCATCACAGTGTGGGCAGAGCTAACGGCATGATGTCATGGGCGGAGCCAACATAATGACATCATGATGTTGTGGGCGGGGCAAAAGAAAAATAAAAAAACTTAAAATAAAATAAAAATAAGTGCATGCACACACACACCCCTCAACCCACCCACAACACAAACCCGTAAAATAAAATAAAATAAAATAAAATACATTTAAATGCACCCACCCACCCACCCCAAACACAAATCAACTAGCGCTTTTAAACGAGAGCTTAAAGCTTATTCTGGCTAATCTTTCTCACACTAGGTCAGCTGGAAGGAACTACAGAATAAACTCACCACAAGATTGGCTTCATTTTGGCACTTTTCAACTTTTCAACAGTTAAAGAGGTTAGGTACTAAGTCTTTGCCTAACCAGTTCTCTAGGATAATATGCCTTAATGTAAATGTAAAACAGCTGTACCTCCTTAAGGGTTCTCCAATTGGAACAGCAATTGGAACAGCACAGGTATAGCTTATTGATGAGATAACTCCAAGACTTTGCTTAAAAAACCCAAGCCAGGCCACCAGGCCTGCCAGCTGCCAGGTCTTTTTAGGAACTGTGGTAGTACGTCAATATAGGTAAAGGTATTAAATACACATTAAAATACACACAGACACACCACATCCAAAGGTGAGCCACTTACCCTGGGAGCAGGCTACAGGGAGCTTCAGGCTAGCAGCTTCTCTTCCTCCTCCCCACTTGGGAGGATAGCAAGGAGACCGTGCACAAGCACCAAGCACTGTAGGCATGCATGCACACCAAGTGAAAAGGTAAGCCCTGAAGATGGTTCCCCAAAAGCTGCTACTGGTTCTCCGGGACACTGGGAAAAGTTACTACCGGTTCTGGCAAACTAGTGTGAACCTGTTACATCCCATCACTGCCTAGGCCCCATGTACCTCTTCTAGAATACAAAGAAACACAACACTTCAGGGTCCCCCTTTGCCACCTACTCCAAGATAGTGGTGAAGCTAGAAGAAACCACACTGCAAGTTGCACCATATCAAGTTGGCATTGTCCAAATGATGCAAGCCTACTGGGTTGTCCATGAGGGGAAAAGAGGATGCTTGCTCCCCTCAAATCCTACATTTATTTGTTATTTTAATTAACAGTCAAACATATCACGCTGTAGTGGTATATGAATTATGAGGATAAACACTACACAGCATGGTCTCACTCTTCCTGCTTGAAATCCCTGTGGAGAGTCTGGCAAGTCCACAGTCCTTAACAGCAGCAATTTACCCACATTCTTGAGCATTTTGTGCACATGAAAAGCCCTTAATGCAACATGTTAAAAAAAGATAAGGGGTCGGTAATTGAATTAAAGAAATTAATTATACATTATTTGAAGACATATTTCCTTGGCTTAAATCCCGTGCCAGGCCATTTTATTGAATGATTCAACATTCTGATATTCTGAAAGGGAAAGGGAAACTCTCCCTCATGGTCTATACTGGACATGATGAACCTTTCTCTTTGGGGACTTTGACCTCGTGTCTGGCAAACTATGTGGAATTCACATAAAATTCTCACCTCAGTTTTAATGTCATTAAATAGTGCAGGAAAATCACTGTTCTTGCATCTCAGAACTTGGCGACAGTACTTGAAGAAAAACACCCAGAATTCCACCATCTCCCTGCACTGGAAAAAAATGTATTCTTGCCAAACTGTTACAGCCTCATTTGAGACCTAAACTCTTTGCCTGATCTTCCATTCCTTCTAGCAGTCTGTTGACTCTCAATAAATAATAAATTACGATGGTGGCAACTCCCTCCCTCCAAGAAGCTGTACTTTTCACTTCAGTATAGCTGTGTGTTTTAGTTGCTGTATGCAATATTAACAGCCTCTGTAGTGGACAGTGTGATGAACTAAGACACAGGAGACCTGAGTTTGAATCCCCGTTCAGCCATGGAAACTCACTCGGGCGTGTAGAACAGGTAAAACCATTCCTTAAATATCCCTTAGTTATATGTAAGGCTTGGACTTACCTTGGAAGTCCAATTATGGTCACTGTAAGTTGGTTCTGACTGACGGCACATAACAACAGTATAACAGTGGAGCTCCTTTATAGGTGAAGCAATGGAAAATTTGTGCAAGTTAAGATAAAGTTAAAACCGACTTAGCATCTGAGTCCTTTTCTAGTTATCATTAAGGCTTACTTGGAACCTAAGGAAACTATAGCAGATTCAACAGCCTCTAATTTTCTGCCCCTAGTTTTATTACCTGCCTTGCGCCATCTGACTTAAAAAGGACGCTATGGTGGTGGGGGATGGGATTTGCCACACACACCCCGCTGCCCCCTGGACTTGCCTTTGGCCAGGGCAGAGAGACCACTGCAGTAGGGTTGTATATCATTATTATTGTTATGGGCCGTTTTTGTAGGATGTGTACACTAATACCCCGGATAACGTTTTGACATGGTTCCACAAGTCATGACGTTATCTGGTTTTTAGCGTTGTCCGGGGTATACTTCGAACAATACTAAAAAAACCCTGAGAAGAGGCGCTCGCACACGCACAAAAAGGCGTGCCAGTGGGAGCCTCTTCTACCAAACGGGTATAGCAACAGTGATCGCACGTCAAGGCAAGTGATCAAAGCGGGGAGGGGGAAATTCGGAAAAGCCGACCCTTGTTTAGGTGAACGAAAAGGGGATCGCACATCAAGGCAATGGATCAAAGCGGGGGGAGCCACCCCCTGCTTTGATCCATTGCTTTGACGTGCGATCCTCGTTGCTATAGCGAGCCCAGGAAAGGGGCCAAGAGCGGCAATTTCAGCCAAGCCACCACTTTCCCGGGCTCGCTATAGCAACGAGGATCGCACGTCAAGGCAAGGGATCAAAGCGGGGGGTGCCACCACCCCTGCTTTGATCCCTTACCTTGACGTGTGATCCCCATTTTGTGCACCTAAACAAGATGCCTATTTGATTATCCACCGCCTGGGCTGCCCCTTTTGTTATTTCTCCCCAGAAAGGGCTCCCAGGGCAGCGCTTGGTGTGCCCCCCCTACGGCGGAGAGGATCCATGGTGTGCCCTCCCTACAGCGGCTCCGTGCCGATTATCGATGTTAAACGTGCCCGCTAATTTTGAGTTGCACTAAAACTGCACTCCAGACTCTGCCTCCCTGCTCGCGCTGCTCACACACACCGAGCGGAAGAAACAGCCTCAAACGCCACCTACTCTATTCCCCAGGGAAGGATCCTAACATTGAGGAAGGGGGGAGAAGGGCAGCTCCCCCCCCCGGGAAAACCACCCGCGGCACCTTCCAACCTCCCCCCCATTAGCTCTTCACCAACAAGGCTAAGCCACCAACCTGCCTTGCCTGCTTCCCTCTTCCACCCCCCCTTGCCAATCCGGCTCGGGTAAAGGGGGTTCCCGGGGCCCCCGCCGGCTGCCTTGGTCCCCAAGGGTCAGGCGAGAGTTTCAGGAAGTGGTTGGTGGGAGGGAAAGGTGAACTAAAACTTCCACTCACTTTCCCGAAGCAGCCTAAAGTGGTGACTCGGGTGTAGAGTGCACTCGGGTGTAGACCGCATCATCCCAAGAACATCTGTCTGTCACACCAGGGTGGATCGGAGAGGCTCCCTTGTTGTCCCTTCGGCGAGAGAGGCGCATCTCGCCTGCACCAGGAAGAGGGCCTTCTCTGTGTCCGCCCCGGCCCTCTGGAACCTCCTGCCCACCGAACTGCGCCTTCAGACAGAGCTCCTGCCCTTCTGGAAGGGCTTGAAAACCTGGCTGGCAGGACAAGTGTGGGGACCCGGGAATGCGAGTTCACTTACCAGGTGGCTTATTTAATGGATTGCCACCCTGGGTCTGGAAGTGGGACTGTGTATTGTTTTTATTTTTGTGGTCAAGTTTTGATGACTTTTTAACTTGATGTTTTTATTGATGTAGATTATCTTATGTTTTTATTCTTATTTTTAGTCTCATGTAAGCCGCTCAGAGTCGGGTGCTCCCAATTGGGGCGGGGTATCAAGTGTAATAAATAATAATAATAATAATAATAATGAAGATCCAGCTCTTTCCCACCCACCACGGAGATCTTCTTAAAAGGAGACCTGCCAAAGGAGAGAGAGATACACAAACAACTTGTCAACTTGGCCCCCCTTTTCTCCCATCACTGGGGGCTACCTCGTCCTTCAGGGAAGGGACTGGAAGTTAAAATCGGTCAGTTTCAACAGCCTCCCCCCCTTCTGCCTGCCACTGTCATCTCCCCATTGTGTGTGTGATGTTAAACATGCCATTAGGGGTTTGTCTCAAAAAAAACCCAATTCCAATAGAAAAACAACAACAATCCGCGGCTCCTCCTTGCCTCTAAGAAAGGACCCAGGTTCCTGTGCTCGGCCGGGGATCAGCAATGGAGAGGGACGGGGGGGGGGGGGAGGAAAAGAAGACAACGTTTAAAAGGAATAAGGGAGAGAGTGACAACACACAAGGAAGGAGAGGGGGCACCTCTCGGCAATTCTCGCTGCTGCTGCCCCTGCTGCCTGCCTCTCTCAGCACCACAAACCCAACTGATCCAGCCTGCACATGAGACTCAACATGGTGCTGCTGGATCACACAATGAATTGGGTTAGTGTTGTGGTAGGGTGGGGGCTGAGGAGGCTGGAGTAAGGTACAGTATTGACAGAGTGTGTGTGTATATGTGTGTGTATTACAGACGCTGATCCATGAAATATCCCTTCTCCCCTCGCTTGCGCTCGTTCTCTCTCTCACACACACTGTATGGCGGCGGCGGCGGCAGCGGGCTTCACTTCTCCTCTCTCGGACAAAAAGATCTGAGGCCGCCGTGCGGCTGCCTGGGCAAGGAGCGGCTTGTCCGAATTTGACCAGTCTCTGGGTTTCGCTGTGTGGCATTCTCACGTGTGAGGCGGGGGTTGGGGAGAGTATGGGGAAGATCTCCGTAGCGTCCCCAACGCCCGTTTGACACGCACGCGCCTGCACGGTGTTTGGAAAGGGTATGGGTCCCCATACCCTTTCCAAACATCGTGGGGGCGGGCGCTGGGGGGTTTGAATTGGGTAGATGTTCTACTCAATCCAACCCCACCCCCCCACACGTGATTGTACCGGATAACGTTAAAAATCGCGTTATTCGATACAAGATTTTTCCAAAAATCTTTTAACGTTATGCGGTTTTAGCGCTATACGGCACAATCGTTATCCGGGGTATTACTGTATTGTATAATTTTTGTGCATATTGTATTACAGTCAAACCTCACATAAAGAGTGCCTCGCTTAAAGAGTAACTCGCTTAAACAGCAGAATTTTCTCTGAATGTTCGCTTCGCTTAACAAACAAACCAACCAAAAACTCGCTTAACAAATAAATTGGGGTTCGCAATCCCCCCCACAATTGGTCATTTACAATGGTGTTTTGCCTAAAGAGCAAACTCGCTTAAAGAGCAATCCAGTGGAACGCATTATGCTCTTTAAGTGAGGTACTACTGTATTATATATTGGATATTGAATCATTATTATTGTTATGCGCTGTTTTTTGTTGGATGTGTATTGCATAATTATTGTGCATATTGTATTACTGTATATTCTGTAAGCTGCCCAGAATAGCTTTTGCGAATGGGGTGGCATAGAAATCTAAAAATTAAATTAAAATTAAATTAAGCAGCTTCTTTTTCATTGCTCTTGTTGCAGAAATGAATAGCGTGCCAATAAGCATCACTATGCTCAAAATTTAAATAATAAATGACTTATCCATGGAGGATCAGAATGGCTTAGAAGCACGAGGCAAGGGAGGGGAGAGACGGTCTTCAGCATCTCCTACTTACTGTGCCTTCGTTATTGAGTCCAATGACTTCTGACTTAAAGATCTCAAATTCCCAAAGGCTGTAAAAATTAGGCTTTACTCCCACTCCCCACTATTACATCAATACAGTGAGCATTCTCTCTCTCTCTCTCTCTCTGTGTGTGTGTAAGGGATTCATTCCTTAGTCCTAATCAAAATCTGAGAAAAATCTGAGCAACCGTGTAGTTATTTTATCCCAGGAGGTTTTGCTGGAATAGCAGAGTAGAAAGACAGAGAGACTTCTGGAGAGAAGAGCATACTATAGGTATGCTCTTTCTCTCTAGACCTAAACTCTTTGCCCAATCTTCCATTCCTTCTAGCAGTCTTTTGGCTGTCAATAAATAATAAATTACGATGGTGGCAGCTCTCCACAATGACCCAAGCCCTATTATGTTATTTACTTGCACGGAAGAAGAAAGTAGAAGCTGGTCTTCTGTAAGCTTTTTCTTATTGGTAAGCCTTTTCTCATTAGCTGAAATCCAGTAACACAAGCCATGGAACGTTAGGAAACTGCATAAATCTGACCATCCATGATAGTATTTAGGTACAGTAATACCTCAGATAACGTTTACCTCGGATAACGCTAAAATCGCATAACGTTAAGTAATCTGGGGAGGAGAATTGGATCGAATAATGTTAAGGTCCTATGGGATGGATCGGATAACAACTGCTAAAGCCTGTGCGGTTACAATGTATCTCTATGGAGCTTTAATGTTATCTGATCCATCCCATAGGATTTTAACATGGATCGGATAACACTAAAAATCGGATAACACCAAGACTTGTGGAACCAAGTCTTAGCGTTATCTGAGGTATTACTGCAATTGTTTCCTATCTGCCCCCCTCCCAATTGCTGCTCAGTTCCTCTTCTCTCTTAGGATCCCTTTGGTTCTAGGGAATTATTTGGAGACAAGGGGACAAGGGCAGGAAGTCTTAAAGGACTGAAAATTGCTGCTAGTGGCCCTGGTGGCTGCAGCAAAGCTGAAGCACATTTTTCCAGACATTTAAAGCTCTTTCCCATCCTGTAGACCCAAAAGGTTTTCCCAGGAACAAAGGGAGCCTAGGAAACTCACTCACCCCCACCTGCTGGCTCATATAATTAAAATTTTTCTCTCTCTTTTAATGGATGGGGTGAGTGGGTAAATTATTTAGCATTTTTAATGGGGATTTTAAGGGTTTTTAGTTAGTTTTTTAAATGTTACTTTTAATTGCTATTAGTCGCCCAGAGTCGTTGCCGAGTTGGGCAGCAATAGAAATTTGAAGAATAAATAATAAATAAATAAACTGGGGGAGGGGGGCTGTAGAGAATGTTTAATTACCTAAATACGGTTGTAGCTGATGATGCCATCAGACTCATGAAATGTTCCTTTACATTTCTGGATTTCAGCCACTGTGTTTTTTCTGTTTGCTTAGGAATGTTTATCCCTGTCACAGTAGAGCCAAAAAGAAACCAGCTTTGTGGCATCTTAATTATTGACCAACTTTATTTGGCACTACATTTTTGCTATATTGACATCTGTCATGACATTGTGTATAATCTAAAAAGGCAGGCATTTATAGATTTGTCTACTGGTGATGTGAAATGTAGTATGAATTGCACAACTTTTATTGTACCATGATTCTTAAATTATAAACCATTAATTAAAATGTGAACTGCTTTCAGGGGCTAATTAGGAAGGTGATACATAACTATAGCCATTACATTAATACACATAGCATTCATTGAGATGGAGCTTTACAAATATTTAGGCTGCTGACCTTTTACTCTGAGCCAGCTTATAAATGTAGCACTAACTATCACTTAATTATATGTAAGGCTATGCACCAGAATAATGCCAGACTAATCCGGAGCTGTTAACTAATTTGGCCAGATTCAGACTGATTTATATGAAGTCAAATGGGAACAGACAGATTTGGTGCCAGAGTGGAATGCAGCACATTTACAAACTGATTTGTATCTGGAGCACAAAGTATTGCATTAGACATGAACACAAATTATTTCACTGTTTTTCTTTCTTGCTCTGAAAAAACAACTCTCTCTCTCTCTCTCTCTCTCTCTCACACACACACACACACACACACACACACACACACACACACACACACACACACACACACACACACACACACACACACACACACACACACACACACACAAAGATGCAAGAGAACATTCAGTTAGCTGGCTCTGTGGAGCATATGTCTTTGCAGTTCATGTCACTGGTTACTAGTGCCTGTGATGGAGACATGAAGAAAGGTTTCAGGAGAAATCACCATGCACCAGTCTATTGGTGGAATGTGGTGATCACCAGATTCCAGAGTCTGTGCCACCGCATTCGGCAAAGGCACAGCATGCCCGAGGTAGTGAAAACTATGAGGCTCTGAGGCTTCGACATCGGGAGGCGGCGGGGGCCTTGAAGAGAGCCATCAGGGACAGCAAAAACTGCATGTGGAAGGAGTTGAGTGATATGGTCGACAGTGACCCATGGGTTAGTTAGGCAATATAAGACGGTAATGGCCAGGTTAAAAAGCTGTACAATGGTCCTACCATCTTGCCCAGTGATGCTCGAAAAGATAGTGGCTACTCTCTTCCCAGGCCAACCAGGTCTCGCCTATACCGAGGATGTATCAGATGATCGCCACTTCGACGTGCCAGCTATTTTGGAAGTGGAGCTGATCAGGACCTGTAGTAAGATCGGGGATGTGAACCCTCCAGGCCCGGATGGTGTCCCCAATGTTGTTCTTAAAACTGCCATCAGGTCCCGACCAGAAATTTTCCTAGATATGTATAACATGTGTCTCACTCAGGGAATCTTCCCAAGCCGGTGAAAATTGCAGAAATTGGTTCTTCTCCCAAAAGGAAAAAAGCCAGTGGACAATCCATCATCTTATCTACCAATATGCCTGCTGGATATGGCAGGTAAGGTACTTGAGAGGATCATCTGAAACCAGATGGAGGAGTTCAGTAAAGGAGCTTGTGGATTGTTCGAAAGCCACCATGGATTCTGGAAGGTGAGATCTACTGTGGATGCCATCAACGAAGTCGTAGATATTGCCCGCAAGGCCATAGAAGGCAAACGCTGGAAGAGATGTGCCAAGAAGTACAGTAAAACACTGGATAACGCTAAAACTTGGTTCCACAAGTCTTGGTGTTATCTGATTTTTAGTGTTATCCGATCCATGTTAAAATCCTATGGGATGGATCGGATAATGTTAAAGCTCCAGAGAGTTACATTGTAACCGCACAGGCTTCAGCGGTTGATATCCAATCCATCCCATAGAACCTTAATGTTATTCGATCCAATTCTCCTCCCCAGATTACTTAACGTTATGCGATTTTAGCGTTATCCGATCCAATCGTTATCCGGTGTTTTACTGTACTGTGCTATCGTCACCTTGGACATGAGGAACACATTCAATTCAGAGCAGGTGGAAATATTAAAAAGACACTGTGGAGCCCTTGCTTCACAGTGTGTGGGATCTTTACCCAATCAAAAGACCACCCATTACGCCCCACCACCCTGCAGAACCACCATCAGGCATTACTTTGTGGGGCGTAGTCTGGCTATTAAAAACCCTCCTCCAATTTGGCTACTCGCCCTCCTTTTATATGCTTCTGGCTGCCCTTTTCACAGTCTCTCCACACTTAGGCTTCTGGAAATTGATGTCCCCCTGTGGGGTCTGGGCCCCACACTGGGAACCACTGCTCTAGAATGTCTTTGAACAATAACATTTAAAAGTAAATAGGAAATGTTGTTTATTGGAGAGAAAAAAACCCTAATGTTTTCTAAACATTTCTTGGATTACTTCTGAACAGAATCTTAGTTATATCCTTGGAACCAAAAGTAACTAGTACTAAGCAATTTGTACTTAGTTACTTCTAAGATACAGTATAGGGAACCAAAAAATCAAAGTGGGAGTCCAAATACAGTAGTCTTAGTTTGTGAGAAGCAAAACTGAAGGTGAATTTGAGTGACCCCATCTAGCAAATCATCTGAAAAAGATTGCAGGTAATGTTGTGATTAAGTTGCCTCAATCTCCCCCCCCCTCTCACACACTCCCCTCTCCTCACATTTCTTGCTTGAAAAAATCGTTCAGAGACTCCATTTATAGTCTTCTGTAACACCCATTCAGCACTGCACAGAAGGACCTGCAATAGATAGGAGAAAAGAAAATGATAGAAATGCACAAAGATGAATTTGATTTATTTATTGATTGAAATAACTAGGATGGTGTAAATGGACTGGAATGTATTTCCTTGCACAGACCTGCACAAGAATTGGGCAATTTCCCTTTATGCGGTACATTTTACAAAGCTAAACAAAAAACATTTCATATACCTGTACTATAATAGGCATTTTCCTCAGACCCCATTCCTCAGGTGCCCATGCTTTCCTATACAACAGGGGTCCCCAAACTATGGCCTGCAGGCCAGATTCAGCCCCCAATGCCAATTCATCTGGCCCATAAAGTCCTCGTTGCTCCCGGAAGCAGAAGTAAAATGCGCCCGTATGGGCTTTACTTTTGCTTCCGGGACCAACGAGGGCTTCATGGGCTGGATAAATTGGTATCAGGGGCCAGATCCACCCAATGGGCTGTAGTGACTGGCCCCCTGAACCACGTGACTGGCTCATGCCCTGAATAGTTCGGGCACCCCTGCTATACAATGTCACAGTTTTGTAGAATCAACACATTTTTGCCATGCTTTGTTTTCACAGAGGTAAGAATCACACTTGACCTGCGTTTGTGGAATTATTTATTTATGTTTCTCAAAGGGGGGAAGTGATCTTTCACAAAAGAAACACACTAATATTTATTACTGTGCTTTGTGAGCAAAACAAGCCATTCTTGTGGCGCTGGAAAGGACAATCTATTTCCTTGTAATCATTTTACCACAGCTTTAAACATTCCCACTCTTGCAGTGTGTTGTTCCATTCTTCAAGGAAATGGAAAACAAGGGAGTTCTGTCAATTGACAGTCTCACTAGCAAAAGGTTGTGTGTGTGTGTAATTTGTCCTGTGTGTGTGTGTGTGTGTGTGTGTGTGTGTGTGTGTGTGTGTGTGTGAGAATCCAAGGTACAGAGCATGATTATCTGTTCCATATGTCATATGGCCCTACCCCAGGAGGCACAGTAGATTTTTGGGCAAATAGGAATACAGTACAGTCAAACTTTGCATAAAGAGCGCCTCGCTTAAAGAGTAACTCGCTTAAAGAGCAGAATTTTCTCTGAATGTTCGCTTAACAAATAAAACCAACCAAAAACTCGCTTAACAAATAAATCAGGGTTTGCAATCCCCCCCACAATTGGTCATTAACAATGGTGTTTCACTTAAAGAGCAAACTTGCTTAAAGAGCAATCCTGAGGAACACATTATGCTCTTTAAGCGAGGTATGACTGTACTTTTATTTAGGAGACAAACACCATATCAAATACTGTACTGATATAATTGACCAATGAGTAGGAACCTTTTATTTTTAATTTAATACGTGCAAATTGCGCATATAATTCTGTGACGAGAGACATTTGTATTTTGCTAGAATCACTTTTCAGTCCACATGTGGCTTTTGCAACCAGATGAGAGAAAACTCCTCAGGAACTCCTGAGGGGGGACTTTCGCCAGGAGGTTGGACCTAGGATAAGGAGTTATTTTAAGCATACTCTCCCATCCGCCCACCCACCATCAGTCTCACTGATATGCCAAGTTGTGCTTGGATAATGTTGCTTTGAAGAAAAGCTCTACTGGTTTTTATCTAGAACGAGTGATCCCAAAAAGGAAATGAATTAAGCATCACAATCTTCCTTTCTCTTTCCTAGTTCATTGCAACTACTGTACTATAATAAAGATATCTCCAGGCATGGAGGTCCTCTTTATGCTGCCCTTCATCCTGGCGTCTTGGATAACCACACATTTAAGGTTGGGGACAGTTTTCAATAGTGGCAGATAAGCTTCCCAGGGGTGTAGCTTGTACACAAAACAAAATAAATGTCAACTAACACATTTGAAGTGTGGTGTTGGAGGAGAGTTTTGAGAGTCCTCTGGACAGCGAGGAGAACAAATAGGTCAATCTTAGAAGAAATCAACCCTGACTGCTCCTTAGAAGGTCAAATAGTAAAGATGAAGCTAAAGTACTTTGGACATCAAATGAGAAGAGAGGATTCACTTGAGAAGGCCTTGATGCTGGGAAAGGTTGAGGGTAAGAGAAGAAGGGGGGCAGAAAATGAGATGCTTGGATAGCATTGTTGACAAAATGGGCATAGAGCTGATTCCGACTCTTTGCGACCCTATGGACCCTTGTCCTCCAGGCATCTCTGTCTTCCACCATCCTCCTCAACCCACCCAGCTCTGTGCCCTTTGGAAAATAGATGTAGTCTAGGTACCTGGCTGCAGCCCTCAGGAAAGAACTAACTTGTGTAGCATTGGCAAGCTGCACAGCCCGAGAGCACCTCCAGCAGAAAACCACTCCTGTATGTTCTCTACCTAGAAAACCCTGGAAAGGGTCGCCATAAGTCAGAATTGATTTAACATCATACAAATATGTGTGTGAATGAACACACACAGCTCTACAGTTCTAAGATTATTAAAATCTCATACCCACATTACAGCCATTTTAGATAATTTGCCTTCCATGTAACTATTTCCATGTAGATTTTTCTGGGTGTGTTGTGTTTCACTGTCTGGGTTTATTTACAAACTTAGGTTAGAATTTACTCATTGGCTACAATTCTGGTCTCTCAGAAGGCTTCTTCAGTTTCTTACATTTATCAACATAATGTTGAAATAAAAGTATTAAATGGTTGCTGTTCACATTAATGTGTACAATTCTAGACTAATTTATATGTGGGCAGTGAAGTGCATAGGGCTCAGGGCAAAAACATTTATGAATCATTCTGTCATCTACATGGTTTGACCTATTATATATATAAGATCTCCCAAGTTCTGTGCAACAGCTTTGCCTCAAACTTACTTCTCTCAAAAAAGTGTGATAAATGCATTAACAGTAGTGTGAAAATGTTTCTTCTTTCATTGCTCCAGGGGGAAGAATTTTTTACTTTAACATCTTTAAATATAACATTTAAAGTGCTTCCTTACACTGGGAGCAACGGAGTTACATAACCATTTTCTAAAACTTTATGGATTTGCAATCAGTTTCCAAAATTGCATTGTTTCTTGTGAAGGTGGCATTCTTTTCTGTTTCAGCAGCTGTGGCTGCAACTTGTATCCGAGAATATGTACATTTTTTCCTAATAGCCAGAAAGAAAGGAAATTAGGGAAGATGTGAGGAAGAATGTAGTGTTACTGTGGTGTAAAGTTATGGTTTTCATAAAAATCTTATGTGATGTGGACTCTTGCAGTGGGAGAATTGATCATTTCTTTGTGAGCAGCAACAACAATTTCAGCAGTATGAACGGCCAGGGTCATAGTATAAAACAAGGGTTCCCAACCTAAGGCTCGCAGGCCATATCTGGCCTGTAGTGCCATTTCATGTGGCCCCACCCCTCAAGGGCATTCGAGAAAAAAATGGTCACTCCTTTGAAGCTGTTTTGGACAAAATGGCCACTCCCATCATGCAGGCAGGGCAAAATGGCCATCCAGCCCTTGAAGCTAACTGAGAAAGCCGGCCCGTGGCTTGAAAAGGTTGGGGACTCCTAGTATAGAAAATGGCAAAACAACCTGAATAAATATGGGGGAAAGTTCTTGGTGTAGTCGAGCCCTCAGTCATTGCAATACAGGACTTGATTTTTGTCTCTGAAGGCAACATATCTTTGTTGTAAACTGAGCAAATTTTTGAGGCAAAGAGTGTTTCTTCCTGCCATAAATCTCTAGAAGGGTAAAATAGTACCTTTTTTGTAAGCCTGTTAAATCCACATCTGTCCTCATGCATTCCAAAGCATTTAGATCAAAACTGTATGATTGATTGATTATTGATATTTTTCTCCTCTCATAAAACTGGGCATATACTTGTGATCTATACATACTAGAGTAGACTGAATGTGTACAAATCATAGTTTGCCACATTGCAGCAGAGTCAGAGTCAGGTATACAAGAAAAGCTTGCAAGTGCTTGCTCCCTTCCATTTAATGGCAGTAACCCTAAACACTGAAGCATGAATAGTACCCAATTATTAGTAAGGTATTTTATATTTCCTAGGCATGATAGCAGCATACTTGAGCTATACATATAAAAACTCAAAGTTGTCATGATGGAACACACAAATCAAACCAACAAGCGTAATGAATCTACACTGACATATGTAATGAAAAGACACAAAAATCACCCAGTCTGGGGATAATGGCAATTACCAAGTTGAAAAACTAGTTTGAATGATCTCATAAGAACACATCCAAACATTAAAGTCACTTCCTATTCAAATTTTAACAAATTAATTTAGAAAAAAAGAGAGAACAAGCCACATACGTGTAAAAGGAAATCAGAAGCTGCAGTTTAAGGGGCCCTTATGAAGAAATAATGAGTAAATATCTGTTTTTCTCAAAAGCATGATACATTACTGTGTTATTGATATCTGTATATATATATTTCTGATATTGTGATGATTGTGATACTGTAATGTGGAATTTGTGACTGTTATATTATTTTTTATACTTGTAAGCCTCCTAGAGTCAGGTTCGCCTGACTCTAGGATTCCTGAGCAAGGCGGGGTATAAATTTGAAATGAAATGAAATTAGCTTTTACTTTAAAACAAGAACATGGGCATTTTAACCACACATTGTTGTTGTTCAGTCACACAGTCGAGTCTGACCCTTTGCGACTCCATGGATCACCACACACCAGGCTCCTCTGTCATCTGCCATTCTCCATAGTCCACCCAGCTCCATGCCCAACGATACCATCTAGCCATCTCATCCTCTGCCATCCCCTTCTCCTTTTGTCTTCAATCTTTCCCAGCATCAGGGCCTTCTCCAGTGAGTCCTCTCTTCTCATTTGGTGGCAAAAGTACTTGAGCTTCATCTTCCATATTTGTCCTTCCAAGGAGCAGTCAGGATTGATTTACTTTAGGATTGATTGATTTGATCTCCTTGCAGTCCAGAGGACTCTCAGGACTCTTCTCCAGCACCACAGTTCAAAGGTCCCTATTCTTCTGCACTCAGTCTTCCTTATGGTTCAGCTCTCACAGCCATACATTACTACTGGGAATACGATTGCTTTAACTATGCAGACTTTTGTTGGCAGGGTGATGTCTCTTCTTTTTATTATGCTGCCTAGGTTTGTCATAGCTTGCCTCCCAAGAAGTAAGTGTCTTTTTATTTCATGGCAGCAGTCACCATCTGCAGTGATCTCAGATCCCAAGAAGGTAAAGTCTGTCACTGGTTCCATTTCTTCCCCTTCTATTTGCCAGAGAGTGATGGGGCCAGATGCCATGATCTTGGGGGTTTTTTACGTTGAGTTTCAGGACAGCTTTTGCACTCTCCTCTTTCACCCTCATCAAGAGGTTCTTTAGGTTGTCTTCACTTTCTGCAATTAGAATAGTGTCATCTGCAGATGACACCACACATTGACCCCCAACTTAATATGTTGCAAGCAATATTTTTCCTTCCAACATCTAACTTCTATGCTTTGTTTCTCCACTAAGAGTAGAGAAATGTTGAACGATAAAGAGGTATTTTTAGAAATGGCTTCCAGAAAAAACTGACAGGCCATCAATCTGCAACTCACTTACAAACTCTGCAAAGTTTTTTTTATGTCTCCATTTCCCACTGAATCTTAGACATTTATTTTTTCTGCCAAGAGCAAATTAACTTGGGCAACGTATAGCTGATTCAAAAGCATGCAGCCAATGCTATTCTTGATTTAATTTTAAGTTTTCCTATTGTGAAGAGTACTTGAAATGAATGGCCTCATGTTTCCTCTCTTCTTTTATTCCCCTTTCCCTCGAATAATGACTACATGCTAAAGGAGCTGCCCCCAACACCAGCCCAGCCTCTTCTTTTCCTTTCTCCTCCACTCCTAACATCCAATACTACAACTACTAGATATGTTGCCATTACTGGTAATATGGTTTCATCATTTTCATATGTTTTGTAGCATGCACAGGTACCACCCTCTTCTTTATTCTCCACATATTTATACTGTTCCTAAAGAAGATGTGACTAAGGCTTCCTGTGTGAAATTGGTAGTCAACTTCACTCATTCATATTTAAACTCTGCCTTTCCACTACCAGGCAGTGCTCAGATTGGATAACAAAAATCATAGAATGTAACAAAAACAGCAAGGAGAAACCAACGAAATCATTAAAATCAAATAAAATGAAGCACACCCACAGAAATCATCAAAATCAGTTAAGTTTATAAGCAGTGAAAATCATCACAATCAATTAAACAATATAACAAGCTAGCTTAAAAATACAATACTTCACATCCTTCCTAAAAGTAGCAGAAACAGAACCTGTTGGCAGTTCTGTTGGAAATGAATTCCATGATCTGAGAGGAACTCGGGGGAAAGAATCTCCTATATAACTCTACAGCTCTTGGTATACTTCATAAAGTCTCTCCTAAAGTTTTTAAACATCTGAACATGTGGTACCTTAGATAGTCAAGCCAGAAGCATTTAGAGCTTTGAAGATTGAATCCCCTACCTTAATTTAGGCCTGTAAATAATTAGCAAGTAGTGGAAGTCTTTCAGTAGTAAAGAAGTGGACTGAAGAACTGGACTGAAGAAGTGGAAAGCTAACAATGAAAATATAGCAGTTAGTCTTTAAAGTGCTACAGTGTTTTTTATTTTATTTTGTTTTGTTTATTTTGTTTTGTTTTCTGATATTTCCGTAGTGGGTTTAAGATGATCACGCAAGGTACCAGTTAATGCTTATTGCAACTGAGGATCCCAGATCTTCTTTGAGGATAGCCTGAGGAAAGCACATTTTAGTCTTCTAGACTATTTATTTATTTGTTTGTTTACTGCTTTTCTGGGAGATCATCCCTCTGCTTTCCACTTGTACTTTAGCTTTCATTCTCTTTATATCTTGGGCTTCCTGATTCTTCTGACACAGTGATTTCCCCCTATTCGAGTACTTTTGAAGCTCCTATTCATTTTGGAGGGCTATTTTGGGCTTTCTTGCTTCTTTTTGGATCAGTTCAGAAATGGGAAAACGACCCTTGTTTGTTTCTTTTCTAGCATAATTTCCAAATCCAAAACATTAGCCTAATAATAATGTACTGACATCAAGTGGATGTTGCCTTATTATCCAATGTTTTTAGATTCATTTCAAATCAATTCATTCATCACTATCATGATATTTCCTACCAAATGTAGATCTGGAAACCATCCAAGCTAGAAGGATCAGAAATACATATACATGCAGTGATGGGCAGCTAAATTTTTTACTACCACACTGTGGGTGGAGTCAATGTCATGGGTAGAGCCAACATCATGATATCATGGGTGGAGCTAATGACATGGGCGGAGCAAAAGGGAAAAAAATCCATAAAAATAAGTACACATAAAAATACAAATTAAATAGACATAAAAACACATAAAAATACACATTAAAAATAAAGACACATTAAAAACACATTTTTGTTGTTCATACACATTAAATACACATTAAAATATACCCACCCACCCCACACCCAAATGCAAGTCACTTACCCTTGGGGGTCAGGCTGTAGGGAGCTTCAGGCTAGCAGCTGCTCTTCCTCCTCTCCACTTCCTCCTCTCCGTGGCTGCGTGTGGCCACCCAACACTCTGCACTGCCACAATTCAAGCAGCAAATGGCTGCTTGGCTCGGCAGGCAGTGCGCTGTAGTCACGCTTGTGCGCTGAGCACTGTGGGGGAACCGGTGAAAAGGTAAGCCCCCAAGGTGGTTCCCCCCAAAAGTCGCTACCAGTTCTCCAGGACACCGGGAAAAGCTGCTACCGGTTCTGGTGAACTGGTGCGAACCAGCTGCTGCACATTTTTTATGTGTATAAAAAATAATATAACAGTCACAAATTCCACATTACAGTATCACAATCATCACAATATCAGAAATATATATATACACATATCAATAACACAGTAATGTATCATGCTTTTGAGAAAAACAGATATTTACTCATTATTTCTTCATAAGGGCCCCTTAAACTGCAGCTTCTGATTTCCTTTTACACGTATGTGGCTTGTTCTCTCTCTTTTTCTAAATTAATTTGTTAAAATTTGAATAGGAAGTGACTTTAATGTTTGGATGTGTTCTTATGAGATCATTCAAACTAGTTTTTCAACTTGGTAATTGCCATTATCCCCAGACTGGGGGTATATATACCCTCTCTTTGTTCTTGACAGACTTCTCATACTTATGTTTCCTAACCTTGAATAAGATATTCATACTCCTTTGTAGTACCTGTTTAAAACAACCAGCGTTGGTCTTCTGGGCTGGAAGAATCAGAAATACACATACATATGTATGTACATACATACACACATACACATACACACACACACACACATACCATACCATACCATACCATACCATACCATACCATAACATAACATAACATAACATAACATAACATAACATAACATAACATAACATACATATTTTCCCTCTCTTTGTCCTTGATAGACTTTTCATACTTATGTTTCCTAGAGTAATATATGCATATTGCTTTGTAGTGCTTGTTTAAAATAACCAACCTTGGTCTTTAAGAGGACATAAGAGATACCATTTTAGCTGATTCAGAAGAGCCATTGGATCTAATCATATTCCTCTGTACAGATTTTATAAATGAGAAATCAGAGAGGAATCTCTTTTGAAAAATTATAATTTCTTTATTTCTGGATACCTATTTCCTGCTTTTGTTAGAATTCCAGGCCTTTTTGTACACTGCTGCCATGTGCTGTGTTGGACAAATTATCCATACTGCCTAGTGGGCTGTAGCATTTGAACTTATGGATGAATGAACTTTGGGAAGGAAAAATCTTCTGGATGAATCATTTCTGTCAGTACATTCAATTTAATGCAGTTTACATGTTAAAAGTTATGTATGGCAGTTGCAATTCTTGTTAGTAACTGTTGGACAGAGCAAGACTCTAATAGGAACCGTGAATCTATGATCAAATTTAGCCCAATATATGAATGATAAGCATGATGGCAAATTAGTAATGGCAGTGCCTTAGAGCACTCATAGTATAAAAAAATATATTTTGGAAGAAGACATTCGCTTGGATTGTTTACCAAGAGCAGATCTCTGGAGGCTGGAAAAAATAAGAGCAGGGAAACACTGATTATTGACCTACTAATGTATTTTTAAAGTTTTGATGCCATTTTCCAAATGATGAAGCGGAATACACTGCCATAATGGCTACATTATCGCATAATATTAGAACATGCACAATGGAGCCTGATCACTGCTGGCTAATAGGATCCTTGCATTAATGGCAATCTATTATTAAGGGATTGGCAAGGTTGATGTACAAAGGGTAAGTTATTTGACAAAGAGCCACACAAACTTGATTTTGGGTTTAAGTTTTGTTGGTGACAGTGCACACGCATGTGCACATACATGCACTACATTTGTTGCTTTATTTAATTTTCATACTGCTTGGCCTGGGTGCACTCTGTTTATATTCTGACTAGATCTTCTAGGTGTTTTCTTTGCAGCTAACTCATGCACAGCTTTGAGGATTTAGGAAATATTTAAACTTTGAGTTGGAAAAGATGCAACATTTTTTATTTGAATAAAATCTTGGGCCTTCCTTTAGCTATGTGCACAATAAAATGGGATGGACTTCAGTCCAAGACAGACTAAAAGTTTGATTTTTTAAAACTTCCATAACAGGATTTTAGCTTTGTCAACTTCACAGTTGGTTTCTTTCTTTTTTTTTAATATTTTTATTAAATTTTAACAACAAACAAGAAAGTTAAAAACAACAGAACAAAAAAACAGTTACAAACAAAAAATACAATTGCAAACTACATCTTACAACATTAAAAAAAGAAAAAAGGTACAAGTCAATATAACATAATATAACATCTTAATTCAGTTATTTTCAATGCATTCAATGTCTTAACCATACTATTTATATTCATATATACTATATACTTTCACATTTATATCTATTATCCTCTTTCAACATGATGTTACAAATTTGTTATGTTTTTTTTAAAACATAATACATATAACACCCAGTGCACTAAGTTCCTTGAGTCTACCAGCCATCCCTTTTACAACTCAGTCATTCTGCCAAAAATACATTGTATTCGGTGCAGGTTTTTCACCTTTATTTTACCTCAATGTATATTGCAACCAAGGTTTCCAAATGTCCCAAAATCTATTTTGTTTTATTAACCCCCTTTTTATATTTAATTCCCATGTAAGTTTTTCGTTTAGCGCCATGTCCCAAACATCGATATACCATTTACCAATTTCTGCGTTCATATCACCTTTCCAGTTTCTGGCCACTTGTTGTCTTCCCAACGTTAAGAAAATAGATAATAACTCTTTTTTATTTTCCTCTAAGTTCAATTCTTCTAAATCTGTTAGTAAAACATTTTTTTCATTCAACTTTAAGTTGAAGTTTAAAATTTTTGCTATTTCTTGTTCCATTTTATGCCAGAAATTGGAAATAATTTTACAATCCCACCACATATGTTTATATGTCCCAATTTCCTGATGACATCTCCAACACTTTCTTGAGTTGCTACTATTTATTTGGTTTAGCCGAACTGGCGTCATATACCACCGCCACAAAATTTTGTAGTTGTGTTCTTTAACTTTTGTGGACAGATTGCTCATAATCCTATTTTTCCATTTTTTCTTCCAATTATTGTCCAAAATATTAATACTTAAATCCGTTTCCCACAATCTTTTAAGAACATCCTGAGTTTCTTCAATACTGTTTATCATTTTGTATAACTTACTTACTACTCCTTTTATCCCCATTGAACCTTTTCTTATCTTATATAGCACTTCCTCGAAGTCTGTCAACTGTCTTGTAGGTTGTAGTTTCTCTTTATATTGTTTATTCCACCTATCCAATGTTAGTATCTGAAGCCAGTTCAACCTTAATTCCTTATTTATTTTATTTATTTATTTTATTTATTACACTTGATACCCCGCCCCAATCGGGAGAACCCGACTCTGAGCGGCTTACAAAACACTAAAAATAAAAGTAAAAGCATAAGAAATTTCTTTTTTTAGTATCTTCATTCTCAATTTGATTCAACCAATCTTTTAGTAAAATTATATCATATTTATACATAATGTTTTTCAGTAATTCTGAATTTTTAACCGGAAATGTTTTAAGATCTTGCAACTCTAATATTGGAGAGATATTTGGTGCCAATTTTTCTTTTAATTTTACCCATACACTTATCATAGATTTTAGGACATTATTTCTTGGTTTTAAATGAAAAACTGAATTTTCCAAAAATTCTCCCTTTGCACACACATTACTATCTTTCATTTCTATCTCCCTCCATATAAGATCTTTTATCATTAAAAGTTTTACCAAACCTTTGATTTGGAACACCCTATAATACGATTTAATGTTAGGTAACCCTAAACCACCCTCTTTCTGTGACTTATACCATAAACTTTTAGGTATTCTTGCTCTTTTCCCTCCATTGCAATAATTATTCAATAGATTTTGAAAAGCTCTTAATTCTTTTTCAGTTTGTTTAATTGGGAGGACCTCAAATAAAAAATTAATCTAGGGTAATAAACTCATTTTACAAACAGCAATCCTTCCAAACCAAAAGGTTTTCAACACCTGATATCTAACAATTTTCTTCTTGATTTCCTCTTTCACTTTATCATAGTTTAATTTCTTCAAATCCTCTACATTATCTGCAATATTAACTCCTAAGTATTTTATACTTTTCCTAATTTGAATTTTAAATTTTTCCTTAATTTTCCCTATCTCTTCCTGATTTAAATTACTAAAAATTCCTTCCGATTTCCCCCAATTTATTTTCAGGCCTGTTATCTCTTCAAATTTTTGCAGGTGATTTTGAATCTTTTCCATATTTTTTATAGGATCTTTCATTATAATCAAGGTATCATCTGCATACAAACTTATTTTTGTTCCATTTATCCCTTCTATATTTATATCACTCCTTATAGCTCTGGCCAATAATTCCATAGCCATTATAAACAAAATGGGGGAAAGAGGACATCCTTGTCTCATTCCTGCTTTAATTTCAATATCCTCTGTAAAAGAATCATTTACACTTACCTTGGCATAGCTACTTTTGTAAAGTTGATTAATTACATTTTTAAATTTTCCCCCAAATTCACCTTTTTAAATAATTTCTTTGATAGTGCAATGAATCAAAGGCCTTAAAAATATCTAAAGATAGTAGTCCTATTTTACCTTCTCTTCTATTGTTTATTTCTAACAAATTTAACACTCTTCTTATTAGATCGGACATATATCTTTCCTTTAAAAAGCCTGCCTGATCTGTATGTATATATTCCCCCATAAAACTGTTTAACCTATTAGCCATAATTGCTGTAAAAATCTTTGCATCCTGATTAATTAAAGAAATTGGATGATATGAATCAACCAATTTTAAATTCACAGTTGGTTTCTGTAGCTTATGGTTTTGCCTAAATTGTGAGTCTCCACTTTGCATTCATTGGTAGGAGAGATTGAATGTGAGCTGACTGAGCTGTAGTTAATGCCCAAAGTTCAACTAGAAGTTGTTCACTGTTTTTTGTATTACTAGTGTTCATTTTATGATACAACTGACAGCTTGGCTCTGGATTGCTCTGGGATTTCTGGTAGAGCTCTATTTGCTAGAAATCTGTCTTGCCCTTTTTTGATTCTAGGCTCTTCTAGCTGGTTTTGCTTTCAGCTTCAGCCTGCCGAGACCTCACTTTTGAGATCTGTTTGCTGGGGAACATGACATTCTAACAGTCACTGCCAGAAGTGGTTGCCTCACTCTTCCTCAGAGGAGGGAAGGCTGGGTTTTTACTTCACCTTCACCAGATAAATTCTGACAAGGAAAGAGGAAATGTGAAGTCAATGGGATTGGAGCAGCCATATGCTGGAAAGAAACAGAGGGAAAGATTGGATTCACTCTGCAGGGCTACCTGTACTTAAACTCAAGGAGGTTACCTCAGGCAACAATGTTGGATATATGGGGAGGGCTGGCTTGTGTGTGAACCATGAGGCCTGCCTTGAGTCTCCTGTGGTAACCTATTGCTCTAAGATGTGGTGAAGAATGTTGCTAATCTTCAAGTGAGATTCAGCTGCCAAATAACTAACTTTTGTACATGGAATGGGAGAAACCATCTTGCCCTTTACTTCAGATAGCAAAATACAGTACTGTGGCTTAGTCATCTTCATTTGTTTTACACCAGATAAAATAATTGTACATCTTGTCTAATATTTTTTGTAGTAGCTCTCTTGAGCTCTGGCAAGGGTCCTTCCAACCACTGGCTTCTTGATACTTTTAACTGGATTTGCTACAGAGTTGAACTCAAGACATTTTGAATGAAATACAAGAGATCTGGATGGCTCAGTGGTTTAGATATCTGGCTGCAGAGTCATAGGATAGGAGTTTGATTTCTCCACTATGTCTCCTAGAGCCAGCCTGTATGGCCTTGGGCAAGCTGCATAGTCCCAGGTTGCCCCCAAAGGAAGGGAATGGTAAACCACTCTTGGAAATGTTCAATTCAGCATTCAGATGAATAGACAGGCAGAGTAGCAGTGGAATACAGTACTGCGTGTTTTCTTCTTCTTTTGGTGTCTTTGTACACGTCTGTCTGCTAAACCAATTGACAGATTAATTTTGTAATTTACTGGCAGAATTGAAATACTGTCACACAGCCTAATTCAAGCATCTTGAGTCATGTGCTGAATTAAGGTAAGAAACGGTGCTTGGTGGTGAATCTAAGGTCAGTGATAATAAATCAGATTACAAATGTATACACTGCATAGTCATCAAAAATAAGCACATTGCTATAGTGCAAATACATTGCCTGGTATGATATTGCTAATAAATGCATTTTGTAACCAATGAAACATGTCTAATAAAGACATTTTGCAACAGGCGGTGAACTGCAATATTAGTACACAAATGCTGTTGCGTTTATATTTTCAGGGTATTTCATCTGCCACCATTATGCACAGTTGCATCTGTGACAGATTGGGACTAACTGCATATCCAAGCATTCTTTAAACTAAATTCCAAGCTAATTTAACAGTAGCCCTTATGGAAATATTTATGATTTCTTCTTAAAATGAATTAATTTACTCTAACTATAACCATATTTGAGAGTCTGCCCAGGTTATCCTGCTATGGTGATAGAGTAGACCATACTACCAGCAACTCAACCACCCTAAGGACTAATGGCCTTGGGTGCTGAAGTCCACAGGGAAGGGTGACAGTCCCGATGTGGATTAAATCTCATTTGAATCCATCTTGATGGAGGGCAGCAGCTTCATTAATACTGGCCTATGGTTGATGAGGACTTTGTGTGCCAAAAGGGCTCAGGACCAGCAAGTAACTTGCACTGGATTAGTGGTACAAGTGTCATGCTGTGATGTGGAAGACAAATGAAAGGCCAACTGCATTATATAAGGATAGTCTTCATAGCTGATCACCATGATGATGGCCAATATTCGGACTTGGATGCAGCAGCAGCAGCAGAAGCAGCAGCAGCAGCAGCAGCAGCAGCAGCAGCAGCAGCAGAAGAAGAAGAAGAAGAAGAAGAAGAAGAAGAAGAAGAAGAAGAAGAAGAAGAAGAAGAAGAAGAAGAAGAAGAAGAAGAAGAAGAAACAACCATATTGCATTGGCAGTTATTTTATTAATGTTTAGCATGAGTTTAACTTCAGAAATATCTGTGAAACACAAGATTAAAAAGTGCTTAATAACTGTTATGTAAATAGCTGGAAGGCTTCCACTGTTGGCCCCTCATCTGCCACCTGAGAATATCACCTCATATCGCTTAGTGGTAGGGCAGGCTCTGTATAAAATAATGGTTTATCCAGAAACTCATGGGTTCTTTGAAATTAAGGTGTTAACTATTGTCAGACACCAGGTGTCTCAATTAAGGGCCCCTCCCTTCCAGTTCCTGGGACTCCTTGTCCCATTCTGGGAACTGTTAACCCTTACCTTACTGCTGAAAGAGCCAGGCTGCTTTAAAAAGGAACTCTTACTATGCTCAGGCAATAGAGCAAAACATGGGAGGTAGGTAGCGAGGCTCTGTGTGTGTGGATAAAAGAAAACAATCTTCAGAGAAAAACAGCTGCTTTATTGTTCAGGTTATTATAGCATAGTCCATGGAGAAACGTAGATAAAAAGGTCAATAACATAGGTCAGTCCAGTTACAGTTCACTTTAGGTAATCATGATGAAATGGGAAAAAAGGATAGTCCAACAAGCCAAGGTCTTAAACCATTGAGATCCAAAATCGAACTAATTCTCTTCTCTCCAAAATGGAGATTCTCCAGTCAGGTGGGTTACCCTTGGCCAATCAGGGAACAAAGGAAAACTTTCTCATAACAAAGATTGTTGACACACGTGTACAGTCAGTGTACAGTCAGTGCTATACTATGTAGCCAAAACATGTGAGCTCAGCTAGCCTGAGAGATAAGATGCAGGAATGCTGAATTGAAAGCAAGCTGTCTCGTGACAGGAGTCTTGTGAGACAGAGAGAAGAAAGGATTTTTGAGGCCTAGCTAAAACTACAACCTCACCAAGCTTTGAGAATGTTAGGAAATATGTAGTTTCCTGACAACTATTCACACCATACTCTTTTCAGAGTGTATGTCTTCAAAACAGGTCTCCAGTTTTAACTCTGCAAAAACTGCCTTTGCTGTCAGATTCTTTGATCAAACTAGAGAAAGATTTCTTGTTGCTGTACTGCAATAAGAGGAACCATGCATATGGTTGAAGGATCGATTCAGCACAACTGAGTTAGAGGAGTTTGCCACATTTTTTGTTTTGCTTTATAAAGATGGTGCAGAGAATCAAAATCCTGTAATAATTTATCTGTGGACTCTGCTTCAGGGAAGAGAAACTATCACTGGTTAGGTATTGCTCAAGGTCTTATGTTGCTGCTTATTCTTATTTTAGTACATAAGCTTATTTTCTTTCAGTTGGGGAGGGAACCAATAGATGAAGCAGCTTAATCTAATTTAAAATGCAACAGATATTGCCAGTCCTGAGGTAAATGCAATGTGCAAGCAAGTTCATATTACTGCCACTTTACCATAGGAACATATTTGTTGTTATGGGCTGAAATATGCGCCCTCAAACTTCCATTTTCAAGCACACATTTAGGAATTCCAAGGGCAGAAAAACAGCTTCCAAGTAGGAGTATGATAACAGAGCCTCATCCACATTTTTTTCTTGTTAAAAATGGAAGAAAACAAGAAATGGTAAATACTATCAAATCTTTTGCCTCATTTCCGCACAGTATTGTTACAAGAGCAAGAAATGTGTGAACATTCTAAAGTGCATATAATGGACATTTCAGAAACATAAAAATGACATTTGGGGAAGTTCTACAGTGCTAGCAGTCCCTAAACATTAACTCTGGGACAAATTAAGACTGTGGCTTGATTTTTATAGTTTACTAAACAGATGATTATTGCTTAAAATAGGCCACAGTGATCTTATGGAGTGACTGGTGTGTGTGTGTGTGTGTGTGTGTGTGTGTGTGTGTGTGTGTGTGTGTGTGTGTGTGTGAGAGAGAGAGAGAGAGAGAGAGAGAGAGAGAGAGAGAGAGAGAGTGAGTATGAACGTATGGCATGGCATGGCATGGCATTTCATTTTGATTTAATAGATACAAATAGATAAAACCTTGTTCCAAAAAATAGTTGTGTGGATGCCAGCTTACTTATTACTTATTATTTTGACAAATCAATTGTCTTGTACAGATCAATAACTTTTCGTTTCTGTAAGATGGAAAGTAATTATATAATGGTAGGGGCAGGAGATGGCCCTAAATAACATCATAGCCTCTGTTGTTTATTTACACAGTTGGCCCTATAGAATGTCATAGTCCTGGAGACATGATTTCTCATTTTCAGAAGTCTGGCCAAACATCACTATTTGAGATGTTAACCAGTTGGGAAACATCAGAGAAATGGATGTCTGAAAACCAGATGAGTGCTGCTACCAGTACTGCTAGTCAGTGTGAAAAATACTCAGTCATTCTTGGCTGCTACTTGTACCTGAGTATACATTCTCCCCCACCCCCCACCTCTGAGGCAACATGAAAAATGCCACTGGTGTGAATTTGTTTAAGGTGGATCCCAGCTTGCCATGAAGTGGCCCACACATTATGATCACAGAGTCATCTCTCATGGCACATATGAAATCAGACATGCAGGATTTAACACTTGGACTGCAATGGACTGCCGCAGCCTTGAGGATATTGACAAGATGCGTCTTCACAGCCAGTCCATCTGGCATGGCCACTTTCACCTTCATGACCATTTTTGAATCAGAGTAGTGAAGTGGTCCTTTGCCAGTTTTGCCTTTGGGCTCCAATATGATGGTTTCCAGTGTCATTTCCTCCACTGATGGGGACCATCACCCCACCTAAAGGGGCTCATCCGCCCATACCCATTGGCCCCTTTTGGGAGTCAGGTTATTTACCGCCTCCCAACACTTGGCGTTGAGTTGCTGGCTGTAAGGTCTACTCCATTACCAGAGTGGAATGTCCAGTCAGACAATAAACAACTCAGTAGAAGGCAGATTCCTATTTTCTAGTAGTTCCCTGCATATGTGTTAATGTAATATTCAAAATATCAAATCAAATCTTTACTACGGTCCAAGACCACCATAGAACAGCAAAGGGAAGAGAAGTTAAAATGGGGATATTTGAAATATAGCAGGAGACTGAAGTTAAAATGAAGGTGCTTAAAAAGGAGCATTTCTGCTCAGAGTTAAGGAGTAGTAAAATTAGTATGTAGATTAATAGAATTACAGCTATTACTAAGCCTATGCTGCAGCGCTAGTAGTTTAATTGACTGAAGGTCCTGCCAAGATTGCTCTTCTGATCTTACATGCTGCACCACAGAACCTGGCAGTGTTGTGGGTGAAGGTGGGTCTTTCATCAGATAGCAGCCAGTGGGTGTATGTGCTGTTTGATACTTGTAAAGTAGCAGAGATAGGAACTTGTTCCAGATGCCTCTATAAAAAGGGCAGCTGCAGAGAACGTGTTCCGTGGTTTCAATTTCTCCAGAGTCACAGGGACATTGTCTCTCTGTCATTGGTGTCCTTTGGAACTTTCCCTTGAGAACTGCAGAAGGGAGGGCCTGGCAGTGGGCTAACATAAATGCCCTCCAATGACTTGGTGTCTCAAGTTGGAGCAAGTATGGAGCCAGGGCAACAATGTGTCTCCAAGACTCTGGAGCCAGGAAGGTAGGGGCCCTTGCTAGGTCGGTTTGTCTTTCCATGTCTAGCATTCTCTGTTTGATGGCCTGTTTTGCCTGGTTGTGACTATGGCCTGTTTGAGAGGTTGGGTGAGGCCAAAGTACTGCAGTCTGGGTTGGATTGTTCTTTTCCATGCTAATTGTAAAGTGTCCTGGAGAGTCAGAGGACCCAGGCCACTGGGATTAAATAGAATTTTGAGCCAAAGGTTGAGAGTCGCTATTAGGCCAGGGGCATGTTGGCTAAGCTAAAAAGCCACTGGACAGGGGGTGATCTAACCCTCATTCCAACTCACCTTCTAATTTCAACTCCCCTCTTGGGATTCAAACCAACAACCACCTGCTTACAAGGCAAGATTGCAACCTCTAAGCCACAGCAGCTCTGCTATCAATGTGGCTGCTTTTGTAATCTTATCTTTGGCAGCACAGGAAGAGGAAGGCAGGCAGAGGAACACGGAGCCCCACTTGTTTGCTTGATTGTTCCAGGCATCGCAGCTCAGCTCAGCTCGGCTCAGCTCGGCTCTATGGATTGGCACCCAAGTGGAGTGCCATGGTACTGGGGACCTGGGGGGCACCCCTGGCTGAGTGTTGGTTGCCCAATGGGCCAGCCCACCACTGTATCCAGCTGGAGAACAAGGAGACAGAAGCCATGATAGTCTTAACTCAAGTCCAGGACATCATAATCCTAGAGCAGTGGTTGCCAACCTTTTGAAGTCAAGAGCCGGGTAACAATCCTTCAGACAATTGGCAGGCTGGATTGGTAGTAAATGAGTCCGCAGCTGATTCCGGTGGTGGCAGCAGCTGGAGCAAGGGCACAGGCCAGTTGATTTAGTGCCATGGGCTGGATCTGGTCCACGGGCCATGGGTTTCCTATCCCTGTCTTACAGTATATTTGTGCAATTTGTGAAAAGATTAAAAAAGAATTTCTATGGTCCAGATGCTGATTCTGAAATGAATTCTGGATTTTTAGGATATAATTGCATTGCAGTTTCAAGATCATTTTGGAGAAAATATTTAGAATTTTTAAATGGAGTTGAGCTTCTAATTTTTTAAAAAAGATGAACCAACCAGGATTCTAATAATAGGTGTGGAAAATGTTTTAGGATGTGTGTTTCTTGCTACTCTTTGTGAGTGTGTGAGAGATAAAGACTTCATACACCACAGCTGAAAATGGAGGAAGTCATTACAAGCAGATGAACTCCTATCATAAGAAAAAAGATTGGTTTCTATTAAGTGATTGGAAATGGTGTTCACACCTCTTCTCAAAAATAATGAAGCCAGTTTCCTCAGTTATAAAGACTGAGCCATTTTTCATCATTTTTCTCACAACTGGGTAGGGCTAGACATTCATTTTCAGATAAAGGGTTTGAGGCTTCAGCAGAGGTGCCAGGAATTCTAAGTTACTGCATTTTATAAACGGCTAAATACTGGGAAAGAACATAGATCTCTACAGTGACTAGAATGGACAAGTTGTTTTAGAATCAGAGACTTCAGGTATGTTGATGTTGGTAGGGCATGGTACAGTAATACATGCAGCGCATACAGTGATGGGATGACAAATTTGTCACCACCTCTCCATGACGTCACGACGTCATGGGCGTGGCCAATGTCATGATGTCATGGCGTCATGGGCGGAGCTGACGTCATGACGTCATGACGTTGTGGGCGGGGCCTTAAAATAAAAAATAAAATAAAATAAAATAAATACACACACACACCCTCAACCCAACCCACCCACCCACCACACAAACCCGTAAATAAATTAAATAAATAAATAAAATTAAAATTAAATTAAAAATACAACCCCAAACACAAACCCCTAACTTACCCCTGGGAGGGATCGGCAGGGGCGGACGGCCAGGGCAGGGCAGGCCTCAACTTGCCTGTGGGGGCTTTGCGGCCCCGGGGGAGGTGCCCTCCTCTGAGGGCTGGTGCCGCCTGCCCACGCCGCCGCCAAAGTCATCGCCGGTGCAATCTCCGCCGCCGCCATTATCGTTGCTGCCGCTGCTGCCGCCGTCATCGCCGCTCCCATCAGCGCCGCCACTGCCTGTGTTGCCGCCGCCGTCAGCGCCGCCGCCGCCACTATCTCGTTCTTGAGGATGGCCGGTTTTGCCGATTTTTTTAAAAAAATTGGAGCTAAAATGGCTCCGATTTACTGCGCATGCGTCAGATTGAGTTTCTAAGCATGCGCAGTAAAATTGGAGTAAAAATTGCTCCATTTTTATTGCGCATGTGCAGAAACTCAATCTGATGCATGCGCAGTAAATCGGAGCCATTTTAGCTCCGATTTTTTTTAAAAAAATTTCTTTCGGTGAGGCGTCCGGAACCGGACGCCTCAAAAGTGGACTCCCCTCCCGGAGAACCCTCCGGGATTGTTCTTACCGGTTCCAGGGAACTGTATAGAACCGGGGACACCCCATCACTGAGCGCATATATTCATTTTTATTTTATGATTTGATTTAAGAAATGGCTGCATGCCATTAAGTACACAGGTTTACCTGCATTTGACATAGCTTGTCTTTGAGATGACTTGAAATGGACATAATTCCAAAAATAAATAGGGTGTTCTCAAGGCTACCAAATGCTCAGAACGGGTGGAACAATTAGTTATGATGCTTTCCTCTTGAGGAAAGCTTGGACTAGAGGCATTGGTTTAGGAGTTGATTGCCAAGCCGCTTGAACCAGTGAGCCAAGATAAGGAAGGCATGACCTTTCTTCAGCACACCAACTCTGATCAGTCCCTCCCAGCATGGGATTGTAGTTCAACAACATATGAAGAGCCACAGATCAATCACTAGATAAAGCCAATACTTTGTGTTCCTGCAGGCAAAAGATAGGTCCAAATACCTTATCGGCTGCACATTTTGAATTTCTGCTGATGTCAGCTTATTTGTCAGCATGCTGTCTCATCAACCCAGAGTTGCCAGGTTATATCTTCTGTCCTCAGGGGGAAATTATTCAAGTGGAATTACTTGTGTGGCTTTTCAAAGCTGATGAGTCTGGACCATTCCTCCTTAATTACACCAAGTACAAATTCAATCAGACTGCAGTGCTAAAACATGACTTTGAAAATCCCAATACAATTTACTGTTGCAAACCCAATACCGATTTCTCAATGTGGCTTAGTATATCTAACCATCATGCAAGAAATTGATAACAATTGTCATAATTTTCTAATTCATTTTCTAATTTATGCAACTTCCATCCAAGAATTGTCACAGCTTTAAATTAGGAGACAGGGAAAAGTCTTGTGACAACTGTGCACAGTTTATTGTTGTCATTTATGTAAAGCAAAACGTAAGTTATTGTTTTCCTCTAATTTTAAAGTAGGAATGCCTGTTCTCAATGCTGGGAAGAATGAACATCCTCAGCCCTCCCTGTCCCCATCCCAAATATTATTTCAGTGTTAGTGGTTATCATAACTATTGCCAAATGAACATATTACAGGAAATGTGTCACACTATGATCTGTTACCTTCAAACTCTAATCTTGCCAACAGACACATTACATGAACAACATAATAAGTCACTACATGCTAAAATAGCTGATATTAGGAATGGGCCTTTCATTTGCAAATGAATGAAAAGCCTCACACAAAAAGCTTCTTGTTTTGCTTTCATTTTGTTGTTGGTTTGTAGGGAGGAGGCCTAACAAAGAAGGGGTAAACCAAAAATTCTTATTTCTGGTTTTGCTCCTCTGTTGTTTGTCTTTTCTTTCATCCTGTCTTTGTCAAATAACCTGGGAAATGCTTAATCAAATAGGGTTATGAAGGATGCTGTCCACAGCCTATCAGAATGCCTCCATTTAAGGAATACCTTCAGTGATTGGGTGTAGGTAAGTGCTTATTTCCCCTTGCTGCAAATCTGTCTTCTTAGTCATTGTCCTCTTCCTCAGCTATACTGCCCTTTCATCCCTTCAAAGAACATAGCAGCCCTATCTCCATCCCTTAAACCAAGCTTTTCTTTCAGTGCCTTGGCATCCTGAACAGCTGCTCCTCCTCCCTACAAGCATGGACCAGTTCTGAGCTGATAGTTTCAGCCTGCTGGCCAGACTCCCTTGGAGGTTAAAAAAAATCAACCAGAAGATTGTCAACCATTGGGAGAATTCCCTATGGACTGGGAGGGAGGAGGAGAAAAGATTACAAGCCTCCCTATTGCCTTGCTTTGCCTCTAACTGCAAAGCAGCCAACCAACAAGCCAAAGAAGTGTGGTTGTCTGGTTGTGAGAAGGAGGCACAAACCTCACCTCTTGCCTAATAATGAACAGCAATCAATTTCCAGCAAACGAATGCAGTAAAATAAAACAAAATGACCCAAAAGAGCCTTTCACATTAGACTAAACAAATAAAAAAGATAGTGGCACTCTGCAAAATTAAACAAATTGAAAACAAACACCTCCAAGTTGCTCTTAATCATTGTGACCTAGTAAATGTTGTGTGCAAGCGTCCTCTGAACATTGGTTTTTGTCCTCTTTGAAAAGTCCAAAACAGTCTCAATGCCATGCTTTACGTGTTCTGTCCAAGGAAATATGTTTTCCTAGTGAGTGATCATACACAAATGTTGCTCTTTGAGTTTGAGTGAATAGCTCTAGCAGCTTTGAAAGCTTTAATTAGTCTAGTCATTTTAGCAAGAGCAAAACAGCCAAAATGTCAACTCAATATACTGTACTCAGTGTTCACTGCTACCATGTTCTCCTTCTTTCTCTTATCTCTTCTTTCTCAGAGTGTCTATAAGTCTTCTTTTGTGGAAAGAGGAAAACAGGCCCTGTAGGTTCTGCTCCCCACTCAGAAACAAAAGCAGAAGTTTAAAACATTTTCAGAAATTCTGTGCCTCAAAGTTATGTGGTTTTTCCTCTCTTAAATATTCCGTTACATCACAGCAGTTCAACCAATGGCTAAGCAGACTTTTTGTCTTGTTCTTTATTCTCTTTTCCTCTTTGTTTGTCATTTGCTGGGAGGGGGGAGGAGATCTCTTCCTTCTTCCCTATCTTGAATGAATTGGTTCTCCGTTTCAAGTTAGAAAATGTGAAGTTTTATGAGACCTTTTTTTCTGGCTGAAAATAAATTGGTTGATGTTAATATATGCAAAGACATCATGCATCATGTAGCATTTCCTGAGATATTAGGATCAAAACAAGAGGCTGTGGGGGGCAGGCTCATGTGAGGTCAGTGGAAGGGCAGGCCAGGCTTGAGGAAGAGGATTTGCTTCTGAGACTGCTGCTTGTGGAAACCAGAATTAAAGGAATCTGGTTAAATAGCCCAGAATCTGGATAAATCCTGATTAATCAGATAATGCACAGCCAGAATATGGCATTGGGGGAGGGGGATGTCTTTGCTCAGCCTCCCTTGAGTTACTTATGGCTTTTTGGTGTGTAAGGTTGTGCAAAGACAACAAAGATATGAACATCTTTGCACAAGGTGAGTCAGCCCTACTGCCAGCTAAGAATGAGTGGACACAGTAATCAGGCTTTAAAGTAGGGACAGGAAATTTCCAGAGGTCCCGGAATGGAAGGCAGCAGCACCTGGTTTTCTATCCTGCCTATTCCAAAAATATTCATCTTAAAAACATTTTTCCTGAAAAGAGATATCTTACACCCAATAGCAGCCAGGTTTTTCTTAAGTCATAATTTTGGGAGATGTTGGATGGCAACCACCAGACATGGAAAATTCCCTTCCATGCCCCAACTTTGGTGCCCCAGGTGTTCTTCAACTTCAATTCTCAGAAGCCCAAGTCACTACACCTGCTGATCAGGGTTTCTGGGAATTAAAGTCCAAGAACACCTGGGACACCAAGGTTGGCCACTTTTGCCCTAGAGGGTAAATGGGAAAAATGTTTGAGCTTTTTAAAAATGATACCAAAAAATGGATGCAAAGTCCTGGGCATTTATAGCTGGGGCTTACTGGGACCCAGGGGAAGTACTGGATATTGCTTCCTCCACTGATAGTTGTCCCAAAATCTGCCTCTCAGCCTGGACATCCAACCAGTGAGTTGCAATCTGGTAACTTCACAAATCTTGCAGCAGCTTTTTGGTTTATCCCAATTTCCTTATTTTGCTGCTGTTGTAAAGTTTTAATGATTCTACAGGGGAAAAAAGGTGGGAATCAACCAGTGGTGGGATGTCAAAATTTTTACTACCCCACCATGACATCATCACAGTGTGGGCGGAGCTAACATCATGACATCATGGGTGGTGCCAATGTCATGACATCATGATGTTGTGGGCGGGACCAAAGAAAACAAATTTAAAAATAAAATAAAAATAAACACACACACCTCAACCCACCCACCTACCACCCACAACACAAACCCATAAATAAATAAATTAAATAAATAAATTAAATAAATAAATAAATAATACATTAAAATACACCCAAACACCCACCCACTCACAACACAAATCAACCAGAGCTTTTAAACCAGAGCTTAAAGCTTATTTTGGCTAATCTTTCTCACACTAGGCCAGATGGAAGGAACTACAGAATGAACTCACCACAAGATGGCTTCATTTTGGCACTTTTTAACTTTTCAACAGTTAAAGAAGTTAGGTACTAAGTCTTTGCCTAACCAGTTCTCTAGGATATCTAGGGGAGCAGGCTATAGGGAGCTTCAGGCTAGCAGCTTCTCTTCCTCCTCCCCACTTGGGAGGACAGCAAGAAGGCCGTGCATACGCACCAAGCACTGTAGGCATGCATGCACACCAAGTGCTTGGCACGCATGCACAGTGGGGGAACCAGTGAAAAGGTAAGCCCCGAAGGTGGTTCCCCCCAAAAGCTGCTACCGGTTCTCTGGGACACTGGGAAAAAGTTACTACTGGTTCTGGAGAACTGGTGAGAACCTGTTACATTCCATTGCTGGAATCAACTGTCTTGAAATTCAAATTTATAAACTGATACAGCAGACAAGTATTTACCTTTGTTTTTTCCTTCTCTGGTATGTATGCTTGCAAGACAATGTTTTCATTATTAGACCTTAGTATGTGTCACTTCAGATCTCAATTAGCTGGTGATCCGCTTCAGACATCCGAAGAGCTGCCACTTCTTGTCTCACTTAAAAATTGCACAAATGACATTGATGAAGCAGCACAACATGCCTGCCGGCTAAATGCCATTGAAGAGGAAAAATTCACATCCGTGATCCTGGATGGTTGCACCAGAAATAGAGCTTTCTTTTTAATTTGATGCTGAGGCTATTAAAAGGCCATCATTTGGTAGGTCTTTTGAAAGTATACAGAATAAACCCAGAGTACAAGACTAATGCACGTTTTGAATCATAACAGTACACACAACCAAATTTCATTACATCTAGAATTTATCATTGTACTGTACCAGAATTTTTGTATACGAACAGAATTACATGGTGGATTGAATTTACTGAGGATATTGTCAGTGATGCCACTCAACCTATTTTAGTAACTAAATAACATAAATCCATGAGGAGGTCATGGCTGAAGCAAAAGATACTGGCTCAACATACACACAAATACGGATTAGTTGAGTACATTAGGCAGAAAACTCAGGGAGCTTTCCCTGTACTAGATTGCCCTATCTTGAGATATTCTGTTACAGGAGTAGAACATATTTTTTAAAAACGTTGTTAGCTATATTGTAGTTATAATTTCAAGGCTACCAAAGTACTGTAGTGACCTTTGGAGTAATATGTTTTGGAAGTAACTGTTTAGTTCCCCATTTATTTAATGTAACTAGTTATTTGTATTACTTTTATTAAAGAACCCTGAAAGCTACAAGCAGTTGAACTGAAGTGCTGACTTTTGCCATCCACCGTGTTCCTGTGCCACAGCACCCACCACTGAGCATGAGGCAGGAGGGCACATCACAAGGCAGCAACCATGACACATTCCTCCTCCATCATTTATCAAATTCACATCCGTGTAACTCTAAACAGTTACACTTAACACCATTAAAGGAGTGATGCAGTACCTTATCATTAAAAGATAATAATCTTTGTTATGGAGAAAAGAACTAACAAGCAATTAGTTACTTGTAATTAGTTACTTTCCCAGATTCTGCAATGGACTATGTGAAGAAGACAAAAATAGTGTGCCTCTGCTTATAGGAAATTTATCTTAAAGATGTTCAATTGTTGCATACTAGGTTAATGTATCTTAAATTCTCACTTTCAGTTGCATAAGTGCATAACCTGCTGCTTGTGTTTCCCTGCTGCCTCATTAGTGTTAATGAGGCACTCTTATAGTATATTTCACTGTGTCATCATATAAATATGGAATTGTTTACATCTGCCATTTAATGGGCTGGAATCCACAAATTGAGAATGGTATGCAAAGGTTTAAAATAAAAACATTTACGCTGATACTTCTAGGTCCTGCAAAGAACTTCAGAAAGCAAGACAAAAAGAGGTAGAAACATAAGGTTTAAATAGAAAAACTCTTAATATAAACCGTACAACCCATGTAATTAGATTTTTTTATTTGGGTTCACTCTGGCTATTACTCTACTGAAGTAGAAACCATGTTAGGGAATCTGAATGTCCATAAAATTCTGCAGTTATATCTGCTGATTGTCAGGCTGCAGTATTTCAGTAAGGTAAAGGAAAAGGCCACCCTTGCTCGAAAGCCAGTCGTATCCAACTCTAGGGTTCAGTGCTCATCTCTGTTTATAGCTGAAGAGCCACGATGTCTGCATTTGCAGACCTTTCCGTGGACATGTGGCAGTCATGGAACGCTGTTTATCTTCCCACCGAAATGGTCCCTATCTATCTACTTTCAATATCTTGCTTTTGAACTGCTAGGTTGGCAGAAGCTGGGACAGAGACGGGAGTTCGTTCAGTTGTGCAGTACTCAGGTATCGAACTGCTGACCTGCCGCCTTCCAGTCAGCATCTTAACCACTTGAGCCAATGCAGTACCTGAACATTTAAATTGCATTTTAGGATTGCAGTGTATATTTGGATGCAGATCTTTTTCTTTATAAAGACACACACACATTCTCTCTCTCTCTTCTACACTGGCCTGTATCAATAGATTTTGAAGCAGACTGCAATCAATAGAACCATGGTCAGTATTCAACAGAGTACCTCTGCCTGTGTCTCCCAATCCTTTCTGTTATTAAAAATAACACTTTAGGTGTTAAAAGTGTTGTTCTTTCAGGCAAATGGTAGAGGTTTAAAAATCCAATCATTTAAAGGTTACATTTAACAATTTGAGGTAATGGGAGGTTTTTCTCCTTAAAAGTGTTCATTTTGACCATCCCTCTGTAGAGGGCATGTGTTACTGCACCTCTCTTTGAAGACTAGATTTATACTAGGTAGCCTCAACCTTTGCAGGGTCTATAAGTATCAGCACAAACATTTTCATTGAAACATTTGTATACCATTATTAATCTGGGGATTCCAGGCCATTTAATGCTCTGAACCTTTGCTAACAAAGGTACAAAACAGGATCTCCAGATTGAGAACTATTTCTACCTGAATTGCTAACTGCCCACTTCCAAGACCACTTCTTTTGCATAACACGAGTAGATTTGACAGAAGACCTGGTCTTGATTACAGCCTTTGGTTCCTTTTGTACATTTCCCTTTTCCAGACAACTATTCAGGTCACAACAACCAATTCTTATTGCACCCCCTATTTGACAGGATAATGTTTCAATGGGGTGGGGAAGATCAATCTTTTCATTCACCTCGGATAATATTTAAAAATAATATTTTGCATGGTTCAAGAGTTTTGTAGGTAGTGGAACGATCCATTGTATGAGAAGAGAACGCCTTAGCAATTTCAAAGAGTCACATAATAAAAAAATCATATGGTGTTTCCAAATGTTAATTGATTCTATTTGTTTTAATATGGATGCTTATTTTTTATAGACTACTTGTTGGGGGTGAAGAAACCCATGGTAGGTGGGGAAGCGTAGTCCCACCAGTTCTGTTGTCCAAGTAAACTATCTGCCAGTCTTCATGGTCTTGTGTTAAAATGGAGAGGAGAGGTGGAGAAACAGCAGAAACTCCCTTTCATCTGGTGAGCTGAGCTTGTTCAAAACAGTTCAAGAACACATATTTTGAAGTTGTTTCAAGCATGATGGGCTCTAGAACTGCACCTTCCTGAGTGACTGCTGAGGCCAGTGTTTCCTAACCTTTGGTTCTTGGACTTCAATTCCCAGAAGCCTAAGTTAGTACATTGGCTGATCAGTGCTTTTGAGAATTGACTTAGGTTTCTTCTGGGAGTTGAAGTCTAAGAACCAAAGGTTGGAAACACTGGCCTAGACTGAATGCATGGACGTCTGGATTGGATTCTGTGATGATCTATTTGGCTCACTGGTAAAACCTGCAGGATCCTTTGCAGGAGGGTGAATTCTAGGGTAATCATGCCAAAGCAAAGCTAAGCTTGACTGAAGTGACTCAGATGCTCCCTTGGGTTTTTCAAGAGCACAGATATCCTGTTATGAATGAACAACTTTTTATGTAAAATGTAAGCAAAGGACAGTTATGTGTTTGGAAATGTTTGCAGCACTTGTCTAGTTGCATTTTCCCCCTGAGGAAAACTTTATCTCTCCTTCAGCATGTTGTCTTGCTTAAGCAAGGTGCATAACAGCTGCTTGTCAGCTTCTGGTTCCTCTGCACTATGGTTAAGCACAACTGAATGCTTACTTAGGCAACCTGAATAAATTTAGGTTTGTCCTCTACAGTCCGAATCTGTGGCTGAATGCTGCACTCAACTGGAAAGTATAGGTTTGCTGCACAGTTAAAGCTTTAGAAGCTAAGAAAGTTAGACAAGGTTCTGTTCTTGTCACTTCTGTACATGTTCAACTTCAGAATGCAAGATACATTCCAAGGGATAAATTCAGTACATTAAGAAATAAGCTTACGAGTATAATAATAATAAATTTGTGTCAGAAATTATTCTGGGTTGAAAGGATTTTTGCTGAACGAACTCTGCTCAGGGGATGCCCGAATGAGGCTCCTTTCGTGTCTCCAAGATCTTTTCCTACCTAAGTGGTCCGTATTTATCAACTTTCAATTTCTTGCTTTTGAGCTGCTAAGTTGGCAGGAGCTGGGACAGAGACAGGCGCTCAATCCATCATGGAGTACCCGGGTCTTGAACTGCCGACTAGCTGGCCTTCCAGTTAACAAGGCAAGCTTCTTCATCACTGAGTCACCGCAGCTTCTAGTTTACGAGCGTAGTCTATGCTGTAATTCAACCTTGTTTATCTTAATGGCTTTAGTCGTAAATGATCCAAATAGTTAAATCAGATTTTTGTTTTGCTTTGAACAGGGAAGGAACCCTTAACTTTATAACCAAATAACCAGTCCAGATTAAGCAAATTTGACAATTCCAGGTATCAGAATTATCCTGTTCTAACTTCCTTGTGAAGCTTCAGACATGAAAGGGGGAATTCAAGGTTTAGTATTTAGGGTCAGCAAGTGTCAGTACCTGCTCTATTTCTTCCTTCCAATTTCTTCTTCTCAGTTATTTCCTGCAACCCTTTTGGGACAAAGAGAGGTGGGAAAAATTAAAATATACAATGTGGTGATGGAAATGTTTGGTAATCTCTTTCCACCCATTTATTCCTCCTTTTATACAAAATAAATAAAATCATGCTGCTGGTAAGTTTTTTTTTTAAAGATGTGGACAAAATACCCATGTACAGGTATCTCCTTTTTTATAGATGAAAGGAAGAGAGAGAATTCCCAGCCAATCATTACATTGTTTTCCTTTTGTTTTTGCTTTATGTGCTGTAAAATCCCGGTTTATGACATTGGCCCGTTCTGACAGCCTTCACCATTAACCAACCCACACACACAAAAAACGTAAACCGAAGCATGTTTTCTCATAGTAATGCACTGAACATAAAAAAGGTCCTGGCTGGACCAAAAATAATTTAAAAAAATGCCAGACATGATCATCTCCCTACCTTTTCCATGCCGCTGCCCTGGGGGAGGCATGCGTTCCAGGCTGTAGCGTGCACAGGGAGCTTGGACAAAGATTGGATAAGGTCCCTACACTCTCCCACTGCCAGTAGAAGTGGCGGACAATGCGGAAATAATGGGAAAAACACCACCACCACCTCTGTAGTGGCTAGTGAAGAATTGCTGTGGGCGGGTGCCATTTTGACTTTAAAATGGCACTGTTTTTCTCAATTCCTGGTAATAAACTGGGGGAAAAAACCTGTAAACCAGGACATAAATTTAGTACGATTTGCCGTTGTAAACCACAGCAAACATTAACCGAGGCATTAGTAAACTGGGGTTTTACTGTACAAGGAGACAGATGGGCTGGAGAAAGTTAAGTCAGTTCTAGGAGTTGGCTGTTCCACCTATTGCCATACAAGATCAAGGTGTCTCAGAATGAAATGGAAAAAATGAGGAAAATGATTAGGTAGTCTATTGTAAGAGACTGCAGATGCTTAGTGGTTAAGATGCTGAACTTGATGACCGTAAGGTTGGCAGGTTAGCAGTTTGAGAGCCGAGTGATGCATGATGGAGTGAGCTCCTGTCTCTGTCCCAGCTCCTGCCAACCTATCATTTTGAAAGCAAGAAGTTGCAAGTAGATAAATGGGTATCACTTCAGTGGGAAAGGTAACAGCATTTTGTGCACTCCTGCCACATGGCCACAGAAATGTCTGCAGATGCAATGTTGGCTCTTTGGCTGTAAATGAAGAGGAGCACCGGATCCTAGAGTTGGACATGGATTGTTTTCAAGCAAGAAAGACCATGTCTATTACTGTATATTGGAAAATACCTACCTATTTTCAGATGTGGGTAAAGAAAGATCTAAATTAAACTGTTTCTCAGATTCCCCACCAAACGATGCTGAAAGGAATCTCACAAAACTAAAATATGAAACAATCCAGACATTAAAAAGTGATGCGTGAAATACCAATCAAATAGATACAACTGGTAAATACAAAAACCAGTTGAGCAGCCTGAATATTTATCAAAATTGTAACAGGACAACTGGCACACTGAGATAAATCTATGGACAACACACTTCTATCCTCACAAAAGTCTGACTCTTATCTCTACCTTCAAAAAAAAATTGGCTCTTGCATCATTTTACAAACTATTTTTTGGGGAAAAATTATATATTTCAAATATAGCATGGGAACTGATTAACAAGGAAGAGGAGGGTACTAATTCTTAGAAAACTCAATTCTCCTTTTGGTTCATAAAACTTGTTTCCCAGGTGTGTGTGTGTGTGAGAGAGAGAGAGAGAGAGAAAGAGAAAGAGAGAGAGAGAGAGAGAACAGGTACATGTGTTAAACAAACCAGACCTCATTCAATGTATAGAAAGTCCGAATGGAAACTTTGTGAGAATTAAGGAACTGTTGTACAAAACAATGCCTAAAATCAGTCATTGAAACTATTTATGGAGGATTGGAGGAATGGTCACAATAGTCTTCTCTCTCTTTCGCCCCATCAGCTTGGTTTAAAAGGGCATACCAAAAGAAGCAGAGTTGTAACTCTAGTCTAGGAGGGTAGCTGGGGCTCTGTCCAAGGTACCAGAATTCAGAGGGCACTGAAATATAGAGGTAAGCCTGGTGGTGATTGCTAGGAAAAACCATCAGTTTCAACCCCAATTAATAAGAATGCAAAACATGCAGGAGGCAGGTGATACATTTATTGGAACACTAAGAAAAACAAAATGTTGCGAGAGCTTTTGTGGTTCCAGACCTCTTCTTCAGGTAAAGGCAATATAAATACAGTAAATAAATAAATACACTTTCGCGCGCGCATGTTAAGGACAGGTGGAAATCTTCCAAAAAAAAAAAAACCCACTCTGAAGCCCTTGCTTCAGCTTCAGTGTGTGGGATGTTTAGCCACTAAAACCACCTCCCATTACGCCCCGCCACCCCGCGGGACCACCGTCAGGCATTACTGGGGGGGGGGGGCAGACTGGCTATTAAAAACCCTCCTCCAATTTGGATACTCGCCCTCCTCTATGTCTCTCTCTGTGTGTGTGTGTGTGTGACGTTTGGGGATCCAGCTGCAACCACACACACACACACACACACACACACACAAATAGAAAGCGAGACTCGGTTGAAGGCTAGGGCTCCGATTGACGAGCACGGTGGAGTTAGTTCTTCCGCTGATTTTATTTTATTTTAAAGACAGAGCCTAAAAACTCTTAACAGAGAAAAGTGAAAGAGGCAAAGAAGGAGAGGAAAGGGCTTTTTTTTTTTTTGAGAAATCCACCCACCTCTCTCTCCCCCCCCCCCCCTTATCGCGCTCCCCGGCAGCAGCCTTGGAAACGGCATTTGCGCTGCCTCCGCGTCAAGACGGATCCCGATCAAGGCAGAGGATTAGGAAGAGCCAGGGAAGCCCAGGCGGCGGTGGGCGGGCGCCGAATGACCCCCGCCGGCCAAGAACCGAGAGCCCCGCGGCGTAGCCCTCCCGACGGCGGCTGCCTCCCCCCCGAAGGACTGCCGGGTCACCAAGCCGAAGACCCCCGGGAGGATTTATAAACGGAGCGAGGGGGAGGCCGCCTGAACGGATTCGTGGGGGCGGGCAGGAGGGGCTCAGGAATCAAGGGGGGGGCCGAGAAGAGAAGACATCGCGGAGGTCCCCGAGAGGCGGTGTGAGGTCGATATCGGCTTGCCTTGTGAAGCCTCCGACGCCCAGGGCCAGCCCCCCTCCCCCTACTAGGAACTGCCTCCCCGCCTGGCACGTGGCTCGGCTGGCTGCGAGGGGGCGGCGGCCCACAGCCGGGACTGCCTCTGCCTCCATCCCCTCCGACGTGCCAGATCGGACGCCCCCCTCCCTTCTACATGCTCTGGATCGGGGGCTCCGGTGCTTCCCCCCCGCCTGCTCCCTCCGCCGCTCGGCACTAGCCGCCCTGCTGCTGCCTCCGCCTCCTGCCCCGACAGTGGATGCCGCCGGGAAGCAGGCGGAGCGCGCCGCCGCCGCCGGGGAGGGGGCCTGCCTCCGCGGCCGGCGGATTTCATGCCCGCGCCCTCGGCTCCACTCCTCACCAGCATGCTTTACTTCCAGATGGTGATCATGGCAGGGACGGTGATGCTGGCTTATTACTTCGAGTACACCGACACCTTCGCCGTCCACGTGCAGGGCTTCTTCTGCTACGAGAGCGCCTACCGCAAGCCCTACCCGGGCCCCGAGGAGAGCAGCGCCGTGCCGCCCGTCCTCCTCTACTCGCTGGCGGCAGGGGTGCCCGTCCTGGTGGTAAGCAGCCCCCGGGGGTCTCCCCCTCTCTATCTCCCTCCTCCTTCTCCTGCCCCCGGAGAGTCAGGGCAGGGCTGCCCCCTACCACCTGCACCTTCCAAGTTGTTCAACTTGTTGACAAGGTGGGACTGGGAGGAAGGCAATAAAATAAAGCACCTGCCGAAGAGAAATTGGGGGGGGGGGGCAGAGCCAGGGATGTCAACCATCATCATCTTTAACTGCCCGCCTTGATTTTTATTTACACTCCCTATTACAGCAATCTCATATCCACCATTTGCAGCAACGTATTAATTCCCATCTTGTCACCAGAGTTGTCTCTCCCCCCCCCCCTTTCCCCTTTCCGTCTGAATATATTCACGGGTCACTCCCTCCTTAAATTGGACTCTTTAAACCGTGTGGTGGGGAGGCGTGGGTTTCCCCAACTCAGCCTGTAGAGCCATTTTGTTAAAAAAAAAAAAAGACTGTCAAGTGGGTTTTCGGAGATATTAACATACAACCTCATATAACACTAAAACCTGGTTCCACAAGTCTTGGTGTTATATGATTTTTAGTGTTATCTGATGCATGTTAAAATCCTATGGGATCCATAGAGATACATTGTAACCACACAGGCTTTAGCGGTTGTTATCTGAAGCATCCCATAGGATCTTAATGTTATCCGATGCAATTCTTCCCCCCAGATTCCTTAATGTTATGCGATTTTAGTGTTATTCGATACTAATGTTATATGAGGTATTACTGTACATCCTTCTCACAAGGCGTGTGTGTGTGTATATATTCAAAGAGTGGGTTACTTCTGACTCGCTGGTCTGCTTTAAGGAAGAAATTGGGACACTTGCTGTGGTTGTTTCCTTTTAAATTTTTGGAACCTATTGTGTTTTGTTCAGTGCATGGTGTTAGTCACTAGTCGGTGGGCAGCACCCTGAAAACGCCTGGTTGCTGATAATAACCACATGCTAATATTTCAGACAGCAAAGAAATGACAAGCTTAGGCTGACGGGAGGTTGATGTTTAAAATGGAGCAGGCATCATTTTGTATTTCTGCCTAGTATGTGTAGGAGACGGCATAACGCTTGACGCGGCATGCAAGCCAAATCTTATAACCCTCTTCCTTTCATGTGGCCTCAGAAATAAAATACATATCTCTGTATACAGTGTCTGTAGAGTTCATACGTGCGTGCACACACACACACCGCTAGACATATGTCTGAGGAGATTCCATTGTAATACAGATGTTTTCTTGGCGAAAGAATGCCAACCCAAAAGCATTGAAAAAGCTGCCCTTTAAACAGCTCTGTGTACAAAGTTGCAATGTCAGCTGACAAAAGCATTAGCATCATTTAATAATCCCTGACCATATTGAACAAATGAACAGAAAAAGGAGTGTGTGACCATTAGGGTTGGATTATATATAGCCATGAACATGCGTGCACACACATATTGATATTTTACAAATACGAGACACTGCATAACATTAGTCTTATACTCAACCTTCTGTCTCCCCCCCCCCCTTTCTTGGCAGTCAGTCTGCAAGCAATAAGGATGTTGTTTTAGAATTTGTATATTCACAAATACACTCTCTGACCATTAAAAGAATATATACTGATCAGAGCTCTTTATCAATGGGGTTTATCTTGGAATCTTTTTTGGTGTAATAATTCTGTGTTATTAAGTTGGTTCCAAGTTATAGCAATCATTCTCAGGTTTTTCCACATAAAGAACACACAGAAGTGGTTTTCCATTCCTTTCTTCTGGGGGACAACCTGGGACTGTACAGCTTGCCCATGACTGCACAGGCTGGCTCTTCTCCCAGAAGGCACAGTGGGGAATCGAACTCTCAACTATCTAAAATATTGAGATATCCAGTCAATATGAATGGGTGACAATTACAGTCCCTCTTCCCCAAGGAGAAGAGCCAGAGTGTGTAGCCTTGGTCAAATCACACAGACACAGGATGGTTCCAGAAGAAGGAAATGGAAAACCACTACTGAGTATTCTACCTAGAAAATCCTGAAAAATATCATTTGGCAGTGTACAATTATTATATAGTCTTCATGGGTGCAGCTTATGCTCAGTTTATATAGTACTGTTTCCCATCCTTTGTTTTTTAGACTTCATTTCCCAGAAGCCTAAGTCAATTCTCCAAAACTGAACAGCCAATGTACTACCGTATATACTTGACTATAAGTTGTCCCGAATACAGTCAAACCTCGCATAATGAAATTAATTTGTTCTGCGAGGCTGCTCGCTATGTGAGTTTTTCGCTATGTGAGTTTTTTTTCGTATAGTGAAAATTCCTATGGAAAAATTAGCTTAATGAGCAATTATATGGAAAAACTCGCATGGCGAAATTTTTTCGTTATGCGAGTTTTTCCTATAGAAATGCTTGTTATGTGAGTTTTTCCATAGGAAAAGTCCGACTCGCATAGCAAAAATTTCCATTAAGTCAGTCGGATTGTTTTTTGAAAAAACCCCTTGTTATGCGAGTTTTTTGCTAAGTGAGGTTGGACTGTATAAGTCGAAGTACCTAATTTAGACCTCTAAGACTAAGAAATTAGAATGACCTGAGTATAAGTCGGGGGGTGGAAAATACAGCAGCTGCTGTATTAATTAATCTAGACATTTGTGTGGGTATGTTTTTGCGTTCTTTCTTTCTTTATTTATTTTATTTATTTTTCCAATTTGTTATCCCGCCCCAATTAGGTAAACCCAACTCTGGGCGGCTTACAACACAACCAGAAAATACATGGCTTAAAACAACAGTACACAGCAAATATACAGCCAATATGACACTCCAACATGCCTCATACATATTAAAATTCACTTATCCGTTAAAAATTGAGACTACAGTTAATTGAATATTAAAAATTAATTTAAAATTAAGTTAGAATTAAACTTTAAGAATTACACTTACACAAGTTTCAAAACAACAATAGGCCAGAGCAGGGAGGGTGGCTAACTCAATTAGATCAGCCACCTGGCATGAGATCCAACATTCTTAGATCCCCACACTTGCCCTGCCAGCCAAGTTTTAAGGCCCTTCCGAAATGGCAGGAGCTCTGTTTCTATGCGTAGCTCGATTGGCAGGAGGTTCCACAGGGCCGGGGTGGCCATAGAAAAGGCCCTCCTCCTAGTGCTAGAGAGGTGTGCTTCTCTAGCCGATGGAATCCTAAGTGAGCCTCTCCGATCCGCCCTGGTGGGATGGGCAGAAGTTCTTGGGGCAACGCGGTCTCTAAGGTATCCTGGCCCACTACCATATAGGGCTTTAAAGGTAATAACCAGCACCTTGAATTGCACCCGGAGACATACTGGCAGCCAGTGCAGCTGCCAAAGCAGTGGTGAGGCACGAGCATAACTCCCGCACCCCATCACTACCCGAGCAGCTGCATTCTGGACCAGTTGTAGTCTCTGAATGGTCACCAAGGGCAGCCCCATGTAGAGCGCATTACAATAATCAAGTCTGGAGGTGACCAGCGCATGTGTGACCTTAAGCAAGGCGTCCCGTTCTAGGAGTGGGCGTAACTGGTATATTACACGAAGTTGTGCAAAAGCCCTCCTGGCCATGACTGCCACCTGCTCCTTGAACAGTAGTCGTGAGTCCAGGAGGACCCCCAGATTATGCACCGGGTCTGTTTGGGGCGAAACTGCCCCATCCAGAACCAAAGCTGGCAGCTCCCGAGATAACACAGGACCCCTTACCCATAGCCACTCAGTCTTGCCGGGATTCAGCTGTAGCCCGTTTTCCCCCATCCAGACCCTGGCAGCCTCCAGGCACCTGGAAAGGACTTCCACTACACCACTTGGGTCCCCACGGGCCGAGATGTACAACTGGGTATCATCTGTGTATTGATGATATCTTACCCCGTGGGAACAGATGATCTCACCCAGTGGCTTCATATAGCTGTTAAATAGGAGAGGTGAGAGTACCGAGCCTTGAGGCACCCCATATTGGAGGAGCCTAGGGCTGGACTTCTCATTCTCCAGCCATACCGATTGGGTCCTGCCCCTCAGAAATGAGGAAAACCTGGCCAGCACCGTGCCCTGGATCCCCAATCCTTGGAGCCTTCTCAGAAGGATATCATGATCAACGGTATCAAATGCTGCTGAGAGATCGAGAAGAGCCAGGATAGACAGATGATCTCCATCCCGCTCTCTCCAGAGATCATCCACCAATGCGACAAGTGCAGTTTCTGTACCATGTCCAGGCCTGAATCCTTACTGAAAAGGGTCCAGATAATCCGCTTCATCCAGCACTTCCTGTAACTGCTGTGCCACAGCCTTTTCCAAAACCTTACCCAGAAAGGGTAGGTTGGAAACTGGTCGGTAGTTAGCAGGTACCGTAGGGTCAAGAGATGGCTTTTTCAGGAGGGGCCACACCAGAGTGTGTTTTAACGGTGCTGGGAAAGACCCCTCCTTCAGCGATGAATTTATAATCCTCTCAATCCAGCCACTTGCCATAGCCTTAGATGCTTTAACTACCCAGGCAGGGCATGGATCCAGTTCACAGGCCGTGGCACGAACAGATCCAAGAAGCCTGTCCACTTCCTCAGGCCCAACTGGTTCGAACCGATCCCAGATAACATGGCCAGACTGTGCTCTGGTCAACCCCAGCTCTGTATATTCCACGCCAGGATTAAAACTCGAGCGAATCTGAGCGACTTTCCCCGCTAGATAATCTGCAAAAGCCTCAGCTGATCCCTGCCAACCAGGACCCGACCCTCCTCTTACAGTACTGCTAGTGGTTGTTTTTTTAACTGAATGTTTGAATTTGAACCACCACAGTTTTGGGACCCTTGGGGTCGTTGACCCAAGTATAAGTGAAGTCCACTCTTTGGACCTCATTTTGGGGGCTAAAAAACTAGCATATGCTTATTAGAAAACAAAACAAAACAAAACAAACAAAATAAAATAAAATAAAAAACACTGTAGCACTTTAAAGACTATGCTATATTTTTATTGTTAGCTTTTGTGGATCAAGTCCACTTCATCAGTGGACTTGATCCACGAAAGCTAACAATAAGAATATAGCAGTTAGTCTTTAAAGTGCTACAGTGTTTTTTATTTTATTTTATTTTGTTTATTTTGTTTTGTTTTGTTTTCTGATATGCCTGAACCACAGACTAACACGGCTACTATTCCAAAAAATGGAGTGTATACTGTAACTTAAGTTTCTGGGAATTGACCCCCCTTTTTCCAGTGTGTGTGACCCACATTGGGAATCACTGTTATAAAATAATGGAGTATGGCTAGCATATTGTAATCCCAGCTTTGAAAATGTTAAAATACACCATTTGATAAAATACACCATTTGTGCTTATTTCAGGATAGAAAAAAAACTGTGTACTACAGCTTTTCCTATTATATATCCATACTGGGAAACAGAAAAGACTTATTATTCCTTCCCATTGTAATGGCCTTCATCGACTAGTAATTTTTTTCAGACATTGTATGCCTGGTAATAGAAGAAAGTGTGATTACTGCTGACATTTTTTAATGTAAGTAAAAAATAAAGTTTCAGTCCTGGGTCCATTTATGTATAAGTGAGCCCCAATGAATGCTGAGGGAGTAACTAGTAGGAGAATGTCCTTAAGGTAGCATTGTAATTTATCTATCTGAAGTATTAGATGCAAGAGGAGAGGAAAAAGGAGGGATGAATGAAGCCTTGGATCTCCATAGATCACATCATATAATTCTTGATATGTAGTGGTATTTATTGGTTGGAAGCTCAATGATTTAGGTCAGGGGTAGGCAACCTCTGGCCCATTCTGGATACAGCCCACAGCACCATTCCATCCAGCCCACACCCTCACTCCTACCACTGTTGCCGTCGCCACCATCCTTGTCCCCTCCACTTGGCTTGGCGTGTCCCTAACACCACTCCGTAGCAGTCTGGATGTTGTAAGAAGGCTTACAATATCCGCCCTACTATGAAGCGTCATTAGGAACATGCCAAGCTAGGCAGAGGAGATAAGGAAGGTGGCGGCGGAAGCGGAAGATGCACATAGCCTCTTGCGTTTTTCCCGGGGGCTATTCTGGCCGAGTGCGGGCAAGGATAGGACCCCTCCTTCACCCATGGCAGGCCAGTAAGCAGGGGAGCACTAGTGTCAGTGGTGTGGGGGAGAGTGTTGGCGGGGGAATGGTGGGGGCTTGGGGGAGTGGCAAGATCACTCCCCCCCCCTCTTGCTGGTCATGTCGGGGAGGGCACTAGTCCAGTCAACAGTCTGAGAGGGTGTGATCCAGCCCCAGACTTGAAAAGGTTGGCAACCTCTGATTTTGGTATCTAGCTGTGGAGCCAGTGATTGGGAGTTCAATTTCTCACTGTGCCTCCTGGGAGAAGAGTCAGCCAATGTGGCCCTGGGCAAGTTGCACAGATCCAGAATGCCACCAGAAAAAGGGAATGGTAAACCACTTCTGTATATTCTCTACCTAGAAAACCTTGGAAAGGGTAATCATACATTGACTTGATGGCATTCATTTATTGTTATTATCTATTTTTGCATAACTTATTTATTTGATTAGTCAAAAATCATATTGTTGTCTATATCAATTCTGTGCAGTACCACTGGATGTTTAAGCTATACTCAGTTTTGTTGACTTTGTTCACTTGATTTGGTTCTCTCTATAAAGAACAACATTCTCTTCCTTTAGGTAGCCATGGTTATCTAGGTGTGCATGTGATTAGAATTGACTACTGTAATTTTCTCTGTATGTATCAGACCTTGTCCCTGATACAGTGATTACAACAGGTTCAGAAATCAGAATGCCATGGGTAGTTTGATTTGGGGGTTGAATTTGATTACATCTCAACACACTGGCTTCCAGTTGTATATACCATATCAGACACAAGGTATTAACTTTAAAATATAAAATCCTAAATCATTTGGGACCTTGTTCAGTGGTGTAGCTGGTGAGTGGGTGGTCCGTTCCGGGCAGCACTTTTTTGAGGTGGCAAAATTTCACAATAAATAGGACTTCTACTGCCCCCGGACTTCCTAGCGGTCGGGGTGAAGAGGCTGCTGTGGGGATGGACGCTGGGTCCCTCCACCACTGTTGGCATTAGGACATCGCAGCCCCCCCCGACTTCCTAGTGGCTGGGGCAAGGAGGCCGTTGCGGCGACGGGACCCGGGACCCTCCACCACCACTGGTGTCCTGGGCCCTGCCCAGGGGGTGGCGAATTTGGCCTATGCCCCGGGTGGCTGAAACCCACGTTATGCCACTGACCTTGTTACCTGGTGGGTATCACTTCCAGAGATCTACTGTCCACATCACCAAGTCCTCTCACAATATTTAGCTCCAGGTGTTGACTTTGTGAATGCCAGTGAAGCCGTAGCTAGGGAGCCTTGCCAATGGCAGCAGCTACTCTTTGAAATAATCTACTGCAAGGTTTTCCAACCTTGGGCCCACAAGTGTTCTTGGACTTCAATTATTGGGAGCCCAAGTCATACCTGCTGATCAGGGCTTCTGGGAATTGAAGTCCAGGAACATCTGGGGACCCAAGGTTGAGAAATCAATTGTGTCTAATTCCCACTCTAGATATCCTCAAAAAATCTTTGAAACTAGCCTATTTGGATAGGCATATTTGTCTTATTTTTGAACCAAAAATGTTTGTTTATTATTCTCATAGTCATTGGGGTCATTGTCTGTTATGTCTTCTAGTATTTTATTATTGTAAGCTACCCAGAATGGGAACTTTGTTCTCCAGAAGGGCAGTAAATAAATGTACCAACTAAATAAAATAAATAAATTGGAGGGTATTGTGGAAGAATTTATGTTTATTTTTCTCTGCAGTGCTTTAAAAGAAGGCAGATTCCCCTTCTATTTCTCTGTTTATCAACAATCCTTAAATTTTCACTGGCATCCACATGGATGACTGCATGAACCTCTGTGGAATAGATCAACGTATTTTGATAGAGTAGTGCAAATAATTTAAGAGGAAGACTGTGAGTCATTAAGAGTGTTTCCCCCAATTGCTTTTGAGTTTATTCTATAATTGTTTCTTAAACTGTTGAGTTTGGTTCTTTGAGCCTCTTCTACTGACTCCCCCATGTGTTGTAGTGTTCTTCGCAGTCCTGAGTTCTGTATCCAAGAGAACAAAAATAGGAAGGAAAGAAGTTTATTAATTAGTAAAGCCACATGACTAAAATGTTTTATCTAAAATGTTGGCTGGTTGTTTTACTACGTTTCTCTATATGATTAAATCTGAAGGAGATTTGTGGTCAAGTTAAATATTAATTTTCATTGATGATAATGCTTAAAGATGGCCATTGAAACACGTTTTAACCTTATTTATCCTCCCTGAATGTCATTTTACCAGTTAAAAATCACACTACTGTATATTGAAACAGATTGCTATGTGCAGTGTAAAAATTTTGAATTCAGTGTTCATTTTGGGAAGAATTTCCATAATTAATAAGATCAGCTACTCAAAAGAAAGAAAGAAAGAAACCAACCAACCAACCCAAAACAACCCACATAGTGGATTGCCTAATTTGCCATGTACAGTATTCCACATTCACTTTCATCACTGAGTGTTATATATTTATTAGCTGAGCCCATTGCATTTGATAGACATGAAAAAAGGGAATAATAGAGAATCCCAGGGGTCTCCTAGCCTCTGAAATAAGCACCCCATTTACTCATCCACCCTAATTTTCATAGCAAATCAATCAGGTTTTCTGCCACTACAGCTCTTTTCTCTAAGGGTTTTAAAGAGAGTATATCAAGGCTCTTTATAAGACCTTTTCTTTCATTCAGCTGGAATGACATTAAGCCCAAGTAAGAGCTGTGGAATTTAGCATCATTTGTCCTAGTATTCTCAGTCCCACATTCTAAGTCATTGACTTCCTGATGTGCAATTGGGAGAAGACTGAAAGAAAACCCCTTTCTTGCTTTTGCTTAAAAATGGATAGAATTTCGTCTCCCTTTGCACTTAGTACAGTTTGTCAGGGAAAAACAGCTTGGAAAAATTACCTTTTTGGACTACAGTTCCTAGACTCCCCCATTCAGCATTGTAGTTTTGTTCTAAAGTTCCTAGCCTTCCCAAGCTTTGGAAGAAAGGTAGAGGCTTCACCCCCTTGTGGACTGCATGCAGTTTTCACTAGGATCAGACATAATTCATAAGTTGGATTTATAGATGCTTCAGGAACATATTTGTAAATACAGTGGTACCTCGGTTTACAAATGTAATGTGTTCTCTGGGATGTTTTGTATTGCAAAAAATTCATAAACCGAAATGAGGTTTCCCATAGGAATGCATTTTTAATTTTAATTTAATTTTAATTTCCAATTTGTATAGCTGCCCAACTCAAAATGACTCTGGATGGCTCACAGCATTAAAAACAATACAACAATGCAAAAAAACATTAAAACCACACCCATAAAAACACAATTTAAAATACTGTACTACAGAAATTAAAAGACCGAGGATTAAAGAAAGTGGATTAAAAGAGGGAGTGTTGTCACTGTTATTTTACCAGCCAGCAGGTGTGGGTCACCACTTCACTGGTGCCCCACACCTTCTTCGCCAGCCAGGTTTTTAGTTCTTTCCTGAAGGGCAGCAACTCTATCTGAAATTGGAGCTCAATTGGCTGGCAGTTCCATAGGGTTGGAGCAGACACAAAGAAGGCACAGTAAGAGAGCCTCTCCGGTCAACTCTGGTGGGACAGACAGATGTTCTCTGGTCTCTTAAGTATCCTGGCCCACTACCATGTAGGACTTTAAAGGTCATTACCAGCACCTTGAATTGCACCCAGAGCCACACCGGTAACCAGTGCAGCTCCCGAAGCAGTGGCAAGGCATGGGCATACCGTTCGCACCCCATCACCACCTGAGCAGCAGCATTCTGGAGCAGTTGTAGCCTCCAAATGGTCATCAAGGGCAGCCCCATGTTGAGCACATTGCAATAGTCCAGTCTGGAGGTGACCAGAGCGTGCGTAACCATTGAAAACCTTTTTTCTGACCTCTGGAATGGATTAATTGGTTTTCAGTACATTCCTATGGGAAACTGCATTTTGAGTTATTAATTCTTTGCAATTAAATTCATAAACCTAGGCATTATTTTCAATGGATTTTTATTTGTAAACAGGAAATTACATTAACTGAGATGTTTTAAACCAAGGTACCACTGTATATAGATAATGTTTCCCAATGCAAAACATTGCTTAGAGATACAGTACTCATATACATGAAAACTGTGGGGTATATGAGGCACAGTGATGGGATGTAACAGGTTCTCACCAGTTCGCCAGAACCGGTAGTAACTTTTCCCAGTGTCCCTGAGAACCGGTAGCAGCTTTTGGGGGGAACCACCTTCGGGGCTGACTTTTTCACTGGTTCCCCCACTGCGCATGTGCACCAAGCACTTGGTGTGCATGCACGCCTACAGTGCTTGGCGCATATGCACGCCCTCCTTGCTGTCCTCCCAAGCAGTGAGGAGGAAGAGAAACTGCTAGCTCACCTTTGGATGTGGTGTGTCTCTGTGTATTTTAATGTGTATTTAATACCTTTACCTATATTGACGTACTACCACAGTTCCTAAAAAGGCCTGGCGGCCAGCAGGTCTAGCGGCCTGGCTTGGGGTTTTTAAGCAAAGTCTTGGAGTTACCTCATCAATAAGCGACATCTGTGCTGCTTCAATTGCTGTTCCAATTGGAGAACCCTTAAGGAGGTACAGCTGTTCTACATTTAAATTAAGGCATATTATCCTAGAGAACTGGTTAGGCAAAGACTTAGTACCTAACTTCTTTAACTGTTGAAAAGTTGAAAAGTGCCAAAATGAAGCCATCTTGTGGTGAGTTCATTCTGTAGTTCCTTCCATCTGACCTAGTGTGTGGGAAGAATGACAGGACACCAAGATCTTCATGCAAGCGTTCTGATTTTATTCTCCCCCAAAAAACCTTTCTATATAGGAATACAAAAGCTTACCCAAGCATTTTGATTACGTAGTGTTTTTCCCCAAAGACGTTTATGCCTTCCTGTTTTGTCTTATGCCAGTGTGAGAACCATGCTTGTGGAAACTTCACTTTGAGACCTATCTCCCAGGACCAGATGCCAGAGACAGGATGTTTATACGTGTATGACGTATTTGTTTTTAGGCAAACAGAGAATGAGGGAATAAGCAATAATTCTTCCACATGGTCAGCCAATATTTCAGAATATGCAATTCCCTTCATCTCCCCCTGTTCTTTTAATGCCTGATTTTTAAAATATATGCGCCGTTCTTTAGCACGAACGCTTTTGTATGTGGCCTGATCAATGGTATGCTGACACACTTGGCACAAAGAGGGAAGACATTGCATGAAACAACAGACACAGAGGAGTACCATAAAGGCAATCAAGCAATATTGTACAATGGTACGGATCCATCCAACAGGCAACCGAATATGGGCATAGTTGAATGAGACTTTCTCATAGGAAGAGCATTTCCACTTAGGGGTTCCAAAATCCACCAAGCCCCTTTTTATCTTGGTGGCAGTGCCATTGACTATTAAGGCACAAGTGTTATTCACAGCATTGACTACATTGGGCGTATAAAGGGAGATGGCTCCCTGATCCAAGGTCTTGCTAATCCGGCCCCAGGAGGGCATCTTAGCATACCTCATTTCAGAAGCAGTGAAAAAATCAACAAGACTACTTTCATAGTGGATCAGATCTGGGGATTTGCAGACAGGCACCAGGCAGGTACTCAGAAGGCCATGCAAATCCGGAGCCTGATCCATACAGAAAGTGGAGACATTTACTTCTTGAGCCAAGCGGGCCCAAAGGTTAAATTGCATTCTGTCATTAAGTGACTTAGCTTGCCCCAAAGTAGGGCTACATAAAAGGCAAAGACACAATATAATCATAGAGTTCATGTTAATGCAAGCAATGATGGCAGCAAAGAAAGCTTCCGGTGTTGGTTCAGTCTTCTGGCCCTCCAGCAGATTCTGCGCATCCCGGCTCAGGTTTTTCACTGCCCCCCAAGTTACCTTGTTCGCTGGAGACATCCCTCGCTTCCGATCCTTGGTCACTGCTGTTGGTGCTGTGAGGTGTAGGGTCTGGTTGAACTGCGGTATCGGGTTGCTCAGACCTTGATGCCATGCCATGGTAAGGTCGGACGCACTTTGCAGGAACCCACACTGGGCCAGAAGGTTCAGATATAGCAGCAAAGCCACGGCCCCAGACCGGAAGAGGGCATGGACCCCGCCACTGCAAATCAGGTAACTTCCGATACAAGACCAAGGGCCGGGCTGGTGGGGGAGCAGTACTGCCAAAATGCTGCTGAGCACGGGTGCGAAGACCTGGAGGCGAAGAAAAATAAGTTAAATTGAGGTAGTTGATGGTGAAAAGAGCAGAAGCACAACACGCTTCATGGTCAGTGAGTGTGTTCGGCCCCTGGGGGGCGTAGTCCCCCTTTTCTTTTAAATGAGAGAGAGTTGTTTTTACGGTACGGTTTGTGCGTTCCACGATGGCTTGACCCGTGGAATTGTATGGAATGCCAAATGTATGATGGATGTCCCACCGCTTGCAGAAGAGAGCGAACTGCTCAGAGCAATAGGCAGGACCATTGTCCGTTTTTAGAGCTGCAGGCTTTCCCATGACAGAGATAGCTCGCGTCAAATGGGAAACCACATGCTTTGCCTTTTCCCCTCTCTGTGGGGTGGCATGAACAAACCCAGAGAACGTATCGACGCAGACATGAAGATACTTCCAAGGTGAGAAGGGAGGGAACTGGGTGACATCCATCTGCCACAAGGCATTAGCCTGTAGCCCACGTGGATTAACCCCTTCCCTGGGATGATTCATGGTTGAACTACAGTGAGAACACTGGGTAACTATGGCACGAGCCTCCGAGAGGGGCAGGCCAAACTCTTTAACCAAAGCCTGTGCATTTTGATGATGCACTTGATGACTTTCCACAGCTGTATACATCTGCATAGGCTGAAGCAGGGAATCGGCATACTCATTTCCTGCCGTGAGTGCACCAGGGAGATTCTGGTGACTTCGGATGTGGGCAACATAGACAAGGGACGTGCGGGCCTGAAGAAGACCCTGCAACTCCTGCAGGAGATGCAAGATCTCTCGCGTGGCATGTGGGGAAATGTAGGAAAAGTCAATCTGAGACAACAAATTAACAACATACAAACTATCTACAATGAGATTAAGGCGCCGATCAGGGAAGGTGGCAAAAGCAAGGACTACAGCAGCTAGTTCAGCGCGCTGTGTGGTGGTTTGTATCTCAGTATACTTGCTCTGCCAGCCCCCATCACGATCTTGCCAAGCAATGACCCCTCGGGTCATGGAGCATGCGCCATTTGCCTGACTTCTTCTTAATTACAAATACAGGTGTATTATATGGACTAACAGAGGGTTCTAAATGACCTTGTTGCAATTGTACTGCAATTATCTCTTCAAGGGCATCTAACTTCTCTTTGGTCATTGGCCATTGCTCCACCCAAACAGGTGTCTCCGTCAGCCAGGAGAGTGCGATGGCGCGTGGTTTCTCAACCTCACTCATCACAAAGGATGGTGGTCCCTACTTGCTGCAAGATGTCCCGACCCCACAGATTCACACCAATATCAATAACAGTGGGTTGTATGGAACCAAGCAATTTACCTGAATCCGGGTGGAAGACCCGGAGCCTTCGTGCACTTACCTCCGCCTGGGTGATGCCACCTACCCCGTATACTGGTGGAGCAGGTACCTTTGGCCAGCTCGGATCCCAACTTTGCTCTCGAATCAAAGAAATGTCCGCACCGGAGTCCAGCACCCCAGTGAGGACCTTGTTCTCCACCCGGAGTGTGCGGGTGGGCTTCTTTTCCGCTATACGAGTAATGAACAAAACCTGACAATAAGACTGTTCAGTGGTTATCTTGCATGGCTTATCAGCTTGGTACTCCAAAGTCAATGGTATGCCAGGCTCAAGGTGTGCAATGCCTATGGGCACCTTGACCTTCTGCTTTTGTGCAGTCAAAGAGGGCACTATAATACCTGATGTTCTTTCTTTGACAGGAATTTTAGGTAAGGCTGACACATAGACAGCCTCATGTGGTGTGATTTGTGAGACTTCTTGTGTAGCATGCAGATACACAGCCAATGGAATGGACATGTCAGGTGGATCCTGTTGATTGTGGGGGTCGGACCACACACCCCTTCCTAGTTTCCCGACTGAGATCCAGTGGGATTTCCTGACTGAGATTCAGAGGGGGGGTTGGAACGGCACTGATTGGCCCAATGATAGCCTTTCTGGCAACGTGGGCACTTCTTTGAGGGCTTTTTCTGTTGGCCATTAGACCCCTTGTAGGCTCCGCCGCCCGGTGCCCTGCATTCAGACTTAAAGTGGCCAGGCTTGTTACAATTAAAGCAGTTGCCTTTCTTGGCCATTCCTGTGTGAAGGGCAGCGGCCAGCAGTGCCATTTCATGTGTCTTGCTACCCACATCAGCACATGCCTGTAACATGTCTGCTAAGGTATAGCCTTCTCTACTAATAATCCCAACCAGTGCCTTTCTACAATCTGTGCTGGCGTTCTCATATGCTAACTTCAGTAGCAACTCCTCCTGTGCTTCTGGATTATCCAACTGCCTACCTATAGCTTGTTTCAATTTATCCACGAAGGCAGTGTATGGCTCATTAGCTCCTTGTTTCACTGCTGTGAAAGATTTGCCAGAGGCTGACCTACCAGGGACCCTCTTTAATGCGCGTGTAATACACACGCCTGTTGCCCTTAGGTGGTCATCTGTAAGCTCCATTTGTGCCCTAGCATCAGAGAATTGACCAGAGCCATACACTTGTTCAGCCGTGATCTGGGCAGTTTGCCCCCGAAGGGCAGCTTGCCGGAATTCGCTGTCAAAAACAACGTACTGGGCGGGCGTTAGGACCATGCGGAAAAGGTTTTTCCAATCTAAGGGCAGCATAGTATAGGCCTGCATTAACCCTTCGAGTACTCCTTGGAAATAGGAACTTTGAACGCCGTCCTCCCGTGCTGATTTATTGCATTCACGGAGGACAGAGAAAGGAAGGGGTTTATACTCCAGATTTACAATAGGGTTTCCATGCCCATCAAAATTGTCAGTCTCCGTGCGTGTTAAGGGAAACAGACTCGGTACACCACCACCCCATTCCTCAGTCATGTTGATGTCACCGGCCATCCAGGCACGGCGTAGACTATCTTCCACCACACCTCCCTTAGGAGGAGGCGTGGGGTGAATTGGTGGTGGCGCTGGCGGGGGGCCCAGAGGAGCATTAGGTGGTGGGGCAGAGGGAGGAATCAATTTGTATGATGGCCCTTTCTTGAGTTCTGTGTCCATGTCGGCCGTAGCAACAGCTTGGAACAGAACATTATCGGGTATGGTAAGCTTGCTGAGAGCTTTTAAGATCTTCGTGCAGGTCAGAATATGGCCAATGGCTGCACGAGGTTCTTGTTGTAACTCTTTGGCTACTTTCTGCCATGACTCAATTCTTAAAGTCCCATGAAGAGGGAACCAGGGGCAAGAAGACGCTATCTCCTGCAGAAGATCGTAAGCTTCCTGCACCCCTACTGATTCCCCCCCTATCCCTGTCACCTTCGCTAATTCCTTTGCATGTTCCTTTACTTCTTGGGATGCATAGGACCCCATACTGACCCAAAGGGAGGCTTACCTGTGTGCACGGACTGTTCCTAGTCGAGGGTCGTAGGGCTGATCGCTTCTCTTTATCACGAATCACGTCGGGGTCACCAAAGATGTGGGAAGAATGACAGGACACCAAGATCTTCATGCAAGCGTTCTGATTTTATTCTCCCCCAAAAAACCTTTCTATATAGGAATACAAAAGCTTACCCAAGCATTTTGATTACGTAGTGTTTTTTCCCAAAGACGTTTATGCCTTCCTGTTTTGTCTTATGCCAGTGTGAGAACCATGCTTGTGGAAACTTCACTTTGAGACCTATCTCCCAGGACCAGATGCCAGAGACAGGATGTTTATACGTGTATGACGTATTTGTTTTTAGGCAAACAGAGAATGAGGGAATAAGCAATAATTCTTCCACATGGTCAGCCAATATTTCAGAATATGCAATTCCCTTCACTAGTGTGAGAAAGATTAGCCAGAATAAGCTTTAAGCTCTGGTTTAAAAGCTCTGGTTGATTTGTGTTTGGGGTAGGTGTTTGGGTGGGTGGGTGTATTTTAATGTATTTATTTATTTATTTATTTATTTACAGGTTTGTGTTGTGGGTGGGTGGGTGAGTGGAGGGGTGTGTGTGTGCTTATTTTTATTGTATTTTTTATATTTTTCTTGGGCTCCACCCACAATGTCATGACATCATGACATTGGCTCTGCCCATGACATTAGCTCCGCCCACACTGCGATGATGTCACGGTGGGGTAGTAAAATTTTTGACATCCCACCACTGATGAGGCATTTAACTGCTCATGAGCTCTCAGAGTGATATGTAACAATCAAAATTCAATTTACCACTGGAGTTAACATTATCTGATCCACCTGAATAGGATTTTAACGTTATCTGGTGCATGCATCTGATAAGGCTAAAAATCGGATAACGTTAAGACTTGTGGAACCAAGTCTTAACGTTATCCTTTGTATTACTGTACTGCCTTTCCTTTTGTTACTCTTTAACTTTGATTTCCAGTTGCTCGTGTGCTTCTATTTGCATAATGGTGAATTTTCCTTGGCCTTGTTTCTGATGCTTCCTGCTCCTTTCATGCTTTGTTTTTAGAGACTGACCAAGGCAAGGCAGAAGCTGCCTTAGAGCTGTGAGCTCACTTGAGGAAGAGCAGGATAGTAAATGTAACTAATAAATAACATTACTTGCACAGCCTGGGTGTGGTATTGCCATCAAAGCATCTTGAACCAAAATAGTATTGCAGAATCTTCAGTTCTATATGGCTTTTGGCAGTGTTACAGTTCAACAGTAAACCACATTAGACCTAAGTCACAAGTGTCATTTAAAAAAACACTGCCTCGTTGTAGGTTTACTAGGTAGGAGGAAAGAGCAGACCCAGAAGTCCAGCATGGATTGCAGGCAGTAAAATGTTGTAGATGGTGACAGAGGGTGACATTTGCTCCATTATCTAGCTGGCTCTAGAGGAAGAAAAAGGAATTTGGAAGTGTAGAGCCATGAGCAGTAACAACTCCTGTTTGAAAGAGTCATATTAAATGTGCCGTGATGTGACATTATATTGAAGAATGGTTTATGTGCTGTTAAAAATGTGATATTGTGTTGGATGTTTTATAGATTTCATTTCAAAGTCTAAAATAGTGATCTTATATGATAGAACTATTTCCTGGGAAATGTTCAGAGCAAATATTTACCATTTCCCCAATCTTGCTTACTGCTAGAATTTCCTGTACTGCTTTTGCTTAGAATTGCTTTATGTTGTCTTGTTTCTATGAGAATGGGGGAAACCCCATTGTAAAATCATGGGAAAGGGTAGGTGGCCATTAGGAATCCCAGAGAGGCAAATCAGGTGGATTAGATCCCATCCCAGAGCCTGGAGTTTTCCATCTGTAGCTTAGATCCTTGATAAAATTTCTTGCAAGTGTTTTTTTTTAATCTCCCATGCTACCCTTTTTCCTTCCATTTTTTCATCTATGAGAGTGAAAACTTTCCCTCTCAGTTTTGAGCATGAATTCTTTTCCACTGATACATTTAGAGTGGAGGAAATGTACCTTACTTTGACTAGCTACAAACAACCAGGTTTCAAATTGTAGGTTGATAGCTTCATTTCCTGCCAACCTAGCAGTTCGAAAGCAAGAAATTGCAAGGAGATAAATAGGTACCACTACAATAGGAAGGTAAATAGCATTCTGTGCATTCCAGTATCTAGTCATGTCTGCCACATGACCATGGAAATGTCTGCAGATGCAGACAGTGCTGGTTCTTTGGCTATAAACAGAGATGAGCACTGAAGCCTAGAGTCAGATACGACTGAGAAATGTCATGGGGAAGAAGGTCTGGCAAATTGGGTAAGCCCAGAGGTCTGATTTGGGGGCCCTTGTGAGGACTGGCTTCAGCTGTAGAGCCTGTTACCATTCACTGTACAAGTCACTTAGATGACTTGTTTAAAACTAGGGTGTGCAGTGGGGAAAGGAGAGAGAAAGAGACCCTAGTGTTAATGCAAATACCAGCTTGGGCTAAAACATAGAGTGGGCAGTGGTATCTTTGGAAATCAAAAAAGGACAGAGTTTCATAATTTTGGAGTAGCTGCTGAGAGTGATTCTTTAAGCTCCTTCCTTGCTTGCATTTCTGTGCGTGGGCAGCACCATCAAAAAGAGTACTCTCAGCCAATTTTAGAAATGGCAACAGCCTGTGAGTGAGGAGGCAGTCTCTTAGATATCCAAGATTCAAACATTGCACTGCTTCTGCCGGGTGAAAATTTGTGCCTTGAATGTGTACAGAGGAGACTGTCAGGAGCCAGTTCACACTGTGTAGAATGAGTGCTTGAGAAATGTTCTTTTTTTTACTGGTTGAAGTACTTAATATCCAGAGGTCACTGGTGTGTCAAGATATTTTTAGTGCCTCTATTATGTCTTGAGATCTAAGTAAAAGAGAAAAGGCAGCACACCCTCACTTGATTCTTGTAGTATGTGCATGGGATGTTTTTGGTAACATGAACAGTATGATAGAAATGGAAGGTTTCTATTTCGAGCTCTTTAGGTTTTCTGCTGTGTTTCCTCGATTTCCAGTGGATCTTCTTGATTTTTTTTTTTACAACTGGAAAGCACTCATTAGCCTAATACAGGAGTTCTTAACGTTTTTAACCCGGAGGCCAGACAGCCATTTTGTCCTTCCTCCACCCCATGGCACTTCCTGGTGTGGTAGAGGTGGTGCCACATGAAATGGTGCTGCAGGCCGCATCTGGCCCATGGACCGCAGGTTGAGAATCCCTGGTCTAATATATTTTCTTTTGGTTGAAATGATTTTTATACTTAATTGCCTTCTTATTTAGCAAATGCTTAAATTATTGCTACCATGTGGTGTGGTGGTATCTAATGTCTGAAATGGTTCTGAACAATAATTAGACCAAACCTGTGGTATGTGGGCCTTCCTATGGCAACTAAATGCTTCTGAATACAGATTATGTTTGTGGGAGTGACCTGTTGTGGTAATACTCGACTTGCGGGTTTATCAGAAGCTTCTGATTGGCCTGTCTGAGAAAGAGGATGGGCTTTTGTATAAGTGTGCTTCCATCTGATCCAGCAAAATTCTTCTGAGTCTTTCAAAACTGAACAAAGTTTTCTTCCGTCTTGTGTAAAAATTGTTAGTCACTAAGATCCTAAAGGTTTCTCTGAGCTAAGAGGCAAGTGCTTTAAGAATCTATTACAGTAATACCTCGGATAACATTTACCTTGGATAATGCTAAAATCGCATAACGTTAAGTAAGCTGGGGAGGAAAATTGGATCGAATAATGTCACCGGCCGGGAGGAAGATAAAAGGGGCCTCCCTTGGCCAGGGGAGGCCCGAAGCAACGCCGCCGCCGCCGCGCAACAGACGCCGCCGCCGCCGCTGCGCCCTCCCGGCCTCCGTCACCGGCCGGGAGGAAGATAAAAGGGGCCTCCCTCAGCCAGGGGAGGCCCAAAGCAACGCCGCCGCCGCCGCGCAACAGATGCCGCCGCCGCCGCTGCGCCCTCCCAGCCTCCGTCACCGGCCGGGAGGAAGATAAAAGGGGCCTCCCTTGGCCAGGGGAGGCCCGAAGCAACGCCGCCGCCGCCGCGCAACAGACGCCGCCGCCGCCGCTGCGCCCTCCCGGCCTCCGTCACCGGCCGGGAGGAAGATAAAAGGGGCCTCCCTTGGCCAGGGGAGGCCCGAAGCAACGCCGCCGCCGCCGTGCAACAGACGCCGCCGCCGCCGCTGCGCCCTCCCGGCCTCCGTCACCGGCCGGGAGGAAGATAAAAGGGGCCTCCCTCGGCCAGGGGAGGCCCGAAGCAACGCCGCCGCCGCCGCGCAACAGACGCCGCCGCCGCCGCTGCGCCCTCCCGGCCTCCGTCACCGGCCGGGAGGAAGATAAAAGGGGCCTCCCTTGGCCAGGGGAGGCCCGAAGCAACGCCGCCGCCGCTGCGCAACAGACGCCGCCGCCGCCGCTGCGCCCTCCCGGCCTCCGTCACCGGCCGGGAGGAAGATAAAAGGGGCCTCCCTCGGCCATTCGGCCTCGAGGGGAGAGAACTTGGGGCGGCTGTGGAGGACTCGATGGGGGGGGGGGGGTTGGTGGGATATTGTTTTGTTTTTGTATGATGCCGCCTAGAGTCAGGCTTGCCTGAGCGAGGCGGGGTATAAATTTGAAGAATAAATAAATAAATAAATAAATAAAGGTCCTATGGGATGTATCGGATAACAACTGTTAAAGCCTGTGCGATTACAATGTATCTCTATGGAGCTTTAACGTTATCCGATCCATCCCATAGGATTTTAACATGGATCGGATAACACTAAAAATCGGATAACATCAAGACTTGTGGAAACAAGTCTTAGCATTATCCGAGGTATTACTGTATTTGTTTCCCTATCTAATGCAGTGCAATTGTTTCAGCCTACAATTCTTGAGAAGCGTTCTGATTTTTAAGAAGAGTTTATCATTTATCCACGTCATTTATATTTGCTTCACACACTCTAATACCGGGATTTTCAAACTGTGACCTGTGGGCCAGATACGGCTCACAGCACCATTTCATGTGGCCCCCTACCACCTCCACCACACTAGGAAATGCCATGTGGTGGGGGAAGGGCAAAATGGCTATCTGGCCCTCGGAGCTGTCTGAGGGAGCGTGACCTGGCCCAGGGCTTGAGAACTCCTACTCTAACAAGTGCATACTGTGATGTTTTCTTCTTTATTAATTATTAATCTTTAAACTAAGGGATGGGTAGCTTTTTTCTTCTTGAATTTGCATTGGTTGAAATTTATTCTGGGATGTGCAGAGTGGAGCAAGCTGTGTCTGTAACTCTCACCTTTGTACAGTTTGCATGGGATGGACTTGTGTGTAATTGTTTATTCAGATATCTCATGGCTATTTGTTTATATGTTAACTTACAAGTATTATAAACATTTAATAGTTAAAGATTTCAAAGTTGTATGTAGTTTGAATAAAGCACAATATAAAAAGGAAGATAAAATAGGTATTATATTTATACAGTACAATCATCCAGGTATACATCATCCAGAAAAATAAAAATCCTTCTACCAGGATAGTTTGCAAACGTACTTTTTTCTTCAGTGCAAAGAATAGCAGCCAAAATAAGTCTGTTCCAGGTAGTAATGCCATACTTGGAAACCTAGCTGAAGAATTCTGCACCAGCTGTATCTGCTGGGAAGATCCACATGGTCCAGGCTTGAGATCTTATGAGAGTTGGATTAAAAGTACAGAGCACAACAATTCCTTCTGGGAATGTACACTGAGTGTTGGCCCTCTACAATTTTTCTTTGCTTTCCTGCACTTGATTCTGAACGTTCAATAACATGATAAAAATGTTTTTTTTTAAAATGCATTTGAAAGTGGATGGTAAATAATTACTCTCCTAGAGTGAACTGTAATTACTACTTCATTCCATTTTGTGGTTTCTCTGCTCCAGGAAAAAGGAGAGGCGATAACAGCACCTCAAAGATTCTGGTCAAAATCCACCTGTAATCTCAATTAGAATTCAGCCACTGATACTATAGGAACTCAGAACACTTGATATACGTTCCATCAATTCAGTGAAGGCACTCTGGTTTTGACTGATAAGATAATAATTGGATTTATATGACAAGACTGGATCCATATTTTTCATAAATAGCATTCTGTTCAGGCGATTCAGTCCTGGAGGAAGCAGGCATACTTGGTTGGGTTTTGCTGAGTTCTCCCTCCTCCATGCCTTTTGAAATGTTACTGTAGAGAGATGGAGGCCTCTTGGAACAGTAGGGGAAAAAACAATGGGAGCTAAAAGGGAGACTAGGGGTGTCTTTTCAGGATTGGAATCTATTAAGTTTTTGGAAGAGTATCTTGGGATCCATCCTTTACCTCATGTCAAGCTTGTGTACTCCAGAGTCTGTGACACGTCCTGCAACAATAACTTTGTTAGTCTTTTAAAGCTTCCTCAATGATAGTTGTGTTTCAAGGACTGTCCTTGAACACAGAGGCTGCAGCACATGAGAAATCCATCAGCTTCTTTCTCTCTAAACTACAAGAGCTAGAAATCACCTTTCTGTCACCCTGCTGTCCTCTGCAGTGGCCTTGATGGCACATGATTTACTAGCTGCTGCTGTAAACACCTTTTTATCCTTTGAGCAGAAGGGGGTAGGAAAGGAGGGAGAAATTGTAGTGTGAAACAGTGCAAGGCCTTTTAACATTTCAAAAGCAGACATAAATGACAGAGAACCTGGAGCATGGTGCTAAGGATGTTTGGACCACATTTCTGGTAAAGATTAACTTTGCCCTTGTATAACAGGAGACAATTCTTCCTTATCTTCCTTTGCCAATTATAATTCAGAGAAGTATTCCTTAGCATGTTGTCCTTGGAAGTACAGTAATACCTCATATAATATTAGTATCGAATAACACTAAAATCGCATAACATTAAGGAATCTGGGGGGAAGAATTGCATCAGATAACATTAAGATCCTATGGGATGCTTCAGATAACAACCGCTAAAGCCTGTGTGGTTACAATGTATCTCTATGGATCCCATAGGATTTTAACATGCATCAGATAACACTAAAAATCATATAACACCAAGACTTGTGGAACCAGGTTTTAGTATTATATGAGGTTTTACTGTATTTGAGATTTCAGCTTCAATGAATCTTGGCCAACTGGGACAGGCATAAAGAATTGTGAGAGTTCTAGTAAAAAACATCTGGGGGAAACAGGTCCAGAGCAACAGGCATGTTGTGTAAGACTGTTTGCAGCTGTGCTTTGCAGAAGAATAACAAACTGTGTTTAATGTGGACAATAATATTAACTATGTCTAGGATTACAACATGTTCAACTCTAAGTTTGATATAATCATGGTTTGCAAAACTGTATCAAACTGTGTACAGTCATACCTTGCATAAAGAAAATAATTAGTTCTGTGAGGCTGCTCGCTATTTTTTTTGCTATGCAAGTTTTTTTTGCCTACTGAAAATTTCTATGGGAAAATTCGCATAGTGAAAATTTCTATGGGAAAACTTGCATAGCAAAATTTTTTCGTTATGTGAGTTTTCCCCATAGAAATTCTCATTATGTGAGTTTTCCCATAGGGAAAATCCAACTCGCATAGCGAAAATTTTCGTTATGCGAGTTGGATCACTTTTTGAAAAACCCGCTTGTTATGCGAGTTTTTTACTAAGTGAGTTGCTCACTAAGCGAGGTTTGAGTGTATTTAAATGTTATGTAATAACAGATCCATGGTTAGCAGATTTCTTACTCAGTGCTGATATACTGTATATGATTTTGATTCTGAACTACAGAGGGCAGCAATAAGGAGAAGGGAGTGTTAAATCTGCTTAGGTGCTAACTTGGAGGAACAGAAGAAAAATTGCTTCTATGAGGCTTCCACCATTTCACAAATTGTGTTTTTAAAAGAGCCAGCAATCAAAGGCTACATAGTAACATGGGTATAAATCCAGTGTTAACTCTGCCTAGAGTAAACCCACTGAAATGAATATGCCTTATTGGTCACAAGCTATTTAAAACACATCTATTTTAGTGGGTCTTCTGTAAATAAAATCAATTTCCCATGAACATCATGTTTTTGATAAACATTTCAGACTAGTTTGCATTGAAAGGATTTGGTGTTTCCCTGCTTTTTATGACATATTTCTTTTTTGGAGCTTACAGGTTATATAGAATTAAGCAGGGTGGATTTGACTTAAATCATGATTTAAATCACTAGTTAATAAAGACTAGATTTAAATAAAGGCTCAAATGGTTTCACTTTCATTTTTACTGCTTGCCCCCCTCACTCATGCTTAGCTTCTTGTGCAGATCTATTCCACTCCCAACAACCTTCTTCTGTTCTTTTAACTTTTGAAACTTAGCAACTTAAGAGGCAAGGGTTGATTCTGTGTACAGTGGTACCTTGGTTTACAAATGCCTTGGATAATGTAATTTTCAGTTTACGAATGAAAATCAATTGAAAAGAATGCCTTGGTCCCCCCCCCCCCCCCGCCGGCAGTATGAAGTACTTGTACCTGTATTTCTGTGGTGCATTACCAGATCAGCCACTAGAGGACATTGTCTGCAATGCAAAATTTGGTTCACTAATTTTTTCAAATACAAAATGTCTTGGAGAATGCATTAAATTCATAAACCAAGGTACCACTGTATACAGATTTGCAAATGAATAATAGGATTAAAGTCTTTCTCTTAACTTTGTAAATTTATTTTATATCCTTTTTGCTGTGGAAAAAGTAATGTGATCTCTGCAGATGCAGATTCATGATTTTGAGAACTGCAAAACGAAGCATCTGTGATATTTTCTAGATAGAAATATTACCCAATAACCTTATACAAATCTCTGTAAAAGCATTACTTTGTGAATAGGTTAATGGAATTCATTTTCCAAATGTGTAAATATTATGCAGCCTCATGCGAGATAATTAAAAACTAATCTTTTTTTCATGATTAATAAACTTTGGACTATAATGTATCTTAGATTTTCCCCCTCAAAATTCATTTTATTTTAAAAATCCAATTTAAATAAAAATATTCAATTTAAAAATAAAAAAAAATCTGATTTTTAAAAACATCACTGAATTTATCCACCCTGAAGTTAAGGCTACAGTCCTCCAGTGTGTAATACTATAGTTGAGATTTTCATATTCCTGATGCAGATTCACAGATTTCAAGGAGTGTATTCCAGAAGTCTCACTGATTTCCCCCCTACAGAAACTGTACAGTGTATGAACAGTAATTCCGGCATTATTATAACTTGCACCTGTGCAACAGTAATCACAGAGCAAATAACACAGATGTTTTTTCCTCTGCATAATCCTTCCTCCGGAATACTTTTCAATGGAGGCAGTTCTTGCTTCCTGCTGTAAACTAATGGATATATTAATGAGAGAGGTACAAGCATATGTCACTCACCCACTTTTTCATGCAGTATAATTTGCCATTTTCAAATCATGCCAGATTTTAATCAGATATAATATTTCGTAAATGTGTTTAGGGTCAAGATGCCAATCATCATTAACAATGCTAAATGGGACTATAATGAAAGGCATTTTGATTATTTCAATAACTCTTATTGAGGCGTTTTCTTGCCAGCATATAAGTTTAGTCATGGTGGAGTCCGACCCTTTGCAACCCCAGCACACCAGGCTCCTCTGACATTCACCATCCTCCTGAGTCCACCCAGATTTATGATCATTATGTCAATAATGCCATCTAGCCATTTCATCCTCTTCTGCCCCCTTCTCCTTTTGCCTTTGATATTTCCCAGCATCAGGGCTTTCTCCATTGAGTCCTCTCTTCTCATTTGGTGGCCAAAGTACTTGAGCCTTACTTCAGTATTTGTCCTTCCAAGGAGCAGTCAGGGTTGATTTCCTTTAGGATGGACAAATTTGATCTCCTTGCAGTCCAGGGGACTCTCAAAAGCCTTTCCCACCACCACAGTTCAAAAGCACTCAACCTTCCTTATGGTCCACCTCTCACAGCCATACAGCCATACATTACTACTGGGAAGACCATCACTAATACAGCTGTACCTCGCTTAAAGAGCATAATGCGTTCCACAGGATTGCTCTTTAAGTGAGTTTGCTCTTTAAGCGAAACACCATTGTAAGTGACCAATTGGGGAGGGGATTGTGAACCCTGATTCATTTGTTAAGCGAGTTTTTGGTTGGTTTTATTTGTTAAACGAAGCGAAGATTCAGCGAAAATTCTGCTCTTTAAGCGAATTACTGTTTAAGCAAGGCGCTCTTTATGCGAGGTTTGACTGTACCAGGAACACCTGGAGGCCCAAAGTTGAGAAACCCTGTTCTACACATTGCATAATTTTATATAGCATATTTCCATCCTTGTTCACTCTGTTACTGAGCTTATGCTATAGACTAGTGATGGCCAACCTTGGCACTCCAGGTGTTTCTGGACTTCAGTTCCCAGAAGCCTACTGGTCAGGACTTCTGGGAATTGAACTTCAAGAACATCTAGGAGTGTCAAGGTTGGCCATCACTTGCTGTAGGCCATTTATTTATTATTCAATTTTCTATAAAGTCAGAACTGATTTATAACAACCCTACTGGCGTTTTCAAGGTAAGTGATATACTCAATGAGTAGCTTTCTCAGTTCCGTTCCCCAAAGTGAGCTTCTATGGCTGAGCTGTGATTTGAACACAAGCCTCTTGAGTCCTAGTCTGTTAACTGTATCCAGTAGTCTATGCTGCGTATCTATTACTGAGTTCAAAACCCCAAATTTTGTGATCTATGCTCACAGATGTTCCTTAATAATTTTGATGGTCCTGTTACACACCTTCCACAGATGTATAGTATCCTGATAAAGGTGTACTGATCAGAGAAAGCATTGTGATATTTACATTTCTAGTTTTGATTTGATTTGGTTTGTATTCTACCAAATTAATGTTTAACACTACTGAATGGTGTTTATAATAATACATACTGTATGTCACCACCAAATAACAACTGTTTGAAAATAATTATAATATAACAATACACTTAGTTAAAATCCCAGGTGGTGACTGAGTATCAGTGGACCCAAGTCCTGTGACCTTTCAATAAATAAAAAATTCCTACACTCATCCCACCATCAAGGGAGAAACTCAGCACATGCCTCCTTAAACAAATGAGTTTTAGGAGTTTCTTGAGGGTGAAAGAGGAGAGTGCAAAAGTTTGCCTGAAACTCAACATCAAAAAACCCAAGATCATGGCATCTGACCCCATCACTTCTTGGCAAATAGAAAGGGAAGAAATGGAAGCCGTGACAGACTTTACCTTCTTGGGATCCGAGATCACTGCAGATAGTTTCTGCAGCCATTAAATAAAAAGAAGCTTACTTCTTAGGAAGCAAACTACAGCAAACCTAGGCAGCATAATAAAAAGTAGAGACATCACCCTGCCAACAAAAGTCCACATAGTTAAGGCAATGGTCTTCCCATTAGTAATGTATGGCTGTGAGAGCTGGACCATAAAAAAGGCTGAGTGCAGAAGAATAGATGCCTTTGAACTGTGGTGCTGGAAAAGGCTTTTGAGAGGCCCCTGTCCATCCTAAAGGAAATCAACCCTGACTGCTCCTTGGAAGGAGAAATGCTGAAGCTAAGGCTCAAGTACTTTGGCCATCAAATGAGAAGAGAAGACTCAATGGAGAAGGCCCTGATGCTGGGAAAGATCAAAGGCAGAAGGAGGAGGGCCGGCAGCAGAGGATGAGATGGTTGGATGGCATTGTTGACACAGTGTGCATAGATCTGGGTGGCTTTGGAGGATGGTGGATGTCAGAGTAGCGTGTTGTGCTGTGGTCCATGGGGTCACAAAGGGCTGGACTTGACTGTGCAACAACAACAAAAGATATTAAGGGAGGCTGCCTGACAGATTTCAGTTAGGATGTCATTCCAAGTCAAGGAGGCCACCAACTGAAAAGGTTCTCTAGCATGCATCCATTTCCCCAGCTTATCTCAGGCTGACTGACCGCAACAGCACGGTTTATGAGGACCTCAGTGAATGGGAGGTATTTCTCCGGGAGGTATCACTCTGCCAGGTAACAGAGTCCCAACCTTTGTTGCCCTTGTTAATAACTCTCACAAATTTATTTTTTTAAAATAGAAGCTACAAATGCAATTTCAAGATCCTTTTTCTGGTTAGCTATTGGAAATTCAAATCCCATCCACAGATTGAGAGAATGAAAGAGAAGATTCCCTCCTCCCCTTTGCAACGGCATAATGCTGCCATTATCCTTAAAGTGCTATATTTTTGGTTAAAAGAAGTGGTTAATCCAACTAAATCATGTTTAAAACCACAAATCCCTCGAATGTTCTGTTTTAAACCTAAAATATAAAAGCTACTTACCACACCAGTTGCTTTTATTTGTTGTATATCATATGTGACTGAAGGCTTCTGGGGCTAGTATTCATATATAAATACAGTTCAACTAAAGTAGAGCTGTTCTTTTGCAATGTAGTGCTGGCATTTATCTGTAGTTTAACTTCTGTGGGTACAGACCGGTAAAATAGAATGTTGCCATTATAAATAAATTCCCAAGATTTGTGGAACTGGTCAGAATATTATGGCACTTTAGATACCAGAGTCACTTTGTACCTTCCAAAATGAAGATGAGGTTTAAACTATGTATATTTTCTTGCTCTGCCTTGCCCAATAAGGAGAGAAGGATGTCCTTATGGAGTGATTTCTTTTTCATTTTTGTGACACACTATTTTTGTCATCCATAATCTGAGATGTAGAGAGAGAAACACTAGTTGCTAATGCTTCCTCTCTTGCTATTCTTGTTGAGGAGACTCAACTCCATGACCAAGATCCAGAGAGCTACTTTTATGTGCAATGAGAAGGCTCATTTATTTATTGGCCAATCCAATATCACAGGATCTCAGGACCGGTTACAAAGCAGTATGGAACAAGTTTAATACAAAGGACCTTTAAAACAATTTAAAATCAAACAGTAAACATTTAGAACATTAAAACCATTGGACTAAAATCTATATAGGTCACAATCTCCAAATGCCAAAGTCCACCTTAACTCTCCTGACACAGAAGAACAAGGAGCAGTTTTACCCATGCCAGGAAATTTGTTTGGAAAAGTTTGTGCGAAAGCTCACTACCAGTTGATTATGCACATGACTTGGTGTGGGGGCTTGGGGAATTCAGTTAGCAGTATGTTTTCTTCCGCTGAGTACCGTTTTGAGTTTCAGTTTAAATGATTTATTGTAGCATGAGCTTTTCTAGGCAACAGCATATGAAAGTTTATGCCACAGTAAACCCAGCAGTCCAAAGTGCTATGGTATTCTAAGGCTGCCTGTAAATGACAATGCTGGCTGATTCTGAATACAGTAAAACACCAGATAACACTAAAACTTGGTTCCATAAGTCTTGGTGTTATCCGATTTTTTTAGTATTATCCGATCCATGTTAAAATCCTATGGGATGGATCGGATAATGTTAAAGCTCCATAGAGATACATTGTAACCCCACAGGCTTTAGTGGTTGTTATCCAATCCATCCCATAGGACTTTAACGTTATTCGATCCAATTCTCCTCCCCAGATTACTTAACGTTATGCAATTTTAGTGTTATCCGATCCGATTACTGTACTATGGACAAATCTTTTTCTTTCTTCTAGGCCCTTAGTTACAAACTTAGCTTTAATGCTTGTGTGCATTGTCACTATAAGTTCTGATTTGGAGCTGATTAAATAAAGTACATATATACTCATACAGTGGAACCTTGATTAACAAACGGCTCAGTTAACACAAAAATCACATAACAAAAGGAAATCCATAGAAAACAGTGGCTCGGTTTATGGAACCCCCCCCCCCCCCCCGGAATGGATTAATTGGTTTTCAACACATTCCTATGGAAAACCGTGTTTTGGTTAAAGTATTTTGGTTTTCAATGCATTCCTATGGGAAATTGCATTCAATGCATTCCTATGGGAAATTCAGTTAAAGTAATTTTTGCTGTAAGAAATGTCCCAGAGAATGCATTAATTATGTTAAGTAAATTATGTTCTACTGTGTGTAGAATAGGTTGATGGGATATATCAGTAGAAAATCATTTGGACGATTGGATGGTGGTGTAAGTGGTTGTATGGAATATCAATACCAATAACATTTACAGACTGCCCCATAGCGCTTAGTGGACTTTCTGCTGACATTCATATACATAATTCCCAATTTATTTAGTTATCTGTGTTGTACAAGAAACCAGATCACAATCTCCTCTATCATCTTACACATACAGGATTACTGTGACAGGGTGTCCTTGGCCTTAAAAATCTGTTTTTGCAATGAATGTTTTCCAGCGGGAAGAAACTGAACTGCAGTATGCTTCTTTTCCCAAGGTCAGAGTTCTAGAGTGTATAGTAATTAGGCTCAGTCCAGTTGTTTCTGCCAACTGAGATAGAGGCATTGAATTAATGAAGCTTGAACAGTAGTTACAAAGCCCTCTTGATTGAGTGGCTTCTAAACTTGGGACTAATCATTTGATTCAACTTAATTGTTTGCTGCTGCTGTATTTCCTATCTCTGCTCATAAGGGAATATGAACTTGCAGACACAGAATAAAGTTTTGTATTTCATAGTAATTCCAGAGAACAGCAACCTTAATTCTGTACCAACAATATGGTGAATACTGTTTGTTGGGTTAAATGCAAAGTTGGTAAAGTAGAAACCAAAGATGATAGAGCAACATATTCATGCCAGAGAAACTTTTAAAACTATAATACATATAATAACTACAGATAATAACAAAATGGGAGGTAATTTATTTCTTTATGGGAACTCACTGTCCATTTCCTTTGTCCAAACCTTGATGAAGGCTATCAAACATGTCCAGGAAGTTCCAGTTGTAAAGTCTTCTAATTATATATTGGTCTATAAAAATTCAAATCCACATTTCTGAATTCAGCTCTGTTTCTTAATTTTACTCTTGAGCAATAATAATTATGGAATAAATGTAGTGAAGCATACTGAGAAAGCCCGTGACAAGTAGGTATTTCATACAGGTATTTCATATTTGGTGTTCAAAGTACTTGAGCTTCAGCTTCAATATTTGTCCTTTCAAGGAGCAGTCAGGGTTGATTTCCTTCAGGAAATAATGGCTGGTATGCCAGTATAGTGTGAGTGATGTCATCCAGAGTGTGTAGCTATTTAAAAAGGTTTCTGCTCCAATTAAAGATTGTAAAGTTGTTTGCAACCCAAAATCAATGTAGGAACTCTTGAATTTATGGCAGTCTGCTGCTGGTAGTGGTGACATTATTCCTGCTTCTTCGTCTTTGGTAGACAATATGATTTTGGCCAGTAGTGAATATCCCTGGCTCTTCATTTGTGACACATGTCTAGTCCAGCTAACACTATTTTGTCATTTATCACTGACTAACACTATTTTGTCATTTATCACTGACTACTGGTACCTTTCCAGTGTTTCAGGGAAGGATTCTACTGTCTCAAGCCCTGCCTAGGAATGTTGGGGATTTAACCTTTGACCTTTTATCTGTACAGCATGTTCTGTCCTACTGGCTTATGGCCCTGCTGTTTCTTACACATTAAGTGATGCCATATATTCCCTGTGAAATTAGAAACAGTGATATATAGCAAATAAAAATTGCATATTATGGAAATAAGCTGTCTGCAGATCATGGGTCTTAATTCAAGATCTCTTTCTTCTTAACCTTTGAACAGTGGGATTTTTATTTGGAGTCGAAAGGACAACCAAACAATTTATTTCTAGACACACCTGCAATTTTGCAGGCTAATGATTTCTTTTATTTTGTTCTTCTACCTGGCATTTGACTTGTCAGAGTCATGCTGGAAGTAAATAAGATATGACTCACATTAATTAAGAATAAAATTCTGTATTTCCTTTGGCAAACCAATCATCTTCACTAAATTATTATTTTATTGTAAGTGTTAAACAGCACACAAATAATTTAGAGGCCATAGTTTGTCATACCTAATAAAGAGCAATAGCATTTTACTCTGAAAAAGGCAGTTTCCCACAGTCTGCCAATATGGGAGTAGCTTCTAGTTGGCATGTTTACCCTTCCTTAGTTCAATTTGTGAAATCTAGGAGGAAGGTTAATTAATGTGGAACTGGAGGTAGTGGTAATTGTTGATTCTTGCAGCTCCTTGATTATTTTCATTTGTGGCACTATGTCTGTGCTTTATGTAAAATGTACGCCATAGCCTGCAATAAAACCCCAAAGTTCATTGGTTGTGACTCAGAGTCCACCTTATACTTATACATATTTAGTGTAGCTATCTGTTCTTTGCATGTGTTGCTTTTCTCTAATGAAATAAACTGGGCAACTCATTGAAGTAAAGTGAACATCACAAAAGTTGAGAAATCGGAAATGTTACATTTTGAATTACAACTCCCAGAGTTCTTGCACAAAAAATAATATTTCCAAGCTCTGCAGAAATCCGTCACCACCATCAGCATTTGACTTCCCCCTTATTTGTCATTCCACTTTCATTGTGTGAAAGTGTTATAGAATTTTATTTTAACATTGTAAACTGCCCAGAGCGAGGAACTTTTGTTCTCCAGAGGGGTAGTATATAAATTTATTAAATAATAATAAAAGAATTAATCAATGAATAATAGGTACACACCATTTGTTTCTAGGCATAATTTTTGGCAGTGTTTCCCTTTCCGCCTTTAAAAACATGCACAGATAAAGTTAGACTATTTCAGTAATTTAAGCATAGTTTATATCTTAAGCTATGGTTTAGTTTCATTCAGCCTGGAGGACTATAACACTCTCTAAGCGACGCTGCCAGGGAAGAGGGTTTGGAAACATCAATTGGGTCAAACCTCTGCAGCCAGGTTGCCAACTGGTGACTCATGTTTTTCTTTTTAACTGGTTGTATTTAGTTTATTTATTATTCTTTTTTCTTCTATACCACCTAGAGTAGTGGAACACACCATACAAACCAACCAGCCAACCAACCTGCTTAGGGTGTTTTAATTGTTTTAAATGCAATGATTTATTGTGGCATAGCAGAGAATAAACAAAACAAAAACACTGTAGCACTTTAAAGACTGTTCTATTTCAATTGCGCTTTCATGGATCAAGTCCAACATCCCTTGTCCATGCATATACTGAGTATGTGAAAAGATGTTTGCACAACATACATGAAAGGGGCTTCTGTGTATGTAATGCTAATGCAGATTTTGGGTCTACAACTCCTAGTATCTCTCAGCTGGCATGACCAGTGGTGTGCATGAGTGTGCTGTTTACCACCAGATATGGAACACTTTATACCTTAAGGGGAGGTTCTAAGACCAGGCAGATTTCATATTAAAAACCTTTGGCATCGAGACATAACTTTCTCTGATAGCTTTAACAAATACCTATGGAAGTTTCCCATTGGAAAGCAATATCAAAAGTACCTCCACCTGCCAAAAACAGCTGTCTGGCAGACTCATGCCTCTCACACAGTGTCACATTTGCTTTGAAAAAACCTCTGGTTTGAAAATCTTTTTCTTTTTTTAATGCTTAAAAAGCATAACATAGTTTCCCTGGATAAACAGAAAGCTGAATTTTCTGAAGTTAAGGTGGCAGAGCCAATGACATACTCGCTGCGGAAGGTTAGACCATGTGGAGCAGTCAATTGCAAAAATAACAAAAGGTTCATTATAGCATCAAACAACTAGAAATAGCTAGTGAGGTTTCATTGCATTTTATGACTACATTGGACAAGAAATAAAAAACAAGGCAATTTGTTTGGTGGACAATTCACACCTTCACAAGGCTTTAGAACAAAAACAGTCACAGAAATATTGCAGCGAACCTCTCTGTGAGTAACACAAGGCTGTGGGATGTAGTCAAGGGTCCCTATTTCTGCTGTTTTTGTTGCCCTTCATTTCTACAGTCAAACTTCCTGCTGTTCCACAAATAATTGTGTGTTGGCTGCAATGGGGTGGGATGGCGGAAGATGAATGTGACCTTTTAAATTGCACGTACTGAATACCTTATTCTCAAATGGATGGAAGGCTCTTACAGGCACTTGAACTTGAAAACAAGAGGCCCACTCTCTGTACACTTTATCTGGTATTTAAAACACGGCTTTTTCTGGCAGAGCAGCGAGTTTAGTGAACCCTGTTTGGTTCAGGTAATATGTGACCTACTGTGAGTTTCTTAGGGGCAGTGCACAACCACAGCTGAGACATTACACTTTCCTTCTTTAAGAAACTTGTGCAAGCAGCCAGCCAACTTTAATGGGATTGCCACATTTATGAAATCCAAGCAAGACAGTAGACTGAGCTTTGACCAATGGTGTGTTCCACGCAACATCAAGCTCCACGCTTGCTCTCATAATAAGGAAATATTTGAGGAGCACAGCTTGGCATCCTACGCCCTGTTTATACTTGCCTAGTTTGTTTTCCAGAGGAGCAGTATATTATAGAAAGAAAGAAAGAAAGCAGTATATTTAAAAAAGGAAGGAAGGAAAGAAAGAAAGAAAAGCAGTATATAAAAAAGGAAGGAAAGAAAGATAGAAAGAAGCATATATGAAAGAAAAAGAAAGAAAGAAAGAAGCAGTATATTAAAGAAAGAAAGTTGGATAAATGTCTTTGTTGACACTCTATTTAATGAAGCAATGGAATGCTTACAAGCAACCAGCATTGTTTTAAAGGGAAAAAAAAGGATAAGCTGTAATAAAAGGTAAGACAAATCTTTTACTGTGAATACAACAGTTTGGATTTTAGCATTCTTGGTCTTTGGGGTGTTTTCATTTTTATTTCTAACTGATCAATGGTGGCTATTTTCTATGGGCCATTTGATCTACTCAGTCAAAACACGTTTTATAGGTGAAATATAAAAGGCTATGTTCCTTGAAAATGGAGTGCCACGTGTATATTATTTTTATGAAGTGGAATGATGGGTAAGTAAATGCCAAGGGAAAAACAGAGTAATGAGCTTCCATCTGTTCTACTTGGTGTATAGCTTTGTGGAATGTAATGATAATTTTGCCTGTTCAAGAGGAGCTGATGGATGTTCTCGTTTGTTCACAATGATACACGGTATATAGACATTTTCTTTTCCTCCTGAGCTTTATCTGTGCAGTAAAAGACTTACTAAAATCTTCAGTATTTCCAGCTGTATATTTGATCATGCTGACCAGTTTCAATACTAATACAGTACTGAATAAGACAATGAGAACTCTTTAAATGCAATGTTGAAGATGCTGAAATTTTAATAAGATCACCTACTGCAGTGCTGGAAGCAATGGCACTGAAATGGTACTTAGTAATGTGCTCAATTAATATTTATGTGGAGTTGAACCAGTCAGAGCCGCAGTGTGAGGTCTTGCAGTCTAAGAATCCGAAGAAGTTAATATATAAGCATTATGTTAGGCTCCAGTCCTGAGATGAAGTACCATGCCAGGTTGAGGACTGGATTCTACCCCTTCTGAATGAACTAGGCCAGTGATGGTGAACTTTGTCACTCCAGTTGTTCTTTAACTTCAATTCCCAGAAGTCAAAGTCAACACACCTGATGATCAGAGCATCTGGGAATTGAAATCTGAGAATAGCTGGAGTGCCACGGTTAGCCACCACTGAACTAGATGATGCGAGAAGATGGCTGGGTGAGGAAACTGCACAGAGAAATTTTGTGGTTGTCTTTAGTAACTCACATCACCTGTTCAGAGTTTACAATAGGGTGATGGTTGTGGGGATATTCTGGTGCAGGGCAAGATAAGGCCTTTTTGTTGGAAATCCCTTTTCCTTAAGCTAGTTGCAGCTGAGGGATGTCACGCGCACACACACACATACTAATATTTAAGGCTTATAGCGTAGCCGTAGTACTAGTGCTAAAAGTAAGAGCCATATATTCTCTAGAAGAGAATTCATAGGATTAAATTTTATAGACTGTCTTCATTAAATCTAACCACAAAGCACTTAAATCTAACCACAAAGCATTAAATCTAACCACAATTTTTTTCCTTTTTCATTTTCTTTTTTGGGATAGTGCTAAATAAAAATTAAGAAATAAATAATAAGACACCTGGTAGAATGGTGTCTTTTGTGGGAAAATATATCTACTTACACAGGGTCATCATAGGCAGAAATGTTGGTAATGTCTCCTGAGATGAAACCTGGTGAATAAATGTGAAAGAGAGATTTAGGTGTTACTGTAATTCATAACAGGGGAGGCCGCTGAGGGACGGGTGCTGGGACCCTTCACCACCCCTGGCGTCCTAGGCCTTGCCCTGGGCCGGGGGACAAAAGGCCGCTATGGCGGCACATGGCAGGACTTTGCCGCTGCTGCCTTCAGAGTTGCCGGTGACCAGAGTGGAGAGGCCGTTGTACTATTGTATTGTTGTATTGTTTTATATCATGATACAGTAATACCTCATATAACATTAGTATCGAATAACACTAAAATCGCATAACATCAAGGAATCTGGGGGGAAGAATTGCATCAGATAACATTAAGATCCTATGGGATGCTTCAGATAACAACCGCGAAAGCCTGTGTGGTTACAATGTATCTCTATGGATCCCATAGAGGATCAGATAACACTAAAAATCATATAACACGAAGACTTGTGGAACCAGGTTTTAGTGTTATATGAGGTTTTACTGTATGTGTTTTTGTAGGATGAATATGATATAATTATTGTCTACATTGTATATTGTATGATTGTGTTTACTGCATAATATTGTGTGAGCCACCCTAAGTCAGGTTTTCTAATTGGGCAGCTTAGGCGACATACAAGTATGAGAATTAAATTAAATTTAAATAACAGACTTTCTACTGTAATGTCAAGCTTCTGGCTATCCCCCTTGAGGGCTTCTCCCCTCGTTCCAGGGACTCAGTTAAAGAGCTCCCCCTTTTCTGGAACCTAGCCCCCATTCAGAGAGAGAGCTGGGCCTCGTTACCAGCTAAAGACCTAGCTGCAATTCCGTTCCGGGCTCATTCAAGCCTTGAATAGCCCACGGAGCTTATGGGGAGATATGCGTGGCCCTTGTGTGTGCAGACTTGTAGTTACCTTTTACTCACAAATGAGACGTTGATCTTCATGCAAAAAAAGACTAGTTTTATTGATCAGGTTCTTAAGGCATAGTCCATGAAGCGTAGAGAAATAATGTAAATAGAGGTCAATAACATAAGCAGTCCAAAGAGCAAAACATGAAGCTTATGGAAATCATAATGAAAGCAAAGGAGAATTCCCAAGCATAGATGTTAATGCAAAACCATCCCAAAATGAACTCAGACTGTTCTCCCCCAAAATGGAGATCTTTGGACCATGTGGCCCCTTTTGAGCCAATCAGAGAAAGTTCCCATAGGAAGAGAAAGTTCCCATAAACATGTGAAGTGTTTACACTCTTGTGTAGATAGTGCCTCTACTGTAGTCACAACAACAGACTTCAGCTAGCTTAGAGATAAAGGTTATACCCTGAACTGGAAAACAGGCAATCTTGTGACACAGTCTTGTGACACAGAGGAGTAATGATTTTGGGGGCCTAGTAAAAACCAGGTCCCCTCCATGCTTTGGAAAATGTTAGAAAAGAGGCCTCGTTCCATGACATGTAACAAGCTAGAAAGATTTGTTTTCCTAAGTTTTCCTAAGGTCTGCCCTTGGTACAGACAACAGAAAGGATTGTGTACTTTAGAATACTGATTAGAATGCTGCACAAATGAGGCATGGTTCTCAGGGCAATTAAACCTAGGTTTCATATTATGCAGAGCAAATCAAGCAAGTATTCAGTTAAATACATCTATGGAGAACTGCCCAGCTGTGGTAATAACCTATGAGAGGTGACCTTGCAATCCATTTTTCTTGCACAGTTGTTCTTGAAAACAAGCATCTGGATAGAAACAACAGATGCTTATCTGTTGACATATCTTCCAATTTATTCAATAAACCAATGATGGAAGAGGAATCAGGTGCTGATATTAAATCAATGAAAACTGTACAGTGGCATAACCATAGCCACCATGAGCAATCATCTCTCTTCCAAACCATTTCTGTCTAGAAAGAGCTTAGTATAGAGTTTATTTCTGACTAGTATGCAACATTTTCCAGCCAAAAGCAAGGCAGGGATCCTGGCTTATGATGCAGGCAGTAGGGCAGTGATAGCGAACCTTAGCACTCCAGATATTCTTGGCACTCCAGATGTTCTTGGACTGCAGTAAACCCATCTGAGATTGGGCTTCTGGGAACTGATGTCCAAAAACACCTGGAATGCCATAGTTCGCCATCACAGCAGTAGGGGATGCTCACCCCAAAATTTCAGTCACTTTTTTTTTTAGCTGAGAAATGCATTGAAATTTTTAAATAAATGTAAAGTGTGAAAAATAATTAAATATCAAATTGTACATTAATACCAATGTAGGGTATGAATATATTGTTTGTTATTTAAAATATATAATTTGGGTCATTTTAGTAGTACTGATGCATTTTCCTAATATTTAGCACTGTCTTACAGAAGTTAGTTCAGAATTATTAAAAATTATATTGAAGGAATAAAGTGTCCATGAGAATTCATGAATTACAGAATTCCTCAAGCATCAGGAGCCCATGAAGTCTTTTAACAGTTCAGCATTTAGAAATTGCTCTGTCTTATCTAAAGTTTTCTCTGAAATACGGTGTTAAAAATTTTTATTTTTTATTTTTTTAGACTTATACCCCACCCCACTTGCATACAGCGACTCTGGGCGGCTTACAGGAATGCAAAATATACAGTTACACAATCATAATAACATCATACATAGATCACAGGTAAACACCCCAAATAAAATAAATGCACAGTAATACAATATATATATACAGTAATTTAGTGCAATACAGTATATCTAAATCAAATTACAAGAACAACATATAATAATACACTATAAAAATTATACAATATCAATCCAAAAGGTACAATCCTCAGCACAGAGAAGATACCATGTTACAACACCAACTTTAACAATACAATTCAATAACCATTCTAGCCAGCCCCAAAGTAGTCCAAGGGACGGCTACCACAAAAAAATCCCAGCACCCATTGCCATGGTGGCCTTTAGAGCCCTGGCCCGGGCTGGTTGCCAAGGCGCCCCCTCAGCCTGCTGCAGAAGCCCCTCGGGTGGGGCAGCAAAGGAAGTCCTGTGCCTCGGCAGTTCTTAAAGTCCAGCCAGGGTGGGTCCCAGGAGCAGGTGGAAAAGCGTCCTGGGGCCGGTTGCTGAGGGGACCCCTCAGCCTGCTGCAGAAGCCTCTCGGGTCTTCTCCTTAACTGGTCTTCTCCTTAACATTCTGAAATCCACAATTTTTCATGAAAACAACATACAGATATATAAAAGGCTAAGTCTAGTGGCATATGTTTTAAAGAATTAGCTGTTTGTCACTTTCAATTAATGATTAAACTTTCAGCATCTACATAATGGAATGGTGACATCATTTCCATAATTATAGTAAAATTGAATGGTTTTTCCCAGTAACAAAAATACTTGATATTGATGTAAACAGAAACATAAAACTTAATATATCAATTCTTTGAGAATTTTACCATTGTTGTGAAATACAGAGTAAAAACCATGCCTAAAGATAGTTTTTAATTAGAAGAATGTTGGAAGTGCAATAGCATTGTTCCAAAGATATTTTAAAATCAGGTTTTGCAGACTGCAGATTTATTAATCAAATCCCTTTCATGATGGAAATATTAATGTGCAAATCAAAACAGAAACAAAGAGTCACTGTCCATTAGCACTCTGCTGATGTTTTCTTTTAATGATTAAGTATATAAACAATATAAATTTGAACTAATAAATGAATAAATAATAATAAGTAATACCAAAGGTATACCAAATAAAAAAAATTCCAGTGAAGTAAATCAAGGTTATAATAAAACCACCACAGTTTGCATTTCCTTGGAATTAATAAAAGGCAGTAATGGTGGACGTGGTTTTTCAGAAGCTTTGAGAAGTTGGGTACTAATTCATTTTGGGTTGTATTCATTGTGAATATTCTTGTTATAATGGGAATCACAAAATCACTCTCTTTTACATTGTAGCAGTTTTCAGTAGCATACATTTTTCTTTTCTCGATTTGCAATTATTGATTCTCCAAGCCTCATTTAAACATAACAGAGGCATCAAACTATTGTTTAACTATTGTTGAAGAAAAGTCTTTAGTGACATAAGGCCTGGGATGTTTATATGCATGCATAGAAATGTCTAAGGCAGCTATTATGCATTCTGTAAAGTTGGGGGCACCTTACTTTTTGCATTAAGGAATACTTCACTATGAAATATGTTGTATGATCTCCCTGTAGATGAAAAAAATGAGATATTTTAAAGCAACTGTCTGAAAAACAGATATAAAAAACAAAAATATTGTGGCATCTTTAAGATTAACAGATTATTTCAGCATGGCCTTTTATAGATTTCACTACACTTCCTCAGGCACATCACATGTCCAATATAACCCCCACAAGCTCACACTGGAATAAATCTTTTTTTGTCTTAATGGTACTGTAATACTTACCTTGTGTTTTGTTTTCAATTTTTGAGTTTTTAAAATTAATGTTTGAAACAGACTACCATGGTTACCTCTTTGAAAGCTATTTGAAGGAAATGTTCTACAGTACCTTTATAGAAAGGAACAGTCAGGCAATTTAGGCCAGCCTAACGTGCAGAACCAGTTCTATTGTTAGGTAGAGTGTGGTGGTTGCTTCAGGCAGTAGTTGCTGGGAGATGTGATGGGTGGCCCTGACTGTTCCTGTCTGTTGAAGGGCAAGTGTTATGTTCTAGACAACTTAATTTAGGGTGAGGCTACACTAGCAGTAATGATTTATTTATTTATTTATTGCATTTGCTACCCCGCTCCAATCGGGGGAACCCGACTCTGAGTGGCTTGCATCAAAAAAATAATAATGATTGACCCAGTATGGTCTGCTTTGAAATGGTCATGCTTGATTAGAATAATCTTCTGAAGCCTGATCATGGAAACGGCTCCTGCAAGCAGTTTCTTGGGTGGCCCTGCAGGAGAAGACAAAGAAAATAGCTGATACAGTGCATCAACAACAGTCTATGTACATTAAAAAAAATTCCACACTTCCTCTGCTGGGCAGGAGAAGTGATTATTTTGTCAATTTCCTGAAGTAGTTTGTTATTAAGGAGTTTCATGATACAGTAGAACTTTGTATAATGATCGCCCCATACAGCAATGAAATCGCATAGCGATGAGGCGTTGGGGGGGCGGGGGGCGGGGCGGGGGCGGAATGGCATCTCATCCCAGAACTGATTAATGCAACATAAGCACAATTTTGGTTTGTTTCTAGAAAGACACTACAGAACCTGTTTTGCCATCTTTTACTAAAATGCATTGTGTGAAGGGATGTTTTCTGGCCCTAGTAACAGTTGTGATGTATTGTGGGGTACAAAAATGTGGTGTTCACAAGTGTTTTTATATGTTCAGTAGCAGGTATGTTTCATCTAAACAGCCAGAAAACACAAGGCAGGAAAAAAGTGAACTAGAATTAGATAAACCAATTATAAACTGATTGTCTGGAATTCTACTGATCTTTGTATATTTTTTGTGTAACTTGCTATGACTAATTGTGACTAATTGGTGAAATGCCAGGCTACATCTCAGTCATAGTTAGGTGTGTGACCACAAATGTGACAGGGACATGCCATGCCAACTCATCAGTTAGTTGAAATTAGCCCCGGCAGATTACACCAACCTTATGTGAACATCTGTACAATTCTGGTCAATATATAAAATTAAAGTAAGTTTTTGTAATAGATGAGAAAAAACTTTTTTAAAGCATACATGAAAAGCTGATAGTGACAGGGCAAAATTTGCTTTTATCAACCTAAAAGCAAAAACAGTTTTTCAGTATAGTATGCAAAAACCATGCAGAAATGTTTCAGCTAAGAGTTACCCTGAAGGTCAGTTTACAAAGGCAATATTGAAAACTTGATGAAATAACATTGGGCTGTATCACTAAAGACAGTGGTTAGAAGAGTTGGAATGCATGTTGTCTTCTTTAGACATCATATAGCTCAAAGTGGGATCAGTATCATCAGAAGCGTAGCGTGCCTTGCCGGGGCCCCGTATAAAAATTTGTTTGGGGGCCCTTAGGAAGGGTAAAGATTTGTTTTGCTTACGCACGTTGGGGGCCCCCGTGGCCCGGGCCCCCGTATAATTGATACGGCAGATACGGCGGTAGCTACGCCCCTGAGTATCATATTACTGTAGCGTATTTTCATTCCTGTTTCCAGCAAGCCATTCTGTCATTCTCCTGTAGCTTTCTTCTCCAAACATCTGCGGCTGTTAAACATGTAGTCAGTCTGGTTTCTCTCCAAGTATGGTCCCCCCCCCCCCCCCCCAAAAAAAAAAAAGATTGCATCTCTTTTTCTGCATCAAAATTTCAAGATTGATGATATCTATAATTCAGTGGCTCTGCTTTAACTATACTCACATTAGATCTCTACCTTTGTTACTTTTTAGATAGAATTACTTAAGACATACATAATTCTTTCAAATGTTCATAGCGGCTCACATGCGTTATCTAGTAGTGGTGTTTGGAATTCTTATATGGCTGCTCTTATGACATAATGTTGAGAAGCAATGGTTTACCAAAACCCCTTTCCTGAATTCATAACAAATGTGAGAAGTTCAAAATAATGTATTGAAATCTCAACCATAAATAAATAGAATTTGGGAAGGATTATTTAGAAACTAATTTACCATTCATTAAGATTTTAATTGCAACTTGAAAGGTATTATCTAAAGGGGAAAAATTTACCTTTTGTGATGTTTTAATTGCTTACTTTGGGATGTAATTGAGATTTGGCCATTATTTGCTATTTTTAGTATGGTAATTTCATATACCGTATTTTTTTACAGTTAAAGCTGATGTTACACATTACTGATGATTAAAAATGTATGGCATTTTATTAAAACTGTGTTATAGAATCAATTGGTAAATTAATGTGATGGGGCTTCCTCAAGATTTGGCAGAATTGCTGCCCAGGCTTCCAGCATTTAAACAAAAGCAATGTTTAATTGGCAATTTATGATGGTGGAGTTTACCTGTGAAGCCATATGGATGTCCTTGGATACAGGATTCTTGTATTCCTCTTTGCCAGATGATGGCTGATTGTATTTCTGTGAGTGTACTGGAAGAAAGGCAAGGTTGTTTTTAATGAACTCTTTTAATAGAAGGTGGAAGATATATCTGAGCCCTCATGGCACAGTGATTAAACTACTGTACTACGGCCAAAAACTGCTAATATTATGAGTTCAAACTTGACACGGTTCAAGATTAACTCAGCCTTTCATCCTTCTAAAGCAGGGATTCTCAACCTGCAGTCGGTGGGGTGGATGTGGCCCGCAGCACCATTTCATGTGGTCCCCCCAATGCCTCCACTACTCCAGGAAGTGCCATGTGGTGTAGAAAGGGCAAATTGGCCGTCAGGCCCCTGAAACTCTCTGAGGGAGTGTGACCCGGCCCCTGGTTTAAAAAGGTTGAGAACTGTTCTAAAATCAGGAAAATGAGTACCCAGGATGTTGGGGGCAAAATGCTAATTATCTTATGAAGTGCCCAGAGATGGCAGTAAATGCTATGGGGCAGTATATAAGTTTGATTGCTATTGCTATTACTATCAGAGCCTCAAATTACTCTTTCTAACTCAGTACTGTACTTCCTTAGTGGTTAAAGGAAGTGGCAGAATAAAATACTGTGCCATTTTTGTGTGTTTGTTTTAATACAAGGATTAACTACTTTAGCTGATCCAAAATTCAGACCTTCTGAGTAATATTAGGCAGTGGTGGGATGTCAAAAATTTTACGACCCCACCGTGATGTCATCACAGTGTGGGCGGAGCTAATGTCATGACATTGTGGGCAGAGCCAACGTCATGACATCATGATGTTGTGGGCGGGGACAAATAAAATAAAAATAAGAACACACACACCTCAACCCACCCACCCACAACATAAACCCATAAATAAATAAATAAATAAATAATACATTAAAATACACCCACCCACCCAAACACCCACCCACCCCAAACACAAATCAACTAGAGCTTTTAAACCAGATCTTAAAGTTTATTCTGGCTAATCTTTCTCACACTAGGTCAGATGGAAGGAACTACAGAATGAACTCACCACAAGATGGCTTCATTTTGGCACTTTTTAACTTTTCAACAGTTAAAGAAGTTAGGTACTAAGTCTTTGCCTAACCAGTTCTCTAGGATAATATGCCTTAATGTAAATGTAAAACAGCTGAACCTCCTTAAGAGTCCTCCAATTGGAACTGCAATTGGAACAGCACAGGTGTAGCTTCTTGATGAGGTAACTCCAAGACTTTGCTTAAAAACCCCAAGCTAGGCCACCAGGCCTTTTTAGGAACTGTGGTAGTATATCAATATAGGTTAAGGTATTAAATACACATTAAAATACACACAGACACACCACATCCAAAGGTGAGTCACTTACCCTGGGGAGCAGGCTATAGGGAGCTTCAGGCTAGCAGCTTCTCTTCCTCCTCCCTACTTGGGAGGACAGCAAGGAGGCCATGCATACGCACCAAGCACTGTAGGCATGCATGCACACCAAGTGCTTGGCGCGCATGCACAGTGGGGGAACCAGTGAAAAGATAAACCCCGAAGGTGGTTCCCCTCAAAAGCTGCTACCGGTTCTCCGGGACACTGGAATAAGTTACTACTGGTTCTGGCAAACTGGTGCGACCCTGTTACATGCCATCACTGGTATTAGGGGATGCAACCCCCAGACTGTTGAAATTTGGCAACTGAATGGCAATAGGAAAGTCATTGGCTCAGCACTGAAGAGCCATGTGCTAGTGATTCTTTTATAAGACACATCCTGGCTGTTACATGTTTTTGTTGTACCTGCTGAAGTGCTTTTTTCTCCTGAGACAAAATCTTTCCACCCACCCTGTGATGATTGTGAATAAGGACTAAAGATACAGTGCTCCCATACCATAGCTGGATTTGGGGACAAGGTATTGTGTATTTGGCTACTATTGTGTGTGTATTAAGGGACCACAGCTATTTAGATACCAAAACTGGTAGCTTGAATCAAAACAGTAATAACATATCCCTAGACCAGTGATGGCACCACCTTGGCACTCCAGGTGTTCTTGGACTTCAATTACCAGAAGCCCAAGTCAGCACTCCTGCTGATCAGGGCTTCTGGGAATTGAAGTCCAAGAACACCTGGAGTGCCAAGGTTGGTAATCACTGCCCTAGACATTGAATCCTTTCCTGAATGGCAAACTAAGGGTTATATTAGCATAACCACCTAGCTCAGCGGGCAAATCGAATAAAAGAAACTAACAAACAAATGGAAGTTTAAAATGGAGAAGAGGCAAACATTTTAAAATCATAAAATCAGAGGTAACATTTAATTTGTTTGTGGTATCCATTTGTTTCTGTATGTTCCATTTGAGGAATAATCCAATTATTTATTCTAATCATCAACAGAACTAGTTGAATTCACACATAAGGAAATTGTTTTCCTTTCCTCTCAAAAGGCTGGTTATTTTTCTCAATGGGTGTAAAAACTACTTATAAGGGAATTAAGCAGAGTATTCTCTGCTTGTTCAAACAAAGAAGATGCAATGAGAACACCACAAAAATGGCCTCAAGGGGAGACTCAGCATAATGAACTAGAAATTGCTACTGATAAGTTTTGTTATAACCCTTCTTATCATAGTTCTCACCTCACAAGCCAATTTCAGTTTTCAGAAAACTGTGGTTCCAATTTAATAATAACAGTTCCATGCTGTCAAATCTATTCTGAATTTTGACAAGACTTTTTCTGGATTTTTTGGATAGGGGCTACTCAGAAGTGTTTTACCATCTATTTTTCCCTGGGGCATCCTGGGGCTGTGCAGCTTTTCAAAGGCAACATAGCCTGGCCTTTTTGGGATGCACTGAGGGGAATTGAACCCCCAACCTCTGGTTCCACAGTCAGATGCCTAACTCACCCACAAGAGGCCTAACTTTATGCTGGTGGGTTTTTTCCCCTATACAACAATAGCTTTTAGCCTGTGAAGTGGACTTTCTTGAGATGGTGACAGTTGCTTCATCATCATCTCCCTGGTCTACTTTAGTCTGCTCACGGGCAAATCTTCAATAGATTCCTAATCTTCTTTGAATCCATGCCATATTAACACCTCTGTTGACTATCCATTTGTGCTGTTTAACAGAGTTAAAGTTCAACAGGCCAGCTCTCTCACCCCCCCACCCCCCCGTATATTACTGTCAAGCCATCTTCTGAAGGACTTAAAAACACCCTTGTGATGCTCTTTCCTCCATTAAAAATAAACTTACTTTATCCTTGCCCTCAGCTGAGAGAATGAGTGTTGACTAAAGGACTTTAGAAGTCTTGAAGGCTTGTTTTCTCTTTTAGGTCAACACCTCCTTTAAGAATGATGGGATAAATGATTTAGTTTTTCAAAACAGATAAAGTAGAACTTGATAAGGAGAGCAAATGTCATGTTTAAAAGGAACAAAGAATAGTCAAAACATTGCACAAAAATAAAAGCTGTCGAAAGGAACAAGACCGGGACAGGAATACACAACTTTTTGGGAAGTTGGGTGAATATATAGAATATTGTTAATGGAAATAAAGTAATCATAAATTGAAAATACAAGTCCCATAGGTGGTAGGGATCACAGAGATGTTTCTTTTGTTTTATATCTATCTATCTATCTATCTATCTATCTATCTATCTATCTATCTATCTATCTATCTATCTATCTATCTATCTATCTATCTATAATTTGTTATTGTGATAGCTATTGATGTGATATTGTAATTTTTGACACACACACACACACACACACACACACACACACGAGCATAGTTAATAAGCAGCAGTGATCTAGTAGTCTGTACAATACATATGAGAATACCAGCATAGTTAATAAGCAAAGTCTAGAAAGCTATGAAAGGGAAGATTTATTTTAAGTAATATTAAATCCAGTATTAAATCTGGAATAAAGAAAATTGGTAGGGTACCAATCCTAAAATAATGCAAGCTGAAAGGGGAGGGGGAGAGGACAAGCCTTATTTTAAAAAGTGTAACAGTGACTATAAATATATCAGATGGAGAAACAAGCCACTTAATTGGCTGAGGTGTGCCGAAATTATTGAAGGATAGAGAAATTGCAGAGGTATTTTTCAATATGAACCTGTTGAAGGTGTTACAAGTCTGTAGAGTCAACCAGTGTCCCAGTTTACTTTCTTCAGGAAAGGCATTTGAAGAACAATGTCAGATAGAGGTGACAGAATATGAAGTTGCAGGAATAATTGACAGATTAAAAATGTAAGAGGCACTGGATTGGATGGCATATAGCCAAGATTCCGTGAAGAACTGAAGAGTGAAATTAATTGTAGTTCTTCTTAGAAAAACATGTAGTGTATCATGATGACCAGCTGCTTTGCCAGATGCCAAATGGTTATTGTTGTTGTTGTTTTGGTGGGGAGAGAATTTGGGGGAGGGGGTTAAAACATGGTTGTGGTGGACAGGAAATTCTGGGAGTATTAGTTTAAGAAGTAAGTTCTAACCTCTGAGCCTTATTAAAGGAGTGGCAAGTAACCGGTCTAAAATACATTTTTTAAAAATGGGGTCCTGAGAAAGTGATCTAGTAGAGTCTGTACATATGAATTGTCAGCAGCATTAATAAAGCTAGGATTGTTTAACACATAGAAGAGCCAGTCCTGTGAAAAATGGTGTCCTGCCTGGAGAATGTCAGTATACATGTAGATAGGAATGTTGGTTATCCAGTTGACATATGTATATATCTAGGCTTATAAAAGTTTCTTGACAAAGGCATGTGAATAAAGAGTAAGTCTTATATGTTGGCCTCTGATAGAAGAAGAGGAGGAAGGAGATGGGAATGAAGGGATTGTTTTTGCTGTAGGATAAAATAAGAAGTAAGTTTTCTTAAGAACATGTGACTCTTGAGGATTCTTTCTTTAAATTCAACATATTTTCCTTCTAATTATGAGAAAACCATAGTTGGGGCAAAGTGTTGAAGACAGTAGCAGACTTCTTATTTACCTGCCATCTTCAAAGAAAGATACATTTCCTTTCTAAAGACAAACCTCTTCCTGAATATGAGCTTTATGTGCTGTGTGGTTCATCAGTTCAGCTGTATATGACAAAAATTGGAATCATTATGATGTCAGCTGTGGTATTCCTTTTAAACTGTAGAATGTATTGGTCTAAGTAAAGGATTAGACTTATTCTTGAGCGTTTGGTGAGACCACTGCTTCTGCTTCAAGATAATAGGATATTTGACATTTATCCTGTACTTTCCATATTTAAAAAAGTCAATGTTTGGTCTGTTTCCAAAGATTTCTAATAGAACTCAGTCAGAATTTTCACAGGAGAATTTTTCTGAGAACATCTTTTAAATGTTCTATTTCTCATCCCCAAACCTTTAGAGTAGGGGTGTCCAAACTACAGCCCATGGGCCCAATTAGGCCCATGCATATCATTAATGTGGCCCACATTATAGAGCAGTGGTGGTGGTGAATCTATGTGCCAGACATGGCACACCCTCTCCTCTCTGTTGGCACTTCACCCCACTACAGTTCGCCCCATCCCTCTACCCAGTACCCCAATGGGAGCGCTTTGCCTTCCATAGCGGCGGAGAGCCCACCACAGCTGTGGGCGCCAGGGCCGCTCCATTGCCGGCACCCTACCCCACCCTGGGCTGGCTTAAAAGGACGCTATAGTGGCGGGCGGCAGGACTTATCTGACCCCACTCCCTGGACTTGCCTTCCGGAAGGGCAGAGAGGCCACCACAGTATTGCATTGTTGTGCTATAGGGTTGTATATCATTATTATTGTTATGGGCCCTTTTTGTAGGATGTGTATTGTATAATTTTTGTGCATATTGTATTACTATATATTGGATATTGGCTGTGTATTACAGTAATACCCCGGATAATGTTATGACTTGGTTCCACAAGTCATGACGTTATCCGATTTTTAGCGTTGTCTGATGCATGCATCGAACAACGCTAAAAAAAAAGCCCTGACTTCAGGGACAAACCGCTTTAAAGGCAGGCAGGGAAAGAAAGAGACCTCCCCGCCTTTAAAGCCGCCCCCCACGCGCAGCGGTCTCTGCCACTGCAGTAGGGTCAGGGAAAGCACCTTTCCCCCGACTCTACTGCAGTCTACCCTCCCTGTATTTAAACTACAGGGAAGGGGGAAATAGAGATATGTGATTGGTTCTCTAGAGAACTATTCACCTCTCTCTCTTTCCCCCTCCCTGTAGTTTCAATACAGGAAGGGAAGACTGCAGTAGATCGCTTCTTTTTTTCCTCCCTGTATTTAAACTACAGGGAGAGAGAGGCTTGTAGTTTCAATACAGGAAGGGAAAGAAAAAAACACAAGCCTCTCTCTCTGTGTAGTTTAAATACAGGGAGGAAAAAAGACACGATCGGCTGCCTCTGCCTGCCATGAGGCATAGCTCTGTGCTCTGCAATCGGCTGGTCAAGCCTGGCTCAGTTGGAGCGTGCAGCTCAGCAAGAGAAGCTATGGTGGCTTGAAGGTAAGGAGGGCCAGGGCTGGGCTGGATTCTCTCGTGGCTGAGCAGGCAGTGGAGTGGGGGTGGGGAGTTCCCAAACTGCTGGGGGGGGGGGAGGAAGGAGGGAAGTTGCAGGGAGAGGAGCTTTGGCCTCCTTTACTTCTTTATTATGATGGATCGGATAATGCTAAAAAGAACGTTCTCCGGTGCAAATCTTCCCCCCAAATTTGTCGTCGTTATGCGGTTTTAGCGTTATCCAGTGCTATCGTTATCCGGGGTATTACTGTATTATTATTGTTATGCACTGTTTTATTATTTATTTTATTTATTTAAGCAAACTTTTATGCCGCCATCCTCAAAAAGACCCAGGGCGGCTGACATGACTCTCAACACACAGTAAAATCATAATATACAATACACATAGTATGTGTATTGTATAATTTTTGTGCATATTGTATTAATGTATATTCTGTAAGCCACCCAGAGTCACTTTCGCGAGTGGGGTGGCATACAAGTCTAAAAATTAAATTAAAATTAAATTAAATTCCTCCCTCCCTCCAGCAGAATGTTTGTACCCCAGCAGCCCAATGGAAGCACTTCCTCCTCCAGCACAGAGTTTGCCCCGCCCTTCTGTTTGGGCACTCGGTCTCTAAAAGGTTTGCCATCACTATTATAGAGGAAGTAAAATGATGACCAATTTATGAACTGAGTTGCTAGAATTGTTGCGATTTTCAGGGCTAGGAGGTTAAAATAAGGACAGGAAAAAGACTTTATGCTATTCCCCAGCTAATGTGGATTCCATCACCACCACCACCAATTGCTTTTAGAGAATTTCTTCTCATTTGGGAAAATCTCTTCAAATGGTCCCCTCAGTTTCCTTGCCCAAAAACAAGGCAGAAAAGGGGTTATGCAGAGTTGTGCCAACCTTGCAGTTTGAAAGCAAGAAATTCCAAGTAGATAAATAGAGACCAGTTCGGTGGGAAGGTAAACAGTGTTCCGTGTGCTCTGGTGTCTAGTCATGCCTTCCACATGACCATGGAAACGTCTGCAGAAGCAGACAGCATTGGCTCTTCGGCTATGAAACAGAGATGAGTAGTGAACCCTAGAGTAAGATACAACTGGCTTTCGGACAAGGGTGACCTTTACCTTTACAAGAGTTGTGAATCCATTAACAATCCTGATTAGCAGACAGAATCAGTGTCTTTAAATGGTCTGTTAACTTTAAATGGTCTGTCATCAATGAAGATTTGTGCTCAACAACCACAAATAAATTATTCTTGTGCCCTTTCAATAATCACTTGTGTTTTTTCAGCTTTATAGCCATGGTGCATGCCAAATTCAAATAAAACAAAAGTTAAACCCAACATTGGACTGATATTGCAGCATTAAATCCTTTTCCTCTCCACTATAGCCCTCATACCTGCCCAAGCCATAGTTCTGTAGAATTTTGCAGTATCTTGCAGAACAGGTTTCTGGGCTTCCCTCCCTCTGATTCCTTTAGATGACACTTTTCTGCTGATGTAAGTCCAGCGGATACTGCAGGATAGCTGCAAGCAGTTTTTTTCTGTCAGAATGATCAACAATTCTGCTGTGTTCTAAAGTAATCAGCAAAACATCAAATTTGGCAAGTTACAGTTTCTTCCTTGTCTATTAAGCAATCCTTATAAAATAAGATAGATGAGCACTGAAAAATCAGTGGGATGTTCAAGTTATCATTGCAAAATCAATGAAACTTCAAATTAATTTCAGCCAATTTAGATTCTGTTTCAGACCTTATGACAAAATCTGGATCAAACTTCTTACCTAGTATCTCCTGGCATTTATTTTCTGGTAACTGAATTATTGCCCTGGGAGCTTTAAGTTATTCATCATAATTACTCAACTTTCTTCCTACAGATAGTTACTGCTTAGTTGTTGCATAGTAAGGGATCAGGCAGGAATGAGACTCTAGTTTTCTCAATATTAATACACTTGGTACCCTCCCACGATTAAAATACTGGGTTCTTTGTGGGTTCTTTTCAAGGCTAATGGGAGAATTTTGCTTTCAGGGTTCGTTGGGGAAATGTTATGAAAGTTAATTCTCCTTTTATGTAAATAAATTGAAGTGAGCCATATGGCGCCTTTCCTTCACAAATGTTTCTTTGTCATTGGACTTCCTTGTTTTTGCCAATATTTCACACATTCTTTTCTTTATTTTTTCTTATTCAAGATAATTGTTGGAGAGACTGCAGTGTTTTGCTTACAGATGGCCACACGGGATTTTGAAAACCAAGAAAAGACTCTATTAACTGGAGACTGTTGCTATATAAATCCACTGGTACGCAGGACCATCAGATTCCTTGGTAAGACTACTGTTTGCTACTTTCATATTTATTTCTTACAAGTATGCTTCTCATTCCATTTTTCCATATTTTCCACATATACCACACATTTGTGAGGATCTAATGAATTCCAGAACTTATCACTACCAGTGATGGGATGACAAAAATTCTACTACCACGCCATGACGTCACAGACGTCATGGGCGTGGCCAATGTCATGACGTCATGACGTCATGGCCGAAGCCAACGTCATGACGTCATGACGTTGTGGGCGGGGCCAAAAATAAAAAAAATAAAAAAAAAATAAACATACACACACCTCTCCCTCTCAGCCCACCCACCCAGACACAAATAAATAAATAAATAAATAAAATAAAAACAACCACCCACCCAAAACACAAATAAATTACCCCTCGCTTACCTTTCTTGGGACCTGGCACTCCGACTGCGTCCACAGCCGCCACCGCCGCCACCGCCGGAGCTGCCTGCATCCCTGTGGCATCCTCCTCGGGCCGGTACCTTTTTAGCCCGGCTCCGGCCACGGGCAGGGGCGTCGGGCAGCAGTGGCTCTGGCGGTGGCTCCAGCCGCGGCTGCCGAGCCTCCTTGGGCCGTCCCCATGCCGCACCGCCGCCGCCTGCAGCTTCCTCCTCTGCTAGGCGCTGCAGCCGGGCTAAAAAGGGACCAGCCCAAGGAGGAGGCCACACAGGGATGCAGCCAGCGCCCGGCGGAGGAGGAGGTGTCAGCGGTGCGCCACGCCGGGCATCCCCAGGGCATGGGGCTTGTCGGCAGCGGACGGCCCAGGCAGCCCTCAACGTGCCGCGGGGGAGGTGCCCTCCTCAGAGGGCTGGTGCCGCCGCCGCCGCCGCCGCCCTGAAAGCTCAAAACAATTTATTTTAAAAAATTGGAGCTAAAATGGCTCCAATTGACTGGGCATGCGCAGAAACTCAATCTGACGCATGCGCAATGCGTCAGATTGAGTTTCTGCGCATGCACAGTCAATTGGAGCCATTTTAGCTCCGATTTTTTTTTTTTTAAAAAAATCTTTCGGTGAGGCATCCGGAACCGGACGCCTCAAAAGTGGACTCCCCTCCCGGAGAACCCTCCGGAATTGGTCCTACCGGTTCCAGGGAACCGTCTGGAACCGGGGACATCCCATCACTGATTACTACCTATCATAGCAAACTCAGGTACTGAGTTTCAAAAGGACTGCAGCCAAAATACCATCACTGAGAAAAAGAAAACAAGATACCAAAATAACTTCAATACAGTTTTAAAATATATTTTTGGTGCTGAGTGAACATTATGTACATGGGCCACAGGGCATTTACCATATCTTGTGTAGAGTGCAATATAGTTTCTCAGAAGAGGCTTGGTTGACTAAAATCTTGAAGAGGAGCATTTCACACTACAGTACAGTACTTTCTTTCACATCCCATTCATTTATCCACACTTCGGTTGATTTAAAACCTTTTGATATAGTTCTTCTTCCATGTTTAGGTCAGATGTGAAACTGACAAAATGAAGGCTTCTGTTTCAGAGGAAGTAAATTTGGATAGCAGTGTGTTGCTGTCACATTAATTTCAGTAGAAATTTACTGTATCCTACTTTTGCAAGAATTCTCTTGTCATTGTAACCGAGGTTTAATTCTTTCAGCTTTTTTTGTTTTGTTTCAAATACTGGTGGGGAGGGTAAGTAGTATCTGCTGTGGACAGGGACACCTTTCTATTTATCCCACCCAGGAGGAATTGACAAAAGAGGATTACTATACAGGATTATTGAACAGGATTTTCATAGAGTAGAAACTTCAGAATAAAGTGTGGTGTGCAAGAAGGATATTTATGAAGAAAATATTTTCAGCATTGTATTCAGCAAATTGCAAATTGCATGGCCTGGAAAAGTTACATTTTTTTGGGCTCCCAGAATCGCTAAGACAGCATGGCCAGTGCTCACACAATACTGGGATGCTTTTAAATTTGTAGTCCAAAACTGAAATATTTCTAAGCTTTGAGGCTCAGTGATGGGGTTTTAAATTATAGCTGATGCAGTTTTAATTATTGGTCCACATTCTGTTTTTCCTTCAGTAAGTTAAGAATGGTTCTTCTCCCCACCCCCATTTTGTCCTCACAAAATTCATTTATGTACCAACATTGATTAAGTCACCCCATGATTTTACTGAAGATCTTACTCTAGGTGTGTTTTTGATCCTACTGTAACTCTCTAACCATAATGCTCAAGTTATCATTTTCCCATCATACAGTTGTACATGGATTTGCAGTTTATTGGATCAAGACCTATTACATGGATTTTCAGCCTGTGGCCCATGGGCCAGTTGCGGCCCATGGCACCATTTCATGTGGGACCTCCACCACACCATGAAGTGCCATGTGGTGGAGGAAGGGCAAAATGGCTGTTCGGCCCCTGAAACTGTCTGAGGGAGCATGACCTGGCCCCCAGCTTAAAAAGGTTGAGAACTCCTGACTTAGCAAAAAGGAAAGAAGGAACATTCACAAACAAATCACAAGATATCAGGTCTAGGGTTCTGTTGGTGGACCTTTTGTCCTAACAGCAGCTTTGTCACAGTTTGAAATCTAAGCCCAACTTAAACCTTCAGACCTATGTGTATAGGAAACACAGAAGGAGGGAGAAAATATTAATGCTTCTGTCTCTCTGCGTGTGGATAGAAGCAGGTCTGAATGGAAGGGACTTTACTTCCGATGTCCTCTTTGGACTGTGACTGCAGACATGGAGGAGGTAACAGAACTGGAGATGGAGGTGTTGGGTCACTTGTTTACTATTTATGTGGACTGAATTACTGAATAGAAATGTAAATGATCAGCATATCCATAGACTTTGAGGTGTGTGTGTCAAACCTTTTTATTGTTTCCTCATCAAACTACTTAAGAAGAACATGCTCTGTGGAAACAGGCAATGTAGAGATTCATCACTCTTAATTCTTAGGTTACTCCTCATGTGCACCTTTCATGGCAGACTTGGCCAGTTCTTTGATATGCCTGGTGCACTGAAATAAGGCAGAGTTTTGCTTTTTTAAATTAATGATTATTTTAGTTGAACAGAAAAGTAATTACTTTAAGATTATACTACTTCAAATTGCCCTTGGGGGGAGTTTGGAAATACAGCTGCAACTAATTCTCAAGTAATTTTGCAAGGTCTTACTGTTCTGAACATATTATTTTATGCCGGTGATGCTTGGATGGATGCGAGGAGCTGTAAGGTTTTGTTGCCTGATAGATTTTATATGTAAAATAAAGCATTGTTTGAATCCTCTTTTATAGGAATTGATTTATGCTAATGGCTAGCTCTGAAAATTGGAGTAACATCACAGTGATGAATTAAATTGGAATTTATCATGACTGATGCCTGGGCTGCTGCCTGATATGCTACATAGCATGGGAGGATCTAAGTCTAAGATTCCTGGGTTTTGAACTAGAGCCACGGCTATGTGCTTACACATCACAGTAAGACAGAATTCCTGGCATATTATGCCTTAGTGTGTTTGCTGCATGCAGCCCATTTGCCAGGGGTGACTCATGGTCTGCGTCCGGTTGTGCCTCATCCCAAAATTTGGCTGCAGGGAGTGTCCCCCTGATCATGAGCTCTCGGTATCATTTGCTCCCTCTCTCTTTGCACAAGTGCGTAAAACAATTTAATGAGGAACAACGTATCCTGATGAAAAATCGTAGGGTCTTATTTTTGCTCCCAAATGAGATAGCATCATGATCTGGATTTTCTTCAAGTGTCCTAAGACAGAATGATAAAAATTCCACAAAATTGAGAGCTTAGAACAAGGGTGGCCAATCACACACATACACCCCACAGATACCTGAGCTGGCTGGACCATGCCCCCTGGAAGTGGAAGCGGATGCATTTACGGCTGTCATAAATGCACCCACTTCCATGTTTATGACTGCCACGGGTGTGTTTGCACATGAACACATTTTATGGCTGATGTAAACACGCCCAGAGTGGCAGAGGCAGTGATGGGCCAGATGGGATGGTGTCAGGTGCTGGGTCTGGCTTGCAGGCCATAGGTTGGGAACCCCAAGCTTAGAAGGTGTTCACTCTTTGGACTATGCTAACCATCCAGTCCTTTCACCCTCCCTCTCCACACTAAGATGAACAGCAGGATTGCTGCAGGAAAGGAGTGAGGGAATTGTTTCCCCACCTCCCTCTTCTCATTCCTAGCATAGGAATGATTTATTTAAAAAATCAATTTGTTATCCCATTATTTTTTTTAAAAAGTCACCAATACTTATCATTTTAACTGCTAAAACACCAACAATGCTATTTTTGCATAACAGTAAGTGTTTTCCATTAATTTGTTCTAGGTAATTAGTAATTTTAAATAGTTTTTTGTATTGAAGATAAAATATTGGTGTAATTTTTAAAATTATATAAAATGTTTGTACAAATTTGCATTATTTTAAGTTTTGTAATCTATAATGAAATTTAAATCACTTGTTAAATGATTTAATTGTCTAACAGATCAACCAATAATCTAAATAATGAATTAAGATTATTAAGATTAAATTTATTGATATAGGTGGATTAACACTCTTTAACAGTTCATCAACAACACTGTAGTGTAGACAGTATTCTTTATAAACTCTGGTTAGGTGGGAATTCATTTCCTTCTCTAATTTTCCAGAATTCTAAAACTCACATTTTCATTTGGGGTGTGTTTTACGGACCCTCTAAATATAAATCTAAGCCCAAATTTTAACGGCTTTGCTAGGATTTCTGTGCAGAAACTGATTGATTTTACTCTCAGATGGAAGTGTTGATGAAAACGGTTAGCAGAGTGGTATGTAGTGGCCAGCTAGAGGTTCGCACCTGGCAAGGTGGCCCCTTGTGGGAAAAAAACAGGCAGACAGATCTTGGTGCAGAAGAAGAACTCAACATAAGTTTACTCAGGAAGTAAAAAGGTACAAGTATATACAGTGCAACAACTGAAACACAAAACAGAAATGTTCTCTTGGCCTGCTCAGTTGACCTCACTGAGACAGCTCAGTTGTACTATATACAGTTGAGTACAGTCCAATCCAGTAGGGTAAATGCAAGCTGTAATTACAGACAAAGCCAAAGAGTTCTACAGCTTCTGTCCTCCTGGTGAAGGCTTGCCCCTAGTAGTCCTTTGCTCAGCAGGCACAGATGGTTTATCAGGCAAAAGCCATTATTAGGATCGGTGCAAAGATTCAGTCCTCATAGCAGGTTCTGGAACAAGCAGGAATCTTTGTCCAGACTGTTAGCGGAGGAAAGTCAGTCAATTTCAGCATTGTAGCTCAGGCAAGTTCAGCATTGTAGCTGCAGGCATTGTAGCCCCATTTGAGCCATGTACCAGCATTTAAGCTGGCAGCAGCATATGAGCGGGCATCAGTGGAGCGAAGCTATGCAGCTTTGGAGACCAGCATTAGAGAGCCAAGCTAAACAGTCTGCAATCCAGCTCTCATCTAAATACACTGGCCCACAGAACACACCAGGGAAAAGTCCCAACACCTGTGTGTCCCTGCAGTAGGGTCTTAAAGGTAACACAGACACAGTATGCCTTGCAACCAGTTAGGGTGTCAGGTGAAGACTTACATACCCTAACAGGAAGTAAATTTGATATTGCAAACTCATCCCAGCAGCAACTGGTTGCAGATCAAGCACTGTGGACTATGGAACTGTGAACTGCTATAATGTAGTAGGATCTTTGGTAGTATCCAGATGTAACAGGCTATGAATGAATTACTGTAACTATTGAGCAGATTAGTCATTCAGAACCACTATTTTCTCTAAAGATGGGCAAGTTCACTTTGGCCTATAATATAATTGACTTGGAAATTTATTGAGCTGAGTTAATTGCTCACAGATCAGGATTGCTTGATTCGTAATGTCTGAACTGAAGCTAATATTTGCTCCAGTCCAAAATTGCTAATTTCTCTAGCATTTTAAAGCAGCCCCTATGTAAGCCAACTGAATAACTTCTCTGTTGAATTCATTGCAGACCCAAGGTCTATTTTGAAGGCCTGTCTGCTTCTGTTTATGGAGGTGCAGTTCCCCTGCCAAAGGCATCTCCCTATCAGCTCCAGTTTTCCCAGCGTACCGTTTTGGACCAGCCCCCTAAGAATGTCACTAGAGATGTTCCTAAAGATGGCATTATCCAAAACATTTAGTAACTAAAAATTGGTTACTAAAGGTATTGGCCTGGATCCATTGGTAATTGCAACTAGTAGAGACTTGATAATTTAATGGGATTTGCATAACTGTTGATTCACCATGCAACAATCAGTTGAATGAGTCTACTCTAACTGGAGATGGTTTCAGATCTGTGTTTTTTTCTATTCAGTCATGTCTTTTCTATCTTTTCCGTCAAGCTTCTGTTGCCCTGCAGATTTCAGAGGCCCATGTATAAAACTAATTTTCCCCCCTGCGACAGCTGTGCATCTCTGTTTCTAAGGCAGTGTTACTCTTCTGTACTTCCAGCAATTTCAAGACTCTGTATTGGTGTCATGATTGTTTGTTTGGCCAGTATAGGATGTATTTTGAGAAAATGCTGTAATCGTTACATATAATGTTTGACAGAAATGGCAAGACATTGACTATTCTTTTCCTTTTTCTTTCTTTAGGTATTTATGCATTTGGACTTTTTGCAACAGATATCTTTGTAAATGCTGGACAAGTAGTAACAGGGAATCTTGCACCACATTTCCTTGCACTTTGCAAACCCAACTATACCGCAGTTGGATGCCAGCAGTATACTCAGTTTATCATTGGTGCAGAGGCTTGTTCTGGAAACCCAGATCTTATTGTGAAAGCCAGAAAAACATTTCCATCCAAAGAAGCAGCACTGAGTGTCTATGCAGCGACATATCTAGCTGTAAGTAAACAGACAACCTCTTTTAACGGTGTTCTACACAATATCCCTCTGCCGTTCTTTTGTAATCGTTTAAACCTGTTATGTACTTGCTCCATATGCCAGTTTTGCACTTATACAGTTTTAACAGTGGAAAGCTTTATCCATTCCATCCGTTGTGGTTGTTCGGGCAGGAAAGGTAAAGCCATCAAGATCATGGTCCATCTGTCTTTTCCCTCCAGTGGCTGCATGTTGGGATGAGTTATTCATAGAGTGGTTTATGAGCATATTAGATCCATACACACTCTGACCTCCCATCCACACACTTTTGCTCCTTCCCAGACTTTGGGAAAATAATTTTTCTGGGCTACGATTTCTACAACAGCCATACTGACTAGGAGATTCTGGGAGTTATCAAAAAGCTAACTTTCTAAAACCCTTTGCCATATGCTTGGGACCATGGTAGGGAGCCTACATTACATTTTCCTTGGCAAGGACCAGGGCTACACATTGTGGCCCTTCTTCCTTGGGTATGCAATAAGTGAAATATAACTTATATAAATTTGGATTCTTTTGCTTCAGCTCCTTCAGTGTTAGGCTTTACAGATACACAAATACTGTATATGCTGGCGTATAAGACTACTTTTCCCCCCCTGAAAAACATGCCTCCAAGTGGGGGAGTCGTCTTATACGCCGGGTGCACTTCAGTTGGGATAGACATAGCTGCCCATACTGGCCTCCTGATGCTCGCCTGGTGCCCATAGTGGCCTCTTGATGCCCGCCTGGTGCCTATAGTGACCTCCCGATGACCACCCACCTTATTCTACATACCATCCAGTATCACACGGTATCCAACGTGGCTGCGGCAAGCATCAGCAGCGAGACAGGGGTGCCAGCCTTTTCGGTGTGACCGGCCCATTCTGCTCGGTGGGAAGCAGCGGTGCTCCGCCCCACCCCTTGTCTACACAGAGCTCGCACATGCGCACTTGCGCACTAGTGCCAGCCACAGGGAGATGTTGAAATCAAATCTGATGTTCTTTTATGTTTTATTTGGTGTGTGGAAGGTGTGCGGAAGAGGGGGTAGTCTTATACGGCGAGTATATAACAAACTATATTTTGAGTGGAAATGTTGAGGGGTCGTCTTATTCGCCCAGTCGTCTTATACGCCGGCATATATGGTAAACTTTGCAGCATCTGGAACATCTACTGGATTATTCAGACTTATCCTGTGTCATTGTGATGAAGCCCACTGTGAAGCCTATTTTGGAAGGATGAATAGATTTTTGATCTCCTCCCCTTCCAAGAATCTGTATAGGGCTTTTGACATTACTGTCTATCTCAGGAGTTCTCAACCTTTTTAAGCTGGGGGGCTCCCTCAGATCGCTTCATGGGTCAGATGGCCATTTTGTCCTTCCTCCACCACATGACACTTCCTGGTGGTGTGGTGGAGATGGTGGAGGGCACATTAGAATTCTGGGTCTATCTACTTGACTTTTGGTTGCTCTATAACAATGACAACAACCTGAGCATTTTATTTGTATCTCCTGTAGTAATTTATCTTTTAAAAGATAAGTTAAAATTAGTGGGTTGCATCTGGATTATTTATTCTGTGAATGGAATGGCTCCTTTCATTGAATAAAAGACACTGATCCAAAGGAAGTGGCATGAGGAAAATCTATGCCAATTGCCTGCTGCATAATTGTTTCCCTTTGTGTTCTAGCCCAGTTCAGACTGAGCAGAAGGTTCCACAGTCCATTAACAAAAGCAGATCCGATCCATAGACAGAAATCTTGTTTTGTATAAGAACATTTGTCATTTTCTGTCCAGTTCCTACTGGCAAGTAATCATGATTTTGTGGTTGTGTATTCATGCAAAAAACCATCATGCATCTAGTGGGGACTCGTTATGTGTCATCTAGGAATAGACTGAAAGTTACATTTTCCTAAGCAACATGATTTTGGCCATAGAATTGTAAAAATGAAAAGAGTGGTATTGACCATCTGTTCCTTCCTGTTGCTCAGTGCAGGATGTTCAAAGCAAGAGTGTCCCAATTAAGTGGTTTGAATGGAAGAAAACCTACCATGTGCTTGTTTAAATGGTTCCATTATTGAACAGCTCTGTCAGTTATCACTGATGAGTAACTGAGGCCAAGAAATACTGCCTTTTGTAAGTCAACCCAGGTGTGAGTTCACAGAGTTGTAAGATTTGAGCAAGTGTTTTTAATCCACGCTAACCTTATTCTAATAACAATTGTGCTGCTCCAAGCATCAGAGAAATAGCTTAAATTTCAGTATTATGGAAGTGCAGAGACACTCAACAAATGAAGTTAGATAGGAATCATCCTATCACTTTAGATTAAATGTGTTTTAAGTGTTGGATTTAGCATACTCATTGTATGCTGAAGTTGGTGCTGTTACCCGTTATCTGTCATTTTAATCCAATTGTAGAATTTACGGTATGTATGTATGTACAGTAATACCTCGGATAACGCTAAGACTTGGTTCCACAAGTCTTGGTGTTATCTGATTTTTAGTGTTATCCGATGCATGTTAAAATCCTATGGGATGGATCGGATAACGTTAAAGCTCCATAGAGATACATTGTAACTGCACAGGCTTTAGCGGTTGTTATCCAATCCATCCCATAGGACCTTAACGTTATTCGATCCAATTCTCCTCCCCAGATTACTTAACATTATGCGATTTTAGCATTATCCGAGGTAAACGCTATCCGAGGTATTACTGTATGTATGTATGTATGTATGTATGTATGTATGTATGTATGTATGTATGTATGCCCTTCCTTTTTTTATATACCAAAAGTAACAATTATCCATTCCCTTAACCAATAATTGTGAGGAATGAATGTACTTATGGTAAATGGATGCATGAGAGCATGTGCAGTGTTGGGTAAGAATGGATAGAAAAAATTCCTTGATAAAAGTGCAGGCAAATACAGCAACAACTTCCAGAAGGGGGCAGCAACAGAGTGTCACAGACTATGCCCTTGAATAGTACAGTAATACCCTAGATAATGATTGCATCGGATAATGCTAGAATCGGATAACGATGCAAGTTTTTTGGAAAAAACTTGCATCGGATAATGATTCATTAGCATTCATCGAACAATGCTAAAAAGAGCCCTGGCTTCAGGGACAAACCGTGCGGTTTGTCCCTGAAGTCATTGCTGGGTGGGGGGATTGGGCTACCCAATCTACACACACACACCCAGCGATCTCTGCGACTGCAGTAGGGTCGGGGAAAGGTGTGCGCCTTTCCCCCGACCCTACTGCAGTGGCTGTGAATGAAGAACTGGTGATGGAATCCTCAGCGCGCACGCTGGGGATTCCCTCACCTCTCTTCATTCACAGTACTTATAGCTTGGAATGCAGGAAGGTGGGGGAGGAAGAGGCACGATCTCGTGCCTCTTTCCCCCCGACCTTCTTGCACTCCAAGCTAGGGGGGAGAATACCCACCCCTCACAAGGGCAGTGACTGCCCTTGTGTGTGTGTGTGTGTGGGGTATTTCCCCTTAATCCCCTGCCCGCTAGCTTTAAAAGCAAAAAAATCAGGAGGAAAGACATCTCTTTCCTCCTCGTTTTTTTGCTTTTAAAGCTAGCGGGGGTTGGGGGAAAATACCCCCCCCGCAAGGGCAGTCACTGCCCTTGCGGAGGTGGGTAATTCCCCCCCAGCTTTGAGTGCAGGAAGGTCAGGGGGAAAGAGGCACGAGATTGTGCCTCTTCCTCCTCCCCCACATTCCTGCATTCCAAGCTACAAACACTGCAAGAAGAGGGGTGAGGGAATCCCCAGCGTGCGCGCTGGGCGTTCCCTCACCCGTTCTTCATTCACAACCACTGCAGTAGGGTTGGGGAAAAGGCGCACACCTTTCCCTGACCTACTGCAGTTGCAGAGATCGCTGGGGTGGATTGGGTAGCCCAATCCCCTCCCTGCAATGACTTCAGGGACAAACCGCGCGGTTTGTCCCTGAAGTCAGGGCTTTTTTTAGCGTTGTTCGATGCATGCATCGGACAACGTTAAAAATCGGATAACGTCATGACTTGTGGAACCAAGTCATAACGTTATCCGGGGTTTTACTGTATATTGAACTGGGATTGGTTGAGAATGAGTGATTGATGGGAAAAGGCTGAGGATAAATGCTAGATGGGGAAAAGTTCTAGAATCCTGAGGAGAAGAAAGAGAGAAGAAAATGGAGGGGTTTTGAAAATAGCTGCTGTTGTCCTAGAATCATCCAGCTGAGTGGGGGTAAGAAGGCTTCTCTTAAAAAGTTTAATACAGTAGTTTTATTATTTTGCCTAGGAGTGGGTAAATTCCTGAGCTGTCTTGCCTGTAGGGTTTTGAGTGTTTGAGGAAGCTGCCTTTTGTGTTTTCCCTTTTTTGAAATCTTCTGACTGTTGCTGTTTGTAAATAAATACCTCAGTGTTGTTAAAATAAACCTTTTTTAAAACCCAATCCCTTTTTGGTTTGATTTTAGTTATCTACATGCTACCAAGATTGGGCTGGAGCTCTTTTTCTTAGCTTAACTCTAGGAAGAGGGGAGGCTGTGATTTGTTAAAGCAGAGCCCGGATTGATGTATTGAATATCTTGTGTTTAGAAAAATCCAGGCCAGACTACACAAGTTAAATGCATCCTGGCTAGTACATTCCCAGACTTAAAAATTTATGAGGAAAAAGGGTCTAGTAATCATTTTTCTCAGTGCTGGTTATTCATTTATTGTTTTAAGTATTGGATCTTAGTGTGCTCATTGTATGTTGAAGTTGGCTCTGTTACCCCTTATCTGTTATTTTAACCCAATGGTAGAATTTACTATATGCATTCATGTATGTATGCACTTCCTGGTTTGTTTGGTTTTGCCAAAAGTAATAATTATCCATTCCCTTAACCAAAAAATCAGTCAGCCAACAATCAACTGATCAATAAAATCCAAATGTGACTTCCATCAACACTGCCCAGGTTGAGGGTTACATAAAGGGAATCTTTGACCATAGATTCCATGAAACCAAGACTTTCAATATGATTTAAACTTGACATTATTATTGTGGGAAAATAAGGTCCATGGATCAGTTGGGCACCTGATACACCCTGACTTGACAATCTACGTATGGCTAAAATAGTTCCATTAGTTCCCTGTTATGTCTAGTCTGACCTTAAGTTCTTGTCACTGGGCCAGTGCAGTCTACAGTTTGTTGCTGGTCATCTAGTTTTCTGCACTAACAACTCTTTAAGAAGGCTGGTAGTGTCAGACAGTTACAGGCTACCATATCCTTCAAGTCCTTCTTGCCTTTGGTGGCTCTGCTAAGTGTTTTTCTTTTGGTTCCCCCACCAGCACTTCCTCTGGGAAGGAGTAGGATTTGGGTGTGTAGTAGCACTCCTCAGTTGCTAGGGGGTGGTATTGGTGGTGAACCAAAGAGTGTTATGGCTCTTCTTCTCTCTTGTCAGCTGAAACTGGACTAATTCTCTCAATCTATGGGTTCTCTATTGCCAAAGAGTGGTCCTCCCCAAAAGTGAAGTTACTCTGCCACCTCCATCCAGTCCTCTCCGAGTGAGGCATGGGCAATCAGTCCCCATCCTTTTCTCTCCTCCTCCAATGGAGATGGGAGTCCATTGCTTTGGCTATTGGCTAACGTTTGAGGGCATGTAGAAGCTATACAACTTGGAGGCCTTCCTTCCATCAAGCCATGGAACGTGGGAGAGGGTGGCAACAAGGATAGTCCTCATTATCCCTGTGGGTCCCAGATTGAAAGGTTCAACTATTCCTATCTCAATTTACAAGTAACTTGAGGCAGGTATATAAATTATAAACCAGACCTTTGTACTGTCCAAGACTTCTTACATTTATTGCAAGATGGAGTGAACTCCTGTCTTTGTCGCAGCCCCTGCCAACCTAGCAGTTTGAAAGCAAGAATTTCCAAGTAGATAAATAAGGACCACTTTGGTGGAAAGGTAAACAGCATTCCATGCGCTCTGGTGTCTAGTCATGCCTGCCACATGACTTCAGAAACGTCTGCAGAAGCAGACAGCACTGGGTCTTTGGCTTTGAAACAGAGATGAATAGTGAACCCTAGACTCAGATACGACTGGCTTTCGAGCAAGGGAAACCTTTACCTTTACTTAGAAGTGCAATGTTCTCTAATACGTTGCTCAACTCCTACCTTCAGATGTCTTCTCAGATGAAATAATATTATGCTTCATTGATTTTAGAAAAAGTGCACAAATCATGCTTCATTAACTTCTCTTTCCATCATTGGGAAAGGAATTAAGCCTTCAGATGGACTAAAATATTTGATTTAAGATTGCAGTTATGTATGTACTTACTTGGATGTAAACTCAGTCTAACTCAGTGGGAATTTCTTCTCAATAGATATGGATAGGGTTTTACATTAAACCAGGGGTTCCCAACCTATGGCCTGTGGGCCAAATCCAGCCCACGGTGCCATTTCATGTGGCCCACACCACTCCAAGGGCATTTGAGAAACAAAATGGCCACTCCTTTGAAGCTATTGAGACAAAATGGCCAACCTCATTGTGCAGACAGGGCAAAATGGTCACCTGGCCCTTGAAGCTGATTGGGAGAGCATGACCCAGCCCCCTGGCTTGAAAAGGTTGGGAACCCCTGCATTAAACAGAGATCTGTGGGATTCTTTTGATATCAGGTTATATTTGTTCTAAATTCAGTGAATGTGTTTTATTCTGTCATAAAGACTTCCCCCCCAGCTCCCCCATCAACAACAGACTTAGGTTACAGGAAAATAACATATAGTTCATTTCACGCAGCTGTGTGTAGTTTCCACAAGCCTGGTTTTATGCAGAGCCTCAACCATAATCTAAGTCTTCTGCATGAGTAGAAAAGGGCCTTGGGAGTGAAATTTGACAATACTGATGTTGACATCAGTGGGCTTTTCAAACATCCAGAACGTGATCATGTGTTGTCTCTGATGTACACTTCATTGAGGTTTGTAGGTCAAAAGCCTTACATATATGTCCATGGGGAAATTACTAATAACAAGGAAAATTTAGATTCCAGATGCACTCGTGTAACCATATGTATAAGTATGTATATGTATGGGCTCAAATTGAGCTATATCTGTCATTTTAATCAAAAGTGTTATATATCACCTTCAGTGATTACCTTTGTACCAATCAGGGACCCATAATTAAATTAGGAATTTTTAAAACCACTTTCACCTCTAAACTGGGAAACTACAGTACAGTATACAGTACAGTATTACCAGTTTAAGAAAAAATAAGGATACTAAACCAATTTTAAACAACGACAAATAGTAATGAGAGAGTGGTATGAAAAAGCAATCAAGGTGTATATACCGCCCCATAGCACTTAATGCACTATCTGGGCAGTTCACAAGTTAATTAGCATTTTGCCCCCAACATGTTAGATACTCATTTTACTGACCTTGGAAGGATGGAAGGCTGAGTCATCCTTCAGCCCTTATCAGGATTGAACTCACAAACGTTTGGTTGTAGTACAGCAGTTTAACTACTGTGCCACCAGGGCTCAGTAGAAATTTCATGGGAGAGCATGAATCTAAGATCACGTTTAACCAAAAACTGGTTAGATCTTCTGATTTTTTAGAGAGAATCTTCAGATTTTTAAGAGCTCAAGATTAAAAAGAGAAAACAATTTCAATATGCTTTCATACATTTCCAAAAATGCTCTTGTAAAGAGCTAATCTGAATAATCTATTGTTGCTGATGGCTGTGGGAAGCTGTATTGTTGTGCTTGCTTGTCTGTCATTTTGCTTGAACATACCCTGCTCCCTTTGACCCCTGAATTTTGTGTATAAAAACCATGCCTGTAAGTTTCACTCCTTGTCTGAAGAAGTGGACTTGATCCATAAAAGCTAACAATAAAAATATAGCATTTAGTCTTTAAAACTCTACAGTGTTTTTTGTTTTGTTTTGTTTATTTTGTTTTCTGTTGTGCTTTACTGTTTCATAAAATTTCAACTTTTCAGTGAAAAAGTACAGCACTTTATCAATAGTGACCAGAATCCTGTTGGCCTTCACGTACGTTTTGCTTAAATTGCCATAGTTGATTGATGAGTGTTGGGATACATCAAAGTTGTGCAGTCTGTGCAGTTGCATGTATAACTAGGCATGCAACCAAGATATATCTCAACATTTCATCAGTTAGTCACAGCAAGATATCCATATCTTACGTGAACACCAATAGGATTCTGGCCATTAGAACCAGTTTAAAAGTGACATACATGAGATTATTGATACCTGTAGTGTCAAAGGCCATGTTCAGACAACCTTTTCAACTTCTGAAATAGCAGTTCACTGGCCATTTATCTGCTCAGTGGACTTCCTTTATCATTCCTACTTTTAACTGGAAAATGAACTAAAATAGTCAAGCACTTGACATGCTATTATATGTTTTCCCGCATCAGAAGGATTGGCTGGCTTTGCACCATTGCCCAGGGAATGCCTGAATGTACTTGCACTGCTTTTCTTTCTTCAAGGACACTCCTTCATTTTATCCTATTGATAACAATAATAATTTCATGTCAGAAATTATTCTGGTTTGAAAGGATTTTTGCTGGAGAAACTCCGCTCAAGGGACGCTCAAATAAGGCTCTTTTCATGTCTCCAGGATCTTTTCCCACAGAAGTAGTCCCTATTTATCTACTTGCAATTTCTTGCTTCCGAACTGCTAGGTTGGCAGGAGCTGAGACAGAGACGGGCACTCAAGCTGTCATGCAGTACCTGGGTCTCGAATTGCCGGGCTTCCAGCTAACAAGGCGAGCTTCTTAACCACTGGGCCACTGCAGTAGTTAAAATGAGGTTACTTGGACATCGGTCAAAATTTCTGTGAATGTGGAGAAATTCATTCAACCCAGCAGTTATGTGCATTCAATTTATACCCCACCACATGTACAAATTAAGTTCTAGTAAATAGCTGAGATAACACTAGTGAGGTCAACAGTACTTTAATTATTTTAACATTTCATTTCAATTTTACCTACATTTCATATATTTTAAATTTTAAATTGTGCAATGCTCAGACACTAAGAAGGAAAAGAAAGTGACATGCACTTTGGCCTTATCACTGAACTACATTTATAGGCAAAGGTGTGTGTTCCATCTTTAAAGGCCATAGTGGTAATTGTGAGCATGAAATGTCTGCAGAAGCAGACAGCGCTGGCTCTTCGGCTTAGAAACAGAGATGAGCACTGACCCCTAGAGTCAAATACGACTGGCTTTCGAGCAAGGGAAACCTTTACCTTTAGGCTGATATGTGCATAAGGGTTGAGTGGAAAATTTGTTCCAGTTTGTTCTTGATAAGGTTTTAAAATTTACAGATTTTTTTCATTCAATATGAATATAATGTGAGATTTGAAAAATGTAGAGGGGAGAGAGGGAAAGATGGACACTTTTGGGCGGATTTAAGAACACAATGAGCTTAATGTGTTTAATTCTTGAAAGTCTAAGTTTTATTCCTCAGAAATCCTTGTATATTCAGCCTAGTGCTAGATTAAGGTTGCAACCTCAGTCTTTTGATATGCTCTTTGCATTTTAGCAGATTTGTATAGCAAACAGGCACAACTTGGTCCTTCCCGTGCCAGGAATAAGGTCAGTGTAAATCATGGAAAATTTCACTTCAGTTAATTTCTGAAGAATTTACCAAAATGTGTCTTGAAATTTGAGATGGAAGTCTTGTGCCTGAAAAACTAAACGGAGAGATTTTGCCATCCTTTTTAGCAGATAGGAATCACTTTGACAGCTGTTAGTTGTAAGTGCCGCCCCAACCTGCTAGAATCAGACATTTGACATAGCACATAATTATAGGCAAATGTTTGCTAATGTTGCACTAAGGTAATTGAGTCATTTCCCCTGTTTTGTGTAATCAGACTTGAAAGGATTGTATGCTTAAATCCAGAAAAAACGTTCACCAAACATAGCTGATTTGTAAAATCCCCAAAGTAAGAGATCCTCCTCAGACACATTAGTTAAGAATTTATCTCTTCCAGTCTAATGCTGTCTTTAGTATCTGTTTATCACCATAGTCTGGAGAAGACTACATACTGTGTTGTAGTTCTTTACTGTGGGATATGAATACATCTGCCTTGCTCAGTAAGATTTAGGTAGGCATAGTCTTGTAAACTTTTGGTTGTTCTTCTTCCATATCTAGGCCAGATGTGAGACTGCCAAAATGAAGCCACCTTTTGGTGAATTCATTCCTTAATTCATTTTACCTGACCTATTGTGAGAAAAATTTGCTGGCACAAGGTTGCCATTGCCCCAGGTACACCCGATTGTGGTTCAAAAATGCCACAATCTTCAAAGTGGCTCTTTCTGTGTACCTCAGCTTTTGGTATTCAAGTCCAATAGAGTGGAGCGGGTTACCTGACAGCCTAGTATTGGACTTAAAACATCAGAGATTCATGCTCTCTCATGATATTTCTAGGCTTTTATCTGTTGTTCTGCATCCCAGTATATCTCCTGACTGTTGCAAGACAAGGTGCCTCCTTGAAGGATTAGGTAGATGAGGAACCATAAACAATTACCCAAACTCATCTTATTTCCATGGATATACAGTACGTCCAATTCTTTTCTTCTCCAAAGCTGAAAAAGATACTCAGTGCTATACTTCATGCGATTTTGTCATTACAATTGTACCTCACTTAAACAGCATAATGTGTTCCACAGGATTGCTCTTTAAGCGAGTTTGCTCTTTAAGCAAAACACCATTATAAGTGACCAACTGTGTGTGTGTGTGTGTGTGGGGGGGGGGATTGCAAACCTCAATTTATTTGTTAAGCAAGTTTTTGGTTGGTTTTATTTGTTAAGCGAAACAAACATTCAGAGAAAATTCTGCTTTTTAAGCGAGTTACTCTTTAAGCGAGGCACTCTTTATGCGAGGTTTGACTGTATTAATTTTCTCTGACTTGTAATTAGCTATATGTATAGTTTTATTTATTTATTGCATTTATATTATGCTCCTATGGTAAATGTACCACTCCTAGTGATTTACAAGTGAATATAAACAGTAAAAAACAAAATATTATGAACAAATAACAATAAAATTAAAAGATACAAATTGCATTCAGCATTCCAACAGTGGGTCAAATAAAGGAGACAAAAACACAAGATCAGATGTTAAATTAGGAATAGCTCTCCACTAATTGCTCTCTGAATTGCTCCATTTTCAGGAGCATCTTAAATAACTGTAGGAAGGGGACTGAATGTACCAAGGGGGTGAGTGTACCGACGTGGAGGGAATTTAATAATGTTGGAGCCATAGTCATTTTAGCAATAATTTCTCTCTTTTTTGTTACTTTTTAGTGGGGGGTGGCTGCTACTATAGTAACTGTAACAGTACTCAGGGTTAGGGGCTCCCTTTATATCTACTTAGCCACACTATCCTGTTTATCCTGGGGTGGGTAAACCCAGGGGAGAGTCAGTTGTGAAAACTGTAGAACTGATCTGATACCAGATGCTTCCACACTCCAGTTCATTTAGACCAGCTTTGATTTTTGGGCTTCAATTCCCAGAAGTCTAAGTCAATTCTCCAAAGTAGTGATCAGTTAATGGCTGGGAATTGAAGTCTCCCTGTGGTACATGGGCTTCACATTGAGAACCACTGATTTAAACAAAGCCATGCTTCGAGGGAGCTCCAAAAAAATTCCAGAATGTTCCCACTTTGCAAGGTAGAGTTAATTTGATACAGCACATACCGATAATTATAGCATCACTACAGCCATACAAATACTTAGGTTCCCAGTAGCTGAACACGGCAAGATCCAGTTTTAGTACCATAAACCCTCTGAGCCAAAAAATCCAGACGGTTGGTTGAAGAGATTTTTTATATATTTTATTAAAAGTAGTGGGGACAGTGGTAAAAAAGCAAAAGCTTTCAAAAGAACATTTGGAGCAGAATATAGTATTAAGATAGACTAAAGCATTTCAAGAGACCACACCAGAAAATAACAAATCTAAATCAATCTATCTGATAATTACACCTTAGTGTCATGTCAGTATAGTTCTAAGGCACACATCGAGTGTACTTTTCAGCATCAAAAGACAGCACTTAAGGAAATCCTCATCTCCCTAGAGACATGGTGTGTTGTCTAAACAGATTTCTAACTCCTTTTTGATCCATCAGAACCAGCCATCCCCTCTTCCAGCCAAAGGCTGTCTTTAGTATTTATTCCTCACCATAGTTTGGGGAAAACAACATATTTTACTTCTTTACTGTTGACCCAATCAACCTCTGAATTCACTTTAACATTCACAAAGACAACTGCACCTTCTGCCCTCTTCCTTTCACACAACTATAATCATCCCTTAATTTGCATGAATCCAAGATGGAAGCAGATGGGAAGTAGATTGCTTTTGATGACTTCAGCAAGAGATGAGCTGTAGGTGTTAATTCCCTTGGGTCCTGCTTTAATGTCCTTTCTGTCGGGAGATACATTTTAGGTGTTATTTCCCTCTTGGTAGTTGGCAGGTACCTTCTTAACCTAAAGTTTCTCGAAGATGGATTCTATGTCCCCCAGTTTCTCAGTTTCTTCACTGGAATTTTAACTCCTTCCTTCCTTCCTTTCTTTATTTCCTATACTGCCCATTTGGGTGGTATCCCACTCTGGGCAGTGTACACACAGATAAATAACAACAGAACACAGAGCAAATCAAAACAAACAACTGACAAATACATCACAAACTAAACCAAAATAATATAAAGTAACTGGTGTCTTCTTCTGGGCATGCAGTATTATACTATTTTCCCTCCCTCCACCAAACATCAGAAAGATGGTAGCACCAGTGGTGGGCTTCAAAAATTTTTACTACCACACTGTGGGTGTGGTATGGTAGGCATGGCCAGGGGGAAAGCCCTGCGTTGCACCCCAATTAGGACTACTTTATTTCAAAACTTGGATGGGCGGAGCATGCCAGAATTCCTGCTACTGGTTCTGGTGAACTGGTGCGAACCTGCTGATGCCCACCACTGGGTAGCATTGTAAAGTTTAATGAGGTGGTCTACTTAAACTCATTTTTGTGCATAGAGAGCACTCTAAATCTGTTTCTTTTCCAGTCTTAGAAGAGTAACAAAATCAATTATTCAACATTAAAAACAAATGCAGTTGAATTTCAGTTTAGTGAATACTGTATATCACAAGTTTGTATGATATAAAGGTGTAAATCCCTTTTGTTTGTGGTACACTTGAATATGGGGAAATCCTGTATTTTCAGTTAGCAAAGCTGAGTTTGACTGATGGTCTCCCCCCAATCCCAAGTTTTAGAATAGAAAATGTTGAATTCCACTCATTACATATATTCCTGTAAACAATGAACCACAAAGTCCCAGTATGTTGATAACACTGAACTGCCATTGATCATTGTTTCTTGGTCTTAGGTTCCCAGACACATAATGATACTGTAACTTAAACAGCTGAGCTAAGTCCACCCTGTGGAGGATGAACAAAAGGAGACATAGCTAAATCTGCTTAATCACTTTGCTTGCAGATCTTTGAGGAAAAAGACTTAATTATAATTTGCTTTAAACATGTAGCCATTAATCCTGATTAGCATAAACTCTCCTCAAACTGTGTCATCCATTCTGGTTTGTCATGATTTATATTTTTGGTTGAGGAAATGAAAATGTTTAACCCTCCCTACATCTTAATTTCTCAGATACAAGTCAAACCTCACATAAAGAGCACCTCGCTTAAAGAGTAACTTGCTTAAAGAGCAGATTTTTCTCTGAATGGTCGCTTCGCTTAACAAATAAAACCAATCAAAAACTCGCTTAACAAATAAATCAGGGCTCAAATCTCCCCCCCCCCCATTGGTCACTTACAATGGTGTTTCATTTAAAGAGCAAACTCGCTTAAAGAGCAATCCTGTGGAACGCATTATGCTCTTTAAGCGAGGTACAACTGTACCTCTCATTCAGGAGACACTTTAAAAGAAATGGTTGAATAAGTGACAGTAAAAAGAAATAGAACTCATGATGGGGAAACTTTCCATAGAGTGGCTTGGGGAAGGAGCAGTTTGATGTTGACACAGAAAAGTCTAAGTACAGTCAAACCTCACATAAAGAGCATCTCGCTTAAAGAGTAACTCGCTTAAAGAGCAGAATTTTCTCTGAATGTTCGCTTTGCTTAACAAATAAAACCAATCAAAAACTCGCTTAACAAATAAATCAGGGTTCACATTCCCCCCCCCCCATTGGTCACTTACAATGGTGTTTCATTTAAAGAGCAAACTCGCTTAAAGAGCAATCCTGTGGAACGCATTATGCTCTTTAAGCGAGGTACAACTGTACCTCTCATTCAGGAGACACTTTAAAAGAAATGGTTGAATAAGTGACAGTAAAAAGAAATAGAACTCATGATGGGGAAACTTTCCATAGAGTGGCTTGGGGAAGGAGCAGTTTGATGTTGACACAGAAAAGTCTAAGTACAGTCAAACCTCGCATAAAGAGCATCTCGCTTAAAGAGTAACTCGCTTAAAGAGTAGAATTTTCTCTGAATGTTCGCTTCGCTTAACAAATAAAACAAACCAAAAATTCACTTAACAAATAAATCAAGGTTCGCAGTCTCCCCCACAATTGGTCGTTTACAATGGTGTTTCGCTTAAAGAGCAAACTCGCTTAAAGAACAATCCTGTGGAACGCATGATGCTCTTTAAGTGAGGTACAACTGTACTGTCTAATAACTTTGGATCTAACCTCATTATCTCTAAATCAAAGCTAGGGATGTTACTTTTTCAAGTTAGACCTTTCAGAATCTTGCCAGCCTCAATGGCCACTGGCCAGACTGTTCGGGTATTATAGGAGGTATAGTCCTGAAAAGGTGACTTTTCCTATATCTTCTCCTAGTGTTTAGGACTCAAATAGTAAAAATTTGAATTAATCTTGTAGATCAAAGCTGGGCAATATGTGGCTTCAGGAACACAAAGTTACCATTCTACACATTTCTCTTGGGAGCCTTAAATAAGTCACAGATGCCTTTCCACAGTTTAACACCCTCAAATGTCTCGAATTGTAATTGTAATCACAATTTTGCATCCATGCAACTCCTGGAAAGTCCTGGGGCAAAAAAAAAACCATCACAAAAAATAGTCTTGTATACCCACAAAAGTTTTCTGACCCCTGTCTATAACTGTAGCTGTACAGTTGTGTACTGATATCCTATTAGGCAGAACCTCAGATTTCCTTCAAATCAAGCCAAAGCAATTTATGATACACCAAGACAAGTGTAAACCTACCATCGTTGAATTAGGTGCTTAGCAAAATCTTGGCAGTTTCTCTCTGATTTTGCAGTCTAGGCTTCTCAGTACAACGAGGAGGGTGGTTAAGAACTGAGCCAGTAAGATCAAAGGGATGGTTGGAGGAGAGTTTTGAGAGTCCCCTGGACAGCGAGGAGAACAAATAGGTCAATCTTAGAAGAAATCAACCCTGACTGCTCCTTAGAAGGTCAAATAGTGAAGATGAAGCTAAAGTACTTTGGACATCAAATGAGAAGAGAGCATTCACTTGAGAAAGCCTTGATGCTTGGAAGGGTTGAGGGCAAAAGAAGAAGGGGACGGCCCAAGATGAGATGGCTAGATGGTATTGTAGAGACAATGGGCACAGAGCTGAGCGAGTTGAGGGGGATGGTGGAGGACAGGAGTGCCTGGCGGACAGTGGTCCATGGGGTCGCAGAGGGTCGGAATCAACTGTGCGACTGAACAACAACAACAACAACAACAAAACTGAGTAAGCCTCTCCTTGAGATATTTCTTCTAAAAGTGTCTGATAACATTCAGATTGGGAATCAGGGTAGTCCCTTGCAAACAGCAATGAGGGAACCCAGAAGGAATCACAGAGATGACACCCAAAGGATTGCTCCAATGGTAACAGTAACAGACACCCTAGCTTGAAAGCCAGTTGTATCCAACTCTAGGGTTTAGTGCTCATCATCTCTCTTCATAGCCAAAGAGCCAGCACTGTCTGTGTCTGCAGACATTCCTGTGGACATGTGGTTGGCATGAAAAGACACTGGGTGCACAGAATGCTGTTTACCTTCCCACCAAAGTGATACCTGTTTATCTACTTGCAATTTCTTGCTTTTGAACTGCTAGGTTGGCAGGAGCTGGGACAGAGGCAGGACTGCCCTCCATCATGCAGCACTTAGGTCTCGGACTGCTGACCTTCCAGTCATCAAGTTCAGCATTTTAACCACTAAGCCACCGCAGTCCCTTATTGCTCCAACACATTAGTTTAAAATCTTGCTGCTTAACAGCTTTTAAACAAATGTGTTGGAATAAAATTGCTCCAACACATTAGTTTAAAAGCTCTTAAGCAGCAAGAGACAGTTCAGCCATTGCATCACTTGCTCTGACACTCCAGAACTTCAAAGTAATGTTTTAAAAGCTAGAAGGAAACACATTAGCATTATTATACAGAAACAATATATGGTTATCATCACTCATTTCCATATAAAGTAACGTTACTTAACATCTTATATTGTGCTGCCTTTGATTTAAGTTAAAATAATATAACCCCCAAATGCTCCAAATGACTCCTGCCAAAATAATATATTAAAAGTGTAACGGTTAGGACAGGATATTGAACAACTGAAAGGTTTAGAATAGGAAAAGGAATACAATCAGGTTACTTATTGTCACCCTGCTTATTTAACTTATATGCAGAGTACATAATATGCAATGCAGGGCTGGATGCAGAGGCGTAGCTACCGCCGTATCTACCGTATCAATTATACGGGGGCCCCGGGCCACGGGGGCCCCCAACGTGCGTAAACAAAACAAATCTTTACCCTTCCTAAGGGCCCCCAAACAAATTTTTATACGGGGCCCCGCCAAGGCACGCTACTCTTCTGGCTGGATGAATCACAAGCTGGAATTAAAATCACTGGGAGAAATATCAACAACCTGAGATATGCAGATGACACTACCTTAATGGCAGAAAGTGAAGAAGACCTAAAGAACCTCTTGATTAGGGTGAAAGAAGAGAGCACAAAAGCTGTCCTGAGACTCAACATCAAAAAAACCAAGATAATGGCAACCAGCCCTATCACTTCCTGGCAAATATAAGGGGAAGAAATGGAAACAGTGACTGACTTTACCTTCTTAGGATCCAAGATCACTGCAGATGGTGACTGCAGCCATGAGATAAAAAGCGATTAATTCTTGGGCAAGCTTTGAGAAACCTAGGGAACATAATAAAAAGTAGAAACATCACCTGCCAACAAAAGTCCATATAGTCAAAGCAATGGTACTGTATTCCCAGTAGTAATGTATGATTGTGAGAGCTGGACCATAAGGAAGGCTGAGAGCAGAACAGGGGCGTAGCTACCGCCGTATTTGCCATATCAATTATACGGGGGCCCCCAACGTGCGTAAGAAAAAATTAATAAAAACTTCCCAATTTTTTTTATTTCACAAATGACAAAAGTCAAAAAAAGCAATTTCTTTTTTTCCCCGCGTAAAGCGTGCGTTCAAAAGTTGGCAACACCCTACATCGGTTATCGCGGGCTGCAGGATTTCCCCGTTTAAGTCATTTACTTCAACGGGGGAATCCCACAATAATCGATGTACATATGATGAATAAATATTTCTTTTAATTTTATGCAAAAAAATTTTCTTTTGTGAGAAATCTTTACCCTTCCTAAGGGCCCCCAAACAATTTTTTATACGGGGCCCTGCCAAGGCACGCTACACTTCTGGAGCAGAAGAATAGATGGCTTTAAGATGTGTTGATGGAGGAGAATTGTGAGAGTACCCTAGACAGCAAGGAAAACAAATAAGTCAATCCTGAAGGAAGTCAACCCTGAAGGCTCATTGGAAAGACAAATATTGAAGATGAAGCTAAAATAATTTGGACACCAAATGAGAAGAGAGGACTCACTTGAAAAGGCAAAAATTGCTGGCAAAAATTGAAGGCAAAAGAAAAATGGGGCGGCAGAGAATGAGATGGCTAGATGGAATTCTTGACGCAGTGGGCGTAGAGCTGAGCGGTAGAGGATAGGGGTGCCTGGCATGGTCTGGTCCATGAGGTCACAAAGGGTCAGACTCAATTGTGCGACTCACTCAAAACATGAATATGATTGTAACAATGATAGTTGCAACATTGACATCCATTGCTCAGGAACAAAACAAGATAACAAGTGACGGCATTATTTTTTCTTAGTTACTTCCAAATTCTGCTTCTGGTAGTTGGGGCAGAAGGGCAAATAAGAAATAGCAAAATGGAAGGCATAGCAGCTTCATATTCTCTTTCTGCACAAATGATCCAAATAAGAGGGGAGCAGTAGGTCCAAGCTGACAAGCAATGTTCTATCTTGTAATCCGTCTGTGATTATTTGAAGGAGAAACACACAAGACTATACACCACTCTCCCCTTGCCTACTTGTTTTACTTATCGCTCAGAGACCTTGGCAACAACAGCAAGGTTTCTTGTTTTTTTGACAGTGAAATATGGCCGGGGCTGTAATTGTGGACGAGAGCAAAAGGTAAAACACTAATTGGCTAACATGGTTGAGCAATTGCTCATTTGCCATGTGAGGCAGGTTGTATAGAGTCCTTCTGTGATTCTCTCTATTGTCTCACATACACAGCAATGTTGCAGGCCAACCTGCAGTTTAATCAATATGATGATGACACTGACTTTTGCCTTAGTTCGAGATGGTGCAGTCTTTCAGCCCTCTCTACCTCCTCCACAATCCAGCTTCCCACTGCTTTGCAGTGATTTGCTATTTGGCTGGCTGATGGTTAGCTTCTGACTGAACATCAAATCAAACAAGATGGAGATGGTTGCATAGGAAGCATTTAGAGAAAATACCATCATAGGTTCTACCTGGAAATAGGACTGTGTATTAGAACAAGATAGAAAAAAATATCTTAAAGATAGTTGTTTATTTAAGAGAGAGGGAAAAAGCTAGAATCCTGTTGCGTACTTTGTCAGCATAACTCTAGTGGTATACATTTCAGTGGTTAATTACACCCAGTTAAGTCCGTGCTAGTTTTTCTTGTCATGCACCAAGTCGCACAATAGCTGAGTGATGAGAAGAATAAGTGCTTCCTTCTCAACTGACAGCAATTAGCCACTTCAGTGGAGCGTTTGGGAGCTATGTAATCCCCCAAAATAAACATTCCTACTGCTTCAATAGTGTAAGATCTGAAGAAGGTAAGCAGGTAGCTGTCATCACAGTCCACCTTCATTTCTGGGATGTCTGTGTTATGTTTGTGTATCATTGGATAAATATAAATATATGAATTGTGGAGGAGACATCAGAAATTTCCCCCAGTGGGAAGTAGCTGAGGGACACAGTGCCAAATTCCTTACCTTTCTATGCCTGTTTCCCACTGGTAAGTGAACAGAAATAGAGATTAGAAAAGTTATACAGTACTGGGAACTGTAACTGCCAAAATGCCTCGGCTAGCACAGTCAATGGGCAGAAGTGAGAGCTAATCCAATTAGCAAGAGAGAATGGAACTGCTTGTTGTTCAAGGGCAACTAGGAGAGAATGTTTTGTTGTTCAGTCACACAGTCGATTTCAACCCTTTGTGACCCTATGGACCATTGTCTGCCAAGCACTCCTGTCCTCCACCATCCCCCTCAACTCACTCAGCTCTGCGCCCACTGCCTCCACAATACCATCCAGCCATCTCATCTTGGGCCATCCCCTTCTTCTTTTGCCCTCTACCCTTCCAAGCATCAAGGCTTTCTCAAGTGAATCCTCTCTTCTCATTTGATCTCCAAAGTACTTAAGTTTCATCTTTACTATTTGACCTTCTAGGGCGCAGTCAGGGTTGATTTCTTATAAGATCGACCTATTTGTTCTCCTCGCTGTCCAGGGGACTCTCAAAACTCACCTCCAGCACCACATCTCAAAGGCATCTGTTCTTCTGCACTCAGCTTTCCTTATGGTCCAGCTGTCACAACCATACGTTACCAGGTATCCTTCCTCATTTGCCTTTTGCAAGCCTCAGGGCTTCCTTTCAAGTCAGCAAGCAGCCTCTGCTTTCTCACTCAGTCGAGGGTACCCTCGCAACAGCAACCTTGTGTTTATGTATTTAATCAAACTTTTATGCCGCCCTCCTCACAAAGACCCAGGGCAGCTAACAAACTTTTAAAACACAATAAAAACATGGTATAAAACCAGGATTAAACAGGATTAAAAAGTTACAAAAATTAAAAGACATTAAACAAGTCACACAGAGAGAGGGAACGGTTAGATGAGCCATGAGGGGTTAAATGAGAAAGGGAGGGGTTAGATGTCGGGTTTGATGTGTTGCTGGCTAATCTTTCTCACACTAGCTCAGGCGGAAGGAATTGCAGAATGAACTCACCAAAAGGTGGCTTCATTTTTCAGTATCATGTCTGGTGCCAAACAATTCAGCCCCCACCCTCACTCCAACCACTGCCACTACTGCCAGAAGTGGCTGTTGATGCATTTATGGCAGCCATAAATGTATTTATGACAACTGCAGATGCACATATACTTTATAAAATGAAGAAATATGGATCCCATATCAGTCAGGGATAGCTTTCAAACACAGTAACTCAAGGTTTGTGACAACTTCCTGTAGTGCCCTGCAGAGAGAACCTGAAAGTGAGATGTCTCCTAAATTTAGATGGCTACACAATAAGACTGAAGAAAATAGCAACAGGGAAATAAAATCTTTCTCTACTCTCCAGTTAGTTCCTGTATTACTGAAGAGTCAGGAAGCACCAGGTAATGTTGCTTTAAATATGGTGCATGAACTTGGTTTTAATTGTATTTATTTATTTATTTATTTAAATTTGTTTATTGCCCTCCTCCCCAAAGGGACCCAGGGCGATTCACAACACATCAGCATCGACAACAATTTAAAACCAGTTCAAAAAATTAAAAGTTTTAAAAGTTTAAAAGAAGCTTAAAAACCTATCATTAAAAACTAGGCATTGTAGCTAGGAGGCACTGGGGGTAAATTTGTTCAAACCATCCAGCCGGCTGGGGAAATTGATCCATCCATTCCCCAGACCTGACTTGCCAACCAGGTTTTTTACTCCTTTCCTGAAGGACAGCAGCTCTGCCTGCAGGCGTAGTTCTATTGGGAGGAGGTTCCATAGGGCCGGAGCGGACACAGAGAGGCCCTCCTTCTAGTGCCAGAGAGGTGCGCCTCTCTGGCCGATGGCACAACCAGGAAGCCTCTCCGGTCCGCTCTGGTGGGACGGACAGATGTCTTTGGGATGATGCCGTCTCTTATGTATCCTGGTCCACTACCATATAGGGCTTTAAAGGTGATAACCAGCACCTTGAATTGCACCCAGAGGCAAACTGGGAGCCAGTCCAGCAGTGGTGAGGCACGGGCATAGTTTAGTTTAGTTTGGTCTTTTATGGGCTTTTTTAATTAAGACAGAGTTTTCTTATATGTAACTGAAACACCACTCAGTTTTGATCAACTTCACAAGACATGGGCTAGCCTTAATAGAATACGTACAGGGCACGGTAGATGTGCAGACTTCCTGCATAAATGGGGGAAATTACCATCACCATCATGTCAGTGCAGGACACCATGACAGACTGTGCAACATATTACAGAACAATATAATCTAGAGCATATCTCTTTTTGATATATGCTAGCTCAATGTGTACGAGTGCCATATGCTAAATAAAAATAATAATAAATTAAAACAAGATGACCTCTCCAGTCATATCCGACTCTAAGGTTCGGTGCTTATTTCTGTTCATAGCCAAAGAGCCAGCGCTTTCTGCATCTTCAGATGTTTCTGTGGACATGTGACAGGCATGACTAGACACTGGAGTGCACAGAACACTGTTTACCTTCCCACTGAAGTTGTACCTATTTATCTACTTTTTTTTTAATACATATTTTTTATTAACACATGTATATTGCGACAAACATATAAGACAATATTATAACATAAAATAAATGAATAAACAATAAACAAAAACCAAAATTGTACATCTGATGACAACTGCGAATACACCCACCCATTCCCATACTAACTTGTAAACAAAGCACATAAATCATGCCAGCTCATATTGTACATATAATCCCAGATAAATTGAGTATCTTGTAGATATTGAAATCTCAATTCTGCCAAAACTTCAACATTTCTTGGCTTGGTTTAATGCCTTCATTACTAGTCATACCAAATATAACGAATGGTTCCCAAATTTCCCAAAATACATTCTTAATGTTTAAACCTCTTCTAATCTTTATTTCATTTGTTAATTTGTCATTGAGAGCTAAACGCCATGCCATATTATACCATTTCCCTTTTTCAATTATAAACTTATTTTTCCATTCAGCAGCAATTAATTGTCTCGCCACAGATAGTAAGGTGATCATTAACTCTTTCTTATTCTCACTTATCTTCACTTCATCTGTTTCCCCCAGTAACACAGCTTTAGCAGATAACCTAATCTCAGAAGACATAATCTTTCCTAGCTCTTTTTCTATCATTTTCCAAAATTTGTTTGCGAATTCGCACGACCACCACATATGAGTATACGTTCCAGGTTCTTTACCACACCTCCAACATAGGTTTGTTTCAGCCTTTCCCATTTGCCATAAGCGTATAGGGGTGGTGTACCATTTCCATAATATTTTACAGTTGTGTTCTTTCTCTTTTATAGAAAGTACTTTCATTAATCTTTGGTTCCATTTCCGTTTCCATTCTTTATCACATATTACAATACCTAAGTCCTTTTCCCATGATTCTTTTAGTATTTTTTGCGGTCGTTCGTTTTTATTAATTATCCTATACATTTTGCCAACTAATCCTTTTTCCGGGGTTAACCCCTTCTTTAGTTTGTGTATAATCTCCTCAAAAGGAGTTATTTCTCTCCCTATATAATTTTTTAATCTCTGTTTCCTATCCCATTCTTCCATTTGTTTTTCCTGAAACCAATTCAGATTTAAACTGGTATATATCATTTTTCTTCTTTGCTGTTCCCCGCAGGATGCAATCCACTGGCTTAAAAGCAATACCTTCTCCTGAGTTAATTTTGTTTTCTTTTCATTGTTTAAGGTTAATGGAAAATCCGGTAAATCTACAAGTTCTAATACTGGAGAATCCCCTGGTGACATAGTTTTTTTCATTCCTTTCCAGAATAAATATAAATCTTTTAAAGTTTTACTATTGATCTTGACTTTTTTCTCTTGATTTGTTAGAAACAGGCTTCCTTTATATCTATTGTATTCTAACCTGTCTCACTCTACTGTCTTTACAAAATCCTGTGTTAACAAATTTGCTATACGTTTCAATTGAAAGGCCTTATAATAATTAGTTATATTCGGGATACCCAATCCACCGTCTTTCTGATGTTGATACCATAATGATTTCGCTATCCTGGGTTTTTTTTCTTCATTACAAAACCTGTCTATTATTTTTTTGCCATTCCTTCAGCTCTTTTTCATTTATCTTAATTGGGAGGTTCCCTAATAAAAAAATTATTTTTGGTACAATTTTCATTTTGCTGATGTTTACCCTTCCAAACCATGATAGGTTTAATTTCCTCAACTTTGTTATGATTAATTTAACCTCATTCTTAAGTTTTTCAAAATTTATTTTTTTAATTTGTTTAAAATCATCCACTATGTAGATCCCTAAATATTTTAGTCTATCCTTAATTTGTAGATTATATAATTTCTTTATTTCTTCCTTTTCCCTTTTGCTATGGTTGCATGCTATTATTTCTGTTTTCTCCCAATTAATTTTTAGACCTGAAATCTTTTCAAAGCTATTAAAATGTTCTTTAACCAAACCTATAGCATTTCTAGGATCTTTTAGTACCAGAAGGGTATCATCAGCATACATATTTATCTTCTTGTTATCTACCCCTTTAATCCTATCATCATTTCTAATTGCATTCGCTAGGCCTTCCATTGCAAAAATGAACAAGGCAGGGGACAATGGGCATCCCTGTCTAGTGCCTGCTTGAATCTCAACATTTTCTGTAAAATTTTGATTTATTTTTATCCTTGTTTGAGCCCGATTATAAAGTTGATTAATAGTGTGTATGAATTTTCCTCCAAATCCCATGATTTTTATTATTTCTTTGATTGTTTGCCACTGGATGGAGTCAAAAGCTTTGTAGATATCCAAAGACAAAAAACATGTTTTTTCTTTCTTTTGTTTAATTGAATTTAGAATATTCAATACTCTAGTAATTAATGTTTCCATGTGTCTGCATGGAATGCTGTTTACCTTCCCACCAAAGTGGTCTCTATTTATCTACTTGCAATTTCTTGCTTTCAAACTGCTAGGTTGACAGGAGCTGGGACAGAGATGGGAGCTCATTCCGTCCTGCAGTACTCGGGTCTCCAACTGCTGACCTGCTGACCTTCCAGTTATCAATTTCAACATCTTAACCACTATGCCACTGCAATCTCTTTAATTTACAGCAGAAATGTCTAAATGTGATATTTTCATATACAGTACTGTATTAGTTCAAATTAGCATGCACAAATTTCATGCAAAAAATATCCTCTTTTGTGTGTGATAAATGCCCTCTTTTTACTGTTCCTCAGTTTCCATGCCTTTCTTTTTTGGCAATGGAGCAGTGGCCAACCCAGCATTACTGCTATCTCTAAAGATTGTAGGAATCTTTTTATCCCAGCCATATTGTCTACTTCCCAGGGGTGTTCAGGGTACTTGGACAGGAAGTGGTAGGGGTGCCTATGGGGAGGGGTTACGGGCAGCGGTGGGCTCCCAAAAAATTACTACCACACTGTGGGCATGGTATGGTGGGCATGGCCAGGGGCCAAGTCCTGCATTGCACCCGAATTAGGACTACTTTATTTCAAAACATGGATGGGCGGGGCCAGCTAGAATTTCTGCTACCAGTTCTGGGGAACTGGTACGAACCTGCTGATGCCCACCACTGGTTAAGGGGGAGACTCCCATACATTGCTGTTGGTGCCCCAGGGGGCCAGTGGCGAGGGTGGGACAAAGCCCGATTGCCCAATATATCAGCACATGCTTGCGACTTCCTCTTCCTTCACAGAAGGAAAATACTTTGTTTATAAGTCAGAATGTTTTTGAACATTCAGTCATGTACAGAAGGTGTGTAAACATACCATTTCGTGTAGCAGCTTATCTAAGTCAAGTCAGGAAGTTCATTTTTGTGGGCAAGTTGACCAAATGTTTAGTGCCAACATATAAAGAGAGAACTCTGCATATGCATATGAATGTGGCTGATGTTGCCTAGCAGTGACCCTTGATAAATATTGGATGGCTGCTCTGGAGCCATTACCCACAATGCTTAGGTTTTGAGAGGGTATAACAGCTTGCTAGAAGATGAATTCCAATATATTTTACCTTGATTGGTTATGCAAAAGCAGTAAAAATCTGGGTATATTTTGAGATTGGACTTCTGCTTGTCAGGGTTAATAACATGGTAATAATAATTTCATGTCAGAAATTATTCTGGGTTGAAAGGATTTTTGTGGAAGAAACTCTGCTCAGGGAACATCCAAATCTGGCTCCTTTCATGTCCCCAAGAGCTGGAGTAAGTAGGGTAATGACGAAGAAAGCTGGAGAAGTCATGTGGCGTGAATGTTCTTTTTAAGCTGCAATGGTGACTAAGGGTTGGCTGGAGTGGATTCATAATGTTCCACTCTGCAGGGCCCCAATGTTTCCTGGGGGGAAAGGAATGCAACTCATACATTTTCATTCTCAATTTTGGAAATAAGAACAACCTCCCTTGAAAACTCAGGCTCTCTCTATGTACAGTAAAGCTTGCAAGCCCTTCACAGAGATCTTGTGTAGCTTAAATAAAACATGTCAATGTGATAATGAAACACTAAAACAGAGAACTTTGTCAAAACATCACTTGAACTGATTAACAGCCATTGAGAAACAGGCTTGCTGTGGTTACAGGCACACATAGTAAATTAAATCTTCTCTCACTATGGGACAAATTACTGCAACCATGGCATACATTAATAAGAAACTCAGAAAATGGAGAACAGGCTTATTCCATTATCTCTGGAATACATCATGGTTAGGGGGTGGGTATAACATTCTGTATTGCTTCCCTACTTGTATACATGGAATTATTCGACTATCTCTATGAAAGATTTTAATGAGTGCAGGCCAAGATAAATGCTTTCTGTTCTCCTGCTACAGTTAATGCAAGATATAATTTCTTCCACTATTAATCAGTTGTTTCATTTTGTGGTGGGATCATATGTACAGTATGAATCTGCTCCAGGGTTTTATTGTTATCCTTCTCCTTTGCCAGCAGCTGGAAATAAAGACTATTATAAACCAGCTTTACTACCCAGTGGCAGCTAAAGATTTTACATGGGCTGGTTGCTTTGAAATCAGAATTTATTTATTTATTTGTTTGTTTGTTTATTTATGTACATTTCTATACCGCCCTTCTCGCTGGGGCGACCCAGGGCGGTGTACAACATCATAAAAACATAATAAAACCCAACCCAAACCCATTGTTAAAAACTTCAAAATCACAATTATAAAATTTAAATTCCAATTCCAATTATAAATAAGCGTCCACTTGGCTTGACACTTCCTTCTTTTGAAGTAACATAGTCTATCTCAGGCTGGTTTTAACCAAGTGAGTCTTAATAGTGTGATTTAATATTGATCCAAGGCATTCTTTAGATGTCTTAATAGCTAGAGTAGTGATCCTTCACCTGGATTTTTGGAAGTACTGTAACTACAGTCATCATATGACCTCTAAATCATGGTGAGACTCCTTTTATTTCTCTGATGGCTGTTCTTCAATGCCACAACTACACTTGATCTTAGTCAAAAGGCGGAAAAGTGAAGAAGTTCATATCTCTGCTTCTCTGCTAGTATCCTGGCTGGTCAAACCGCATATGCACCTACTGGCAATTATCACCCGAACACAGCCAGTTTCTGAGCCACAGCATGTAAGATCAGAAGAACTATGGCAGGTCCTTCAGTTTAAAAAACTACCAACACTACATCATAGGCATAGTAGGAACTTGATTTTAATATTAATATATATTTAATTATTTTTAATATGACATTTTAATTTTATTTTTAATATGCTTTATGGTTTTAGTTGTTGTGAGCTGCATTGAGTTCCTTATAGGTTAAAAGGCGGCATACAAATAATTACAAAACTATATAAATCCATTTCCTCTGCGCATTTACTTAGGTGAAAAACTCATTAAATTTAGTAGGTCTTATGCCTGAGTGAGTAAAACCAGAATTAATTAATTAATGTAGAATTAGTCTCATGATTGTAACAAATTGTCAGAAATTGAAGATTCACAGCAACCTTCAAGGTCACCATTACCTAAAATACAGTAATAATAAGCAGAATCCAAAAATGTATACAGTAATACCTCAGTTAACGTTTACCTCGGATAACGCTAAAATCACATAACGTTAAGTAATCTGGGGAGGAGAATTGGATCGAATAACGTTAAGGTCATATGGGATGGATCAGATCACAACCGCTAAAGCCTGTGCGGTTACAATGTATCTCTATGGAGCTTTAATGTTATCTGATCCATCCCATAGGATTTTAAGATGCATTGGATAACACTAAAAATCGGATAACACCAAGACTTGTGGAACCAAGTCTTAGCGTTATCCGAGGTATTACTGTACTTACCTGTTGTCAGCTGTACTTTTCCTCAGAGTGACCCTAGCTAAGTTCTGTGCTAAGTCTCAAGGGTCTGTGAGTGGGTCAAATGAGTGGGTCAAATCTAAAATCCAAGGGAACTCAACTAATAATAATTTTGTGTCAGAGATTACTCTGGGTTGAAAGGATTTTAGGGGATAACCAAATGAGGCTCCTTTCATGTCCCTACGTGCAGCTCTCAGGTATCAAAACCTGACCTTCCAGTCTCCAGCTCAGCATCTTAACCACCATGCCACCAGGGGAGCTGCTAGGGAACTCAGCTAAACAGATGATGTTGCAGTTCTTGGTCTAGCACTCTGATAAATGCATAGGAAATAGCAGTAGGAAATCTTGATTAGATCTAATGTCAAGGATTTAGCTGTGTTAATTTGTTAGGGGAAAGCAACCAGTTCCTGTGACATCTAAAAGATTAGCAGGTTTTGGTTGATTTAAGCTTTTGTGCATTGTTGCCCATTTCATTACATGCATCTGATAAATGCTTTGCTGTCCAAAAGACTTACACCAATTGAAATTTGTTATTCTAAAGTGCTACATGACTGGTCATTGTATTTCATTTGATGTAATAATTTATTTCAGTTCATCATTATCCCTTCTTGATGTTTACCTCTTGGTTATTTAAATTGGCTTGACTGCCTGCCATGTTGTAAAACTATTATTCTTACTAAGGTTCCATGTTTATTTTTCTCTTTCTTGCTAGCAGATTAATTTGCTTTTCATCTTCCAATATATGTAGTGCTAAAGATTTTTTCCGACGTCTAGTGGTTTTTACCACAAATTGCCGTATTATTATGACAGTAATCAATTGCTTTTATCTAGTTTTGCATCATCGTTTTAATGTATTTTTGGGGGTGGGAATAAGGCATACATTTATTAATGTGCCACAAGACTAAGTGGGAGATCATTTTATGTGTTTGTAGAATGATGATGTATAAATGTTCCTGTAAAAATCTGAGTCCTTCTCTCCTGTATCAGTCTTCATAGCAAGTACTGTAAAAAGAAAAGATGTTACGTGGCTATTGAAGCTTTATTAGACAGAACCCATTGGAAGAGGCAGTGCAGGGAAAGGGCATTTCAATTTCCAGGGCAACAAGGCTTCTACTGGAACTCAGATTCAGAAACGCAAAAGCTGTCATCCAGATGGAAGCGCCAGAGGCTAGTCAAGCAGTGTCATATCCATAAAACTAATTCTCTTTTCTTTTTGCCTGTCAGAGCAGTATTTAAACAAGCACATTCTTACCAAATAGACCCATCAGAGTTGTATTTTTAGAATTTTGAACATTTATATTTCACCTCCTAGAAGCATGAACCAACATTTTGTTGTTCAGTCGCACAGTCGATTCCGACCCTTTGCGACCCCATGGACCACTGTCCGCCAGGCACTTCTGTCCTCCACCATCCTCCTTATCTCGCTCAGCTTTGTGCCCATTGTGTCTACAATACCATCTAGCCATCTCATTTTTGAGATAGCCAGGAGTAATTGATTAAGAGAAGACTTGTTCAAAACATATGGAGGGGCAGAGGTCCCCATCTTTAAATGTTATGCTTTCTCACTTAACAAGCAAATGTTAATTTTTCTGTCCATCAGGCTGGCCCTTGTGTGTGTGTGTGTGTGTGTGTGTGTGTGTGTGTGTGTGTGTGTGTGTGTGTGTGTGTGTGTGTGTGTGTGTGTAAGGCTTCATTCTTTAGTAAAAGCCACTGAAAATATTATGCTTTGCACACAGCTGGTCAGGTGTTTAATCTCCAGCATCTTCTGGTAAGGTTTGGAAATAATCTTCTCTGAAATCCAGGGGAGCCTCTGCCTACCGATGCTGATTTTACTGAATTAAAATAGATAATTTGACTCAGTGTAAGGCAGCTTGCTGTGTTCCAATATTTCTGTATTTAACCAGTGCAAATTAAATCAATTCATATAATACCTATGGTGATAATGGTGATGCATTGAATTGGAAAAGTTATAGGTAAGACTGGGTAAGGTAGAATCCCCTCAAAAGAAATAATAATACTAATGGTAATGTAATGTAACTAGGGGCTTGTGTAGTGCCCAAGGGGAATAAAATGAATTGGTCAGCACATCAGCATATGCTCACATCAGGTGTGCTCTGAGAGCACATGTATAAACTCACACATGTTCAGAGATGTAGCTGTAAGATCTTTGAACTATGGCAGTTGTGTATCTCAACACAGATTAGGCTGAGTCTAACACACTCATGCAGAACTAATCACGAGGGGAAATTTATTATACACAAATGAATTAAAGTATAGCAAAAATTCTCAATAATGTGATTAATAATGGGAAAATATACTCAAAAGGAGCAAACTTAAATGGCTGAGAGGTTTCTGAGATTCAGGCTGTGCTGCAGAGTCCTGCAATCCTGAACAGACTATTTGCAGACATGCTACAAGGATATGAAGGAGGGAGAGGGAGGAAAAATCTTTCCCTAAACAACACACACTGGGAAAGGACATTGAGGATAGCTTGGGGAGCCACTAATGTGTGTGTGTGTGTGTGTGTGTGTAAACTCCCAGAAGAGAGATTAGGAATGACAAAGTTTAGGTCTCCTTTGATAAGTCTCCTTAGACTGGCTTGGACCTGTGGAATGCTGGAACTCCATCTGGCAAGGATCAGACAGAGACACAGCAAGAAGATTCACACCATTAACCTACTTCCCATTACCAATAATATGGCTGCTATATGTCTGTTTATACGGTTGCCCAAATCAGGGACAATGGACACAGAATGGGCCTTTTGATTAAAGAGGAAAAAGATTGCTAGACCATTCTTTGCTAGACCATTCTGCAGGTGTTCTTGGACTTCACTTACCAGAAGCCCAAATCAGCACTCCTGCTGATCATGGCTCCTGGGAATTAAAGTTCAAGAACAGCTGGAGTGCCAAGGTTCACCATCACTGTCCTAGACCTCCCAACAATCCTTTTAATATAAAAACAAAAGTGATCTTATCTTGTTGGCTTCTATGTGCTGTGAGATGACATTTTGGTTGGGGTGTATCTTACATAATTTTGAGAGTGGTGGTTTAGAAATATATTCCTCTTGGAAGTTCAGCTCACTTTGGGACACACGGCTATATCTCCTTAGCCATTGTTTTCGAGCTGTACCTGTCCTTTGTATGGCAGGGATTTCCAATTAAACAGCTTGTCGCATGCACACACATCTCTTGGCAAAAATGAAACTCTGCAGGGGTGTTATGTAAACTTGGCCAGTTTGGTAACAACTGTCAATACTACATTTTAACATATATGTCCAGAACCCCCCCCCCCAAAAAAAAAACACCCCAGAAATTACAACGTGTCCTATTAAAGGACAGTTAAAAGTACAGTATAGGGAAAAAGTATATCTGTATTTTTCTTGTTAGATAGTTTTATCTGAATGCACTAAGAATTTAAAATAAGCCATGTCATCTTCTAATTATATCTTAGAATAAATACACATCTGCTGAGTTATCTACTGGGTAGCTAGAATCTAAATTCCATTATAAAAATGGGGTTTTTCTTTACATTGCTAGTGAACTGTAAAAGTTAACAGTCTTCCAGATTTGCAATACCATATTGATATTTCTTTCTCTGCCAATACATAAATCTTTGTAGACCTGCATAATCAGAATTGAATTCAAGAAAGACCAAGATTAAAAATGGCAACTACGCTGGAGGGCAGGATATAATAACACTATGGCACTGTCGGAGTTGACACAGCCACAGTGAATGTTGATTAAGTGGTGCTGCAAACAAAGTTCATGCTACTTTTACTTGGAATTCTGCCTGAATAATTGCCCTGTCAAAATGTTGGTTCCTGTGTTAAACCATTTACCCACCTTTCTTTAATTTTCATTTTGGCAAAAATAAATAAATAAATAAATAAATAAGGTAATTCAGAGGCTTGTTCAGTTAAATATATTTTGCTGGTTGTCTGGCAAAATCTTACTTCACTAATGAAATTACAGTTCTAAATCAAAAGCTTGTTTATCCTTGGTGACAATTATATACTGCATTTATGAGAAGGATATTTTAGAACTACAGCAAGAAACATGACACTTTAGAAAAAAACAATTTCCCATTAACTTCCAATTTTTGGTAGATTATTTTATTGCATGTTATTGCATGTCATTTCAAAGAATGAAAAATAAAATTAACACCTAAGTACAGTATATCAGATTCCTCACTGACAATTTAATTTCCAATTGGTTTGAAATCGGACTCTATCACTTCCAGGACATTATGAAAGAGACAAACATCTTTCATTGTAATGAATATTTCGGGGATGGTCAGTGGTAGATTATGTGTTTTGCATAAAGGAAAACCCTTACTCATTTCTTGCCATTTCAAAGTAGCAGGGGACAAAATCCCTGCCTAAAATGCTAGGGAAATGCAAAGCCAAAGTCTCCCAGGAAGCTAGGCAATGAAACCTAAGAATTAGGCTTTTCTCCAGGCAAACCATATTTAGATGTCTGTAGGTGTGGGTCAGCCTATGCTGTGAGATGACACCATTCCAAATGGCTCATCCATAGCAGCTGTTGCCCAAAGAAGATGATAGCAAGTTAAATGGAAGAACAGCTGATTTGGTCTAAGGTCTTTGAGTACCACAGAATGTTCTAGTGATGTAGATAATGTGAACCAACAGGTGTGGATCCTGCAGAGTCATTTTTAAAGTGCCTGGTCCTAAAAAAAAGACCCTGTTGAAGTAAAGGTCGCCCTTGGTCTAAAGCCGGTCATATCCGACTCTTAAGGTTCAGTGCTGATCTCTGTTTATAGCCAAAGAGCCAGTGCTGTCTGCATTTGCAGATGTTTCCGTGGACATGTGGCAGGCATGACTCAACACTGTGGAACACTGTTTACCATGTTTCCCCGAAAATAAGACACTGTCTTATATTTTTAAAAACTCCAAAATATCCATAAGGACTTATTTTCAGGGGATATCTTATTTTTCCATGACGAAGAAGAATACAGTACACATTTATTGCTGATACAACGGATTGCCAGGGCAAGATTTAGGTGAGTGCCTTGTTTTCAGGGGGGGCCTTATATTTCCGAGGAGGTCCTATTTTCGGGAAAACGGTATCTTCCCACCGAAGTGGTGCCTATATATCTACTTGCAATTTCTTGCTTTCAAACTGCTAGGTTGGCAGGAGCTGGGTCAGAGATGGGAGCTCATTCTATTGTGCAGCATTCGGGGCTTGAACTGCTGACCTGCCAACCATCCAGTCCTCAAGTTCAGCATCTTAGCCACTAAGCCACCGCAATCCCTTCTGTTGAAGTAGAAGGGAGCTAATATTTCACAGAGCCACTAAACCATATTTATCACAACTATAGACTTGAAATGGAAGCAACAGTTCATTGTAGTCTTTATGCTGTAAGAATATAAGAAAAGTCATGCTGGCTCTGGCCAGAACTTTCTCTCTCTGACACCCACAGAGGGCACTTCCCATGCCTGCTTTTTTACACCTTTTTTTTACATATTCCTGCAAAGGTGGTTAAGAACAGCTGTCCACCTATTTCATAAGATAAGTCAAAAGCAGGGAACACATTAATGCTGCTAGCTATAATCATGAGATGTGTTGATTTATTTCTTAGATCAGATTAGAATACACAGCTATAAAAAATTTTTTTCCTGGCATGAGCTTTTGCAATTGTTTAATACTAATTTCAGGCTGCTGATTACAAATATGATCTCAGATTTTCTCTATCACATTACATTTTTATGCTATTGGCCAACCCAATTGTCATTCCTGACTGCATGTTGTTGCGAGTCAGTTATAGAACTATAGTGATAAAATTAGTGACTGGTCAACACAGTTTTTCTGGCATGTACAATTCTAAGGTAATTTTGAGGTGTTGATTTTGAATCTGGCATCCGTTTATTTCTAGAACATCAGGTTTTTGAGATCTCAAATACTGCAATATACCTATGAACAGCAAATTATCATCATATTCGTCAAGCTAAACAGACCCCATTAAGAGTGGGGTTGGTCGTAGACTGAGAAAATGTATTGAACGAGAGATATATGAAGGAAGGGAAAGGATGAAGATGGATCACTGCTCTTGCATTCCAAATTGCTCACCCATTCTGCTGTTTTTCTCTCGGAAAAATGGCTTTTGGAATTTTGTTGTACATGTTTGGACATTTAACTTCTCTTTCCACACTTTACTTTTCTACATGTTTCTTCACGCCTTGGAGAGCTAATGACCTGAAAAGACAACTATCCTCAACCAATTATTTAGGGTGACCTAGAAAGGCAATAATGAAAAACTTCCACGGGCTGGATTTGGATCCCTACACCTTTCCAGCAGGTGACTGAGGCCTAAAACAAAGACTTCCTCCTCTCCAAGAATACCTGGAGGATAGTCACAGGAGAGAGAAGTCTTCTTTGTCATCAACCATGGTGGAACAAATTTAGTTTCTCCCATTGGTTAGCTACTTTCAGATCATTTGTGCACTTGAAGATGAGAGTGCATGAAAGGCAAGTTTAAAAAGCTCTGTTCTTCAGAAAGTCCTCTTTCTGATCATAAGAGAGGGAGATGGGGAGAGGTGAGAAGGAATACAAGGCAGATAAAGAATGTTGGTTTGCAAACATCCACTTTGGAGTAGAGCCAGGCCCATGGCTGGTATTGGGACCCTAGAAGGTTACAGAGAAACAGGTATACAGTAGTTCTCTTCACAGAACATTTTGAGACTTCAGATTGAAAAAAAATGGATGAAATCTCACTGTGCAAATAGTATAGCATCCAGTAGCCTTTGTGTACTCATCAGCTGCAAACATGTGTTATGTATGAATGCTGTTTTTTTTTTTTTACCAGTGACAGTATATAACTGGAGAATTCACTCAGTGTCACCTGCATGCTTTCCAGTGCAGTGTTTGCCTCTGGTAGCCTAAGTTATAAACAACCTTCCCTAAGCACCTGAGACCATGCATCAAGAAACCATGGGCCAGTTAAAGCTTCCTGGCATATTTGCAAAAGTACTGTAAGAGATTTAATTACTTATGAGCCTCTTGTAGGAGACATTCTTAAATCCATGATGGCCTCTTAAAAGTGGATTCTCGGCTTTGGGAAATCCATCTCAATAGCCATTGAGGGTTTATTAGCATCTCAGGAAAAATGTTGTGAGGGGGGAAAGCAGGCTGAAGGTTGCTTTCCCTCTTAGCTCATCAGTATTCCATCCTAATGTGGCAACATGCACTACAGAAAATAGAAGCTGCTGCAGCTTGAAAGAAGAGCTGTGAAGTGAAAGCCATGTAAATTCTCAGATGAGGGCAGGAAGGGTGGATTTAGAAGAGCAGAGTTTCTTGTTCAATCACGGTTTTATTCTGTATCTTTTAGGCAAATTTAGTTTGGTTAGCCTGCCATACATAAAAGAGCTTATGTCACAAGCACACTGATGAGTGTTAGTCTGTAATCTGTCAAGATAAACTCAACTGGCCTATGGTTTTCCTCCTTTCTTATGGAAATATATGTTAACCTAAGTGACTAAAAGTGGCATGTTTTGCAAGGAATGGAATTTTAGTATTTACAAGGTTCAAGCTTTTATGCACAGATTCTTGCACATAGGTAACAGTAGTTTACTGTAGCTTTGCAGAGAAAGTTCACAGCTATGCACTGGTTACCCATCCACATAGTAAATAGTGCCAAATTGCCATGATGTCACCAACTAACTGATTAATTGATTTTGTGCCATCAAGTCAATTCCAATTTATGGCAATGTTTGCCAGGGTTCCCTAGATGTAAAAAAAAAAAATCAGAAGTGGTGTACCCTTCCCTTCTTCTGGGGGGTAACTTGGGACTGTGCAGCTTGCCCAAGGCTACAAATGGTGGTTCTTCTCTTGGGAGTCACAATGGAGAATCAGACTTCCAAACTGCACCTTTGCAGCCCAGTACCCAACCTTTTGAGCTTTCAAACCAACTATGCTATCTTAAGCTACCATCAAAAGTGTTTAACACTTGTATTGATAGAGGGTAGTTGTGAAAGGGACCCAGGCACAATAAGACACATAGAAAACAATTCCTTACACAAACCCCTGGGCATACATTTGGATGATATAAATGGGACCTCTGGCATGTGGGTACAGTACATATAACTAAATTGCCACACAGCAAACAGCTATTTGTTGTAACCAGTTGTTTTTCAGTCGCGTAGTCAAGTCCAACCTTCTACGACCCCAGGCACCCCTATCCTCCACCATCTTCCTCAACCTGCCCAGCTCTGTGCCCATTGCATCAACAATACCATCTAGCCGTCTCATTCTCTCCCGCCCCCTTCTTCTTTTGCCCTCAACTTTTCCCAACATCAAAGCTTTCTCAAGTGAATCCTCTCATCTCATATATAGATGCAATTGCAAGCAACAAGTAGTGATAATTGTTAAGCCATACACCTGTGAATTTGAATTGACATTCTAGTTTAGTCTTGGTCATGTCTTGAGTAGATCTTTTTGGTTTGAATATGGATCACATATTCAAAACCAGGAAACAAATAGCTCATATGGGGTACAGTGGAGGAGTAGCACCTTGGGGTAGAATCCAGTTTCCATCCCTAACTGGCTCAGCCATGGTGAAGGATTGTGGAAGTTGCAGCCTACCATCTGGAAGGGCAACAATATCTGGTCAAGCGGACTTTGGAGGATTTTCAAACACTACAAAAAACTGCAAAACTTTGTTGTTGGAAGCAACTGGCACTACTTTTAAAAAATGTTTTGAATGAATTGTAGCTCACCTCTTGCCTTTGTCTTAGTTCCCTGCTTGTTAAACTGGAGTATAAATTGCCTGTTTCATAATGATTACCTCCTAATTCTAGCAGGAGAACAAGTGTTGAATAACACCTCTGTCAGTTTCTCAACATCTCAAGTAGAAGCGTTGGAGTGACATCATCGGGAAGGCAGTTGTCAAGAGTGCTGCCATTTCATTTGCATTCTTGCATTGAATGAATACATCTTATTTCAACAGTAGAGGAAGTCCTAAGTCCCAGTTTAATGGAGAGTTATGCATACCCAGTCCATGGGTTTCACTTAAAAGTGCTCCATTGGAAAAGAGTTCGCTGCTTTCTGGAAATGTAGACAGAGCAATGTTTTCTGATTAACTGTAAAAGTGCTTCGGTTTCTGTTCTCTTCACACACTGAGGTTGATTAACATTAATGGCTCTTGGCGAATGGGATGAACCGAGTTACGGAAGAGGTGCAATAGTTTCCTCTCCGGTATTACTGTATGTGCTAATGCTTCACAGAACTAAAACTGGCTGTATCGTTTTCCATGCTATTGTTCATGTCCTTTATTAGTTTATTCAGGAGGAAAAATATGAAGGAAACTGACGGTATGTAGAATACCTCCCCACTTACTGCCGTTAGCATAAAGAGAGGTAGACATGTAGAGATAAGTGCCAGAAACCTGTTTCTTCTCTGGCTAGATCATCTCTTTTCTCCACCACATAGTCACCAACCACCAAAGACGTGTGAGAAAGAATAGGGCCAGAAAGGAGGCAAGTCAGTGCAATTGTAGTTTTCTTCTGCTGTCACTTTTTCCAAGTACAGTACAAGGCTGTATATACCAGCAACTGCTTGCTGCAAAGGATTCTAAGAAAGAGAAGAGCGAGGATAAAAACAATCATTCTATGGGAAGGAATTAAGGTGGAAAGGAACTGAGAATAGATTTCTCCTCTTTCAATAGCTGTACTCTACTGGTGGCATGTAGTTAAACTGCTGTACTGCAACCAAAAGGTTGTGAGTTAAATGCTGACTGGGACTCAAGGCTGACTCAGCCTTCCATCCTACTGAGGTGGGTAAAATGAGTATCCAATGTTGGGGGCAAAATGCTAATTAACTTGTGAGGCGCCCAGAGAGTTTACTAAAGTGCTATGGGGTGGTATATAAGTGTGATTGCCTTGTTTTCCTCTCTTCTACCACTGTTCTATTATTATTATTATTATTATTATTATTATTATTATTATTATTATTATTATTATTATTATTATTATTATTATTATTATTATTATTATTATTATTATTATTATTATTATTAGACTTTTATGCCGCCCCACTCGCCTATAGCGACTCTGGGCGGCTTACAGCAAAACAATGTTTCATTAAGTACATATCAAAAGCACATCAAAGCATTAAACATCAAGAAAGTTACAAGAAATCCCCCATCCCGATCACAAAACCAAAAATTCATAAACATTTCAAAAACACATCAAAACACTTTGAACAATTCACAAAAATCCCGAACTCTACCCCACTCACTAAGTCCACTAAGCCCATTCCCTGCTACTGTCCAAATCTCCTCCCGCCTCTCAGGGCTGATGTCCGAGGTGGCGGTAACGGGTGCGGCCGGCGGCTTTTGAGCCCGGCATGGAGGCGGGGCCCGGGAGCGTCAGCAGGTGGAAGCAGTCCTTGCGCTCCCGGCCAAAGCCCTCCTCCCCTCCTTCAGGGCTGATGTCCGAGGCGGTGGCAACGGGCGTGGCCGGCGGCCCCTGAGCCCAGCATGGAGGCAGGGCCCAGGAGCGCCAGCAGGCGGTTTCCATTGATTACTCGGTGTGAATAATTTCAGGAGATGGCAAATGAAAACTACCAGCCCCTTGCACCTGCCGGTCTGACTATGTTTTGTTTCAAGTTTATACTTCTTAATACGGTCAAACCTCGCATAAAGAGTGTCTCGCTTAAAGAGCAACTCGCTTAAAGAGCAGATTTTCTCTGAATGTTCACTTCGCATAACAAATAAAACCAACCAAAAACTCGCTTAACAAATAAATCAGGGTTCACAATCCCCCCCACAATTGGTCACTTACAATGGTGTTTCGCTTAAAGAGCAAACTTACTTAAAGAGCAATCCTGTGGAACACATTATGCTCTTTAAGCAAGGTACAACTGTATTTCAAATACATTTTATAAATAGTTTCAACCTTTGGGACTCCAGCCTAAAAATGTGATATGAATCTGTTAAAATAAATGTCTTGTTTTTTGTTTTTTGTGGCTGAAGTATTTATATTAGGAGTTCTCAACGTTTTAAAGCCAGGGGCTGGGTCACGCTCCCTCAGACAGCTTCGGGAGCCGGATGGCCATTTTGTCTTTCCTCCACCATATGGCACTTCATGGTGTGGTGGAGGCAGTGGGAGCCACATTAAATGGTGCTGTGTGCTGCATCCGGCCCACAGGCCACAGGTTGAGAATCCCTGATATATATTCTGCTTTCATTATTAAAAAACAGTTGCTCTAAAAAGAAAAGTATAAGCAAATTTCAGATCTGTTTTGCTTTCTTTATGATTTGAATGAAAACTGATCTTGCTTTCAGTTAATACCTCTGGTCTTTTATTTTTCTCTTTTGTGTCACAGATGTATCTCACCAGTACAATAAAAGCTGGAGGAACAAGACTGGCAAAACCAGTCCTCTGCTTGAGCTTCATGTGCATGGCCTTCCTTACCGGTATTAACAGAGTAGCAGAATATCGAAATCATTGGTCAGACGTGATAGCAGGATTTCTAGTTGGCATCTCTATAGCAGTGTTTTTGGTAAGTAAGCTGCATGTGAGTCTTTTCACTACATTGTGCGTTTGCCTCCAAAAGGACCTACAGTTTTTGCAGTTCATCAAAATACAAGAAATTTATGGGAATAACTTTCACTTGTACACATAGGGGTAATTCCACAGTTTTGCTAACTATGACCGCTGAATGGACTTTGAGGGACACATGGGACACCTTTGTAGGAGGGATCTCCTGTTCACCCTATTGGTTGGAAGAAGTATTCACATATATCCGTGTGTATATGTGAAGCTGTACTTTCCTCCTCCAGCTTCTTCTTCATCTCTTTCTCCTCCACCTAGGCCAGATGTGAAACTGCCAAAATGAAGCCACCTTTTGGTGAGTTCCTTCTGCAGTTCCTCTTGCCTGACCTAGTGTGAGAAAGATTAGCCGTTACCATGGTACACCCAGTTGTGGTTCAAGGAGGCTCTTTCTGTGTATTCCATGGAGAAATTTATGCAAGGGGAATTCATCATCTATGTGTTTCCAATTTCTGTCTTTATTTTGAATCCTTTTGACCTCACTCTTAGCAAAGGTGTTGCAGAAAATCCTGCTAAAAACAAACAGAATGTAAATTGTTTATGTCTTTTGGCTGCTGCTGCTGCTGCTGCAAAAAAGGGGGGAGCAAGAAAGGAAGAAGAAAAAGAAATAAAAACAACATAATAATAATTATAATAATTATTTTAACTTTGGCTATTGTTTTGAGTATACAGTAATACCCCGGATAACGATTGCATCGGATAACACTAGAATTGGATAACAATGCGAGTTTTTTGGGAAAAAAACTTGCATCGGATAACGATTCTGGATAATGATTCTTAGCGTTATCCAATGCAATGGTCTGCGGGTGTGGGGTGGTTTGGGTAGAACAACCCAATCCACCCCCCATGCGCAACGGTCTCTGCGACTGCAGTAGGGTCGGGGAAAAGCACCCGCCTTTCCCCCGACCCTACTGCAGTCGCAGAGACTTCTCTTTCCCTCCCTGTATTTAAACTACAGGGAAAGGGGAAAGAGAGAGATGTGATTGGTTCTCTAGAGAACCAATCACATATCTCTCTTTCCCCCTCCCTGCAGTTTAAATACAGGGAGGGAAAGAAAGAAAAAAGCAGTTCTCTCTCTCCCTGTAGTTTAAATACAGGGAGGAAAACACAATCGCAAGTGTTGACAAAGATAATCTTGAAATTTCATTCAATCAGGAATGGATCCTGTATTTCTATGCTCACTCTTATCAAACCCTTTCATAATGCCTCATTTCTTCTTTCACTTTCTAGGTTGTGTGTGTGGTTAATAATTTTAGAGGTAGACAACCAGAAAATGAACATTCACACACGGACAATCTGGTTCAAAGGCCTATGATGAGCATCCCTCAAGTAGAAAGCCCTTTAGAAAAGGTAACATTTATCTTATAATGGTTATGGGTGTGCGTGTGCGTGCGCATGTGTGCGCAAAGGTGCTACCGCACCTAGAACCCACCTACCCACCAGGTATTCAGATGGCTTAAATCTTTTCTCTAAGAAGTAAACCCTCTCCCTAAACTAGTGTGTACCAGTTGTCTGAACACTTGTAGAAGTCTTTATGTGTTTCTTTCCCTTCCATTGGAGAACAAACAGCTTTTTCTTTTGGATCTTTGTGTGCGCCTTTTAGAGCAAAATCATCTCAGTAAGCCTTTCTGACACTTTGTCATAAGGAGGTCACCATCTCATTTGCTCAAGCAAGCATTTGGTTGATGAATGTGTATCTTTCGTATAATCCATTCTGTTGGCTCTGTGAGATGTCAAAATGAAGCAAGATGTGGCTGCCCTTGAAAAAGCCTTCAGTCTGTCCCCAAAACTATGTCCTTGTGAGAGGTGAGGTACAGTTGCGGGGAGGGGAGCTTCCTGTACTTTCATTGACTGCTGTTATTTCAGGCCCTTTCCTGCTTATTCTGTTTCATTCCCAGTATCAAAGCTGATCTGAGCTGGGAGAAAGGTATTAGGAAAGCAAAAGCATGGGAAGTGGAGATGGGTAGGCAAAGTTAAGCTTTATCTGTGACTCTTTTTGAGGAAGAAAATTACTCCTATGTTCTGTTCTGTGAACAAGTGGAGGACATACACTGTATGGCCTTCTGGTCCCATTACAGATGATACAGTTTGCCCTCTGTTGATACTGTTTGTACAGAAAGAAAGCTGTGACTGTTAGGAATGTGATTTGGAATTTTTAATATAAAACAAATTCATTTATTTTTAATATTTATTTATTTATTTATTTATTTAGATATTTATGTCCCATCCCACATGCAAGGATGCCAAAGTGGATTACAAGGAACAAAACAACATTAACAATTTAACTCAGTATAAAGCAATACATTAAAACCCTCTAAACAATTTGAAATGCTTTAAAAAGTTTTTCTTCCCCAGGATGCACTGGGGAACAGAGCAGAACAGCCTGTTCAAACTATGAACATTAGGCCCCCAAACATTTGGTAAAGATTTGACTGGGCATCAGTTTGTTTTTGTTTACCAAGACATACAGTATTATAGTTTACCATTAATTCAGAGATGACTGTACAAGGAACATGGAGTGAATCACTTGTCTTTTGTTCCCTGTGTTGTATAGATCTGTGTAAGCCGATAGTATTACAATTATTTATTTTTATTTATTTATGTATTTGATAGATTTATACTGCCCCTCTGAAGAAGTGAGTTCCCCACTCTGGGCCATTTACAACATTAAAACAATAAAACAATAAAACAATCAAAAACAAGAATGAAGAATGCATAGCAATAATAATATGTCCTATGGTGATGACTAGAAAAATAAATCCAACTTCAAAATTTTGGATCCACCTAGATTAATTAGTCCATTATAAATGCACATACTAAGCTCTTCTGGTACCAAGTTGCATTATCATCAGACAAGGCCCTTCTTCAGATGTGTTTGATGAAAGAAAAGTACAGTAATACCTCGGATAATGTTTACCTCGGATAACGCTAAAATCGCATAACGTTAAGTAATCTGGGGAAGAGAATTGGATCAAATAGCGTTAAGGTCCTATGGGATGGATCGGATAACAACCGCTAAAGCCTGTGCGGTTACAGTGTATCTCTATGGAGCTTTAATGTTATCCGATCCATCCCATAGGATTTTAAGATGCATCGGATAACACTAAAAATCGGATAACACCAAGACTTGTGGAACCAAGTCTTAGCGTTATCCGAGGTATTACTGTATTACAAAGGAATCAAGGGGAGAGCCTTTTCTATGGCTCTACCCTAACTTTGGCATGGCCTCCAAAGAGAGCTTGATACCATAACTGGTGATTTCTAGAGTTGTCATGTTAAAAATATAACCGCCCCTTCCAGTTTTTGATTAATGGGCTGTTGCTATAGTCCACTTTTATAGATTATAGACACATTCTGTTTTGCCTTGATCCTTGTTTACCTCCACAAAATCTTTTTGGGACGTTGGGGAGGGAGAAATAGTGGTTCAGCAGATTATAAATAAAGTAGTGCTGATAACAGTACTGACTCGGAAGACGCAAGGAAAAGCTACAAGTATGAATTTGTTATAAGATAGTAACTGTTTTTACTGAGAATGAAATAGATTTGATTGCTGTTAAGAGCTGCACAACAAGTCTGTTTCTTTGCATCTCCGGGGTCTCACTTGTTTTACAGTTGACATGGCTGAGTTCCTGCCAGAGCTTAGAAGAGTGACTTACTCAGACATTTCACTCCCAGATTTGGCCCACCAGCTGTGCTGGCAGCATTTTCTGAGAGTTGCAGTCCAGAAAAAGGTTTTCAAACTCACGTGTTTCCTTGAGGATGGCTTTGTGGTGGCCCCCAGTTTCTCTCTGGTAGTTGTTATGTGAGAGGCAAAAGGCTTCCACATGAGTGGGTGCTATGCAGGAAGTACGAAACAGATAATCATCCAGGCAAAAAGAACAAAAAATGAATTATGTCCCACACAGAGGATGTAAAAGCATATGTTACAAATCCACAGTAGTCAGAGGTCTAAGGAGGCGAGCTAACTCTAATATCTGTAGGATAGTGGAATTACAGGATATCTGACCAGCTATGGCTAGAATTTTGGAGTTGAGCTTTCTTCCCCTTCTCTAGCTCATGGCCAGGACAATATGTGCCCATACTAATATTGACAGAATGTGAGCTGTATCAAGAAAAGGAGATTTTAAACTAGCCAAGGAATGGCATTACAAATCATTAACTAAAGTTTAGTCTTAGTTGATGTGACTGTGGCAATGGAAACTCAAGAATTAGCCACAAATACTGTAAATAATTCAAAGGCCATTTGTTTCTGCTTGTTGTGTTTCTGGGTTCAGTATCTGCAGCTCTCAACTCTGACCTCAGTGAATCTTGGCTCAAAGGTCTAGATATAGTGAGGCCATCCCAAGCTTGTCTTGTTCTGTCTTTTCTTTTCCATGCCATTTGGGTTGAAAATCTTTTGTGTCACATCAGTTGTCGTTACTGAACTATACCTTGAGAGCAAGAGATGGAGATATAAAATACTGTATGGAAAGGTTTTTAAAAGGTTGCAGTACAAAGCTATCTTCTCCAGTTGGCCACAAACCTCTTCACTTGGCACAAAGCACTAAGCTTATCTGGCTGTTCCTTTCAAGATTCTGACAGTGAATCAGGTATTTGTGAGTGCCGTATGCAGAACAAGATGCAATTGGAGAAATCCCATGTGCCTACCCATCCAGGTATTTCCTTCTCTGTCTGTCTTCTTCTATAAGCAGCCAGCTTGTCCATTCAGAGCAATTATTCTTTCACTCATCATAAAAATCCATGCCTTTTTAATGACCACATGTATCAGTAATCAGTGCCTAGGATCCTCAACATGGAAAGGGGCTTTTAAGTTGCATTAGAAGGATAGTGTCTAGAAGAGAGGGTGGGAGAACACATATGCCTTCATGCCTTTTATACGGACACATTAGCTCCTGTCTTGATCATTGAGCATTTTTTGATAATAAATAGGGTGAAATCTAAACCATTGGTGTCAAAGTTGATTGGCACTAGACCTCCTGGATTTCATGCAGATCCATTCTCCAGAACCCTGCTATTCCTTGATGGGTTCACATTCAGGTTCTAACCAAGCCTGAACCTGCTTAGCTTCTTAACTCAGAAGAATTCAAGTGAGTTATGCTAATAATAATATATTGTCACAGAGCACAGGCCATGTTGACAAGTTACATGTGTAAGCAAGGTGAAGAGGAATATTGATGATGAAAGGGACGGCAAAGCTGGACAATTGGTCTCACCCTTAAAATTGCTCCACTGTTTTATCGGCACAGTGTGTGCAGCAGGACGTTCCTTGCAGAACCATAATGAGTGTTTTTGTGCCCGAGGCAAGAATATAAAAATCATGTTGTTTTTCAGTCACACAGTCGATTCCACCCTTTGCAACCCCATGTACCTGCTTTTCACCCCTGTCTGAAAAGAACACATACAAAAAAGCAGAGAGAAGTCAGTGCTCAACCATGAGCATATGGTATACCCCATAAAGTTTTGACATTCACCTTGCTTCATTTAATGTGAATTTATGAAACACATCTTCTCCCTAATGGCATGGCAAGCTTTGGAAAGTAGGGTGTATTTTGTCTGAGTCCTGTTCTGTCTTGTGTGCCTGGCGCAAATGTCTCATTTGCTGTGCCTTTGGTACAGCTATGGTTCTCTTTACTCAATGAGGCTCTTTGTGCAATTTAAAATTCTGCCTGATTGGGGGTATGAATCAAGCTGTATCCTCTATCAGTACCATAATCCTGCAGGAGGAATGGGAAACTCTTTCCCCATGCTTTCGGATTTCTTACACCACAAGTTGCTTCTGTCACAAATTAACCAAATTTGTGGTTAATTATCTGTGGCAAATGTGTCGAACTTTTACTGAAACCCATTTGCAATGACCAAATTTAGTAGGTATGCCTTTTCTCAGCATGGAGAGAACTATATTGTTTAATGTTATGAGTCCTTCAAAAATAAAAAAGTGACATTCGTAATGTACTACTACAAAAAGGCAGGATACACAGAGCTTCAAATACAGTTGTACCTCGCTTAAAGAGCATAATGCGTTCCACAGGATTGCTCTTTAAGCGAGTTTGCTCTTTAAGCGAAACACCATTGTAAGTGACCAATTGTGACTTTGGGGGTGGGTGGGTGTGAAACCCAATTTATTTGTTAAGCGAGTTTTTGGTTGGTTTTATTTGGTTAAGCGAAGCGAACATTCAGAGAAAATTCTGCTCTTTAAGCAAGTTGCTCTTTAAGCAAGGCACTCTTTATGCGAGGTTTGACTGTACAGCTTTTTAACAGTTAAGCATTCAAGGGTAAAGGTAAAGGTCACTCTTGCTCAAAAGCCAGTTGTTTCCGACTCCATTTATAGCCAAAGAGCCAGTGCTGTCTCCATCTACAGATGTTTCCATGGACATGTGGCAGGCATGACTATATACTGGAGTGCACGGAATGCTGTTTACTTTCCCACCAAAGTGGTGCTTATTTATCTACTTGCAATTTCTTGCTTTCGAACTGCTAGGTTGGCAGGAGCTGGGACAGACACGGGAGCTCACTCCATTGCACAGCACTCGGGTCTTAAACTGCCAACCTGATGACCTTCCAGTCATGAAGTTCAGCGTCTTAACCACTAGGCCACCGTAGTCCCTAAGCAGTCAAAGCTCTGGTCAAATGGAAGAATCTATCAGTTTCAGTTTTGCTAGCATCCAGATTTTTACTCTCAGGTTCCTTCCATTTGAAACGTTGAAGAAATCTGAAATTACTTCTAAAAACAGACAAAATATTTGCCCTTTCTTCTCTCCCTCCTGTATATGCTTCAGAAACCATGAAGAATATGTCTGTAGGGCTGGTGTTAGCACAACCTTAGGAGTGGCCTAAATCCATGCCACTCTTGCCATTTTCACCACAAATAATTCAGAAACAGTTATGCAGAAATGCTTTAACCTTTCAGTCTAATGCCTTCCAGCTTCCAGAGTAGCTCTCATTGCTTGGACAGAATTGTTGCTGTTGTTTTCAGCCTTCATCTTCCAGAATGCCTCAGCAAATTTGTCACCATTGGAGCATTGTTCCCTGATCACAGTAGAAAAGCAGCAGCTTCCTCAGAGCTTGTTTGCTCTGTTAATTCTGCAATTTCCATTGTTGCTTAATAGGCTAATGCTTTTATGTTGAGTCTGTCAGGGGAAAAGTGCTATATAAAACCTTAAATAAACAGATATAATTTTTAAAAAAATAAGGTTAATCGGATTCCCTGTTTCTTTTCTTTTGCTAGAAAACACATTGGCTGAAAAACTGTTGCATAGCTAGGTAAAGATAAAGGTTGACCTTGCTCAAAAGCCAATCGTATTGAACTCTATGGTTCAGTGCTCATCTCTGTTTATAGACAAAGCCAATGCTGTCTGCCTCTGCAGGTGTTTCCATGGATATGTGGCAGGCATGCCTAGACACCGGAGTGCACAGAATGCTGTTTACCTTCCCACCAAAGTGATTTCTGTTTATCTACTTGCAATTTTTGCTTTCAAACTGCTAGGTTAGCAGGAGCTGAGACAGAGACAGGAGCTCAGTCTGTCATGTAGCGCTCAGGTCTCAAATTGATGACCTACCAAACCTTCCAGTCGTCAAGTTCAGCATCTTAACCACTAGGCCTCTGTAGTCCCTGTTGCACAGCTACATGTGCATAAAAGGAATTTAATACCTTTACCTTTACTAGCCCTATTTATGCTGCCACCCCCTTGCCGAGGAGACTCCGGATGGCTTACATGTATAAAACCACAGCACAGATATGCATATAACAATGAAGTATAAAATTGTTTAAAATTAAAAACTAACACACCGTATATACTCGAACATAAGCTGACCCAAATATAAGCCGAGGTACCTAATTTTGACCTGAAAACCCAGGAAAATAGATTGACCCAAGTATAAGCTGAGGGTAGGAAATGCAGCAGCTGCTAGTGAGTTTCAATAATCAAAATACATGACAATATGGTAAATTTAATGAAATTGTTCACACATCTCAATCTGGCACGGTCCTGGGACCCTCATGGTCATTGATCCGAGTATAAGCCGAGTCCCCTTTTTGGGGCTCTTTTATGGAGCTAAAAAAATTGGCTTATACTCGAGTATATATGGTACCCTCTCCCAGCAGCCACATCATAGGATTTATTTTAACACTAACCCTCAAATGAGCCACCCAAAAGTGGGTGTCGCCCCAAGGCCCCCCCCCCCCCCGGCTGCACTAGCCAAGTTTTAAGGATTTTTTGGAAGGGCAGAAGCTCTGTGTGGAGACGCAGCTCAGTCGGCAGGAGGTTCCACTGGGCCGGAGTGGACACAGAAAAGGCCCTCCTTCTCATGCTAGAGGGCGAGCACCTCTACCCGATGGGACTATCAGGGAGCTCCTCCGGTCCACTCTAGTGGGATGGGCAGATGTTCTTGGGATGATGCGGTCTCTTAAGGAAGCTGTGGAAGCAGTAATAAACATTGGCGCAGGGTGGAAGTGAGACCCCTCAAGCATTTCCTTAGGTACACCAAAGTCCCAAACTGAACAGTGTTAATCTGTTGCACAATCGTAATTGTGCTATCGATTCTGCATTTGTGACTTGAACAACATGATTGATTGTTCAATATTGCCTCATTGAGTGTAATGCCTTGGACACATGCGCAGATATAATTTTACATTACACCATCTTGAATAGGATTTCAGCTTCTGATTTGGATTCCATACAAAATCCTTCATTTCATGGAAGACATTGGGATCTGAGTGAAGGGATGCAGTGAGAGAAACAGGTGATTGCCTCCCCGTTTTATTCCTCTACTTATTTTAGGAACAAATGCATGCAAAAAATGAGCATTATAGAAAAAATATGCAGAAAATGCACGCACAATTTTCCAATGATAAAATTCTTAATGTTTGTAATGGACAAACCATTAGACACTCAAGATTGGAGACAAGCCAGCCTTAAGGCTAGGAAAAAAGAGAAGCCATAAAGGGATGCATTGATCCAAACAGCAGGACCCGAGAGGACCCAAGGTAGCTCATGTCAACTAAAACTTTAAAGCAAATAACAGTTTTTAAAATGTTGTGTAAATACCATATTTTTTAAAAAAAAAATCCATATATTAAGATTAAAAACAAGACATTTGAAAGAGTTTAAAGTTTGTAAGCCAATAAACAAGGCATTCCTGCTTAGAAGCCTACCTGAAGAGGATGTGTTTTTCCTGACCACAGAAGCACAAGAAGAAGGGGTCCAATCTGCCTTCCTGGGGCAGTGCCTTCCAAAGCCGTCTCTCATGTTCTCAGTCAATGAGCTTGGGAAGATAGTGATACCGGGGGGGGGGGGGGGGAATCCTCAGAAGATCTTAAAAGCTGGAAGGGCTCCTATGGAGTGATACGGTCCTTCAAATCACCTTGACCTAAGTCATATAGGACTTTATAGTGAATAATCAGCATTTTGAGCCAGTCCTGGAAGCAGATGGGCAGCCAATGAAGTGTGTTACGGTCTCCCTGTAACTAGTGATATAAAGCAGTCTGGCTGTAGCATTTTGAACCAGCTAAAGTTTCCAAACACTCTTCACAAACAGCCCCACGTTGAGTGCATTGCAGTAATCTGTAGTATATGAGATGTAAGAAAGGCAAGTGTCACTTTGGGCAGATCAGACATCTCAAGGAATGGGCACAGTTTGGGCACCATTCCCAAACACCACTGAGATTTGTACATCCAATCTCAGGGCTGATCCTAGGAGCACACTCAAGTTGTGAACCTGACTTTTTTGGGGTGGGTGGGGGGAGTAACCCTATCCGGTACAGGCTGAATCTCTATCCCATGATTACCTTTTGACTGACCAGAAGCACATCAACATATGATGGACTGGATAAGAGCTAGCATACTAAACTTAGTCATTTCACCTCACTGCACGTTCCCCCGTTTTCAGTATTCATCCTGAAAGAACAACCTATAAACTGGTTTTATTCAGTCAAGTGAACTTCCTTCACATTGGCCAATATCCAATTGAGTAATTACCCTGGCATAAGTCTGTTCACATAAATATCAGCAGCAAATTGCCATTAGTTGAGCAGTTATATGTGTTCATGTTTATTGTTCCATACCAAGCCATGTGACAGATATACAACCACTTAAAGGCCTAGATTTATTCTACTGGACGCTACTGCCAGCAGATAGAAATAAGATTTTGGCTGTCACTTCTTTTGCCTGCAGTGCTGCTGAATAGGAAGAGATATGACACTTTGCCTGATATGATTGGGGGAATATAATGATTTCAGAATCAAGGCATTAATCATGGTCAAGAAGAAGCATTACAGCAAAACTCTGTTAAGTCATGACTTTTTAGAGTTTTCTCTTGGATAGTGGGAATGGACCAGTTTGAACATCCTCATTTAAGGCAATAAACATGTGCACAAAAAGCACACTGATGTGTTGAAGTGTGGTTTTTCCAGCTCCATAGTTGTAGCCTTCAGTGCAAGTGGAGGACATTTACAGACTCTGATTCTTCTTAAATTGGTTTTGTGTTCCATATTTTACTGGGAAGGGAAAAGAAAACAGAAAACAACTTTTTGAGAACTATGTTTTCAAAATGTGCAGTTGTAGCACCAAAATGCTTAATAAGCCTATTAAAGGTCATATTATGCTCTCAAGGGCGAATAAGAATGCAAGATATAAACAAGGAGTTCATAATTTATATGCAACTTGTACATTTTTAATGTGAGTTAATTTTCTTCAAAACGTACTTAGTAGGTATGGGAAATGGAACTCCCTAAAATATGATTTAAATATTATTTAAATCTTAAAGAATAGTAACTGGTTAGCATAATGTTACAGTTTTTAATTTCCTTTCTCCTTTCACCAGAAACTGGCACTTAAGGTTCTATCTTGACACTCTGCTTTCTTAATGAGGGTGTTTTGCTATTTGTGTTTGACTTTTTTGGCTCTTTGGATTTTCATGTTAGCATGGTATTCCTAAATAAACATCACTGATATATTAATAGGATATAATAATGAGTGTGTATGTCAGGGGTTGCCAACCTTTTCAAGTTAGGGGCTGAATTATGCCCCCTCAGACTATTAGTGGGCTGGGCTGGTGTCTCCCCTGCCACCGAGAGGGGGAGTGATCCTGTTGCTGCCAACACTCCCCCCATGCCACCAGTCTGGCCAACCAACACTCACCCCCCACTGACACTGTCGCCAACACTCCCGCCATGCCACTGCCAACACTCACCCCCACAACACCAGTCCAACCCGCAAACACTCCCCCCATACCACTGCCAACACCCCAATATCTGCAATATGGTGAAAAATATAACCATAAATCTGTCACAAACAGCTATTCCAGATTATGCCAAACTTTCAAAACTTTGATAACATTGTAATGTAAGAAAAGACAATTATGTTTGGTTCTTGCCAGAATGGCGTAGGGGAGGTTGAGATCCTCAGCTATATCCTCCTTTAATGTTTTTCCTTGTCCTATGAGCTCCTTCCTCCATCTTCTAATTTGGTTTGCTCTTGCATACCCTCAAGAATGTTTGTTCTTGCCATAAAGCTCTTCCTGGATCTAAGTAGATGGACTAGTGGAACATACATGTTCAGAGGATCTTAAGGGTTATGCATAGCCCCACTGAAAGTAATGTGGTATAAATTAATTATAACTGACTTTGCGTATTTATTTCAATGGGACTTTAGGTATCTTGTAAAAGTATGCCCTTTATTCTTTTAGATTATTTCCCCTGTCAGATTTTTTTAAAACTAAGAAGCCAAATACTTATAGATGGCCAAACACTCACAGTCAGTGATTATAGTCAAATTTACATTGGTGTTTCTAAAAGATCAGGCTTCTAGTGTTATATTTGTGTGTGTCTATTTTTGTTTATTTATTTACAAAGGTAAGCCAACAACAAAGATGTTCATCCATTCTGTTGAAAGAATCAGAAGAAGGCATTGTGCAAGCAAAAGAGATATTTAAGTGACTCAAAAAGAAGTGCTTAAAATATGTACTGTCAACTAGGAAATGCCATTTCCATGTAACAATTTACTATTTTAAGTACGCCATATGGTTTTCTGGGAGTAATTGGCTTTTTTAAAGAAAAAAAATTTAAGAAAGACAGAATTACAATGATATTACCATTGAAACTTAATACAATCTGCAATCAGACTCTTCTGTGTTTGGTTCCTAGAATGTCGGTCTTAACTATTAAAAAATACTTACAGAAGTACACCTGAAATAAATACTTGGATTATTGTGTAATAAAGGAGATGGTCAAGACATAGGTAGGGTTGAGAATGGATCTAAATGTTATGAGGAAAAGATAAAAGCGCTCAACCTCATGCTTTTGTTTAATGACAGGTTCAGGGTTAGTAGATGCATTTCCAAGGCTAGGAAATTGGTGCTTAACCCCTTTTCTCTCTCTGGCTTCTGCCCTAAAAACAGTCCTGCAGCTGATTTTAAATGAATATACTTTTTTCCTCAGCTACCTTCCTAAGCAGAAAGCTATTCTAAGTCAAGAGAAAAACAAAATAGGGTGGGGTGCTAAAGGGGAGAACTAGTAAATGCTGGAGAAGTAAGTTCCCCTCCCTCTATCTTTCTTCATCTTCAACATTCCCCCTTTACCTCAAAACCTGCATTGCTTTGGCAAATGTACTTCATCTCTGAAATATTTGACATTTCCTGCAAGCAAAACATTTGAAAATATGAAAACATTCTTTAAAAAATCATTTTGGGTGGTGAGGCTTAAATGAAACAGAATGCCATTTTGGTTGGGAAAATATTTGGCAAAAAATATGTATATAGTTGAGGAGGAATATGAGGTGGGAAAGCGTCAGTTTTGCACTTATAAACCTCTCACTGTTTTCCTTCCTTCCTTGTTTTATTCTTGTAGAACCACATCACGGCCTTTGCAGAAGTCACATGATGTCGATACTGATGTCTACCCCGTTACACTGGACATCATCTCTTTTCACAGTTCACTCATAATGACGGAAACATTTTGAATATAAAGGGGAAAAACTGTTCCTGGTTTTATAAGCCAGATTTAGGAGCATTGCAGTTTTATATCAGCCTATGAAGAATATGCCTGAAATGTCAAAAGATAAGAAATATTCCAGCAAAAAAGCATTGCACCCTTTGGGGATTGGGGTGGGGAATCTTATTCTGGAAAGAGCCACCCAGAGTACATCATATAGAGCTACGAGATTCCCTCTGCGGGGACAATTACTGTTTTTACTTAGCCTTGTAAAGTATCCGGTGGTATACCATTAAGTCTAACTGAGCTGGACTTTTCACTTTAAAAAAAATTAGCATGACACTTCTTCCCATTCAGACTGATTCCAGTGTATCCAGATTTTTTTTTTTAAAAAAAAATAAGAATCACATCCAGTACTAAAATGCTGTTTGCACTTTGTATTATGATGTGTTTCACATACTACATTTATATCTTAAAACTGGTGCTTCTGCTTTTGAAGAAAAACTACAGTATTGCCAATTTATACTGTAATAAGTATTGTATCATAATTTTAAAACAGATAATTTATTTGGGTATTTTCTTGATTTCATGTGATTGAATAGTTGATTTTGTAGTTATTAAATGTCTTCAGTGTAGCCTGTGTTTAGGGTTAGGGATGAGAACATTTAGAGAGTGGAATATCCTATTATTTTTGTGATTAATGTTCTCGGTGAAGGTTAACGGCTCTATTCTTAAGCCTTGTTTGCTTTCCCTTGCCTTTCCATTTGTAGCATCAAAATCCTTTGTTGATTCACTAAAAGAAGCCATGACTCCTAGTCAGAAAGACCTGAGCAATGCTGTAAAAGATAAGACCTTCGGGAAGTCATTAACCATTAGGATTTCCTTACATTGGAAGCACCTTGATGGCACGTAAAACAACATAAAAGTCAAATTATGTTTATTCTTTGATAGTACTTGCAGGTTAATGTGGCAAAGCCAAAGACCCATTTCCATACATGGTCTCAGCTTTTCGATTCAAAGGAAGCAGTGCAATGAAAAGGTGGGACACAACATAGAATACAATAGGCTCCCCGCTCAAAAATTCCCTCTTGTTCTTCTGTTGTGTATTGAAGCTGCCATCAGTGACTTAATTTTTCAGCACTAAAGAATCAAAAGGATGGTTACCATAGCTCCCAAGCAAAGTAAACAGAATGGACCGTAATTGCTTTTTACCAGCAGTTGAATTAAAGTTGTCCAGTTCTGCTTTGCTCATCTCGCATGGAATGCCATGATATTCTTTACAATAGTGAACAACTGGGCATAGGACCAAGAATGGGTTGTTGTAAACTTACGTGATGGAAGACAAGGTGGGAGAGAGAATTGTACACGTGAATGTACCCAGTGGTGGGGAGCAAAAAAAATTCACTACCACACCATGGGCGGAGCCTATGTCGTGGGAAGAGCCTACGTCGTGGGCGATCTAGTCATGCCTGCCATATGGCCATGTATACATCTGCAAACACAGGCAGCACTGGCTCTTTGGCTGTAAATGGAGATGAGCACTGCACCCTAGAGTTGGATATGACTGGCTTTTGAGCAAGGGAGACCATGAACTACTTGCAGGGACAAAACCTGACATCAAATTTGAATACCAATCAACTCTGCTGCGCAAGGCCGCCCGGACTTGGAAGAGAACGTGAAGGAGAAGGTGGGCAGGGTGGGGCAGGGAGGTGGGCGGGGCAGGGAAGGGAAGTGGGCGGGGTGGGGTGGTGGGCATGGCCACCCAATTTTGCCACCTCCCTGCTCGAAGCCCCCTCCCTTTTGCTACCCCCCTTCCTGGGGGGTGCAAACCTGTTGCTTCCCACCACTGCATGTACCCATTTATGAATGGAATTATCACCTCCTAATTCTGCTGAAGAAAGCAGTTTTATCAATGCAATAGTAATGTTGAGTCCAGCCATATAATCCTGTTGACTAATAGTACAAAATTGATATCTTGTTTATAAGGTTCCAGGAGTCCTTCTGATATCTTATGAGATCATGTCCTGTAACCATTCCAGAATTTAGTCTTTTCCTCTCAGTTTAATTTCTTTCACTTTCTTTCCTCACCCTTAGGAAATGAGGGCCCTATGACTGTGATTCAGCATAACACTGATCACGATCTCTTTGTAGGTGATGACATGTCAGTGGAAGGTTTTAGCTCTATGTATGCATGAAGGGATGTCTCACCTCTAGATGTTCTACCACATCTGGTAATATACCATACAATTGTGCCCTGAGCATAAGGGTCTGTGGAGGCCATTGAGCCCCCTAGCAAGAAGCATCCCAATTATTGATTCATGGATCAATACCAAACTGGCTCTGATGTCATCTTTAATCCACAACATAATTATCACTGCTTCAGATTGCTTAGATTTTCTTGAAAATGGGTCTTGGGATTTCAGTTAAGGGCCATTTTCACATTACCTTTCAAGTATCACAGCACAGGAAAGATTGAGCTGGACCATATTATTACCTGAGATTCCAGAGTTTTTCGTCTGAAATGCTGAAAATGGCGGCGATGGATTTTCCCCATCCCACTCATGAAAAAGTAGTCATGAAAATAGTAGGAGGTTTAACCAAAGTACTGTCATCCTTCCAATTATTACTATATATCTCAGGAATTTGGGGGAGGTTGTCAGGAAGAGAACAAAAGTAGCAAGAGAATAATAATACAGAGAAGGTAGAAGTAAGCAACTTTTCATATATTCCGTTTTAGTGTCATAAAGGGATAAAAAAAATGAAAGACATCATCACATTGTATAACCAAAATGAGCAAATAAATCAATAATGTCAGACCTAATTCACTTTGACAATCCAAGATGAAAGATGTTTTCCTATTACACCATTTTCTCCAGCATGTAAGAGTGAATTGGGCCTTGAACTACAACCCAACCAAAAATAAAGCACTTTTAGATCCTTTTATTTTGTTAAGAAAATGAGACAGTTCAACTTTTCTTCCAGCACAAATTGTATGTCGTTTGTGAGCATTTTCCACATTTGTTTATAGAATGAGTGAAATGTCCTGTATCATCCACAGTTAATCCCATGGGTCTTCCACCTAACACAACAAAGTTAAATCGGGTGGGAATCTTTGGCCATGGAAATGTTTTAGGCAGTAATTCTCAGAATCCTTTACCATTAACCTCACTTGGCTGGAGTTCTTAGGAGCTGAAATCCTGCTTTGATCGATAGAGGACTCAAGCTATATAATCAGCAGACTTGCATGTCACATATCTTTTAAGATTGTAATATGAAGCATTGCTATCTCTTAAAACAAAAGAAAAGAGAAACTAGAATTTCCCCATATAGTGCAGATTAGCATGTCACAAAGAGGGGATGTAACAGTCTTTGAAAGCTTGTTTACACAAACAGTTAAGGGTTTTTAAATGTGCTCTTCCAACTGTAATCCACAATGATAAAGTCTGACGAGAGCAACCCCATGGGCTTCTGCTGAGCATGTAGTTCTTAAAGGGCATCTCTGCATGATATTTCCTTCAGTGAATACATGCACAGTTGTATCCACCCCACACGGTGGATGAGAACATCCATGCAGTTTCAATGGCTAATCTTGTCATTGATATAAGGTGCAAGTGGGCGGTTTCCAAAGGTCCAGGGATGGGCATGTCCATGCTGCATCTTGGAGGACTGCTCATGCACTTCAATATTCCCCCCGCCCCCCCAAATTTTTTTAGCTGAAAAGAAATCTCTAACACCCTCTAGGAATTAAAGGGAGAAACTCAACATTACCCCCTCACCCCCACTTCTGTTTAAGTGTCTTCTAGTTCTGGGGTCCCCAACCATTTTTGCACAATGGACTGATTTTATGCTAAATACTTTTTCGACAGACCGGTAAGTGGGGGTGGTGGAGTATCACACTGCACACAGCCAGGGTCAGAGCTCCGCTGTAGTTAAGCAACTTAGAGGAGGAGCCCGGCCACTTGCCTTTCTGCTGTGCCTGAAGCCCATGCTCTCTCTTCGTTTGCCGGGCAGACCTGGTGGAGCACGTTGAGGGCAAAAGGCTGCCACCATGGCTCCCAATGCCACCCACCCCTGCAGCCTGGTTTGGGACAGCCATGGCCCAGTACCAGTCTGTGGCCCGGTGATTGGGGACCCCATTCTAGTTGAAGAAAAGCTGCCTTCAGCCTAAAGCAGCCAAGAAGATGCCCCATGCAGGATTTGCTCACCCTGGCCATAAAAGCATCTTGTGCTTCCACTTGTGCCCTGCTTGGGAGCAGAGGCAACTGACACATAGATGTTCCCCAGAGATGATGTCTTGTTGTGGATTGATCCCCAAAAGCGATCCAAAGAAGGAAAGAATTGAGCCCTTAACTATGATCATACAATGTGTGTTAAATGCACCATTAGTTCCAGTATCAATTATATTTGACGAATCATTGCATATCCCATATGCTCATCATGCTTGCTATGTTTACTTTCATGGTCTAGCTGTTTAGAACCCACCTTATTTAAAACTGTTCACAGTGAGGATTTCAGGGAAATCCTTGATTGGTTATTGCAGTACAGCAATTCTGCAGATTTTATATCTGATTCATAAGTTCAGGAAGAGACTCTTTTATGTTAAAAGAAAGAATATTCTTTTTCAGCATATTGTCTTACATAAATCAGCATGTAACTGAGTCTGTCTCTCAGGATTTATAACAGCCTAGTATTTGGGTTAAACTGATCATGTTCTCTCTTTGTGAACCAGCAGTAACAGGGTGGGGAAGAGAGAAGCTGCTGTGTACTGTATTTTTAAAGAAAATAAAATAATTTTTTTTCAAGCGCATGTTGCAATATATTTTTTTTCCTTTCAGAGAAACTCTTGAGGAACTATGTTGGTTGTCAAGCTTGGCATTTATTTATTTATTTATTCACACTTGTATGCCGCCCTACTCGCAGAGCAACTCAGGGCTGTCCACATAGCATCACAAAAACATCACAGATATCAAACCCAACAAATCCCAATGAATAAATACAGACAATTAAAACAGTGATGGTTTAATTGTTTTAATACCTGTTTTTTTTTTAAATTCTTAGTAGACCATCTTGGTCTGGTTGGAGAAAGCAGACAATAAATTAAAGAAATACATTCACACATAATGTGTATTGAACAGTAATTTTCTGGTTTTTTATCATGGGAAAGCAATTGCATTATCTGTTATGGCAAAGAGGAATACGATTATCCAGCTCCCAGAAACTGCCATGTAGATCTGGTAACCTATGCTCAATTTTTTAAAAGAGGTTTGATATTAGAAGATGGAATCCCAAGTGCTGGTGATACCATAATCTATGAAGCCTGAAATGTCTTGAGACCATTTGGAACCTTTTCTATGATACAATGAACTGCTTCTGTCACGACAGCCGGCTGTCTTTCAGATTGTCTCACCATCAAGTTAGGAAAAAGGTAGGTAACTAGAGGTCTGCCAGGTGTTTTAGACTACAAGTCTACACTTTGATCAGTGCTCAGATATTATGTGGGCTGTATCCCAAATGTCTAAAGAGCACCAAATTGCTAGGTGGTTAGCTAAAGGATTCCATGTTTCAGACATCAAACCACACATAATATGCTCAGTCAACTGGGATCCTACAAGTTACCATCTTCGTATCATTCTAGCATTAAGCAAACTCTTCCAGTTTTTTACCATGCAACATTAATTCACTGTGTAATGTTTTCACCTGTCTGACTGAATTTCTCTGCTGAGTTTATCTGTATTGATTAGTATATATACTGCTTTTATCATACAGAGTGGCTCATGATAAAAATTTTAAAATGCAAATAAAACTAGGCAATGTACAGGAAATATTTTATACTGATATTTTGTTACTTTTATGGTTGTTCAGCTGTAAACTTTGAAAATCTTGGAAATGAAGTAGAATAAAAATCAACAGAAGATTAAAAACAACACTTGATTGTATTGTAGAGAGATGTTTTCCATTGCTTTTGCGCTTGTCACCTAGGCCTGTTTGGGTGAAATTTTTACAAGCATATGAAGCCCTAGGGGCAGTTTCTAAATATCCACCATTTTATAAGGCCCTTCAAAATCAACTTGGATGTTTTCTCCTGTAAGCTGACTTTGAAATGTGAAATCGTGGTAAGGCATATGGGGATACCAGCTGGGTGCATATCTATACTGATGTCATATGTATTCTCCTGCATATTTATAATTATGAAATGCCGAAGACATGTGGTGACAGCAGCTGGGCTTGCATCACCAGGTTTTAAGCATCTTCGTTTTCGCAATACAGTATATATCAAAACAATGTAACTATTTTTTCCATTGTAATTTACATGGATACCTGCAGTTTCTTTCAAAAACAAAAACATTTTAGTGTGCTTTATGGAGAATGCTTTGAGGCTGCTTTGCCCATCATTTCACACTTGTGGAGTGCGAAAGCTTTGTAGATTATTTTACAGCATTATAGAAGTGCCTGAAATCCTCCTCTCCTATGTGCCATGCTGAATGTAGGTGTGAGAATTTGTGTCCTCGAATTAGCATAACCCATTCAGAAGAAGAGGATGAAAGTGGTTTATCTGTCATGAAGACATAACAAGAGAGACATGTGAGTGAAAATCATAGCCTGGTGGCAGAGATTACTCCCAAGTTGCAAATAGGCCACAGCACTGCCACTTCACTAAGCATACAAATTGATCAGTTTTAATTATGGCTGCCATTTGCTCAATTTGGGGCATTTATCTTTTTGTCCACCTGTCCATCCCTCTTTTCTACAGGTAGTGCAATCTACCTTGCAGCAAGTTCTGAATACAAATCATTTAATTTTTATTTATTTATTCATATTTCTATACCTCCCTCTTCTCCAGGGCAACCCAGGGTGGTTTACATATTACAAAAAAGCTACACAATACAACCCAAACCCATCATCCCAGAACTTCAAAATCCCAACTATAAAAATTTAAAAATTTTCAAGATTTTAAATTTTTTAAATCAGCCGATTCCCATCATAATTAAAAGATTAAAAACTAAATCCCAGGGATAAAAGATTAAAAGACCAGGGGGGAGAGGGAGCTCAAATTAACCAGTGAGCTGGGGTCATGGTACAGCCATGTTTTTTAAGTTCTTGCTAAAAGACAGCAAGTCCATCTGTAGACGTAGCTCAGTTGGTAGGAGGTTCCATAGGGCAGGAGCAGACAAAGAAGGTCAGGCGGGACATGGGTCCAGTGCACAAGCAGTAGCACAAACAGATCCAAGGAGCTTGTCCACTTCATCAGGGACAACTGGATCAAACCGATCCCAGATAACATGGCTAGACTGCACTCCCGCCAACCTCAGCTCTACATTCTCCACACTGGGATTAAACTTTGAGCGAATCAGAGGGATTTTCTCCATCAGATAATCAGCAAAGTCCTGCCAGCCAGTGCCCGACTACTCTCTACCGAGGAGGGATCTGGTCACCCAAAAGAAGGTTGATGGGCAGTTATCCGCAGAGGCAATGGGGGTGGTGAAATACTGGCATTTCACCACCCCTATTGCCACAAGGTAGGCTTTAATAGCAACTCTAACCAGTGTTCGATCAGACTCGCTGTGGGTCTTCACCCAGCAGTGCTCCAGACGTCTCTTTGCCTGCTTGAGCTCCCTTAGCTCTTCAGTAAACCAGGGGGAGGATCAATACCCATGGGCGCAAAGAGGCCGTAATGGTGGGATCACGTCCAAGGCTGCAGTCAACCTCTCATTCCAAAGGCCTACAAGAGCCTCAGGTGAATTGCATTGCTGGTCCAGAGGAAAACACCCCAGTTCCCTCTAGAATCCTTCACAGATCCATTAGTTGCCTACTGATCCTACCTCCCTGCAGTGAAGCCTCGCCCCCAGAATGTTCAGGGTCACCAGATAGTGATCTGACCATGGCACAGGAGTAATGTCTAATTTCTGTAATTTCAGATCACTCTGCCAATGCTCCGACAAGAAAACTAAATCCGGGTGTGGCCGGTGCTCCTAGTAGGGCCCTGAATTACCTGAGTCAGGCCCATAAAAAAATTGACAAATCATGTCAATTTTTTTACTGCTGCTGTTCTTTAGTCGCATAGTCATGTCCAACCCTTTGTGACCCATTGACCATCTTTCTCAACCTGCCCAGCTCTGTGGCCATTGCATGTTACACCTTGATTAGAAGAGACCTTGAATTTGCTCATCTACAGCTGACACTGGACAGCAGAGCAGGTACGGAGGCTCCCTGGTCACATTCTTCCCCTTAATGACAATATACATTATATCCCTATTTAAATACTGTCTCCCTCTCTTTTTGATTGTTTTTATATGTAAATTACTTTTTAAAAAACATATACAAAAATTGCATTTTCTCTTGAACTAGCCAATGCTGTAGCATTGGACGGGCTGTCAGTGGGTTTTTGTATGCTAGACAGCTCTCTCTCTCTGTGTACTCACGCGCATATACACATGCTCATAGGGGGAAGGTACCCAACATGACCTGTCATGCTGAAGGTGAGAGATCTCCTGGGAGCTGGAGAATTCTCAGCAGGCCTTTGGTCTTCTGGTGCCAAAACAGTCTGTCTTAATGAGAACTGACAAACCGGTGAGCTTTCTTCACATCTTCACTTGAATTGCGGTAATTATTTCTAACTGTGCATATAATCCTAGGGAGGGTTTATGCAAATCTGTACATCTTTGGTCCCTTTTTTAAATCATGCATTTCATTTAAAAAACCCACAATGTGTAAATGGGCACCCTAATTGTTGCCATGGTTTTAAGAAATCCTGCCACTTAGAAATCAAAAAATATACCAACTCAAAGCAGAAATACCATACTTTTAAAATGAACTTATATGTTATGTTCAGGAATCAGAGCAGTGCCTGTGCTCTAATGTATTATGAATGACCTTAAGATTAATTAGAAACTTCATTATGCTGTATTTCTGCTATTCACATCACAGCTAATAATGAGAGATGTCAGGAATAGCAGTCTACCAACAGGCTGAAGGCCAGACCTTTCTCATCCCTAGGGAACCTGGATAATTAACTTAGTGATTGCAGCTCTAATAGTTCTAAAAATAGTATGCAATGCTGGCTTTAGAAAAATAAAAGAATTGTCATGAACCTTCTTTGATTTTGACTTGCCCAGAAAAGAAAGAACATTAATGTGATTGTTCTCCCATCTGTTAGTCCACTTTAATATACTAATTAAAAATGCAGAACCTACTTTGAGAACTCTGTTAGCTATCTGAGCAATTGCAATACACTCCAACTGGGTGGCTATAAATTAATTCAAAGCAATTAAATAAGCAAACAAACAAAAACAATTTATAGGGAATGGAGTAAAGTTTAGAGATTGTGTTTGATGCCTACTCATTAAACTATCAAACTACAGTACAAGTACTTCCATTTGAATGAAAAAAGCAGAGGGAATAGTCTGGATCTTTCTTGAGATTTATATTTTTGTGTGAATCAGTTTAGCAGTTCTTCTTACATGTCTAGCCAGATGTGAAACTGCCAAAATGAGGGCACCTTTTGGTGTAATTACAATCTTCCGGAAGGCTCTTTCTGTGTACCCCAGTTTAGCAGTTAGGGTTGATATACTTACTTAGGTTGAATTTTGTTTGGTTGCTTCCTTGGTGTGGGCCTTTCTTAGGGACAGCACACTGTTGTAGGATGCAGCCAGATGGTTGAGACCAATAAGGAGGGTGGGGATTGTAACTACCATATATGCCGGCATATAAGAAGACTGGGCGTATAAGACAACCCCCCAACATTTCCACTCAAAATATAGTTTGTTATATACTCGCTGTATAAGACTACCCCCTCTTCTGCACACCTTCCACACCAAATAAAACGTAAAAGAACATCAGATTTGATTTCAACATGTTAATTTATATTCAAATGCTTATGACATGCAGAAAAACTGTCACAAGGCTGTATGTTATCAAACATGTATAGTAAACATAAAACAGTGAAAGTTTATTAAACGTAATTCACCAAAGACAATTCACTAAAGCTGAATGAAACAATAAACCTATGGGAGCTGCCATGCTGTTTGTTTTCTAATCTGTTAACCAAACTGGAACTGTCAAAGATAGAAGGAAGATAACAAATAGAGGGAGAGAACAAGTGCCAGGCAAGTCCCTAGCAAGTTTGCTGGCGTGACAATTTCCCTTTAAAAGCCTTCAAAATCCTGTTCGTCATCTGATATTAAAAGTTGTTATCCAATCCATCCCATAGGACCTTAACGTTATTCGATGCAATTCTCCCCAGATTGCTTAATGTTATGCGAGGTAAACGTTAATGGAGGTAAATGTTAACGGAGGTATTACTGTATTTTATTCAACTGAAGTGCACCCGGCGTACAAGATGGGCCCCCCACTTGGAGGCATGTTTTTCAGGGGTAAAAAGTCATCTTATACCCCAGCATATATGGTAATACAAAGGATAAGGTAAGAGAAAGCAGATCTCTACCTCCTGAGAGGCAAAGTATCACTGTTGGTTGATGAGTTGTCTACCACAATGCTTTCCTAGGCATCCAAGCATTCTGGGATAGTTGTGTACACGCAGGGATTGCCCTGTTACTCTTAAAAAGTAAGAGAAATACAACTTGAGAGCTGGGTAAACAGGTGTTTTTCAACTTCACGTCCCATGAGGTATAGCCAACGATGATGGGTGAAGGGAATTCAAGGACCACAGCATCTGATGCCCCAGTGTATATGGATATTAGGTCGGTCATTGTCTGCTACTCGTATCCAAGTATATATTTTTTCCTGAAAATCTAGGGTAATGCCAGTGGGTTGCATTGGTGTGCATTGTTGTGATCATGGAGCCATCACCTGCAGTGTGTATGAAATGAGACCTGCAGGATTTAACACCAGGACTACAATGGACTGCTGCAGCCTTGAGGATATTAACAAGGCGCACCTTCACAACCAGTCCATCTAACATGGCCTCTTCCACCTCCATGACCATTGGGAATAATAATAGCGAAGTGGTCTCTCCTCTGTTCATTTTGCTGTTGAGCCCGATCTGATAGTTTCCAATGGCATTTCCTGCACTGTGGGGGACCATCACCCCACCTAAAGGGGCTCATCTACCTGTAGCCATTGGCCCCTTTAGGGATTCAGGTTATTTAACACTGCCCAACACTCAGCGTCAGGTTGCTGGCTGTATGGTTTACTCCATTACCATAGTGGGATGTCTGGCCAGACATAAATTAGGTCAGTAGTGATAAAAACAATAGCTAAACAGCTTTTCTCCAAAACATTATGTGGATGGATGGTGAAGAAGGCAATTATTCCAGGGCCCTCCAGTTTTCACCTTATTCAATGGAATGTTTTATCTTTATAAACTTGTTTGTTATCTTTGATTGACCTGCGATAGCACAATGAACGTTTCAGCTCACCTGCTTGGTCTGAAGGGCTTACCAGTGTGTTTAGCTCGAGTTATTCTGTCAACTTGGGGCCCATCACACAGCAGAGGGATCACCACAGTTCGTTCGCTGAAGCTCTTGATGCTATTTCACACAAGCGTTCGGAGGAGTGAAATTAAATGTTCTCACTGCAGATCCTCTGTCCCGGAGCCCGAAGGAGGGCCACCCTTGTCTCCGGGCCCGGATTGACCCCAGTGAAACCCTCATGGCCACCCCCCAAGGACCCGAGGGCGCTTGGGAAGCCCTGGGATCCCCGGACTCACCATGCCCCCGACTCGACGCCACCCCACTTGCGCCGGAGCCGCGTGCTCCAGCCTCCTCCACTGTGCCCGCTGGCACTATCTCCAACTCTGCCAGCACTATCTCCAACTCTGCCGACACCTCCGCGGCAGAATCTTGAGGCTCTGACTCCGCCTCAGCCGATCCTGAGCCCGACTGGGCCACGGCTCCCCTCTCTATCGGCTCGCTCAATTCCATCCCCAAATGGGGCCCTAACAGGTCTTGGGATGGAGGGATGTCGGACCTCCTGCCTTCCAGTTGCAGGACCCTCTCCTCCAGCATCCGAATGGCCTCCCACTAGGATCCTCATCCCTTCTTACCCCCTCATCCGGAACTAACAAGTTGGGACCGAGGAACCTCCGTTCCCCCTCCAGCCTCGTCCTCCAGGGCCCTCACTCTCTCCTCAAAGGTTTCCACCTCAAACTCCTCCTCAGAGGACTCATCCACCGCCTCTTTGCTTCCCTTCGCTTGAGAAGCCATCTCGTCCACCACCCCCAAAACTTGCCCCCTCTTCCTAGACATTCTCTAGGCCTGAATTTCACTAGCTAACCTACGCACATCCGCACCTGACCAATTCCCAACCCACAAAGATTATTCTCGAAACCAAAACCCAACTCCCCAACAAGACACAGACCCCAATTATGTTGACCAATCCCCACCTTCCACGCCGTCGTCTTCCTATCACCAGTCACCCCGGGTGGGGTGGGGCGGCAAAGACCTTTCTCTTGCAGCAGGCGCTGCCTCGAAGGTACCCTTCTCACTGCAGAACACGAGTGGCTCTACGTCTTTTTCAAGAAGCAAAGGATGCTTTCATATATTTAGGCTAACAGTGATAGGTCTGTGAGCTGGTTTTTGGGGGACATAGTTTCCCACCCAGTGGTGAGCAGCCAAAAATTTTACTACCACACTGTGGGCGGAGCCAACATCATGGGCAGAGCCAACATCATAATGTCATGGGCGGAGCCGATGTCATGATGTCATGGACGGAACCAATGATGTGGGTGGAGCCAACGTAAAAAACCCATAAAAATAAGTACACATAAAAATAAAAATTAAATAGATGTAAAAATACATAAAATGCACATTAAAATAAATACACATTAAATAGACATAAAAACACATAAAAATACACCTTAAAAATAAATACACATTAAAATACACACACACACCCAAAGGGGAGCAGGCTATAGGGAGCTTCAGGTTAGCAGCTTCTCTTCTTCCTCTCCACTTGGGAGGACAGCAAGGAGGACATGCATGCGCCCCAAGCACTGTAGGCGCGCATGCACACCAAGCGCTTGACACGCATGCGCAGTTGGTGACTGGCGAAAAGGTAAGCCCCCAAAGTGGTTTTCCCAAAAAAAAATAAAGCCGCTACCGGTTCTCCGGGACACTGAGACAAGTTACTACCAGTTCTGATGAACTGGTGCAAACCTGTTGCTTCCCATCACTGTTCCCACCCCCACCTTCAGCACTGTCATATGAACATCATTCCTTCTGAGCTGGATAGTTAAATGCGAATTTGTAAATGCCTGAGTCATACATCATGGCATACACATGATAGTTGGCAGGGTATCTTTCCAATGCCCAGGCCCCTACTTTCCCCACATACAGAAGGTGGAAAAACTAAGGTGAATTATCTTTGCCAGTTCCAAAATTAGATTAAACCCACATTTGAATATGTTATTTTGCATTAGCACTGGGTTTTTTTTAAAGCAAATAGTTCATATGATACTTATTCATGGATGACAATATTAGGAAGACTTTACCTTGTATTCTTCCCCCTCCCCCCCCAAAAAAAAAGGCATTTTAAAAGTGAAAAGTGCCACAAGTGTTCAAATTCTCACAAATGATCCTCTTGAAATGTCACATTTTGAGGTAATAAGTACCCATTTACCTGTTACTTGTTCAGCCAATAAAAGTTTTATAACTGACAGGGCTTGCATTACAATCCTCAAAAGTATCAAAAGTGCCACTTGTTACTAAAAAGAAAAGAAAAGAGAGAGGGGCAGAAATTTATGATGTTATTTTTAGAGCATTACCTCTAGGCTGTCCATTTAGGGGACATGAAAGGAGCCTCATTCGGGCGTCCCCTGAGCGGAGTTTCTCCAGCAAAAATCCTTTCAACCCAGAGTAATTTCTGACACAAAATATATTTATCAGCCCATTGTATTTCACTGTAATAGCAGGGAGCAACAGGCAGCTCCCTGTTAACTGCATTTTTACCACCAACTATGTGGAGAAGTGCTTGTAGGATTTTCTTCTCAAGTGCAAAAACAATTTGGCTGGCTTTGTCATAGGCAGAGTATCAAATATTGCTTTGTCCCCAGAATAGCAAAATATCTTGGTCTATCTTGTTCTCTTAATAAAGTTTTACTGCGCCTTCTAAAATGGTGTTCACAATATACGCTGTAAATGTAATATAAACATCAATTTGAATCAGCAGTATAGCACACATATTGTCTGTACACCTGCAAACACTAAGAACAGTCAAGTTATGATCTCCAAAACCCCAGATTGTGTCTCTGTGTGAGATAAAATACAAAATATTTTCAACAAACCACATGGTTAAATAGAGGAAAATCCATCAAACACAGCTAAGTGAGTAAACATTGGAGCTGCAATTCTAAAATATATAGATTTTTGAAAAGTTGCCATATTGGTCACAGCAGTCTGCCATTATTTTACATATGTTTCTCTATACAGTATACATTTTATTTAAACCACACTATTCTGATGTTTTTGCATACAGCGAGAGAAGAGGAAGGAGGATGGAAAGTTACATCAGCCAATGTTGCTGAGCTACAACTCCCATCATTCCCAACCATTGGTTATGTTGGGGAGAACATGGTCAATGAGAGATGTAGTCCATCCCCCCAAAAAAGTGCTATAAGCTTTCTTGGATTATACATGAATCAAAGGGGGGGGGGGGAACAGTCATTTCAGCAGTTGACTTTCAGCTGCGCTCAGACTTTCAGTATCTAATCTAAACTCAATCCAATCTACTTTACTGGGCTTTTATGATGATAAATTAGGGAGGGGAAAGCATGAAGAGTTCTTTAAGAGTTGAAGAAATAATTGGATAACACTGCACAAGAACAATTTTGCTACTGGGAATAACACATGTGATTTACATGATACTGAGTGTGTTGATTCCAAATCTGAACTCAGAATTTGCCTACCATGTACCGATTTTAAGACCTGCTATATCTGTTCAAATGGTCGTTAATTGGGTAATGCATTTTTACATGGGAACATTATAACAATTGCAGCTACCACTATGCTTGCTGCCACCTCAGCTGAATCACATCACCTGGTGGCATGCATGTTACAGCAATGAAACCATCTTATTAGATAGTAGAACTAGGTCATAGTGAGTCTGTTTTATTGCTAACGATAAGTAAGCACAGCTGTGTTAATAAACTGGACAATTTTTGCAACATTTGTAGCAAATATACCTTGCGTGATCAATGTAAGAACCTAACCAAGAGGGTGAGATTTGCTAATTTCAGATCCTGATGTCCTAAGCAGAATCGGACTTCAGATTTGGGTTCTGTGCATTTGATTTAGTATAGGACATATGGATTAGACCAAGTAGCAGACTTTTTTTGTGATGCAGTGTAATCAATTAAAAAGAATGAAAGTGCGCTGGAAGCAAGTGCTTCCGGCGCGCGCTTTGCAGCCCCAGAACCGGGATGCACAGTGATGATGTTCCAGGGCGGGTCTAGCCCTATTTAAGGGCTTGCCCCGGCCCCGGACGCCATTCTGGGCTCTGGAACAGAGCGGGTGGCTGCTCACGGCCGTGCGGACCAAGCAGCAGCCATTTGGCTGACTCTGTGCGGGGCGGAGCGCGGCGCTTGGCTGTGCATGACGCGGACTTCGGGCAGCTGCCTTGTGCGCTGCCCTGCACTGGCGCGGTTGGCTCCGGGAATTCCTGGGGCTGCCCGCGTGCCTCTAGGACTCACGGCTCTGGCCCTGGGCCCCAGACTTCCTCGCCGAGCACCCCCGGCCTCCTGGGCGGGAGCGCTTTGTGCTTTCGGGCCCGAGCCACATCGGGGCCCGACTCTCCTGCTCGTTCAGCCCTTTGGCCAGGCTCCGACCGGGACCATGGTGATGGCGCCTAGGCGCCAGCGAGCGGTGACTCTGGCTGCCGGGCCGCGACGGGTGGGGCATAGGCCCCCAGCCATGGGCCCATGTGGAGCCGGGGGAGGGGGAGTGCCCCTGTAGGGGGAACTGCTGGCCACCACTGGCCCCGCCTTGCCCTGGGTCAGGGCCCCTTCGGCCCGCATAGCGGCACACCGTCTGCAGTGGCCCCCACGGCCCGTGGGGGGGCCGGACTGGAACAGCTGGTTGGACAGCTCCAGTTGCGCATCACACAGCTGGAGGCGGAACTGGCCCGCCAACGCCAGCCCCCCGGCCCACCGCCGGGATATGGTGCCTATGCCCTCCCCTTGCCACTGGACGCCCCAGCCGATGAGTGGTACAGTGGGGTTCCAGGGGAGGCGCTGTTCGACGAGGGCCCCCCGGATCTGGGTGACTGGCCCATGGACCCCGGCCTGACTGAGGAGCCTGGCACAGATGCACAGCTCTGTAAGTATGGTGGTCAAGTTAGCACACTAGCCGGCTCGGCACAGACGCCCACTGTGCCGCAGGCAGGGGGGGACTGGCCTTGGCCCCGGTCCGCGTTGTCATTCCTGGGTGCGGCTGGACAGTTCCGGGGGCTGGGCCAGCCTCGCCAGGGTGCCGCGGGCCCGCGTACATACGGGGGTGGGTGGATCCATGGGGTTATGACCTGGGATATAACGCTGTCCCCAGGACCATGGTCCCTTTTGGGGATCAGTCCCTTCCCCTGGGAGCCCACCTCTTGCCAGCCACCAGGGACAAGATCTGGAAGGGGGAGTATGTGGATATGTTCAGCCTCCTTAACAGGGACTCTGAGAAAGCAGATAAGGACAAAAAGGATGAGCAGGAGTTGGAGATGTTGCGACGCAAAAAGCCGCCCCGCATCTGGGCAAACTGGTTGCCCGGCTACTTGATATTCATGGGGGTTTCCTTGAGGGCGCACCCGGGGAGGGGTTCACAATTGACCCAGTATCTGGACATCATTTATTGGGCCTATGTAGATTTCCCTGGACAGGCTTGGCTTCAGTATGACCAGAACTTCCGTATGATGGCTGCCATGTGGCCAGGGATGCGCTGGGATGTGCAGCACATGCCTCTGTGGCTACAGCTGATGACCCCATCCTGCCCGGCCCTCGGGGAGTGCTATGATTGTGGCCACCTACTGCTGCGTGCTCCAACACAGTTTCCCCGCCAGCTGGCGGGGCAGGTGGTTCAACCACGCATACGGAGTTTGCCTCGTCGGGACGGTGTGGCCGAAAGCCATGCCGTTTCCGGCACGAGTGCTCCATATGTGCTGGCCCCAATGCGGCCTCGGCTTGCCCAAGAGTGTCCGGCGTCAGGGGTCACCAGCAGGGCCAGTTCCATCGTTCTGCCCCAGACCCCGCCCATGCTCCCACAGGGGCCAACGCCAATTAATCTGCCTGTGCTCGCCCGGTTGCTGGGGCAATACCCCAGGGGACCCATGCATTATATCTCCTGGAGGGTTTTGAATGTGGATTCTGTATACCGTATGTTGGTCCCAGGTGGGCTTATCAGGCCGCCAATCTCCGGTCGCTTTTTGGCCTTGAGCACGTTGCCCGGGAACAGATATTCAAGGAGGTTTCGTTGGGCAGGGTGGCTGGGCCATTCGACTCCCCGCCATATGCTAATTTGAGGGTGTCACCATTGAGCCTTGTCCCCAAAAAGGTACCAGGGGAGTACCGCTTGATTCATCACTTATCTTTTCCTGAAGGGGAATCAGTCAATGATTGCATACCACATGAACTTTGCTCTGTCCGGTATGCTTCCTTTGACGATGCCATTGCCATGGTCCAGGCCTGTGCCCCTGGCGCAGTCATGGCCAAGTGTGACGTCAAGTTGGCATTCCGGCTGCTCCCTGTCCACCCCTATGATTTTGACCTGCTGGGCTTCTCATTTGCAGGACAATATTTTGTGGGTAGGGCCATGCCTTTTGGTTGTTCCGTCTCCTGTGCGGCGTTCGAGCGTTTTAGCTCGTTCCTGCACTGGGTACTTGTGCAACAAACGGGCGAAAAGGGGGTGGTACATTATTTAGATGACTTCCTTTTCTGTGGTCCGTGGGGTTCGGGTGTCTGCCAACGGCTCCTGGGGGCTTTCGGTCAGCTGGTGGGTGAATTGGGGTGCCCCTTGCCCCTGAGAAGACTGAGGGCCCGGCCACTGTACTGACCTTCCTGGGTATCGAATTGGATACGGGTGCCCAGGCGTCCCGGCTGCCGCGCGACAAGGTCGAGCGTATCCGGGAGGCGATTGCTGCAGTGTTGGCCAAACGCAAGGTGTCCCTGAAGGAACTGCAGGAGCTTCATGGCCTCTTCAACTTTGCCTGCCGGGTGGTTGCACCGGGCAGAGCGTTCGCCCGTAGGCTGTGCAATGCCATGAGGGGCCTCAGGAAGCCTTTCCACCTCACCAGGGTGACGGCTGGGATGCGCTCTGACCTCACAGTGTGGCTTGGGTTTCTTACCGATTTCAATGGTGTCACCTTTTGGTGCGCTGCAAGGCAGGTGGGTTCGCAGCTCCAGGCACACTCTGATGCGTCGGGGGCTTTCGGATATGTCATGTACTTCAATGGCCACTGGTGCTGTGGTCCGTGGCCGGGCTCATGGCACAGGAGGGGGATCACCAGGGACCTTACGTTCCTGGAGCTTTTTCCCATCCTGGGGGCCCTTATGATTTGGGGTGGGGAGTGGCAGGACACTGAGGTGACGTTCTGGTGCAACAATCTCGCAGTGGTGCAGGTGGTTAATTCCCTGACGTCCAGGTCACCCAGGGTCATGCGCTTGGTAAGTGCATTCGTGCTCCTGACCTTGCGTCTCAACTTGGTATTCAGGGCCAGGCATGTGGCTAGGGTGTCTAATTTTATCGCTGGTGCTTTATCCCGTTTGCAGGTGGTGTGCTTCAGGACCCTAGCACCGGGGGCTACCGAATGTCCATCGGAACTGCCGCCGCAGATTTGGAGCCTTGGCGAGGAGAAGTAGCGAGGGCGATTGGCCTTTCTCTGGCCCCTCGTTCTCGTAAGGGTTATGAGGCTGTGGCCGCTGGCTTTTGCTTGTTCAGGATATCAGCCGGCCTTCCGGCGGCCTGGCCCATCCCGGTGCAGCATACATTGCAGTAATGGTTGCGCTACATGGGCGGGGCCTTTCACCACGGACCATTAGGAGCAGGCTGTCTGCTCTCTCGTTCCAAGCCAGGGCTATGTGACTGCGTAATTCGCTTGGGAACTTTCAGATCACGAAGGTGCTGGAGGGGTGGTCGCGGGAGCGTGGCTGCCCCACGGACAACAGGTGCCCGATTTTGCCAGACCAGCTTGGCGCCCTGGCTACTCTGTGGCCACTGCTTTGCGACAGCCCATTTGAAGCGGTCCTGTTCCATGCGTCCACTTCAGTGGCTTTCTTCGGGGTCCTGCGCATTAGCGAACTGGTCATGGGTAGTAGGGCAGATCGCTCAGGCAAGGCCCTTCTCCTGTCGGATGTGGTGCTCTGTGGTGACAGGCTGCGGCTAACAATCAGGAGCTCCAAGACTGACCAGTGGGCAATGTTCTCTAGCCTTTGCCAATAGTTGCCCACACACTTTTAATGTAATCTGCACCATAATTATAGATTGGAACCAAAGTGTTATGAGCAATATTGTTACCTATGATACAATACTTTTTTATTTACGATATTGCAAGTACATTACTTTTACAAAGTAATGTAACAACCGCTATTTGGTAAAGTTATTAGATTTTTAGTAGAAAATTTAGCTGTTGCTTGTAAAACATTAGTGACTTAAATCATTCTGTAAAATTTAGGATGACCTTTTTTGTTCATGTTTCAGATTTTTAAGTAATAAAAATGTAAAACTATCACATCCTGACAAGTTTTGTGTAGTGTATAGTCATTTTATATAATGAACAACAACCAGTTATTAAAATAATCTCAAAAAGTGACAAGTGGGAAGTTACTTTTAAAAAGTAACCTCTAGGTTCTCATTGGATTGTAAAAATATCTGTAGGTGTTTTATCATTGAGACTCTCCAGTTCACAGTGAATATGTTTTCTGCAGTGCAAAGATAAACAAAATCTAGGAAAGGGTAGCTGAAGTATTAAGGGCAAGGAGGAGAAATGAAAGGGGGGGGGAATATCACCCCTGATAGTGCCTAGTATTATAAAACTGAAATGAATAAAGGAAAATGTTACTAATTTGAGATCAACATGAGAGAAGAAATAACCTTGATTATTCCATAATATAATCAGATAAATGCAGCACTGCGGATAGCAATTGAAAGAAGTCTCTAGTGAAAAAGCCGCCAATTGAAATTACTGTTAATAATGCAAAACTCTACTTGCATATCTGAAGACCGCCCTGTAAGCTTCAGCTGAAATCTTTACTGCTTTTCATTTTGCCACTGCTTTTCATTTTGCCACTGTACAGAGGATACCTGTAAATGTTTAAAAAGAAGTTATCTATGTCTTAGATGAAAATGCACAAAGATCACATCTAATTTCATTAACCAATCAATTAAACCTCAGTTCCAGTCTGACTTTCAAAGGAGTTTCCAAATAGCTCAGTTATTAATACTTCTTGTGTTTGTTTCATTTGCTGACTGGAGTTCACAGATTTTCACAAGTATCATCTGAGTGTCAGCTCAGAGGTAGAGGGTAGGTTCTGCATAGAAAAGGTCTTAGTTTCACGACATTTTGAAGTAGGGCTTTAAATATAGATTTGAAAATCGGTCAGTATCCTCTTCTCTGAGTTTCTTGATTTCCCATCAGCCATCTCATTCTATCCCAGGGGTGGTTAACCTACGGCCATTTCATGTGGCCCACCACTGTTCTCACAGCTACAAGAAGTGGAAGTGGATGTGTTTATGACAGCCGAAAAAGTGCCCACACATGTGTAAATGCACCTGCCATAAACTCTGCCATAAATTCACCTGCAGCTGTCCTAAATGCATTTACAACAGTCACAGAATGTTTTATGGCAGCATTTATGGTGGGGGCATGGTCTGGCCCATGGCGCTGTCTCGAGGCATGGTCTAGCCCATGGCCCGAAAAATTTGGGAACCCCTGTTCTATCCTATCTATGGACTGGGTTGTAAGAGGTTTGTTTCCCCTGTGTTTTTTTTAACCAGAATTCCCAAAACCATCCACCAGCATGGCTACTGTTTATCAAAAGTTACCAAGGGGGGAAAATAGGTGGCATTTCCAAGTTGGTTTCTTCTCAACATAGAAATTCCCTAACGTGTACATTTTTGCTCCCTTTTTTCTAATGTATCCATCACATATACACATTTTCTAAACGCTTTGTGATTAAAACTTGCTTTTGTGCATTTTCCAATGATAAGCATTTTTCAGCTGTAAACATTTTTATGCATAGTTTTTATGCATAGTTTTTTCTATTATGTTGTAGGTTTTTGCATCATAACCATCATAAAAGTACAGATTTCCAAGAAAATGTGTGTCCTATTCTATTGGCAGTTTTCAAAATGTGAACAGTTTTCATATACTAATGTAAATCCATTTATTCCCCTTCCTCAACACACATGCACAAATTCCTATCTGAGAAAGGTTTTTGCCAGAAATCAGGAAATCTAGAACCAGTCAATTTCAACTGAGCTTAGAGAAACAATGTCAAAACAGCAGAACTTGGAGAATTTTGTTTTTGGAACTACAACGTCCATGTGACTGGAAGGGATTCTGAGAGTTGTCATTTGGAAAAGTTACTTTTCCGAACTCTGACACTAAGCTAGATGGAGCAAGAGTCTGATTCAATTTAAGGCAGCTTCCTGTGATGCCAGGCATACTTCTAGTAGGTGTGTCATTCCATCTTTGGAAGCCAGCCTAGTCATAATTTTTGAATCTTCACTGTTGAGATGGTGTGCAAGAACAGCCCTTCACAGTAGTGCTGGAGGTGATGGGTTTCAAAAGTGACAACTTATCTGAAGTTGGAAGAGTGCTGTTGTCAACAGCGTTCGAAAGAGTGAGCTCTCTTGGCAGGTGCCACAGCCTCTGCAGAGCATATTAGACTTTCTAATGATTGATGCTCTTGAATCTCATCATGAAGATTCAAGCTAAAATCTTTGATGGTAGTGTGAAGTCTTTTGATCTCTGAGTTCAGAATTCAGCCCTCAGTTGTCATTTACAATACTGTATACAGTATTCCTGGGAATGGCCTTTGGGATTTTAAACATCATCTCTCCGGATTTATATTGTTGAAACTTTGTCTATTGCACAAAGTATGAGAGCTGAATATATAATTTCAATTCCCAAGGGTTTTACTTTACTTTTTATTAAACTGTAGGGAATATATTTAATTTAGATTTTCTTCATAGTTCTTTAATGATGGTTGATCTGACTCTATTTTCTTCTTTGTAAAGAACATATCTTATTAATATTTTTATTGCTAGGGGAAATATGGCTACATTAGCCATTACAATGTTAAAATGCATGAAAGTTTACATAGCAGAATGTAAGTTTAAACAGAATATAAGGTGTCAGAACAAATCAAGCGAAGCAAAAACAAAAAATGGAGGGAAAACCAGAGGACAGGGCTAAATGACAACGCCAATGCATGGGAACTCAGGTGTTTTTTCTGCTAAACAAAGTCTTGTCTATGACAGGAAATCCTTTATACTCCTGAGAATAATTCAGTAGGCAGTAGATAGAGTCAAACCAGCTAAGGAAGATTAAGTGGAACAGTTACAGCTACAAGAAGCAGAAATAAGGCATAAAAATAAGGATGGGAAATAAGGATGGGAGAAGCTGTTGTTATTCTTAGTTAGTTTGTTTGTTTATATGTCACCTTTTTCCATAGGGCATGGGTTCTCAGCCTACAGTCTGTGGGCCAGATCCGGTCCATGGCACCATCCCTCACTCCAGCCACTGCTGCCAGAATCAGCCATGGACTGATTTACAGCCTCCGTAAATGCATTTACAACAGCCACAGACTCATTTATGGCAGCCATAAATGGAAGGGGGACAACTAGTCTGGCCCTCTCAACTGTTTGAGGGACTTGAAAAGGTTGGGAACCCATTCCATAGGGGATACAAAGCAGCTCTGCTTTTCCTTTTTTTTTTTTTTTTTTGGGAATCTTGAACACTATTTTCTAGCGGAAATGAAGGGTATAAACAAAGAAACTAACAACTAAATATCTCGTCTTACTACCTGATACTTGAAGAAAGATCATAGTTAGAAAAACAGCTTCATAGACTATTCCTTACCTAGGCTACTTTAACATCTGCAGATTATACGACATACAGCACAACTACATCATTAAGCAAGCAAGGAAGTTCAGTAGTTGAAGAAGTAGCTTCACATAATTTCCTCTTATTGAGCAACCCCTAACATTCCCATCTCCATTCAAGGGAGGAGGGCGAGAAGACAAACAGACAAGTGGATTCTAACAGCTTGAGATCTTCCCATTACCAGTACTGATTTCTGCACTTGCAGGATTCTGAAGCTTCCTGGAGACACACAGAGTGGTTTATTGTACAGAATTTCATTCTAGAATTCAGGATGCTTGGTTTCAAATACTCACTCTGCAATGGAAGCTCACTCGAGTTTAAGGAAAGGAAACCACTCTCTGAAAGTCTGACATACTTTGGAGACCTCTATTAGGATTACCATAAGTCAGAATCAGCTTGGCAGTAGAGAACACACAAATCTTGTTGGGAATCCACACAAGGAGAGTGGACTACCAAATGCCTTATCCTCCATAGCATGGACAGTGCAAATCCAGCAATGATTAAATTTAATTAACTCCCAAGCCATATATCAGCCTTCAGAACAGTCTCTGAGAAGCCAAAAGTGAGCTTCCAGGGTGGCTGGTGAGAACCACAGCATGCACCGGGTGCAAAATGTCCTCCTTGCCCCTCCAAGGCTGCCCGTTTGAGTCCCATAGTGTCTCTGGTATTCCTTTCCTTGCTCTTTTCTATCTGGCATGTTGCTGCATTGTTTGACAAATGTGCTTTGCAAATGTGTCAGTCTTAAAATACTGCTCTCATTAAGTTGCCTACCTGTTAGTTCAAGCGATAGGCAACTGGAGTGTTTCTCCTTGGAAATAAGTACAGCTTTATGTATGATGTGAGGATGGGAAAGAAAGATTGAAAAAACAGAGATAATATATTAGCATTCCATAAATCCCTATAGCAATCTCACTTATTAATAGTACAAATAATTTTTGTGTGTGTTGAGGAGACGAAGTTCTACATCAACAATAATACAGTTGAGCCACATTTTAATAGAGCTGAATACATCTAATTTGAAATGAATAATTTATTGCATGAGCTTTCCTCTTTTTTTATGTGTGAACATTTCTTGATTTTATCTTTTTCACTCATAATTACATTGTAAATCAGGGACTAGTTTGGCTTCAGGCAGAGCAAGATGATGAAGATGAACATAGATTTTATGTGATGTTTTAGATGTTTGAAAGTTTTAAATATTTGCTCCTCAGTTTTAAATATTGCTGTTTACAATATCTTATGATTTAAAATTGTTTTATAAAGCATTGTAATTTTTTTTGGGCCGTGGGCCGGTCACGTGGTTCAGCGGGCCGGTCATGTGATTCCTCCCACCAGAAGCGGAAGTAAAATGCGCCTTGCAATCCGTTTTGCAACAGATATGTCTTGCAACAGGATGAGATAAAGTTTTAGGCTGCCATTTTCTCTGCTTAAACCAGGGGTGCTCAAACTACGGTCCCTGGGCTGGGTCCAGCCCTGACACCAATTCATCTGGCCCATGCCACCCTTGTCGATCCTGGAAGCACAAGTAAAATATGCCCGCACAGGTGCATGGGCTGGATGAATTTACATTGGAGGCTGGATCCAGCCCACAGGCCGTAGTTTGAACACCCTTGGTCTACATACAAAGTCCTTGTCAGTTTTGTAAACCAGCCACTGGGAAGAGAGGGATTTTAAAAAGTCAGGAGGTATACTGCTATATGATTCCTTTTAAAAAGCAAAATGCAAGGTGTGTGCTCTTCTCTGTTCCATTTCCAATTTTTTTTGTTCTGCCTTATCTTTCTTGTTCTGAAGGTGTTGCAAAGTCCCAGGCTTTGATAAAGAGCAATTTTACAATAAGAATGACAAGAAAGTGTTGTTTCTGAGGTAACCAGCATACTCTCCTTGATGTTTATTAGTTTTCCTGTGTAAGTGCCATCCCATCATATCAATATTTGTATTTTTGTTTGCACTTTTATATTGATATTTGTGGACTCTGTGAGCTGCTCAGAGCCGGTTGCTATCCAGGAGAGCGGCATACAAATCTAAAAATAAATCTAAAAAATAAATATTTGTGCTTTCCCAAGCTCTTTGCTTGTCACCCTGGTTGCCTCAGAAACGGACAAATATCTCTGTCCAAAGACGATGCAAGACTTTAATTTAGTGGCCTCCAAATGAGAAGAGAGGACTCACTTGGAAAGGTCCTGATGAAAGATTGAAGGCAAAAGGAGAAGGGGCAGAGGATGAGGTGGATAAATGGAATCATTGATGCGATGGGCATAGATCTGGCCGAGTTGCAGAGGATGGCAGAGGACAAACTAACCTGGTGTGAGGTGGCCCAATGGGTCACAAAGGGTTGGACTCAACTGTGCAACTGAGCAACAACAAAAATGTAATGCAAAATTGTATGAATTAACTCTCCTGTTTACAAAATCTCTCCTCTTCCTTCCCCTCACACAGTGCAGACTTCTAACATTGGAACCAGGCAAATTATGCTTTTATGCCATGTTTCTCTAACCTTCTTCTTCCGCTGCTGCTGTATCTGATTCTGAATACTGATGACCGTCATGGTGATCAGCCATGTAGACTGTCCTGAGAATATAATGCCATAGCCTTTCATCTACCTCCCACATCACAGCATGAAACCTGTACCATGATCCAGTTCCTCAAGTCACTTTTTGGTCCTGAGCTCTTTTGGCATACGAAGTCCTCCTCAGCCCCAGGCCAGTATTGATGTAGCTGCTGTCCTCCATCAAGATGGATTCAGGTGGGATTTAATCCACTTGGGGACCATCACACTTCCCTGTGGACTTCGGCACCCAAGCTGTTAGTCCTCAGGATTGTCAGGTTAGTTAATTGTTACCTGAAACTCCGCATTGAGTTGCTGGCAGTATAGTTACCATAGTATAGTCACCATAGTCAGTATAGTTACCATAGCAGGATAACCTGGCCAGACACTTTCTCTAACCTGGTGTTGTCAAAGTATGGTGGACTAAAGCTTCCATCACCATCAGACAAACCAGTTTTAGAGCATGTGGATGGAGTGGTGTAGTCCAACATGTCTGGAAACCACCAGGTCGAGATGACTGGCCTATGCAAACCACAGTTTTAACTTGCAGCCAATGGCTGCTGATTTCAGCTGCTATGTTCTGTGAAACTGGAATTATAAGCCAGCCACAGCTTTCCTCAAATGACAGTTTGCACAAGTTGGATGTAAAAGTACATGGTTGTTTGCCACTAGTTTGTAAATGAGAGAAAAGATCCAAGCAACATGAGCACATGGCAAAGACATGTAGGCATTATGGGAACTAGCCCAAAAAATCGCCCAAATGTTCCTGGTTCATCTGTAGAACAAAATTCATTGTAGCAAATGTCACAGTGCTATCCACAGTTGATTTTAATTTTAAAAAATATTAGCATTTGCAAGGAACTATAAACCATTTTTCTTTTTCCTTTTTACCCAGAGAATACGGAGGGCTGTCTTCACCTCAGATGATGCTTTGCTTTTTCTACCTTTGCAATACTCTTCTTTCCCAACCTCTCCTTCAGCCTTTTTGAAATAAATCACTTAGCTGCTTACCTTTGCTGTCATAACAAGTTTGATATATTGAGTTGTTTTAAAGATGGCATTTTGAATAATGAGATTTTTTTTTAAAAAAAAACATAAACCAAACAGTCTTCTTACTTGAGCCACAAAACATCTTAGACAGTACATTCTTCTTAACTACTGAACACTGAAGCCTCTTTCCCATCAACTTCAACTTAGGTATGCAGTCCTGTGTCTAAATCCTATTTCAGAATCTGTCACAGAGAAAACCTCATCTCTGAATGCTTTTCCATGCCCAAACAATAAATTCATGTCATGCACATAGAGAAATGAGATGTCAGTGAACTGGGAGATAGCTTAGCTTTCCCCCCAAAGTATACTAGTCTTCTTTGGAGAAGGCAATTTTTTTATGTCATCAAATTACACTATGCAACCCCAGACCCACAAATGGACAGGGCATTCCTAACTAAAAAATGCAGCATCTCTAAAGGGTTTGGAATAGACGAAAGTTTTTTGTGGTGGTGGTGGTGGAAATGCCCTCATGTTGGCTGAAATGCTATTATGCTGGCAGGGCCTGCTGGCTGATTTGAAACACAGGCTGGCAGAAAGATCTGTCAAAAAAAAAAAAGCCAAAAATTGGTGGAGATTGCTAGGATATGTTTAAATTTATCAGAGTTTCAGATGAGTTAGTGTCAGTTTAGCTGTTCCTCAATTGTTTTTCTAGTTTGGACAGTGCTTTAAAGCAGACCAAGTCAGATGCAAGTTTATCAATATATCCTTACCCTATGTGAACTGATATCCATTTTCATTGTCTGAAGAGGCACAGAGACCATAATTATGTCTGAAGAGTTGTTCTGTTTCATCCTAATTTACCTTACAGGGCTCTTGCGGAGAAATGAGGGAGAGCAGAAGCATGTAACTTGCATTGTGATCTTTGAAGGAAAGGTGGAATAAACATAAAATCAATATGTGATCAGGCAAATAAGTACCTTTCAGGTAATGGCTAAGGCCCTGAGATAGGATAGAATAACCCTGCAGTCCACAAGAAGTGAAATGTCCTTTATTTGATGGCTACTGTCCTGTTAAGTATGCCCTGTCATTACTGTTATTCCTTGCAACTTCTGAACAATTCATCAAAGCCACAGAGTGGAACATGGGGAAGCTCATTGATTCTTGTCAACACTTTCCTAACTTGGTGTAAACTGCATGGTAAACCTGGCTCCTATTCAAATTGGGGTGTGCTTATTACAAATTTCCTGCTTGACAAAAACCTTTGAATGTGCCTAAATGCTCTAAGAAGTAACCAATGAAACATATATGCTGTGACTTCTACGTCTTGCAATAATATCACAGAATGTGTAGTGGATTTGGTTGCACTTTATGAGTGTACTGACAGATTTCAACATATAATGTCTTCTGTTAATTATAGCCTAGAAGACTGTCCATGATTAGAATGAATGTGGCCGGTGCAGTCTTTTCATGCCTGAAATAGTAGAAGTACTGTATGTGTGATTTCTATGCAGCCAATTTTCCTAAATATTGTGTGCTTCTAAAAACCAACCTCTTTCTTTATCTTTGATTCAAGCTGTCTATATTATATGGATTGGATTGTAATAGCTATTTCTTCAGGCAAATTGCTTACAATGATGTGTATCTCTGTGTGTATCTTTCTGAGGGGTTGTCTCAAGAGCATTTGTCTGTCAAATGTTGCTCTGTTAGAATCACTAACTATTACAGCTTCAAAGGGTAGCTGTAGAATTGACTTAGAAAGAAGTATTGTAGTAACAATGTTAACTTTTCTGAAGCACTAGCAAATGACCTATTGATAAGTTCTCACATGCATGCAGCTCTACATTGGCTCAAATACTGTTTTGTAAATTACACCTTTGGAAGGGTGTTAGTATTGTTGGCGGGTGGAGATTTCGAGTAATTGGACTTCCTCCTTCTGTCCACAGTTCTCTCTGCTTCCACAGAAGGAAACAAAGCACTGTACTAATGCATTGAACAAGTTGTGGGACAAAGGAAAGAAGTTTTTAATTATTGAAAATCTCCCTTGCAGTGACATCAGCACACTTCCAATGGCATAACCAACTCCATAGGACCATGAGGTGGAGCTTCCTGGTTCTTCTCGGTCACCTCCTGCTACCGTATTTCATTTACTCATGAAATTGGTTTAACACCAAGAACCAGCAAACATTTAATACTTCTGGTGACATGTGTTTTATAGTATAGTAGTGAGAGCAACAGTTTTAATGGCTAACAATTTTCATTTAGTACATACTTGAATGGATTGCAGTCTACTTCATCATCTAATGCAGGGGTACCCAAACTATGGCCCATGAGCTGCCACCATTCAGCCTGTGGGCCAGATTGCTGTGGATGCTGGAAGTGCTCCAACATCACCCGAAGTGCCCAGAAATGTAGCATGATTTTACTTGCTGCTGCTGCCAGGAGGAACCATGTGACCGGCCTACACAGCTGAGGGGGCGTGGTCAGGACCCTTGCAGGAAATGTTTTGGCACCCCTGATCTAATGAAGACTACAAAATTTTATGCTGAATGAAACCTTTTAGCCTTCCAGGTACCCCAATGTGCTTTATTGTTTTTTAATATATATTTTTAAAAAGAGTTTTGTGTAACTTTCTGAATCTTGCTTAATGGAAATTACAATCCAGTTTGGGGGCCAGATGCATACCAAGGAAATCACAACAGTCAAATATGAGGGGGGCAGTATTAATCATGACTAATAATGATATGGCCAAGCATGTGATTTCTACATCAAACATCTCATTTGAGAAACATCATAGACAGCTGGTAAAGCACATCCTGAAGAAAAAGAAACGTACATGTCACCAATCTACTGAATTCTCTTCCTCATTTGAAACACAAGAAACCAAGCCGCCATGCTAGGGCTATAACCTGGAAAGGCAGCAGGCACTGAGTGCATATACCCAGAGTTCCTTCCTCACTTTGGCCCAGCAGCTATTAAATGGCTTACTAACTTCTTTTCAAACATCTTAGAGACAGGCAGTCTACCTCCACTTTGTAAGAAAACCAAAATCATAGCAGTGATAAAGCCAAGCAAGGATCCAGCAAAAGTGGAGAGCTACTGGCCTATCACACTTCTCAGCATCTCTATGAAGCTCCTTGAAAGGCTCATATACAACAGAATATCTCAGACAATCAACCAGCATATACCAATTGAACAAACACAATTTAGACACAGAAGAGGTTGTGACAAACAGGTTCTTGGATTAGTCACCCATATCAAAAGTGGCTTCCAGAATAAGTTGGTGAGCACAGGTGTCTTCCTAGATTTAACAGTTGGCTGTGACGTATGCAGAAGCAGACAGCACTGGGTCTTTGATTTTGAAACAGAGATAAGCACTGAACCCTACAGTCAGATACGACTGGCTTTTGAGCAAGGGAAACCTTTATCACTCTATATGGCAATACAAACTCCTCCTTAAATTCATCAGTATTGTCTCTTGTCTAAAACTTACTACATTATTCAGCAACATGCTGAGCAATATACACTTCCAGATATTTTCAGAAGACTATAAGAGTAGAGTACATGATAAATGGTGGTCTTCCCAAGGGTTCTGTGTTGGCTCCTTTACTATTTAACTTGTACACACATGAGCTCCTGAATTCTAAATCTAGGAAATTCATTTATGCAGATGACATAGCATTGATCGCCCAACACCAAAGCTTCGCTTAGACTGAGTCAGTGCTTTCATCTGACTTAAAGTTCTTGGACATTTACTTCCATCAGAATAGTCTCAGACCAAACGCTCAGAAAACTTCTGTATCAACTTTCCATCCGTGGAATAGAAATGCTTGGTATAAACCAACTGTATTATTCAGAGGAGAAAATCTGCAATACTGTAGTAACCTCAAGTATCTGGGAGTCTCTCTGGATAGGTCTCTGACCTACAAGAGCCACCTCTCCAATGTGGCAGCAAAGATCAAAACCAGAAACAACATCTTACAGGCTAGCAGGTACTTCTTGGGGCACCAGTGCTTAATTTCTTAGATCCACCACCTTAGCATTTTCATATTCTGCTGCTAAATATTGCTGTTCATCTTGGCTTAGTAGTGCACACACAGGACTAATAGACACACAGCTGAATCAGGCTATATTTGACCAACAAACATCCCTGTCTTGAGCCATATTCTGCCGCCACCACCAAGAAGATCACTGTCATTATTAAACCTATAGATAAAAATAGTAAACAACCTCCTCCCAATTCATGCTGATATAACAGCTCCCTTTGCCCAATGATTAAATCTAGAGACCCTGCTTGGTGCACTGCAATTAACCTACAGAACAACCGTTTCAATCTCTCAGATGACTGGATGGAACTCTGGCAACATCTATTCCCGATTCCCCAATATCACATTGTTAAGAACCCCTGTGAGTGGCCAGTGGATTTCCCCTTCCCAGATGGCACTGGAGGATGCTGAAGAGAGTGGGGACTGCCTGTGGTAGATGCAGAGTCACTCTGTTCGCATGGGAATGGAAGTCCTCTTCCCAGTGTGACTGTGGAGAAGAAGACCAAAGTATGGACCACATTATATTTAAGTGTCCCTTACACACATTTAGAGGCATATTGGAGGACTTACATAGTGCCACCGGAGAAGCCCTTCAATGACTTTCAAACCTAGACATGGAACTTTAGTTAGGAATTTTAGATGGTCAATTTGGGCTCACTGTATATATCCACATTAATGTAGACATGTAGCCAACTGAAGTTCATCATACGAGAAATAAATAAATAAATAAATCACATGATTTGTAATTAAAATCAATATTTATCAGTAAAACAGCAAAGTTGCAAATAGGTTACCAAAAACAATATCAGAGCATGAATGTAAACAGCACACCAAGTCTAACTGACCCCAACTTTTAACGTTGAAAATAATATATTTTTATGTAACATTTGTGCAATATTATAACATATATAAGTAAAGTGGCATATTAAGTGAATGATGCCAGTAGCATAGGGTGGGTTTCAGTCACTCAGGACCACAGGCCAAACTCGCTGCCCCCCCCCAGCTCGCACCCCCAGGTAGGAAAGTCCTACCTTCGGGGGCTAGTAGGCAGGGCGGCCGTGCGCCTGGGAATCTGATGGCATGGGCAAGGGTCTGGGGCAGTGCAGCGCAGGCCCAGCAGGGAGTCCACTGTCGGGGTCCCAGGTGCGCAGCTGCCCCACCTCCTACCCCGGTGGCAGCATTGCCGCTGGTGCCCAGGAAAGCGGGAAGCGAGGCCGGTGATCATTGCAGCCCAGTGGCCGGAGCAGTGCCGGACAGGCATTGCGGAGGTGGTGGTCCTCTGCTTGGCCAGCGCTGGGCCGCGGCAACCGCCAGCCTAACTTCCCACCTTCCTGGACGCCTCTTCCGGGCTAGGAGGCGGGGCAGCTGTATGCCTGGGAACCCGACAGTGGGCTCTCCGCTGGGGCTGCACCGCACCGCCTCAGCCTGGCAGACAGTTAGGAGGGGGCACCTGGGAAGGAGAGGGCGTGGAGCCCCCTGGCCTCCACTGTGCCATTGGGCCCATGCCCTCCTGGGCGGGCACCAGGGCGCCAGTGGTGGCAGAGGGTCCCGGCGCCCACCCCGGCCACTAGGAAGTCTGGGGCAGCGGTGTCGGTGCCCCTGCAAAGTGGCACCCAGGGCAGGGCACCCCCCTCGATACACCTCTGCATGATGCACACAACAATGTTTAGAGGACTCACGATCACAGCTCATATCTGGTGAGAAGCTAAGCACTATGACCACATTTCACCACAGCATGCATAGGACACTCAACACAGTTATAGGAAGCCCAGTGTTCCTGGATTTTCCTTTCACTGCTTAACTCAAAGTGGAGACAATTTCTCCCTCCCTCAATCTAAAAGCTATTACTTGGGAGTTATCATTTCATCTGGTCACCAACCGAGATGAAAGTGCAGTAACACCCTAAATCCTGGAAGTAACTGATGATTAAAGCAAAAATAAAACAGTTTTACTGAGTCACGAGGCAAATTTGGGAGAGAGAGATGTTTTAAAACATGGGGTTGGAAAAGGATTGTGTAGGGCTGCAAAGCACTGTAAAACACTTTGCTTGATACTATAGGAGATGAGTAATTTGTCTATTACACAAATGTCACAATGTATTTCTATTCACTTGTAAATGCAAATAAAACAACAGATCTGGAGTTAGGAGGAAAAAAATAAGTGGCTGCAAGTCACAAAAAATGGCCATTACAGCCACATGAAGCCTTCCCAGCCCCAGGATGCACCTGAACTAGAACATGGAATTTGTACTGGATGGATTTAAAATGTTTATGATTTTTGTTCAGTGTACTGGGGCACATTTGAACCTAGGTGTTAACCAAGGGTCCAGGGTGCTCCTTTAATGTTTCAGTTATTTAACTGCAACAATTTGTAATATATGGAGCATAAAATAGGAATACTTTGTATCCACAAAGCAAAATAGCCAGTTTCATCTGCTGGAGGAAGTAGATGAGAAGATTGCAAAAAGTAAATTGCAAAAGAGTGCAGAGGCTACTCCCCTGTAAGGAAACCCTTTTAAAGTATTTTTTTAATATTCTCAATTTGTAGCATGTTTGTTCGTTTGTTTGTTTGTTCGTTCAGATTTATATTGCTGCCCACTCACCAAGGTGACTCAGGGCAGCTTACAGTCAAAACAACAACAGTACGGTAACAATCATAAAATACAACCTCACAAAACAACCAAAGCAGAACACAGACTAACTCCCCTCCGGCCGTTGATGGGGGCCTGGAAGTGGGGACGAGGTCCTCAGCCGCCTGCCAGGCCATGGTGTCTTCTCCCTCAGGCCGCTGGTGTGGGCCCAGAGCTTATCCTCTTTCTTGTGAAGCATATGCTCTGTGGAGCTCCCCCCTCAGGTATGTGGTAAAGGTCACCAAAACTTGCATAAAAACCAGTTGCATCCAATTCTAGGGTGAGGTGCTCATCTCCATATTTAGCCAAAGACCGCCAACTCCACCAGCTGCTCCCCAGGGCAGTCCGGCCGGGGAAGGAAACTCGAGCCAGCTGGGTGGCCCTGGCTGGCTTCAAAAACTGCACCACGGCCGCGGTTGGGACCTCCAACTCTGCCGGCTTCTCCCCGGGCCAGTCCGGCCTGGGAAGGAAACTCGCTGGCACCCCGCCCCACCCCAGGTCAGCTTAAAAGGATGCAGTGGGTGGCAGAACTTCTCTGCCCTGTCCTTGGACCTTGCCTTCTGCAGGGTTGGAGAGGCCATCGCAGCTGTGGGTGCCAGGACCCCTCCATCACCGGCACACACACTCCCCGGGCCGGCTCAGAGGGACACGGTGGGCAGCATGACTTTTCCACCTTGTCTTCAGACTTTGACTTCTGCAGGGGCGGAGAGGCCATTGCAGCTGTGAACACCAGGGCCCCTCCATCGCTGGCACCCCCACCACACCCCGGGCCAGCTCAGAGGGACACAGTGGGCAGTAGGACTTTTCTGCCTCGTCCTCAGACTTTGCCTTCTGCCAGGGTGGAGAGGCCATCGCAGCTGTGGGCACCAGGGCCCCTCCATTGCTGGTGCCCCACACAGGCTTAAAAAGGACGCTGTGGTGGCGGGGGTGGGATTTTGCCCCCTGGATTTGCTTTCGGCAAGGGCGGAGGGACCACTGTAGTGGGGTTGTATGTTACTGTTGTTATGGGTTGTTTTTGAAGGATGTGTATTGTGTAATTTTTGTGTATACTGTATTATTATTATTAATAATAATAATAATAATAATAATAATAATAATAATAATAATAATAATAATAATAATAATAATAATAATAATAATAATAATAATAATAATAATAATAATAATAATAATAATAATTATATATTGGATATTGTATCATTATTGTTCCTAAGCACTGTTTTTTATTGAATGTGTATTGGATAATTGATGTATATGTTGTGTTGCGTTTATTCTGTAAGCCGCCTAGAATCGCTTTCGCGAATGAGGCTGCATAGAAATCTAAAAATTAAATTAAAATTAAAAAAGAGCCAGCATTGTCTGTGTCTGCAGACATTTCTGTGGACATGTGGCAGGCATGACTAAGCGCCTGAGCATACGGAGCACTCTTACCTTCCCACCTAAGTGGTACCTATTTATCTACCTACAACGTCTTGCTTTCAAACTCCTAGGTTGGGCACAAGTTGGACAGAGACAGGAGCTCATTCGGTCATGCAGGAGAGTGGAAGACCTTGTTGTTGTTTATTTTAAAAATCATTTTATTAGCCTAAATTATGTTTCTTTACATGACTAATAATGTTTGGCTTTCAGGATTTTGAGCAGAATCTTTATAAATAAATATTGTTTCATTTTACTCTTGTCTGATAATAACTTTGGCTCGTCTACTTACTTAGATAAAGGAGAATTCTTGGGAAACTTGCTTATAATTCCCAGCCTGAAATTCTTTGCCGCAAAACCATGATACTCAACAGTTTCTACCTATGTCCTGCTAAATGTTGTGATCGGTCCCAGTGTGTGCAACCCCCAACAACCCCACCCCACCCTTTGGCTTTTTATACATACCAGCACTGAACCTATTGTGCCATTTGGACCAAAATAGGAAGAATAGCAACAGTGTTATGACTCAAGAGTAGACAGAAGTTCCATTTGGCCTAGACCTCATCTCACCAGGGGTGTGGGGGGAGGGAGGCCCTCACCTGAGACAAGGGTGCTTGACTGTCAAGCATTCCACAGTTTTGCGAAAATTACATGTCATTCTTTACATTATTATTTTTTTGCCTTTCTTCCCAAATAATGAAGGAGCTTTACAAGGCGAAATGGCTTCAGCCTCATATGAATTCACAAGCCTTCTTGTTTCCCACATCTAGCAGTGCAGCAGTGCAAAGAATGAGGAGAAAACTACTTCCCTAGCCATTTGTTGGCACACCACTTCTATGACATTATAAGTGTCATCCTCCAGCTTCAGGTATTGCCCTTGCCACATCAAGGAATGAGATGCTGCTGAGCTGGTCGCCCTCATGAATGCCTTATTGTTTTTTAAAAATGTCAGTGGCATTATGTTTACCTGTCACGTGCTGGAGCTATATATGAAAGTAGTCTACCAGTTGCCTTCCTTCCTAACAGCAGGGGAATTCCACCAAGACCAGACCAGCTATATGAAACAGCACCAGTACCACCTGGGACCATTTGTCTCAAACATGGAAGGCATGGCCATAGGCAAAGAGACTGTGCCCCTCTGAAAGCAAGCATTACCCTTTTTCTCTCTGCTGTGTTACGAGATGATCAGGTGGCAATCCAGGCTGACGAGTGTGAATGTGGGAGGAATGAGAGGCTTGTAAAATCAAGGGAAACCCAAGGGAAGAGTGCCAGTAGTGAAGTGGAGCTGAAAAATCCTAGAGTTGGACTCTGGAGACTAAGGCCAGGGAATGTGCTATTTACCTACAATATGGGATGTCAGTACAGTTTAGTGAACACAGCCATTACTGTGACTTGCATGGAGTAGTGTGTATGAAGGTGTGTGTGTGTGTGTTTCTTTGTGAAGGTTTTCCCTATTTAAAAAAAAAAGCATGAAGGCCTCTCATATTATGGCAACTCTCCTACCGTAAGGAATTTAATTGCCTCTTTAGAATAGCTTTTAAGCTATTCTGCTTTCTAAATATCCACATGGAGGGGGGGGAAATAAGAGCCTAAGCTCTGCTAATATTTTTATATGAATGCAAATTGCTGGTGTGACTTTCCACCAGACTGGGAACTTAATGGAACAATTGGACGGATGCAGATCCATTCTAGAGGAAATAGCACAGTCTCAGCTCCTGTTTTTAATCAAATTCAACTCATGGGAATGATAAGCTGCTATTAGTTCTGTATTCTGCCTTGTACATAAACATTTTCATTCCTGTCTCAAAGATCAAATTAAGCTACTACTCCAAGATGTCTAATCAGAGAAGGATATTGTTTGGACTGCCGCTCCCAGAATATACTAGCTAGTAGTTGCCACAGTTGCTGAGATATTTTAGGACATAGAGTTGACAAAAATTGCTTTCTCCATTTCTGGTCTTCTTCTTCTTCTTCCGTGTCTAGGCCAGACGTGAAACTGTCAAAATGAAGCCACCTTTTGGTGAGTACATTTCCACAGTTCCTTTTGCCTGACCTCGTGTGTGAAAGATTAGCCAGCAAATACCACAGTCTTTGAGGAGGCTCTTTCTCTGTAACTCCACCCACCCACCCCATTTCTGGTTCTAAATATGTTTTGGATATAATAATGTGTAACTTCTGCTTACTCAATGATGCACAAATGACAACCATATCAGAGGTTTTCGTGCATGGTGTATCTAACTGGCACAAAACTAATGAAAATGATGAGATTGTAAAGAAATACTGAGAAGAAATGAGATTGCACAGAAGCTTTTTTATTCTTTCAAATAATAAATTTAGTTTTACAAAACCAGATTAATCTTCATGCCACATGCATAATAGTGTTCCCTGTCTGATTCCCCTCTTTTTGTTTGAAAACATTGCAATATTTTGTATGTTTGTAGCATCTAAACTGATACCTACATGCATATATTCTGCCACTGCAAGCCATTGATTCATATCATTGTCATCATCGTCATTGTCATCATTTTATAACTACTGAGCTGGAAGATATCCTCTGGATCTTCTTGACCAGCCTCTATCAAGAAGACCCAGTGGGGAACTGAACTCACAACATCTCATTCTACAGATGGATTCTTAAACCATTGAGCTTTGTTGTTGTTAAGTCACACAGTCGATTCTGATCCTTTGTGACCCTATGGACTATTAGCCACCAAGCACCTCTGTCCTCCACCATTCTCCTCAACCTGCCCAGCTCTGTGCCTGTAGTGTCTACAATACCATCTAGCCAGCAGCTATTTTATGAGGCAACATAAACAAAAATATCTTGTTCCTCATATTACAGGCTCTCAGCCTAGCAGAAATAATAGGAAAACATTAAGATCAGAAGAAAAATAGTCAATGATGGCAATAGTGGTGCTTTTGATGACACACAGACACATCCAAGGATACCAGTAGGAAAGTTTTCCCTTGTTTTCAGCTGCCCGTGAGGTGGAGAAGATCCTGGGATGATGGCACACAAAAGAGAACAGAACCTCCTGGCCGTTAGTGAGGGAACACAAGTTAGACATTTGGAGAGGGTGCACATGGCAATTCAAGGGTAATGTTAATTTGTGGATTCAGCCCTTTGAAACTCACAATAGTTTCCTTAGAGTGCCTTTCCCTTTATTAAAGAATCATGCCCACATTCCTTTTTAAAATTTTTTAGAAGGTTTGTGTTTATTAGAAAAATAATGCTTGGGATAGGGAAGAGAACTGGAGTCCTATTTCTAGCTAACTAAGAGGCTATCTAGACTAGCATATAGCCTGCTGTTTGGGATGGGTTTGGGATTGATTATTTACTAGTTTTCTTAGAAGATAAACAAAACTACAAGTGTAATGTACCTGCTTGCTTGCTTGAATATTGTTATATTTCTTTTTTTTTCATTTAATGAGATAAGAATACTCTGCTGAGAACAGAAACAGCTAGCAAGAATTATAATACTGTAATTGTTCTGTAGTTTATGTTTCTGTCTTGCATCTTACAGTATCAGTGAATTTCATTTTAGTTAAAACATGTTAAAAATGTATCTTTAGAATTCATGCAAATTACCATTTATTATGTCTTAGTAGGAGAAACAAGTGTTTTGGGATACATGTTAACTATCTTCCTTTATTCCATTCAGCAAAAGTGACTCCATGTTACTTTCATTATAGACTTCAAAAGCATGTTTTATCTCACTGTGTTTTAGAAGTTGTATTATTTTTTTAAAAAATGTGTAACTAAGTGAGCCTCAAAGCAAGTTTAGCATATTGATGTATTGTATTTGAAATTTTCTTCCTTACATATGCCATATTCACATTGTTTTTTCTGTTATCTCCATCTCTGTCACTATTGTAAGCTATAAATACTTTTAAATAATTTAGCTTGTCATTTATACAAAGCCTTACTTTTGAAAGCATTAGCCATGCCACATACTCATGTTAAATAAATGTTAAGGAGAAATTCTTCTTTTGCAATGTTTATTGTATCTTATCATTTTAATGGGATGCATACCCATTAATGATTTTTGCAGAGATGCTGTCAACCCAAAGTCTCAGAATTTAATTTTTCCTTTGTGTCTCTGAATTGTCAAAAGAATCTAGCTCCTGAATCTAGCTTTATTTGGGGACATGCGTCCACGTGCATGTACATGCACACACACACACACACACACACACATACACACACACACACACACAGAGAGAGAGAGAGAGAGAGAGAGGCGGAAAAGTGTTTGTTGCCAAGAAGGGCAGAAAGTGATAACCATAGACACAAACAAGGTACATCAGCTACAACTGCAAACTAGAAAACAAAATTTCAACAGAAAGAAAACATGCCTTATCACAGAAGAGACTCTTGGACGAGATCTATTGTATTTCTGTTTCAAATTACAGTAATTATTTCCAATGTCTTTGTGAATGTTAGTAGGAAAGACTGTGGTTCAATAGACTGTGTGCTTGTTCATTCTGCTGCTAAAGTACTAATTATTTAAGGGCAACATCAAGGCTTTTTCTTTCTCTGTTTAGAGCTCTTCACCTTTAAGTTAGACTTAGCTCTTCATGGCAAAGATTTTATCTTCTAACACAGGGGTTCCCAACCTACAGCTCACGGGCCGGACCCAATGCTCAACGCCATACCTGTAATGAATTACCGTATATGCTGGGGTATAAGATGACTTTTTACCCCTGAAAAAAAAGCCTCCAAGTTGTGGGGGGGGGGGGTCTTGTACGCCGGGTGCACTTCAGTTGAATAAAATACAGTAATACCTCAGATAACGTTTACCTCAGATAATGCTTAAATCACATAACGTTAAGCAATCCGGGGAGGAGAACTGCATCGAATAACGTTAAGGTCCTATGGGATGAATTGGATAACAACTTTTAATATCAGATGATGAACAGAAGTTTGAAGGCTTTTAAAGGGAAACTGTCATGCCAGCAAACTTGCTAGGGACTTGCCTGGCACTTGCTTCTATCATTGACAGTTCCAGTTTGGTTAACATATTAGAAAACAAACAGCATGGCAGCTCCCATAGGTTTATTGTTCCATTCAGCTTTAGTGAATTGTCTTTGGTGAATTAAGTTTAATAAAGTTGCACTGTTTTAAGTTTACTGTACATGTTTGATAACATACAGCCTTGTGACAGTTTTTCTGCATACCATAAGCATTTGAATATAAATTAACATGTTGAAATCAAATCTGATGTTCTTTTACATTTTATTTGGTGTGTGGAAGGTGTGAGGAAGGGGGGTAGTCTTATACAGCGAGGATATAACAAACTCTGTATTTTGAGTGGAAATGTTGGGGGGTCATCTTATATGCCCAGTTGTCTTGTACGCCGGCATATATGGTAGCATCATAAGTTATTCAATATGGAACTTCTTAGGCTTACCCACGCGCCTGTGGCTGTCATAAATGTGAAAGTGGGCTCATTTACAATAGCCGTAAATGTGCCTGCTTGCACTTCTCTGGGCATATTCAGACCTGTGACATAAAAAAGGTTGGCCACCCCCACTCTAACAGCTCTTCAAATCCACAACCAAGTACTGCCTTTTAAAAGCCTTTTAAGCAAAGGAATATTTTCTGAAAAGTAGGACATACAGCCATCTTAGATTATGCAAATAAGTCTTAGCAACTTTTTAGAAGGTTTCCTAGTGACTTCCTTCCTCTTTTTGAGATAGCAACGTCTGCGCAACTGTGTCAGCAGATGACTGTCCATGAATAAATCTATCCTTGCCAGAAAAGGAACACAGATGGGCCATAGTGCAATCCTAACTATACCCTCTCCTTCATTCTAGTAGTTTATAGTGTTGACAAATTATCCCATGAATGAAAAGCAAATGCCATAGGACTTTGTAACATCCATCAAGCACCTCCACGGGACACAGTCTGCCAGCACTGCTTTCTTTTTTATATATACACTGGCATTTAAAATCATTTGGACAGATGGGATAGAAGTGTCTAATAAAATGTGACATTTCATTTTATTATCTGTATTTGTTGAAGTGAAGTCTTACAATCCATCTCATTGCCATCAGTGCAGCGGAACGCTCCAATTCTGACAGGCAGCAGCTCATATGAGCCCCGAGATTATTTCCAATGGTCAAAAATGGAAACAGAGGGTAGATGAGTATTAATTGCAACTGTGTAACAAAGTTCCATGGGTACAAGGAGAGACTGTGCCATGAAAATGCAATCATCACAATTTTAGCAGTGAGATGACTCATTCTTCCCAAGCTAATCTTTAATCCAATCTAATAAAACTAATTTCATGACTGTTTTATTGCTCATACTGAGGAGGTTGGTTTGCCATAACACAGAAATAAACCCAAGGTGGTGTAATTATCTGGAGAAAACCGAACTTCACACATAGGTTAGACCAGCATCTCTCTACAGTTGGATTTGCGACCTATGAACAGCCACACATATGGTTCTGCGTAGAGCCACTGACCATGGTGGATGGGGGATTCTGGAAATGGTAGCCTGAAAGAATAACTTTGCCAAGGTTATTCCAAGCCTGAGTTCATTCACAGACCTCATTTCTGAATATTCTAATTTTTTTATTACTAAATGTTACTCCCTGCTGATCACATCATCAGCTTTCCCCAAGCGTAGTTACAGCAACAGGATTTTAGCTGTTGTGCTACTTTTACAGTGTAAGTTGGGATGCAGTTATTAATTTTATTGTCTTGAACTGATGGCAGATACAATTGTACCTCGCTTAAAGAGCATAATGCGTTCCACAAGATTGCTCTTTAAGTGAGTTTGCTCTTTAAGCGAAACACCATTATAAATGACCATTGTGGGATGGATTGTGAACCCTGATTTATTTGTTAAGCAAGTTTTTGGTTGGTTTTATTTGTTAAGCGAAGCGAACATTCAGAGAAAATCCTGCTCTTTAAGTGAGTTACTCTTTAAGCGAGGCGCTCTTTATGCGAGGTTTGACTGTATACAGTTTATGTGGGGGAAATTTCTCATTTGACCAGGTTATCTCAAGAAATTATAAACCCATATGAAATTGCTTATTTTCATCTATGAACTGGAAAATGATAAGCAGATGGATGGATGGGGAAAGGATTCTCAGTATATATTTATTGTCCGAATGTTATACTGCTCATGCAGGTAAACAGGCAGGGATTTTTCTTCAGCTATAACTTTTAATGAGAGAATAAGCCAGGTCAGCCATATCGATTAATTTGCCATGTTCTACTTGAAGGGATCTTCTTTCCGAAAGAATGCCCAGACCAAGGCCACTTTAGCCATAAAGAATCATTAGAGGAGAGATCCTTGAAGTTGTTCCACCGTTTACTATATATGAAGCACAAACCAAGAAGGCAACGTGCTGAGACGAATGTACTACATTTCTAGCTGCAGTAATTATTTCTTAATTGCTACCCACAAATAGACTCCTCCACTTTTTCTAGCAGGACTTTTCTTGTTTTATAGAAATTTGAAAGTGGCCGTCCTCTTCTTCAGCACTGCAGGTGACTGAAATGTGTCACTATTTAAAATAAGTAAATCAATCACTGCTGTGTGTTTTTTTAAATCACCTAGATGCTTCAAGAAAACCCTTCTAGTCTAGCTTTGTTCCTGATATGCTGATTTCCTGTTTTCAGATACAGTCAAACCTTGCATAAAGAGCACCTCACTTAAAGAGTAATTCGCTTAAAGAGCAGAATTTTATCTGAATGTTCGCTTCGCTTAACAAATAAAACCAACCAAAAACTCGCTTAACAAATAAATTGGGGTCCACAATCCCCCCCCCCTTGAAGTCACAACTGGTCACTTACAATGGTGTTTCGCTTAAAGAGCAAACTCGCTTAAAGAGCAATCCTGTGAAATGCATTATGATCTTTAAGCGAGGTACAATTGTATTCTTATTTTGTTTTCAAGAAAGGGGAAACAGTGCAGTGAGTTCTTATTTGTTGTGAGAAATGGAACAGCCTAGATACACCTATGCCATTCCAATATGCCTCAGGTTTTCCTGAGGAGCTTCTGTGCTAAGACAAATGTCAGAAGAAAAACCTGGCACCTAGAATGGTAAAATAACTGTATTATATTATATCTCATCCAAACCACACTTACTGAAGCACCTGAGCAGTGACAGCTATGGCTTTCTTAGGAAGAGATGGGAAACACTGGTCGTTTTGCAGAGCTAACCTGAGTAGGCCCCACCAATGTAACAGCCACAACTTACATATGAGATGAATCCTCATGAGAACTCAGATCCAGAACAAACATTCTTTGGGTACACAAGAGCAAACCCAGTGGTGGGATTCAGCAGGTTCGCCCTGGTTTGCCAGAACCGGTAGCAGAAATTCCGGCTGGCCCCGCCCATCCAAGTTTTGAAATAAAATAGTCCAAATTTGGGTGCAATGCAGGGCTTTTCCCCTGGCCACACCCATCATACCACACCAACAGAGTAGGTAGTAATCTTTTTTGAATCCCACCCCTGAGCAAACCCAAATTAGAAGATGGAGGAAGGAGCACACTGGGTGAGGAACATCATTAAAGGAGGATATGGCTGAGGAATTCAACCTCCTCTACTTCACTTGGAGGATCCTGAATAGTCTGAGGGTCAGAGTTCCTAATTACAAGACCAACATGCTCAAGCGGGGACTGTTGGCAGACAACAATGTGCGCTTGTGAAGATGTAGCATTTGGTATGCTTTTAATCTTTTTTTATTTTAATTTTAAATTTAAATTTTAGCAGGTTTTAGGTTTTTAGGAATTGTTTCTGTTTTATTGTCATGTTTTTGTTTTTGTTTTTTTATTACTTGTAAACCGCCCTGAGTCACTTTGGTGAGAAGGGCGGTGGAGAAATACAAACAACTAAATAAATAAATAAATGTGGAGAGGTACAGAATCCAGCCAATTTGCTAGTCTGCCGATTGCTACCACAAACATGCAGCAATGAAGACTTATGTTTGGCCAACAAAAAGGCTTCATTTCGCCAGTCCAAAGTTTGATCAGGACACATAATAATAATAATAATAATAATAATAATAATAATAATAATAATAATAATAATAATAATAATAATAATAATAATAATAGAGCTACACTGAATCTGTAAAATGGAGAGCACCTATTCAATAGCACACAAAGAAAAGAAAAAAAGCTTCTTTTAAGCAACATCCAACCCACTGCAAGCAATCTAAGTGAGGAGTTATTATTCACCCTAGATGTGAGGAAATTTGGAGCCTGACAGCACAGGCATATAGACCGCTGCTTAAGGTGGGTTGAGGTTATAGTTGATCCGATCATAGGGACACAGCAGTTGCACCAATTTGTCCACTCCATTTTGAGATACTGTCAGGGCTTCAACTAAAATGATTAGATGCAGAGATCTCACCTCTTGCTACCCCCACCATCCCATGGAGCTTTTAAAAAGCCATCCAACACTGGCCCAGAAGTATCAATATAGATACCCTCTTAGCACTCATTCCAAAAGGTTATTTTTATCTCATTTCTTCTGGGAAACCTTTGGCTATTGGGGTCTAATAACTGTGCTCTTTCTTTCTATCCTTTAAAATTGTCCACATTTTCTTTTTTCCAGTAGGAGGTTGGAATCAAAGTGTCAGTACATTTCCACTTTCCCTTTTTGGGGTTGACTTTGGAGGGGAAGAAAATGAGACAGTTTTCCTAATTACAGGGCTTTTATAGAAACAATATCAAATGCAAAATTAAAGTTTTTAAAACAAGATAACTATCTCTAAAATGTCACGGGGGCGGGGCGGGGAGAAACAGAACCCTAAATTGCTTCTATTTCCTGGGAGTGTGCTGTTGCAGCCAGAGAACATAGCTTTGTAGCGGTTAAGCTGCCCTATAATTAAGACATTGTTGCTTCCTTTCTGTGGAAGTTGCTATAGGATGTGGCATTGCTATCAACCTCTTAAAATATCCATCCACAGAGGCCGAATCAGTCACAGGAACGAACCTACTTGCATTCAGTGCAGGAACTTCAGCTGAGATGGTCATGTCAGCAACACTGCTACCCCTTTAGGTTCTGATACCCTACTGAATAAAATTTGGACCACGGGTCTTGGCATCTAGCTTGTGATGCCTGGTGTCCCTTTCCAGGTCCCTTCCTTGGTGCCCTCTCTTCCACAGATAGGTACCCTACGTTCACTCTGTACATAAGGAAAGGGACTGCTTTTTCCTCATGACAGACGGGAAAAGAATAGTAGTCCTAAAAAGGAGGAAGAGCCATGAGTATAAATAGTGTGCACATGTATACATGGAAATGGTGCATGGATATTATGACCACCTATCCCTTTGGCAACCATTTATATTTGCCTATGGCACATCTGTCCCACAACTCTACTCTAGCCTTGGCTCCTAAAGCAAATGAGTGAATTTTCCCGAAGAAAATGGTTTTATGTTTTCTTGGTCTGTTAGTGCATGGCTAGTATCCGGAATAGATTTGTTGTGAGTTCAATCCTGACAGGGTTCAAGGTTGACTCAGCCTTCCATTTCTTCTCTCATTCAGTAAAAGGAGTACCCACAATGTTGGGGACAAAATACTAATTACTGTAAACTGCCCAGAGAGTACACTAAGCGCTACGTAAGTGTAATTGCTACTGCTAATAGTCAATTAATGGTTAAAGGACATATTAGTCAAGCTTAATGTTAAAGGCTTGGAAATTATGCAAACTTTATATGAATAACAGTAACATTCTGGTCATTGTAAGATCACTTATCATTTTTATTTATTTATTTATTTATTTATTTATATTTGTATACCGCCTTCCTCACCGAGGTGACCCAGGGCTGTTTGACACATCATGAAAACATCAGCAACAATACAGATTAAAAAAATTAAAAGTTTTTTTTTAAAAAATCTATAATTAAAACCAACTAAAATTACAGCTAAATCTTAATTTAAAACTTGAGAGAGCAAGTTTCTTCCTGCTTGCTTTTTTTGCTTCCATCTTTGATAGTCCTTTATTTCTTTCTCTGACCTCCAACCAAGAATGTTCCCTCCATATAGTAAATATTCCATTTCCCCACTTCCAACTGTAACTATAAGGAAAATATCTTTCCCCTACTTTAAATGCTTCAAGAGTACTTTTATCGAGCAGAGTGCTAGTTTGTATGGAAAATAAATCAAAGGGATGGGGAAGGACTGATGAAACTGAGCTGACCTCTTCACATTTTCTCTACGATGTTGATTTTGTATCTCATACCCTGCTAACTAGAGCAAATAATCAAAATCTCCCCAATATTCAGACATAGATCCTGATTTAGTCTGAACAGACCCATTCATGCACAAGTGAGGAGGATATCACCTGGCTTGGAAGAACATTGGGGGTTGCAGAAGTGTGAGAAGATATTAGAAGTAACCATTAAAAATAAAGTCCAGAGAATCCAGTGAGGACTGAGCACTGAGCATGCTGAATGTATCAGAATGTGGACTTCTGGGGGTGGGGTGGGATTGGAAAATTGAATGTGAGAAGAAATCGAATTGAATATTGTAGAAGAAGTCAGATAGGTCTGTCTAGAACCTTGAACGTGGTGTAACAGCAAAAAGTTGATGCCAGCATTAGGAAAACTGGCTGGTTTATTTATTTATTATTTATTTATTTATTACATTTGCTACCCCGCCCCAATCAGTTCAGACTGGAGCGCTTGCCTGCAAACAATAAGAACAGTTTTGGCCTGGCGCACACCTATAGATGTGTGCCAGTGGTCAACGGAGTTGTCAGACACTGGTGGGCCATCGAAGTGATGGCACGAGCAGTGTAGCAAGATACGAGCTGACCCAGAAAAATATCCTCCTGCTCATGGATGCAAGTGCTGTATTGAGGTGCAGGCTGATCCAGAGAATCAGTGCCATGGACATGGTCTTGAGCACCATAGTGAGATATGGGTGGAGCCAATGGATGCTAGCCCTGCAATGAGGTGCAGGCTGATCCACAGAAACGGTGTTATGTGCATGGTTTTGAGCACCGTAGTGAGGTACAGGCTGAGCCAGAGATCCCTCATTGTGCGCACAGTATACAGCTCTGTAGTGAGGTATGGGTTGATGCGAAGAAGCTATATCCATGTCACACAGGAATTGGCTTATCAAAGCAGTCTCATGGACATCTTTGGAATTAGCGTGCATTGGAGCCAAATGCCTTGCTGGCTTAGGGACATGAATCCTGTCCCATCCATGTGCCACAGGCGACGGTTCATTCCTCTGGGGGGATTGAACTCACTCTTCATGCCCTTGAACCACTCCGAAAGGATAAGTTTGGTTCTCCTGACCACAATGATGCAAACTAGCATGCTTGTAAGTCTTATGGTGTGAGCGGTGGGACGTAAGCATAGAATCATGCTGCTGAAGAACCTGCAACCTAGGTGGAGGAATGGAGAGAGAAGAAGGCATCTTATCCCTAACGTTAGGTGAACTACCATGTTGAGAATTCATTGCTGACAAGTTAGGTAACTCCACAGGACGTGGCTGGGTGCATGAAATAGGTGCATCTGAATCCAAATCAATAGGATGCGATGAAGCCAAAGGCCTCTGAGGAGTAGAAAATTCACCCAAATGTTCTTCTGTAGCCTTAGAATCATTGGGGCGGAGCCAAGATGGAAAAGTGAGAAGTTGTTTTTTTCTTCAGCTGCTAAAGGAGAGCCACAGTTTGTGGTAAAAAAAGTGGATATAAATTTATAAAAATGGATTAAAAAAAAGAAGAAGACTATAAAGACCAAAAGGATTTACAAAAGTTGTGCTGTTGTTGAGAAGTGCTGCAGGACGGAGAGTTCCAGTTCGGAGCCGTGCTGAGAAGCTGCAATACAAGCTGTGAGTGCACTTGGGTGATATATGTATTATGTTTTTAACCAAAAAAAAAATTAAAATATCAAGCTGAAGAGGATAATTGATACAAAATGTGAAAGTATACACTATATATGTATATAAATAGTATGGTTAAGACATTGATTGCATTGAAAATAATTGAATCAATTTGTTATTGTATTATGTTATATTTGCTTGTATTTTCTTTTTATTTTCAGTATTGTAAGATGTAGTTTGTAATTGTTTTCTGTTTTTTTCTTTTTAACACTTTTTTTTGTTAAACTTTAATAAAAATATATTTTTTAAAAAAGCATTAGAATCGTTGGGTGCAGCAGCAGATACAACAGGGGAAGTAATCTGTTTAGAGGTTTGCTTAACCTTAGACTGTTTAAGTTGTTTGGCCTTCTTAGCATGTTGCTTAGAGGCCTCCATTTCTTATCCTTAGAAGCAGTTGGAACCAAAATGACCGACTGCATATTTGGTGCCTTTTTCCTCAGGTGGTAATAAAGAATTGTGCCACAAAAACTGAACAAGTCTAGCAACTCGGTTTTTCAAAGTTGACTTAGCAAACTTTTTACAGTGAACATAAGCACTTGTTAAATGTCCTTCCCCTAAACAAAAAACCCCAATTATCATGACCATCAGCTGTGGAGATTTTAGAACCACAAGTAACACAGTACTTAAAGGTTTTAAGTTTTCTATCAGTCATACAGTCAGTAGCCACTAGTGGCGAAAACAGTTAAATAACAAATAAATATTTCATTTTAGTACAACTAATGGTCAAACGAAAAATCCTACAAAGGGGTCCATTGTGAAAGTGTGGTAACGGACCCGCCAGACGTGAAAATGACATGAATAAAACTTCACTATACTGTATCTCATTATGAAAACTAAGGAATAGTTTCAAAAACAAGCTAAACAATACTAAAACCTATCAGGGAACAACTTTAACTGTCTAAGTTAAAAGAAAACATCCCAATAGTTACGACACAGGAGAGCCTGGAAAAACCACAACCACATGAGTGGCAGAAAAAATGGAACTGGGGGAACGGGGCGGGGCATGCAGGGATAGCACTTTCTTTCAAAAGCTAAGCTTGGAAGAGCCAACCACCGCACATGCGTGGACAGGAGACTCATTAGTATGGATGCTCACAGACCACGAAGGAGAAGCAGCATTTATGTGTGTGCAATTTATTCCTCACCATATCTGCAAAAGCAGATCTGATAAAAAGTAGATATGGTAAAGGTATAGGTCATCCTTGCTCAAAAGCCAGTCATATCCAACTTTAGGGTTCAGTGCTCATCTCTGTTTATATCACTGTCTGCATTTGCAGATGTTTCCATGGACATGTGGCAGGCATGGCTCAACACTGGAGTGCATGGAATACTGTTTACCTTCCCACCAAAGTGGTGCCTATTTATCTACTTGCAATTTCTTGCTTTCAAACTGCTAGGTTGGTAGTAGCTGGGATAGAGATGGGAGCTCACTCCGTCGTGCAGTACTTGGGAATCGAATCCCAACCTTCAAGTATTCAAGTTCAGCGTCTTAACCACTTGAGCCACTGCAGTCCCTAGATCTGGTAAAAAAAAACCAGACTAATTATTTTAACATTTAAATTGTTTTGAATTTCACTCATATTTCGTACACATCCATAATTTTAAATTATGCAATTCTGTGATATAGATAAAGAAATATTCTCTTACATGAACCCTTTGTGTTAGTTCACAACCAGAGCAAGGGCTGTGTATCTAAAACAAATAAGTGTGAGGATTTTGGTGAAATGGAGAAACCATCCTTTTGTTCATTCTCCTGTCCACAAAGTAACTGCGACTGCAAAACTGGCTTTCAGACTTGTAGAAAAGTCAAAATGATTGTATAACTCTAGACAGTTTAGCTCAGAGGTATTCTTTTGTATGCTTGCCCTGGTGAGGCTTCTGGCTCTGCATCTACCTCATTAGAAGACGGCTGACAAGAATTAATTGCATGCGCAGCACAACCCCCCCCTTGCTACAGACATACCCTTCAAGCCAAATGCTCATACTGCATGTCCAAAATGTACATAGAGTTAAACAAATCTACCACTGCTGAATGTTAGATCAGTTTGAGAAGGACATGTTTAAATAAGGGGATGTAAGCTTCTCCAGATTCTGTGGTACACCAGAAGGTCATAGTACAAAGCTGTATGTACAAACTAATTATTTTTATCTTTTGTGCCAGGTACAAATGCTGTCTGTCTGAAGAACAGAACTTGAGAATTCTCATAGCAACCTTTATGCCACGAGACAAAAGAATAAGCTGAGAAACAATTTTTCTTCGTGAAGCAATTCAGAGACAACAGGGAATGGGATTTCAATAGTTAATTGATAAGAGGTCTGCAATATGAATTCTATTTGAAAGCAAAGAGTCTTTCTAAAATGAGAAGTGCCTAGCTCCGTGATGGCGAGCCTTGGCATTCCAGATGCTCTTGGACTTCAATTCCCAGAAGTCCAAGTCAGTACTCCTGCTGATCAGGGCTTCTGGGAATTGAAGTCCAAGAACAGCTGGAGTGCCAAGGTTTGCCATCACTGGCCTAGCTGATATTTTCATTTTTGCCAGTTGATTTTTCTGAAGGGGGAAAGATAATTGAGCTTCAAGGATGTGGTTGTTTAAAAACAGTGATTTGTGGCTATTATCTCCTACCCCTTGATGCTCTTCATCCGCTCCAAAAGTGTAACTAAAAATACAGACAGATGGGCTTAACTGGTGCAACTCTTTCTGGAGACAAAGCTGGAGAGTGAAAAAGCCAAGGGAAAAGAAGGAAGCAGGACTGGGGTATGTTGGGGGGTCTGAGCAATGTCTCATCCTTTTTATGTTTCCATGGAATGACTGCCTAAAACACTAGGTGACAAGCCATGTTGTTTGAATTCCCTTCAAAGGACTGCTGGTTTTTATTTATTTATTTATTTAAAGGAACATCTCTCCAGGTTTGAGCAATTAGAACTGGAAGGGACTGGGCAAAGTAGGCATTCCCAATCCTATCTCCAGTGTCGGTGTGAGAAGCACAGTACTTGTGGCAAACAAATCGGTATTCAGTACCTCCAGGGTTAGGTAAATATATTTTGCTGTCAGAGCAAAATGCCATCCCCAGCTTTTCACACCATGTACAGAAGTTGAATCAACTGGCAGTGCATTTTTGTGTGTATTATGTGCTGTCAAATCACTTTCAACTTTATGGTGATCATTACAGAGGTTGTAATGTATGGGATATGTTTAAGAAGACTAGTTATAATTTCCACCTCCATGGCCAAGCTGGCATCTGAATCTGGGATTCTGAGTCTTAGAGCATGTCTAGACTGGCCATTTAGTTCACTTGCTTGAGCTCTCAAGGATTACTCCTGCCTCCAGTGTCTATGTGATTACCCAACTGAAGCTATACCTTAAATGTACAAATGCCATCTTTGTTTCCAAGTGACCAAATCCATCAACTGAAAATGTTGAAAACCTCTTGGAACGCAATCAATGTTAGCTTCAGTTCCTTGACTTGGGCAGCTTCTCCCACATGCTTAATCTTATATTGGCAGAGATGTTAACTCATGTAACTGCGTGAAAGAAAAACTCTTCAATGTTCTCCCTCAGAAAAGTTTCTTTGGAGGGTCAAGTCATCTACTGAATAATGTGGACTGGGACATGGAGATATTTCTACTGTGGGGAATATGTACATTCTTTCTTTCATGAACTTCAAGTTAATGTCTTTTAGGATTCAAGTCTGATTTGAAGTGATTCTTCCTTTATATGAGTGATTCCAGCCCTTGAGAATAATGGAAAGCATTGATTGGTTAACTTATTAATATGTCCATCAAAATCAGATACAGAAATCCATTTCCCTCCCTATCTACCTATTGTGTCACATATATATTTTCAGAGTGCTTTTGTATATAGTCAGATTCATAAGTGACCAGAAACCTGTGGACAAATAAGGAACATAAAGCTCTATGGCTGGAGCACTATGTTTGCCCTGGTGACCTACAGCTTGCAATTGTGGTGGCTGGAGATCACCCCACTGAAAACAAGAGGGATTTATGCTTGCACAGGGTATTAGTATATTCTCCCATGTGAAAGTGGCAGGGAAAGAGCAACTGCCCATCTTTGTCTGGTCAGCAAATGACAGAATACTAGTGAATATACCTCTAGAAAGATACTTAGGTAAAGGTCTCTCATGTCTGAAAGCTAGTCGTGTCCAACTCGAAGGGGCAGTCTTCACATCTGGCCTAGACATGGAAGAAGTGCTCACCCCAGTTTACAGCAAAAGAGACCATCGCCTCCTCCTCTGGGCCCACAACTATGGCCTGAGGGAGAAGAGTCCATGGCCTGACAGGCGGCTGAGAACATCACCTCCTTCTATGGGCCCACAACAACAGCCAGAGGGGAGTTAGTCTATGTTCTGCTTTGGTTGTTTTGTGAGGTTGTATTTTATTATTTTTACTGTACTGTTGCTGTTTTGACTGTAAGCCGCCCTGAGTTGCCTCGTTGAGAGGGCGGCAATATAAATCTGAACAAACAAACAAACAAAGAGCCAGCACTGTCCATTTCTGCAGACATTTCCGTGTCATATGGCGGGCATGACTAGATGTCAAGTACACAGAAAGCTGTTACCTTTCCTGCCAATGCCTTACCTATTTATCTACATGCAGTTTCTTGCTTTCAAACTGCTAGGTTGTTAGGAGCTGGGACAGATGATTGGAGTTTACTCTTTCATGCAACCCTCAAGTCTTGAACTGCTGACCTCCTGGTCTTCAAGCTCAGAGTATTAACCACCAAGCCATGGTGGCCCCCTAGAAGGTTACATCAGCAGCTAAATCGATTGCTTTTTATAGTATTTACACTTCACTGTTGTAGCACTGAGTCCACTTTTAAATTGTCATGGCTTCATCCTGTAGAATTATGGGAAGATCTGCAATTTGGTGAGGTGCTTTGAAGCCTCTTATGTAGTTGAGGGGATGGTGCTAGAACTCTGATGTAGAACCAGTGGTGGGATGTCAAAATTTTTACTACCCCACCGTGATGTCATCACAGTGTGGGTGGAGCTAACATCATGATGTCATGACGTCGTGGGTGGAGCCAAAGGAAAAAAATAAAATAAAAATAAGCACACACACACAGAACCCTCAACCCACCCACCCACTCACAACACAAACTCATAAAATAAATAAATAAATAAAATAAAACATATATTAAAATACATCCATCCATCCACCCACTCCAAACACAAATCAACCAGAGTTTTTAAACCAGAGCTTAAAGCTTATTCTGGCTAATCTTTCTCACACTAGGTCAGATGGAAGGAACTACAGAATGAACTCACCACAAGATGGCTTCATTTTGGCACTTTTCAACTTTTCAACAGTTAAAGAAGTTAGGTACTAAGTCTTTGCCTAACCAGTTCTCTAGGATAATATGCCTTAATGTAAATGTAAAACAGCTGTACCTCCTTAAGAGTTCTCCAATTGGAACAGCACAGGTGTAGCTTATTGATGAGGTAACTACAAGACTTTGCTTAAAATCCCAAGCCAGGCCGCCAGGCCTATTTAGGAACTGTGGTAGTACGTCAATATAGGTAAAGGTATTAAATACACACAGACACACCACATCCAAAGGTGAGTCACTTACCCTGGGGAGCAGGCTATAGGGAGCTTCAGGCTAGCAGCTTCTCTTCCTCTTCCCCGCTTGGGAGGACAGGGAGGCTGTGCATACGCGCCAAGCACTGTAGGCATGCATGCACACCAAGTGTTTGGCATGCATGTGCAGTGGGGAAACCAGTGAAAAGGTAAGCCCAAAGGTGGTTCCCCCCAAAAGCTGCTACCTGTTCTCCAGGACACTGGGAAAAGTTACTACTGGTTCTGGTGAACTGGTGCGAACCTGTTACATCCCATCACTGTGTAGAACTCAAGTAACACATCAAACTACAAATCCCAAGAGTCATGGCAGGTAAAATGGAATCAAACTGCTGTAACTGCATAGTGTTAGATGCACTCTCACTTCCCTTTAATAGAAAGGATCCTAAACCACACATCCAGTGTGGTGTAATGGATAGTTTTGGAACAAGGGTCAGGGAACCATGGTTCAAATCCTTCTTTAGCCATGGAAACTCTCAAGAAGAATGATGGCAATGATAAACCACTCCTTTAACATTTCATATACTTAAAAACAGAATGAGGGTTGCCATAAATCAGAAGCAACTTGACAGGACATAACACATACACAGTCTAAATCAGTTTAGGTTCCCTAAGAACAGAACTATATTTAGTGTGAGATAAGTAGGCAAATATTTATTTTTAAGGAAGTGATCAAAAATAGTATTTCAGATCATAGTATAAATTTGCACATATTTACTGCTGTATATATTTAATAATGGTAGATGGACATTGTTAATTTGGAAATTTCCCCCAATTACAAAACAAGTAAGGCAACAATTTAAAATGGCAACATCAGAAATTAAGCAAATTTGTTGTTGTTCAGTCGCACAGTCAATTCCAACCCTTTGCGACCCTATGGAAACATTGCCCGCCAGACACTACTATTCCAATCTAGTTTACATTTTTGAAATTGTAGCTGTGTTAGTCTATCTTGCATTTACTAACCATTACTATCATCCATTTACTAACCACTTGCAATTCAAAAGGGCAAAGCTCCACAACTAATTTGAATAACATGTTACGAGTTGTAAAACACCACATTGATTTGCATACTTATCTGTTATGCTAATCATTCTGCACCCCTGTACCTGACGTGTATAAATTGATGCCATGAAGTCTCACTCTTGTCTGATGAAGTGAACTTGATCCACAAAAGCTAACATTGAAATACAGCAGATAGTCTTTCTGGCCATGTTATCCTGCTATGGTAACAGAGTAGACTATACTGCCAGAGACACAACACCAAGTGTCAGGTGGCAGTTAACTATCCTCGCAACCTAACGTCCTTGGTTGCCAAAGTCTGCAGGGAAGGGTGATGGTCCCCAAGTGGATTAAATCTCACTTGAATCCATCTTGATGGAGGGCAGCAGCTTCATCAACACTGGCCTGGGGCTGAGGAAGACTTTGCGTGCCAAAAGTGCTCAGGACCAGAAAGTGACTTGCGAAACTGGATCAGTGGTACAGTTGTCATGCTGCGATGCAGAAGGCAGATGAAAAGCCACTGCATTATATTCTCAGGACAGTCTTCATGACTGAGCACCATGAGAATTGCCTATATTTGGATTCGGATATATGGCAGAAGTTGTTAGTGCCACTTTTTAAAGTGCCACCTTTTGTCTTTTTGTTTACTCCGATATTCCAATCTAGTAGTACTATATCCACTAATACTATCTAGTAATACTAAGGGAACATAGAAGGAGCCTCCCTGAAGAGTAGAAAACATTGTAACTTCATTTGGAGAGAGGCGTACAGCCGGTCACTCCTTCCAGTCCATTGCATTGTATGGTGCAATGGTATAACACAAAGAAAGGATACCAATTATAAAATAAGTGGACAAATATGTAAATATATTCTGTAATTTCTTACGTCTATGCATTCCTGTCATTATTCATTATTTCAACATGAATAGTAAGGGCATTCTATCAAAATATATTTTTGTTGTTTTGCAAGCATTTTTTAAAAACTGTGGAGGTGGAAGTTTCACAGCCAAACATTCCCATCTGTGCCTTGGCTTCTTTGGTGCTAATTGCTGGCTGTGAGAAAAAGGTAATAATATTCAGTTTTCAGGTTGCTCTAGATATCAGCTGCATTGAAATATGTGATACTGTGACTAAAAAAAATATTTTTAAATTTCAAAAGAATGCAGGAGAGGCCAACTAGCATAATTTTGCATTTGGGTATTTTTAGGTTAGTAGCATTTTGGTGATAAAAACCTTCTCTACACCATATAATAATGACCCTATAAATGAGTTATGAAAACAAGAATGGGCTAGTATAATTCAAGTGGAAATATTACAAGGTTGCATAATGTAGGGTGCTGTGAGGCAAAAGCGCTTCTTCATGTTTGTGCATTGCTAATAAGTTTCTGCCTTATTGAACCTCCAAGTCTTCTTGAATAATGAAGGAGAAAGTTGCAGTAGAAAAAACAGGATATATTTTTCAAAGAATTATACCCCTTGTTTTCCCCAGTGAGAAAAAGATTTTCACAGCAATCTGCAACAGGCCTGTACCCTTTTCAAGTCCATGGATAATTTTCCTGATAGCATTTATATCAAAATCCTGTGAGAATTCTGCTTTCATGGTTAGGATTGGACTCTGGCTAACAGACTGAGCAGTGATTTGAGTTCAAGGTCCAAATTGTGATTTAATAAAGGAAATAATCATTTGGGAAATAGATTTGTTAATAAAGGCAAAAAAAGTGTGGCTGACTCATATCAGATTGTCAAGAGATTACACCAGTATACTGGCACCAACAGTGTGGAACACTCTACCAGTAGAGCTGTGCCAGGTCCCATCACTGGCTTTCTTTAAAAAGAAATTTAAAATTCTCTTCTTCGACTTGACCTTTTACTAGTAAATTGTCAGTCAGGTTGAGTTCCTATGCCTTCAGACACCAATTACTTTTAGTTCAGTTTGTGACGTATTTGTCAGTTGTTTGTTTGATCTATTGTTGTTATTTGTTATCTGCTTGTTCACCCCCAGAGTGGGATACCACTCAAATGGGAAGTATAGAAATATGAATAAATAATAATTAAGGCTGCAAAGCGATAGTTTTTGCAAGGGCTTCTGGGAAGCCATGTGATGTTTTGGATTTTCCTCTTCACAGAGAGGGATAGAGATCAGTCCTTGTAGGAAGGAACTGACCTCATAACCTCCTTTCCAGCTGCTGAGATAACTTCTCCTGTCCTATCTCTTCAATACCAGACATTTGACATGGGTAGAAGTAACATCCTAACTTTCTGGGTTTGGTTCCATGGCATCTGAAGTCATCCCATTTCCACCTCTGACACGTTCTCAAACTACTCAAGTCATAAAAGCTCCAGATTAGATAAATTTTCTCCTTTTAGAAATAATAGGACAGACTTCAAGGAGAAGTGGAGCAAACAGCCTTCAAAGAGTGAAAACTCCCAGTCCTCACCCACTGCCATCTATCCCTCTCACGTGAGCTTAGCAGAATTATGGTACAGCAGATCCTGGCCTTGGTTCTTCTCTTTACCACCCATGGCAGGAATGTTGTCTTGGGTCATGAAAACACAAGTTAGTAATTGATCAAACATAATTGATCAATACGAGCAAATTTTTTAAAAGATTTTAAAATGTAGAAAAACTTTCACCATTTAATCAAGAGTTTTTTTTTAAATAAAGTCTTTTGCATTTATTCCCCCTTTTCACAACTTTGATGTTTAGCAGCCAAAAAAGGGAAAACTAAAAACTATTTTTAAAATGCAAATATTTGATAGGGTTGTAACTACTTAGACACATATGTTTCTTGTATCAGAATAAATGGTTGTGGAATCTCTCGATAGCAACACCCCTATTCTATCTAGCAGTGAAAAGTGTAATTGCAATACATTTACCAATGAGAAAATTGTTATATAATGTTATGAATCCCTTCCAAAAGCCAAGTACACTCCATCAACGAGAATGAAGAAAACAAGATAGAGCCATGCCAGTTAAACTTTTATTATTAAAATGGAACCATTTTTATATACTGTATTTTAAATATTTTATATCCAAATTACAGAACATTTAAAAATAATCAAATCTAGGCAGAAAAACCAATGAGAACCAGAATCAAATTTATCTCTATGGCTCGTTTGGGACATACGCTAAGCCATCATTTAAGCATTTCAAAAATGAGCACAGATGACCTTTAGACTCACCAGCTCCATATCTCCTTCATAGTACAGTTTCAAAGAGATTAGAAGCTTCCATTGAAGATTAACTTCAGCTTGCCATGTTGTTCAAACATGACAAACTGTGGTTAAGCTTAAACTGCATTTTGATGAAAAAAGCCAATCTAAGACTTTAAGTAAGGATTTTTTCCTCCCAAGAAAACATATACACTATTAATCAGCTTAGGGTTTAGATCGGTGTTTCCCAACTTTTGATTTTTGGACTTTAATTCCCAGAAGCCTAAGTCAATTCCCCAAAGGACTGATCAGCCAATCAATGTACTGAGGCTTCTGGGAATTGAAGTCCCCTTGTGGGGCTTGGGCCCACATTGGGAACCACTGGTTTAGATAGAATGATAAACTGTGGTTAATATAAGAAGAGCTTCTATCATTATGTTTATAGAGATGAAGGTAAGAGCATAAGATGTCAAGGCTCATTTTTGTCCTGCTAACCTATAGCTCCTGGTGCAATTCTAGAGTCCTTGTAAAGGTATTCCAGGAGCCACAGAATGATTGGTCTTTCTCCTATGTAGATACAGAAACATATCTCAGAGGAGAAGATCCAAGGCAGAATCCCATCTCTCAGACTTTGTAGAGCCTTACATTACAATTACATGACCACGCAGGGAGATATTTGTTTCAACCCTGATAGATAAAAGATCTCCCTTGACTTTCCCTTCTGCTCTCCCCTTCTGGGTTTTTGTAAATAAGGCTTTGGATATCGCAGAGAATCCAATACTACAACTCTCACGGGAGGTTTCTAAAGAACCGTCTCCCTCTCATTCCTCGACACCTACACCTCCCTTCGTGATCCTAACACAAACCAGGACAGAATACCTGAGACAATATCAGACTTGTTTTCCATATGTTTAATTTTAAACAGTATATGGAATAAACGAATTTGACCTCAAATACAGAATGCTTCTTTGGCTAGCAAAAATTCAGCGGAAGACTGAAAAACCCTTGAAAGAAAAAAAGAATGAAAAAAAAATCAAGATTGATCTTCAGATGATTTGTCCAAGCAAACATGTGTTGGTGTTAGTTTTGGTGTTGTCTGAGATGTCAAAAAAGATTCCCAGGTAGCAAGGCACTGAAAGCAGAAAAAGAAAAGTTTAGGTTTCCCAAGCAGACAAGGGATGCCTCGACATATACATTACACACAAGCCACGTTAATTTTAATGACATTTCTATTAAGATTATGAGGTCTGCCACATCCCTCAACTGGAAAATAATTCTGTTGTACATCTCAATTGCATTCAGAAAATTCTACAAACTGACACCTCATTTTTGCAGCTTTGCTACTGAAAAGCCTGTGCTGATTATGATTACACTAGTACCTTGGATAACATTAAGACTTGGTTCCACAAGACTTAACGTTATCTGGTTTTTAATGTTGTGCGATGCATTGATCGCACAACGTAAAAAAAAAACCTGTTCCCTTTCTAAAAAGGAAAGGGAACAGGGGGTTGATCTGGTTTGCTTGGGAAGAGAAAGTGCCCTCCCTCCCCAAGCAAACTGGTGGTCCAAGCATGAGATCGCCCTTGGCTTGCAGAAGGAACGTGCAGTCCCTCTGCAAGCAAAGGGCAATCACTTGCTGGGTGCAGCACAGCATGTTGGGGAGCCACACAGGATTTTTTTCAATTCAGGAAGTAAAGCAAGAACAGCGTGGAAAGAAACTCCTTTCTCTTCCCCCCCTTCCCTGCAGTTTAAAAAACCCAAGCCTTTAGCAATCACCTGGGAGTCGGAGAAGGAAAGGAGGGTAAGCAGAGGGAACTCTGCAGTAGCGTTGGAATGGCACTTTCCCCGACCATACTGCAGTCGCATGGGGGTGGCTTTAAAGGTAGGGAGGTCTCTTTCTTTCCCTGCCTGCCTGCCTTTAAAGCAGTTTGTCGCTGAAGTCAGGGCTTTACTTTTAGCGTTCGATGCATGTATCGGACAACGCTAAAAACCGGATAACGTCATGACTTGTGGAACCAAGTCATAACGTTATCCGGAGTATTACTGTATAAGACTGCACTGTAAAAGAGTAGCTTTAGAAGAAAGAATATAAAAAACTAAGAGACAAATTGCAGTTCATGTCAACTGATCACTTGGTAAAATAAAGCTAGAAAAGAATTATTGCTATAAACTCTACAATGCCTTAAATTTCTAGAGACTTGGCAATATGTCTTTACTGCCAAATTCTACAGATAATTATTTATACTCCTACTGAGCTCCTTGGAACTTACTGTTCAGTCGGAATCCTTGAAACCACAGCACAATTCTGTATATTCCACTCAGAGGGTTATGAGTTTCAACCATAACTAAGTGCTGCTCCAAGTAGCAACCTTCCCCAACTTAGTGTCTCTCTCCAACCTCAAATATGCTGGACCACAATTCTCATTCTTCCCACCACATGGTATGGCTTATATAGGAGTATGATGCCATGAATGATGGCCTGATGCTCCTAGTGCAGTGGTGGCCAACCTTGGTACTCCAGCTGTTCTTGGACTTCAATTACCAGAAGCCCAAGTCAGTACACCTGCTGATAAAGGCTTCTGGGAATTGAGGTCCAAGAACAGCTGGAGTGCCAAGGTTTGCCACTGTGGCCCTAGTGGATACTAGACTAGGAAAGGCTTGTGTGTAGGATTGAAGTCCGACGTTGTATCCTAACACACAACTTAGTCGGGAATGAACCTCTATGAAACGAGATTATTGTTGCCCATCCTTCTGGCTATAAAGGGAGAGCAATGGATTTGGAAATCCTACAGAAGCCACCCCAGTGTCGCCAGGCTGCACCTGCCACAGCTCTCATTCAAGTCAAGAAAATACTTTACTGAACTAAAGCTGTATTATCGACATTGAGTAATCAAGTATTCACTTCTCAGAAACATTCGGAAATTGCCTCACATTCTCAAATGCTTCAAGGTTCTTACTTACATTCCAGGCAGGATTATGGAGTAATTATTGTACCTGCTAATGAACTGTACACACAGCTGTCTGCCATACTCATATAATTTCCAGGTGTTCCCTACCCACCCAATGGATGGTGTATTTTATAAGTCATCACTTGCACGCATATTGAAAATGCAATAAAATGCAATTTCAGGAAAACTCTTTGCCATGTTATCTTTTCATGTGACCCATAACAGTGCTAAGGGTAATTAGATTTAAAATTACAAATCCAATCCTACACTTAAAAATTAAATTTCCTCTTCACATTGTATTCTCTCTGGTTAGTTCACATTAATGATCATTTAACTGGAAACAACCCTTTCCCCCCCTTGCTAAAGGACAGGAGTAAAAATAATTTCAGAGCTGCTCAAATGCATGCTCCAAAAGTAATGTCACTTCTGCAGCTGATGTTGTGTAGAATAAAGCCTGAAGCCTGAGGCACAGAGACCTACTTTTGCATTGGTCTGGTTAATTATATATCTTGTCAGCTGGAGCAGAGCTCTGATCACAAACAAAATAAGCCATAGAAGCATCTGAATTTTGGATCACACGTTTGGTTACATAAATGAGGATAAGCTTTAAAGATTGAATAAATTATGCAAGTACTGTAAAAAGCTTTAAATTCTCAGTTAGAAAAGCAGCACTATTATCGTTTTGCTTGAAAGATAAGCCACTCACAGTGACTTTAATGTTACAATCTTTGTTCTGTCAGTGATGAATGAGCTGTTCTAATGCAATTGTTCTTCTATCCAATGCCACTTCTTGTTTAGCTCACATTTACCTCATGTGCCCATTTTGAGGGAGGGGGGAGTTCTTAAGGGGCGCATCCAAATCTTGCTGCTGTTCCTCATAAAGCTAATCACCAACTCCACATCCCAATGGTCATCAGGTTTTTTTGATTACCAACTCCAGAATCCCTTAGCCAGCATAGCCACTAGACATCTAGGCTGAATGACTGTGGACGCTATAGTCCACAGTGGTAACTTTTCTAAGCTCTAATGGAGACAATCAATAGCCCAGGAGGGAAATACATGCCTTTTGCAGGTCAAAGGGAAATTACAGCCACCCAGACGCTGCTGTGCTCCAATTCCCATCATCACCAAATAACCTGCCGGTAGTGTGGGCTGATGAGAACAGCAGCTGAGTGCAGCGGAATAAGATAGAGTAAAGAAAAAATAAACGGGACTGGCAAAAGTTGGGTGACCTGCCTTATCCACCAAAACAAAGCCACTGTGAGACATAGCCCCTTCCCCGCTAAAAATCCCACACTGCTTGCTGTACAGACACCTCTCCCCCTCACTCAAAAACTCAACTGCTGAGACCATTTCCCAGCCAAAAAAAAAAAGTCAGCAACACAGAAGGATAAGTGTTTTTCATTGCTCCTGACTCCATGCAGACTCCGACTGCTTTACGCTCTCTGGATGGTAACATCCTTCCAGCAAGATGATTTGACTGCTAATGAAGCCATCCACTCAAATGATGAATTAAACATTACAGATGTGGAGTGCTATGGAGAGCAGCTGAAAACTCATCTGTTCTTCTCACAGGGGAGGCCTTGCTGGTATGTGATACAAACACAATAGTGTTGGCTACCTGCTGTTTCGGGAACAGCGTGATTTCTTTTTGATTGCCAGACGAACTACTTTTGTGTGTCTGTGTTGTAATTCCTCTGTGGCTTTCCCCTCTTTTTCTGGAGTGAGGGGTAAAATCTGGCATCTGGTATTTTAGTTTTTCAGGTGTGTAACGTGTATTTGACATTTGGTAATGTGGCTACTGGCACCAAAATGTATGACTGAAATTGTCAAGAGCGGATTTGTTCTGAGGATGAAGGAACTCCATTAGCCTCAACTTTTTTCTTTGCAGACATCACTGTGTCATGAATAGATACCGATTAACTGTCAATAAGACATTCTTTTTTGATCTATGTTGCATATGGGCACATGACACTGGCCAGCAAATGAAATTTGGAATAGATTTCTTTTGAAAACAATAATGTAAAGCAGAAATGGGAAACTTATGTCCTTCCAGATGTCAAACTCCAATCCCCATCAGAGTTCATCTGCTAGGCCTCTCAGGGAACACTCATCTACCAACATCTGGATGGTGAGTGGTTCACCATGGCTCCAGTCTTTTCAGAGCACTGCCATACTTTCTAAGAATTCCAAAGGAGAACTGGGCAGATGAGAGCTGATTGAGCTTGAGTTGTTTACTCTGATGTAAGTAGGATAAGTGGGATGTATGAAAGAGGCTGAATTGAGAGCAATAATTTACAAAATTCATCCAAAAAATCTTCTTGGCTGTGGAACAAATGCAGATCAAATTATCACTATGGAAGACTATGAAGATATAGTCCAAAAAATTAAAATTAGCAAGATCTGCTCCAGAGTGTGATCCTAATCCCATTTAACTGGGACTGGAATAAGATTCATTGACATGGATGGGCAAACCGGCTTAATATTAAATTCCTTAATTGGTTGAACACTTCATTTTAAAACTCATGTGTCTTTTGTCATATAAACTCAATTGGATGAAGGCAGATCTCTGTTTCACTAGGCATATTAGGCCAGGGTTCTGAACAGAATTACCAGCATAGAACAGGAAGCAACTTTAGTCACACAGTTACAGAAAAGGATATGCAAAGACCGAAATTCATTTTAAACCATTCTGCTCAGTACAGATCAATTCACAGGCAAACTCTTATGACATACTGTATTTCACATAGTGGCAGTGTTAATCTGGTTTAAGAAGGATAAGACCTGTTCTTCCATACTAGCTAAATGGGGCTCGACAGATTGACAGCAAAAATCCACAGGCAACTGTACCTAAGAAGAGAACAACTCTGAGGTCACATCTTTTTCTCAGTCTGAACAAAGGAGAAGTGACATTTCAGAAGTACTCATATGGTTTGATAAGGGGTTTGCAATGCAGTGGAACCCGAGGGAAGAAAAGTAACTAAAGACATCCCAGGAGAATCACTATATCCTTTACTACATTTTAAAAGATTTTTACTGTCAAGGTCTTCATGCTCAAATTTCAAGGTGCAGAAAATTTACACAATTCTGCATTACACTCAGTTCCAAACATAACAGAAAGGCACATAGCAGGCTAACGCCAAGAATAAGCTCTGGGCTAAAAAACTAGTGCGGCAAATCACAACGGAGCAATGAACAAATTCTTACTTTTACTTGCTTGTTGTGTTTATATCCTGTTTTTGTTACCCTGCAAGTAGCAAACAAGGATCTCTTTACGTTCACGATACCGTTGCAAGGCAGGGTCAGGAGTGAGAGAAAGAGTGACTGGCTTGAGGTTACCTTTGATGTTTTATGGCTCTGTGAGGACTTGAATCTGGAACTCTAAGATCAAGATCGACAGACCCATTCATTCTGGTTACAGTCTGTTTTTGCACCCAGTTCCTTATGTACAGTCTGAAGATGATAAGACTGGTCTACATTACAAGGAAATAAAGATAAGCAAACTTCCTGGGGCTATCATTAGACTGACTCATGGACTTTGCAAAACTTCACTGAGGGAAAAAATTTCTGACTTTTGTTCAGCACATAAACTCCCTTTTTCCTTTGATATAGTGATAGTTGCCAATTTACAACAGCTTTACAAGGAGAATGAACAAAATCATGGAGAGAAAATGTTATCCACTGCTCTCAGAACCTGGACATTTGACCCAAGACATAAAAGTTGCCATTTTGGAACTGAAAAATTACAAGACAAGGATCCAGAGAGAGACAACAGATATAAAAGAACATCTATATTCTGGACATCCATCTCAAAGGTTTGAATATTAGTACAGTAAAACATTGGATAACGCTAAAACTTGGTTCCACAAGTCTTGGTGTTATCTGATTTTTAGTGTTATCCGATCCATGTTAAAATCCTATGGGATGGATCAGATAACGTTGAAACTTCATAGAGATACATTATAAAGCACAGGCTTTAGCGGTTGTTATCCAATCCATCCCATAGGACCTTAACGTTATTTGATCCAATTCTCCTCCCGAGATTACTTAACGTTATGTGACTTTAGCATAATGATCCAATAGTTATCCGGTGTTTTACTGTAAAAGGTTTCTGGGACATTATCAAAATTGATACGCCACAACTAATAGGTTGCTATATATGTTGTATGTCAGTGGTTCCCAACAAAGGGTACACAGCCCACTAGTGGACTTCAATTCCCAGAAGCCTAAGTCAGTACATTGCCTGATCAGTGCTTTGGGGTAATGACTTAGGCTTCTGGGAATTGAAGTCCAAAAACCAGCATTTGGGAAACACTGTTGTATGTTATATGTTGTTATATTATACCACCTTCACAGAAACTACTTCAGTAGAATTCTCATCCACAGAACAAAGGATGAACTCACATGATTGTCAATAGATGCTGAAGGTTAAACTCATTAGCAAATGTTTAATGCCAGGTGTTTGTCTTGTATCCTCCTACTAATCATTTGCAATTCAACAGGGCGAAACTTCACAACCAATCCGATAACCACCAGAGATCTTCTGCTATTACCAGTTGTAAAAAATCATATTGGTTTGTATACTTATCTGTTATGCTAACCAACCACTTTGTGCCTCTGTACCTGATGTGCATAAATTGATGCCATGAAGTCTCACACCTATGTCTGACAAAGTGGACTTGAACCATGAAAGCTAACATTAAAATACAGCAGTTAATGCCACAACATTGGGTTTTTTTTGTCTTTTAGTTTTGTCTACTTTCTGATATACTGTTAGTTTATTTCAATTCAAAGGGAATACGGCAGATAGTAAAATAATTGAGAACGGAAGAAAGAAGGCTAGGACAAAACACACTCCATGTGTAGCAGATGAGTGGTAGCAATTCTAAGAACAGCCTATTTTTGGAAAACTGGTTGGCCCTGTGTTTGAATTCTGAGGGGAGAGCTGGAATTACTGAACCCTACTCTGGGCAAGAGGGCAGTCCACCATAACAAGAAGCGGAGGAGACTCAAAAACAAATGTCTAGGTTTGGGTTACAAAATTTTCCTTCCTCCAATAATGAAAAGACAAAATTCCCTTGAGATGTGTTTGGGAACAGTCTAGTATTTTTAGAGAAAAGTATCTGCATGACTAGTTTTGGGGGCATGTGTATGATGTGAACTTCAGAAGCCATGTGAGGTCAGAGGAAAAAATGCCAAAGAATGTCAAACAGCTGCAGATCCTCTCATGTCACATCACATTTTGATCTTGGTCTACAACAGCAGACTGCCAACGCTCCTTGCCTGCTCAAACCAATTAAGCAGCTCTGATTATCAAGAGCTCTGTCTCTCCAATTATAATTTGCTGAAATGATAGGCAAATCTGGCAACAACTGACATGGAGGAAGAAAGGTTACAAGGTAGAGAAACAATATTTAGAAAAAGAAACACAAATTACTAAATTGTCGTCATCTGTAAAGAGAGATGATTTTCCTTTTCAACAGGATAGACTGCTATATGAGAAAGTGTACTTTATGCTATAGATTTCTCCAAAAATGACATATATTTTATTCCACTGATTAAGAAAACTAGTTAAATTTACATAACGTTAAGATTTCACATTTCAATACAAAGGTCTAATAGAGCAAGAGAGTTGCTTATGAATGTGGATGCAGTCCTTCAGAAGGGCCATAATTACTGAGATTTTACATTCTTGGGAGGCATTTTTTTTAAAAGAATAATATCCCCTCCTCCTATCTTATATTACACTGGCCATGCCTTCACAGATGTATAAGCCCAGATTTGGAAGAAAGCAGAACTCTGTTGAGACACTGTACAGCCTGGCATTCTCATCACTTTAAAGTAGGATTCCTTGTCTGTTCCCACTCCATCATTCATTTACTCACATGGCCAGTGATAAGTCTAAAGAGGAGAGGATCCTGATTATGCAGAATGTTTCCACACAAGCAACAACCCAATTTTCATGCAAGCTGGAATCTGTTTGCTTCAGAGTCCTAATATATTGGATGAAGAAAACATAAGGAGAGGTAAGTTGGAATGAAATATTCTCTTAGCTCCAAAGAATACCAGATTCTATAAACACCAACTGAGCTTTGGTTAAAGGTGATTCAGCTTTCAAAGAAGTAGCCATGTTGCTCTACAGCAGCATATCAGACAAAAAAGAAAGAAAGAAAAGAAAATCCTAAAGACTTTATGCTATATTTCAGAGAGAGCTGAAATGTCCAGAAATGTTCAGCCTGAAATACAGCAGTTAATCTTCAAGGAGTCACAACATCTTTTCTTTTAATGCTTTATGTTTTGCTTTTGTGTGAATGAGAGCCAATATTGTTTCTCTACCTCATAACCTTTCTTCCTCCATGTCATTTGTGCTTGTCCACACAGCTTTATCTGCTCACGCTTTGCTACCTCCTGCAGGCAAGACCGCTGTTATCAGCCAGAAATGGAAAGCTTGGCATTTTATCCACATCAAGGATCTTGTCCAAAACAATTCAAGATTCAAAAACCAAGCACAAAATCAACTTGATTCCATTTTTTCTTGTGGGGCAAGAGGAGCAGTCTGAATTCCACTCCATAAGGTATGAGTTACCTGGAAGGAAAGAACCTTGTCTCACTTTACTTTTTAAGCTTCAGGGAAAGCAGTGCAAGTTCCTCCTTCTGTTCCTGTTCTTTCAAAGCTCTATATGAAATAAGAAATCAGCCTCTTTAGCTGAATCCTATGCGCATGCATTGATAAGATGGTGTTGTGGATAGTATACTAGTTAAGGCATGATTTGTGGACACCTCCCTATACACGTGACATGCACTGTCCAGATATGAATCTGGGTGTGCTTGAATAAACACCAGTCCTAGTCAAGTTTATCACACATGAAAGAGCTCATGGGAAGCAAAATTTTATGTGCATAACAACACATTCAGATCCAGCCCGACATTCTTTTCACACAAGTAGCCAACCAGCTGCTTTTAGGAAGTGCACAAGAAGAACCTGAGTACTAATGCCTTCCCATCTCTTTAATTTTTATTCTCAATTCTTTTTTCAAATTATGCCCAGCATGAAATTTATGCTCATATTAAAGTTAAGCTCTACATATTGTATCTATACCCTAAGAAGCGGAAATGCTGAAAAATATGGAAGAAGGAGTTGAGGGACTCAAGAGAAAAAAATGGACAAGGTAGGAGAAGATCAGATGCACCTTAAGAATGGCAAAAATGAAGGAGCTACAGGAAAGGGGGGATCTGAGGGAGAAAAAAAATATGGCAAGGATCCAGAAAAGAACTGTTATAAAAGAGCAGAAGGTATAGTGGTGTATCCTGATATTAGTATGATTTGCCAATCCATAAACTTTTTGATATCAGTGAACCACACCGTGATATGTACTGCTTTCTTGTGATCAGATGAAAAAGTTAGTCAGATGTGGACCACTTACTGCTTTTTAGTAAGCAATCTCAACAGCATCAGGGAGCAATAACCTATAATGTGGTTATGTTGTCTTACGGAATGCCTCTTCCAAAGAACATCTGTCTGCATTGCTTGGTCCATACAAAGTATGCAGCTCTAAGTGCTGACACTGACAATGACCAAAAAGATTTCAATGAAATGAGCTTTCTTGGTGGTGGCAACTATGTTATTGAAAAACTTCCCTATGGAATCCTTCCCTAAACATATTTATTTTTTTTTGTTGTTGTTCAGTCGCACAGTCGATTCCGACCCTCTGCGACCCCATGGACCGCTGTCCGCCAGGCACTCCTGTCCTCCACCATCCCCCTCAACTCGCCCAGCTCCGTGCCCATTGCCTCTACAACACCATCCAGCCATCTCATCTTGGGCCGTCCCCTTCTTCTTCTGCCCTCGACCCTTCCAAGCATCAAGGCTTTCTCAAGTGAATCCTCTCTTCTCATTTGATGTCCAAAGTACCTTAGCTTCATCTTTACTATTTGACCCTCCAATGAGCAGTCAGGTTTGATTTCCTCTAAGATTGACCTATTTGTTCTCCTTGCTGTCCAGGGGACTCTCAAAACTCTCCTCCAACACCACATCTCAAAGGCGTCTATTCTTCTGCGGTCAGCTTTCCTAATGGTCCAGCTCTCACAACCATACATTGCCACAGGGAATACCATTGCTTTGACCATGCAAATTTTTGTTTTCAATGTGATGTCTCTACTTTTCACTATGTTCCCCAGGTTTCTCATTTGCTTGCCTCCCAAGAATCAGTCGCCTTTTTATTTCATGGCTGCAATCCCCATCTGCAGTGAGCTTATATCCTAAGAAAGTAAAATCTGTCACTGCTTCTACTTCTTCCCCATCTATTTTCCACGGACTGATAGGGCCTGTTGCCATTATCTTGGTTTTCTTGATATTGAGTCTCAAGCCAGATTTTTCACTTTCTTCTTTCAACCTAATCAGGAGCTTCTCTAGATCCTCCTCACTTTCAGCCATTAGGGTGGTATCATCTGCATATCTCAAATTGTTGATGTTTCTTCCAGCAATTTTGATCCCAAATTGTGATTCCTATTTATAAAACATATTTATAAAACAACTTAAAACTTAGAGCTGCTTTTAAAAACCTTCTCCTAGTAGCCAATTAGTGGTTATTATTAATTTTCCTGGCAGGATAGTCCATGGTTGGGAGGATAAATGTATTTTATTTTCACCTGGTTGGGTATTGGCTTACTATTGTTACCTAACTGTTGTGCTTGACTATTTAATTGTTGTTTTTGATTCTTTGAGTGTAAACTGCCCAGAGTGTGAATACCTCCCAGAGGGGTGAAATGAATGAATGAATAACCAACCAGAGACTACACCTCCGGTCATGAAAAAAAGACTCATTCAATACATGCACAGAGATAAAACTTGTGGAGAGGAACAAAGTGGGAATGAGCAGACTATATGCTCTGACATCCTACCTTACCATCTTGCTACAAACATAGTATGTCACTAGAGGCAAAATGGCTTTAAGGAACTGAAACCAGTGTGCTCTTAAATCAGGTTTTCTTACTACACTGCCTGAGAGTAACTTTGGCAGCAACTTAGCATTCAAATATTTGTACTTTTTCTGACCTGGAGAGGAGTTTGGGGAAATCTTTATTTGATTTCAGCATGTTAGTTTACTGTTTAAGGTCAATAAGAAGAGATCGCATCTCTATCTTGAACTTCCATTCTAGCTTCAACTTCAGCCATCCTAAACAAGGCTTCTCTCTCCCAATTAAAAATCTGCCTTGCAGATTTAGCAGCTAAAGTTCTTGGCTGCTAACCTACTGATGAAGTGTCCTTCTATAACAGCCTTGCTACATCCACCTCTCCCAACTTAAATGCTTGGAACTCCCCTTAATAGAAAAGACATGGTTACTTCTCTGCGCTTTGTAAAACAAGGCTGCCCTCTGTTGACTAATATCCAAAGCAGTTTGAAAATACTCAAAGGCCTGTACCGGAAAATAAAGGAGCAACTGCACTATGCAGCTTCTGGCTTACAGTGATGACAGCTTAGTCCAGGGATGTGGATATACCACCCAATGCCAATTCATCTGGCTTGCAATACCCTTGTCACTCCCAGAAGTGGAAGTAAAACGCGCCCATACAGGTGCATTTTACTTCCGCTTCCGGGAGTGACGAGGGCATTGCGGGCTGGATGAATTGGCATCAGAGGCCAGATCCGGCCCACGGCCCGTAGTGACTAGTCCCCTGAACCCCTGGCTTATTCTTTTTATATGCCAAGCAGCAGAGCAATGGCAAACAATTTTTGTTGTTGTTGTTCAGTCGCACAGTCGATTCCGACCCTTTGCAACCCCATGGACCACTGTCTGACAGGCACTTCTGTCCTCCATCCTCCTCAACTCGCTCAGTTCTGTGCCCATTGTGTCTACAATACCATCTAGCCATCTCATTTTGGGCCGCCCCCTTCTTTTTTTGTCCTCCACCCTTCCCAGCATCAAGACTTTCTCAAGTGAATCCTCTCTTCTCATTTGATGTCCAAAATACTTTAGCTTCATCTTTACTATTTGACCTTCTAAGGAGCAGTCAGGGTTGATTTCTTCTAAGATTGACCTATTTGTTCTCCTTGCTGTCCAGGGGACTCTCAAAACTCTCCTCCAGTGCCACATCTCAAAGGCTTCTATTCTTCTGTGTTCAGCTTTCTAATGGTCCAGCTCTCACAACCATACATTGCCACCTGGAATACCATTGCTTTGACTAGACAAATTTTTATTTGCAATGTGATGTCTCTACTTTTCACTATGTTCCCCAGGTTTCTCATTGCTTGCCTCCCAAGAATCAGTTGCCTTTTTATTTCATGGCTGCAATCATCATCTGCAGTGAGCTTTGATCCTAAGAAAGTAAAATCTGTCACTGCTTCTACTTCTTCCCCATCTATTTTCCAGGGACTGATAGGGCCTGTTGCCATGATCTTGGTTTTCTTGATATTGAGTCTCAAGCCTGCTTTTACACTTTCTTCTTTCGACCTAATCAGGAGCTTCTTTAAGTCCTCCTCACTTTCTGCCAATAGGGTGGTAACATCTGCATATCTCAAATTGTTGATGTTTCTCCCAGCAATTTTGATCCCAAATTGTGATTCCTCCATCCCTGCCATTGCACATTATGTGCGCTGTGTATAAGTTGACTAAGCAGGGTGACAAAATGCAGCCCTGTTTTACGTCTTTTCCTATTCCAAACCACTCTGTCTTTCCATATTCCATTAAATGCCCTTAATTCCATTAAATGCCATTAAAAATGTACATTTTACCTGTTCGTAATAGCAGATATTGTTTTCTGCAACATCGCTAAATGCTGACTTCATGTCTAGATGCATGCTTTGTTTCCATCTATCCCAGTCAGCTTGCAGAGAGTTATTGGCACACTCTACTTTGTCTTCAAGTTTTCCAATCTCTTCCGATAACTAGACAAAAAAAATACATATATCATCAGTTTAAGGGATGAAACCAAACTTAGCAAGCTAATTTAGGGAAATAACACTATAAAGAATCCTGTAATGCAGTCTTCCTCTTGCTGTCACTAACCAAATGTGCTGGATATGATTCACCTAACTGCCAGTCAGCAATGGTCAATCTCCATTTCCTCCAATGGTGTGGGGCAATCACTTATACCAGTGATTCTCAACCTGTGGCCTGCAGCACCATTTCATGTGGTCCCCCACCACCTTACCACACCAGGAAGTGCCATGTGGTGGAGGAAAGGCAAAATGGCCATCCAGCCCCTGAAGCTTTCTGAGGGAGTGTGACCCGGCCCCCAGCTTTAAAAGGTTGAGGACTTATGGCTTATACAGTAGTGAGGACTCATCTGCAGAGGAAAAATTAATCAGAAGTATGGCAGTGCCTGAGCTTTTTGGACAGCAAACCCCAGGATTTAATTATATTTCCAGGATACAGACAAGGCTCCAATTCTTTTTTCTCAGCTACATCATGATACATTCTTGTTTACTCATACAGAATTTGACCAAACATGCTGCTCAACCCAGAGCACCCCTGGAAGAAAGGAGCGGAGGACCTATTTCAGAGTACTCTGTACCTAGAAAGCTCTGAAGAGTCATCTTAAATTAGGACTCTCCTGCCAACCTAGCAGTTCAAAAGCAAGAAATTGCAAGTAGAGACCAAGTCATAACGTTATCCGAGCACAGTAAAACCTCGGATAACGCTTGGTTCCACAAGTCTTGGTGTTATCCGATTTTTAGTGTTATCCGATGCATGTTAAAATCCTATGGGATGGATCGGATAGTGTTAAAGCTCCATAGAGATACATTGTAACTGCATAGGCTTTAGTGGTTGTTATCCGATGCATCCAATTTAGGATCTTAATGTTATTCGATGCAATTCTCTCCCCCAGATTACTTAACGTTATGCAATGTTAGCGTTATCTGAGGTAAACATTATCCGAGGTATTACTGTACTAGTGTAATTACTTTTCCATGCCCTATCTTCAAGGATCTCACAATCCAAAATCTCATGGCTCAGTGGTTGAACTAATTGCTTACATTCAAAAGGTCCCACGTTATGCCTGCATCTTCATGTTGGGCTAGGGAAGATTTCTCTGTATAAGCTTGCAGAGCTTTTAGAGATATATGGACCAATGTTGTGAGCTGATGTGCCTAACTTTTATACCTGAAAGTTTATGTAATACTTGGAATATACTTTTCTGCCTTAAAAATTTTCCTGCAAACTTAAGTTAAATCCTTATATATTTAAGGCATCTGTACCTTTAAAATTGAGTGGAGGAGGAAGTAAATCACACACGCACACACTCTACAACAAGGAAAACAGGGAAATTATAAAATGGAGAGCCAGGGAAATCGGGCATTACATCCAACCTTTCTTGTTAGCTCTACCTATAAGTGTTGGCAAAAAATCTTCGGTAGTTCCCTTGCTGTACTATGCTGGTCTTGGAATGTGATAACACATATTGATTAAAGATTAAAATTAGGCAGGCAGGTGTTGTCTGTACAATTTTTTCCACATGGGGTAAAGTGGAACAACTAAGATGTGGATAAATGGAAATACTTTCTTCACCATGAGTGAAACAATGGTTTATTCTCATCCACTGAAAAGGGATGGAGCACTTAAAGCTACTTATATCCCGATCCCGAGAAAGTATCGACCCTTTCAGATATGTCAGCTGGAATGGACCACCAGATTAAAACTATCAGTGCTTTCACTTCATTATTCAAATATCATACATTTAACCTTGAAAGGTAAAATGCAACTATGTTCCTACTCTATATAACTCTCTTCAGTTTTATCTTTACTGTAAACTTGTGAAGTATGCTGAGCTGGGAAATTATGAATTACCAAGAATTGCCACTTGAATTTCCTGGCCAAGGTAAGAAGGGAATCTGGACCTCCTTATCCCAAGTCCAAAATTCCACTGAGACCATTGCAACAGCAATTACATTTATATGCTGACCCATAGTGTTTGTGCACTCTCTGGGTGGTTCACAAAGTAAATACCATTTTGCCCTCAATTTGCTGGGTACTCATTTTACCAACCTTGGATGGATGGAAGGTTGATCCCCATCAGGACTGAACTTACAATGTCAGTAGTTTAGGCTGCAATATAGCAGTTTAACCAATGTGCCATCAGGGCTCTTAGCCCATGACTGATACATCAACAAACAATCTTAAAAGGCTTGTAGTATCACAATCTTCAACTTGAAAGCTACCTTATTTATCATATGACATCTCTAACATAGCTTGTTTTTAGCCTTCAAGTAGGTACCATGACTGCAGGACTTTACTATCATTTTGTGTGTCACAGCTGCAGAACGAACTGATGTCCCACTTAGAGATCATACCGTGCAGCCTTTTCACAGTGCTAATGACATGGCTTGTGATTCCACATCTCTAGAGCAAACACTCTTCATGTTACATTGAAGTTCATGCCACTCACTGTCAACCTAATTTTGAACTATCCGCTTTCAAAAGCGAGCTCGAGTGGACAGTTGGGTAGAGCTCATTAAGTCTCATGAAAGGGATTGCCTGTGTGAGAGAAGGCCATGTAGCAGAAGAGAGCCCAATTCTATACTGCAGAGATAAGGGGCATTCTTCTTCCTTGTCATAGGGATTGAGAACCACACCTTAAGCATGGCATCAGGGATGGGCAAAACAGAACAGGCAAGGGCTCAGGGGCTCTCTGGGTCTATGCTTGACTCTCTTGACCTTAAAGTTATTGAACTGTGACAGCAGCTGTATTACTATTGTTATGTTTTGCTATAGCTTGCAGCTACTCACTCTACCTGGCTGCATTCACCAAACCAATGGCCACACTGGGTTTCTGACCAGAACTGGAGATCGGGCAATTCTCATCTCATTTTGTGAGACTTGCCACTTTAGAGTATAAGAATGTAACACACTGAAGAGATGTGTGAATAGTAACTACAGGATATGGTGGTAGCTATAGCTGTTGTAACCTTAACATGGAGCCTGGTTGGTGTATGGTTGGGCCACCATCACAATGAGGATCTACAGAAGTCGGGCACTGTCCCAGTTTGAATTTTTTTAAAACTAGGAACACACTATGTTGCCTTCTGCAAGCCACTCTGGGGCTCCCCATCTCAGTTGCAATTTGGGCAATTAGCATTTATGTTACTAATACTTTTCACCTAGAAGATATCACTGAGGATGGATGTCTTAACAGGAAAGGTTTGTACACCACTTGCCTTTTTCTCCCTCACCAACTCACTCCTGAATATATGAATTCCATCTCTCCTGCAGTCACTGAAATATTGTGCACATCTTATGAAAATCCAGATGTTCTGCACGAACAGCAGCCTACTAATCAACAATGTCCTTTCACTCAGAAGGATACAACACACATTTGGAGAAATGCTTATGTGTATTTTATCTAATCTGCCAGGCTTCCTTCAAAATTCGTCATATGCCTTATTCCAGCAGGAGCTCCTAAATTCACCTAGCAATCTGATGGTAAAGCAATTAGAAAGTTTGTATGTGTCTGTAAATTTGAGATGTGGTATGTGTACTGGAACATCTCTCTTCTGGATACAGACTGGCCACTCTTTCAGCCAAATCATTCGCCCTACAACAGAAGGAGCAAGGTGTCCTGACTAGAATTGGTTAATTTGACTCCAAACGTTCCAGATCCAAATGCCCACTAAGCCACAATCCTTACTTGCTGACCATGGGTCAGTCACTACTACTCAGTCTGTCCTGCTACACAGGGGTGGAGAAAATCGTGCACATTGCCATGTGATCTACAGGAGAAAACTGGGATAAAAATGTGTGTGGGGATAGGTAATCATTAACTGACACCAGTAGAATGAATGAGGGCAGCATTCTGTGTTTTATTGCTTTCAGCTCTCCAGAGCTGACGATTTAAGTACAGTGGTACCTCGCTTAAAGGGCATAATATGTTCCACAGGACTGCTCTTTAAGCGAGTTTGCTCTTTAAGCGAAACACCCTTGTAAGTGACCAATTGTGATTTCTGGTGGGAGGGATTGCGAACCCCGATTTATTTGTTAAGCGAGTTTTTGGTTGGGTTTATTTGTTAAGCGAAGCGAACATTCAGAGAAAATGCTGCTCTTTAAGCGAGTTACTCTTTAAGCGAGGTGCTCTTTATGCGAGGTATGACTGTATATTGCTTTAAGGCAGGGGTGCCCAAACTATGGCCCAGGGGCCAGATCCAGCCCCTGATGGCAATTCATCTGGCCCACAAAGCCCTCGTTGCTCCTGGAAGCAGAAGTAAAACACACCCATAAGGGCACATTCTACTTCTGCTTCTGGGAGCGACAAGGGCTTTGCGGGCCGGATGAATTGGCGTTGGGAGCCAGATCTGGCCCCTGGCCCATCGTGACCAGCCCCCTGAACCACATGAACAGCCCATGGCCCAAAAAGTTTGGGCACCCATGCTTTAAGGTTTAGAATAATAGAATCATAGCATAATTACATTGAAAGGGACCCATACAGCCATTGAGTACAACCTACCCTGCTATACGGAGGGATCTAAATCAAAGCAGATTTGACAGCTGGTTGTCTAATTCTCTCTTAAATGCCTCCAGCGTTAGAACCCTCACTGCTTCACAAGGTAACTAGTTCCACTGACAATTTTTTTTTAACAGTGAAGAACGTTTTCCTAATATTCCGCTTATATCTGGCTTCATGTAGTTTCAGCCTCTTTCTTCTCCTTCCATGTCTAGGCCAGACGTGAAACTGCCACAATAAAAGCACCTTTTGGTGAGTTCACATTCTGCAGTTCCTTTCACCTGACCTAGTATGAGAAAGATTAGCCGGCAACACAAAGTTGCCATTGCTCAGGGCACACATGATTGTGGTTCAAAAATGCCACAATCTTCGAGGAGGCTCTCAGCCTGATACTGTATGTCCTGAACCCTGGGATGATTGAGAACAGATGCTACCTCCCTCTTTCAAGTATTAAAAAATGTAATGCCAGCTCAGCATTGTAAATATGCAAACACTGTTACCAGCCTGCAAGACTTTGACTATCCCTGTTCTTTCCCTTCTGCAGCAATCTGCTGCATAGCTATGCTAGTTATAGAGGCGAGGGTTTCCTCTCTCTCCTAGCTAGCTTGGTTTCCATGCTGGAATGTCCAACTCCTGTTCTGCCAACCCAGTCACTCAACCACACAGAATTCCATGTGCTTGCCTTCATTTAAACCGTGCAGCAAGTGCTTAAATGCCACACAGCTTGGGGACAGTGAGGAAAAAACCCACACATACAGTGCCTTGAAGCTCATGCTGCTTTTGCAGTTGTGCACTTGCAGGGTTGTCAACTCAGTCAGAGCTGTCTGTTTCAAAACTTCGGGTCTTGAGTTTTAAGAAAGGTAGCACAATCAATCTTCACAGACGCCCAGTGCTGCTATACATGTACAGTAATACCTCAAAAATCACATAATGTTAAGCAATCTGGGGAGGAGAATTGGATCGAATAACGTTAAGGTCCTATGGGATGGATTGGATAACAACCGCTAAAGCCTGTGTGGTTACAATGTATCTCTATGGAGCTTTAACGTCATCCGATCCATCCCATAGGATTTTAACATGCATCGGATAACACTAAAAATCGGATAACACCAAGACTTGTGGAACCAAGCCTTAGCGTTATCCGAGGTATTACTGTATACCTATAACTATCAATGATCCATTTTTCATATCAATAACTCCCTGACTCTTTGAAATGTCAGAATCTAGTCTGATTTTTTCCTAGTCTCCACAGTAGGCTTAAGATCATTAATTCAAATTGTTATTTGAAAAAAAAAAAGTAAATGCATAATGGGCTAAAGCCCAGCAATCCATGCAAAAGAAACATGTTAAACCCCAGGCATCTAGGGACTGTGATAGCTCAAGTGGTTATAACACTGAACTTGATTACTAGATTGGCAGGTCAGCAGTTCAAGACCTGAGTACTGCACAACGGAATGAGCTCCTGTCTCTGTCCCAGCTCCTGCCAACCTAGCTCGAAAGCAAGAAATTGCAAGTTGATAAATAGGTCCCACTTTGGTGGGAAGGTAAAAAGCGTTCTGTGCAGTCTGGTGTCTAGTCATGCCTGCCACATGACCATGGAAACATCTGCAGATGCAGACAGCACTGGCTCTTTGGCTGTAAACAGAGCTGAGCACTGAACCTTAGAATCAGATACAACTGGCTTTCGAGCAAGGGTGATCTATCTATCATGGGTGAAGTAAACAAGAAATACACTTTGCTTAATGTCTGAAAAGCTTCTCCAGCAAATAATATTGGTCTAGATTAGAAGGATAAACCATCCATGATGGTCTAAGATGGCTTTTATGTTCCAGGAAAACAGTGCAAATGCTACAGACCTGATATAACCACTCTGCCATCAGACTTCTCACAATAAGTCACACAATATACTAATTTATTTTTTAATCACAGACAGAAATCTTTCCATCTGCAAACTTACAACATCATATACTTACAAGCTCACTTTCTGTGTTTTTATTATTCAAGGTGTCAACTTTGGCATCCAGCTCTGCTTGGATGTTGTCTCTTCTTCTCAACACTCCCTGAATCAGAAAGCAGTAGAGAAAAATGTTACAAGACCAATTTCCCTGCAGAGAAACACTTCCAGCAAACATAGCTCTCAACAGGTATTTTTGTCAGAACTTGGGGGAAAGTGAATAAGGTGAATCCCTCCCCTGGCTTCACTTCCCTTATATAATGTAATGCATGGAAGAGGCCAATCTACATGTCACTCTTTTATATGCTTGACAGGTAATGCTAAATTCATGCTGAGGTGGTATGAATGCAGGAGGAATTGTGAAAACCTGTCCTCCAGTCATCCAGTAGAAAACTACTGAATTTCAGTTCCTTCTATAATTGAAGAGTGCCACTGCGCATGGTGGGACCATTATAAATCCAAACACATATTCCTAAAAAGTGACACAGGAAGCATAGGTTTGTAATATTTCTTCAGATGAAAGACTTGGACACATTTCCCTTTCTATTTTTAACCAAGTATATTACTTGGAAGTTTTATGTGTATCCTTTCAAAACATTATAAAAGGTTTTAAAAATAAATGCAGTGGCAAAAATTAGCAAAAACAACTACCGAATGTATTTTGAGGATATTGCTGCATCGCTTTACTGCATGGATGAAAAAGTTGTACAGTAACAGAGCTGAATATGCAGATACCACATCATGGTCACAGAGGTGACCTTTTGACTTTTGTTTTTGTTGCTGTCGGACCTTCTGTGGGACTTCATATGAGTGCTGTGGGATTTAGCAAATCAGTTTTTTTTGTTCTGTTTAGATACTGTGATATTGATACTTTTTGATGCTGTTTTGTGATGATCTGTGACAATATGTCAAAATGTTGTATTATGATAATGTTGAACCTTGTAATTTGTATCTGTAAATAATAATAATAATAATAATAATAATAATAATAATAATAATAATAATAATAATAATAATAATAATAATAATAATAATAATAATAATAATAATAATAATAATAATAATAATAATAATAATAATGAAAGCAGTCTAACTAATTGGGTGGGTTATGGTTTCTATGTATTTTATTTTTATTTAATTGAATTTATATTCCGCCCTACTCGCACAGGCGACTCAGGGCGGATTACAACCAATCAACAAACATACAACACACAGTTAAAACTCTAAAAACAATTTAAAAACATTTAATTGAGATTTTGTTTTTCATCTGTACTTTCTGATTAACCACTAGGAGTGCATTTTCTTGCATGAAATGCGGGTAAAAGTAGGATAAAAGAAAAGAAAAACAGAGATATTTTCAGTACAATTTTCCCACAATAGTGGCTGTAATCCCAGTTAGAACACAGTCATATACAGAAAATCTCTACTGCAAGGAACAAGCTGTTATCAAATTGCTTCTTCCAATCTGAAAACATAATACTGTCGTAAGTCATTTCAAGTAGCACAGTTCAGAATTCAATACAAAAATGTACTGGCTATGATTCAGAGAAAAGTGCCCCATCAAGATTCTCCTGATGCCAATGGAATTCAGCTGTCTAATGTTTATGCTAAGGTGCCACCCACTGTCTTGGTATCGCATTTTTGAAAAGGGAAGAAACTGTCAAGGCTTAGCACTTTTCCCTCAAGGTGTCAACCATGACGAGAGAGGATGGTGTCCCTAGAATAAAAGCAAGGTTTTCATTCAGTTTTGAAATAGGGACAAAACAAATTCTGAGACTGAGCCCGTTAGCTATTGGCCATTCTCAACTCCCTACTGCCTACTCAATATATAAACTGAAAATCTCAGCTGAAATTTCACAGTAACCTCTTAATGTTAAGGAGTTGAGAATATCCTATGTATGTAGGTGCACCACATAGCTAAATAAATAGCATATCTACTGCCAATGACACCCCTGTATTATTATTAATACATGCTTAAATGTATATATACAGATGCTTCAAATGGGAAGGCATGAAATGATGGGGTATACGTTGGTCCACCTCTATCCCTCTACCTGACCTATCTCACGGGGTTGTGATAAGAATAAAGTTGGGAGACCAGCTTTGATGAGTTCACTGGTAATACATGAATGTAACTGATAAACAAAATCCTACAGAAACTTGAAATCACAGCTGCCCTAGCCATCTAATAAATTAATTATTTCTGAAGACATCCTTTCTGTTTCACGGCTATCCTGCTGCAATTTCTTAGGCACTTAAGATATAGTTTAACATTTTGGGACTTGGGAGGTTGGCCAAAGCCACACAGGTGGAAGGGCAGATAATGCCGATAAACCACACATTTTAAAGGTGATCTCAACTGGCTCCTCATCTGAAAGAGACAGCAGGGATTTGAACCCACAGTGGAGCTTGAGCCCCTAAAGACTGTGCTCCAAACCACAGAGGCATGCCAGTTCTTTCTGCCCCAGTCGCCCATCAGCCTGCAGCTCACAACTCATGATTCTTTATTAGTGTTTTGGCTTTTTCTCTCTGGAGACCAGCAGCAATTAAAACGAGTACTGTGTTGGTTGAAAGAGAGTTAAGAGGCACTCCTTACTGCATGCACACGACACAGAAAAAGAAAACACCATATTCCTCATTATGCTACTCCCTATTCTTACCAGCATTAGCTAAGAAAAAGAACGGGTTGTGTGTCATGCAATGCAACAGTGTTGAAAATTTTGGAACCTTGGAGTAGGGAATCCTTTTTTCCTCCTGATGGGAGAGCAATATTATTTTTTTTTGGGGGGGGGGGGCGAGGGGAACACAGAAATTTTAGGGGAAATGAAAATGCATACAAGATAGAAAACCTAGACGTAATTTGATTTTTGAGCAACATAAACTACTTCATTCAAACATAGTATATAAAACTGCACTATTTGGCATATTTATGAAATTTAAAAATATAGCTTTATTTGACATAAACAAAACTACAGATATTCACTTTATGAAAGAGGGAAGCTGCAAACTGTAGAACCCTATGCTTAACTATATAAAGGGTTTTTTGCCACTTGAAAAGAAGGGGGAATGATTTTTCCCCCTAATGAGCAAGTTAAATAATTTTGGGATAGAAACATTCTGGCTTTTACTGGCAATAATCTCCACTGTACTAGAATAAAGATCACTGCAACACACAAGTAACAAAGGTGCCCCTGAATGCTCCTCTCAGAAGATGGAAGGATCTACTAGGTACGTGATGGTGAACCTTGGCACTCCAGAATATCTGGAGTGCCAAGGTTCGCCATCCCAGTACTAGGTGCAGAAATGCATCTTAGATTACTATACACTAACTCTGCAGGCTGTCTGAAACACAAAGCTTCATATTTTAAGTTCCTGGCATTTTGACTGAGTACATCCTTATTTTCGAAAGTACTTCATTCATTCAGAGGGGTTTTCCTTCTACATTTCCCTGAGTTTCCAATCCACACACCCCTCCTCCTGGAAAAAATGAAGCAGTCTCTGGGGGAAAGAGCAGTAAAAAAAAGCACTGTCCCCCTCAAATCTTTGTTTTTTTTCTTCTGGTCTTCATATGTTTTAGTATCATAGCACTGCAATCAAAGAAAACCACATACTATATAACCAAGATCTGTTTTTGAAGCTATCCAGAACGTGATCCATCTTACCGTTAATATTTCACTGTAGAGCAAATATTCTTGTAAAGCGGGGAAGAGAATATCAGAGAGTGCAGCCATCCGTTTCTCTGTAGCTTTACAGCATTTATCAATGGAACTGGCCATCCCTTTTAGCGTATCTGCTAGGTCTTCTTCAGAGGCAGACCAAAGGGTGTGGATTGGGCCAAATTCCTTCAATTCAGAGCAATAGTCTTCAAAACCAATTTGGGGTGGGAGGAAATAATGACATGTAATTCCATATATAAAAACAATTAAAGCATGCAGGTCAAGACATTAAAATTGTTATTTAGAATGCCAGAAAGATAGGAAGATGTTCTACCTTACTGTCACTGTTGTCATCATACTACCTTAAATCCAATTCTCATGCTCTAGGCAACATGTTGATTTTGGGCTTTCTCCCCTCGCAATCCTCTCTGGCACCGAACACTACATAAGAACTCTTCCCAGGCTTCCAAGGCAATTTTTTAGATGTGTGTGCGTGTTTGGAAGAAGAAATTAGAATTCACCTTCTTCCACCCTGAACACGCCTGATCTCATCTGTGGGGCTTTTTGTTATGCGATTTTTTTGTTATGGAATGCAATGTACAACAAAAATCTCTATGGGGGAAAAAATCATACAATGAAAAATTTTTGTTGTACGATTTCCCCCATAGAGATGCATTGCATTACGAAAATATTTGTTGTACAAGGCACAATGGTCTTTTCGAATCCACTTTGTTATACAATGTTTTCGCTGTAAGAGGCATTCGTTATAAGGAGTTCTACTGTATTCTAAGACACTTCCTATTATTGATATTCTAAACATTTACAGTAAGTAACCATGCTTCAATCAATGTCAGCAAGTTGGTGATTGTATATTACTACAAACTGTATCAATTAGAAATATTTTGTAAAATCCAGTATTAAGTGACAAATACACTAGGCTCACTGAATCTGTAAGTCCTATTCATTCAATGAATCACAACTTACTACTGGATTTCAGACACTGGACTATAAGGAGGAAGGCAAATTTGATTCTTCTTTTCCACCAACCTTTCTCTTCCTTGTAAACACGGCGGGAGATTTTGTCCAAGAGACTGATCTTCTGGCTAAACACATTCAAATATTCATTCATTTCTTCAAAAGCTCCGGGACGCTTTTTCATGGTTCCTCCTCGCATGGATGAAGCAACTGCTTTAACAGTTTGCCCCATTCTACTGAACAAGCCAGGGCCTTGCTTCTTGTGAGAGGAAAGCTCCTAGAAATTACAAGAAATTCAACACTTTTGGTGGTGAATGGTAATGATGATGCTGGTAGTGGTAGTGAAGCTGATGACAGCGCAACTCTGAAATCACACCGTAAATCCCATATTTCTGTATTTTATCTGAATTTCACACAGAATACCCATCCAGTGTATGTCAATATATGTGATATACAGCAGGCCTAAACAGCCTGCCACATTTTCCCAAATATGGCCTACTGTCATTCACTCACACAGCTGCAATCACGGTTTCTCTGAAGATTTCATTAGGATGCCATGGTTTTGTTCAGAACGCCAGTAAATGAAAATTTCCTTAATAGTTCAAAGGCATCTCCACAGGTGAAGCAGACACTTCAAAAGAGCCTTCTTGAAAGAGAACTTGTATTAGTGGCCTTCTCTACTGGTCTGCATCTGTTGACTAGAGAGTCTTTTTTTTAAGAGGACTCTACATTCTATTAACACAATGTTTCATATGTAATGCTAAAGATGGCTCAATCTCATAGCATCACAAGCCACCATGACCACTGTTTTCCATCTTGAACTGTACCCCAAAATAGGGAGCAGATCCAAGGCTTGCAGGTGTCTATGGATGAAGTACCGGTAAATTGGGTGCTCCCATATCTCTCAGGTTACTTTCTATTAGATCTGCATAGTAACAATCTGGGCAGGTTATCCTGCTATGATAGAGTAGATCAGTGGTTCCCAACAAGGGGTACACAGCCCACTAGTGGACTTCAATTCCCAGAAGCCTCAGTCAGTACATTGACTGATCAGTGCTTTGGGAAAATGACTTAGGCTTCTGGAAATTGAAGTCCAAAAACCAGCATTTGGGAAACACTGGAGTAGATCATACTGCCAGTGACTCAGTGATGAGCATCAGGCGGCAGTTAACTAACCTGACAACCCTGAAGACTAATGCCTTGGGTGGCCAAGTCCACAGGGAAGGGTGATGGTCCCCAAGTGGATTAAATCCCACTTGAATCAATCTTGGTGGAGGGCAGCAGCTTCATCATTGCTGGCCTGAGGCTGATGAGGACTTTGTGTGCCATGTCCTCCAAAAAGTGACTTGCAGAACTGGATCAGTGGGACAGGTGTCATACTGCAAAGCAAAAGGCAGATGAAAGGCCATTGCATTATATTCTCAAGAGTCTCTTCATGGCTGATCGCCATGATGAGTGCTTATATTTGCACACAGCAGGAGGAGGAGAAGTGATTATTATTGGAGTCTTGAGGAACTCACAGTGAGGTCTCTCCTGAACTGGAAATTCACTGATCTTGGAAAGTCACATGCCCTCCCTTACAATGCACTGTGATGGTCAATTAGGCAAGCGGAAAATAATTTATACCAACTATACTGAGCTCACCTAAGATTGAAATACTGTATAAATGTGACAAACAGATAAAATAATACAGTAAAACCCTGGGTTACGACAGAGGTCTGTTCCAACAGCCTCCGTTGTAACCTGAAAAAAGTGTAAACCGAAACATCCATAGGGATGCATTGAAAAATTAAAAAATGGTCCTGAATTGATCATTGTAAACCAAAAAAAAAATACATTAAAATGTGTGAACCGGGATGGCATTTCCATAGGATTTGCCGTTGTAAACAGCAGCAAACTTAAACCAAGGCAATTATAACCTGTGGTTTTACTGTAGTTGTTTCTTTGGGTTTTTTTAAAAAACAAATAAGCAAAGAAGAAAACAAGCCACTCTATCCCCCAGTTTCATAACAGATTTATAACAGTAACCCTATTTCAAAGTTTATTTACCCAAGCTTGTGCAGTAAGAAAGATTTTGAAGTCCTTATTAAACGTTAAAGTGGGATGGTCAGCAATCCGGTTCAAAAATTTATGGAGAGCTTTCCTTCTTTTCTCAATGAATTCATCATTAAATCGTTCTACAACTCCTTTCATTATGAATTTTTCAGGCAGTGGCTGTGGGAAAAATAAATAAAGTAATACAAAGAGCAAAAAACCAATTAAACTGAAAAATTGTATATACAACTAAACACCACCTCCAAAAATACTATCCTTTAGGAAAAATAAAATGGCCTCAAAACAAAACGGGTAACTGTTGTTTCATTATCACCTATTAGAGGAAAGACATAGGATCAGTTAATATTTTTTTAATGTCCACAATTTGAACTAAACAATTACTTCCTTCCTCTGACTGTGGAATACTGATCAGTATGTGGAACAGCATTCAAAATCCCATTATTACAAAGTCATTTTAAAAAGCCATAGAGACAACCCTCTATCCAGCCTGTATAAAGGTCAGCTTTCTTTAATAATAGGACCTGAAGCAAAGAACACAATTCAAGTCCTCTACCTCTATGTCTCAATTCACAAAATGATGTGTTTTAGCATGTGTGTGTTATAAATATTCTCCAAAACAAAACTAAAAATCAATTAGACTCACAGGAATGATGAGTGTTGGGTGTGCTTCTTCAAGTCTTCCCTTTAACCACAGGAAATCTTGGTATCGTCGCCTAACTTCATATTCACAGGAATCAAATTCACCACGAGTTGTCTTGAAACCACAAAAGAGAACACAGAAGTAAAAAAGGTAGGTGTCCAAATATTGTTTGGTGTATTCAGCTGCTATGTTGACGAAGGAAGAAGTAACCTAAATTGCAGTTACACATATGCCCCTGCTTCCCCAAATTTCCCCTTGTATCAATAAAAAAAATTCTCCCCAGCCCCGCCCCCAAAAGGAAAAAAGTTAATTACTACTCTTGAAAGCTTCCAGGAGCAGCAATTATTGTTTTAGAATAAGTTCCTGCCATGTCTAACATTCTAAAACAAGGGTTCCCACCCCCAACCCACGGGCCTAATCTGGCCTGCTCATATCATTAACCCAGCCCACGGTGGCCACCCAGGCACCTCTAGAACCATCCACCACCACCAGAAGTCGTGATACGTCATTTACCATGGCAGGAATGTGGTTTTCCCTGGTTTTTGCACAGCCTCCGCTACTTCCTGGGGCAGCAGGATGCTTTTCGGAGTATGTTCGCTCCATTTTGGAAATTTCCTGCCACTTCCCCACTGTGCTTCAGCAACTAGAATGCAGCGGTGGGCAACTTCTGGTGCCAGGAGCTTACGTCAGTGCCTGGGATCTTAGCGTGGAACCAGGAAGTCACCCACCACCACGCTATAGCTGCAGTGAAGAAGTAATGGAAAACCCCAAACTGGAGTGAACATGCTCCGAAAAGCCTCCCGCCACCCTGGGAAGTGGTGGAGGCTGTGCAAGAAACCGGAAAAACGGCACAGTTCCCCCTGCCACCGCAGATGATGACGAAAATGTAAGTAGTGGCACAGCAACGCCTCTGGCCCCCATAGCTGATCATAGTGGCAGGAACTGGTCCTTGGTGGGAAAACAATGGGAACCTGTCCTAAAATGTCCATTTTCCAAAAGCTGTAGAGAAATTTGGGAACATTCAACTACATATTTTCCAACTTATTTTTTCCATTATTTTCCTCCCTCTGGGCAGTTTGAAGTTGACTAATGCCAATATAAATGCATAATGAGGACCAGTTACAACTTTTATATGATTGAAGCATGTTTGCCCAACACTAACCTTAGTAACAACCCTGTAGGTTATGAATGTTTCAATGGCAGTGACATGGCTCTCTGGATCATCAACTGTGATAAAAAGATCCCTTGATTCTGGTTCATCCTCAAATTTGTACTGATTTATCATAGAAGACGGAGATGTTGGCATCAAAGGACTGAATGAATTTACTTCCATTAGGGATGCATCCTGTAAATTACATATGTTGAGATAACTGAAGATTACTGCAAGATAAACATTGTCAACATTGATTCTACATTGTCACAGCTAAGAGTTACTGCTACAATGTACAGCTGATTCAAGGATTCTCAGCCCTTTATTTTAAAGTGAGCTTTAACATTCTGGAGAAGACAACTCAAACTGAAACTGTGTTTCTACCTTTCAAGATGGAGAAGAATAGGTAGCATCAACATTTGCTACCAAATTTTAACATGCAAGACATTTAGGCGAACATGACTTACTTCAGAGAATGTGTTGTTATGAGCAATCAGTGTAGGGCTGTGATAGTGAACCTTGGCACTCCAGATGTTCTTGGACTTCAACTACCAAAAACCCAAGTCAGGGCTTCAGTGAATTGAAGTTCGAGAACAGCTGGAATGCAGTTCACCATCAAGGATGTTGCGTGAGCTAATAGGGCTTGTCTAAGTATATGAGAAGATGAAGGAATGGCTTACCGGCACCACTGGTATGGCTGAACAGAGATGTGAAGCCAGGTCTCTTGAGTACTAGTCTAACACAATCACACTGGCTCAACATTAGAGAATGTTATTGTTCAACTCAGAACTGACTTACAGAAAATGTAATAAGGTTTTCAAGTAAGTGGAGTACTGAAGGAGTGGATTTGCCACTTTTACCCCACAGTGAGATTTCATGGCAGAACCAGAGAATTGAAACTAGGGGTTTAGAGTTCTGGTCCATTACTCTACCTACTATACCACACCGAGAAGTCACATTAAATAGCTCTGTTTTATTATATCTTTCCTTGGAGTCAAAGAACACTGATAGAAATCCCATATACTGTATCTATAAGCTAGTTATTTCCTCAGCTGTAGCTCTCCCTCTCTATATATATTTGTTGGATTGCTTATTGCATAACGTGGGTCTTAAAGGGCACCTGTAATATCTGAAGGAAAGAATTACATTATCGATTCACTTCCCTGGAACCAACTGCTTGACAGGTAACAAGACATTATTCTTTCAGACTTTCAAAAGATGCTTCCCCAGCATGCCATCCCATCTCCCCTATAGACACACTAGTTCTCAACTGGATGTTTTTATCTTTAGGCAACAGCCAGTTCCACAACGACCACTACCTTGTAATGGGCCACTCAGTTTTCACCCAAGCTTCAAAAGGAGAAAAAGGGCTATCAATCAACTGACAACTCACAATAGCTTTTCTTGTCTTGAAAATGGCATTGGACTCCAGGCTTAGAGCACTGCTTTCCCTTGACCTCCAAATGTCACCCATCTCTGCTTTTTGCTTCCTTTCAAGCAAACAGAGCCCCTTTGTCAATAAGGAGCCAAGCTCGTTACTGGAAACCACATCTTCAAAATGGTTTAAGTGCCAGCATTCTATCTACCTTTTCTTGATGGATCATTATATAAATTGCTAACATACACAAAGAGGAGGTTTTGTTTCCTGGAAAAAGAAAACTATGAGTGGCTAGGATGCACAAGCCCTTGGTTGCAATCAACTTCTTCTTGTTGTGCCGTATCCAGTTCCAAATATTGGCAATCAACCATGACGATTGTCTTGCAGATATAATGCAGTGGCCTTTCATCTGTTTTCCACATCGCATTGTGACACCCGTACCACTAATCCAGTTATGCGAGTCTCTTTCTGGTCCTGAGCCCTTTTGGCACTCAAAGTCCTCCTCAGTCCCAGGCCAGTATTGATGAAGTTGCTGCCCTCCATCAAGATGGTTTCAAGTGGGATTTAATCCACTTGGGGACCATCATCCTTCCCTGTGGACTTTGCCACAGCGGCTAGTCCTCAGGGTTGCAATCAACAGATGGTGGAAAAATTTAGCATATATCCACTCAGAGACTCTGGGTCAGATCTCACCTTTATCATGAACTCAGCACACGTCTATAAACCACCATGTTTTATCTCATATGTATTATGGTCGAAATGTATTATGATCACGAAAAGGTCGAACCAGACAGGATTTCAGGTTTTAAAACATGCTTAGACTGGCCATCTCCCTCCCTTAGACTGGCCAGGAACACAACACTTTAATCTGCTTTCCCGCCCAAACTGGTTTCCTCCCCAACCCCAAGACACTGCAATCACTCTACTTTAATTTTAAGAAATATTCTGCAGATTGACTTTCCTTTTACCAATTTCCTCTGCTACAGCCAAGTGATGTTTCTGCAGATAGTTTTATCTCCAGAAACCCAGTTTAGTGTGGATTCTTCCTTCATCCGATGTCTTAAGTCATATCATTAAGGGGACACTTTAACTCCCATGGGGTGGGGGTGAAGGCTAAGAAGAATGCAAGTGCCACAGCAGATGATAATGATGATGATGATGATGATCAACAACAACCTCCTCCACTTATACCCCCCACCTTCCTTCTATGAACTCTGTTACAATCCAATATTAAGCAGTTTAATTACACCTTCACTACTTATAATACACGTCTTTCTCCCATATATTCCATTCAAACAGGCAATGTACTCTGAATGACTGTGGCTTGCCAAGAAGGTGGAGATGAGAGTTCAATTTCTGAGAATTTATCACCTTTCCAGTTCATATCCTGTGCACGGTAGTAGCTCTGCAGGGAATCTGGGATAAACTATTTCTTGGTGCAAATCAGAATTTAAGCCATCTGACACAAACATGTTGTAAAAGAAAACTCTCCTTGCAACCTTTTAATCTTCTAAAATCTTTTAAAATAACAATGGCCACTTCTCTAAATGGTGACAAGGGCCAACTGTTTCCAATGCAGATCAGGAACAGGTGATAAACTCCCTTCTTATTATCTTCCAATCAGATTTTCTATTCTCTGGGGACAGCATTAAGTTACAAGGCCAGGGATTCCCTAAAATGTATGCACTTCATGTGTATGTTTTTGAGTAACAATCTAGATTATTAAAGCTGACAGCTCTAAGATTTTCATTTTTCACCACTTACGGAGCTATTTTATTTCCACTGTGCAAGGTACAAAGAATGATAGATTAAGTCAATTTACTTCCAGGTGCCTGTGTACTAGGGAAAAAAATGTTCCAGTTAGGCAGCAAACGTTGCAGGTGAGCATGCAAAGGGTACAAAGAAATGAGGGAATTTCCCTCATATTAATACTGATCTTGTAGGAACACTTCTATTAAAGCTTTCCCAAAAGTGGGTTTTGCAAAAATACTAATCTGACAAAAAAATAAAATAAATAGAAGGCTGGTTATATTTCAAGTCAGGAAAACAAGGCTCTGATTCAAAACAGCTGTACAGCAATACCTCGGATAACGCTAAGACTTGGTTCCATAAGTCTTGGTGTTCTCCGATTTTTAGTGTTATCCGATCCATATTAAAATCCTATGGGATGGATCAGATAACGTTAAAGCTCCATAGAGATACGTTGTAACCGCACAGGCTTTAGCAGTTGTTATCCGATCCATCCCATAGGACCTTAATGTTATTTGATCCAATTCTCCTCCCCAGATTACTTAACGTTATGCGATTTTAGCGTTAACCGAGGTAAACGTTATCCGAGGTATTACTGTATGAAGAAAAGGATAGCCCTATTTATTTGGGACCAGAAGGGCTAACCCTAACCTTGAATCCCAGCAACTGAGTCAGAGACTATAAAATACATCTCCTTTGTCTTTCTGGAACTACACAGCTTTCCAATCCAGTCTGATTGTGAACAGAGCTGAAGTTTCTTCTTGCCACAACACATGCATGGATATCTAATGGAGACAAAAAGGACATCACAAGCATTCACTCTTCTTGGGAAAGCAGCAGGGAGCCAGGAAGCAAGAGCAATTACACTTATATCCTGCCCCAGCACTTAGTGCAGGGATTCTCAACCTGCGGCCTGTGGGCTGGATGCAGCTCACGGCACCATTTCATGTGGGCCCCCACTGCCTCCACCACACCAGGAAGTGCCATGTGGTGGAGGAAGGGCAAAATGGCTGTCCGCCCCTAGAAGCTGTCTGAGGGAGCGTGACCTGGCCCCCAGCTTTAAAATGTTGAGAACTCCTGACTTGGTGCATTCTCTGGGTGGTTCACAAGGCAATTAGCAATCAGATGGAAGGAGGGCTGAATCAACCTTGAGTCCCATCAGGATCAAACAGACAAACACAGCAGTTTTGGATGCAAACCACCAGTTCAGCCACTGTACCACGAGGGCTCTTCTTTTTAAAATGACAACAAAAATGGACACTCCTCCCTCCCCAAGGTTGCTATAGAAGCATGCCTTTGTTTTCCACAGGACTCACAGCAGCTACTGTATAATAGGGCAACAGAAAGGTTGCCCAACATCAGGGTATCCCTTGCCTGCTTTATTTCGGAAAGATCTGTTATTTTTTATTTTTTCTCAGCTAGGTATCACTGTTTCTATGCTGCAGCAAAAACATTGATGTTAGGTGCTCAGAACTTGCTGCTCAGGTTTCCTCCTGCGTAATCGAGTCCATCTTACTTGTAAATAGGCATCTTTTGAGGACTGTGCTGCTCCTCCATTGTGCTTGAGTAAGAACAGACATGGTACTCATGTACAGAAAAGTATCTTCTGAGTCCTGGAGACTTTTCTGACTTGCCTCCTCCAGACAAGACCAGGTCTTTTTTGGGCAGGAGACACCTACAACCTGGATTTCTGAAGAGCACTGTTTCATTTTATTCTGAGTAAAAATGGAAAAGGGTGCTCATAAGACAGCTCACATAAAGAGACAGACACCAGAATATACTATGTACTCTGATATAAACCAGCTCTGTCCAGCAGGGATTGCCTTGTAGTCTACAAATGGCCAACCTTGGTGGTCAAGGTGTTCTTGAACTTCAATTCCCAGAAGCCCTGATCAGCAGAGTGTGCTGACTTGGGCTTCTGGTAACTGAATCCAAGAACGCCTGGAGTACAAAGGTTTGCCACCCCTGCATATGTACAGTCAAATGGTACTAATTTTTTACCCCAAACAGTAAACAGCCACACCTATTTCCTAGTACAGTGATGCCAAACCTATGGCACGAATGCCAGAGGGGGCACTTGGAGCCATCTCTCTGGGCATGCACACCATCACCCCAGCACAGTTTGCCCCACCCCTCTACCCAGCAGCCCAATGGGAGTGTTGCCTCCCTCCCCCCAGCACAGAGGTTGCCCTACCCCTTTGTTTGGGCACTCAGTCTCTAAACGGTTTGCCATAATTGTCCTATATTCTTAACTTTACTATTTGTTCAGGGAAGCCAATTCACTGCCTACTATTTGAGTACAGTCAATCAGTTGACCAGTCTGCCTCCTTTACATCAATAAAATAAATCAGATAAAAAGGAAGAGAGCTTATAGGGTTTCTTCCATTAATTTTCAAGTAACAGTATTGGCAGTAGAGGCTGAAGGCCTTTAAAGACACAAGATACTTATTCCATAATGACCTGTTTCTAATCTTTGCATGTTTAAGCAGAGATGAACATTTTGAAATGCTGAAGTCTCTCACCATTAATACAATACTGGCATGAGTGTTTTATGCATTTCTGTATAGATACAGACACCATCCCAAAGCATTAGCTTTTAGGGAGTGATTACATTTACACATAATATGGGAAATTCTCCAGGACTGGGATGGTCACACTCGTATTATTTTCCATTGATTTACCTGATGTACAAGTCAATGAGAATCAGCCTGGGTTTCTTTCCCCAATCCATACTTATTTTCCTCTACTGGGAGGCTTTCTAGGGTTTCCAAACCATTTTTAAAGTTTTGTGCCATTGCTGGCACAAAAGTGCACTAAAACACCTAGGAGACAAAAAAGAGAAGGATAGAGAGAGGAGTAAATTCTCAATTAGCTCTTGTTTGCAGCTTGTTAAGAGAGCTTTTCTATAGCCATATCTCCTGAAAATGTGGAAGGTTTCTGCAGAAACTGCATCAACAAACTGCAAACAAGAGCTAATTAAGAATTGTCCTTCTCCCTGTTCACTCTTTCTCTGGTCAGTTAAAGTGAACTCATTCAAAGAAACCCAACTTCCTGGTGTAAATTCACAGATTAATTCACATTTTTCTGCTGTTTAGTTGATCCCTTAGAGGAGGAAGAGTCTGGTCCATAATGGAGGAAAGGTTCATTGGCTATGAAGGAAAGAGGGAAGAGGCAAAGGAGTAAAGCAGGGGTGACCGATGATTTGGCGGACCTGCAGCGCCAAATAATACAGCCCATGCCGCCCTCGCCACTCCTGGAAGCAGAAGTAAAACATGCCTATGCATGTGCAAAACGCTGCTGTGAATGCACCCGTGGCTGTCATAAATGTGTTTACGACAGCCACAGATGCGCTTTACAGTGGGAGGAAACACATGACCGGCGCACTCAACCACATGACGGTATGAAAAGTTTGGCCAACCCTGGGTAAGTGGGGCAAAGTGACAGAATGAAAATAAAGAAACAATCAAGAATCTGGATGTGAAAAGAGTGGAAAAAATAAGGGATTTAAGGTAGATGTATTGTATAGGATGGTGATAGCAGAATTAAAAAGATAGGCAGAGAATAGGCATGGGGTGTGGGGGGACAGGTAAAAAGAATATGCTGTCTCTTCATATCAACCCAACTTCCTCCTTTATATAAAAATGAGGTAAAGGTCGCTCGAAAGCCAGTCGTATCAAATGCTAGGGTTCAGTACTCATCTGTTTATAGCCAAAGAGCCAGCACTGTCTGCGTCTGCAGATGTTTCTGTGGACATGTGGCAGACATGCCTAGACACTGGAGTGCACAGAACACTATTTACCTTCCCACCAAAGTGGTACCTATTTGCCATTTCTTGCTTTTGAACTACTAGGTTGGCAAGAGCTGGGACGAAGATGGGAGCTCACTCGGTCGTGCAGTACTCGGGTCTCGAACTGCTGACCTGCCAACCTTCTAGGCAGCGTCTTAACCACTTGAGTCACCAGCCTAGTTAATTTTCCTAACGTTCACTTGATAGAAATTGCTTTGACTTTCAAGGCCCAGAGAAATGTTACATCAAGATAATAAAATGTGGACTTCCAGCGCTTGACACCCCCTCCCCCCAAAGAGAGAAGATCCTGAACACTGGGCTGAAACAAAAATATTATTTCTGCATTAGCTAGATTTATTTTTAAACATTAGGAAGCACACACAATTCATAAATGATTCATTAATGCCTTTTCGGCTTACATTCAGTAGCAAATTTAACAGTCAATTCTAAGATGCTGACATTTGGATTTTTTGCTCCATAAATTTCTGTCATAAACAGATCTGTGAGCACGGATTATCAAGAATGAAGAATGTGTCTTGTCTTTTGCAGCTGCTCTTAGATTTTTTTGTTAATTTTTTGAGGAAACATCAGGTTTGAATAAATGCAGGAGGAGGCGGCGGCAGTGTAGTAAATTCTCTAGAGGAATTTACTAAGCAACAAGATTTGGCCACAGTCTGCTTCCTTATCTGCTCTAAATTGCAGCTATTACTTGTGTTGTCCTAAACCACCATGGCTTTGATAATGACTTCTTCCTTGGCCTACCTGGGCTAACCACTGTAAAACCAGAGTCACAAGATAGAACCATCAGGATACACTGATTAATTTCAGTGAAGATATCACCAGTTATCTCCTCATGTTTTCTTGTTCCCTATGAGCTTAGTGAAATTCTCGCAACTAGCTGAGATCTTCCTAATGTGCAGAACTGGTGGCCTCACTTTCTATTCCATTTTACTTTCTCCCAATTTCATTCCAGTCAAGCCCAAAATAACAATGAACACACTGGTCTATGTCAGCTAGCTACTCTACAACTCCCATAATCCTAATAGATTTGTAATTAACTATGTACTGCAACTATTTAAAAAATATATGAATTTTGTTTATGCATGTGCTATTTTGCTCTATATTTGCACAGGCCTTTTTCTATATTTTTAATATCTATGTCGCTGTTGTTCTCTGCTACTCATGTCCGAATATACAATCCCCCTCCCCTGAAAATCATTTTTCAGGAAAAATGCCATTGGCATGACCTTGTTTAAGGTGGATCCCAGCTTGCCACGAAGTGACACACACGGTGTGATCACAGAGCCATCTCCTGAGGCACATATGAAATAAGACATGCAGGATATGACACCGAGACTGCAATGGACTACCACAGCCTTGAGGATATTGACAAGGTGTGCCTTCACAGCTAGTCCATCTGGCATGGCCTCTTCCGCCACCATGGCTGTTGGGAATCAGAATAGTGTAGTAGTTCCTCCTCTACTCATTTTGCTGTTGGGCCCAATCTCATTGTTTCCAAAGGCATTTCCTGCACTGTGGGGGACCATCAACCCAGCTAAAGGGGCACATTTGTCCATAGCCATTGGCCCCTTTAGGGATAGAGGACTTAATGGGGGGGGGGAGTTTGGTGGGATATTGTTTTGTTTAGTATGGAAGCCGCCTAGAATCAGGTTCGCCTGAGCGAGGCGGGTTATAAATTTATAAATAAATAAAATAAATAAATTTACCGCTGCCCAACACTCGGCGTTGAGTTGCTGGCTGTATAGTCTACTCCGTTACCGTTTGCTGGCCAGGCAAGCAAATATCTATTGTTGGCACTATTTCACATGGTAATCATGTGTTTATTTAAATGGAAAAGAGGGATAACATATAAACAAATAAATAACATAGGCTACATGTTGACTTGATTTGACAGAATTCATGCCTGAGGCATTCCTGAGTAGTACCCAGGTTACTGACAGCTTGATCAAAGAAACAGATTCAAATGTACTGGCCTTTTAAAAAAGCTTGAGAAATACAGAATAAATATTAGTCAAGAATTTCTCCAAAGTGTAATATGTCATTATTAATCCACCATCATGCATCTCTGCAATATTTTTCAACTCCACATTCAGTATCACCACCTGTCCTTAAAATCAAACCTGGATCTAAACACACACGTGCTTCTGTGCATGAAAATAAATAATTATGCTTCAGGTGTAGCCCCACATCCAGCACTTCACCAGTTAACAGGTCACAAGAAACTACACAAATACCAAAGTGGAATATTTTGGGAAAGACGTTAAAAAGTCCTATACTCTTCATTCATTTTCTGTCTCTCCCCACCCCCACCGCAATCCAGTCCGGTGGGGAGGGGGCATCTGCCAGAATCCACTGCTTATGTATATGAGTGTAAGCGTAGTGATGTAGAGCAGTGGTGGCGAACCGTTGCACTCCAGGTGTTCTGGAACTTCAATTCCCAGAACCCCTGATCAGCAGGAGTGCTGACTTGGGCTTCTGATAATTGAATTCAAAGAACACCTGGAGTGCCAAGGTTCACCAACACTGATGTAGAGTAGGATAATCAGAGGAATGGAAACCATGCCATATGAGAAAAGACTGAAGGAACTGGGCATGTTTAGCCTTGAGACAAGGAGACTGAGGGAGGGTGTGCGTGATATAACACGCTTCAAATATAGGTACCTAAAAGATAATCATAAAGTGGACGGGAAGGATCTGTTCTCCATCATGCCAAAGTGCAGGATGCATAACAGGCTGAAACTGCAGAAAGCTAGATATAGGCTGAATATTAGGAAAAACATCTTAATGGTGTTAGAGCAGTACAACAGTGGAAGAAACTAATCCGAGAGGTGTGTGTGCTCTACCACTGGAAGCATTCAAGTAAGAATTGGACAACCATCTATCAGATCTGCTTTGATTCAAATTCTTATATTGAGAGAGAAGGGGTGGCCTCAATGCACTAAAAGGCCCCTTCCCACTCAGTTACTCTATGATTCTATGCAGTGTAAATATAATTTGATTTAGTTTATTTTTATTGATGCTACATTTGTTTACAGATTTTCTGTTGCTATATTTTACTACGTTTTGAAATATTTTTTAAATGGAGATTTGCCTATAATTGTTTTTAATTTGTGCTATGCTCTGTATTTATACTTTTATGTGCACTGCCCAGAGTGACAACCTAGTATAGAAATAAAATAAATAAATGATGTAAATCACTACTAAAAATTGCCACTAGTTGAAGAGTTGCTACTTGTATTCCTCACTGCGTGTTAGCTGCAAAATCTAGTGTGTGATGTAGAATGCAAGCAATGGCTCCTTAACTACTAGCAATTAGCCACTTTATTTTGTGCCACTGCACATACGTCAGTGTAATTCATTAATAGGATTCTGGCCCCCTACTGCCACCCTCACTGTAGCAAGCCAGCAAGCCTTGGGAAGTGGCAGTAAATCAGCTCTGCAATGGATTTTCCCCACCTCCTCCACCACCAGAAGCTTGTTCCATCTAACTGCAATCTTATAAACACATGTACCTGGCAGCAAGTGCTCCTGACATCAATTACTGTACATTGATACAGCACTCTGATAAAGTGCTTCATATACATTATTGTGTTGTAATCCTCTTAGTCTTTTACAGGATGACAATATACTCTTGGTCCCACCAACCATTAGGGAATAATTATTGACTCAGAACTACTCATAGCTTCCCTTCGAGTATGACTAGGGCTATTCCTCTGTTCAACACTTCAGGACTGAATTTTGCTTTATATTACATAATGGGCAGAAGATATTTTATATATTATTTTTCTTTAATGGCTCTCCAAGATCTAGAGACAGAAGCAAGAATGGCTGTATTCCAGTGCTTTACTTCCATGCTCCTCTTGTTTGCTTCCCAACTGAAAACTATCCCCTCTGCTCTCTGCCAGCAAACCCTAGTGGCAATATCTAAAAGTTAATTTTTTCACTGCAAAGCACCATCGACATGCAAGGCACAATCATCAAGTTGCCCTCAACAGCTTGTGGGACGGGCAACAAGACAGAGGTCACAACACAGTAGAAGCATGAAATGTCTCTTTTGCCACATTTGTGAAGCCAGGCAATTCTTACAGGAGACATCCCCCCCACCCCAAGAATAGAAGAGTGCCCTCCCACCTCTCAGATGTAAGAAACGGGTGAGAAGCTGTACAACAAATTATACAGTATGGGGAATATCAATGTTGTCTTTATCTCCTCAATTGCACTGCTTCTATCTTGCTAGAAAAATAAAGTATACCTGCTTACACTGTATTTACATTGCAAGATACTTGGATGAAACTGTCACAAGCAACATAATGTACAGGTAACTAAATTCTGCAGTGTCCCCCAGTTATTTGAAAACAAAAAATATATGAAATTATCATGCAGGACACACACCTGAGGTTTTAAGGAACATATTAATCTGCAGGGAAAGTCACTGAATGAAGGGAAATGTAGACTGTAGGGCTAAACATATTTTACTTGTGTACCAAAGCCTGGATAAAATTATTTCTAGATTACAATGCCTAGAACTCTTTTCCAGCCACTGGACATGGTGGTTTGTGGATTCTAGGATTGCGCCCCCCCCCCATTTTAACATTTCTATGCTTCTTCAATTGTAGGCAGTTTGGTAGCCCATTTCACACAATCAAAGAACAGTCAAAGGCACAGTGTCTCTCTCTTAAAATACTATATACAGTATCCTGCTCTCGTGTTGGTGTAGAAAGCCAACCCCAGGGTGCTTCCTGTCTCAACATGCCTTAACTCTCAGTAGGCAAAGAATGGATTGGTGTAAACAACAGACATGGAGGCTAATGTGAACTGACATCTGCTTTGTTGGCATTTTTGCATATGACTAACAGAGGCATGGGCCTAGTTTATCTCATGAGTGATTACAGATTGGCTCATTACTTCCACTTACAACAGCAAGTAGGAAACTAACAATATGCACAAGGTGTGATACCTACAAGCTGTCAGCAGCTTTCTGCCCTCCCTCATCATTTTGGGGTCCTTAAAATCAGCCCCCATGGGAACACTAATTAAGAGTGAGGAAAGGGGGGGAGAAATGCACCCTTCTGCTTTGCACACCAAGCAAATTATCCAACAACAAATTAGGGGCCGATAAAGTGCACCCCTAGATCCACAGATTCTTCCAGGTTATTTTTGCAGACTGTGGACCTAGGGATCCTTTCCCCCCCAACCCACCTCCCAAAGTGGCTCTCCCTTTATGGCAGGGGTCCCCAACCACTGGGCCACCACGGGCTGTCCCGAACCAGGTTGCAGGGGTGGGTGGCGCTGGGAGCCCCGATGGTAGCCTTCTGCTCTCAATGTGCTCCACCAGGTTTGCCCAGCACACAGCTTCAGACACAGCAAATTGGCAGGTGGCCGGGGCCCTCCTTCATGTCACTTAGCTACAGTGGGGCTCCGGCCCCTGCCTGTGTGCAGTGTGGTACCTCACTGCCCAAGTCGAATGGTGTGACTGGCAGGTAGCTGGGCCCTGTCTAATCCCACCACCTCCACTTACCAGTCCGTGAAAACATTGTTTAGCATGAAACTGGTCCACAGTGGAGCAAAGATTGGGGCCCTGCTTTATGGAAAGCCTTCAGAAATGGTAGTGCATCTTTTACTTGGGCCATAGCTTGTCCTCTATTGTGTGACACAGAAAAATAATCATCAATTTTTCAAAACTAGTAGACTTCTGGCCATATCCGAGTGTGTCTCATTTTGCAGTCTGTGCCATGGGAGGAAGGCTCCAGGGGCAGAAAACTGGCCTCTAGATCTGCTGAACGTGTCCACCTTAACATTGGTCCTCCTGTTCAAGAAGTTAGGGTGGTGGCTTTCATACAGAACCAATGAGTACTGAAGCAAATGTAACATTTGGCAGGTAAATACTTCCCTCAAATCCACTTTGCAGCTCTGACCTCAGTGAAAAAGGAAGAATTGCCTATCCCAAGCCCTCTGCCAGGAAGCAAAAGAGAGTTCTGTTTCAGACCACAAGGATGAGATGGTTTGCAAATGGGAGACAGGTGCTCTGTAGAACTTGTAACCATTACTTTTTCAGACAACAACTCTCAGAATTCCCTAGCCAGCATGGCCCTTGGGATTCTGGGAATTATGGGCCAGATAAAATAACTTTCCCAAGCTGTGTTTGTGAGGTCATAGTTAGCTTGGAACTAAGTTAGAGCAGCTGTGATATTTGTGGTGCGCTTCCTTAATTGCTCAACTCTACATGAGAGGTTTCCCTCACATTCTATGGTTTCTGGATGGAAAGGTGCCTTGAAAGAAAAAGGAACAACCAGTTGTAGCCACAAATCAAGGCACACCTCCCAATCAACCTAAAATGTATAGAGTCTTGCCTTTGTTATAACAACATCTGGAGCACAGAAGAGCTTGGGCCAGGAAAAAGTGGATCTGATTTGTGTCAGAAAGACATGGCAAATGGCCTTGCATAATTAGAACATAAGAAACAGCCATGTTGAATTAGCTCTTTTCCTCTGCTATTGCAGGTGTCTCTTAACTGCTCTTGCCTCTCTGTGCAAGGTAGGATGCAATGGCCCAATTAATTAGCCACACCTGATTCTTAGGAAAGAGGCTGAGATATGAAGTAAAATCAGATAGGTTGGAAGTACATAAATTAGTGTGGTTGCATGCACATATTCCCTCACATGCTAGCAAAACATTATAGCCAGGAAAAGGGCAGTCACCACAAGATCACTGCCATGGATAGAACAGAAGCATCATTCAGTCCTTAACCAGGAATGGGAAACTACAGTCTCAGCACTTTCCTGGTTCAGAGTAGCTCAACCATAACTAGTCACAGCCAGCTGGAATAGAAAACTAAGCAGTTGCTTAGAGTAGCAATTTCTAGTCCTGGCTCTCCAGACATTGATGCAAGTCCCTGAGCATTCACATTTTTAGGTCTATCTGTCTGTCTATCCATCTATTTATGGTAAGAGAGTAGACCATACTGCTAGCGACTCAACGTTGATCAGCTGGCCGTTAACTGACCTGACAACTAACAGCCTTGGGTGGAGAAGTCTGCTGCCAATGAGGACTTTATGTGCCAAATGGACTCAGGACCAGACCAGAAAGTCACTCGTGAAACTGAATCAGTGGTACGGGTTTTGTGCCGTGATGTGGAAAGCAAATAGAAGACTACTGCCTTATATTGCTCCCGTGACAATCTTCACGGCTAATTGCCATGAGGATCCCCAATATTCAGAATTGAACAGACCACTTGATGAAGTAGAAGCTGAAAGTAGGCAGGTAGCCAACTCTTATGTTTGGTTCAGCCCCAGTCAACAGGTTTTTTTCAAAGGAATTCAACACCTTAAAGGACCTTTCTCAGCTTGATGCCCTTCAGACATATCACACAATTCCTACCCCACCCCTGCATGGTGGCTGCTGGATGTTGTAGTCCCTCCCAGCCAGGTCCAGAAAACCTACTACTTTTCCCTTTCTCTCTACTCATCAGAGGGTGTGGGGGAAATCTGCCAGAATGCCAATTTATTTTGGTTGATAACCTTTCCGCTTTAGTCACTCAAATGGTTAAGATGCTGACTGGGAGGTGGAAGGTCAGCAGTTCAAAACCTGAGTACTGCATGATGGAATGAGTGCCCGTCTCTGTCCCAGTTCCTGCCAACCTAGCAGTTCGAAAGCAAGAAATTGCAAGTAGATAAATAGTGACCACTTTGGTGGGAAAGTAAACAGTGTTCCGTGGAATGCCTGCCACATGTCCATGGCTCTTCGGCTATAAAACAGACATGAGCACAGAACCCTAGAGCCGGACACGACTGGCTTTTTTTTGAGCAAGGCTGACTTAACCTTTCCTCTGGAAAAAAAAGGAGCTGCCCCAACGCCAAGCCTTTCTCTAGCAAGCTAAAAGTGCTTTCCAAAAAGTTTTCTCCTGCAGGCTGGGGATGGTGGGTTATGGGCTTCCCGTACCAGTCGTATCCGACTCTAGGGTTCAGTGCTCATCTCCGTTTCAAAGACTGATGAGCCAGTGCTGTCTGCTTCTGCAAACGGTTCAGTGGCCATGTGGCAGGCATGACTAGACCAGTGGTGGGATGTCAAAAATTTTACTACCCCTCCATGACATCATCACAGTGTGGGCGGAGCTAACATCATGGATGGAGCCAATGTCATGACATGATGTTGTGGGCGGGGCCAAAGAAAACAAATTAAAAAATAATAAAAAATAAAATAAAAATAAGCACACACACGCACACACACCTCAACCCACCTACCCACCCACCCACAACACAAACCTGTAAATAAATTAAATAAATAAATGAAAAATACATTAAAATACACCCACCCACCCAAACACCCACCCACCCACAACACAAATCAACCAGAGCTTTTAAACCAGAGCTTAAAGCTTATTCTGGCTAAGCTTTCTCACACTAGGTCAGCTGGAAGGAACTACAGAATGAACTCACCACAAGATGGCTTCATTTTGGCACTTTTCAACAGTTAAAGAAGTTAGGTACTAAGTCTTTACCTAACCAGTTCTCTAGGATATCAAGGGGAGCAGGCTATAGGGAGCTTCAGGTTAGCAGCTTCTCTTCCTCCTCCCCGCTTGGGAGGACAGCAAGGAGGCTGTGCATACACGTCAAGCACTATAGGCATCCATGCACACCAAGTGCTTGGCATGCATGTGCAGTGGAGGAACCAGTGAAAAGGTAAGCCCCGAAGGTGGTTCCCCCCAAAAGCTGCAACTGGTTCTCCAGGACACTGGGGAAAGTTACTACCGGTTCTGGAGAACTGGTGAGAACCTGTTACATCCCATCACTGGACTAGACACTGGAGTGCACAGAACGCTGTTTACCTTCCCACCGAAGTGGTCCCTTATTTATCTACTTACAATTTCCTGCTTTGGAACTGCTAGGTTGGCAGGACAGAGAACTCCCTCCCCTCCCCTCCTGCAGCATTCGTGATTCCTAACCTCCCACTATTTTAAAGGCAGGAGACAGTCTCCCAGGGTCGCCCCCCCCCCCGGACGCACACCTTTCCCTTCCCGGGGACCATCAAGGGATTCCCCGCTCCCTCCCTGGGCGGCTCCGGCGCAAAGGGCAGGAGGCGAGGCCGGGCGCCGCGGCTTCCTCCCCGGGCTCGGGGAGCGAAAGGACGGGCTCCGGGGCTGCCAGGCTCCCCGGGCGCCAGAGGGAGCGTCTCCCCGCCGGGGTACCTTGCTGAACACCTCCAGGTCCTCGTCGTCGTCGGAGGCCAGCAGCTCCGGCGAGGAGGGCGGCAGAAGCGGAGGCTGAGCCCAGCCCCGGGCATTCCCTCCCGGCGGGTCGACGGAGGCTGGAGCCCTTTCGGGGGGAAGGGAGGCGGAGGGCGGCGGCGAGCGAGACACGCACCCACCACCCGGCTCCATCCCTCCCTCGCTCGTGTGGACGTGGGCGGCGGAGGCGGGCCACGGAGGACCTTATGCTCCGCCTTTCCGCCCCTGCAATTGGTGGCCGCCGGAGCTCCTGCCTTTTTCCTCCCGCGGCGCCGGAGCGAAGGAAGAAGCAGAGGGCGGGGAGCTCGTAGCAGCACGGGGCGGGGACTGGTGGCAAGAGACTTGGGTCTCCTCTTCTCTCGTATCCAGATCAAACTTTGGACTGCCTAATATGAGGCCTCTTTCCTTGGGTTTGTCTTCAGTCTTCCTCGCCACACATCTCCGGTACTCCTCGGCAGGCCAGGAAAATGAGCCGGATTCTGTATCTCTCCACATTCACACAGTGTGGTGTTATTCTCCAGCAGTCCCCCCTCGAGCATGTTGGTCTTGCTGTTTCTTATGCTTTTACTTTTATTTTTAGTGTTTTGTAAGCCGCTCAGAGTCGGGTTTTCCCGATTGGGGCGGGGTATCAAGTGTAATAAATAAATAAATAATAAATAAAATAAATTTAGGGCAGGGCGGGGTGCCCAATTTTTTTGGGCCGTGGGCCGATCATATGGTTCAGGGGGCTCATCACTGGCCTGCAAGCTGGATCCAGCTCCAACTTTGCCTGCTCGCAAACTCAAGTGGAACAATACCAAGAAGAGGATATATTTTTCTCAACTGGTGTAAGTTTGAGGCCGCTGTCAACTTTTTTTCATGTGTGTATACACAGGAAGAGCCGTCTCAAATTAAAATATTTTTAACATTTTAAAACCACAATCAGGGTGTACCCTGTACAACGGCAACCTTATTTTGTTTGCTAAGTTTTCTCACACCAGATCAAGCCAAAATAACAGAGGTTGCATTGGGTCACTGTCTAAGTTAGGCAGGAGACAGCCCCAGAACCTGTCCTGATTCCTCAAACTGTTCGTAGTATGCAGCATGGGAAACAGAAAGAATGAAGTACTGTAACATTAGTATCGAATAACACTAAAATCGCATAACATTAAGGAATCTGGGGGGAAGAATTGCATCAGATAACATTAAGATCCTATGGGATGCTTCAGATAACAACCACTAAAGCCTGTGGTTACAATGTATCTTTATGGATCCCATAGGATTTTAACATGCATCAGATAACACTAAAAATCATATAACACCAAGACTTGTGGAACCAGGTTTTAGTGTTATATGTTTAGTGTTTTTCTTGACTACAGCTCCCAGACTCTTCCAGTAGATATAGTCAGGAGTGGCCCAAAAATGTAACTTCTGCACCATCTGGGTTTCCACAGGCACTGGGGTGATGAGGTTGCCAAGAAGACCCCTTTGACCTCTGCCTTTAAATGAAAGGCAGCTCAAAGTGCAACGCGTGAAATACCAGGTTTGCAAAACAAACTTCAGAAGGATGGTCAGTTCTTCTCCATAGCCTGAGGCCAATTCATAGAACAAATTAAGTGCTTGGGATCTGGCCAGGTCACTCACACGTTCCTCAGTCTTCACACAGCATCATCAATAGATACTAAATCTGAAAGATAAAATCATTAGCTGATGTGCAATGCCACAATGTTTATTTCGCATCCATCCACTAACCATTTACTACTCAACTTTACGGTAATAAATTTGAATACCAATCAGAGGTCTTCTTTTATTACCAGTTGTAAAAAGCCACACTAATTTGTAAACTTATCTGTTATACTAACCAACCATTGTGTTCTTTTCTATCCAATATGTATAAATCAATGCCATGAAGTTTCAAGCCTATGTCTGATTAAGTGGACTTGATTCACAAAAGCCATCATTAAAATACAGCAGTTAGTCTTTAAGGTGGCACAAAGTTTTTTGTCTTTTTGGATTCCCCCCCCCCCCTCTCTGCTAAGTTAAACCAGGTGTTTATGTTTATGGTGTTTTTTTTTGGGGGGGGGGAGGATGGTGCTATGAAATGGACATTCACGGCAGCAGGAACAGGTAGAAAACCTTTCAGCGCATTCAAAGATCATTCTGAATCTTTTTTAATTGCTTAGTATTTGAGAAGTACCAGTTTTAGCAGGACAGAGATCTTAAAGCAGCCAGAAAGAGTAGCTAATTCTGTTGTAAATTGAACCAAGACGGACACAGGAAAAACATCCCTGCAAACTATGTACAGTAAAACCTTGCATAAAGAGTGTCTTGCTTAGAGAGTAACTTGCTTAAAGAGCAGAATTTTCTCTGAATGGTCACCTCACTTAACTAAAACCAACCAAAAACTCACTTAACAACTAAAACAGGGTTCACAATCCCCCCCCCCGGGTCACAATTGGTCATTTACAATGGTGTTTCCCTTAAAGAGCAAACTCGCTTAAAGAGCAATCCCATGGGACGCATGCTCTTTAAGCGAGGTACCACTGTACAAAACATAGACTTCTTCCTATTACAAAATGTAGGCAAGGAGGAAAGTAAGGGTGACCGATGAAGCATTTATGCCATTTGGTTGTAATGCTTTTAAAAGCTGATTAGATCTTGGCTAGGATGAGGATGCAACCAGCATAGGAACATCTATTAAGCACGGGTACCTTGCTTCATTATGATCCTTCTTCATTTCCAACTGCACACATTTTCCAGCTATATGTTTTGTGCCTATTGGCCTGCTAAAATTAAAAAACCTGGGGCTGAACCAAAATAGAGTAATGGTTGCTCTTGGGTATTAGGGATCTGACATCATGCAGCCTTGAATGCAACAGATCTCATCTAATTCAGAAGCTAAGCAGGGTTGGGTCTGGTTAACACTTTGGATGGGAGACTAAGCTAAGAAAGTGCCTGACCTTCTGAGAAGCTCAGTGCACAAATTTGACAATAGTAGGCTATGTGAATTAATGATCTGACTCAATGATAAGGGAGTTGGATTTGGTTTCATATGGTTAGTTGCTTGGTCGATTTTGATGCCATGTCAATATTGCCATTAATGGTCTGTAAGCAGTTTATCAACTGTGCAACATAAACTAAAGATGGATTCTCTCAAGCCATCTCCAATAACGAAAACAAGGAAGGGCCACAATATTATGTCCTGCTTAATCTATTTTTGCTTTAAACGGTCCATGGGAAGTGTCACCCCTGGGTACAGTGATACCATTGCCACTGGCCCAGTGCTGATGTTTCATTATTGTTCTTCTGCACTTGGTTCTACACCTGAGAAGATGATATTGTATCTGCAGGAAGGTTTCACATAATGAGCTGGTATGGCTTGCACATAACATGCTCATAGGTATATGTTTCCAAATAGTTGGCTGGAAACCAAAGCTCACAGCTTTGCATTTTTGAAGTGCCACTGGCAATATTTTTTAATCCTCTCTGCATAGCACAGGTCTCGGTTGATGCTATCTACAGCATCAATGAACAAACAGAGCACCCAACTATAATATTTAAATCTCGAATCCTGCAGTCTGAAGGATTCAAGGCGCCTTTTTGGAATACTATACATTTGTCTTAAAACACTGGAACACTTCTGTCTGCCAGGTCCAAAATAATGTCACTGTTTCTTGTCCTTTTGTGCTACGCCACAATAATTGTTTCTGGAGATAGTACTTGACTTGAAGTAATGAAAGCACCATCAGATAAGGACAGCCATTGTACAGCTAGCTAGCTGGGAGATGGAAACAAGTGAGGAGGGGTCTGAATCCTGCACTTATTTTTGCTTTTTTTCCCCCAGACAGAGATGAGGAATATACCATCCAAGTATATGCGCTCCGGAGTCTAGTCATGCCTGCCACATGACCATGGAACAGTCTGCAGAAGCAGACAGCTCTGGCCCTTTGGCTTTGAAACAGAGATGAGCACTGAGATGAGCACTTTTATACTGCTCATCTAGTACAACAGCTACTTTGGGTGGTTTATATAAGTTAAAAACACATACATGAACATAAATATCTATCAAAATAATAAGTGAAGTGAAAGTAAACATTACAGAAGAACAACAGGAATATGGCAGACAGTATTATCTAAGTTCCAGGGCATTAAAATGGTTCTCCTCAAAAGCTTCTCAGAATAGCAGGGGTTTTACTTGGTTTCTGAAAGCAAGGAGGGATGGAGTTTCATAGACGTCTTGAGGAAGCGTGTTCCATAATGAGGGTGCAACTTCCAAGAAGGCAGTGTTACAGACTTACTGACCACTTTTGGATTAGGCAACCTTAACTGCAAAGATTGTGAGGTTCTGGTGTGATGGGCAGATATAGTAGGATAGAGGTGCTTGGTTATGTAACAAGGCCCCAAACTGTGGAGGGTGTTACATGTTAAGGTCAAAACCTTGAACCTGATGAAGCAGCAAATAGGTAACCACCAGTGATGGGATGACCCAGGTTCCATCCGGTTCCCTGGAACCGGTAGGAACAATTCCGGAGGGTTCTCCGGGAGGGGAGTCAAAGAATTTTTTTAAAAAAAAATCGGAGTCAAAATGGCTCCAATTGACTGCACATGCGCAGAAACTCAATCTGACGCATTGTGCATGCGTCAGATTGAGTTTCTGCGCATGCGTAGTCAATTGGAGTCATTTTGGCTCCAATTTTATGTTATTTTTCTTTTGGAGCCGGAGCCGCACCTTTCAGGGCGGCGGTGGCGGCACCAGACCTCAGAGGAGGGCACCTCCCCCAGGGCACGTTGAGGCCTTCCTGGGCCATCCGCTGCCACCGAGCCTTCCGGGCCGTCTGCTGCTGACAAGCCCCCATGTCCTGGGGACGCCCGGCGGGGCGCACCGCAGCCGCCTGCAGCCTCCTCCTCCTTCTTGGGCCGGTGCCTTTTTGCCCCGGCTGCGGCCACGGCCAGGGGTCGCCAGGGGCTGCGGGCAGCAGTGGCTCTGGTTGTGGCTCCGGCCGTGGCCGTGTGGCCAGAGCCGCCGCCAGAGCCACTGCTGCCCGCAGCCCCTGGCTGCCCCTGGCCGTGGCCGCAGCCAGAGCTGGGCCAAAAAGGCACCGGCCCAAGGAGGAGGAGGAGACCACAGAGTTGCAGGCAGCAGCAGCCCTGGCAGCAACGGCGGCTGTGGACGGCGGCTGCAGGCGGTGGCTCCTGTGGCCTCGCGCTTCGGAGGAGGAGGAGGCCGCAGTCGGGGGCGGCGCGCTTGCCGGGTGGCCCTGGGCTGTGGGGATTCGTCGGCCTCAAGGAAGGTAAGTAAGTGAGGGTTTTTTATTTGGGGTGGGTGGGTAATTTATTTGTGTTTTGGGTGGGTGGTTGTATTTTTATTTTATGTATTTCTTTATTTTATTTATTTAAGTTATTTACGGGTTTGTGTTGTAGCTGTCTGGCTGGGTGGGCGGGCTGAGGTGTGTGTGTGTGTGTGTGTGTTTATTTTTATTTTATTTATTTTTATTTTATTTATTTTATTTATTTTTATTTTTGGCCCTGCCCACAACGTCATGACATCAAGACATTGGTCACGCCCATGACGTCCGTGACGTCATGGCGTGGTAGTAGAATTTTTGTCATCCCATCACTAGCAACCACACTGAACTGCCATATCACAACACTTGTACAGTACCCTGGTGAATCTAGGGCAGGGGTGGCCAAACTACAGCCCATGGGCTGGACTCGGCCGGTGGCCTGAAATCATCTGGACCATGCCACCTTCGCCGCTACTGGAAGCGGAAGTAAAATGCGCCCACACATGCGTATAACACTACTGTAAATGCACCCATGACTGTCATAAACGTGTTTCACAGTGGGAGGAACTACATGACTTGCCTGCTCAACCACGTGACTGGCCCACAAAAAGTTTGGCCACCCCAATCTAGGGTAATAATCACTGAAATCTAGATTACAGATCAAGTTCATTTGGCCATCACATGAGAAGAGAGGACTCATTTGAGAAGGCCTTGATGCTGGGAAAGAGTAAAAGCAAAATGAGAAGGGGGCACTAGAGGATGAGGTGGCTAGATGGCATTGTTGATGCAATGGGCGTAGATTTATGTGGGATGTGGAGAATTAGTGGCTATTTGCTGCTGACGTTTATGTTATTGCATTTACATCAATCTAATTAACTAATTTCTGTTCAATAGTTAGTTACATTTTCAAAGTAACCTTTCAGGCTTTGGTGTTACACTATCCAGTATGAATCAGTCCATACATAATGAACCAAAGTCAGCGGTTATGTTTGCAGGGTTTCAGAATCATTATCAAGGTGGTGAAGCTATTAATATTTGGTCAATAAACCTTCTATCTTATAATTTCAGTTGGCTGATTAATTAAACTGATTAGGATTAATATTAAAGGATGTTTAATAGAGATAACAGTTACCCGCAATGCATAACAGAGAAACCTAATTTATCTTTTACAAACTGATCTTTGATACATTTCCAGAATTTTAAAAGGCACCTACGGAGATGAAGGACTTTACTACCAGCCTGGCCAGCCTTTCACAGTAGGCACTTGAAATCTAAATCTGATTGAAAGTTTTGGGTTGTGTATTTTTTTTAAACTACAAAAATGCAAAATCCATGTTGGGGAATCGTTAGCCAAAGAATTGGACATCAACGGGGTTGTACAAATCAATGTTGCAGCCACCACACGAGCAGACAAGCTTGGCCACTTCAAAAAGAATATTTCTAAATTGGAAAAGTTGCAAGAGAAAGGGTCATTGATGATCAAAGAATGCAAAGAAAGATACAATCTTTCGGGCTTTTGAGTTTGTGAGTAAGATAAATAAGCCTTGGTACAAGGCAGGCAGTGTCCATTTAAAAATAACCGCAGTAGTGATTGTACCAGCTTTCTCCCATCAGTCAGATTTAGGGTCGAAATATTTATAACAAGGAAAGTTTGTTCCAAATCTTTTGTCACTTTGTAAGAAGAGCTTTGATTAGGCTAAGAACAACCAAAGTAGGAAAGGAGAATTAATACCCCCATATACACACTATTTTTATTTTTTTGTGGAACAGAATGGCCCTTGAGGCTGCTAATTGGGGGGGGGGGGGTGTTGTTATCTTTTGTTTACGTTTGCCATCCATAGGAGTGGGAAGTGGATTAATCTATCTCCTCCTTGTACCAGCATTGTTACTGTAAAAATGAATATAATGACATGTTGAAGAGGCTAATCCTAAAGGAGTAGAGGTAGAAAGAATCTGTCTGTCCCAGAGCATCATCCTACAACTGATTGCTCAGCTAAGGATGAGTTCATCCTTCTTAAACTTAATTTCCTAGACTAATAGAAAAATTTAACTTCCCTCATATTTTGTCCCTTGAAAAAGATTAATTGTAACTAGATGATGACTGGCTTATTTTAGAAAGTTGTCGACATGGCACTGAGACTAGCAACTACTCAGTGATGGGATGTCCCCGGTTCCAGACGGATCCCTGGAACTGGTAGGACCAATCCCGGAGAGTTCTCCGGGAGGGGAGTCCACTTTTGAGGCGTCCGGTTCCGGACGCCTCACCGAAAGAATTTTTTTAAAAAAAATCGGAGCTAAAATGGCTCCAATTGACTGCGCATGTGCAGAGACTCAATCTGACACATTGCGCATGCGTCAGATTGAGTTTCTGGACATGCGCAGTCAATTGGAGCCATTTTAGCTCCAATTAAAAAAAAAATCTTCCGAAGCTGGAGCTGCCCCTTTTTAGAGTGGCTCCGGCAGCAGCGGCGGCAGCCCTAAGAGAAGGGCACCTCCCCTAGCCGGCCACCTGGCTCCCACGGGCACGTTGGTGCCTGGCCGCGCCGTCCGCCCGCGCCGCGCCCTCCTAGGGACTTGGGCCCGACAAACCCCCATGCCCTGGGTAAGCCCGGCAGGGCCGAAAAGGCAACGGCCCGAGGAAGCTGCAGGCGCCCGGCAGAAGACGATGCGGCGGTGGCGAGCCCCGCCGGGCTTACCCAGGGCATGGGGGTTTGTCGGGCCCAAGTCCCTAGGAGGGCGCGGCGCGGGCAGACAGCGCGGCCAGGCACCAACGTGCCCGTGGGAGTTCGGTGGCCAGGCAGGGGCTGTGGCGGCCGTGGCCGGCGGATGCAGGGCCGGCCGCGGCCTTCGTAGGAGGAAAAAACGGCCACAGTCGGGGGCAGTGTGCCTTGCCGGGTGGCCCCGGGCCACATGGAGGTTCGTCGGCGCCAAGGAAGGTAAGTGAGGCTTTTATATTTAGGGTGGGTGGGTGATTTATTTGTGTTTTGGGTGGGTGGTTGTACTTTTATTTAATTTTTATTTTATTTATTTATTTATTTTATTTCTTTAAGTTATTTACGGGTCTGTGTGCATGTTTATTTTTTTTTATTTTATTTTATTTTTGGCCTTGCCCACAACGTCATGACGTCATGACGTTGGCTCCGCCCATGACGTCATGACGTCATGACATTGGCCACTCCCATGACGTCCATGACGTCATGGCGTGGTAGTAGATTTTTTGACATCCCATCACTGCAACTACTGCAGTAATGTTGCGTCGATTTCAGCTGCCTGAGGCTTAAACCAAATTTGCCACCCGCTGGTGGATGCTGGTGCCCGCTCCCGCTAGGGCTTCTTGGAATTGTAGTCCAAGAACACCCATAGCCCAAAATGTTCCGCCCAGGGCCGGCCGCCACCTTGCCCCCCCCCCCCCCGGTGCCACTGAATTACTGCGAGATTATTTAAATTTTAAATCGGACTACTTGCCCATCTAGGTACTGCAGTGGCTTAGTGGTTAAGATGCTAAACTTGATGACTGGAAGATCAGCAGGTCAGCAATTTGAGACCTGAGTGCTGCATGCTGGAGTGAGTGCCCGTCTTTGTCCCGGCTCCTGCCAACCTAGCAGTTCGGAAGCAAGAAATTTCAAGTAGATAAATAGGTACCACTTTGGTGGGAAGGTAAATGGCATTCCATTTAGTCACATGTCCACTCCCACAGTGTTTTTTAAAGTGTGCTATTGGTCACAAAATGTGTGCTTGGGAAAAATATTTGTGCAGTTGAAACAAGATAGACAAACAGAGAAAAATGGACAAGTTATGTTTATTTGTTCATTAAGAACTTACATGACAGGCTGTGTCATGAAACACAACCTATAAAAGGTTTAGGATGTACTGTACTTGGCAGAAACCTCAGCTATACTTAAAGCATCCAGTCACCTATAAGATTTGTGCTTAGCTTTTTGGGGATGAAAGTCTGATAGGGTACTGATACAGTTGGAAAAACTGCTTTAAAACAAACAAAGGAACGCCTCTGGAAATCTGGAAAGAGGGCAGGTAACTAGAAGTTCTGGAATTTAGCCAAGAAAGGAAACTTCTTAAAGCTTTAGAATAGTCTAAAGTCCATCTTAATTACAACATTATAAGTAACAGAATAGCGAATTAAAAATATGTTGGCTGAGATCCTGTTGCTTACCATAGTAAATTACCTTTTTTTTTAAAAAAAAAAAATGTCCATACTGTATCTTTTTTATTATAAAGATTTTTATTATTATTATAATCATGTTGTAAGCTGCTCAGAGTGGCAAAATATCCCAGATGGGTGGGGTATAAATGTACTAAATAAATAAATAGTAAGTCTCAATTAGAGTAAGCCTATTTGAATCAGTGGAACTTACAGAGGAATTGATTCACCAAATTTCCATAAAGTCAATGTTGCTTCTCTATTGTGACTTGCTATGGTAAAAAACAGGATTTCAGTTGATATAACATAGTTTTTTTAAAAAAAAAAATTCTGGTAAAGCAACTAACAACCTCTGTAATAGTCTGAGGATTTTTGTATATTTTATCCAGCTAAATGCAGATTGCTTCATTTAAAGAATATCTTCGAATTTAAGAAAATATATCTCTCTTCATTAATCTGAATACAGGTAACTGCTAAAGTGATTTTGCTACCATTGCATAAAATAATTCAGGAAGTTTAAAAGTAACAGCGGAAGCAAGCGCCTCAAAATCAAGGATCTTTAGGTTAAGCTCTGTCTGTGTTCCTGGCTGAGGCAAAAGAAAAACACTTTCCCCAGCAATTTCACATTTGCTTGTTTCTGGCAATTTCTACTAACTGGAAAACATATCTGGATATTTAATCTGCCAGTTCTCATTTCAATCACTTTTAACCCACTACTAACCCAACTTCACACTTTAAAGGCATCAGCTGTTTTTTTTATAATAGCATTGCACTTTCTTTTCCCAAGCAAATGGAATAATAGCACATTCCATACAACAATTATTTTCAGGAACATGGAAATAAAATATTTAGGGATCTCATACAGAACTAAACTGATGGTCTTTCTAGGATATCATTTCTTTGATTTTTTAATTTGTTTTTTTTATTTGATTTTTTTTGTATTTGTTTTTCACAACCTTTTCCACATTCTTGCTTTGACTCTCTTTGGCTCAAAGCCATCCATTGTGATACTACCCAGCTAAATAAAAGACACGGAATACAGTCAAACCTTGCATAAAGAGCGTCTCACTTAAAGAGTAACTTGCTTAAAGAGCAGAATTTTCTCTGAATGTTCGCTTCGCTTAACAAATAGAACCAACCAAAAACTTGCTTAACAAATAGATCGTGGTTCGTAATCCCCCCACCAGAAATCACAATTGGTCACTTACAATTGTGTTTCACTTAAAGAGCAAACTCACTTAAAGAGCAATTCCACAGAACACATTATGCTCTTTAATCAAGGTACCACTGTATACCCATATTCAGGGTATATAGGGATCTGTGAATGATTCCTCATGTCATCAGATGCTGATTACTGATTGGGGTAGATATCATTCTGTACTCCTTCCACTTTCTCTTATCAATATTATCAGGATTGGTCCCTTTCAACAGTAAAGAATTGTTTGGAAGCTGCAGAGAAGTACTTAGGTATTGTAAGATGAACAAAACTTCAGGAACAGCAAGTATGTATGGGTCTTTTTTAAATGGCTGTCTTGGTCACTGGAAACAACAATTGCTACAGTCACTTGGAGGGTTCTGATTGATGGAGACTTGTAAAAAAAATATTAGAACTTGTAAAATCTATCATCACAAAAACCATTGAGAGGAAGCAAAATTTCTGAGGTCAATAAAATGAAATACCCAGCATGCTGGGAGCAAATGCTAATTAACTTGTGAACTGCCCAGAGAGTGCACTAGGTATATGGGGTGGTATATAAGTATGATTGCTTTGCTTTACTATCAAAATTTGGGCTAAACTAGCTATCAAAAATCACATTTTGTCTAAAGCTTCATGTTGAGGGGCAGTCTTTGAAATAAGACCAGCTGGGGCAAATCTTTGCCTCTTTTGACTGAGAGCGATGTATGTAGGTCAAAGTGAAGAGGCTACATTCTGTAGTGTTGATGTAATACAGTACTGGAAATTACACCGACCTCCCAAACTGGTCCCCATAGCTTTTCTGTCATGCTTTAATAGAATACTGTGAACATCAGGAAGAAATGCTTGTTTCTTCAATCTGGGCTGCAAACAAGAGAGTACACATATACAAAGAGTCATAGCTCATTAATTTAGTTGAGTTTGGTTTGGAGAAAACACAACCTTATTCTGTATAGCCTAAGTAGACTAGGTTGAAGTGATTAAAAATAAAAGGTTGCAGCTTTTTGCAGTGATTAAAAATAAGGCTGTAACCATTACAGTGTAATGTTATTTGTTTTTAGCCTGGAGGAAGTCATATTGTGTTCACTGAAGCTTATTCCCAGGTAAGAGTGCAGTGGATTGCAACATTAATCAATGCAATTACTCAATTAACTTATCTCTTTGCAATTAACATTTATCTACCAATTCAATTATCCCCTTTTAAACAGTTGAAAATCTTGGTATCTATCTGGGGAGTTGGTATTAGTGATACATCCCTCCTGAATTTGGATGCATAAACTGTGTGGATAAAGCTGACAAACTGAAACCAAATCACCAGAGAAGACTAGTTTATTTTCAAGTCACAAGTGGTATTGTTCAGCAATTCCCAAACATTAATACATTTATAAAATGGATCAAAGACAGATGGATTCAGCTTCAGTGATACTAATCTGTAGAGTTGAATGTATCCGTTGCTTGTCTAGGTAGGGGAGCAACTGGGCAATCAGCAGGGGTTGATGATAAGCACTCCAGGCCATGGCCAATATCTGGTCCTCCATAGGGTGTGCTGGGTCTAGGAGAACACCCAGGTTGTACTCCTGATTCTTCAGGGGGAGCATAATTCCATCAAGGCTAGATATGTTTCCCTCTAATCCAGAGGTGCCCGAATTTTTTGGGCTGTGGGCCAGTCATGTGGTTCAGTGGGCTGGTCACGTGGTTCAGGGAGCCGGTCACCAGGTTCCTCCCACCAGAAGCAGAAGTAAATTCACTTTGCAATCATTTTTGCAACAGGATGAGATAGATTTTAGGCTGCCATTTTCTATACTTAAACCATGGGTGACCAAACTATGGCCCAAGGATTGGATCCAGTCCCCAATGCCAATTCATCCAGCCCAAGCTGGGAGCGACGAGGGTGGTGTGGGCTGGATGAATTGGCTTTGGGGGTGGATCTGGCCTGGGGGTGGATCTGGCCCATGGACCGTAGTTTGGACACCCCTGCTCTAATCAGTCTGACAGGACTGTAGTGGCTTAAGTGGTTAAGACACTGAACTCGATGACTGGAAGTCGAAGTTCGATTCCCGAGTATGATTCCCGAGCACAACAGAGTGAGCTTCCATCTCTGTCCCAGCTCCTGCCAACCTAGCAGTTCAAAAGCAAGAAATTGCAAGTAGATAAACAGGTATCACTTTGGTGGGAAGATAAACAGTGTTCCGTGCACTCTGGTGTTGAGGCATGCCTGCCACGTGTCCATGGAAACGTCTGCACATGCAGGCAGTGCTGGCTCTTTGGCTATAAAGAGATGAGCACTAAACCCTAGAGTCGGATATGAGTGGCTTTTGAGCAGGGGCGTAGCTACCGCCGTATCTGCCGTATCAATTATACGGGGCCCCCGGGCCACGGGGGGCCCCCAACGTGTGTAAGCAAAACAAATCTTTACCCTTCCTAAGGGCCCCCAAACAAATTTTTATACGGGGCCCTGCCAAGGCACGCTACGCTTCTGCTTTTGAGCCACTAATCAGTCTGATAAACTTCCTAATAGTAGCATATCTCTCTATCTGGATTCAGTCTCAGTTTATTGGTTCTTGTCCAGTCTGTTACTGATGTGAGATTCAAGGACCTGGACATCACCCACAGATGAAGCAAAGGAGAGAGAGGTCTGTGGGTCTTCAGTATACGAGTGAGAGTACACGACAACTCTCCACATGACTTCTCCCAGTGGCTTCATGAAGATGCTAAAAAGCATTAGGGAGATGGTTGAGCCTTCTGGGACTCTGTAGTGGAGATCCCACAAGGTGGAGATGGCATCCTCAAGTTGTACCATCTGGAATTGACTATAAGAGAAAGATTAGAACCAGCAATGTCCCATAACCCCTACATTTGATAGTCTTCCCAGAAGAATACCAATAAAAAGCTGCAGAAAGATCCAGGAGGACCAGATTGTCTTACAGGTTGACCAGTGTTATTTCAGTACCATGCCAAAGTCTAAACACTGGTTGAAATGGATTTAGACTACAGTACTGTATTTGGTTTCTTCTGGTGAAGTGTGTTATACTCCACAAATGCTTATTCCAGGGAACTTGTTCATTTTAAGGTGTCATAAAACTATTTTTGTTGTTGTATCCACAGGCTGACATGGCTATTCCTACCTGGAAATTATTGTATTTAGTATTAGCAAAATGACTAAATATAACCTGGATTAAGAACCTATTAATGCCTCTCTCATGACAAGTTGTACTGTTTCTTCCCCACCCTATTACTCATTCAGCCTAAACTAGTTACTCTTGGTAGAAATCAGCTATCTTTCTGCTCCACCCTTTTCATCGATTGCTGGTATTTCTTTTTCTCTACCAATTTTTCATTCAGCATTTGCCTCTCCAAATCTCTCCCCTCCCCCACTGGTGGGTTGTCAAAATTCCCGCTACCCCACGGTGACATCATGGATGTAATGTGCATAGCCAATGTCATGACGTCATTGGTGGAGCAATTTTTTTTAAAAAAAGTCTGTGCATGCGTCAAACCTCCGTTTGATGCATGCACAGTTCTTTTTTTAGTGCGCATGCGTCAAACCTCTATTTGACGCGTACATACTAAAAAATAGAACTGTGCATGCGTCAAACGGAGGTTTGACACATGCGCAGTTCCAGGCAGCCATTTTTGGAGGGGGGTGGAGAGGTGACCGAACTGGTCGCCTGGGGGTTTGCCACTCCCCCGGCAACCCTTCCTGATGGGGTGCTACCTGTTCCGGCGAACCAGTCTGAACCGGTAACATCCCATCACTGCCCCACCCCCTAGATATTAGAAAACACTCTTTTAAAAGATATCCACGGTAGTTATTTTTGTATTTGTTCCAGTTTGGGTTGTTACAGAACCCATTTTTGTGTTTTTTTTTTGATACAGTAAAGGACCAAAAAGGATTCTATATATAGTACACTAGTATCTCGGATAACGATGAGACTTGGTTCCACAAGTCTTGTCGTTATCTGGTTTTTAACATTGTGCGATGCATTGATCGCACAAAGTTTAAAAAAGCCCTGTTTTCCTGGAGGCTGCAGCAAGCTAGAACATTGGGATTTGAATCCTGATGTTTTGGCTTGCTGCAGCCTCCTGGGAGGTGGGGGAACTTTGGAAATAGCAAGGATTGGGTCTTCCGACCTCCCTGGAGCCAGCAGCGGGGTCAGGGAGCCCAAAATGGGTAAAAAAACATCTTTTTTTTTACCCATTTCGGGCTTTCTGACTCTCCTGCCAGCTCCAGGGAGGTCGGAAGACCCGATCCACAGCTGCAGGGTGGCTTCCCTAGCCACCCGCCCATGCCTCTGCAGCTGTAGGGTGGCTGGGGAAGCTGACGGGGGAGCCCCCGTCAGCTTCCCAGCCACCCCACTCCTGCCTCAGCAGCTGCAGGGTGGCTGGGAAGCTGAACGGAGAACCCCGTTCAGCCACCCTGCAGCTGTGGATCGGGTCTTCTGGCCTCCCTTGAGCCGGCAGGAGGGTTAGAGACCCCAAAATGGATAACGCTGACAGATCGTTGTCCGATGCAAAATTTCTTTAGAAATTTTGCATCATTATCCGATGTTAGCGTTATCTGATGCAGTCATTATCCGAGGTATTACTGTATATATAAAATGAAAAGCTGGATTCAGAGATGGGATGTAACAGGTTCTCACCAGTTCTCCAGAACTGGTAGTAACTTTCCCCAGTGTCCTGGAGAACCGGTAGCAGCTTTTGGGGGGAACCACCTTCGGGGCTTACCTTTTCACTGGTTCTCCCACTGCACATGCACGCCAAGCACTTGGTGTGCATGCACGCCTACAGTGCTTGGTGCATATGCATGGGCTCCTTGCTGTCCTCCCAAGTGGGGAAGAGGAAGAGAAGCTGCTAGCCTGAAGCTCCCTATAGCCTGCTCCCCAAGGTAAGTGACCCACCTTTGGATGTGGTGTGTCTCTGTGTATTTTAATGTGCATTTAATACCTTTACCTATATTGACGTACTACCACAGTTCCTAAAAAGGCCTGGCAGCCTGGCTTGGGGTTTTAAAGCAAAGTCTTGGAGTTACCTCATCAATAAGCTACACCTGTGCTGTTCCAATTGGAGAACCCTTAAGGAGGTACAGCTGTTTTACATTTACATTAAGGCATATTATCCTAGAGAACTGGTTAGGCAAAGACTTAGTACCTAACTTCTTTAACTGTTGAAAAGTGCCAAAATGAAGCCATCTTGTGGTGAGTTCATTCTGTAGTTCCTTCCATCTAACCTAGTGTGAGAAAGATTAGCCAGAATAAGCTTTAAGCTCTGGCTTAAAAGCTCTGGTTGATTTGTGTTTGGGGTGGGTGAGTGGGTGTTTGGGTGAGTGGGTATATTTTAATTTATTTATTTATTTAATTTATTTACGGGTTTGTGTTGTGGGTGGGTGGGTGGGTTGAGGTGTGTGTGCTTATTTTTATTTTATTAGTTTTTTAATTTGGCCCTGCCCATGACATCATGATGTCATGATGTTAGCTCCATCCACACTGTGATGACATCATGGTGGGGTAGTAAAAATTTTGACATCCCACCACTGGCTGGATTCTATTCAGTTGAAGCCGTGGAGAAGCAACAATAATAAGACACACAAAACTATATTAGTATCATCAGAAAGTACCAATGACATGAGGCAACTAGTTAAATTTGAAAAAGAAAGCTGATAAGCAGTTATTAGAGTTGAAAAATAATGACTACTGGAGAATTACATATTTTAAAACAGACAATGAAAAATCTGAAATTGTTCAAAAATTACCTTGTTTCTGTTATCAGTCAATTTGAAATCTGCAGCTGAGGAACCAGAGGAAGCCCTATACAGTACTTGCAATAATAGCTATGAGAGAACTAGAAAAGATCATTAAATAAAAGGATGTGCAGCTGGATACCGAGGCCATAATAATTCATGTGATGGTATTCCCAACTATTATGCATGCATGTGTGTGCTGGAAAATAAAGAAAGCTATTAGGGAAAAATTGACTCATTTGAAATGTGTTGAAGAGGAGCTTCACATATATCATGGACCATCAAGAAAGCCAGATAAATTGGTTCTAAAGCAAATCAAGCCTGAACAGTCAATAGAAAACAAAATGATTGAAGCTTCGATATATGCGAGAAGATTCAATGGAGAATATTTTAATACAGTACTATGAAACTGAAGGAAGAAGGAAGAGAGGAAAATCAAATAGGAGATGGATTGCTTCAATAAATTTTGCAAGATCTGAGAAGGGCTGTTAAAGTTATGACCTTTTGGAGCTCCATAATTCACAGGGTTACCTTAACTCAGAAGCAACTTGATGCCACGTAACAGCAACAACTTGCTGAGACATGCTGCTAAAATCTTTTGCATCGACCTACGAAACACAGATGGATGCCTCTATTCTGGTGAATAGCGCTGAAGGGGAAAGTACGGGTTTTTTTTTTTTTTTGAGAATCAAGGCAGTACTAATCATGCTGATATGTGTCCTTGTGTTTCACCTCCTGTTATGGAACCCAAATGTTGACTCTTGACCTGACAACTAACTATGATAACAGAAGTGTGAGAGATAAAGTTGTGGAAATGTTCATGCGCAGACAAACTTGGTTGTAATCTTGGTCAAACTGTTTCTTAGCCTAGGAAGATATGTAAGCAATATGGACTCCAGAATTAGATACATAATGCATCGGCAGAGAAAGCTGTGTTCTCTTAGAGACATTTACTCCAGTTCAGACAAAACATCATCATCTATGTCCAAACAGAAGACCTTGTTGACTCCTCTCCATCGGGATCAAGGAAGTCCTCACACTGCAAGACATCCATCCATAGGAACATAGGGAGATAAACAAAGAGAATATGGGACAGACAAAAGTATTGCTCAGCCTTACCATCATATGAGGGATCCTATGGCCGTTACCAGGGGCTGTGGTGGCTTAGTGGTTAAAGACCCAGGCTATTGCTGAGCAGGTTCAAGACCCAAGTGCGGTGTGATAAAGTGAGCTCCCATCATCTGCCCCAGCTCCTGCCAACCTAGAAGTTCAAAAATCAAAAAATTGCAAGTAGATAAATAGATACCACTTTGGTAGGAAAAGTAACAGCATTCCATGAGTCTAGCATCTAGTCATGCCTGCCACATGACCACGGAAACATCTGCACATGCAGACAGTGCTGGCTCTTTGATTATAAACAGAGATGAGCACTGGGTCCTAGAGTCAGACACAAATGGCTTTTGAGCAAGGGAGACCTATGGCCATTACCAACTTATTAGGCATCTAACATAGCTTTGGTATGCATGTGGCCTGTTTTGGTGAATGAAATGGAACACGAAAGCACAAATTTGTGATGTTTGTTACAATAAAGCCCAATACAAATTCATTTCATTTTATTCGTGGCATGGATGTTCCCCTTCCTCTCCTAAGAAGAAATGCAATTCCTGTTCCTCTCTGGTTCAGGCTTTATCAGCCTCCGTCAGAAAGGGTAAAAGCCTGAATGAGGTGGGCCAAAAGAGCTAGTTGCCCACACGTAGAGGCCAGGCTATTGATGAATAAAGTGCTTCTCCAGATTGGGCCAGCTGTGGATGAATACAGCTCCCATCACAGTATTCACAGGTAATGTACAATATGAATTTAAGTCAACTAAGTCCCCATTTGACATTTGCCAAAATGTGTAAAGTCAAGTAGGAAAATGGAGGCTGGATTTTTGTTGTATGATGTACATCCAGATAACAGGATGGCAATTGCTAAAGCTGTGGCAATGCTTACACACAAACCTGTAGCTCTTATAAGTTCTTTGTTGTAAAGTGGGCAAGGGTTTTTTAAAAACCATTTCCTGTAGTATTTAGCAATTACATACTGTACATTATTTGTTAGAAGCAAAACTGTGGGAACCAAAACCCCATTATTTCATCTTGGTTATGTTTATGGTAGCTCTGCAAATACCTTTATTATATTCCTTTTCTTCACAAAGGTTATGAAACAGTTCACAGATTGAAAGTTCATAGATAAAGTGAGCTTTTGGTAGGAATGTACAGGATACTTACTCAATTCTGAGACATTTTCAATCTGCCAAAAGATTTGCACATCTGTATTATTTTTCTGTTCCAGGTCTCCATTATAGCATCAAAGTGTATGTGCAAAAATGGTGTCCTTTCCTTTTGAGATGTAAAACACAGGGAGAGAGAAAGAAGGAGAACACAGAACAATGGCTGATTGGCAAAGAGAGAGAGAGAGAGATACAAACAACTCTTTCTGAGGTTTCTAAATAAAATGTCCATGCAACAAAGGAGCAGTAAATATAATTCTATGCAAATTGTGTTCTTTGAGTTAAAGAGTTGTTTCCATTAAAGTCATTTTTTAACTGTGCTTAACTTCTGTAGGACAGACACACAGAAGGAAAAATCCTCTATTGAGAGTGCCTCCCCTAAAAATACTCACCTTCTCACCATTATGAAGAATAACTTTGCACTTAGTCAATTTCATCTGTAAGCATGAGATAAACAAGGATTTATATGTCTAGTTCAGAGCCCTTCTAAAATGATCTTGGTGAACCTGGTTAACTTTATTCAAATTTATCTGAGATAAAAGCAAATATACAATTTGACTAGGAGAAGTTCCCTTTTTTGTGAAAAGGGCCTCATGGGTCTAGATAAAAGTGGAAAATAAAGTTTATGGGACCTTCCATAGCTGTCTTTTGAGATGCTAGTACTGTATAGCTAGAAACTAGGATACACAGAAAGAGTCTCCGTTAAGATTGTGGTATTTTTGAACCACAATCAGGCATATCCTGGTAACCACAACCTTGTGTTGCTAGCTTATTACACTAGGTCAGGGGAAGGGAACTGCAGAATAAACTCACCAAAAGGTGCCTTCATTATGGCAGTTTCATGTTTGGCCTAGACACAGAAGAAGAAAAAATTCTAGAAACAAATGGGAAGAGACATGTTCATAACTAAAAGCATGCTAATGTTCCTACCTTTCCAATAGCTGAAGCCATCTCACTGTTAAAAGCACCCAGTTCTGTTCTAGGAGCAGGAAATATATAACATCAGATCAGTTGATGTTGATCTGCAACTCCCATCACTCCAAGAGAGCTTGCCAATGGTTAGGGATGGTAGGAGTTGAATGTGATAAACCACAGTGCTCTCAAAAATGTTCTAGCCATCTTGTCATATCAACTAAATCGTCTGATTTCCTGGCTTCAGATGCAGCGCTTATTTTTATTCTTGCACCTTTCTTTCTCTTTTTCTAACAAATCCAGTTCTCAGCTCACTATAAACAAAAAAGGAACCCTGGTGGCACAGTGGTTAAGCGGCTGTACAACAGCCAAAATGTTGTAAGTTCGATCCTAATGGAGATCAAGGTTGACTCAGCCTTCCATCCAGAAGAGTAGCGTGCCTTGGCAGGGCCCCGTATAAAAATTTGTTTGGGGGCCCTTAGGAAGGGTAAAGATTTGTTTTGCTTACGCACGTTGGGGGCCCCTGTAGCCCGGGGGCCCCGTATAATTGATACGGCAGATACGGCGGTAGCTACGCCTCTGCTTCCATCCTTCCATTAATCAAGTGAGTGTCCAGCATGTTGGAGGTGTTAAGGGCACTAAGTGTTAAGGGGCGGTAAAGGAAAAGGTTTCCATTGCTCAAAAGCCAGTTGTATCTGACTCTAGCGGTCAGTGATCATCTCTGTTTCAGAGCCAAACAGCCAGCACTGTCTGCTTCTGCAGACATTTCTGTGGTCATGTGGCAGGCATGACTAGACACCAGAGCACATGGAATGCTGTTTACCTTCCTACCGAAGTGCTTGGCGCATATGCATGGCCTCCTTGCTGTCCTCCCAAGAGGGGAGGAGGAAGAGAAGCTGCTAACCTGAAGCTCCCTATAGCCTGCTCCCCTAGATATCCTAGAGAACTGGTTAGGCAAAGACTTAGTACCTAACTTCTTTAACTGTTGAAGGTTGAAAAGTGCCAAAATGAAGCCATGTTGTGGTGAGTTCATTCTGTAGTTCCTTCCATCTGACCTAGTGTGAGAAAGATTAGCCAGAATAAGCTTTAAGCTCTGGTTTAAAAACTCTGGTTGATTTGTGTTGTGGGTGGGTGGGTGGGTGTTTGGGTGAGTGGGTGTATTTTAATGTATTTTTATTTATCTATTTAATTTATTTACAGGTTTGTGTTGTGGGTAGGTGGGTTGAGGTGTGTGTGTGTGTGTGTGTGTGTGTGTGTGTGTGTGCTTATTTTTATTTTATTTTTTATTATTTTTTAATTTGTTTTCTTTGGCCCTGCCCACATCATGAAGTCATGATATTGGCTTCGCCTATGATGTTAGCTTTGCCCACACTGTGATGCTGTCATGGTGGGGTAGTAAAAATTTCGACATCCCACCACTGCACTAAGTGTTATGGGATAGTATATAAGTGTAAATAGCTATTGCTCTTGATAAATAATATCGCAACTTGATTAAAAACAAGTTAAATTACACACAGGGAGACAGAGAGATAGTTGCCTAAATGCAGAATGTAGTTACAATAGCAGAAACATGCTCCCCTCTCCAGTAGGCTTCCCATTGTGTGCCCATTCTTGCACGGATTGCAAAACCAGGCACACCACAGGCAATGGGAGGCCTGGCAGAGCTGCATAAACGTTTATGTCATTGCCCTTCCATCCCTCTATTTTAAAAATAGTGCACCAGCATACTCACGCATATAGGTAACGGTCTCCCTTGCTTGAAAGCCAGTCGTATCCAACTCTAGGGTTCAATGCTCATCTCTGTTTATAGCCAAAGAACCAGCACTCTCTGCATCTGCAGATGTTTCCATGGGGATTTGGCAGGCATGACTAGACATGAAATGCTGTTTATTTTCCCACCAAAGTGGTCCCTGTTTATCTACTTGTAATTTCTTGCTTTCAAACTGCAAGGTTGTCAGGAGCTGGGACAGAGACGGGAGCTCATTCTATCATTCAGGACTTGGGTCTCGAAATGCTGACCTTCCACTCGTTAAGTTCAGCATCTTAACCACTAAGCCATTGCAGTCCCTTAAACATGCAGATACATGCATACATATAGACAGTGGAAGGGAAGGAGGGAGTCTCTTCCCATCAACTTGTTATCTAGCAATCCTTCCTACATCCAACCACAACGTCCTATCCTCTAGATTTCTGGCTGCTTCTCTCCACAAACGTTCATCAACTCCCACAGAGGTTCTTAACTCCGAAACATGTTCTGTCGCTTTCCTTGTCATTTTCTCACTTTGCTGCTTGCTGAGACGGTCTCAGACAAGTTATTGTTCTAAAAAAAGAGAAGGTTGTGCGCCTCCACTTTGCTGGCGACCGCAGCGCCGGAGACTTGGGCATTTTATTTCAGATCCGTAAACACTTCTACCCATCATTTTGAGACAGAAAAATCAAAGCGAAGGTCCCAAAGTCTTGGAAGAAAGAAATTCAGAAACATATGAGATAACAAGTGCTCACAAATGTAGGACAGGGTTTTCCCTGGAACTACATACAGTACTGTACCTTCCTCCAGTGCTATTTTTAATATTCTGTTTCCAGTTTTTTTTTTTAAATAGACATTCATATAGACACATTTAAAACATCAAAGAACATTTCATGCAAGTAAATTCTGGATCCCAAAAGGACAGAGTTCAACCTTTAGTCCCAAAAAGAAACATTTAATAGTCCATAGAGGTGGGGGCAAGGTGGAACTTTTCCTTCAGCAATGAGTAAGATATTCTCATGCTCAGAGTATGGGTGACTGGGTAATTTAAAACACAGAATCAATTGCTGGACAGTAAATCAACATTTGGGTAATGGAACCTCTATATTTGCGATCAGGCATTGCATTTTTACCTGTGTTTATTAAAGGGGCGAGGAAAAACAAAAAAAATATTAAAGTGTCATAGTCAAATATTCCAGCAGCCGTGATAAGTGCCTATATGTGTAAATTCAAAACAGCACTGTTTGTAGAAGTGTAACAATAAAAACTGTCACTCTATCATAGTGGAAGAAAGACCTTGTGAGGTAGATCTTGAGAGGCTGTGTCATTTAGGTCTACCTCATGGCCCCAGGGAAATTTCTGTATAATAGGTTCCCCTGCTGTGTTAGTGGACTCTGGCCTGTTACCCGAGGCGGTAACAGAGTTCTGAGGAAAACTGGGTACCTAGATGTAGCCATAGTGCCAGTTCCTTGCCCTTCCACTGAGTGATACCTCACAGGCATTCTTGAAAATTAAGTGTCCTCAGCCTTTAGTAAAGTTATTATGGCTTGCACGTGGGGTCCCCTCCTGATTTGGTGCTCTTTGGACACAATAGCCTCAGCAGTCATTATGTGCCATTCTTACCACTACACACAGAATGTGGTCTCTTCTGGGGCCAAACCATCCTGAAGGAGAGAAGTTAATGCTCCCTTCTTGCCTTGCTCGCTTGGAGGGGCCAGGTGAACAGGCCACAATGAGGGGTAGGCACAGGTGACCATACAAAATGTACAAATAGAGTCACCAGCTTTCAAGGTACCAACAGAAGCCTCAGAAATGGTTGTGCTTCCTTCAGTCTCCAAGAAAAATAAAATTCAGAGTATGTGGTCCTAGAGGAAAGGATTTCTTGTGTGTATGAGCAGTTTAAAAGACTGGGAACCCTCTTCTACCTGTTGCTCAACTGCTGCCTGGGTGTAGTGGTTCAGTATGAAAGAGTCTGTATTTGGAGCATTTGTCTCTTGGAGAGTGTGTGCACGTTGGCCCATCATGCTATTTGAAGGAAGGCAGGAAGAGGAGTTTTAGCCTCGGGACTCCTGTGCTGTCTTTTGGCTCAAGCTTTGTGTATGCCACATGCAGTGGTGGACAGCAAAAATTTTTGCTGCCACACCGTGGGTGGAGCCTACGTTGTGTATGGCGCCTACATCATAGGCATAGCCTATGTCATGGGCATAGCCTACGTCGTGGGCGATCTAGTCATGCCTGCCATATGGCCATGTATACATCTGCAAACCCAGGCAGCACTGGCTCTTTGGCTGTAAATGGAGATGAGCACTGCATCCTATAGTTGGATATGACTGGCTTTTGAGCAAGGGAGACCTTGTACCACTTGCAGGGACAAAACCTGATGGGGCAGGGCAGGGAGGTGGGCATGGCCACCTAATTTCACCACCACCCTGCCCAGAGGCCACCTAATTTTGGTACCCCCCCTCCCGGGGGGCCCCCGAACCTGTTGCTGCCCACCACTGGCCACATGGGATGGGAGCCTTATCATGACAAAGACGGGGCTGCAATTATGGAATAATTCATTCCAATTCCTCTTGTGACCATTTCTGAAAAGAAGTACCAGTCCCTCATTACAAAGGTCCATCTCAGTGACCCACACCTATAAACACCTGCTCCTGGTCTCAAGTTTTGATCCTGAAATGTCCCAGAACCGCATGCTATTGCCCTGATGACCCTACTTGAAAGTAATTAATTACAAATTAGTGCCCTCGCCAATACAAATAACTACTATGGGATTTCTGACCTGGAACAAAAGGGTGAAAGCCTTAAATCCCTGGAGAGGTCCAGAACTACACCACCCTCTTTATTGGCTACTTTCATTAATAAGGAATGTAATTTATTAATTTGATAAAATGCTAATTGTAAATGTGGTGTTATTCTTAGTTTGGAAAGGGAAGTTTGTTCTTTAGTATCCAAACGCACACATATTCTGTACTAGTGAAATGAAGTGCAGTACAGTAATACCTCGGATAATGCTAAGACTTGGTTCCACAAGTCTTGGTGTTATCCGATTTTTAGTGTTATCCGATGCATGTTAAAATCCTATGGGATGGATCGGATAACGTTAAAGCTCCATAGAGATACATTGTAACCGCACAGACTTTAGCGGTTGTTATCCGATACATCCCATAGGACCTTAACGTTATTCGATCTAATTCTCCTCCCCAGATTACTTAACGTTATGCGATTTTAGTGTTATCCGAGGTAAACGTTATCGAGGTATTACTGTATTTGGATTTTCTCTATTTACTGTGCTTTGCTCCCCAATGAAAACTAAACAAAAAATCATTATGGAATGGCACTCCAACTGAATGGTATTTGAGTCTCATATTTGTATTTCTTTCCCCAGTTCCCATTTTCCTGTACATGTGTGTGAGAGTCCGTGTGCGGCAGAGGATGGGGGGGGGGGAGAGCATTTACAAAAATTGTACATGGCATTGAAAATGTGACTGCACTAGAGCAGAACAAAGAAAACCAAATTTCCAGCATCTTTTAAAGACTTCGTCTTGTTTTGGCGCAGCTTTTCTATATACACACTCATACACAACTGAAGACACTCTTCCAGCATTGTTGAAAATTATATCAGCATTCTTTGTTTTCACTAACCAATGTGGAAAACCCTTCAGCAATTAAAAATAAACAAGAGAGAGTGAGCCAGATGCAGTGAAACAAACCCAGGGGTGTTGATAGCTGTGCTGAAATGCTTGCAAGTACTTTCCCCCCCTTTGTAAAGATTTTCCCCTCACAATTTCTTTCTCTTCAGAAAAACACAAGATGCCGATTCCCCCAGCTTCCCCATTGCTGCTGCCCGAGGCTTTTTGCTACGTTGCAGCTGTGAGCTGATAAAATAAATGACACTTCTCAGAGCCCATGTCCTTAGTAACAGTTATAATAGGGAATCTGATGTGCTATAATATTCAAATGAATATTAAAACACCACAAAGCAATAATAAAATCACAGCTGCGCCACTCGAAAAAGCCACGGAGTCAAAAGAAAATAGAATTCAAACCAGCATAGAGTGATGTCTGGGTACCTGCAGTGGAATACAGCCAAGATTGTTCAACACTTAGGAGAATGGGCCAGGGGGTGGGGGGGTGGGGAGGGGGTAATTTTTACAAAAAGTCCAGTCATTTGCCCCAGGGAGCTGAATGAGAGGTAAGAGAAAGTTACCCAGCCTGTTGTTTGCTTCCCCATTTCATCCTCCATCTTGTTTCCAAGTTATAGCTCTCAGAGTATATACCAATTGCATTGTCACTAGATGTATAACCAATGTCTTCTTGTCCCACACCAGTTAGAATGGAGGTTGAGAATAATGGCCCACCAGTAATGAGGGATGATCATCCCTCATTACTGCTGGACAGGGCTAATAGGAATTGTCAGTCAAGCAACATCTGGTGGGTTAAAGCCTAACATCTGGAAGTTAAAGTGTGGAATTGGCTCACGGCACACAAGAGTTGTTATTAGTGGTTTAGAGCAGAGGTCCCTAACCACCAGGCCATGGAATGGTGCTGCGCTGTGGGCTGTCCTGAACCAGATTGTGGGGTGGCGGCAGTGCTGGGAGCTCTGGTGGCAGCCTTTTTTCCTCCCTGTATTTAAACTACAGGGAGAGAGATAACTGCTTTTTTTCCCCCTCCCTGTATTTAAACTACAGGGAGGGGGAAAGAGAGAGATGTGATTGGTTCCCTAGAGAACCAATCATGCCTCTCTCTTTCCCCCTTCCCTGTAGTTTAAATACAGGGAAGGAAAGAGACAAGGAGTCTCTGCGACTGCAGTAGGGTCGGGGGGAAGGCGCTTTCCCCGACCCTACTGCAGTCGCAGAGACCGCTGTGCGTGGGGGGTGGCTTTAAAGGCAGGGAGGTCTCTTTCTTTCCCTGCCTGCCTTTAAAGCGGTTTGTCCCTGAAGTCAGGGCTTTTTTTTTTTTAGCGTTGTTCGATGCATGCCTCGGACAACGCTAAAAATCGGATAACGTCATGACTTGTGGAACCAAGTCATAATGTTATCCGGGGTATCACTGTATTTTGTTGTGCACTTGCACTGTCCGGTCTTGCCATCCACACTTGCCGGTCTGTGGAAAGGTTGTTTGGTATGAAGCTGGTACATGGTGTGGGAAAGGTTGGGGACCCCTGGTTTAGAGGATAAAACTGTTTTCAATTGCATAAATATAATATAAAACTACCAGCATCAAGAAATCATTATTATTTACAAGCTATACATCACACTTTAAATGTTAGCAGATAGCAACATGCAAAGGTGGTGCTACAGTAAAGATTGATATGTTCCTTATCACTGAAAACCTTTTCTTTTTATGGACAGTGTAACCAGCATTATTTTTTTGTAACTGTTCTGTGATTAAGATTTAGAAGGACCTCTGAATGGGACACTGGAAGTTTCCTGTTACCTGTCCCTATTCTAAGCCATTGTCATAGCCATCCACTTGCAATAGTGGGACCCAATTTTCGGGCAATGTGGAAAACAACTCTGTGTGAAATATCAATTTCTGTGTGTATAGTTGTTGTGAATCGGTGTGTCGAATTGTGTCTTTTATAATTCTTAATAGGATATGCTGGAGTGTTCTTCAGAGTCAGTGCTGCACCCTCTTGGAAAGCAAGTACGAATGGTGCTCTCTGCACAGGATGAAACTTTTATGGCAAATCTGAAGAGTTGCCATGGCAATTCCAATTGTGGCAATCTATTATTTTATTTTATTTTGCCTTTGTGTTTTATGCTGACATTCTGTTGTAAAGTGGTGATTATGAAGACGCACACAAACCAAAAGAAGAAAGTCTCTCTCCTCCCCCCTTTACATGCAGGGGAATAATAATGATAATAAAAATTTCTTTTCACTATTGTGAAATTTGCTTTTCATTAGTTATTATATGTTGCAGGGTACTTGATTCTTCTCATAGGAGTTTTACTATCGTTCTGCAGTCTCACTATATGAGCCTGACCTTTACTGAGATGGGAGAATAGACTGACTATGAAAACTAGATGATAGGTTTAATGCATGTATGCATCTGCCGTGATTGACTTTTGCTATTCAAATAGAAGTTTTAGGGGAGGTACAACCAGAATGAAGACCATGACACAAAGGGGGAATTAATCTTCTGCTGCAATTTTATGCGCCTTGTGTTTTTTTCCCCTGTTGGTTTCTTTCTTTAAGTAGAATAGTGTTAGCATGAAAACCTCTGACCAGGAGCTCTGGTCATCAAAACAAACCCCCACCTCCTTTTGAACATTTCAAACAAAGCCAGGAAAATAGACAGGAAAAGGCAGGCCTGTGTGACAACTGGTACCAATTTATAACTTGCATTGTCTGGAAGTTAGGAAATGGCTAGTATGATCAGTACACCTAGTAAAGGTAAAGGTCACCTTTGCTCAAAAGCCAGTCGTATCCAGTGGTGGGATTCAGCAGGTACGCACCAGTTCACCAGAACTGGTAGCAGAAGTTCTGGCTGGCCCCACCCATCCAAATTTTGAAATAAAGTAGTCCTAATTCAGGTGCAATGCAGGGCTTTCCCCCTGGCCACACCTACCATACCACACCCACAGTGTGGTAACAAAATGTTTTGGAGCCCACCACTCTTCGTATCCAACTCATGGTTTTTGGTGCTCATCTCTGTTTACAGCTAAATGTCTGCAGACGCTTCTGTGGTCACATGACAGGCATGACTAGTGCTCAGAATGCTGTTCACCTCCCCATTGAAGGGGTACCTATTTATCTACTTACAATTTTTTTTCTTCCAAATTTCTAGGTTGGCAGGAGCTGGGACAGAGATGGGAACTCAGTTGTGAAGCACTCAGGTCTCAAAATGCTGATCTGCCAACCTTCCAGTTCAGCGTCTTAACTACTAAGCCAACACAGTCCTTCAGTTCATCTAAAGAGCAACAAATGCTTCATCTCACCATTGGTAGCTTGTATTTGAGCTTACATTTTTCCTGGAAGTTATTTTCTCAGTTGACGGATATGTCTGGTTAATCTGAATGAACCCAAAAATTACAGAGACACTTAGATTACACCTGCAAGGTTTACTCCCCTTTGATGTAGTTCATCTGAATCTGCAGATCAGAGTCCATTTAAAGTCACTGATGTTCCCATATCACTTCTTGTCCTATCTCAAGCAGCAGTTCCTTCACTGCTTCTCTTATTCTTCTTGCACTAGACTGAGCTTAGTTCACCTTGAGAGGGAATTCGGGAGGGGGGGGGGACATCCAGCAACTCTGCCTTCTCTCTGTCACCCATTAATATTTCTCCATCCTTTCTATGCAGTGGACCTTCCACTTCCTTGTTTGCTCTTGCTCTGAGTATAGCTTTAAAAAAAACCAAAACCAATTTCTGTTATACAGAGCTCATTTATACTTTTTCTTGGTTGTTTGCCTTTCTTTCCACTCTCCTTTCCACAAGGTAAGGGTCACCTTTGCTCAAAAGCTAGTCATATCCGACTCTAGGGTTTGGTGCTGATCTCTGTTTACAGCCAAAGAGCCAGTGCTGTCTGTGTTTGCAGACCTATGGACATGTGGTAGGTATGACTAGACACCGGAGACTGGAGCTCGTTCAGTCATGCAGCACTCGGGTCTCGAACTGCTGACCTGACAACCTTCCAGTTGTCAAGTTCAGCATCTTTATCACTAAGCAACCGCAGTCCCTTTCCACAAACCTCCTTTTAAATCTCAGCTAAGTCAAAACTTTTATGTAGCCATTCCAGTTTCTTTAGAGGTTTGTTACTTTTCTTCTTGTATGAATTGTTTGTGACTGTGTCTTCAGAAGAAATTAATATCCTTCATTTCTTTCTTTCTTTTTTGAATATTTTCAGCCATGGGATCATAAGAAATATTCCCTCAGTCTTTTTGATTCCATCATTCTGAAAACCCAAAATGAATGTTATATTGTTTTCAGCTTTCCCTTTCCTCAATATAAGACATTCCAGGATGGCACAATCAGTTCCAAACAACATTCTACTCATTCCAACTCACTGGCCAGCTGTTTTTTCTTGTTGGTAAGGACCAGATCCAGAAGAGGTGATAGCTTTGTTGGTTCTCCCATCTTCTGTAAGATGAAGTTGTCACCCAGGCCAATGAGGAATTTGTTGAACCCAGTTGGACTTACAACAAAAACCATTACTGCTGGATTGCATTGTTTGAGCAAGAAGCACACCATCCAGATGTTCATTTTGATTTAGAAGTAGATAGCAATTCCATACCTTGGGGTTGCTATTGTTGCTCTTTCCTTTGATCTTTATCCAAATGCTTTCCACCCTCCAGCTCGTAGCTGTTTACAGTTTATAGTTACATACAATGCCACTCTTCTTCTTCATCATCATTATCTTCTTCTTGGTAAGCTTTTGATAAGAAATTTTCCAAATCTATCAGTTTCTTCAGAAATTAGTGGAAATAATTTGAGCCCCCCCCCCTAAAAATGAAGATTTTGAATTTGACAAATTTGCCCACCACACGTACTGACAACAATCACCACATCCTACCATTCTGTTTGCAACAATGGAAGATTCCATCCATTGAGTGGAATTCATTGGGGTAATTTCTGTCATGTGCATATATAATTTCTGTATCCCCTTATGTTGCTGATTTTGTGCAGATGGGCTGAACATTTTCAAAATGTGTTGCATGGATCATCTGACATGCTATTGACATTTTTCTGGCTTAGGCATCTGTAACAGATCCATCTACAACAGAGTCTACAGAGTCTCAGTGGTTAAGACGCTCACCATGTTAGCTGGAAGGTTAGCAAGCTGGCAGTTCAAGACCCAAGTACTGCATGATGAAATGAGCACCAATTTATGTCCCAGCTCCTGCCAACCTAGCAGTTCAAAAGCAAGATATTGCAGGTAGATAAATGGGGACCACTTCAGTGGGAAAAGATCTTGAGGACATGAAAGGTGTCCCGTGAGTGGAGTTCCTCCATACTACGCCACTGGATACAACAACTGTCCATGTTATATAAAAGGAAAGACAACTGCCAACTCTGTGACATCTCATTCCTGACTTCTGTAGGGAAAATTCTGGCAAGAATCCTTCTGAATCACAGAGTGCTTGGAGAAGCCTCTGACCAAAAAGTTAATGTGACTTCCATAAGGAATGAGAGGCTGTTGACAAGATCTTTGCCATTTGACAGCTGCAAGAAAAGTGTCAAGTGCTACATGTCAACCTCTACATAACATACATAGGCTCTTGACACAGTGTGTGGAGAATGTCTATAGAAAATCATGAAGAAATCTGGACATCCTGAAGAATTTACACATATCATTCAACAATTGCATGATATAATGCAAGCTTGGATTGTCAGAAATGATAACCTCTCTTATCTCTTTCCCTGTGACAAAGCTGTTGTTCTTGCTCTGAGTCTTTTGTCTTGAACTGATATTGAACTGATGAGAAACTGTTCAACTTGTGCCATCTGTACAGTATGTAAACTTTTATTTGCTGATGTTTGCCTTCTTTATGCCACCTCCTCTGCCTATAACAATTTTGGCCTGAAGATCTATACTGATGAGATGCTGATGACATACCAACCTCGTCTAAGTGTACCTTATGAGGAACCTGTTCTGAAGGTACATAAACACCTCTTTTCTGCAGTAAATAAATTCATGTTTCTTGGCAGTCCTGTTTCCCACTGTGCTGTCATTGATGATGAAGTGACCTCATGAATCTCTAAAGCCATCACTGCCTTCAGAAGACTTCAATCCTCTGTCTGGAATCAATGTAGAATCCAACTTTCTGTTAAGCTGAAGATGTACAAAATTGCTGTTCTATTCTCTCTATTTTATGGAGCAGAGACATGTACTATCTGTCTATGCCATGGATGAAAGCTCAGTCATTTTCATCTTATCTGTCTTTGGAGAAATCTCAATGTCAAATGGAAGGATAAAGTCCCTGACATTGAAATTTGGGAGCCAAGGCATCCTGAAACGACAACAGCTTCCATGGCCTGGATGTATGATCAAGACGTTAGACAATTCTTTCCCAATATATTGCATTACTGATAAAGACCATAGCACATTTCTGATATGAGAGAATGTTGCCGGTCTAGGATATCTTATTATCAAAGCTCTTGAAGAAGTCAACAGTGCCATAGACTAGGAACTGCAGACTACCAACAGGCAACAGAGACTGGGGAGTTAAACGTGGAACTGAAAATCATCATCTGTAGTTAAGTTTGTGAAAGAAGTGACCTCTTGACATGCATGCTCTAAACTAGGCTGAATAAAGTAGGGTGACTGGTGTGCTAGTGTGATGGGAAGATGGGATGTAAATGCTCTAGCAACCATGTGTCTGTGTAACAATAAGTTACTCTGTCTCGTTTCCTGAATAATAGCACTAACAACTCTCAAACTTAATATCACCAGCTGTACTTTATTATTTCTCCTTTTCTGAAATGAATGAGAAATGAAGTCCTTCATTACTCATTCAACACAGGCATAATGTAGAATAGCTCATTCTATACCAATCTCTTTACATCCTTCAGGCAGTCCGAAGCCAAGTGCAAAGGAATAGTAAGTTGCATACATATAGCTGCATTTGCAGGTATAGGTAGTTCAGGTACTAGGTTAGGAAACAGGGAAGTATCCCGAGCTTGGAACTTCAACCCATTCTTTGCTTGCAAATGGCTTTAATCCAGTAGTCCAATGCATGACTAGGCTACATTTTCAGAACAAGACGAGCCCTTTTATTTCAGGAGACTTTATCATGTGAGGTGGGGGAGTAGAGGCATCAATGGCACATTACCAGGTGTATGCTTGCGAGTCATCTAGACATTCCTTCTTATTGGACAATAGGGCTGTGGATGCCACATGACCTGTCTTGCATCCTTTCAACTACCCTGGGTTAGTGGTAGAGGATGCTGTTTCATTTTACAGTGTTGAATTAAGAGTCAGCTCTCACTCCAGTATACTCTGAGGTAAGGAACCAGGTGGCTATGCCCCATTTGTATTATTTTTTTGTGTGCTCTACAAAACAAACCGTCCCAGGCCAGCCATATTTCTGAGAAATGGCAGGCTGCTGCTGTTCTACTACCTAGCATGGCTTATAGTGATTTGGGTAGATTTCTGCACTAGATTTGTGTAAACCTACTTTATAAGGCTGGTTCTACTGGGGTCCAAAGTGGCATTCTGTAGTGAACATGCCGGGCTTCCTAGGAGAAGTGTTAACTGCATTTAGTGTTCAAGGCACTGCTTGAAGTCTCAGGGAATTGCTAAGGTTCCCAGATCTTTAGGCCTGGAGACAAATCTCAGGCAAGCAGTACTGAAGGAGGAGAAAGTTTGACTTTGTTGTTTGTGGTGGCCTTAATGCTTCGATATAGGGCTGCTGGGGCTTAGTGGTTAAGGTGCTGAGCTTGATGACTGGAAGGTCAGCAATTCAAGACCTGAGTGTTGTGTGACAGAGTGAGCTCCTATCTCTGTCCCAGCTTCTGCCAACCTAGCAGTTTGAAAACAAGACATTGCAAGTATATAAATAGGTACCACATTGGTGGGAAGGTAACAGCATTCCATGCGCCACATGTCCATGGAAATGTTTGCAGATGCAGACAGTGCTGGCTCTTCGGCTGTAAATGGAGATGATTGAGCACCGTACCCCAGAGATGGACACGACTGGCTTTTGAGCAAGGGAGACCTTTACTAACGCTTAGATAAATAATATAATGAATAGTGGGTAGAACACAGGACTAGAATGAAGGAGAACGATGTTCAAATCCCCATTCAGCTACTGCAGGGTGGCCATGGTGAACCATTCCCAGAGCATCCTATATCCCCCAGAGTCACTTGCTGAGTGGGCAGCAATACAAATGTGACTAATAAATAAAATAAATAAATAAACCTCACCAGGGTCACTATAAGCTGAAATGATTTGACAGTATACAAAAATATCCTGAATGCTTCAGAACTGATGTGCGGTATAATCATTTCCAATTGTGTGCCTGGGAAAAAAAAGAGCATAGCAGGAGGAAAACTAGCCGCAGGATGTGTTTGAAAGGCGCAGAGAAAGCTGGACAACCTTCTCCAGTAACTCGACCCTTTTTGCCAAGCTCACTCTGTCATCATCCCTTTCGAATTAGTGGCTCAGCCAACAGCCCCAACTAACAGCAGGAGTACAGAAAATGGATGCCATTGTCACTCTCCAAATAATGCCATTTCCACAAGAAAAATCACAGCACACAGGGAAGGAGGGGGGGGGAGGAGAGAGAGAGAGAAATGATTGAAGTTCAGCCTTCATTTATTTAGAATCAAGGGCTTACAAGCTGTTTGGCTCGACGCCCAGAGCTTCATTCCCAAGCCCACTCGTTGCTCAAACATCTCATTGGTTTCAGAAGGAACAGATTTCAAAGGCCTGTTAAAAGGTGTAATGATGCAGAGCGTTAGAAATGATTATTTTAAATCACTTTGTTTTATGGAATGGGCTCCCCCACCCACTCCAATCCCATATTTATATAGTACCTGGTGTAATTCCAGCCTCCTGCTTTGCTGAATCACAAAAAAGGAGCTATCCCACCAACGTCCACTAGATGGAGGTGTTGTATAAGGACGGCCAACCCGATGCCTGCCTTCTCTCCAACACAGACTAATTTGCCTCCCAAACATATATGCGTATAATTAGACACTGTCAGTGTCTTTCTTTTAAAATAAGTTTAACATTCCTAATTGGCTAGATCTGATAAGCTGAAAATCACTTTAATTGGGTAAAGTTATGTTACTAGTTATGGGGGGGAAGGGGCATATTTATAACAACTCGCATTTTATTCTTCTTTTGTTTTTCTGTTTGTTTTAGTTTGAAAAACACATCGGAGAAAGCAAACAAAAATGGTGGATCAGACCTTCACCTTAAAACTGACATAGAGAGTTCAGTAATGATTGCCTAAAATGTTGTGGTATCATTACTTTCCCTCTTGTGCAGAGTAGGTGGATGTGGCAACAGGGTGTGTGCATGTGTGCGCGGACTACAAATCCAGCTATAGTTTGATAGCAATAAAAGGAAGGTGAACAAAAGCTATGCTGTGCTGTAGCTTTCACTTTATCACATTCATTTTAGTGTGGGTTTGGACAGAAGAGGTCTCCAGTGGACTAAAGCCTGTGTCAACAATCTCTCCTTCTACTTCATTTCCGTTTACTTTTCCTTCTCTCTCTCCATGTCATTATAACACTCATTCTGCAATTTGATCTAAACATACAGTACTCTCAGAATTGACAATGGAAGCAATGTATTCAAGAGGAAAATATCAACTTTTAATAATAAAGTGAGTAAAGTTAATGGCCTGTGGAGAAGAATTTGGTGAAATTGAAATGAAGCGTGGATTTTTTCAAGGTGACTCACTATCACCTTTGCTATTTGTCTTATCAATGGCAGCACTGACTATTCTAAATAGAACAAACTGTGGATATGAATTGGCTAAGAAAGGACTGAAGATTTCACATTTGCTCTATACAGATGATCTAAAATTGTCTGGAAAGGCAAGAGTTGAATTAACCACACTACTGGAAAGTACAAAGAAATTTAGTAATGACATTGGAATGCAATTTGGAATTGACAAGTGTGCAACAATTACGGCTAAGGCAGGCAAAATTGTCAAAGGTGATGGATTTGAGTTAGATAATAAAGAATGTATCAAAACAATAATAGCAGAAGAGCGATACAAGTACCTGGGAGTTCTGGAAGCTTCTGACCTACTACACAACCAAGCCAAAAGAACTACAGTAAAACCTAGAGTTACGAATAAATTCAGTTCCATGGCCTTGTTCGTAAGTCAAATTTGTTCATAACTCGAGGCATATCCATTCAGATAAAGAAAAATCCCCACCCCATCAAAAAATCAAAACAGCCCCCCCTCCAAAAATCAATCAAACCACCCAAAACAACAGCAGCATTGAAAGGAAAGCATGCATAAGCAAAAACACTGTTCCTTACTTAAAGAAGCTTTGAAAATGGACAGAAAACTCAGAAAAATTCAGCAAGAAACAGCAACTGGCAGCCATTTTGGCGCCAAAACTCCAGACAAAGAAATCACTCCAAACACTCTACTGCCACCTACAGGGCTCAGAAAGGCTGCATGTGTATAAAATATACACTTCCAGGGCGCAATGCACTCTGGAGAATCAGATTGTAACCTGAAGCAAACCCATAGGGAAATGGCATTTTTTTTTTGCTTCACTGGAGGCAACACAGAGGAAAAAGAATTAATTTGTTAATCTGGGCATGTTCGTAACTTGAGGCACGGATGTCAGTGCAGAACCAATTTATAAGTCGAATTATTAAGTAGGGGCATTCATAAATCGGGGTTTTAATGTACTTCTACAAAATACATAAAGCAGGTCCAGAAAATCTTGAGGTCAAAACTGAGTGGAGGCAATATCAGCAAGGCAATTAATACCTGGGCAATGCCTGTCATATACAGGCAAAAGAAAATAGGACCAGCCTCTACTCAGTCTTCTTAAGAGTTCATTCACATCAGGCTAATGGTTAAGATGATGAACTTGATGACTGGAAGGTCGGCAGGTCAGCAGTTCAGGACCCAAGTGCTGCATGACAAAGTGAGCTCCCATCTCTTTCCCAGCTCCTGCCAACCTAGCAGTTTGAAAGCAAGAAATTGCAAGTAGATAAATAGGTACTGCTTTGGCAGGAAGGTTAACAGCATTCTGTGTACTCCAGTGTCTAGTCATGTCTGCCACATATCCATGGAAACATCTGCGGAAACAGACAGTACTGGCTCTTTGGCTATAAACAGAGATGAGCACTGAACCCTAGAGTTGGATATGACTGGCTTTCCAGCAAGGGTGACCTTTACCTATAAAATTAAGAAAGGTAGCTGGATAGCTCAGTGAGTTTGGCTACTGATGGCAGAGCTAGAGGTTGGGAGTTTGATTCTACACTGTGCCTTGTAGGAGAAGAGCCATTCTGTTTAGCCCTGGCCCAAGCTGCGTTGTCTCTGGATGTCTTCAGGTGAAGGGTATGGTAATCTACCTCTGAGCACTCTTTACCTGGAAAACCTTGAAAAGGGTTGCCACAAGTCAGAACTGGCTGGATGGTGCATCTATCTATCTATCTATCTATCTATCTATCTATCTATCTATCTATCTATCTATCTATCTAATTATTGCCCCGGCCCACTAATATATACACAATTAAAACAAACATATGAAATTTAATCACAAAAGCAATTAAAAATCATCATAAATAAATAAATTAAAATGTCATATGGCATGCAGTCAACCAAAATAATAAATGTTATTAGGATATAAAGAATTGCTGCCTGCTTTTCCTCTGTTTTCCTTCCCCTTTCTTACTGTGTTGTCTCTTCTACAACCATAAGCCTGAAAACTAGAGTACTGTAGTTTTATGTTTATTCATCTATAAGTCATGCTGGGAGTCTTTCTGGCACAAGACCATAGTATAAATGATTTAAGTAAGTGAACAAATAGCCCATACTCAAAAATGATATCCAGCACAGGGTATAATCAGATAGCAGGAAAGGTACTGTGTGCAATAGGCTTAGAAAGGGTTGCTTGGAGGTAGTGATCTGATCTCTCATCTGAGGAGAAACTCCTCCAGCTCAGCTCCCCGAAGCCTACAGGTAGACCAAAAAGGTCCAGGTGGGCAGAGGTGATGAGCAGGCTGGAGTTCAATTCACCCTTCATGGTGTGTTCACCAGGAAACAGATTACTTCAGCCCACTCTACAAGTGGCCCAAAATACAATTTAGTTCCCTGTGTGATCACATCCTCAGTTAATTTTTGAATTGGCAATTAAAATGTTTGGTCTCCATTAATTGTTATGGCTTCCAGGCGTTGCCTTTTCCAAAATTGAAATGGTCCTGTTGTCTAAACATGTGGTTTTCCTTCTCCTGACACATGTTACATGTATACTCTCGCAAGAGTCAAGTGAGATATTCCAGATGCAATGCCAGTATGCAAAATTATGTGGTTACTGACTTTTGGTCTCCCTCAGCAATAGTTGAAAAAAAATGGGCAGAACAGTTGAGAAGACGAATCTCTTCTTTAGTCTTGAGAAACATCCAGTTATGACAGGAGTTACTGCAAGATATCTGCCGCTTAGCAACGGGATAAAAATGTTGCATGTATATTCCAGGTCTTCAAGGAAACATTCCATCCAGTCAACTGCATCTTCTGAAGCACACAATTTGTTGATGATGGTGCGAAGAAGGCATGATAATTAAAGTCAGGGGGCAAAGGTGGCAGTGTTGTTTTGTGGTAGAGAGGAAAAGCATGGTACAAATCTTGTCTGTCTGTCTGTCACAGGGTCCTATCAACAGAGCAACATGGAATAGTATTTTTTTTTAAAAAAAATAATTATTAAAAATAATAGTATTTTTAAAATTTAGTATTTTTAAAATTTTATTTTTAAAATAATAATAATATTGTTTTTAAAAAATATTAAAGGTAGTGACTTTGTGACTAAAAGGTAGTCACCTTGTGACTAATATTTCCCTGTTCAAATGAAATTATATCAGCAGCCAGACAATGTATTGCAAAGAATTGGAAAAATGATGTATTATTAAAAGTAGAAGATTGGTATAAGGAAATGTGGCAATTAGCACTTAATGATAAGTTAACTTGGGAATTGAATATTAGAAAAGGCATAGTTCATGTAAATAGATTCTGGAGAATTTGGCGACAATTTGTGGAATGTGTAATGGTTAAAAATAAAGGTATTAAGCCTGTACCAGATCAAATTAACTTTTGGAAGATATGATATGTCATAACCTCCCGGACAATATATATAGCACAGTGGTGATTTACATTAGAAGATTGATGTTTAGAATATAAAAGAAGCATATAAGTGTACCTTGTAACAGTATGTTAGAAATTTAAATTTTATAAGCTTCTGTAGTAAATGTTTAGTTTTATTTTTGTTTATTATCTTTTATTTTTACCTTATTTCTTTATATATTATGTATTCTTTGTTAATTTTTCTTGTAGACTTTCTGTTGTATTTCCTTTTTTGAAAATTCATAAATAAAAATTAAAAAACAAACAAACAAATGAAACAGCAGGATTCATTCCGGTTCAGAAAGTACATGTAACGGCTAAGAGTTTCAGATATTACATGACCAAATTTATTGATAAAGTTTTACAAATGACCATCAAAACCTGTGTGTGTGTGTGTGTGTGTGTGTGTGTGTATAGATAGATAGATATAGATATAGATATCTATATATCTATATCTATATGTATATGCATATGTATATCTATTATATCTATATCTATCTATCTATCTATATCTATCTATTTATCTATCTATCTATATATCTATCTCTATATATCTATCTCTATATCTATCTATCTATCTATCTATCTATCTATCTATCTATCTATCTATCTATATATATATATATATATATATATATATATATATACACTCTGATGTATATATATTGATGTTGTTACTGTTACCTGATAATTGATTTTGAATGTGGTAAATGTCTACTTCTCATTATATGAGAAGCTGCACCTGGCTATGACACCTGCCAAAGCCTAACCTCTGCCACTTTTCTTCAGTCAAAATGGAGTTGCATGGGATATGTGTAGTCACTTTGTGTACTTAATAGCCCTCCAGAAAGCGTTAGTGGTCTTGTAAAGAAGCCACATGGGTCAGCTATCCTGCAGTGAAATTTCTAGGAATGCCAGTGCCCTAAAGGGGGTGTAGAAAAGATCTTTGAGAGAATTTCACTGCAAGAACATTCCAAAGACTCAATAACACATTTCACTATCTCTTAATCTTGAGCGGTGGGCAACAGAACAAGTAGCATGCTATCAAGGATAAATCAAAACATCTAATGAAAAACATGTTAGCTCCAGTGGTGGGGTGTCAAATTTTTTACTACCCCACCATGATGTCATCAGTGTGGGCGGAGCCAATGTCATGATGTCATGATGTTGTGGGCGGAGCCAAAGAAAAACAATAAAAAATAATAATAAAATAAAAATAAGCACACACACACACCTCAACCCACCCACCCACCCACAACACAAGGACAGCAAGGAGGACAGCAAGGAGGCCGTGCATATGCGCCAAGCACTGTAGACATGCTTGGTGCACATGCGCAGTGGGGGAACCAGTGAAAAGGTAAGCCCCGAAGGTGGTTCCCCCCAAAAGCTGCTACCGGTTCTCTGGGACACTGGGAAAAGTTACTACTGGTTCTGGCGAACTGGTGAGAACCTGTTACATCCCATCACTGGTTAGCTCTAAAAAAGCATTCCCAAACCTTTATGATTGTCTCAAAAATGGCTAGTCTACCATTTTAGGGTAAAGGAAAATCCAATGCTTTGCAAAAACTATCTGCTATGAATGATGTACTTACATCTGGTCTGGGAGTTGTTTAAAAAAAAGGAATAAAAACCAAGCTGTGCAATAGCAAAGGATCTAATCTCTCATGTAAAATCTATGCAATATGATAATGCAGCTGTATGGAATATTCAATCTTGATAGGTAACCTTTGAAATAAATTGGACTATACTTTTCTCCTACTCTGTCACACACCAAGAAAGTATAAACAATAATCTTGTAAAGGTCACTTGTACAGAGAGCATTCGGAAGTTATGGTAACCAGAGTGTAGGTATAGTAAAAGACATGCTTTCCTTGCAATGGGAGAGGTTAAATCTGCCCCTCCCCCTTTTTGCAACATTGTCTTTCTGCTATACGAACTCTACAGGATCCCCTTTGAATAGACTTTGTAACCTTTATATTCATTGACCCCAAAACTTTCGCTGTTTATTTTTTGTTTAACGTATCCCCTGGCTCTCCAACATGTTTTTGTAATTTTAAGTGAGAAATATGACTGCGCAATATAAAACAGATAAAACGAAGACAGCTGCAGTACATAAATGTAAACACAAATAAAGCTTGGGACCATAAGTTAAAAAAAAAACTGTGTTCAGTATTCGAAGAAGGAAAAATGTTCATGTTGTTAACATTTTTAAAAAATGATTTTTTAGCTCACTGAATTAACAGTATTGAAGCATTAGCTCTGAAATAAACAGTGGGATTTGCAGATTCCTTTGATTTTGACATCTGGTGGCACATTTCTCACTGAGCCATTCAGAACTGTTCTTTTGTTGTTTTCAAATTGCCCCACCCAGTCTGCCATATCTAAAGAAATGGATTTCAAATCTCATAATACACTGTTTAGCTAAGGATAGTGGTTCCAATGTGAAAACTGTTAGAGGAAGGATGTACAGTATGTCCAAATGCAGAATAGCACAAAAGCTTTGTCTGAAAGTACAGTGTTGACAAAAGGCTGCACAATTCCCCTCAGTCTCAACTCTCCCCTAGTCTACACAGGCCATAGTGAGTAATTCTTTTTTCTTAGTTGCGGGACTCCTGAAATTCTGCTCATCAGCTGTTCTGGCTAAGCCAGTGGTTCCTACGCCCCACAGGGAGAGTTCAGTTCCCAGATGCCTAAGTCAGTACATTGGCTGCTCAGTGCTTTGGGGAACTGACTTAGGCATCTGGGAATTGAAGTCCAAAACCCAAAGGTTGAGAAACACTGGCTGAAGACCACGAGTTCTCAACCTTTTTAAGCTGGAGGCTGGGTCATGCTCCCTCAGACAGCTTTGGGGACCAGATGGCCATTTTGCCCTTCCTCCACCACACGGCACTTCCTGGTGTGGTGGAGGTGATGAGGGCCACATGAAATGGTGCCACGGGCCTCAGGTTGAGAATCCCTGCTGTAGACTTCTGAAGTGCCATGGTTAGGCTTCACCCGCATGTTGCTTCTCACGAGGAGGGGTTCAGATGTCTTCCTTATGGGAAGGAAGAGTGCAGGCACTCTTGTAAACAAAGCACATAGGTCACCTATCATGCAGTAAAATTTCTGGGAGGCAGAGCACAATTATATTAATGAATAAAAAGTGTAGTAACATCACATTTAAAGCATTGTTTTTAAAATATTGACTGAAGTATTGCTTTTTCTCTCATTAGTGTGGGAAAGCAACCAATGGAAGGCTAGCACTTTTCTTTTAACTCACTGTTTGGAAGACTAGGAGTCACAATGTAACCTGAGTCTCTGCCAATAGTTAATCAGCTTCCATACTGGATATTCCTTGAATATATGGATCCAAAAGCAGATTGTTTTCAAAATGCTCAACTTGTCCTCTGGAGAGAAAGCCATCCACCTTTGGGCAGGATGAGCCTTTCTCTGCTGATAAATGGGAAGGAGTGGGGATTATGGAATGCTACAACCACTCAGTTGATCAATGGAGGAGATGCTGAAAGCCCGTGATGGCGAACCTTTGCACTCCAGATGTTCTTGGAATTCAATTCCCAGAAGCCGCCATGAATCCACATGAATGGGTTAATTGTAATTCATCTGGCCCATGCTGCCCTCCTCGCTCCTGGAAGTGGAAGTAAAATGCACCCGTATGGGCATTTGAGGACCATTATTCAAGAAGTCTTAGGAAACCTGTCACAAAACAATACATTATACACAACAATACCTATTATGGTTAGGAAGCCCAAAAGATACTCCTGGTTCCCCTTTTTCCCTATATTTTTTCCCATTATACAGGGTTTTTGTTAAGTGTGGTATATACCCCAGTTAATGAAAATCACGTATAATGAACATTTTCTTTTTGCTATGCGGAGTATCGCCTATTTGATCTGCATAACGGAGAAAACCACATAATGAAAAGCTCTGTGGAAGGGAGCTTTTTCATTATGCGGGGTTCTACTGTATTTGCATCTACAATTCTTGGCCTTTTTTAAAGGGAAAAAATCCTTAATGAGTCTGAAAAAGGAATTTTTTAAAAGAAAAATAATTTAGATAGTCTGTCTCCTGCTCCGCAAGAAAACTTCTGTCCCTTCTCTTTTTCCTATGACACTTTGTTCTTGTAGTGTCTTGGAAATTTCAACAAGAACCCAACTTCTTGTTTTGAGAAGGTTCTGTGTCATAAGATATGAAAAGGGATACAAAGTCAAGTTACTGTGGGATTATTCCATTAGTGGAACATGAATGGGGAGGATTTCCCTCTCTCCTTTGTAGCTTTCTGGAGGATTCCAATGTCCATGGTTTTAGGCAGTGCAGATGGCACAGAAAAGTACAACTTACCTGTCACAAGCAAATCAGATTACAGAATGGTTGACTGCTACAGCCATGGTGAATTGAGTTGTAAGGACTTCTGGTACTTCTGTTCTCTTGTCATAGCCTTTTCTCGGATGTTTCTTGGCAGCTTGTGGTCTAAGAGGCATGGTGCCATAACCAATCATATAATCCATATGGAGTAGTAAAGAGCTTTCCGACAATTAGAACAGTTAAAAGTGGAATGGGCTACTCAGAAGGTAGTGAACTCTCCTTCATGGATGGTTTTCAAGCAGGGGGTGGAGGACATCTGATACTCAAGATTGTGTTGCTGTGAATTTCTATTTCAGCAGAGTGTTGAATGAATCCATCTTTACAATCATGTGATTCTGTGTTTCAGTGTTTTAAAACATTTTAAAATGTTTTTGTATCTTATTTTTGGAGTTCTGGCTGGCAGAGGTGTTGTTAATATTATCCTGCTATGGTAATAGAGTAGTCCATACTGCCAGCAACTCACTGCCAAATGTCAGGTGGCAGTTAACTAGCCTGACAACCCTGAGGACTAATGGCCTTGGGTGCCAAAGTCTATAGGGAAGGGTGATGGTCCCTAAGTGGATTAGATCCCACTTGAATCCATCTTGATGGAGGGCAGCAGCTTCATCAACACTGGCCTGGGGCTGAAGAGGACTTTGTGTGCCAAAAGGGCTCAGGACCAGAAAGTGACTCGCAGAACTGGATCAGTGGCATGGGGGCCACACTGTGATGTGGAAGGCATATGAAAGGCCACTACATTATATTCTCGGGACAGTCTTGATGGCTGATCACCATGAGGATTGCCAATATTCAGATTCAGATATGGAAGAAGAAGAAGAAGAAGAAGAAGAAGAAGAAGCATCTTCTAGGAGTGAATGAGAATTTTGTTTCAGTTTGTTTTTTAATAAGAATTTCTCAAAGCACTTTCTTTTTAAAGATTTGGGATGGAAAACAATTTGAAATGAAAATAATGTGAATGCCTTAAAACTGAAAGATTCAAGCACCAAAGACTGAGTGCTTAGCAAGCAACTCCTGGCCTTGAATCCTTGCATATTCAACAGTGTTGAATATCTGGTTGTTACAGGCTTCTCATCTTTAATACAGTACCTATATGGTAGCCAAGTACAGTATAACAGTCTTTTCTATTCTGGTATAGATGGTTTAATTCTGTTAATAAGCTATTATTGCTTTGTCTATCTGTATCCTCACCTGATTGTAGGGATATGTTTAAATATAACAGACATAGATTTGTTCTCCTTGTGTCTGAAGAATAGACTTTCTCATACACTTTCTTTAATACACATGGAATTACTGCAAGTAATTCCCACTGACATGGGAATTACTGGAAGTAAATAACACAAGACACTGTGGAACAGGTAAAGCTCAAAAACATGTTGTTTCTGAGGGACTCTAGAACAGACATAGGAGAAACACTTGTTCGACTGGAATATGGAAGACTATAATCAAAATGCCTCTGAGTGGAAAACCTACACTTCAGGATGAAGGCATCTGACAGTTTTCTTCACAGGAAAAAATTACATTTACTTAGACATTATATGTTTTAAAATAAGAAGTAATCTTGGATGGAAAACCCATATTGGAAAATCTTAGGCTGAAAAAATCACCAAGCTTGATCATGGAAGTGCCTGTGTTTTTATTTATTTATTTATTTATTTATTTTAATGTTCATAGCCTTTCTTTCTCTCAATATAAAAAATGTACAGGAAAGCAATGCCATTGTGAGTGTTTATTATCAACTTGAAATCTAATACAGTCAAACCTCGCATAAAGAGTGTCTTGCTTAAAGAGTAACTCCCTTAAAGAGCAGAATTTTCTCTGAATGTTCGCTTCACTTAACAAATAAAACCAACCAAAAACTCAGTTAACAAATAAATCAGGGTTCGCAATCACCCCCCCCCTTAGTAACTTACAATGGTGTTTCGCTTAAAGAGCAAACTCACTTAAAGAGCAATCCTGTGGAACGCATTATCATCTTTAAGCGAGGTACAACTGTATAGCGGTTCCTTTAGTACCATTTCTCTCTTTCTTTTGCAAACTACTCTTGTATTCTGCAGGACCTTTTTTCTTTTTTGCTCTTCCGTTATAGGCAAGAAAGCCTCAATCAATATTCTTTCTATTTTCAGACTTCTATTACTTCAAGGAAATCCACAGCTACCATGAGGGTAGTCAGCATTGGGGAAATTTCATTCCCTTTGGTAATGACATCAGAGGACAACCCTTAGCAGGCCAAGTGAGGTCTACCTAATACCATTAATACTATGTGCATGTGTGGCATTCAGAGAGACTTCTCGTAGTCTTGGTATTAACTATTTATTCAGCAGATAAATTAAAATCTTTTTTTTTAAAAAAACCCCTCTGGTTTTTGTATGTAGCATATTTTGCTTCTGTAGTCATGATTCAAAATGCCAGGAAATGGATCAATATTGTTGCACAATATCATGCCTGCATTTCCAGCACAAAAATTGTATTGTATGTTGACAATATCAATGGCAGTAGTCAGGATTGTCTACAGGATACCTTCTTGTGCTCAATACCAACAGTGGTGGGCTCCAAAAAAATTTTACTACCACACTGTGGGCATGGAATGGTGGGCGTGGGCAGGGGCAAAGCCCTGTGTTGCACTCCAATTAGGATTACTTTATTTCAAAACTTGGATGGGTGGGACCAGCCAAAATTTCTGCTACCGGTTCTGGTGAACTGGTGTGAACCTGCTGATGCTCACCACTGACTACCATTCACATTTATTGAAAAACAGCCATGACAATTGCTTTGTGTTTGGATGAGGACTGAAAAAAAATTAAGAAAAGAGTCAGTTTTCCTCCACATTGCTTGGTGTCTTTATGTGAATGGAAGTGAGAACAATACTGAGAGTTAACAAAGATGGTCTCTGTAACCTCATTTGGCATTCCTTGTTCTACCCATGGATAGTACCAACTGAAATAAAAGAGAGTATCCTGTCATGACTGCTGCCACTGGTGTTTGAGACTGACCTTTCCTATGCAAACCATGGCATCTTTTTCCCTACTGGAAATGCAAGCATGATATTGTACACAGAAGCAAAATATCCCATATACATAAAGTGAATGTCCTAGCTTTTAAAAAAAGAATGTATAAGCACACACCCAACAGACTCTTCCCTCGTGTAGAATTACTCAGTGCTAGAGGCTCCCAGAAGATGAGCACATGATGTGTACTCTGGTAGCTGGGTGATGACAGAAACAAGGATATTAAAAAAAATTGCGGCAAAGTCATCAAGCAATCCTCTTAGGATCAACATGATAAATGCTAAACCAAAGGTCAGCCATGGAATCATTGGCACAGGTTAGGATACCACCTTTATTGAAAAGAGTTTTCCTTTCCCCTTTTCCATGTGTTGTATGCCTCACACTATAGATACATAGTCAAGCTCTCATCCTTGGCACTTTTCTGCCTCACCCAAATGATCCCATGGGACCATGCTTCAACTACTAGATGACATGACAGACCTGGACATCACCAGCAGGTAGGGTGACCAGCCTGCCAACACTTTGCTCTATGTCTCTGCCACCACAATAATCAAGTGAATGATTTGTTGTCATTTTTAATCATATGCAAATTGGAGGATTTGGGGGTAAAGAGAAATACAGTAGTTCCATGCTTTTGTGTTCAAATTTATCTCTGTCTTTTTTTTAAGCCATGCATTCATATCCATTGCCAGAGGAGAGTTTATTTCTAGCATGGGCTAGAAAGCTTTCCTTGAATTTTATCTTGTGTTGTTTTGTTTTCTTCACCTTCCACTCACATCTGTGAAAGCTGACCCACAAATCAAGTCTATAATTGTAGAATAGCATAAATTCAAAACCAGGTGACCAATCATCACCATATTTGACACGAAGCAACATCAGACAATTTGCTTTTACTGTGCCAAATTTAAAGGTAACTGTTTTTTAAATTTGTTTGTAGATCATGTGTGTGTGTGTGTATATTTTAACTTCCCAAATTTGTTAAGGAGGAAGAACAGGCTATCTGCTGTGTCTGTGTTAAGTTTGGTGTTGATTTCAAAGCCTGGTTTCAAAGTTGCAAATTTTTGTTTGAAGTGCTCCCAATTTTAGAATAGCATTGTTGTATCCCCCCCCCCCCGCTCTGTATTTCTGAACATTCTGAGGTTATGTTATAACCTTAAGATTTTGCCTGTTAACAGGCATTTACAAGAATCAAAATTACAGAAAGTTACATATACTGTAGAAGGATTTTTTTTTTAAAAAAAGAAAACTTGGTATTTATCATTCTCTTTTAAATGTATGTAACTTTTATTCAAGAAGCTCATTCTATGTGATAACAATCTAAAGACTAAAAAAGTTGCAAAATTGTGCATGAGGGATACAGCAGCCTTAGTTTTTTAAACCATCATAACTCTTAAACCCTTTGCCAAAACTCCCCCAAAACTGGCATGGTGCAAAAGCAGACAGGTACATTTGTCTCTCACTTGGTAGTGAACAAAGCCCACTTTAAAAGTTACTATATTTTATCTGGGGCCTTGTAGACTGTTGTGCTGAAACTGTGCAAGCCTATGCATGTTTATTCAGACGTAAACAGTGGTGGGCATCAGCAGCTTCGCATCAGTTCACCAGAACCGGTAGCAGAAATTCTGGCTGGCCACACCCATCCAAGCTTCCCCCTGGCCACGCCCACTATACCACGGCCACAGTGTGGTAGTAAATTTTTTTGGAGCTCACCACTGGATGTAAACCCTGCTATGTGCAGGGGCATATGTTTTGACTCTAACATTTTGATAATTCCAATTAATGGGAAATATTTTTACTTTATTTAAATTGATTCCCATGAAAGTATTGTCTGGGAGGCTTTCAGAACAGTAGAGCTAGAGATTTAGCCTTTTTTTTGTTTATTTTTAAGGAGATTGTGACATCACAGTGTTAGCAGGGAATGAAATAACACCAACCAATTTATATCAAAGACAATCTTTCTTTTTTGAACTCAAAAAAAGAATTCATATGGATCCATATTTGGTTCTAGGCTCTTTTATTTAAATAGAAAAGAGGAATTGATTACATGAAAGGTAGAAAAAAGGATGAACTAAGGTTGCTTTAAGCAGGAGTCCTATAACTATTTACTTGGAAGAAAACATTATTGAATTTAGTGGGACTTTCATCTGTGCCATCAATTCAATTCTTCATTATGGTGACCCCTTTCAGGGTTTTCAATGTGGACAGTACTTTGAAGTGGTTTGCCATTCTCTACTTCTGGGGGCATCCTGGGACTGTACAACTTATCCAAGGATAAACAGGCTGGCTCTTCTGGGATGCACAGAGGAAAATTGATCTTCCTACCTCTAGCTACGCAGCCAGATACGTAACTCACAATGACATTTTCCTCTTAAATAATGTAGGAAATCTGCATGCATGTTAATCTTTAGTGGCCCTTCACACTGCAGTGACTCAAGTAGCTAAGATGCTGACTTGAAGGCGGGAGGTCAGCTGTTCGATTCCCAAGTACTGCAGGACAGAATGAGCTCCCGTCTTTGTCCCAGCTCTTGCCAACCTAGCAGTTCAAAAGCAAGAAATTGCAAGTAGATAAATAGGGACCACTTCGGTGGGAAGGTTAACAGTGTTCCGTGCACTCTGGTGTCCAGTCATGCCTGCCACATGACCACACAAATGTCTGCAGAAGCAGACAGTGCTGGCTCTTTGGCTTTGAAACAGATGAGGACTGAACCCTAGAGTTGGATACGACTGGCTTTCGAGCAAGGGGAACCTTTGCCTTTAGACACTTAGAAGATCTTGACCACATTGACAAAATCTGAAGCAACCCCAAATTTTTATGCATGCAGTGGTGCAGCAGTGAATCTTGAAATGCAGATGCAGATTCAGTAGTTACAATCCCCATAAACCCTTTCCCAATGCAAACAGCTTCCTTGACCTCTCTCTCTCTCTCTTCCTCTCTCCCTCTCTCTGTATAGTATGTGTATGTGTAGACACACACATGCATGCATAGGGCATTTCAAACTCTTCATTTCCTAGGATCAAGGAGAAAACTCTCCTTCCCAGCTACTGTAAGGACTGCAGCTGGATTCAGAGGAAAATAGGTAGCTGCAGGAAATGGTAGCAATCGATATAATCGTCCTGGGCTAATTAAAAAGGTGTACCGCTTCAGCCTTGTGATGGGTGGAAACTCCATTCTGTAACTCTACCTCCATTGATCAGTACTCCATGGTCTTCCAGCATGGATGAACCATGCCCATTTATCCTTATGTAGGCTGTTCTCATGTCCTCTGCCTTACAGTTTCCCCCTATAAAAATGTGTTGTGTTTCCTCAAACCTCAGGGTTACCACAGATGTGCTAATATTTCCCTCTGGTGGAGGAGTGGACAGTTTGGGGTTCACGTGGAGTCTACATCCCACCCCTGGATGTACCTTAGGATTGACACAACATGCAATTGGTCAGCATTCTGCACAATTGGCTTTTGCTAGATATGGGAAGAATAGGTTGTATCTGGCTTACGGAAACTCACACGTTAGCAGTTAATGCATTCACAGAATCTGGGCAGATTGAAGCAGAACTATTTCTGATTCCCTGAGGCTGGTATGGCTGAAAGACCTCCCCAATTCCCCCCCCCCCCAATTTAGTGTGATATTGGAAAGGTGTAACTTGCAACATACAGTTGCATGCACACAAACCTTCTTCTCAGACAGTGTGCTGCATGTACCGGCTGAATGGATTTTGTTATCTGCATCACACACATATATATTTAATTTCAAGATAAACAAACCTAAATTCCATACACAGTTCAGAACATTGCTAACAAAAGATTCCAATTTATCACCATGCCTGAGATGGATCACGCTGTAATAAGTACAGCCTGCTGTTTGACATTGGCGGGAGGGGAGGGGCCGAGGGGAAATGACTGTACAAAAAAAATTCTATCTCTTATCCCAAGAACGGAAGCTCACTGTCAATGGCTCTCCTATTTTCTTTTTAATCTGACTAAGCCAATTAGGCATTTAAGTGGTGGCAGTGAATTTCCAGGAAGCTTGTGTTGCTTTCCATTTTACTCATGATGAAAATAAACAATTCTTTTCAGAATCATAAAAAATATATACATCCAACTGGGTCAACACTGCACCTGGTCTACATGCACGAGCATATATTTAGTGAAAGATGAGGAAATTATGGTTCCATTAATGATGTGGGAGCCACTTTTGGTAACAGCAGAGAACATTTTGGATGTGTTCCAAATATGACTATTGTGTAATTTTCAGCAGTAGACCTGAGTCTGTCCAGGCTCATGTCAAACACAATAATCTTTGTAGACAGATACAAAATACACAACTAAAATTATACAGCTGAATAATTCTGTTTACCAGTAGTGTTAAACTCCTGTTTTCCATCCGAGTGGTTTGGGATTGGGAAGGCTTCTACTCTTTGACTTGGAGCATGCTTTAGTGCTTGGTCATTTGTACCTGTTGGTGGAGGTGGGAGGGGAAGAGGACATGTTTGGGAGCGGTCTCCTAGAAGAAAGAAAAGAACTGTCAATAATAGATGCCTGCCTTTATAGTCATGGCTCCATAATGCCACATCCGTTGTTGTTTGTGAGTGTTAGAGATGTCACTGTCTTCTGTTTGTAGCCCTCCTGTTTTACTTTTATTTTCCCTGCAATCCTTTTTCTTAACACAGAAAACCAGTTCAAGAAAAATATATAGAAAATACTTCACAATACCTTTTGATTGTGAACAGCAGAAGCACCTTGGGGTGGGGGATGAAATTAAGAAACCAGATTTATTCAAGATGGTTGACTTAACAAGCATTTTAGATACATTTTCCAGATAGGAGCCACTCCCACCCCCAAATAAAGACTGAAATTGTGAAGACAGACCATAATATCTCTCCCTCTTCCCACACCCCAGAGAGCTGATTTCCTAGAGTCTGGATTATGTGAGCAGTAGCCCAAGACTTCTGGAGAGTGTCAAAGGGAGAAACCTGGCATATAGGGTCTTGCAGAAGCTTCATGGCTGAATTTGAAGCAAGTATGTTTCTTGTCCAAATCCAGCAAATTATGTCATAATATTCAGATGAGACATTTGAAGGCAATGTTCTTGAAAGCATCATTAAGCAACAACATTCCACCACCACCCCCAACCCTCCCCTCCACATTTGGTCTTAAAGGGTTATCAATAGCAGAGCTCCTCCCCCCACAAAGAAAGTCAAATTGAAACATGCTCTGCCTCTCCATCTCTGGCAGTTAATAATTAAATCAAATTTTATATTCGACAATAGAACATAGGCATCAGCTTCTTTCAAATTACATTTCCTTCCTCTTAGGGCCATTAGTGTAAACCAGACTGCCTTTAGAAAACCCCTTATTGCTGCTGTCTTTCAGCAGAGTTCCTGAAATGGATAATGTGGCACATATTATGGGCAATTACACCAAACTCCCCAGCGATCAGATTTTAAAGTTTCAGAATAAAAACAGCTGGAACTATAGGGCTATAAACTAATCAGAAACCAAATGAGAGAAAGGGAGGAGACCTTTTGTTTCACATTGTTAGAACATGGAGAAAAGATCAGCATGACACAGTGCATACCTGCTAAACATGGTTAGACCTAACCCTAGCTTAGAAATATCAACTAATTTCATAGGTCCCACAAAAACACGAGGAAAGCTATTATTAAGCTGGAACTGAGTGTGCATATTGCCAACTCATCACAAGATAGAAAACATTAACAATTGGGCGTTTGGCAATTCAGTGCCTCACAAGTACTCCTATAAAAGTCAGCTTTTCCACTAGCATGGGTAGCTCTTTGTAGATGATTTCAGTAGAGACCCTAACAAACGGGTACCTTTTGCAAACTACTCTAGACAGATCATATCAAGGCATGTGGGAGCCATCTGTGATAATAAGGTCTGGTCCAGTCCTTTAGATCTACTCCAGAGACTCTCTTGGGCCATTAAGTACAGTAAGTAAGTATGGTACAAAAAAAGAGGACCAGAGATCTCTTATGTCCTATGGGGATCCTGTTATGTTAGGGAAATCAATGTAAGAATCAATGAATCCTGCTTGATTTGCTGAATTACAAATCAGAGATGGTTTCTATCTTTGATGGTTTTCATCTTAGTTTCCATTTCTCATGGCTCATTCATTGTACATAGAAATCTCATCTGGAAACTATCTGTTCCGTAATGGACACGAGTCTGGTGTTAGAGTAAGGTGAGGAAATAGCCAGAGCATTCCAACTGTAACTAGGATATCATCTGCTTATGTCTTTTGTTATCTCTGTGATTCTGTAAATACTGGGGAACGGGGACCCCAGATTTCATTTGAGAGATGTGCACTCTCTATGGACAAATGCGTAAATGTGGACTGTGCAGTCCCCTGGTGATCATGCAGTTCCATAACTAGCCCCTTGATGTCTGTGGGATGAGTGAGGCATTACATATGGATCCTCCATGTTCAATCTGGCATTTTTTTTAATTGAAATTGGAAAAATGAAGAAAACAGGATGGAAACTGATGCTGTACAGAGCATCAGGAAAAGTCATCTAGTGTCAAATGCTCTCACTGTGACCCAGACTTCTGAGGACCAGCTCCTGAGGAAGATTCCCAAATGAAGTTTCAAGACTCCATAAGTGTAACACATTGTTTGGATTTGGCCTTTCAACCTTCTTTTAAAAATCTAGTTATGCTGCTACTGAAACTTTGCTACTGAGTGTGTGCAAGTGAGCATGAATACACACGGTGAGAGATGAAGGCTTGTACAGTATTCACTTTAGGATGTTAAGCCCTGCCTTTTATCCTCATCCATCCCTCATCCACTTTGTCACTGTCAAAACTTCTATCAGCTGTTATTTCCTGTTTCTTTTTCTTGTGAGTTTTTTTTTAAAAGCTAGATATGGGTGAATAATTCTGCCAGAAATAATTCTGATGGTGTTGTATAAACATCCCCTACCAGCTTTCCAGAAGCCAATGTTGCCTCAACTGCCTCCAACTCATGGCGATCCTATGAAAGACTGATCTCCAAAATGTCCTGTCCTCAACAGCCTCAAGCCATACCTAATGGGCACTTCCCGTTCCTAAGAATGGGGTTTTTTTTAATAGTGATCCAGGACCACACAAATATTAGCATTGGCAAGGACTAAGGCACAGTGTGGAATGAGTACTGTTTGTGTTCCTATATTGAGGTACGGATATGGCAAGGGGCCCCACTGCACACAGCTACTTCGTTTCTAATGGAGGGCTCCATTTAAGGCCAAATGGAGAAGGGAACCACACAAGGGCTATTTGCCCATTCTGGTGACTGACAGCTGGCACTATGATCTACTTCCCTAATTGTATTTCAAAATGACATACACCAGCCCTTGTGGGACATGTGATTATCTGCAGTTTGGCTGTCAATTTTTGTAGCACTGTTAAAGCATCAAAGAGAATTAACCACACACCATAGCCGTGCAGAAAAACATTCTTGGAATGGTTTTTGTGAGTAGTGATGCTCTATCAGCCCTTTCTTTGGGGCCTGTCAGTGCCTTCACATTGATGTGAAGTGTTCTCTCAGTTTTGTGGCCTTTTGCCTTCTACCCAGTGGTGGACTCAAAATTTTTTTACTACCACATAATGACATTCAAATGGGGCACAAGAGGATTTGACTACTAGTACCTGCCCTAACATATATCCCATGCTGGATGCCAAATTTGGAACTACTACTACTACTACTACTACTACTACTACTACTACTACTACTACTACTACTACTACTACTACTACTACCACCACCACCACCACCACCACCACCACCACCACCACCACCACCACCGCCACTGCTACTACTGCTACTGCTACCATTACCACCACCACCACCACCACCACTACTACTACTACTGCTACTGCTACTGCTGCTGCTGCTACTACTACTACCACCACCACCACCACTACTATTACTGCTACTACTACTGCTACTGCTGCCACCACCACCACCACCACCACTACTACTACTGCTACTACTACTGCTACCACCACCACCACCACCACCACCACCACTACTACTACTACTGCTACTACTACTATTGCTACTGCCACCGCCACCACCACCACCACTACTACTACTACTGCTACTACTACTGCTGCTACTACTACTACTACATGGGTCTACCTCTGTAAGTAATGACATATACTAGTGTGGTGCAATATTACAAATGTTACATTATTTAATGATTTCGTGTCAGAAATTATTCTCATTTGAAAGGACTTTTGCTGGAGAAACTCGACTCAGGGGACGCCCGGATGAGGCTCCAGTAGCTCAGTGGTTAAGAAGCTCACCTTTGCTGGAAGGCTGGCAAGTTGGCAGTTCGAGACCCGGGTACTGCATGATGGATTGAGCGCCTGTCTCTGTCCCAGCTCTTGGGGACATGAAAGGAGCCTCATTTGGGCATTCCCTGAGTAGTTTCTTCCACAAAAATCCTTTCAACCCAGAATAATATCTGACATGAAATTATTTTTTATTTAATTATCTCTGTGTAACCTACTCTGATTTCCTCCCAATCTGTCTGGATAAATGGAAGGAATCTCTCTCTCTGCCCCCCCCTCCCGGGGCAATTCTCTTCCTTCTATAGAAAAGCAGTATTCTCCACTGAGTGAAGCCATGTCGATGTTTCTGTCAGAGATGTAAATATAACCCAGGGACACGCATGTTTAGGAGAACCAACACAATTAGTCATGTGGCAGGGAAGACACCCTTCTAGGCAAAATTAGCTTGTTTTTTTTTTTTTTTTGTATCTAACCAGCCAATTAGGAAAATGTCCATCTTCTCACCACAGGGGTTCAGTAAAGTTAAAGTCACCCTTGCTCAAAAACCTAAAGTACTGTATCTAACTTTAAGGGGTAATGCTCATCTCCATTTATAGCCAAAGAACCAGTGCATCTGCAGACATTTCCATGGTCATGTGGCAGGCATGACTAGACACTGAAGTGCATGGAACGCTGTTCCCTTTCCACCAAAACGTTACCTAGTTATCTACTGTACTTGCAATTTCTTGCTTTCGAACTGCTAGGTTGGCAGGAGCTGGGACAGAGACGGGAGCTCCTTCCATCGTGTAGTACTCAGGTCTCAGACTGCTGACCTTTCAACCTTTCGAAGGTCAAGTTCAGCGTCTTAGCCACTAAGCCATTGCAGTCCCACCACAGTGGTTACCTGACCCTATTTGCATGTCTAGTGACCTTTCTTTGCTCTTGTCATCAGTTATCGGCTTGCCCTAGAAGAGGAATGATGCTTCAGATGGCTACGAAGAAAAGCTATTTTTATCTACTTTTTAATTACCACACCTGAATTTCCCCACCTGCACTATTAACTTGATGCAAAACATCAAAACATCAGGGCACATGAATCTTCTGAGCACATTTTTATTACTAAATATTGTTTCTCTCACCCTTTTTTAACCTTACATTTTTGCCTGTGTAATCATTGTAGCTTGGCTGTTTGTTGGGAGGGGGCCCGCCCAGAGTTGGGTCTACCTAATTGGGGCGGGATAACAAATTGGAATAAATAAATAAATAAATAAATAAATAAATAAATAAATAAGGGGAGCTTGCTTTAATACAAAAGCCTAACTCTGTCGTGCTTTTGCTGTGCAACTATCAAATAATCATAAACACCCAATAGATTCTCCCAGATGTCTGTCCTGCATCTTTTTATGGCCAGAGATTCCCAGAAGAAATCCAAAGACAAGACAGGGCCTCTGTGGATTAGTAATGGCAAGAAGGTGTGTAACTGACAGAGGGTGGAAGGGGAAACATACCTTTTGGATAGATCCTGCAAATTCAGCTTTGATGCTAGGTGAAAAAAGATAGTGCTCTTGACAGATAAAGAGAGTTGCAGGGATTCTTTCACTTTTGCTTAGCCCTACAGCTAAAATATATATACAGTACTGTATTAGGGACTGCAGTAGCTTAGTGGTTAAGACGCTGAACTTGATGAATGGAAGGTTGGCAGGTCAGCAGTTTGATTCCCAAGTACTGCAGGACAGAATGAGCTCCTGTCTTTGTCCCAGCTCTTGCCAACCTAACAGTTCGAAAGCAAGAAATTGCAAGTAGATAAATAGGGACTACTTCGGTAGGAAGGTAAAAAGCATTCCGTACACTCTGGTGTCTAGTCATGCCTTCTACACATCCACAGAAATGTTTGCAGACACAGTCAGCACTGGCTCTTTGGCTATAAACAGAGATGAGCACTGAACCCTAGAGTTGGATACGATTGGTTCTTGAGCAAGGGTGACCTTTACCTTTACCTTTACCTTACAGCTAAAATTTAATCTCCATCATTACAACGGAAAGGTAGTGGTTTCTCTGTACCTCTGTGGATTCCTGCAAAGGCATGCCTGTGTTTCACCCATGGTTCATGCAGATGCATATTGCTATCGTCTCCCTCCTTGCGAAGCCAGATCCATACTTTGAAATAAGCAGATACCCAGAAGTGTCCTGTGAAACCTGAGTACATGTTAATAACTTGTGCGCTTCTCCAGTTCATGCAGACTCCAAAAGGAAACCAAAAGCACTCATTCGCTATAGAAAGGGCAGTGTTCGCTGCAGTGATAAAGAAACAAAAAGTGGCTACATTATACATCCGAAACATGCAAAACAATGAATATAATCCAGCCCAGAAATGCGGCAGAATAGATCATGTATTATTCTATTCTGTGGAAGAACTCATTTTATTCCTGGCTAAATATAGGGCTTCCACAAATTGGCTGACAGGAAAGCTGGAAGCTTTGCAAAACTCTCAAGCTCTCCTACTTTGGGGAGCATTGCCTGTGCTTCATTACTAATGAGCACAAGCTAGCAGCCATGTGAGAGAAACATTACACTGTTTTGAGAAGTGTGAGTGTCAGCCTTTGGGGAATGTCTGTACATATGCCACAATATGCTGTCACTATGACATGCCTATAATGAAGGTGAAGGCTTCAGGGTGGTCCAAGAGAAACGTTAGGATCCCCTACCTCTAAAGTGCAAGACTTTCAGTTGCATATAACGGGAACCTTTGCAAAGAGGGAGCAAAGATGGAAAAGCCCCAGGTGGAGATGCAATCTTTGTCTTTATTTCAGGCAGCAAAAAAAGTCTTGAAGCAGCTTTAGGAGAGCCTCTCTCTTGCCTACTTCACATGTTTCCAACTCTCAGCCTCATTTCTAAGTAGGGAGGTGCCCCTATAAGCAGGTATTTAAGTCTTATTGTCTATATTTAATTATTTGTTGGGGTATTGGTTAACTACAAGGAATTGTATTTGTGTTGTGTGGATTTTCTGTCTCTGTGTGTAATTTCTCAGATATATTTATATAAAATCATTATTTTTTTAATGAATAGTGGTTTTGGCAAAGGGTGAGATAAAGGTAAAGGTTGCCCTTGCTCGAAAGCCAGTTGTATCTGACTCCAGGATTCAGTGCTCATCTCTGTTTATAGCCAAAGAGCTAGCGCTGTCTGCATCTGCAGACGTTTCCATGGACATGTGGCAGGCATGCTTCAGCACCGGAGTGCATGGAATGCTGTTTACCTTCCCACCAAAGTGGTCTCTATTTAACTACTTGCAATTTCTTGCTTTCGAACTGCTAGGTTGGCAGGAGCTGGGACAGAGACAGGAGCTCATTCCGTTGTGCAGTGCTCGGGTATCGAACTGCTGCTCTGCCGCCTTCTAGTCAGTGTCCTAACCACATGAGCCACTGCAGTCCTTTGGCAAAGGGACTTGTTGGCAAAACCATTTATGAAAGGGGAAACGAGAACCTGGACCACCCACCTTCCATGCTATCTTCCCAATGAATGAGTAAGTTACTTCTTTGAGCTAAACCTCTCAACCTCTCCCATTCAGTGGAGTCTCTAGCTGGGGGATTCTTTCAGTTTTAGCCCCACAAAAGCCATTTTTCCAAGCACTGACTCTTTGGGTTAAAAACAGTTGCTTATGATTATCCCTTCTTGTGATGAAAGAGAAAAGTTTCAAAGTGCCGAGCTGTTGAAAATTCATTAAACAAGGGGCACATCTCTGCAGGATTGGCTTGCACTGCATACATTTCCATCTCAAAACAATGCAGATATTTGTTAATTAAATTAGTCAAATGCTTTACACCTTCCACCTAATTTAAATGTTAATGTTCATATTTAGGTGGGTTAATTAATTGCCTTCCATTTTAAGTGCAAATAGAAGTTAAGGTGTGACCACACTTCTGACAAAGACATACTGTTGAAGCCTTAATAGACAAATGGGTTGAAAGAAATGTTTCGCAGGTTCACAATCAAGGTTTTTCTACTCCACACAGATAGGCTAAATGCTACTAGAGTAAGTATGTTCATTTGTTTTCATGAAGGGGAAAACTTTATGGGACTCCTCCAGCTGGATCTATATGATGAACCCTTTATCTAACACAGTAGTTAACACAGAGATGCTGTAGGAAAGCATGTTGGGTGCCCTGCCCATGGTTTGTATTAGTGTGTATGTGTCTAATGCAGGGATTCCCAACCTACGGCCAGTGATGGGCATCAGCAGGTTTGCACCAGTTCGTCAGAACCGGTAGCAGAAATTCTGGCTGGCCCTGCCCACCCACGTTTTGAAATAAAGAAGTCCTAATTTGGGTGCAATTCAGGGCTTTCCCCCTGCCCACGCCCACCATGCCATGCCCACAGTATAGTAGTAAAAATTTTTTTGAGCCCACCATTGCCTACGGCATGTGGGCCAGATCCAACCCACAGTGTCAAATCATCCGACCCATGCCACTCCCGGAAACCGAAGTAAAATGCACCCATGCATGCACAAAATTATGTGGTAAATGACCCATGGCTGTTGTAAAGGTGTTTGTGACAGCCACGGGTACATTTTTGGCACAATTTGCGCATGCATGGGTGCACATTTTACTTCTAAAATGTCATCGGCCCACTGAACCATGTCACTGGCCACTGACCCGAAAAGGTTGGGAACACCTGGTCTAATGCATGTCATGCCTTGTATTTCTTGTGGTGATTAGATGCAAGGAGCAGTATACAAATGCAGGCTCACTAAAATATATATATCAAACATTGTGTGAGCTTTCATTATTCATGCGCCAATATCTTTTAGATAGTGCAGGGAAGTTATCAATGAGAGTCCAAATGGTTTATGCCAAGATGTTGTGCCAGGCTTAGTTTCATAGAGGTGTGTTGGAAAAAACAACAGGCTGGATCTGCCCTTTTCATTGGCCAAAAAAGAAATTTGCAGTTCCCAAAGAAGTCAATTTGAAGATGAGTACTATGTATAGATAGTAAAACCTCCCATAAAGAGCTCCTTGCTTAGAGACTAACTCACTTAAAGAACAGAATTTTCTCTGAATGGTCGCCTCGCTTAACAACTAAAACCAACCAAAAACTTGCTTAACAACTAAATCGGGGTTCGCAGTCCCTTCCGTCATAAGTCACAATCAATCACTTACAATAGCGTTTCGCTTAAATATCAAACTCACTTAAAGAGCAATCCCGTGGAACATATTATGCTCTTTAAGTGAGGTACCACTGTATCTGGTTTCCTGAATTTGTAGAATTGGATTGATATCAGATCCAGATTGTTTTTTCCCCCAATTCACCTCTAAGAAACAACGCCTACCACAATATCCTGCTTTAAGCTTTTGGGACTCTCATTTATAATTTCTCTTTACTATCCACAAGAAATTGGTACATGCCTGAAGAAGTGATCTTGAATCGTGAAAGCTCACACAGTATTTGATTTTCTTAGTGATCCAATAAAAAGTAGTCATCTTTCTACTCCATCTGTATTGTATAAGGATCACATAGAAATCCTTGTTTGTTTAACAAGCAGTATGTTAAGGGGTCCTGTATTACAGAGGATGGCTCTCTGTTTTAAGGGCTTTCAGCAACCCTTTGTATTCAATTCATACAGTATTATATTTATATGCCACTTCCTTCTTTTCAGGTGAATACAGTGTACACAGCTCTCATCCTTTATTTTCACAGCCACTTTAACCTCTCAACAGCAACTCTGTGAGATTGTGCCCCATTCTCTTGATCTCATGGGGTAATTTTCTGATTGCAGCAAACACAATAAACTCTGTGAACATTTCATATTTTAAATTAGATAACAAAACCCACAACAATAGTACAAACACTGCCGAGATGGGATACTATCAACACAAAGGAAAAAGAAGAAACTGTTTCAACAAGGCACCAGAGCAAGAATCAGCTACAAAAAATAAAATCACCCAAAGTCTCTCTAACCCAAATGTGTTGAGAAGTCAATCTCAGAATAGCTCTGTCTTTTGACATCTTCCTCTTGTACAAAAATCCAGGCTCAAAGAGAGTATTCATATGTTCTCCTCGCACTTGCATTGAGGTTCCCTGAAACAAAGTATTCCCTACTCCAAAATACAGTAATAGTTATTCCCAGTGACGTCGCTGGGGGGGGGGGTTAGGGGGGCGGGCAGCCCCGGGAGGTGCTTTTTCGGCTATGTGTGTTCTTGGACTACAATTCCCAGAAGCCCTAGCGGGAGCAGGCGCCAGTGTCCACCAGGGGGCGGCAAATTTTGCTTCAGCCCCGGGCGGCTGAATTCCACGCGACGTTACTGGATACTCCCTTCTTGTCTAGCTTATTCTTTGTAAACTGAAACCTTATAGTCACAGCCAGTTTCAAAGGATTTACTCATTTACTGGGCTGAATCAAATCACCCATAGGGAGGATAATAGGTTCATTTGAGAGACTGCAACTGGGCCAATGTCCACAGCAAAGTGAGAATTTGAACCTTGGTGGTGTCCCAAACCCGCCTAAGTCAATACGCTAACCCAGAGATGGCCAGCCTTGTTGCTCCAGCTGTTCGTGGACTTCAGGTGTGCTGACTTGGGTGTCTGGAAATTGAAGTTCAAACAGCTGGAGCAACAAGTTTGGCCACCCCTGCTCTAACCATGATATAACTCTGACTTTTTTTTTTTAAAGAGCTAGGCTGTCCTTCTCTGGTTTTAAAAGAAGCCCCATAAAATGGGAAGGCAGAGGCCTTGAAGCTGCTGTTTAATATTTATCACCTAGAGCAGGGGTCAGCGAACTTGGCTTTCCAAGTCTTCTTGGACTTCAATACTGGAAGCCCAAGTCAGTACACCTGCTGATCAGGGCTTCTGAGAACTGAAGTCCAAGAATATCTGGATAGCCTAAAGCACACATGATTAGACACAGAGGTTGCCTACACACAGTCGTCTCTGCTCTTTTGAGACATCTTGCATTTTTGTTTCTAGCAATTCTTTCTAAATAATCAGGATACGAAGACTTTATGCAGATTAATGCCTTTTCTTTGTCTTCTTGTGTGTGTGTGTCTTTCCTCATTTTGGTATGCATTATGGAATCAGCCATGTCAGGCTTGGTAGTGCTTAGATGTAGTGAGATGTGAATGGATGCGTTCATGATAGAGCTTCACATTGGCTGCATTTGGATAGATAGTCATGGCTAGTCTGCTACTGGTTTCTGGCTTATATGAACCAACATGTCATTTTCATACATTTTGTCATTCATGCCTATTTTTCATTTTTTAAAAATGTGTAGGTCTCTTTCTTGAAAAGTAATGTCCATTCTTGTTTGTCACTGAGCAATCATTTCTGAAAGTTATCTGCATTTGTGGACCCTTTTTCATTTTAATCATGTCAGGAAAAATACTTTGGTCCTTGCAAATACAAGATGACCGTCAGGATACAATATACGTATAGAAAATTTATGTGAACAAGACAGATAAAAATGGATTTGCTACATACATACAGACACAAAAGATGACTGCTTTTAAAGCATACTTGTGCTTGGAAAAGATTTATAGATATTTTGATCTACCTTCATTAAAGAGAATATCTATATCTATCTATATCTATTTATAGATATATAGATCAATGCATTAGACACTATCACTTACACCCATTTCTCCTTTGCTGTTCCATTTGTTTGACATTTTTCTCACTGGAGGGAAAAGCACTTATCAATTTATCTCTCCCAAGCACTTTCATTTGTGCACCAATTTACAGATTTTATTATGGCCCTGCCACTCTGAATTTCAGAGTGGTCAAAGTATACAGTCCTGTGATGTTCCTGGGGTGGTCGTTCTATCTTGTCAGACCATCAGTCTGAGATTCATACAAACTGCTACTCTGGCTTGTTGGATTCCACTGTAAGGATTTTATTCCTTTGTTTATTTTGTTTTAACCTTGCACAATAAAAACATCATTGTGAGGATGAATGAATTGTTTTTTGTACAGCAGTGGTGGTAAACCTGTGGTACACGTGCCAGACATGGCACTCCCAGGCCTTTCTGTTGGCATGGACACCGTCACCCCAGTACAGAGTTTGCCCCACCCCTCTGCCCAGCAGCCCAATGGAAGTGCTTCCTTCTTCCCCCAGCACAGAGTTCACTCTGTCCAGCAGCCCAATGGGAGTGCTTCCTCCTTCCCTCAAGCACAGAGTTCACCTATCCCTCTGCCCAGCAGCCCAATGGAAGTGTTTCCTCCTTCCCTCAGCACAGAGTTCACTCTGCTCAGCAGCCCAATGGGAGTGCTTCTTTCTTCCTCCAGCACAGAGTTCACCCATTCCCTCTGTTTGGGCACTAGGTCTTTAAAAGTTTGGCATCACTGCCTTAGAGCATCATCTCTACACTGTGGTGTTGATCCTGGTCATTGAATAAACTGTTGTTGTTGTTGTTGTTGTCGTCGTCGTCATCGATGATGATGATGATATAGCCACTAAATCTTGGTTGGATTTAGTTCCTTGAATATTGACACGTTCCTAATGTGTGGTTCCCAACATGGGGCCTACACCCCACAGCGGGACTTCAATTCCCAGAAGCCTAAGTCAGTACACTGGCTGATCAGTGCTTGGAGAATTGACTTAGGCTTCTGGGAATTGAAGTCCAAAAACCAAAGGTTGGGAAACACTGAGGGTATTCATAGGTATTTCCTTAAAACATATGTTGATCAAAGTAAGAGAGTTGGTGTATTATGATGTAATTATATTGAAATGAAATGAAAATAACAACAATCGTAACAATGTTTGTGTTGATTTGAACTGTTTTGAATTTGGCATCCTATTATCTCCATCCAGATGTGCAAAGGCAATAGTTGCTGGATGCGATGTACCTGTATTGCTTTTAACCCTTATTTCCATCACCTATTGTCTATCTCCTGTATTTTAACTCAACCTAGTTTATCTTCCTCCCCTTCTTCTGGGAAATTTCTGTAAGTTCTTTATGACTGGCAGAGTATGAGGTAAAAACAAAACACCCCAATACAACAGCAGCATAGGGAAAAATATGATAGTATAGCCCAAGTCTCAGACCTAAACCCCTTCTCACAATGGCTAGCCCTTTGTAAAATAAAAATTATTCCAGAAGTATTTAAATTTTTAAAATGGTCTTGTAAGCCTCTCTTCCCACAATGTTTTGATCCCACCACCTCAAAACTCAACAGTATTAGTGAAAGCAGAGCTATAACATTTTGCCCTGTGTAAGGTTTCTGAATTCTTTATCTGGTTTTATTTAAGAGGATGCACATTCTCTTCACAATTATTGTTGCTATAGGCTTTCAAGGCTGGAATCTGACATTTTCCAAGGGTTTTTACCTTAGACAAGCAGCATTGTAGAGATCCAGAAAAGACCTAGGATGGTAAAAAGAAATGTGTCGGATTCCATGCAGCCCATGGCCTTTGCCCACAAAGGTGCAGAGAAAGGTATTATATAGTTTTGTCACTGTGGAAATGAACATGTGTGTGCATGTAAGTGTGTGTCAGAAGAGGCAGGGGGACTAGAGACCACATTGCCAACATACGTTGGATCATGGAAAAAACAAAGGGATATCAGAAACAAGTCTACTTCTGTTTCATTGATTACACTAAGGCCTTTGACTGTGTGGACCACAACAAAATGTGGCAAGTAATTTAAGAGATGGGAATACCAGAACACCTTATACAAGAGTCAAGAGGCAACAGTTAGGACAGAATATGGAATGACAGAGTGGTTTGGAATAGGAAAAGGAGTAAGACAAGGCTGCATTTTGTCACCCTGCTTATTCAACTTAGACACAGAGCACATAATGCACAATGCAGAGATGGAGGAATCACAATTTGGGATCAAAATTGCTGGGAGAAACATCAACAACTTGAGATATGCAGATGATACCACCCTAATGGCAGAAAGTGAGGAGGACTTAAAAAAACTCCTGATTAGGTTGAAAGAAGAACGTGAAAAAGCTGGCTTGAGACTCAATATCAAGAAAACCAAGATAATGGCAACAGGCCCTATTAGTCCCTGGAAAATAGATGGGGAAGAAGTAGAAGCAATGACAGATTTTACTTTCTTAGGATCAAAGCTCACTGCAGATGGTGATTGCAGCCATGAAATAAAAAGGCGACTGATACTTGGGAGGCAAGCAATGAGAAACCTGGGGAACATAGTGAAAAGTAGAGACATCACATTGCAAACAAAAATTCGTATAGTCAAAGCAATGGTATTCCCGGTGGCAATGTATGGTTGTGAGAGCTGGACCATTAGGAAAACTGAGTGCAGAAGAATAGATGCCTTTGAGATGTGGTGTTAGAGGAGAGTTTTGAGAGTCCCCTGGACAGCAAGGAGCACAAAAAGGTCAATCTTAGAAGAAATTAACCCTGACTGCTCCCTTGAAGGTCAAATAGTAAAGATGAAGCTAAAGTACTTTGGACATCAAATGAGAAGAGAGGATTCACTTGAGAAAGCCTTAATGCTGGGAAAGGTGCAAGGCAAAAGAAAAAGAGGGCGGCCAAAAATGAGATGGCTAGATGGTATTGTAGAGACAATGGGTACAGAACTGAGCGAGTTGAGGAGGATGGTGGAGGACAGAGGTGCCTGGCGGACAGTGGTCCATGGGGTCGCAAAGGGTCGGAATCGACTGTGCGACTGAACAACAACAAAAAAGTGTGTGTCAAAGGTTTTTACTTGATTTGGGGCAACTTAGATGCCTTCTGTCACCCATTAGATTTCCTTCCTCCATAATAACTAGGGCAGGAGCATTTGTGAGACGGAGTGGTGTGTGTGTGTGAACAGCAGATGTCCTTGCTTCTTGGCTGGCTATGTGACAAATGCGTGCCCCTAAGATCTTTGGGACCTAGGCATTATGAGGAGCGTGAAAACACACAATTGTCTTTAACAAGCTTGTGTTTGCTTTCGTTCTTTATTTGCCCTTTCCCATAATGGTTAGGCTCAAACAGTCTAGTGGCCATGAAGTCACATAGCTAGTTAAGAAATGGCTTCATTATGGAAAGGTGAAGGCAGCAACAGAGGTCAAAAGAAAGAGAATGACTACCAGTTTAGATGACACACTGCCAGTCTTAGTGCTCTGCTACCTGAAGTAACCACCTCTCTCCCTTTGAGGCATAAGAACAAAGGAGCATCTCAGATCTAGGAAAACATACCATTTAGGATCAAACCAACTGAAAGTCCAGCATCTGTGAGAAGTCCATATGTTCCACAATACTGCACTTTCCCCATCTCAACCAGATCCAGGAGAGAAGAGAATCCAGGAGGAAAACTCAACTCCTGGCAGGCTATGCTTTTGGAGAGGATTTTCAGTTAATTAAATGGCAACCAGAGCACAGCTACTGACATGTGGGTTTCTTTTATTTTTAGTCCGGTTTGAAATGCATATGAGCCACAACAGTATTCAAAAGATCTGTGTTTCAACTGCTTCTGAGGCATTTTAATCTCAAAAAGGTTTTGGCCTCTGAAGTCTGTGCTTAGAAGAAGTCCCACAGAGGTCCAGGCATGGACCAAGGGGCTTTGGTAGATCTGAAAGCAATATGGACATCTCTCACGTAAACAACTTCAGGAGGGAAGAAACATCCCACCGCAACAACGTCTCATGCACCCGGTCGTCCCAATTCACAAGGGCACCTCCTTACCGTTCCCGAGCCTCTTGCTCTGCACTGGAACTTAACCCTTGCATCACCACTTCTGGGAGAACCAGGGAGGTTAAAAGGAACTCTTACTATGCTCAGGCAGTAAGGCCTTTGAACATAGAGCAAAACAAAGGAGGCTTCTGGTAACGTAGCAAGCTAAGCTTCGTGTGTGTGTGTGACAAGAAAAACAACAATCTTCAAAGAGAAACAGCTGTTTTATTCCATCAGGTTCATGTAGGAAAGTTCATGGAAAAGCAGAAGTCAAAAGGTTATATCCATAAGATCAGTCCAGTAAACAGTCCAGGATCTTTTAGGTAATCATAATGAAAACATGCCAGCAGACAGAGTTACAGTCCAGGGTCTTAACTTATGGAGAAGCAGAGTAATCCCATACCAGCAATCCCATACCAGTCCAGGGTCTTACGCCATTGAAAATCCAGACACGTACTAACTCTCACTTCTCTGCAAAATGGAGAATCTGCCATCAGGTGGGACAGCTTAGCCAATCAAGTATCAGCAAGCAAGAGAGAAAAATTTCTCACAACAATGGTTGTTTACCTTTATGCAAAGACACAACACGGCTAGAAAGATAACAACAGAGGAACACTGAAATATCAACAAATCATCGTGGCAGTCTTGTAAGGCACACAGAGGGAAATATGGATTTCTATGAGGCCTATTCATAAAATAGCAATTTCAAGCCTTGGGAGACATTAGGAAATAGGGTCTATTTCCTGACACGCCCCCCCTTTTGGAAAGGCAAACCATAGTTTGGCTTTACCAAAAGGCACTATTTACTAATGTTGAGCAAAGCAATTGAGCAAACAAGCTATCCCTTATATATGTAGGATATCAAGCGTTAAAGCTTCTTCCAGTTTTAGTTACTGGAGGTACACGTTACATAGGTTACCTTCTGCATTGCAAGCATACTAACTCAGGTGTTTACGCACACACCTTTACACTCTGGCTAAAACAAATCATGTAACAGGTACATCAGTTTCATTTTTCCCATCATCAGTTTCAGGAAACATTCTACTAAGGGAATCTGCATGTACATTCTGAGTCCCTTTGATGTGTTGTATGGAAAATTGGTAATCCTGTAACAACAAAGACCATCTCAAGAGTCTTTGGTTTGAACTCTTCATCTTGTTCAGGAACTTCAATGCATTATGGTCAGTGAGTAACTGGAACTCTCTTCCCCACAAAAATGGCCTGAGCTTGTTTACTGCCCATATTATGGCCAGGCACTCCTTTTCCACTATGGAGTAATTACGCTCTCGGGGAAGCAGTTTTCTGCTGAAATATGAGATGGGATGCATGTTTCCTTCTTCATCCTTTTGGAGGAGACATGCGCCAAGACCATAATTACTGGCATCTGTTTTCAAAATGAACTCTTTGTCAAATTGTGGTGGTCTGAGAATAGGGTATGAAACCAACTTCTCTTTTAACAAGTCAAAAGACTTCTGACACTCATCAGTCCACACAACCTTAAGAGGTTTTCGTTTTTGTGTTAGCTCAGTCAGGACATGTGCGATAGTACTGAAATCAGGAATAAACGCACGGCAAAAACCAACCAGACCTAGAAACGATTTCACCTGATTCTTCGTCTGTGGCGTAGGCCAGTCCTTGACGCTTTGGACCTTGGCATGGACTGGAACCATTTGAGAAGAACCAACTTCATGTCCTAAATAAATCACTTTTCCCAAACACCATTGGCATTTGGATGCTTTAACAGTTAAACCAGCATCCTGAATACGTTGCAGGACAGTTTCAAGGTGTTTAAGATGATCAGAAAGCGAATCACTGAAAATTGCAACATCATCAATATAAGCACTTGCAAATGACAAACCATTCAAAACCTTGTCAATCATTCTTTGAAAAGTAGCAGGGGAATTCCTTAACCCAAAAGGCATTCGTGTGAAGGCAAACTGTCTTCCATCTGCTAAGGAAAAAGCAGTTTTGTGTTTAGCACTTTCTGTTAGAGGTATCTGCCAAAATCCTTTGGTTAAATCTAGAACAGAAACATATTTAGCATTAGCAATCTTGTGAACCAAATCATCCATTCTAGGCATTGGGTACAGATCAGGAACAGTTACAGCGTTCAGCTTCCTGTAATCAACACAAAATCTTATTTCAGGTAAAATGTTATCAAATGCATCTTTCTTCTTAGCTAGAACAATTGGAGCTGAAAAAGAAGATTTAACAGGTTCAATGACACCCATTTCCAACATTTTCTGTACCTCTGCATCAATTTGTTTTTGGACTTCCCCCACTGTCCTGTAAGGGGGAGCCCAAATTGGCTCATCTGTAGTGAGTTCTATGTTATGTGTTTGCAAATTACAGTTACCAGGCTGTGATGTAAAGAGATGTTTGTATTTACCTAGTACAGATCTCACCAACATCTGTTCATGTTCAGGAACCTTGCTATTAATATACAGATCATCAAAATTCCCAGCACGCTGGTATTCATCACTGAGACAAACAAGATCAGCATTTTCTACATCATTAGGTATAGCAGTGTTCTTCATGACGCTGACAGCCCTGGAAGAATACAATTTTAAAGAGTTAACATGATAAACAACAACTTTCCCCGAGTCCCATTGTACAGCATAGTTCACTGCACCCACACGTTGAATGACTTTGGCTGGGCCTTCCCATTCGAGGTTCAGCGTAGTCACTGGCAAAGGTTTAAGAACCATAACTAAATCTCCCACATTAAACTCTTTATGTCTGGACTTGCGATCGTGGTAAGTCTTATAAGTCTCTTGGGCAACAGTCAGATTGTCTTTGGCAAAGGATCTCACTGACTTCAGTCTCTTTTGCAGTTCATACACATAAGTAGCAGCATGTCTGGAAGGCAGTTCCTCTTGGTCTTCCCAGTTGGCTTTCAACAAATCAAGAGGTCCACACAAGTTCCTTCCAAACAGCACTTCTGAAGGACTAAAATCACCAAGGGATGCATGTGGTGTAGAGTGATATGCAGCTTTCAGGAATGGCAATGCTTCAGCCCAACCTTTGCCTTGGGCATGTACAAAAGTCTTGAGCATCTTTTGGAGATTGGCCTGAAGTCGTTCCACGTTTCCGTGTGATTGCGCGTGGTAAGCGATTGAAAAAGCTTGGGTGACACCTGCTAGTTGACACACCTTCTTCATTAACGCAGAAGTGAAGCACGTTGCACGGTCACTCACTAAAATTTGTGGTAACCCCCATCTTCCTATTATTTCCATGAAGGCATTAGCAACTTGAGTCGAGGAACAAGTTGACAAAGGAAGAAATTCAGCCCATTTGCTAAAAGTATCCACGTAGACCAAAATAAACTTCTTTCCTCCTCGGGAAACTGGCAAAGGCCCCATAATGTCCCATTCACAACGTTGAAATGGGATGCCTGTAATCACTGGAGATTGCATGTTAGCTTTGGTTTTGGACTGGTTATGACCTCTCCGTTGACACAGATGACAGCTTTTAACATAATTTCTGACTTCCTGAGTCATTGAAGGCCAATAGAACTTGTCTGCAATGCGCTGATAGGTTTTCAGCTGTCCTTGGTGCATTGAGAAAAGGTCGTCATGAGACAGACGTAGAATAGCATCTCTGTATTCTTTAGGAACCACTAGCTGCTTTTTGAAAGGCAAGTCTGATTGCACCTTTACATATCTGTACAACAGTCCTTTGTCAGTTTTCACAAATTGAGCAGACAGATGGGGTACAATGTCCTTCTCCAATACGGCTTTATCTTTGAGCTCCCACAAAGACAAATCCTTCATTTGTGTGTCTAAGAATACTTCACTGGTGACTGATAAATCTGGGCCAATTGTGAAAGTTGTAACACTGTCTCCACTTTGTCCAGTAGATGGAGCAGTAACATCACTTGTGGTCTGGGAACCATCATTTTGTGACGAGGTTGAAACAAGATTCTTATCTTGCGCCCTGGTTGTTACTTTCATCTCTTCTACACAGGAACCCTGGGCATTAGCTGGAGAGTTTTGCATATTTACTTTTTGCACCTCTCTGATCAAATTGAGACCAATCAGGAACTTAGGTTGGCGTTGACACTCATGAACTAGGCAATGGATTTCACCAGTAAACTGCTGGAAAGTAACTTCCACCTTGGCTAGCTTTACAAAACAAGGAGACCTGGTATCAGACGAATACGGTTCCACTTGAACTCTGGCCCCTGGCACAATTTGAGTTGGGTGTACCAAAGAAGAATGAATAGAAGAAACATCCGAACCGGTGTCATAGAGGGCCTCCGGAAGTTCCAAACAAGTGCCATCTGGGCTATGTAGTACCACCAGTCTAGTTTTATAATCTCTCATCCAAACCAAGTCTTCCTTGCTTAGGAATTCTGCTGGGGTAATTATATGGTCTACCCTTTCACTTGGAGTCTGAACACATAGAGACCAGGTACCATCTTGGGTCACATATTTGACCAAATCAGCAACAGGGTCTTGATGACTCATGACTTGAGAACTTTTAACTGGCAGAGACACTTCAGCAGATGTGGTTGGCCTTTCCTGCTGGGGCTTTTTGGAATGTTGAACCATTTTAGCCTGAGCAGCAGGTGGAGATTCTGTTTTCTCTTTAGGCCTAGCACCACTAGGAACAAACTTAGAAGTAAAAGGCTTCTTAGGTAACTTACAATCTCTGGAAGTAGGCCTTTCATCCCTTCTTTCTGACAAAACAGGCCTTCTGTCATCTCTTTGTGGCCTTCTATAATCCACAGCTCCTGTTTTACTCTGTTCTTGGGTACGCTTCAAAGCAACAAGTGTATCTGTATCTTGGGCTAACTCAGCAAGAGTTTCAGGCTGCCTGGACAAAGATGACCATCTCTCTGGGTCTTCCCTAGATGGGTCACTGTAATCTATAGCATCACCAACACACACAGGCACCTCATAAGAACATTCAGCCTGCCTTCTAGCTTCTTCAAGCTGCAAAGCCAAAACGTGAGAGAGCTGGGACAACACCTGGGCCAAAGTAGGCTCCTCTGAAACACTGGGTACAGGTGGGGCCCTTCCACACTCTGCACCACCAACATCTGGACAATCTTCACCCCCCACGGGCCATCCTGACCATGCCATCTGGGGGCCAACAGCCTGACAGTCCCCATCCTGCTTCATCCCCTCTCTTCCAAAACACCAGGTAGCATCTGGGTGGACCAACATCTTGGGGTCTAAGCTGGGGAACTGCAGGGGCATTAGCTTACCTGCCATTCTGCAGGGCCAGAACACGAGTTCCTCCTTCCTGGAACGCAAGACAGCTTCAAGGGCCACTTCATGGACCGGACACAGGAACGTTGAGCATCCCTCCAGCTCAGGGAATTCCTTCTGAACCACAGCTATGTAAATAATCCAGGAGAATCACTGGCTGCTGCCAGCAAAATACTTTCGGTTTCAGCCGAAGGCTTTCTCTCACACACACAGGAGAAAAACTTGAGATCGCCGCTTCTTCAGGGCACGTCTCCGAAAGGCCAAAACAACATCAAAGGCAGGGAAAAGATCCCACATCAGCTGGCCACCATCTCACGTAAACAACTTCAGGAGGGAAGAAACATCCCACCGCAACAACGTCTCATGCACCCGGTCGTCCCAATTCACAAGGGCACCTCCTTACCGTTCCCGAGCCTCTTGCTCTGCACTGGAACTTAACCCTTGCATCACCACTTCTGGGAGAACCAGGGAGGTTAAAAGGAACTCTTACTATGCTCAGGCAGTAAGGCCTTTGAACATAGAGCAAAACAAAGGAGGCTTCTGGTAACGTAGCAAGCTAAGCTTCGTGTGTGTGTGTGACAAGAAAAACAACAATCTTCAAAGAGAAACAGCTGTTTTATTCCATCAGGTTCATGTAGGAAAGTTCATGGAAAAGCAGAAGTCAAAAGGTTATATCCATAAGATCAGTCCAGTAAACAGTCCAGGATCTTTTAGGTAATCATAATGAAAACATGCCAGCAGACAGAGTTACAGTCCAGGGTCTTAACTTATGGAGAAGCAGAGTAATCCCATACCAGCAATCCCATACCAGTCCAGGGTCTTACGCCATTGAAAATCCAGACACGTACTAACTCTCACTTCTCTGCAAAATGGAGAATCTGCCATCAGGTGGGACAGCTTAGCCAATCAAGTATCAGCAAGCAAGAGAGAAAAATTTCTCACAACAATGGTTGTTTACCTTTATGCAAAGACACAACACGGCTAGAAAGATAACAACAGAGGAACACTGAAATATCAACAAATCATCGTGGCAGTCTTGTAAGGCACACAGAGGGAAATATGGATTTCTATGAGGCCTATTCATAAAATAGCAATTTCAAGCCTTGGGAGACATTAGGAAATAGGGTCTATTTCCTGACAACATCCAATCCTCATTGTTTGTGCTCTTGTCTTCCCTTAAAGTTAGAAGCAAAAATATGAGTAAAATATGGAACACAAATACATTCTTTCTGCTCGTTCTTCCCCTCTTCATATGCATCTTGAGTTCTCTGTTCATAGAAGCTTTACATTTTTATTATTGTTGAGCATAACAAGGCCTTTATCTTGCCTGTTCAGTGTTCCATTTGCTTGTGTGCAACATGGTAACCATTTTGAACACCAAGATGCCAGAATGAAAATTTGTGCATGTTCCGAATGGGGAATTATTTTGTTTCTGTTTGATTTTAATTGGAACTTACCAAGATTCACCAAATTTAAAAATGGCCTACGCTGAAACTGATTGATTTGCTCACTACGAGTCCAGAGCAGTTCACGGTATTTAATCATGCCTCTGCCATAGTGCAGAAGCGGAAGGCACATCTTTCAGGCTGAGGGACACATAGGCTGTTGGGTGAGCAAACAAGGATGTATCTGCGGGCATCATTGCAATAAACACATGTGTGTCATACACATAATGCACACCACAGACGTAGCATACTCATCTAACCAACATACTTATCACACCAACATACATATCACACAGACACATTTGATGTTTGTGCCACATGTTTTCATGCACCACGTGTGCATATCTTTCATGCGTATGCATGCACGCATGCATGCACACACACCAGATCTTGATGAGTGATGTTCAAATCTCCATCCATCTCAGCTAGTGCTAGAATGCAAGATATAATCCATGCCAGTCTGCTATAGATAGCTGAGATGCTTTCTGTTCTGGGAGGGACAGGGGACAAACACTTTGGTAATTTAGCTTGGGGAGAAGGGAAAGAAAGCAAAGCAAAATCATTAGCATTTACATTACATCAGCATTTGCAGCTGCCTTCTGTATTATTGTTTGAAAGGGGTAGTTTTGTAGAATCCCAGACTTCTGCAGAATCAATGGGAGGAGTACTTGCAGAACTTTTCTTTTTTGGAAAATTTCCTGATTCTTGCTATGCGAGAACTCCCTGCTGAGACTTTCCCCAGTACTAATGAGATTCTGTCTGCTTCCTATGAAAACAAGATCCCAGCCTTCACTCTTTCTTTCTTCTCTCTCTCATTTACCCCCATCAGATTTCATCAGGACCTGACAAACTCTGGCCATTTTAAATGGCTTTCCCAGTGAATCCTGTATAGTATAGAGTCCATCCTATGAAGGAATTGTAACAATCCTGCACAGCTTCTTGCTTTTTCTGCCTTTGCAGATGAACACTGGATGCAGGGTGAATGCTATTATGTGCAGGAATTATAATGATCCTCTGTGGCTTGGTATTTCTTCCAGGGCAAGAAGAGAGAAAATGGTCATGAAACTTCCAAAAAATCCCATGAGAGCTCATGAGAGATTTAATTAAAAGGAAAAGAAGAAAACAAAGAAAAACTTGTACTGTATATAGAAACCTCACTGTGAGACGGAAAGAGTGTTCCTTTCCTTTCAGGTGTCACCCAAGAGCAAAAGGCTCTCAGATTTACACCCCTGCTTTGAAGAACCACAGGAAAGGATGTGGGTAGGCCATATGAAGCCTGTGGGCCATCTGTTCCCTTAGTGGCAAGGGCTTCTCTCCACTATCATTTTCAATCTGTGAGGGACCAGGACACTTGCTTTGCATATTAGGAGTCCCAGTTTCAATTGCCAGCTCCTGTAGTTAAAAGAAGAAGATGATGAACATTCAGCAAATGAACGAGAATTGTTTCCTCTCACTGGTACCCTAAAGAATTGTGCAACAATCCTGGCCTATGCAAGCATTTGGATTTTATAAACCCAGGAGTGATTGAATCAGACCTTGGTAAAGTTGCTCTTTTGGATTATAGCAGGGGTTCGCAGTCTATGGCCCATGGGCCAGACTTGGCCCACAGCACCAATTAAATTAGCCCACTGTGAGGATCCTGCCGCTGCCAGCAGAAGCACCGAAAATGCACCAGAAGCACCACAAATGCAGTGAAAATGTGCCAGAAGTGCCACAGACGTGGCAAAAATGCACCAGAAGCATTGTGGGTGTGGTGAAAACAACCGGAAATGGAGCCAAAACATGCCGCCCGTGCTCCCGCCACCGTGGGAAGTGGTGGAGGTGGCAGAAGTGGTGGGAGGGACCACACCTCTGGCCTGCACATCTGTCCAAGTGGGTGTGGTCCAGCACACAGTGCAAAAAGGTTGGCCAACCCTGGATTACAGCATTGAGACAAAAGATCAAATTGTACAAGGAAAGCCATTAAAGCGGGCTCCTCCTTGATCTTTAATTCAATGCACCAAGCAGCCTACGAACTTCAGTGAGAACTCTTGATTAATAATAATAATGCTTTTTTAAACACATCCAGATTGATTTAAAAATAGTAACTCACTGGTTAAAATTGTTAATTTTTCTAAATGGCTCTATTTTTTGCTCCTCCCCAAGCAGATCTGCTACAGTCAGTATTAATTAAATTTAAGCAGGATTTCTGAGTCCAGCTCATCATTAATTATGAGCCCATAATTTGGAGCTGCAATAAACCACTTCTCCATTAGTCTGGTACTTTCATGCTATATTTCATACACTAGTTGTCTTTTAATTAAACCCACCATGCCCCACCAACAAGGACTATTAAAATAACTATACTTTGCACTTGACATATTTATGAAACAGATTCATAAGAGTATAGACTGATACTTGAACTTCTCTCCCTGCAAAATGCTAATAAGATTATGATGAAGGTAAGATTAGACTATTTGTCTCTTCTCCTTGCTATTCTTCTTTAGAGATTTATTTTTTGTAATTACAATTACAATTGTCTGTTTCAGGCATCTGAAACAATTGCTCTGCACACCAAGGTCTTTTTTCACTGTACAATGAAACAAGCAAACTGTTAATTTATTGTACACCAGGAAAATAAAATATTTAAAACATATAGTCTTTGCTGAGGTGCAATCCTAGAAACACAAATGTTTGCAGACATTGTATAGCATGCTCATGGAGGGACTGACATTCTGAAAGTATTGGAATCTGTATATTAAAAAATAAACATGGTACTTCAAGGACAAACAATAGGAGACATTGTGTTAACAATTACAAAGGGCCAAATCAGTAGAGATTTGAGGTGCCAACTCCTTTGTAAGTTATATTGATTCAAATGGGCCTACTCTAGTCATGATGTACTACGCTAGCAGGATTTCACCCAATGTCTTTTTAGCAAGAAGACCAAGAAGAAAGGAACAAAGAGATTTCAAAAGCAGAATAGAATATTTTCTAAATTTCTTATATAAATGGGAGGGGGCATGCCCCCAGATCTAGTTCTCGTTTTCTACAATACCCCTTATATATACCCAGTTATGTTTGTTGCGTCATGTTGCTTTCTGTTTCCTCAATGGAGCCCTCTATACCATGGGTGTCTAGAAGTCAAAGGATGGTACTTTCCCCCCTCTTCAGCCCCATAAATTTTAAACTTGGTACAGTATTTCTTTAAATGTGCATGAGTAAAAACTGTAGTCAGATCAAGAATCCATTGCTGCCATTAGTAAACTTTGCTCCTGTCCCAGAATTATTTCTGTGGATGCCATTTCTCCATGCTGCCAAAAAGCAAAAACAAACAAAAAACAAACAAAGAAGGAAACTGGTTATGGAATGTTTTCCACTCTTCGGAACCCACATTTAGGGCATATGACCAGGCTGCAGTGAGGTTGGAAGATTCTTCCCTATCCAATTATGCTAGAATCCATCATTCTGCCATTCATGCTCAATAATACGAATTCAAACCCAGCAATCTGAATATATAAATATATGTTTTCATTCATTTCAACAATCTGGGATACAACTGTCATATTTTGTCCTATATTTATTTATATTCTTCAAATTTATTATTATTATTATTATTATTATTATTATTATTATTATTATTATTATTATTATTATTATTATTATTATTATTATTATTATTATTATTATTATTATTATTATTATTATTATTATTATTATTATTATTATTATTATTATTATTAAATTAGACTTATATGCCGCTCTACTTGCCTCACTGAGGCGACTCAGAGTGGCTCACATAACATAAGCAATATACACTAGTACCCCGAATAACGTTATGACTTGGTTCCACAAGTCCCGTCGTTATCCGGTTTTTAACGTTGTACGATACATTGAACACACAATGTTAAAAAAAGCCCTGTTTCCCTGGAGGCTGCAGGAAGCGAGAACGTCGGGATTTGAATCCTGACATTTTGGCTTGCTGCTGCCTCCAGGGAGGTGAGGGAACTTTGGAAACAGCTTGGAGCGGGTTTCCCCACCTCCCTGGACCCGGCGGGGGGGTCAGAGACCCCAAAATTGGTAAAAAAAAAAGTCCGTTTTTTTTTACCAATTTTGGGGTTTCTGACCCCCCCCCCGCCGGGTCCAGGGAGGTGGGCAGACCTGATCCAAGGTGTTTCTAGGCTTCCCCGACGTCCTGAGCCAGTGCAGCAAGCCAGAATGTCAGAGTTCGAATCCTGACATTCTGGCTTGCTGCACTGGCTCAGAACGTCGGGGAAGCCCAGAAACACCTTGGATCGGGTCCCCACACCTCCCTGGACCCAGCGGGGGGGTCAGAGACCCCAAAATTGGTTTTTAAAAAAGGACTTTTTTTTACCAATTTTGGGGGCTCTGACCCCCCCGCCGGGTCCAGGGAGGTGTGGGGACCCGCTCCAAGCTGTTTCCAAAGTTCTCCCACCTCCCTGGAGGCTGCAGCAAGGCAAAATGTCAGGATTCGAATCCCGACATTCTGGCTTGCTGCAGCATAAAAGAAGGTGGGGGAAGTTCAAAATTAGCGCGCATCGGGTCTCCCGACCTCCCTAGAGCTGATGCGCGCTAATTTTGAACTTCCCCCACCTTCTTTTATGCTGCAGCAAGCCAGAATGTCGGGATTCGAATCCTGACATTTTGCCTTGCTGCAGCCTCCAGGGAGGTGGGAGAACTTTGGAAACAGCTTGGAGCGGGTCCCCACACCTCCCTGGCCCCCAAAATTGGTAAAAAAAACGTCCTTTTTTTTAAAACCAATTTTGGGGTCTCTGACCCCCCCGCTGGGTCCAGGGAGGTGTGGGGACCCGATCCAAGGTGTTTCTGGGCTTCCCCGACGTCCTGAGCCAGTGCAGCAAGCCAGAATGTCGGGATTCGAACTCTGACATTCTGGCTTGCTGCACTAGCTCAGGACGTCGGGGAAGCCCAGAAACACCTCCAGAGAGATCAGAGGACCCGATCTACAGCTGCAGGGTGGCTGGGGAAGCTGACGGGGACTCCCTGTCGGCTTCCCTAGCCACCCGCCCATGCCTCCGCAGCTGTGGGGTGGCTGGGTAAGCCGATGGGGGAGCCCCCCATCAGCTTTCCAGCCTCCCCACCCCTGCCTCCGTAGCTGCAGGGTGGCTGGGAAGCTGAACGGAGAAACCCGTTCAGCTTTCCACCCACCCTGCTGCTAAGAACAACTGTATCATATAACGTTAAAAATCACGTTATTTGAAACATGATTTTTCCAAAAATCTTGTCACGTTATACGGTTTTAACGCTATATGATACTCGTGTTATACGGGGTATTACTGTATACAGTATCACAATCTCAAATATAAATACAGCATAATATAAAAATATAACAACAGATGCAGCACAGATAATGCAATCAATAAATTTTGCATAAAAAGAAAAAACAATAAAACAATACAATAAAATACAGTGTAAAAATATAGTACAGTCAAGAGAAACAGCAGTCTTCGGCCAGCAGGCCAGTTCACACAGCTGGCCCTTAGTCCCCCTGTCCGACCAGCAGGGAGAGTTCTGTGATGTTCTTGGGGTGGTCGTGGAGGCAGCAGCAGCAGCAAGGTCTTTTATGGCTGGGCTGGCTGGTCCACACAGCTAGCCCTCATTCTCCCTGTCCGACAGGCAGGGTGAGTTCTATGATGTTCCTTATTAGCTGGAAGGCCAGCAAGTCAGCAGCTTGAGACCTGGGTATTGGATGATGGATTGAGCGCCCATTCTCTGTCCTGGCTCCTGCCAACATAGCAGTTCAAAAGCAAGAAACTGTCAGAAGGAACTGTTTGAGTTGAAAGTCTTCCAAAAAACTACACAAAAAACTTCACTACACAAGCCTTTAATTCCTGTATCTTCAACAAATCTTGATACAACCACCAGTGCTTGCTCAGGGTGGTTTAATTGATCAGCAGACTCCATCTGCCCTGGTCCCTCTACTGACTTTCTGTACTGTATGGTTTCATACACAGTTTTTAGAGTATTAAGTATTAGAGTTTGAAACATCGCACACAGCCATGCACAGATGAATATATTTCTATGAAATTGAAAAACTCTTTCTTCTCCCAAAGTAAACGAGTATATATTCATGCAGCTTCTCTAAATGCATCAGATCTCATAAAATCAGCCACACGTACCCCTGACACTAGTAGTAATTACAATAGCTTGTTTAAAAAAATTGGGTCTATAGATGAATACTTATTGGCAATTATTTCTAAATTCTTCAAACTGAAGATAGCATAATTTGATTCACACACAATGCTCTTGTAAATGTAGTTCATATTGGGTTTTATATGCAGCTTAAGACTGTTAATTGCCATTTGGAGTCTGGCAGTAGAATAGAGTTCATAATATGTTGCACTGAAAAATATCTAAGAAATGCTTTTCTTAAGTCTAATCAACTGTGAATAATGTAGATTCTGGAGTCTCTCTTTTCAGACAAAGTGGATATGACTTTGTTTTTCCAAACTTTATAAAGTATAATCATGTTGTTATTAGTCTAATTAAGGAAATTAGTGCACCTCTCTAGCACTAGGAGGAGGGCTTTCTCCATGTCTGCTCCAGCCCTGTGGAACCTCCTGCCAAATGAGTTGCATCTCCAGATGGAGCTGCTGCCCTTTAGGTTAAGACCTGGCTGGCAGGGCATGTGTGGGGTATGGGGTAGACAGTTGCCTCAGTTTGTTGGCTTATCTAACCCCTCCCTCTGTGTGTGACTTGTGTAATCTCTTTTAATTTTTGTAACTTTTAAATCCTGTTTAATACTGTTTTATACCATGTTTTTACAGTGTTTTAAGTGTTTTACAACTTTGTTAGCTTCCCTGGGTCTTTGTGAGGAGGGTGGCATAAAAGTTTGATTAAATAAATAAATAAATTAAATTAATGGGAAACATATTAGAGAGTAAACAAAACAAAAAGACAAAAACCATTATAACATCTTAAAGACAAACTGCTGTATTTTAGTGTTACCTTTTGTGGATCAAGTCCACTTTGTCAGACATAAGAGAGAGTTTGCTCAGATGAAGTGGACTTGATCCATGAAAGTGAACACTAAAATGCACACATACTCTTTAAGGTGCCACAACGTTTTTGTCTTTTTTGGTTTTTTTACTCTCTGATATGCTTTACAGAATAACATAGCTACATCTTAAAAAAATTAATGGGAAGAAGGATGTGTTTTTTGTCAAAAGACGCGTTCAGGTGAAACAGCAACCCTGTTTCTTTGAGATGGGTTTCTGTTTATAATGTTGGCTTTCACCTGAGGATTTCCAGGTACTGTACTGATTAATAAAAATGCAAATATATTTGCATTAAAATTCAGCAATCAGTGAGACTGCCTAGGGACCATTAGGTTCAGTGGACTTCCTGCTTGAGGTACAGAGATGGCAAAGTTCTGCTCTTACTCCAGGCCTGCCTATTTTCTTTTCCATGCATGGTAATGACAAAAGGAAGAACATAAACAACAATGGCCTCAATCCAATTGTCAGTCACAATTAAGGGTTGGCCTTTCTTGTTTTAACAAAAGACTGAAAACACAGAAGATGCTCTTTTTTCATTTTGTGTTCCTTTGTTAATTGACAAACTAGAGCTTCTAAAACACGAACAATTCATATTAATGAAAGAGGGGTTTCATGAAAATTTTGTGGTTTTTTTTTTTTTGTATTTTCCTCTTTTTGTCTAAACTTCATCCTTCTTCTATCAAATTACCTGATAATTTTGAAATGATGAAAGAGCCTGACAATCAAAAAGAACTACACTTTTGCTTCAGAGAGTAAACAAAACAAAAGACAAAAAAACCATTGTGGCACCTTAAAGACTATCTCCTGTATTTTGATGTTAGCTTTTGTGGACCAAGTCCACTTCATCAGACATAAGATTCGTCAAAATTTTCTACTTTTGCTTCAGTTGTTCTGTCTGAGATTACTGTGCTATGCTCCAGTTGGTTTCCTTCATTTTGGCTTGCTGGCTGCCTCTGTGCCTCCATCTTGAATCCCTTCCTTTCTAGCCTTTTTTATTGGTGGGGGAAATTTTCCCATTGCTTTTTATTATTTTTGTTATTCTCTGCCTACTGAATTTGAGAGAGTGGGAGGCCTTGATTGTTTTCTAATCCTTGTTTACTTGCTTTTTCTTGGTTTTGAGGAGAGAAGTCTATGTCTGTGGTTTTTTTAAGTATAAAAAATCACTATTTCCCCTCTGTATGTGTCTGAGAGTGTTGTGATCCAGTCCTTATCAGACTCTGAGGATGGTCTGATTCAGCGGGCACTCCCTATGCCTACACCAGAACCTGAGGATGTCCAGAACCAGGGATCTCAGCCTGCGCCTGGACCAAATATTATATTATTTCTATACTGCCCCACTGACCAAAGACCAGGGCAGTGTACAAACCAATATAAATCCCATATATAATAAGTAAAAAACTCTTGTCCGCAATGCCCCAACCCCCATGAAAGTATGATTTAAAATAACTAAAATGCAGCTGTGGTAAATACATATACCTATGCAGCGCCAATAAAAATAGACTAAGACCAAAATAAAAGTAAAAATCATCATTGACACAGTTGGCATAGATCTGGACAGACTACGGAGGATGGCAGATGACAGAGGAGGCATGGGGTCACAAATGGTCGGACAGGACTGTACAACAGCAACAACAACAAAATCAAATAAAATCAGCTGGGGGCAAATGTAGTTTTCACCATGAAACTGCAGAGGCCCAGGAACCAATCTTGGAAATTCTAGGAATTTTAGTTCAAAATCACATTTCCTTAGCTACTTAGTACTACTATTACTATAACAGAAGAGAAAGGCATGAATAGAGAAGGTGATTTCCATATACAGTAATAGGTTTTCAAGAGTGTGGACAAAATACTGAAATATTTTCTGCTTGCTTCAAATGCCACTTTCTCTTTTGTAACTAAGTCAAAGCAATTCTCTACCCGTCCTTTTACTGAGGCAGCATCAATCTCCTAATTTCTTAGCTAAATTGAAATACTTTTTTTCTTTAAGTGATAGTCAAGTGTTAAATTGGCATAAGCCAAAATTGTGTAAATGTGTGTCCTGTTAAAGGTGGCACATTTCCTCTTTTGTGATGATGCCAAAGTAGTTGCTTAAAAGAGGGTTATGGAAAGAACAATGGGTAATATAGATTGCTGGCAATTTAACAAACTGTTCAAATCACAGCAAAAGGGCAAAGGTGAATGTTTGAATCTGAACTACAACTCCCAGAATCCCACAGGCAGCGATATTTTCCTATCTTTGGTGAAAGATGATAGCACAAAGGGGTATCTGGTGCTTAGCAGTGGGAGGTATACAGAGGTTGTACAGACTAAAGTTGCTGAAACTTAGGAGGCCTTGTTTGATGAATAATAAGAGGAATTATTGGCTGCATCTGCAGGTGGGCTGTTTGAAGAAAGGTTAAGGCCGCAAGGCATACACAAAAGCTGGGATGTTGTGGGCAAAAAGCTTTTAATCAACAGCCCTTCATCTCAGCTTTCCGTACTGTATGTGACAAGATGTCCCTTGGATTGTTAGTTTTTTTAAGTAGGCACACTTACAAGCAAAATAAGAATATCTTTAAAGTGAAAGAAAAATAGAAAACAAGGCCAGCCTGTTGCAGCTAGCTATGCTTATCGGTTTTAGTTTGAACTAGGATTGCTGTTGCAATTTATTTATTTCCCTGCAACTCTGGAATGTGACCAAACCAAGACTAATGAGATGGTCAGTTTGTTGTATACAATTGGATTTATTCAGCCCCATGTATGTGCCTGAAGGATTGATGTAAATATTTACATCCTGTCTAGGGCTATATTATTTCACACTGTGAGTGAGGTACAGTCAAACCTCGAGATAGGAATGGCTTGACTTGAGAAACTTGAGATGCAGAGGAAAAAAAATCAGGTTTGAGATAAAATTTTTAATAGGATTTTTTGAGATAAGAAATGCAATGCATTCCTATGGGAAATTACATTCAATGCATTCCTATGGGAAATTCAAGATAAGAATTTTTTTAGATACAACCGACCTTGAGGAACGAATTAAATTTGTATGTAGAAGTTTGACTATATTGCCGTGCTTCAGTGTCCTCTCCTATCAAAACCTTTTAAAGAGAAGCATAACTTAAGGTATAGGAAGGATGCATGTTTGTATGTGTGTACTTCATGTAAAGAATGGAAAGAGGACTGTCTGAGATCTTGTCTGAGGCTGGGCTACTTTGCCTTTTACAGCTGCTTAACTTTGAGGGAAAGCAGACAAGGGGATTGACTCGCTTCAACTTTGAAAAGAGCGTCAGGATTTTTGAGGTAAGAGCACATGACATATGTTTACATTTCTCAGTAAGCCACTGATTGACACTGCTGTTTAAAAATATCAACAACAACCACAAAGCATGTTGGATGGGCATTTAGTTCCCCATCACACGCTGTCTTAGCCTTTTGGTGGGTGCGTTCTACTCTAGGCTGTGATGAGGTGTTTCAGAAGGGTACCTACATGGAGTCACTGTTTATGTGAGGATACACCCTCATCCCAACCAAGTCTTCATTCACATTTATAGTCTGCCTGGTTATTTTCTCCACTCTGTCCCCACAGTCTTACCTGCATTATTATGGAGCTAAACCCTAATGGTTCCAGTTTAATCCGAGCACACTTGTATATCTCCTGGTCAAATCTGTTATGAGCCCATTGCAATACTAGTTTAGGTCACAACACTCACTCCCATATCTGTTGAAGTGGACTTGATCAATGAAAACTAATATTAAAATGTAACATTTTGTCTTCAAAGTGCTACAGCATTTTTGTTTTGTTTATTCTCTGATATGCTTGAAACACAGACTAACATGGCTACTATTCCAAATAAGGCACAACAGTTTCTTGTAAGCTGTTGCTAATGTCTATCCTGGGGAAGCTCAAGGCCATCTATTAAAGCTCACTGAAAGAATGCACTGCAAACATGCATTGCCTCTGTCACATCTTTAAAGAATACATTGGCTAACAATGTCCACTTGTATCATTCAACGAAGCATTCTGAGGTTGCAAGAATCTAGGATGAACCATCTATTCAGCACAAAGACTTAGCAAAGAGAGAAAGGAAGATAAAACAACAGGGAAAGCCATGACTGAAACACCAGCAAAGAACAGTGGGAAGAAGGAGAACAGAGAAGCTACATTAGCAGTAAACAAATGATGGCTTGCAGTAGTTCATGTAGATAATTTATGGAAACACACAAAAACCTTCCTCATTCTTGGTGAGATACTGGCAAAATGGTAGGGATGTTTATGGAGAGATGGCAAGAGAAATTAATGGTAGCTAAGCATGGCTGAAAAAGAGCCATGTTCAATTTGGCTTATCTGAACTGACCTCCTGCTGCCACTCCCTTTGCAGTACAGTAATACTTTGGATAACGCTAAGACTTGGTTCCACAAGTCTTGGTGTTATCCGATTTTTAGTGTTATCCGATGCATGTTAAAATCCTATGGGATGGATCGGATAACGTTAAAGCTCCATAGAGATACATTGTAACCGCACAGGCTTTAGCGGTTGTTATCCGATCCATCCCATTGGACCTTAACGTTATTTGATCCAATTTTCCTCCCCAGATTACTTAACGTTATGCGATTTTAGCGTTATCCGAGGTAAACGTTATCCGAGACATTTACGCAACAGCTAGGGCAATCTTAAGACTTTTGGGGCCATATCACACTTCCACACTGCGGTGCATAACAACTAAAGTCAGTCAGATTATTTTGATACGTGAGACAGAATAACCCATGTGCATTTCTCCTCATCTCTGATAATAAAAATGTTGTAATTATGAATTAGCTAACCTCTTGGTACACAGAATAGTGTAGTCATGGCCAGGGTGACATACTAGGGTTCAGGAGACCAGTGTTCAAATTCAATTCAGCCACGGAAATGCATGAAGGGGTGGCATATATAAAATATTCCTTAAATATTCCTCACAGATGATGAAAACCCTAGTGAGATGTGGCTTGATGGCACATCTCCTAAGAAACAATTTGCTGCAATTTTATGACAGTCAAAATCTGTGTCTTGGAGTGATGTTCTCACAGTGCTTAATGGTGAGCCCAATAACCCTCTCTTGTTGTTGCTTCCCCAGCAATTAGTATTTAGAGTTCCACCACTTTTCCTTTTTGGGCACGTGTACAAAGTCACACTCATTCTGAGATGCACTTCTAAGAGACCTTTGATTCTTGGCAGTAGCACAGCTTAACAGATTTGTCTCATTAATTCACACAGAGAGATGCTATTTCCCAGGATGATTTCGTTTTGGATAAAATAAGTCTACATTAATTGACAGAATCTGGGACAGAATCAACAGGACCAAAGAACTGGATCAGCAGAATGTTGAGTTAGAGAAGAGTGGGGGGGGGGGACTGGGTGTGTAAAACTTGCCAGTAACTACAGGATTACAGTATTTCTATGTATTTTTTTGTCCAGGTGCATTTATAATGCCTAGCTATGGACCTTCAGTCTTGTTCTTGCAAATGTACACACACAGAGAGCGCATACACAACTGGACAGTATATTGTACCACAGAGGTGGGAAGCTGTGGTCTTCCAGATGCTTGGAAGCTGCAGCTTCCATAATTCCTCATCATTGGCTACATAGGCTAGCTTGACAATACAATTCACACAGAGACAATACTGCCTCTGGTGTTGATGACCTTGAAACAAATGAAAGTTGCAGTTGTCTGTATGTGATACCTAGGCAAAGAGGGGATTCAGGGGGTTGTCTTCCTTAAACATGACATAAGACCTTCTATCCATTTTTGTTTCCCTGTGGCATTTCTACCACCCACAGTAGAAAAGCCAGGGAGGAGAGAAAGCAGACAAAAATAGTGTTATCAAAGATTATACAATGGTTTAATGTTCCCACATTTCTTAAAAATGAGGGTATGGGGTGAGGAGGGGAATTACACAATCTTTTTTTTCTGAATTCGAGAGCCACTTCACATGGAGAAAAAGAGAGAGATGCTTTGTACTCAGATGTTCCTCCCATTCTGAACACTAGGCTTTCTCAAAATTCCTTTGTTATTGTTGCTACATGTGAACTGTATCTGTCGCCTGCCTGCAGAAGAGCTTTTAGACGAAAGGCTCTTCTGCTTATGTACATTATTGCTTTTGTGCCTAGCTTGTACCTCTTTCTGACCCTGAGTGACTCTTTTCTCTGAATCCATATGAGTGCTTTTCATGAGGAGATGCTCTGGGATGTAAATGGGACCTGGACATTCCTTGAGTTTAAAAAAAATTAAGGGATGAGGACAACACAAACACATCTGCACACACCAAAACCCAAGGCATTTCTTCATTACTTTATTTTGGTATCTATATCTTTCTCAGAAATGGCTTCTAAATAAACAACCAGCACAATGCAGCATCTACACCCACACTTGGTGAAATTCAACTTCACCACGAGTAACCCCCCCCCCCCCCCAAATGAAATTATTATAAAACTGAATCTCATATGCACAATTCCTCAGCCCGGCTGAAATCAATGAAACTACACTAAAAAGGTCAAACTAAAATCTGCACAGCCTAGTTAATGCATTGTTTTCATGGGGTGAGATTGGAATGGGACATTAGAATTCCGTCTGAATGCCCTGTTGAAATTTGCCTTTCTCCATACAGACTTTCATATGCACAGAGCAATAAAAATGCACTGTACTTTATCAGTGCTGTAGAGATTAAGGTCAAAAGAACATAGACTAATTTTTAACATTAAAAAAACAGGACTTCTACTGATTCAATCGTCCTCATGGTTTGAGTCCTGCTTTTATAGTATGAGCTCTTGCACTAGTGGAGCATTATGACTGGCAATTTTCACTGGCATCTGCTGTGGAAATAACAGCCTCCATTTTCCACTTCCTGGAGGTAAGTGTGATATTAGTGGATAGATCAGCTGAGTGAGATTCAGAAGACTGGAATTCATATCTCCACTCAACCATGGAAACTCACTCAATGGCAAAACCACATCTTTAAATATCTCACGTATCTTGAAAACTTCTTTAAGTAGCAACATCAACTGGACATAGCTTGATAGCACATAACATAACATGCCTTCCAAAAATATGGTCCAAATGGTTGGGAGGCCCTCAGAACCAATGGGAGACATGATGGGAGGCAAAATCAGCAACAATTCCCTCCTATCAGCTTCTCATTGGAGGGAGTTGTCGGAGAGAACATCAGCTCAAGAGAGGCTCCCAACTTCACAGGGGAAGAAAAAACTACATCTGTGTAATTAATCAGTGGTTTTAATGGAGCAGAATGAGAATAATTGGTGCTTCTGCTTTTTAACTCCACATTTAAATGTTCATTTTCCCCATTAAATCTTTATATAATAAATGAGCAAATATGACTCATTATGCACAAAAGTAATGCTGTTGCTAGTTGACATGTTATATTGTACAAGTAATAATATCACACCTTCATTACCCCCCCCCCCCCCAAAGTAATATCTTACAACTAACATAGTTTCTTGCTGCATGCTACATTTAAGCTCTGGGCAAGGTTGCGATGGGCTGAAGCCTTCAATAGGCCATGGAGGTTGGGGAAAGAGGATTAATCCTTTCCACCCTGATGTCATGTCTAGACTAGTTCTCACCCGCTGTGCCTAAGCCAGCATGGGCATCACACGCATCACAGTGAATTAATGAGAACAAAGCGCACATGGGAATCCGAAGCCACATGTAGGAGGACTTTAAAGACTGTGGAAAGTGGTGCCAAGATAAATGTATTGAAACAGACAAAAAAAACCCCACCAAAAACACTGGAAAAACACACCTAATAGTTTATCAGGCTTTCAAATAATAGTTGGAGTGCTTTGTTGTGATTTGTCTCTTGGATTTTCACAACATGTTTGTTGATTGTTCCTCATCTGTAATAAGGAAGCAATTGGGGTCTGGGTATTTTATCTCTGGAAGGAGCCCAGACCCCAATTGCTAAATAAAACAAGGTGATTCCCAGAGGTGTCGGATGCTGGGGTGGGAAGCAGGACCCCCTCTGTCCCCTGCCCCTCAAGTGTGACAATAATCTCAGTTTGTTGGAGTAAATAGATATGTGCCACATGATCCAGACGTGATGGAAAGCATTATCCTGTCACCAAGTGTATCTCCAACAGCAGGCCACTGGGCCTCACGCAAAGGGGTTTCCCGCCTTCCCCAGTGTGAATGGAGACTTAGAGCATGAGGTCGCTGTTCATCCAGTGGTGGGATTCAGCACATTCGCCCAGTTTGCCAGAACCAGTAGCAAAAATTCTGTCTGGCCCTGCCCATCCAAGTTTTGAACTATAGTAGTGCAATGCAGGGCTTTCCCCCTGGCCACTCCCACCATACAACACCCACAGAGTAGGTAATAAACACATTTGAATCCCACCACTGTGTTCTGTGTGGGTACATGGTGAGCGGAACTTTTAAGCCAGTGCCGCCTCCATGCCGGTCTCTTATGCATCATGGCTTCTTCCCGCCTGCCCACACTATAGTTTTAGGATGCTTTTGGGTTACTTATGAGCCCCAGATAGGAATGTTTGGGTTTCACTTCATATTGGCTTCTAGAGCTGGGCTGTTTTTCGCTTATTCCACTCTCTTATTGCAGAAATAGCCTCCTTAAAGACTGGTATTTTTGAACCACAGTTGGGTGTAGCCCAGGCAACGGCCACCTTATGCTGGCTAATCTTTCTCACACTAGGTCAGGTGAAAGGAACTATGGAATGAATTCACCAAAAGGTGGCTTCATTTTAGCAGTTTCACATCTGGCCTAGACATAGAAGGAGAAGTATGGCAGTAGGGCAGTATGGCATTAGCTGGATGAAGCCAGTAATAAGGTCACGTTAATTGGCAAGTAGTGCTGGGTTAGGGTGGCAGGGCGTCTTTGGACACAGTGGGAACTGTATTCTTCTCCTGATTGTAGTGAATTGGTAGGAATGCAGGGTATGCCATGAGGCAGCCTTGAGATATGACCAATATACATTTGTGTGAATAAAATTGGAAATGCTCGCATGGATGCCTCCCCGAACTGCCGGCCTTCCAGTTGTTAGCAAGAGCAGTACTTAGTGGGGATAGGATTCCACCTTCTGGACCAGCAAGGTGGGGGGTTGGAGGAGATTAGCTCCCAGCTCTTACCAACCCCATCATAGGTCTGGGAGATTATAAGTGTCAATAAACATGTCCTAATTTTTTAACCACAGCAGTTTGTGTCTGGCCTCTTCATTTTACAGTAGGAGGGAAATATTCTGTGTACAGGACAGGGGTAATTAGCAAGTAAAAAATCACAGAATATCTCTGCCTGTGGTACCCTAGTTGGCACCTAGTTGGATCTTTGCTGTGGCTGATGTTTACACTCTCATTCCATCTCTCACTCTTAACCTCACCCCACATACATGGTGCCAATGCACCGGTAGCAAAATTGGCTGGCCCCACCCACCTCCCCATCCCGCCCTGCCCTGCCCACAACCACCGCCTCATCCTCCTCCTCTCCCTGCACTCCGGGCACGACCAGGAGCCAAGAAGAGGAGGAAGAAGAGCCATCAGAGCCAGGGGCACGGAAGAGGAGGAGCCATGTCAGGATCCCCCAGGTGCCCCCATGCCCTCCCCTTGGGACTTTGTTGTGGGAGCAAGGGGAGGCCACCAGCCCACCTCCGCACCCCTCCTGTACATATACAGGTATTACTGTATATGTTTCATTCAGTTTTGTTTCATATTTTCCTTTTTTGAAATCACATTGAGAAGGGCTATAAAACACTTTTTAAAGGCAATGAAGATATATTTGACATAAATAGATTAATGTTACTGCCCTCTGGAATTTCTAGCTTCCATGGAGTTATAAGGGAGAAAGAATTATAAAGGCAATGAAATAAATTATTATATATATACTGTATATATATTTAAATTTTTGTAAGCTACCCAAGAGTAGTGTTACTATCAGATGAGCAGGGTATATATGTATGTATGTACAAATAAATAAATAAATAAATTTAATGTACCTGTACAGACAGAATTGTTTCTGTCATGTGATTTCAGAATGCCTCATTCCATGACTTAAAATGGGTGGGGATTAGTACTCACTAAACTTTGAAGTAAACAAATAAATAAGGGTACACAGAAAGAGCCCTAGTGGCACATTGGGTAAACTGCTGTCCTGCACTCAAAAGGTTGCATGTTCGATCCTGACCAGGTCTCAAGGTTGTCTCATCCTTCCGAGGTCAGTAAAATGAGTATCCACTATGTTGGGGGCAAAATGCTAATTAACTTGTGAACCTCCCAGAGAGTGCACTAAGCGCTATGGGGTGGTATATAGGTGTGATTGCTTTGTGATTGCTGGTTGTGGCATTTTTGAGCCACAATCAGGTGTATCCTGGTAACAGCAGTCTTGTGTTGCTGGCTAATCTTTCTCACACTAGGTCAGCCAAAAGGAACTGCAGAATGAAGTCACCAAAAGATACCTTCATTTTGGGGCAGTTTTACATCTGGCCTAGATACGGAAGAAGAAGAACAAATAAATACATCCAGGAATCCATAATCAAATAAGAAGCTTCCTGAACATAGTTTTTAGTCTGATGCTCATGTTAATATTCTCTCTTAATAATGATTAAGCTCTATATCTATTGTCTGTAGCTTGGAATTGTCTGGCTGCATTATTTTAATGTTGCTCTAGCCATACAACAACCATGTTCCACATTTGCATAAAGCTTGTGTGTGAAGGTTATAAGGCAAAGTGTGAAGATAGTAGTAGCAAAATGTTCCAGAGTAGTGGTGGGCATCAACAGGTTCGCACCAGTTCGCCAAAACGAGTAGCAGCAATTCTGACTGGCCCTGCCCATCCAAGTTTTGAAATGAAGTAGTCCTAATTTGGGTGCAATGCAGGGCTTTCCCCTGGCCACACCCACCATACCACGCCCACAGTGTGGTAGTAAAAGATTTTTTGAGCCCACCACTGTTCCAGAGCATAATAAAGTATTAGAGAGCCATTACAATATAACCCAATTCTCCTTAGCAAGGCTCGTCAGATTGTCTACCACTAACACTATGTGCTTATTCCAAAACATAGAACTATGGGCAGCACACCAGCCTTTGGTTCTGGACCACTGCCCCTGACATACTATAGACACCGAGGTTCAAAAGGCGCACATGCCATCCTCACTGCGTCAAACAAAGATGGGGCAGACTTATCCCGGAAGGATATGGATTAATTTTGCGACAAATGACAATAGTATTTCAAAGTCCGAGACATTTTTTTTTTTACTGAGAGAACTGCCTGTATATATGTGAAGGTATGACTTTTGCAATGAGGCAAAAAGGGGAGAAACTTATGGCTATCAGCCTAAACCCAGAACTAGAAAAGACAACACTCAGGCTGTCAACCTAAAGCAGAGGTTCTCAACCTTTTCAAGCCAGTGGCCAAGTCACGCTCTCTCAGTCAGCTTCAAGGGCCTGGATAGCCATTTTGCCCTGCCTGCACAATGGGAGTGGTAAGTTTGTCCCAACAGCTTCAAATGGACAGCCATTTTGTTTCTCAAATGCTCTTGGAGGGGTGGGGAGCACATGAAATGGTGTCATATCCAGCACACAGGCCTTAGGTTGGGCACCTGTGGCCTAAAGCCTCTGCCTCCTTAGTGTTATCCACCCTTCCAAGGTCTACTCTTTAGTAACTAGAAACCAGCCTGCACAAGTACTGAAGTGACACTTGTTCTTATTGACATAAAACCAGATCAATGCCAAGTGAAATGCTGCCCACTTCCCTCTCCAAATCCTTCCAGCAGGTGATGGCAGGGCTTGGGGTTCTCCCAAGTCTTACAAGCTTTCCTATAGTAAATAAAGCAAATTTATTTGTCCTTGCTTTTGCAGTGTCCAGTACCTGAGAGGTTTTTTTAAAAACAAAAACATGTTTTAATAATATCGTTGCTGCTGTTGAACTGGTCATCTTGGAGAAACAGCAGCACCAAAAGAAACGTCTGGCATTTCTAATACGAACGTTTCATTTTAATAAATGGCAGAAGATGCAGGTTGCCCTTACTCAGCAGGAAATGGATATACACCAGAGAACAGACTGATTGTGTTATAGTCATCCAGAACATTGAACAGCCCACAGTCCGAGGGGGGGGGGGAGAGAGAGAGAAAAGAAAAGAAACAACACGACTGCTTTTATTCAAATGATCATTCTTACTGCTCCAGCATCCTGCTGATTCACACATTTGCCTATTATTCTCTGACCACACCAAACCCTCCCACCTGAAGCATTAATTAGAATGAGTGTTTTCAGCCCATGCCTTCGTTTTCCCAGCAAACAGTAATGAAAATGTTGCTTTTGCAAAATATGCCATTAATTAAACTTTCCTTTATTTGGTGTTATTAATAGATTTCAACTGTGCATATGTTTGGCAAGATCCTACTTTTTAGCACTCTTATGCCAAGTTAGTGTAAACACTGTGAGTAAGTGTATGACCAGTGGAGCTATTGCTACTGCCTGGTATTTTAGCCACTTTGTGATATTTATTTAGAAAAACGAGGCTCTTGTTCAAAATGGAAAAACAGAGGTTGCAAAATGGAGAGCATTAATCAGTGAAATTGGTGGTACAGTAATACCTCGGATAACATTTACCTCGGATAACGCTAAAATCACATAACGTTAAGTAATCTGGGGAGGAGAATTGGATCGAATAACGTTAAGGTCCTATGGGATGGATCGGATAACAACCGCTAAAGCCTGTGCGGTTACAATGTATCTCTATGGAGCTTTAACGTTATCCGATCCATCCCATAGGATTTTAACATGCATCAGATAACACTAAAAATTGGATAACACCAAGACTTGTGGAACCGAGTCTTAGCGTTATCCGATGTATTACTGTACTTTGCTTAGCTATGGATCTGGAGCTGCTTGCTTAGGTAGGAACATTAAGTCACTGAAGCTCTTGGAATGACTTCAGTTTCAAACAAGAGGAGTGTCTCTACACTGCCCTGTTACAACTCTCTCTTTAATGGGCATGGCTCCATCCTATGGAATCTTGGGATTTGTAGTTTGGTGAAGTATTTATTTATTTATTTATTTATTAGTTCAAATTTATATTGCCGCCCACTCGCAGTGGCGACTCAGGGCGGCTAGAATGATCTGCTCCAAAGACCTTTGAACTGCCCTGAACTGCACCACTCAGAGCTCACTAGTGCAAATTTTGTTGCAGAATTTTGAATTACAGGTAAAATATCATCTAGTTGCACAGTTAGGAGTACAGAGGCCCACAGAGGAGGATAGCTACAAGTTTCCCAGAGTCCACCCCTTTCTTTGTCCCAGCTCCTGCCAACCTAGCAGTTCGAAAGCAAGAAATTGCAAGTAGATAAATAGGTAACACTTCGGTGGGAAGGTAACAGCGTTCCGTGCGCTCCAGTGTCTAGTCATGCCTGCCACATGACCATGGAAATGTCTGCAAAAGCAGACAGCGCTGGCTCTTCGGCTTTGAAACAGATGAGCACTGAACCCTAGAGTCAGATATGACTGGCTTTTGAGCAAGGGGAACCTTACCATCTCAATAACTCACTCTGAGACATTTGTAAGAAATAGAATAAAGGCAATTTCTGTACTTACTGTTAGTTGGTAATGCACATGTGTATGTACTGCTTTCTTCACTGCATGCATATGAAGCAAGCAGAGCAGTATTGGGCTCAAAAAAATTCCACACTGTGGGCATGGCATAGTGGGCGTGGCCAGGGAGAAAACCCTGTGTTGCACCCAAATTAGGACTACTGTACAGTTAAACCTCGCATAAAGAGCGCCTCGCTTAAAGAGTAACTCGCTTAAAGAGCAGAATTTTCTCTGAATGTTTGCTTTGCTTAACAAATAAAACCAACCAAAAACTCACTTAACAAATAAATCGGGGTTCGCAATCCCCCTCAAAATTGGTCACTTACAATGGTGTTTCGCTTAAAGAGCAAACTCGCTTAAAAAGCAAACCTGTGGAACGCATTATGCTCTTTAAGCGAGGTACAACTGTACTTTATTTATTATGGGCATGGCCAGCCAGTTTTTTTGCCCCCGGTTCTGGTGAACTGGTGCGAACCTGCTGATGCCCACCACTGAAGAAGAGGAAAACCCAGCAACACATAACTAACACAAACTTGTAATGAAAAGAAAGGGACACATAGCAGACAGAGACAGGATTTTCTTTGAATTCAGAGGTGGGAAGGAATAATTGGACAGTGTAACCTTTTTTTCCCAAGGACTGGAGTGGCTTAGTGGTTAAGACGCTGAACTTGAAGACTGGAAGGTCATGACAGAGTGAGCTCCCGTCTATGTCCTAGCTCCGGCCAACCTAGCAATTTTGAAAGCAAGAAATTGCAAGTAGATAAATAGGTACCACTTCAGTGGGAAGGTAAACAGCGTTGTGCACTCCGTGTACTCCACAGAAATGTCTGCAGACACACAGACAGCACTGGTTCTTTGACTGTAAACAGAGATGAGCACTGAACCCTAGAGTTGGATACAATTGGATTTCAAGTAAGGGTGACCTTTAACCTTTTCTTTCACCCAGAGGTTCAGGGAAGATTTTACTGGATCTATGGTAAGGGCAAAAATGTGCTCCAGAATCCTGTAAATCTTGGTACTGATGCTCAGTGGGCCCACCTACCTTTGCTATTTATTGTTCTAAAATGCTATATGGAATTTAAAGAATCTTGCATTATTTTGTAACATTTGGAGTTTAAATCCTGATTAGAGAAGTGAACCGTTACACCTGTGCAAAATATCAAACACCAGAAACCTGTGGATGATGGATAACTGTGGCCAGTTAAGTAAGAACCTATATAGATCTTTAAACCAATTGGAAAGCTCCTTAGATGTCATCTCATTTTAATTGCTGTTTGCTAATTAATGGCAAAACATTGATACAAGCTGCTGTACAATTGTTAATTTACATTTAGGCCCTTGGTAACCTTTTAAAGAGCTGAATTCATCTTCTGATTTAATTCCATTATATCTCTTTCGTCCTCATTAAACGTTAAACTAACAAGACTCACTGGGACCTTATTTTGTCAATACAAACACTGCGCTGATGTCTGTAACTATTGCTTCTGAAAGGAATGATGTTTTGATTTCACTTTGATTTGTAACGTGCACGCTTTGAAATCTGAGTGCAGTTGGTAAATGATTAAACTAGTATGATTTATGACTGGAGGCCTGTCATAAACCTAAACCTAGAGTGGAAAGCTATTAAAGGCTTGAAGCTCCAGAGTGATAGAAAAGATCCCTGTATTTGAAGCTAACCAACAAAACACATATGCTTCAACTCTCCCTACTTATCATGAATAGACCCTATTTTCTGGTTATCTCTCCCTCATAAATCACTGTCCTCTTCTTTCCCTTTTTTTCTTTATTGGCTAGCTTAGTTCATATTTTTATTTTATTTTTATTTTTGTATTTATTTGTGCTGTTGAGAAAACCTCCCCGAAAGAAAAGCAATCTGGACAATTTACAAGGATTTTTTTTAAGGTGGATAGGTGGGGGACATAAAAGGAATTTCCCTGAAGAATGGAAAGTGTTGTGAGTATACAGTACTTGTCGACTTGGGCAACTGAATGCGGGTAGCTAATCCTTCCTATCAGTTCACCATAAACTTTCAAGGTATAATAATGGAAGTTACAATAGATGCAGCAAGTAAAAACAGTAATACAGTCATGCTTTTTAAATAAAGGGAGAGACACACAGTTCTCCATCAAGGCAACACTTAAACACACAACTACAGTTCCAAAGATCTGAAAGGGTACCAAACTGCCAGATCAGTGGTGGGATGTCAAAAATTTTACTACCCCACCGTGATGTCATCACAGTGTGGGCAGAGCTAACATCATGATGTCATGTCATGGGCGAGGCCAAAGAAAAAAAAATACAAAATAATAAAAATAGGGAGCTTCAGGCTATAGGGAGCTTCAGGCTAGCAGCTTCTCTTCCTCCTCCCAGTTTGGGAGGACAGCAAGGAGGCCGTGCATATGTGCCAAGCACTGGGCGTGCATGCACACCATGAAAAGGTAAGCCCCGAAGGTGGTTCCTCCCAAAAGCTGCTACAGGTTCTCTGGGACAATGGGAAAAGTTACTACCGGTTCTGGAGAACTGGTGAGAACCTGTTACATCCCATCACTGTGCCAGATCAATAAAAGACCTGCGAAAATACAGCTCTCTTTGCCTGTCTCCAGAAGGAAGTTAACAGGGATGCCAGGTAGGACTCTTTGGGATGGCATTCCACAAATTGTGGGTTGCTGCTAGGAAGATCTTCATCAACTTAATATGGATTAGAAAAATCAGCAAATTGAGGAAGAGGGAATTGTGACATCAGCTCCGTCATTTGTGGTGAAACTGTTCCATGAAATGGCTCCTTCCCAAACTCCCATTTGTCCAAAATCATGTGGTCTTCAGCACTCAACTCAGTGGAGTTTACTTCCAACTGAGAAATACTCAACAATGTAAAATAAGAGAGTTGTCATTATTACTAAGGAGGAAAGGCTTGCATAAAACAGATACATTTTTGTAGGCATTTAAAGATATCAGCACTGTTTTTGCCTGTCTAACATGTCAGGGAAGAGAATTACAAAAGGTCCAAGAAATCTTGGCCAGCAATGGTGAAGGCTTCTGAGAGTATTAGTCCAAGAATGTCTGACAACCCAAAGATGAGAGCAACTGATTTAGAAAGAAATGGGCTACTTCAGCCAAATGATAGCAGTGAAACTTAGAGGCCATGTCCAGTGGAAAGGGGGGTGGGGTATCTTTTTGACTGCATGTACTGCAGCAAATGAGCACTGAGTTGGATACGGCTAGCTTTCAAGCAAAGGTGACCTTTACCTTTACTTACTGCAGCAAATTAATTTTGTATTAGATGAAACATGATTTAATTTTCCTGTATATTCTTTTAATGTAGGTCTCTGAAGCCTGGAACTTAACTCAGAGCCAGTATGTTTAGACTTCACATGTTCTTACAGTTGCCAAAAGATTTGTACTTCAAGGGTGAAAGGATAAATACAGACCATCCTTCATTCAGTGGTCAGAATATGTGTGTAAAAACAGTAAAGGTAAAGTTCTCTTTGAAAGCCAGTCTTGCCTGACTCTAGGGAGTGGTTTTCATCTCCGTTTACAGCCAAGGAACCAATACTGTCTGTGTCTGTAGACATTTCCATGGTCATGTGGCAGGCATGACTAGACATCGAAGTGCGCAGAACACTGTTACTTTCTCACTAAAGCACTAGCTATTTATCAGCTTGCAATTTCTTGCTTTCTAACTGCTAGGTTGCCAGGAGCTGGGTCAGACAATGGGAACTATTTATTTATTTATTTAGATTTATATTGCTGCCCACTCGCCGAGGCAACTCAGGGCGGCTTACAGTCAAAACAACAACAGTACAATAAAAATTATAAAATGCAACCACATAAAACAACCAAACCAGAACACAAACTAACTCCCATCAGGCCACTGTTGTGGGCCCAGAGGAGTGGGCAAGGTCCCCAGCCACTGCTAGGCCTTGGCATCATCTTCCTCAGGCCGTTGTTATGGTCCCAGAGGAGGGGGGTGATGTTCTCAGCCACTGCTAGGCCTTGGCATCTTCTTCCTTGGGCCGTTGTTGTGGGCCCAGAGGAGTGGGCAAGGTCCCCAGCCACTGCTAGGCCTTGGCATCATCTTCCTCAGGCCATTGTTGTGGGCCCAGAGGAGAGGGCGATGTTCTCAGCCACTGCTAGGCCTTCGCATCTTCTTTCTCAGGCCGTTGTTGTGGGCCCAGAGGAGTGGGCAAGGTCCCCAGCCACTGCTAGGCCGTGGCATCTTCTTCCTTGGGCCGTATTTGTGGGCCCAGAGGAGTGGGCAAGGTCCCCAGCCACTGCTAGGCCTTGGCATCTTCTTCCTCAGGTCGTTGTTGTGGGCCCAGAGGAGGGGGCGATGTTCTCAAAACTCTTTCCATCACGCAGCACTTGGGTGTTGAACTGCTGATTTGATTACCTTCTGATCATCAAGCTCAGCAACTTAACCACTAAGCCCCCATGGCCTCCATGTTAAATCAATGCCAACACCCAATGAAATGGTTTATGAGTGGCGAGAGGGGGACACAAAGTGAGCTTATGTTCATGCACATGCTCAGCATGGGATTACATTTTGAATTTTCCAATCCATCACCTTCCCTTTTCTTTCTCTTGGTTAGGATACATAATTTTTTAAAAGGAAAGGAGAATCGAAGCATTGTGAAGTGAGCCATCTGCCCACAACCATCCTCCTACTCATGCTGGCTCAGGCATTGTGGCAATCTTCCAAGAAATCCTTTTTGCAAACACTAAGTGCAAGGTAGTGGTGAGGTTGCTTGGTAAGGTGTCTGTCCAGCTTCTTTGCAGCAACTCCTGCCACACAAGTACTTATTTTTTTTAATAAATAAAAAAAAAAGAAGAAGGATCCCCCTTTCTGACATTCAGGGATAAAAAGATAGAAGAACGTAACAAATAATCAAATGGGAAAGGAAGAAATTTGGACATGGGTGGGTGGGTGGATGGGTATTCCATTGGCTAGACATTGCTGGGACAGTTACTATTGTTAATCTGTTGTACAACAATTGTGCTTTTTGACATGTCATTAAAGAGAAGCTCAGAAAAAGGTCCCCTTGATTTGGATTACAGCCCCCCAAATCCACTAGCCCTCCTGGCTGGGGGCTCTGGTATATGTAGTCCATAAATAAAAATTTCCCAAGCTCTGCCAGAGGGAAAGCAAAATTATTTGATTGAAAGATTGATTGAAGGCAGCATAAATGGGTACAGCACGTAAATGGAAGTATGCAGCCTTTAAATTGTGTGTTGTGTGTATGTGTGCATTTACAAAGCTAAGGCTTTGACTTTTCATACATGCATCAAAATGAGCCCCTATTGTCATCCATGCAACGATGCAGGATATGGAAAGGACTCTAGTGAGTACTCTGGTCGATTTTTCTCCAATTCATTTCTTTTGTTTTGTGAGAACTGCCGGAGAATCCAGGCGGACAGCATTGCTTAGGGAACAACATAAGAAGCTTTCCATCACAGCACCCACACAGATTACGCTCCATTCAAGGTAAATGTCAAGCACCCATAGGAAACACTCCAAGCATTGTACAGATGGTGAGCTAGTTATCCAGAGACATCAGTCTATCATGAGTCTTTGGGCACTAGTTTCAGAGCTGTCAAATCTCTCCTTGGGTGAACTTCCCTCTGCAGTCTCTGAATGCTTTGCCATTAGAAATGTGGCTTTCATTGCAGATAGCAGTCCATGCTTTTACAACAAGCACATGTTTCTGTCCAGTGCTAAAAGTGAAATCTATTCATGTCATTTCCTTCCTTCCAGCAGATATCATGATTCAAATGGCTAATTAGAGGTAATATGGGAGAAGTCACCACAGAACACAATATTATCTTTTGTTAGGGGTCTGACCCATTGCTTGACCTAGAGATGATGATGATTGCTCTTATTATTTATTTCTATGGTGCTTAAAATAAACTAAATGCTGTGTTAAGATTGGAAAAGGACATGTCCCTTCAGATCTCAGTATCGGCATGTCACTAGACCAGGTATTCTCAACCTGCTGCCCAGATGCAGCCTGTGGCACCATTTCATGTGGTCCCCCACTACCTCCACCACACCAGGAAGTGCCGTGTGGCGGAGGAAGGGCAAAATGGTCATACGGGCCCCCCAAAGCTGTCTGAGGGAGTGTGACCAGTGATGGGATATAACAGGTTCTCACCAGTTCGCCAGAACCAGTAGTAACTTTTCCCAGTGTCACAGAGAACCAGTAGCAGCTTTTGGGGAGAACCACCTTCGGGGCTTACCTTTACACTGGTTCCCCCACTTGATGTGCATGCACGCCTACAGTGCTTGGCGCGTATGCACGGCCTCTTACTGTCCTCCCAAGCTGGGAGGAGGAAGAGAAGCTGCTAGCCTGAAGCTCCCTATAGCCTGCTCCCCAGGGTAAGTGACTCACCTTTGGATGTGGTGTGTCTGTGTGTATTTTAATGTGTATTTAATACCTTTACCTTTATTGACGTACTACCACAGTTCCTGAAAAGGCTTGGCGGCCTGGCTTGGGGTTTTTAAGCAAAGTCTTGGAGTTACCTCATCAATAAGCTACACCTGTGCTGTTCCAAGTGCTGTTCCAATTGGAGAACCCTTAAGGAGGTACAGCTGTTTTACATTTACATTAAGGCATATTATCCTAGAGAACTGGTACGATGACCATATCCATCTTGCAACATGGTGCTGCCCAGGCACTTATACAAACATGTAAGTGATGGGTTTGTGTTTTGGGGTGGGTGGGGTGCAGTGATGGGATGTAACAGGTTCTCACCAGTTCTCCAGAACCGGCAGTAACTTTCCCCAGTGTCCTGGAGAACCGGCAGCAGCTTTTGGGGGGAACCACCTTCGGGGCTTACCTTTTCACTGGTTCCCCCACTGTGCATGTGCACCATCAATAAGCTACCTCAGCAATAAGCTTCACCTGTGTTGTTCCAATTGCTTTTCTAATTGGAGAACCCTTAAGGAGGTACAGCTGTTTTGCATTTACATTAAGGCATATTATCCTGGACAAAGACTTAGTACCTAACTTCTTTAACTGTTGAAAAGTAGAAAAGTGCCAAATGAAGCCATCTTGTGGTGAGTTCATTCTGTAGTTCCTTCCATCTGACCTAGGGTGGGTGGGTTGAGGGGTGTGTGTGTGCTTATTTCCCCCCCTTTGGCCCCACCCACAACATCATGACATTGGCTCTGCCCATGTCATGACATCATGATGTTAGCTCCGCCCACAGTGTGATGACATCACGGTGGGGTAGTAAAATTTTTGACATCCCACCACTGGTGGGGTGTTTGGCTGTACTGTATTTTAAAGTAATTTTCATTTATTTATTTATTTATCTATTTTATTTACGGATTTGTGGGGTGTGTGTGTGTGTGTGTGTGTGTGTGTGTGTGTGTGTGTGTTGAGGGTGTGTGTGTGTGCTTATTTTTATTTTATTTTTTCTTTGGCCCTGCCCACATCATGACATCATGATGTTAGCTCTGCCCACACTGTGATGACGTCTTGGTGGGGTAGTAAAATTTTTGACATCCCACCACTGAGTGTGACCCAGCCCCAGGCTTTAAAAGGTTGAGAACTCCTGCACTAGACAGAACGAGAATGGGGAAAGATGTGAAGAAAAAGGTTGGCCTCAATAAGCAAGTGAAATGAATCACTTCTAAAGCATACACATTCCTAAATTGGGAAATTATTGTTACCAGTCAATAAAAGCCTCCTTTGTGAGTGGGGTTTCTAAAAATCAGTGGTTTTTATCTGTAAGGATAAAATGCAGGAATGAAAAGAGGTGCAGTATTCAACAGGACAGGAATATCTAGCTGTAATTCGTGTATGGTAAAGGAACTCTGTCGCCTTTCGAGGCCTGCCAGTTGGGGCTTGCCAAGGTCATGCTGTTGTCTAAGGCAAGCACAAAATGGGTGCTCCACCTCAACTAAAGTTAGGGTACACAGCCAGGTTATTTTGGTACCTGGAATAAAGCATCTCATATATGCATCTTCCTGACCACACAGAATATACCACAGAATCCAAGGCTTCTAGGTTGGTGGTATCACATTTGTGAGAGATTTCAAAGGCTGAGGTATGAAGAAGAGATTGTGATTGCCAGGCAGTAAGATAGGCTGGTGGTGTTAGCCAACCATTTGAATAGACTTTGAGTGGAAATAGCATAACCTTTCCTTTTCCTTTGGTATGAGACAAAAAATCTTGTAGATTTATGAAACAATGCAGAGCTATCCACATAGAACACCAAATGCTTTTTGTACATTTAGTGAATTGTGAATTTTCTCTTAAGTTAAGCTTTGGGTCTTTAAAATAAAAGATTAAGGTCATTGGTTTGCCTAAGGACTGTCAACTCTTCAAACCATACAGAGGCACTCCAACCGCCATCAAAATGGACAATAGAGCTCAGCAAAAGCAGTTAGGGACTGCCACAGTTGCTTCCAACATCTTGTCTCCAAAGCCAGCTGCCTAACAGGAGAGTCATCCCTATTGTTATTGTTTAAAAAAACCCAACAATCTGGAAGACAGAACCCCTTATTGATTTACACAAGCCTCCCCTGGACAGTGAGGAGAACAAATAGGTCAATCTTAGAAGAAATTACCCCTGACTGCTCCTTAGAAGGTCAAATAATAAAGATGAGGCTAAAGTACTATGGACATCAAATGAGAAGAGAGGATTCACTTGAGAAAGCCTTGATGCTTGGAAGGGTTGAGGGCAAAAGAAGAAGGGGACGGCCCAAGATGAGATGGCTAGATGGTATTGTAGAGACAATGGGCACAGAGCTGAGCGAGTTGAGGGGGATGGTGGAGGACAGGAGTGCCTGGCGGACAGTGGTCCATGGGGTCGCAGAGGGTCGGAATCGACTGTGCGACTGAACAGCAACAAAAAAACAACTAAATGATTTCAAATTACCATTAGATCTATTTGTTTCCATTTATGTTTTGCCTGTCTATACTGGAGATCATGGTAAAATAAGGAAGCTTCACAGAGTGCCTTCAGAAGTTTCAAGCAGAAATCCCCAGCTGATCTATTATTTTCCTAGGGACGAGGAACATTTTGTGTGGTGCTTGTTTATTTGTACTTTCCAAATAATTCATGAAGTGTAAAACAATTTATTTTCTCCTCCACCAAGTTTCTCTGAATTTTGCAATATTTTTATTTGATCAAACAAATGTGTTCAAAATGTATAGACTAGGAAATTCTGCATACCCAACTATGCACAGTATAGAAATTTGTGTACAAAAAGGTATGCATTAAGGTTAATATGCTTCAAAAATGTGTAAATTGCTAGTGGAAATTGCATAAAGATGCATTTGAATTTTAATGAGGCTTATAAAGTGAAGTGGAAATGGGATGGAACAAATATACAATATATATGAAAAAAATGAAAACATTATAGAAAGAAGTACAGATAGGCTTGTCCACCCCTAAAACTTCCACTTTCCACCTTTCTCTGATGCTATAGACTGTATATGAGAGTAGAGTTTTTTGCACCAGAACCTCATTTTGTGAACTTAAAATTTGCTGTGTAGATTGTACTGAGCATCCAGATCTAGTATCTGGAACCAATTCAGATTCCAGAGGCACCAATTCTGGTACTGGACTGACAAAAACAGTAAGGGTCTGATAGTTTCAGTGGAGTTGTCTTTACAATAGCTTTCATCCTAAAAGATTTTTGTCAGAAGATTTTGACATAGGATCAGACCTTGGAGTGCTATTTTTCTAAGTTATTTCTTACATACTAATTGCAACGTTCATGAAAGTAATTTGTTGCCATTAGTGCATTTTATTGCCTCTTTTTAATTCCTTTCCATTGCCCATTATTTTTATAGATCTAAGGCAATATCCTGAGAAACACTATAGTCTGAAGAACCAGTGCCACAAGAACTGGCTGGGCATGATTTGAGAACATGGACAGTGCCAGAAGAATAGGACAAAAGATTGATGATACAGTATTCTGGAAATTCAGTTCGGGCACAGAAGTAGCATATGAGTCTGAAGGGAGAGCTGATGAAACAGAGGCAATATGGCTGCTTCCATTATGGCAACCAACAATCATGCCTTCAGAACATCTGCCACAAAACTCAGCAAAAGACTGGTTCTATTTAGCCCTTCTTATCATTTCAAAATAATACTGCATTACATTTTCCCAAAAATCACTTTTGCAGAAAGGAATGGATCACCAAAACACCACCACCACCCAATACAGTACTTGTTTATATAACTTTGGCTGAAACTATGTAACATTCGCGGAAATCCTGTTGACATAGTTGAGACTGTGAATAGGTGATGACAGCAGCAGTGGGAGATGTTTGGTAATGAAAGGCTTCCTCCTCTCTGATGGCTTTTGTGATTTGCGAATTACAGTAATACCTTGGACAACGTTTACCTCGGATAATGCTAAAATCACATAACGTTAAGTAATCTGGGGAGGAGAATTGGATCGAATAACGTTAAGGTCCTATGGGATGGATCGGATAATAACCGCTAAAGCCTGTGCAGTTACAATGTATCTCTATGGAGCTTTAATGTTATCCGATCCATCCCATAGGATTTTAACATGCATCGGATAACACTAAAAATCGGATAACACCAAGACTTGTGGAACCAAGTCTTAGCGTTATCCGAGGTATTACTGTATTCCTTTCATTGTACCTTGGGATGGAAGAGAAACCTAAAAGTTGCTATTGTTGGACTATGTTACAGTTGGATGCCCCATTTCTCTCTATGATATTTGTATACCAAAAAAGCCATAGGGGCAATGAAGGAAGTCATCAATTGCTGAAAATATCTCCCTGTTCGTGACATCATAACCTTTCCACAAGAGTAGCTACATTAACAGGATTTCAAACATTACTCCTAAACTTTGTACACAATGAAGAGAGATGTTCCCTCTGTAGATCTGAAGCCTCTAGATCAATGTTTCCCAACCTTTCATTTTTGGACTTCAGTTCCCAGAAGCCTAAGTCAGTACACTGACTGATCAGTGCTTTGGGGAATTGACTTAGGCTTCTGGGAATTGAAGTCCAAAAAAACAAAGGTTGGGAAACACTGCTCTAGAACCACTAGAGATAGAACTGGTTGGGTTCTCTTCTATTTTTCCAAACCTTTGTTGTCAAGTGTGTCATCGTTTTTCTAATATGTGTTAAGAATATTGGAAGAAATTGTCCTTGAAATAAAAGGTGAATCAGTTTGCAGTTGTCAGGTTTTGATGTAAGTGAAACAGAGCTGAAGGAGAAACTTCTTCCTTCCATGAAAAAATGGCCTATTATAGCTTAATTAAACTACAGCCCATTTCTAGACAAATGGATTCTGAAGTCAGTGGACTTACTATTTGACATAGAATGCATCTGCACACTGAAGTCAGATAAACCTCAATGGTTCTTTTCTGTGTTTCCAACATGATCCCCATCAACCGCTAAGGTGATAAGTGGTCATAAGTGTTGGTGCCTTACAACTGTGGAAAACTCTCCCAAAAAGGCCTGCCTGCCTTCAGTGCTGCTTACTTTATTGTAAACATAAAAGACTTAGGATAGAAACTTATTGTTTACTAGCTGCAGCAGTGAAATTGTGGAAGCTGCAGAAATAAATTACACCTCATCGAACAAAGTGGCAATCATATCTGATGGATTAGTTAGCTATGGAAGCTCCTATGATTTCTCTTTCACATTGATACAAAACAGCACATTTCTGATCTCAGTTATTTCAACAATTGTTTGGACTTGTATAAAATTATTCTGTTTAGTAATTTCTCAGGTTTTTAAATTTTATTTTTTAAAAATTCATACCCCACCCTTTTGATGCAAAAAATCACCCAAGGTGGATTACAATATATATTAAAAATATACCACACACCTAGTGAATATGTATAAGAGATCAGAGTAAAACCATCCAATAATAATCAATAATAATTGAAAGAGACAAAAACAGATGGCATCAGAAAAACTTAAAACCATGACAATATTCATGGTTCAAGTAGAACCATCTAAGAAATTTTGCAGGGTGGAGTCCTTTTGCTCTATCATCCACTCCTTCGTAATACTCCCTTCTAGTCTTTCTCTCATAAGCTTTTTGATCTTTTCATTCCCCTTCCTCTCACCTGCATTTTCAGCATCTTGTGGTGGCTAAGTGTCCTGGGTTCTCACCTGGGCTGTTTAGAGCACGGGTGCCCAAACTTATTGGCCCATGGGCTGGTCACGTAGTTCCTCCCACCAGAAGCGGAAGTAAAACTAAGGCCTGTGGGCCATATCCACCCCGATGCCTATTCATCCGGCCCACACTGCCCTTGCCACTTCTGGGAGTGGTATGGGTGGTGTAGGCCCGATGAATTGGCATGGGGTGGTGGTGGATCACCAGTAGTGGGATGTCAGAATTTTTACTACCCCACCGTGATGTCATCACAGTGTGGGCGGACCTAACATCATGATGCCATGATGTCATGGGTGGGGCCAAATATTTTTTTAAAAAGATACAAAAATAATAATAAAATAAAAATAAGCACAAGATGGCTTCATTTTGGCACTTTTCAACTTTTCAACTGTTAAAGAAGTTAGGTACTAAGTCTTTGCCTAACCAGTTCTTTAGGATAATATGCCTTAATGTAAATGTAAAACAGCTGTACCTCCTTAAGGGTTCTCCAATTGGAACAGCAATTGGAACAGCACAGGTGTAGCTTATTGATGAGGTAACGCCAAGACTTTGCTCAGAATCCCCAAGCCAGGCCTGCTGGCCGCCAGGCCTTTTTAGGAACTGTGGTAGTACGTCAATATAGATAAAGGTATTAAATACACATTAAAATACACACAGACACACCACATCCAAAGGTGAGTCACTTACCCTGGGGAGCAGGCTATAGGGAGCTTCAGGCTAGCAGCTTCTCTTCCTCCTCCCTGCTTGGGAGGACAGCAAGGAGGCCATGAGTACGTGCTAAGCACTGTAGGCGTGCATGCACACCAAGTGTTTGGCGCACATGCGCAGTGGAGGAACCAGTGAAAAGGTAAGCCCCGAAGGTGGTTCTCCCCAAAAGCTGCTACCAGTTCTCCGGGACACTGGGGAAAGTTACTACTGGTTCTAGCGAACTGGTGCGAACCTGTTACATCCCATCACTGTGGATCACCCCTGCGTTAGAGTCTCCAACTCTATTAAATCTTCTTCAAAACTACCAATTTCTCCAAGCCTGTTGATACCATTATTTTCAGCATGGTTGGTGCTGTTTTGACCACAAAAACAAATGTCCTCACCTTTGAATGGAATTGATTGGAATAAAGGGAATTATAGTTTAATGTCATAGTATTGTTTGTTTGGTTAGTGATCATGAAGATCTTTGGACTGTTTATTTAAAAGAAAGCAAACAGACAAACTTGGCTTTTTTTAAATTGTGTGTGAGGGATTTCTACTTCCCCAACAACAGACACAGTTTTACCACTGACAATTGTGTTGTCAAAAATTCTCTCTGAGCAGTCTCAGAGGAAGGATTATCGACAATGCCATGAAAGTGGTAGTGCTGCCTTTGGAGAGATGAAAGAAGGAAAAGGAACCTCATAAAGAACTTGGGGGGTGGGGAGTGGCTGTACGTTTATGCTGAAGCACTGAATTCCACATATTGACACCCACCTCATTTCTGATGGCTGTTTTCTAGTGTCAAACCAGTGTGAAAGTACCTTTTGCCACTTTAGAAACATCCTGATTGTGCAGTATAGCCATGTTAATTTCTATGCCTCTATGTTGCCATATCTTGGTTAGATTTATTGAAATCAATTATTTTGGTTATTCATATCTAACCACTGTCATTGGTTTTTACTAATTACAATTGTGTGTGTGTGTGTGTGTGTGTGTGTGTGTGTGTGTGAGTGTGAGTGAGTGAGTGAGTGACTTATCTATGTTTTTTTTTCAGAATAAGTGGAGAAATATCCCCTTCCCTATTACATGCATGTGCCTAACACAAAAGTGCATGTGTGCATGCACACACAGAAAGAGAGAGCAAGCAAGTAATGCATTTTTAATAAGCCATTCTTTAAAACAAGTGGAAATAATCATGAAAGTATTATGCCTGCTGTCTGCATTAATTTGAGTTACTTCATTGCTTGGTTAAAAAAAACAATCCTTTCAGAGGAAAACAACAATAAAGTGGGGGTGAGGAATCTGACAGCGAAGAATGTGTGGACCAGCCATTTTGGTAATTAACCATGGTTCCACTGATTTGAGTATTTCCAGATGATGAGACAAGAAACAAGCTACATCTTGGGAGAAATTGCCCTCTGGAGAGAGGCGGGAAGCAAACAATTGTGAGGTTGACAGCTTGTACCCGTACCATTTTCTTTCCCTACTGGTTCAAGGAGTTCCAAACACCCTTCTGTAAATCATAATCTCAGACCTATTTATTATCTTCCAGCTCAGTGCACAACAATATCTATTGCACATGGATACCAGCGCTATTACAAGATGGACTCAAGGGATAAAAGATGGCAAGCACTGTAAAGCTACCTGCTACTCATTTTGAGAGAGAAGTTCGTATCATTTCCCCTCGCTTCCTTTTGTTAGCAATCAAAGGCAAACCCCTTTCTTAAACTGATTCAGTAAAATATGCTGCCCTGGAGCAAGTTAACTGAGGGCACCCAGATGATATGGCATTCCAGGGGGTCAATTCCATGTATCATTCCTGAATAGCAATGTGGCCCAATACTTATACAGTGGAGCAGTTGTAAAATGCTAGAAAACCAGGCTATAAACCATGCTGAGTTTAAGGTGAGATTAACTTTTGGGGAAGTCATTTATTTTTTAGTCTGCCCTTCCTCCCAAGAAAGTTGTATGGGTAAGGAAAGGGAAGAGGGCAGTAATATACAGTAATACCTCGGATAACGTTTACCTCGGATAACGCTAAAATCGCATAACGTTAAGTAATCTGGGGAGGAGAATTGGATCGAATAACGTTAAGGTGCTATGGGATGGATCGGATAACAACCGCTAAAGCCTGGGCGGTTACAATGTATCTCTATGGAGCTTTAACATCTGATCCATCCCATAGGATTTTAACATGCATCGGATAACACTAAAAGTCGGATAACACCAAGACTTGTGGAACCAAGTCTTAGCGTTATCCGAGGTATTACTGTACTCCACTTTGATCTCATTGGAGAAAAAGTGTGATGTAATTATAGCAGAGTCGCTATGCGAGTGGGGCGGCATATAAGTCGAAAATACAAATACAAATAACTATCAGTCATATGTAAGAGCCTACCAGGTGTTTCATATTCTATTTTGTGGACAGCTTAACCAGAAGATTCATGGCTTGCAAGCTGCTTGATAAGGTTCAGAGATCCATGAGTTATACAGGGTGATCTTGTTACTGTTGTGTATTGTTGAGTGTTTTATGAGTTTGTTGTTGTTCATCGAACAATCAACTACAACCCTTTGTGACCCCATGGACCACTGCATGCCAGGCTCCTCTGTCATTTGCCATCCTCCGCAGCCTGCCCAGATCTAAGCCCATTACGTCAACAATTCCATCCATCCACCTCATCCTCTGCTGTCCTCTTCTCCTTTTGCCTTTTATCTTTCCTAGCATCAAGGCCTTCTCAAGTGAGTCCTGTCTTTTTATTTGGTGGACAAAGTACTTGAGCTTCAGCTTCTGAGTTAGAGTGACCTTAATGTTAGTTTTGAGGTGTATGATATGTTCAAGAAGTAGTTTTTACCATAGCCACGTACCACAGTGAATTTCCATGGCTGAGTGAAGATTTGAATCCTGGTCTCCTGAGTTATATTCCAATTCTTTATCTATTTTGCCACACAACAGGCTTGTATACTATGTCATGGGTTTTTTAGGTTAGCCAGAGTGCAGTTGGCATTCTTGGTACCTTTTACTCCATAGAAGAATGGCTAGTTGTATGATGATCCAACATCTACTAAAGCAGTACAGACTATAAGAGATGTTCAGAAGAGTTGTATTTTAAAGCTTTTTATCATTCAGTAAATCCTTGCTTTGATACCTTTTCCTTGGTGCAAATAATCAAAAAAAGGACCCTCCAGATAGCTGCCAAACACACACATGTATGTACAACACACAGATATGCTCATCCACCAAGGTGAACACAGTACTTTTCAGCAAGATTGACTTTCATTCTGAGAAATTTACTATTTTAGTAAGTGATGAATTACTGAAAGGGAAGATACCTCTCTTGACAGGTAATGTAGGGAACTCGCCTCTCAAAAGAAGACAGACATTTTGTGGATGGTTTTCAGTTTAATCTCAGACACTTTCTTAGACTATATATGTTACAGCTAAAACCCGTTTTTAGTTACAACTAGTGTTTCCTAGTCAAAACTAGTTTTTATGAAATGCCTTTGTTAAATCTAAAATTGACTGCCAACAAAATATGAAGTTCAGTTAAAACTAGTTACAACTGTTCATAGAAGTGGAGGGCCAGTCAACTGGTCACACAAGAGGAGGAATCTGGTGACATTTTAACCGCTAAGAGGCTTCAATAATAATAAAAAAAGGTTTGACACAGTTGAATCCTGTTTTCAATTAAAACACTTTCTTCCTGTCTTAAATCATATGGTTCTGTAGGTGACAGCTTACTTCATCAGATGCATTGAATGTGACACTGAGGGCTATTTGTCCAGTAACCTGACGTGAAATATAGTACAGTATTTTTGAATTTAAACTGAGCCGTTTTGTGAAAACTAGTTGTAACTGAACTTCGTATTTCATTGGCAGTCAATTCTAGTTTTAATGAAGGCGTTTTGGAAAAACTAGTTTTGACTAGGAAAAACTAGTTTTAACTAAAATGTGTTTTAACTGTAACATATATATAGAAAAACCTACTGTATGGACACTGTTTTCTGAGAATACAGTACATAAAGCATCATGTTGTAGGTGGGAAGCCCATTTTCAGCAGAACTGGGACAATAAGATCATTCTTAGCATGAATCTAGAATATGTGCCACTGTTGACTAATGACAGAAATCAATTTATGAAATAATTCAGTGGGTGGCTGCTGCAATATGTGGAGGAAAAATCTGAAAAGCAAATCATTGGTCAATCAGCTGGGTGATGTTGCAAGTGGATTCAGGGCACTCTGTGTTTGTGAGCATGAGATTGAACATGGTTTATCTTATTTGGTAACCTACACTGACATTTTGTTCCCATTTGTTTGTTTATTCATTATAATTATAGCTTGCCTGGCCTCCAGTAGGGTTGATGTGGCAAACATATTCATCCTCTACCCAACTTTAATTCCACAGTAACCTAATAAAGTAGGGTAGGTTGAGAGAAAGAATAAGAGAAAGAGATAAGATGTTTGGACATTTCTCAGCAAGTTTCAGGGTTCAGTAGGGCCTCGAATTTGGATTTTCCAAGTCCCAGTTCAATTCACTAGTCATTATGGTATATTAACTTATTGAAAGCAAAACTAACAACCTCAGCCACAGGAAGCTGGTGGACATGAAGAAGAAAAGGCATTGATGGGATGTAACAGGTTTGCACCAGCTCGCCAGAACATGTAGTAACTTTCCCCAGTGTCCTGGAGAACCGGTAGCAGCTTTTGGGGGGAACCACCTTCGAGGCTTACCTTTTCACTGGTTCCCCCACTGCGCATGCGTACCAAGCACTTGGTGTGCATGCACGCCTACAGTGCTTGCCACGTATACACAGCCTCCTTGCTGTCCTCCCAAGCGGGGAGGAGGAAGAGAAGCTGCTAGCCTGAAGCTCCCTATAGCCTGCTCCCCAGGGTAAGTGACTCACCTTTGGATGTGGTGTGTCTGTGTGTATTTTAATGTGTATATAATATCTTTACCTATATATTTGTTTTTTAATTTTTTTCATTTGGCTTTGCCCATGACATCATGATGTCATGACATTAGCTCCACCCACACTGTGATGACATCACGGTGGGGTAGTAAAATTTTTGACATCCCATCACTGAGAAAAGGGGTTGCATTGGGTCCTGTTAAGCTAAAATTGTTGGCTGTTTGAGCTACAAGACTGAATCCAGATTTAGGTACCTGTTACTGAGCCAGCTGAAGCAGATCTTCTTGCCCACCTTCTTTCTATGGTAACCATCAAGGCCCCCATCTCTAAATGCTATAGAGATGAATGGGGACCCTGAGAGATAGGGCAGACTACAGTACAGAACAAAAGGGTGGATACTTGAAAACTGAACAGATTTATCCAACCTAGCAGTTTGAAAGCAAGAAATTGCAAGTAGATAAATAGGGACCACCGGTGGGAAGGTAAACAGCATTCCTTGCACTCCGGTGTCTAGTCATGCCTGCCACATGACCATGGAAATGGCTCTTCGGCTATGAAACAGAGATGAGCACTGAACCCTAGAGTCGGATATGACTGGCTTTCAAGGAAGGGTGACCTTTATGTTTTATCTTTTTTACATGGACCCCTTCCATTTACAGAAGGCAGATTCTGGATCCAACATACAGGTATACAGAATACAGGTGTCAAAAAAACTGAGGCCCTGCTTCATGTCTGCAGGGTGCTGCCTTCTTAACAATAACAAGAAGCTCAACAGAGTTGAGCGTCTGGGATTTCCCAGCTCATCTATCACCTTGTGTAGGTTCCTTTGTAAAAGATGACTAAGCCCATTAATGGTGTTGCCATGACACACAATATGCTCCAAGTACAGTTTCCAAAAGGAAGCAGATGGAGCTTGGATGCTAAGCTGAAAGGTATGGTCTGATGCGATTGCTTCTTGACAAGGAACTGTGTACGGGAATCAGCAGGCAACGTCCCATTATGGTCTCTTTTGTGTGGTAACAAACCTTCCCACCCATCCCAGCCTTAGGGGCTGCTATCTGGAATGGCCTCTTTCCCACTTAAAAACTGTTTGGAATGGGCTTCCTTATCCAAAGGCTACAATTAACCAAAGAACTTTCCCCCCTCTCTTCTAGCTGTGCCACGTGTTACAGGTGTCCATATAGCTAACTGGGGTGTACCTCGTCAGAAGAGCAGAACAGCAATTACGGTAGGTCGGTGTTGCTTTTTCTGATTGGAAAACAGCATGCCTCACAGACGGGATGTCGTTCTGTATATCAAACGCTGGCAGGGTTTTCTGCCTCTTTATGGAAACATCTCCAGTCAAATAGGCTCTTGGAACATAAAGGACGGCAAATTTGGAAACAGTATCTATATGCCAGATGGGCAAGTAGGAAGACTGTGTGTGACAAATATAGGATTGAGGCGGAATGTACATAGGGAAGGAAGTATGTGCCTGGCCTGCTTGGAGAATGGGCAGGCTGGAAAGTGACACCTCTTTCAATCTCCCACTAATGCATTCTAATCTAATTTTTCTGAAATCTAGTTTTCATCATACTATATAAATCACCCTAATTGGGAAAGGGCTGTAGTGCAGTTGTAGCACACAAGCTTCGTGTACAAATTGTTCCAGGTTCAAGCCCTCCTGGGACCCTGGGAAGCCAAATGCCTATCTACATAGCCGACACTGAGCTAGATGCAGAGCTGGAAAGTTACATTCAAAATACAATCAGTTAAAGTTATATTCCCAACCCTCCAAATAGTTCATTACCCTCACAGTTATATGTTATTAATAGTAACTCTTTACTTCAGGGGTCTTCAACCTTTTAAAGCCAGGTGCTAAGTCACACTCCCTAGACTGCTGAGGGGCCAGACAGGTGGTCCTCCCCCCACCACTGCCACCTTTGGTGGTTGTGGTGACTACCCTGAGCCCACCACATCTGTAAATCCTCACACACACCACTCTTCTGCTTACCGGCCTAGAGGAGAGGAGCTGCATTGTGTGGGTGAAGGAAATGTGCCCGCGGCAGGCAGAAACACCCCCACAACCGCAGCTGCCACTGCCACTGCCTCACTCCTTGTTTCCTCTGCTTGGCCTGATGTGTTGCTAACAGTACTCTGTAGCAGGGTGAATGTTGTAAGGCTTACAACATCTGCCCTGCTACAGAGCACTGTTAGGAACAGGTTGAGACAAGGAGTGAGGCAGAGGCGGTGGCGGCAGCAGTGGCGGCTGGTGCAAAGGTTGGATGATTTGGTGCTGTGTGCCGGAATCAGCCCACAGGCTGTAGATTGAGGATCCCTGTTATATTCACTTAAGTAACTAAATACATCTCTCTTAAGTTGCTTAACAAAACTAAGTCAAAATACTTCAAACTGCAAGCTTTCACTACAAAAGACATTTGTTTCCTATCCACTTTAGCGTTATCTCAGTACACTAGTACCCCGGATAATGTTATGACTTGGTTCCACAAGTCTCGTTGTTATCCAGTTTTTAACGTTGTGCGATACATTGATCACACAATGTTAAAAAAAGCCGTTTCCCTGGAGGCTGCAGCAAGCCAGAACGTCGGGATTTGAATCCTGACATTTTGGCTTGCTGCAGCCTCCAGGGAGGTAGGGGAACTTTGGAAACAGCTTGGATCGGGTCTCTCCACCTCCCTGGACCCGGTAGGGGGGGTCAGAGACCCCAAAATTGGTTTTAAAAATGCCATTTTTTAAAACCAATTTTGGGGTCTCTGACCCCCACCCCCCCGGCCGGGTCCAGGGAGGTGGGGAGACCTGATCCAAGCTGTTGCTGGGCTTCCCCGACATCCTCAGCCAGTGCAGCAAGCCAAAACGTCAGGGTTCGAATCCCAACATTCTGGCTTGCAGCCTCAAAGAGGGTGGGGGAACTTCAAAATTAGCGCGCATCGGGTCTCCTGACCTCCCTAGAACCGATGCGTGCTATTTTTGAAGTTCCCCCACCCTCTTTGAGGCTGCAGCAAGCCAGAATGTCGGGATTCGAACCCTGACATTTTGGCTTGCTGCACTGGCTGAGGACATCTTGGAAGCCCAGAAACAGCTTGGATCATGTCCCCTGCCTGCTCCAGAGAGATCAGAGGACCCGATCTACAGCTGCAGGGTGGCTGGGGAAGCTGACGGGGACTCCCTGTCGGCTTCCCTAGCCACCCGCCCTTGCCTCCGCAGCTGTGGGGTGGCTGGGGAAGCCGACGGGGGAGAACCCCGTCAGCTTTCCAGCCTCCCCACCCCTGCCTCCGTAGCTGCAGGGTGGCTGGGAAGCTGAACGGAGACCCCCGTTCAGCTTTCCAGCCACCCTCCTGCTAAGAACGACTATCAGATAACGTTAAAAATCGCGATATTCGATACAAGATTTTTCCAAAAATCTTGTAACGTTATGTGGTTTTCACGCTATACGGTACTCACGTTATCCGGGGTATTACTGTATTCACATTAGAGCATGAAGCAGCATCTGAACTATGTGTTTTTCCTCCTCTATCATCGCAGGAAGCGATTATAGACATCACTAAAAGTTATTGTTACACTTCAAAAAGAGTAATGTTATCCCCTGTTATAAATATACAGTAATACCTCGGATAACTTTTGCATCAGATAATGCTAAAATCACATAACATTAAGCAATCTGGAAAAAAAATTGCATCACATAATGTTAAAATCCTATGGGATTTCGTAATGACTGGCTTTCGAGCAAGGGCAACCTTTACCTAATAACAGAAGTTCCCTGATTGGTATTCAAATCTGGCATCAGGTTTTGTCCCTGCAAGTGGTTCAAGGTCTCCCTTGTTCAAAAGCCAGTCATATCCGACTCTAGGGTGCAGTGCTCATCTCCATTTACACCCAAAGAACCAGTGCTGCCTGTGTTTGCATATGTATACATAGCCATATGGCTGGCATGACTAGATCACCCATGACGTAGGCTCCACCCATGACGTAGGCTTTGCCCATGACATAGGCTCCACCCACGGTGTGGTAGCGAACTTTTTTGCTGCCCACCACTGCCTACAACTATTACGACAATCTTTTTGCCTGCTTTTTGGAGTTGTTGCTGTTTCCCTTGTCTACCAACTTGGCCTAGCTTTTGAGTTTTCTTTCAACATTGGTTTACTTTCACACATACTTCATAGTTGGTTGGGTGCTAACAGACAGGAACCTGGAAGCAGCTTATTTCATCCGTCCCTGTGCAAACCACGGGCCATCAGTTTGCTCTATCTGATATGAACTGTTTCTCGAGGCTTCCAGGTGAGATTGATGACACTTTGCTTCTCCAGTAAATATACTGACAACAATGACTAAACTGAGGCAAAAAGAAATGACTTAAAGTTGGGCTATCATGCTTGTAAGAAGAAAAGATTCATTCGAAAATACAAGCATGGGATAAAATGAGCTCACTCAGTAAAGGAAACCATAGACTATAGTTTGCAAGATCTGAACCTGATAAGAGGATCTTCTTATAGTTCATGACATAACCTTCTGGAGGCCACATTCAGTTGAAACAACCTGATGGCATATAAGAACAGCAAATGAATCTGCTTTGACTTTCCATGGTATGAATTAACTCTGAACAAATTGTGAAAATTGAGCAAAGGAATTTAGATTAAGGAATTATGAAACATAATACAGTGGTTCTTCGCTTAAAGAGCATAATGCGTTCCACAGGATTGCTCTTTAAGCGAGTTTGCTCTTTAAGCAAAACACCATTTTAAGTGACCAATTGTGACATCTGATGGGGGGAGATTGAGAACCCTGATTTATTTGTTAAGTGAGTTTTTGGTTGGTTTTATTTGTTAAGGGAAGCAAACATTCGGAGAAAATTCTGCTCTTTAAGCAAGTTACTCTTTAAGCAAGGAACTCTCTATGCGAGGTTTGACTGTATACTATTTAGTTATTCAGATTGAGAAAGACACAGATGGTTCATACTTAATAAGTCAAGAACAAAATATAGTTGAACTCATAGAAACACTATGTCTTTAAGACTCACCAGAAATAGCAATACCTATGCAAATAGACTTTCCCAAATGTAGAGTTAGACATGAAGATTCACAAAATAAGGAATAATTTTTCAAGCTTAGAAAGGAAAGTAATCCTTTAGGGAAAAAAGTCAGTATACAACAGCTATAAGAAAATTGTTATACTGTATCTCACAACATCTAGACCAAATATACTTACTGCAGTTGGTATACTTAGCAGAAAAGTTGGTTCACCAACACAGAGTGACAGGATAGCAGTCAAAAGAGTAGCTAGGTATCTAAAAGGATCTATAGATCTTACGTTAAATATACGAGCCAATGAGAACCCAAAACTTATAGGATACAGTGATGCAGACTGGGCAGAAGAAGTTACAGATTGTAAATCCACTAGTGGTTACTTATTTTTATATGGTAAAGCACATAGACAAGATATTTTAGCTTTGTCTTTTACAGAATCTGAGTTCATTGCAGCTACAGAAGCATGCGGAGAACTACTTTGGTTCAGAAAACTGCTTAAGGACTTCTGGATTGAAGAAAACACACTAATCCAAATAATGGAGGGCAATCAGAGCTGTATTAAACTGTTACAGTCTGATAAAATGAATGCACGGAGTAAGCACAAGGCATCATACAGCTGATCTACTGTCTAACAGAAGAAATGATAGCAGATATCCTGACCAAACCTCTACCAAGAGATCGTTTTCAGAAACTACACAGAAAGACTGAAATTGAGTTTTTGGGATAGTGCATGTGGGGTTGAGAAGGGATGTTGAATATATTAGAGCAATCCCAGCATGCAATGGATTATGAATGTAAATTCTATCTCTAACCAACCAATAAGAAGAATCTTCTACTTTCCCCCTCTAGGGTCATCTAACATGGTGTTAAGCTGCTTGTTGTTCAAGTCTCTTATTCTTTTCAGGTTGTTCTCATTTCTGCTGTTCTGTTTTTCTACGCTCCTATTGTTGTTGCTATATTTACCCTACAAACAAAGCATGTATATTTAAGAAAACCATTTTGTTTACCACATGGAAACTTACTGTAAAGAAACTTTCGCAAAGCACATGTTTATCTTTGAAACAACTGTAAGTAAAGAAACTATTTTGTTGTTTCTAACAAAAAACTATTTTGTTAAGCTTTGCTCACTTGGCCCATTGACTTCCTCTTTCACATTGTGTGAAGAGTTTAATTGCTGGTCTAAAGTGGGTAGTAAAAGGCTTGGAGAACTTGAAAACTCAAACTTCATCTACAGTAATTCATTGGATAACGTTAAGACTTGGTTCCACAAGTCTTAACGTTATGCGATTTTCAGCCTTATCCGATCCATGCATCTCTTGCTGCCTTGACAGCCATTCCTCTCCATTTTCTGATCTCTTGCATCAGCGCTTGGCTGCCTCTGCCTGCCATGAAGCATAACTCTGTGCTCTGCAATCAGCTGGTCAAGCCTGGCTCAGTCGGAGCGTGCAGTTAGGCTGACTCCACATGGGCGAGGCCGGCTTGAGGGCTACGATGGCTGTGCACGCTACCCATGAGTTCCAGTGCAAAGGATGTGCCTGCTTGTTCACCAGCAGGCAGCTCCTGGGCTGCCTGGGGAACCTGGTGGGAGCAGCAGCTGTGGTGGCTTGAAGGTAAGCAGGGCCAGGGCTGGGCTGGATTCTCTCAGTGGCGGAGCAGGCAGTGGGGTGGGTGTGGGGAGTCCCCAAACTGCTGGGGGTGGGGGGAAGGAAGGAGGGAAGTAGCAGGGAGAGGAGCTTTGGCCTCCTTTACTTCTTTATTACGATGCATCGGATAACGCTAGAAAGAACGTTCTCCGGTGCAAATCTTCCCCCCAAATTTGTTGTCATTATACGGTTTTAGCGTTATCTGGTGCAATCGTTATCCGGGGTATTACTGTATTTGTAAATCTTCCCCACTTTACTGCTGCGTAAAAAAAAACTTAACAAAATTGTAAATATACATGTGAAAGCTGACATTACAGTATCCCAAGTATGCCATATGGAGTTTCAGCAAAATATAGGTATTTTGGAGGAGAAAGTGTATAGGAGTAGAAAAAGGTGGAACTGTGCTCGTCATAATTGTCTTTGCCAGTATCATTTTCTTTCTCAACTTGAATTGTATTTCTAAACTGCCCAAAAAGAAAATTGATTAATAATTCTGTAAGCCACCTTCAGTGTTTCTCGAGAAATAGAAAGGTGTTACACATTCTGTAGCAACAGCATAATTCCTTCTGTGAATGATTGTTTATTCATTATTTTCCAAGATGGGCCACAGTGAGTTCTCCCTTAGGTAGTTGGCATCATTTTCAGATTTTCCATTAAAGGGCAACAACAATAGAACTGTTTAATTTATTACTAAAATGCTTGCAAATTATTTCATTTATCATATTTTTGTCACCCCATATAAACCTAATTTGAATTTTACTCCCCCCCCTTTGCTTCAGATATTGTTATTTAAGATATCTCTGAGATGAATACACTTGTTCTTTTTTGTTTATATGGATGATCACTCTTTTTCCATTGTACATGTCATTTCCTAAGTATCTTTTATTGCTTTGCTTTTCTCTGAATGTAAACAAAAAGGCTTCATTATTTTTAACCTTCTAAAGTTGTTTTCTTATGCCTCAGTAATCTGCATGAAGTATTAGGCCTGTATATCGTTGTTTTGCTCTGAACCACCAGGACTGGTTGATTTTATCTCAGTTCCTGTTTATCTCTGCAATGTACTACTTCTTCCAAGCAGTCGGTATTCCACAACCTGAGATTCTGATATTCGAATGAAAAGAGCAAGATGAAATCTGTGGATTATGAGCTCTATGAACTTTCGGGGCAATAAGTATATCAAAGGCATTCCTTTTGAATATAAGGATTACCAACAATGTCAAAGGTTTTTTGAAATCACTACATTTTTATTGAACTTTTTTCCACTAGAGATCTCTGAATGCCTTCCAATGTTAAACAGTGGCCAATTTATTCCACTTATGACAATTTTGTGGAGCTTGTGAGGAATAGAAGAATGTCTGAATAATGTTTGAGTTACAATTGAGACACAAATGTCTACATTTGTTCTTTAATTCTATTGTGCATAATTTGCAAAGCTAAACAAAACGATGCTAGGTATATTTTGTATTACTTGCTTCTATCCATATCCTTTTTTGTACTCTTCTTTTCCCCCAAGGGAGCCAACGGGAAAGTGCCAAGAACACTGTTGGCACTGAAATAGTGGAACATGTATATTAAGACTTAAATGGGGTTTAAACAGATTTAATTATCACAACGTTCTCCATGAATATGTGGGCAGTGTAGTTCTCCTGTGAAGATTTTTGTTCATGAAGCTTAGAAATCTCTTCCAAACTACATTTTTCCAGAGTCTTTTGAACAGAAGCCAACACAGCTACAGCAGCTTGAATGTGTAGCATGCTAGTCACTGTGCTATTAATGCCCAGCACTGATGTTGTAATTCCCTTTGTGTGAATATTGTGTATTGTGTAATTTTTACCAGTGTATTCTTCTTCCAAGAAAGATACAGTTAATGCAAATTTCTGTCTCTGGTATTGTGATAACTTAGTATGCTTTGTTCACCCAGCCCCTTGACTTACTCTCTCACATTAGAACAAAAAATGTCTGGCTGGTTCATACTAGAGGGCTTGCTTAGTTGTGGACACGTTAGAATCAGGACTTCCATGGGGTAGCATATCTTGGGGCACCATATCTTGGGCTCACCATATCTTGGGTTCACCAGAACCATGACATCACATTTAGATTTTGGGAGTCTTGTGGTATGACGAGTGTCTCCTACTATGGAAAGCAGAACAACAGAAGGGACATTGCAAGCACCATTTTGCTCATACAGCCCTAAGACATGGTTTCCAGGAGTACCTGTTACTTCTAACAAGGAGACAGAAAAGAGTTTGAGACATTTCAGTAACAGCGCCATGAGAAAACCCTGGAAGAACTTTCAAGTGAAGGATAAAGAACAATCCTGAAAAGTGAGCAAAGTGTTTATCAGTTTCTTACATTCCCATGCCCAGTTCCCGCAGTTGTTCTTTCATTGGCTAAGATTCCAAAGCTCAGGAGAGGAATTAGTAAGATTCATTGGCAAAAAACCTGTAGTGTGGTTGTGTAAAAGATGCAACATTTAGAGGAGAAATTATGTAAGTTAACAAAACTCTGTAAGCAGTGGTGGGATGTCAAAATGTTTGCTACCCCACCATGACGTCATCACACTGTGGGTGGAGCTAACATCATGATGTCATGATGTTGTGGGTGGGGCCAAAGAAAAATAAAAATACAAAATAATAAAAAATAAAAATAAGCACATACACCCCTCATGCCTTTTTAGGAACTGTGGTAGTACATCAATATAGGTAAAGGTATTAAATACACATTAAAATATACACAGACACACCACATCCAAAGATGAATCACTTACCCTGGGGAGCAGGCTATAGGGAGCTTCAGGTTAGCAGCTTCTCTTCCTCCTCCCCGCTTGGGAGGACAGCAAGGAGGCTGTGTATACGTGCCAAGCACTGTAGGCGTGCATGCACACCAAATGCTTGGCACGCATGCACAGTGAAAAGGTAAGAATTTCTGCTACTGGTTCTGGTGAACTGGTGTGAACCTGCTGATGCCCACCACTGTCCATCATCGTAAATGCACCCAATCTCATCTGGTTTTGGAAGATAAAGCCCCATGCAAGTCCTGATTTAAATTTGGATGGGGACTTCCAGATAGACACCTGGAAAGTTGCTGCCAGTACTGGATGACACTAGCCTAGATGGACCAAAAGTACAATTTAATGTAAGGTGTGTCCTTTTGTTCTAATTTCTGATCTGTATTGTTTTGGATTGTTTCTACTCATTGTTTCATTTCATTTCCATTTCCTCTATTCCAAATGCATACGCAAATACATGCATGATCAAAATGTGCTAAGAACTGGGTTTAAAAATATGCTGAGGTGGTAAATGTGGTTGCCAATCTACATATCAGTGCATGGGTGGAAACAGAAAATCCACATGAGCTCCACCAAGGTAGGATCCTGCACACATCTCTATAAATGCAGATCTATGACAAAATGGTGCAGATCTATGTCTGCAGGTGTTTATTAAAATGAAAAGAAGGGATTGCAGGTTCAAAAGGTTTCAAGAAAGTAGGAAATGTTTATGATTGGTTGGAAGGAAGCACAGTTCTACCAAAAATGGTGCAAATGTGTGAGTGCATGGGTAGATAAAGTGTGCAGTCTATGGATGTCAAAGAATGAAGGTGTAAATGGGTGTAAGCGTAGTGTTGACTTCTCTGCTTCTTTAGGTATGGAAGATAATATATTCCCTTGACTCCCAATGAGGTAAAAGAGAAAGGAAAGAAGAAGAGAATATATACACTGGGCATGATGGTTTGAAAATGGTCTTGCTCTAAGGTGAGAGAAAGGTGGTATCTTCTCAATCTTAATATAGAACAACGTAAGCATGCTACATAAGCAGATTAATGTCTCACAACCAGTTCTATCTGGGTTTCTAAGGAAAACCATACACAGTCTGTCTAAACTTAGAGATATCCTGTTTTTCCTGATGTTTTGGCATAGTTTGGCATGACCCAGATTTCATCCATTGGCTCGAGTCATTTTACCCCCAACTCTCTCTCTCTCTCTCTCCTTTTTAAAAAAACCCTATTAGGTGGTTCTACTATTCTACTATTTTGTGACACTTGAATTTTAATGGCTCCCAAACAAGTGGGATGAATTGCTTGGAATATGCTAGAGTAGAGATTTCTGCAAAGTAAGCATCCTTTCTGCTGCTTCCGGTGTAAACATCCATCTGAAGGCTGGTCGTAAATTGGTAACTCCTGATGTTGCGAGTTTGATCTTGATGGGGATTAAGGTTGATTCAGCCTTCCATCGAGGTTGGTAAAATGAGTACTCAGCATGTTGAGGGGTCCCGTGTTAACAAAGGAGCTTCCACCTTTGGTTCTGGATGGGGCAGCCTTGCCCCAAACAGACCCGGTGCGTAATCTGGGGGTCCTCCTGGACTCACGGCTACTGTTCGAAGAGCAGGTGGCAGCCGTGGCCAGGAGGGCTTTTGCACAACTTCGTGTAATACGCCAGTTACGCCCACTCCTGGACCGGGATGCTCTGCTTATGGTCACACATGCGTTGGTCACCTCCAGACTTGATTACTGTAATGCGCTCTACATGGGGCTGCCCCTGATGACCATCCGGAGACTCCAGCTGGTTCAAAATGCGGCAGCCCGGGTAGTGGTGGGGTGTGGGCGTTATGCTCATGCCTCACCGCTGCTCCGGGAGCTGCATTGGCTGCCAGTATGTCTCCGGGTGCAATTCAAGGTGCTGGTTATTACCTTTAAAGCCCTATATGGTAGTGGGCCAGGATACCTAAGAGACCGCGTCACCCCAAGAACATCTGTCCGTCCCACCAGGGCGGATCGGAGAGGCTCCCTCGTTGTTCCTTCGGCGAGAATGGCGCACCTCGCCTGTACCAGGAGAAGAGCCTTCTCCATGTCCGCCCCGGCCCTCTGGAACCTCCTGCCCACTGAACTGCGCCTTCAGACAGAGCTCCTGCCCTTCCGGAAGGGTTTGAAAACCTGGCTGGCTGGACAGGTTTGGGGACCTGGGAATACGAGTTCCCTTACCAGGTGGCTTATTTAAAGGACTGCCAACCTGGGTCTGGAAGTGGGACTGTGTACTGTTTTTAATTTTTGTGGTAATATTTTGATGACCTTTTAACTGATGTTTTATTGGTGTAAACTGTTTCTTATGCTTTTACTTTTATTTTTAGTGTTTTGTAAGCCGCTCAGAGTCGGGTTTTCCCGATTGGGGCGGGGTATCAAGTGTAATAAATAAATAAATAAATAAATAATGCTAATTACCATGTGAACTGCACAGAGAGTGCACTAAGCCCAACAGGATGGTAAGTGTGATTGCTATTGCTTTTAACTTCCTCTCATCATCTGTGGATGGTCAGGGGAAATTTTATTTTTGTTCAGTTGTCATTGCACTACATTGCTTTGGTAAAAAGATACAGATTTCAATTTCTGTGTCTAACCAGCCATGCACAGAAAGGAGATTTTTGTTTCCTTTCACCAAAGCGATGCAACACAATGGTGACTGTATAGGAAAAAAAAATTATTTTATTTTTGTCTGACCTTCTGCAGATGATCAGGGGAAATTATCAGTTTCCTGCACCAGCTGTCAGCTCCAGGATACCAGAAATATGGTTGGTAGAGGAGCAACACGATGTTGGGGCACAGGGAATGTGCCAAATGGTATTTTGCTCCTTCCCCCTGCCACAAGCAGCTTTTTAAAGGCCACGCTACACTGGAGTGACACGTCTTGCCTATGATACTGGGTACCAATGACTGTGGGATGGGTCAGGAGGGATGGAAGTTGATGAAGAATAGATTAACTCTTACCTGCCATCCTCACTGGAATACAAAAAGACAGCTGGCAAATAGTTATACCTACCCTTCCGTGTGTGCATCATTCCTTCTCCATCCATCAAGAAGCAATATGATGGATGGTTCAGTCCTGATCTATTGAAGACATTTGCAGTATACTTTCAGTATTGCTGGCACTGGGTTGCTGCTAAAATGCTGCAGCTCAGAAAGGTAAATTGAAATGTAAAGCACCAAGAAACTATAATTCAATTAGAAATGACCAAGACTGACATAATGATCGGATGCTTCCTGCCCTGACAGTGCACTGTAAATTTCATGCATGGTGATATTATTATTAAGCTGTAGCATATAAAAATAAGGTTAATGCTCATACTGTCAACAGGATGACTTATGCCAGAACACGTGAAAGAAGAGTTCAGATTATTGTAGCAGAATCTGTTAATGATCACAGTGTTCTTGTAGAGCTCAGTGGGAAATATGAGACTTCCAATCAAAGACCAAATCTGCAGCTTTACCAAAGTGATATAAAAACAAATATTAAAAGTTAATGTCATAAGCAGGAACAGTTGTAAATACCAAGTTTCTAAAAAAAACCACAATACACACTATTACGATTTAATACTCCAAAATAGGGGAAATATTGTAAGCTGCAGAGCAAATTGATTTATTATGCAGCAGGGCTGTGCCAAATTTTTGTGATGAAACTTTTCTTATTTTCAATATGAAAACCTCTCCCCCTCTTTTTGCAAAGGTTGGGGGTTTTTTTGTCCATTAATCTGATGTTCTTTATGAAAGCAAATTTTTGAGATAAATCGAAGATATCCTTTCTCTCTCTTGCATCAGATTTCCCACAGTGCTTTATGATGTTGATCAATACAGTTCAGTTTCAAGGATCTAACAGAATTACTTCTGACTTCAAGGATTCCATGCACCCCTTGCTTTAGATTTTAGACTAGTGAACTGTGGATATACCATAATTATTCATGCACACACTGTAACAGCAACAGAAGCTGGATGTCATCCAGCCAATTTTTATTTATGGTAACTCTAGGGTTTTCTAGGTAGAGAATATTCAGAAATGGTTTACCATCCCCTTCATCTGGGGGGTGCCTTGGGATTGTACAGTTTACTCATGCTACACAGGCTGGCTCTTCTCCCAGGAAGGAGAGTAGGGAATTGAATTTCCAACCTCTGGTCGTGCAACCAGATATCTAAATCACATGCTACCTCCTCTACTAAAAAAGGTAAATATGGTACTGTAGTGGCCCTGGAGCCTGACTCCGATGAGAAATACTTTTTGCCAGCACTTCAGCCCACTGTCAGCATGCAACTGCCTCTTGATCATGTTGATCAAGAAATGACAGGAGCACAGCCAGCAAATGCTGATGCACCAAGTGTCAGTGAAGTGGAAGCAGAACCAAGCACATCAAAGAGATGCCGGCTGCAACTGCGAAATGAGATACAGGTGCAAAGAAGGGAGGGTAGAGCTTGTTTGCAAAGACCACTACCAGCTGTGAGCCCTGAGCCTGAACCCTTTTAAGGAAACACACGTGCCAGCATAAACCTTGTCGGAATGATCTTTGTGCATCCCGAATCTGCACCACTCTGACTTGTACCTCTGGCCTGCTTGCTGACTCTTAACCTTGGACCCTCTGCCTGGAAATTCAACTGCCCTTCTGGATCATCCTTTTGTCTCCGTTCTCCAATGACCAGCTTCCAAACTCAGCTCTTCTTGGCCAATGCTTCTGCCTCAACCTTCAGACTATTGTAAGACTCCACCTCTTGTTCCTACTCCTTGTGCAGTGGCTGCTAGCCAACCTGCTCTACCGTGCAGGAAGGGGCACAACAGATACACATGATCAAAGGGAATACAGCAATAGAGGGTGACATGCTACCCAAAGCATAGGTTAGTAGGTATAGTCTAGTTGGGGAAGCACTTGCGAAAACACTTGCATAGGAGCAATGCTCTTTTTCTCTTCCAATGGACTGTCCTTCAGGCAATCAGTCATTCAATTTGTTCATGACCACTTGCAAGAAAGGGAGCCTATAGAAGAAGCATAGATACTTACATGGCTGCACAAGCCAGTAGGACTCTGGCTATCACTGTGATTGTTACGAGCCTATCTTTTATATAACTTATCTTATTATTTACATTTCCATATGATATTTATTCCATTTTTGATCTCCCAAACTTTTTTTCTGGTGTTCCCCAAGGCTTCCAGGATAAATAAAGTAAAAAATTTTTTTTTTCCATTGAGAGGACATGCTATTGGGGATGTTATCCCCTCTAGTTATCAGAATATGAGGTAAAAAAAATAACAGTGAAGAAAAATATGGAGAGATCAGCTCCGTCTCTTCAGTCCCCATTTGGTTTCTTTTTCTTTGCATACACACTAGCACTTTGTATGGGAAAAAATCACTTTAGAAACATTTAAAGTAGAAAAAAAAGTACTGTATCTTTACTTATGGTTACCATCCGTAGTTAACAGGCAGATGGAAAAATGGAATCTCCAGTGCATAAAAACCTCTTCATGACTGCTGCATGTAGGAAGATCAGTTAAAGGAGAACTGTCAACAAAAACAATGGAAGCAAGAAAACAAACAGAAAGAGGGGCAGGGCTTTGCTTCAAATGACAGAGGTGTGTGTGTGGGGGGAACTATACCAATCAGGTTAATGGCAAAGAACAATCACATTAGGCTGGTAGGTCTCATTCCACTGATACCCAGTGTTAGGCATCCAAAATTGCTGTTATCCCAACACGCTGGGAGTCCCCTGAAATATATGCTTGGAGTGCATACAGACCATTGAAGTAATTTAGGACTGCTTTGTGTGGAGCATTTGTACGACAATTGATCATGTTGGAGTTATTAGGATTTGCTTCCAACCTTCATTTTAAAACTGACTTACCTTCTCTTTAAGAACCCAGCATGAAGTCTGTTGTCTTAAAAGCAAGCTTTTCTGCTGAGCTTTGATCTTGTTGCTTCTGAGTGGTGGTGTAGTTCTCAACGAAAGATTCTGAGCAGGAACCTCATGCCTTGGACATGCACAGCAAATCCATGTGTGTTTTAAAAACCTTTTAAAATCTCAAGGTTCGGGAAGAAATCTTGCAGAAATCTTTACTAGATTAGCTTTTCTGTTGGATTTGTTGTTATTGTTAATGCTGAATGGTGCTAGAGCACTGACTAAGGCTGGGATTCTCAACCTGCAGCCCGCAGGCCGGATGCGGCCCTCGGCACCATTTCATGTGCCCCTCCCCAATGCCTCCACCACACCAGGAAGTGCCATGTGGTGGAGGAAGGGCAAAATGGCCACCCAGCACCCAAAGCTGTCTGAGGGAGCATGATCTGCCCCCCAGTTTAAAAGGTTGAGAACTTCTGAACTAAGCAGTGGTGGGCAGCAGCAGGTTCGCGCCCCCCCCCCTTTCAGGTGGTTAGCAAAATTGTGTGGCCTCTGGGCAGGGAGGTGGCGAAAATCGGTGGCCTTCAGGCAGGGGGGGTAGCAAAATTGAGTGGTCTCTGGGCAGGAGGGTGGCAAATTGGCTGTCCTTCGGGCAGAGGGAGTAGCGAAATTGGGTGGTCATGCCCAACTCCCTGCCCTGCCCCATCAGGTTTTGTCCCTGCAAGTGGTTTAAGGTCTCCCTTGCTCAAAAGCCAGTAATATTTGACTCTAGGGTGCAGTGCTCATCTCCATTTACAGCCAGAGAGCCAATGCTGCCTGTGTTTACAGATGTATACATGGCCATATGGCAGGCATGACTAGATTGTCCACAACATAGGCTCTGCCCATGACATAGGCTCCACCCATGGTGTGGTAGCGATTTTTTATTAATTTTTTTGCTGCCCACCACTGGAACTAAGGCTTCTGACTGGGGAGCTCTTGCCATTTAATTTTAGCCCTTAGTACAAATCAGTACTGACAAAGAAAACTTACTTTTAGGCAGATTAAAAAGGAGCAGAAAATAATGGGAAAATGTACCAGGGAAAGTGAGAGAAAGAGAATGTCATGTGGCTGGTAGGAAAAAAAACCAATAATATGAGTGCAGAACTTGGTACTTTTAAGATGAACAAATACTCCATGTGGATGGGCTCTCGGTCACTGGAAAGAGAAGATAGGAAAGCGAAGATTGTGTTTCAGTTTTTAGAAAAGAAGGCTTGATTGAAGCGATCTAGCAATTGGATGGATGTGCAATTAAAAACAAAATGCCAAGTTGTCTGGCATCCTTGAATGGAGCAGCAACTAAATGAGGCTCTTACCTGGAGGCTCAGTGATCTATAACCATTTCGATTCATTTAATTATATTGCTTCTCTGGAAACGGCTTTATTCCAAAGGATTTAGCACGTTTTACTTCCCTCTCAGCATCTTAAGTGACATAAAAGAAAATGGTGGTGCACTCTCTATCATTTTAGCCTCCAAATATAATAGACAAGGGAATTCAAAACCCAGTCAGAATCCTTTGGTGGCCATGCTCCCCCCCCCCCCCAATATTCCTTGACACATGCAATTGTCTCAGCACATCAAGGGAGTGACGCTCCACAATTAACCTGGAAGGGTCATAAACATAATGGTTGGAAATGAGGGAAGGATCGTTCATACCTTCGGAATAAGAGTGGTGGTTAAATTTTGTAATGGAAAATAAAACAATCAGAAGAAAGGAGGCTTTGCAGAAATGTGAATCACAGTGAAAGATCTTCAGTAGTCTCAGCTTTGGGTCTCCCAGACACTTTTGGACTACAGTTCCCAGAAATCTTGGCCAGCACAGACAGCAGTGGCTCAAGTGGCTAAGATACTGACTGGGAGGTGGAAGGTCAGCAGTTCGATTCCTGAGTACTGCAGGACGGAATGAGCTCCCATCTTTGTCCCAGCTCCTGCCAACCTAACAGTTTGAAAGCAAGAAATTGCAAGTAGATAAATAGGGACCACTTCAGTGGGAAGGTAACAGCATTCCGTGTGCTCTGGTGTCTAGTCATGCCAGCCACATGACCACGGAAACGTCTGCAGAAGCACACAGCGCTAGCTCTTTGGCTTTGAAACAGAGATGAGCACTGTCCATTAACTGTCACCCAAATCCATTTGAAAAATCATTCACTGAGGCTGCTTCCAGATGAGGTGTTTGTACCATCTGAAGTTTACCTGCAGGTATCAAACCAGCATAATGGATGCAGGGCAGGCCATGTGTGATTTGCCTTCCCACAATTCTCCTCATTCCACATTCTATTGATTCACTGGGAAGGTTGTCACTTCGGCCCTGTTTCTGCCCCTCTCCCCATTTCCTTCCTTATTTCAGTGTTTATGAAATGGTGTCATAGGGGAGGTGAATTTGCATCAACAAACCATGGTCAGCTCTGAAGATCAATAGAAGAGAAAAATTAAGTCAGTGGCTCTGTTCTTTGGAGGCTCTTTGAGTAGGAAAGCTGCTATGCAGGACTGACCCCACTTCTTCCTTCTATATATGGGCAGCAATGTCATCCCCAAAAAGGTCTCAAGTATTTCATTTCCTGCAGCTTGTGCTACTTCCTCTCCTCATAAAACAGGCATTCATCCTGTGCTCCTTTATTTGAGCAGACAAAACATATATTACAAAACATCACTGCTTATCTCAAGATCAAATTCTTCGACATTCCAGTAAAACACAAACATCTTAACATTTTAGCTAACCACAGGAAGGCGCATTGACCAGTATCCTATTGCTAGTCTCAATTACAGAGTAGACCAGGGGTACCCAAACTATGGCCCATGGGCCAGATCTTCCCCCTGATGCCATTTCATCCGGCCCAATTCATCCAGCCTTGTAGTTTGGGCACCCCTGGTTTAAGCAGAGAAAATGGTAGCTTAAAATCTATCCCATCCTGTTGCAAAACAGACTGCAATGCGTGTTTTATTTCAGCTTTTGGTGGGAGGAAACACATGACTGGCCCACAGCCTGAAAAGTTTGGGCACCCTGGAGTAGACCCATTGAATCAATTGTGAAATATTAAGTCAATACATAAGTATAACCCCCCCCCCCCGAGTCCATGCATCTAATTTAGTTGAGAGTAGCAATGGAATATCTAGCATTGTATAGTTTTTTGTTGTTCAGTCGCACAGTCGATTCTGACCCTTTGCGACCCTATGGACCACTGTCCGCCAGGCACTCCTGTCCTCCACCATCCCCCTCAGCTCACTCAGCTCTGTGCCCATTGTGTCTACAATACCATCTAGCCATCTCATTTTTGTCCTCCCCCTTCTTCTTTTGCCCTCAACCCTTCCAAGCATCAAGGCTTTCTCAAGTGAGTCATCATTTGATGTCCAAAGTACCTTAGTTTCATTTTTACTATTTGACCTTCTAAGGAGCAGTCAGGGTTGATTTATTCTAAGATTGCCCTATTTGTTCTCCTTGCTGTCTAGGGGACTAGAGTGAAAAAGTAGGACTTGGGAGACCTGGGTCCAAATCTCCACTCAGCCATGATTTGTGTCTTTTCTTATGAAGCATCACACACAAACACACCCTGGAACTCCATTGCTTAAAAACAGTGAAGGTTGATTAGATATATTACCAATCAAAGCCTTTCTTTTGAAACTTGCTGGGAAATAGAGTAACCATTTATATGTCACCAAAAAGGAGGACGTGTGACACAAAAAGGGAGCTCAAATGGAATACTGTTTTCCTGAAAAGAGGACATACACTGGCCACTGATTTTTAAGCAACATCTGTTCCTACTGTGTCATGACATCATAATGGCAAGCCACTACTGTACTGACCTGTCAAGTGTATGCTGCTGCAGCCTTAGATAACATTCTATGTTTGAAAGGAAGGCAGGGTCTGAAAGATAAATCAAGTTTTTTAAGGCCTATTCAACATATTGGACTGGATCCATACTGAGCCATGACTCCTAGAAGAGGAAACACATTACAATGCATGCACGCACACACACGCACACTCACAGTTTGCTTTGTGGAAATTTTGCAGATGCTGATTTATATGTGTTGGTGCAAATTTGAAATGGTAACACTGATTCAAATGGAAATGTGATAGTTTCACCTGAACAATCAGGGCAAAAATGGTAGGGACTTAGCAGATGCAGAAGAGATTAGGAAAAGATGGCAAGAATACACCATGAGAACATGGACCTCGAGACAGGCATTCTGGAGTGTGACATCAAGAAGGCCCTAGAAAACATTGCCAACAATAAGGTTAGTGGAGATGATGGTGTTGCAGTTGAATTATTCAGAGCCCTAAAAGATGATGCAATTAAAGTGTTGCACTCTATATGCCAGCAGATTTGGAAAACACAGCAGTAACCACAGGATTGGAAAAGGTCAGTATACATTCCAATCCCAAAGAAGGGCAATGCTAAAGAGTTTTCAAACTATTGAAGAATTGCACTCATTTCACACACTAGTAAGGTCATGCTCAAGATAATACAGGGTAGGCTTCAGCAATACTCAGATCAAGAACTTCCAGAAGTGCAGGCTGGCTTCTGAAGAGGCAGGGGAACTAGAGACTAAATTGCCAACATTCACTGGATCATGGAAAAAGCAAAGGAGTACCAGTAAGAAGTCTGCTTCTGTTTTATTGACTACAAGAAGGACTTTGATTGTGTGGACCACAATATACTGTGACAAGTAATCAAAGAGATGGGAGTACCAGACCACCTCATCTGTCTTATGAGAAATCTGTACATAAATCAAGAAGCAACAGTTAGGACAGCATATGGAACAACTGATTAGTTTAGAATAGGAAAAGGAGTACAACAAAGTTGCATATTGTCACCCTGCTTATTTAACTTATATGTAGAGTACATAATGCACAATACAGGGCTGGATGAATCACAAATGGGGATTAAAATCACTGGGAGAAATATCAACAACCTGACATATGCAGTTGACACTACCCTAATGGCAGAAAGTGAAGAAGACCTAAAGAACCTCTTGACTGAGGTGAAAGAAGAGGGCACAAAAATAACCCTGAGACTCAACATAAAAAAATAAACCCAAGACAATGGCAACCAGCCTTATCACTTCCTGACAAATAGAAGGGGAAGAAATGGAAGCAGTGACAGACTTTACCTTCTTGGGATCCAAGATCACTGCAGATGGTGACTGCAGCCATGAAATAAAAAAGATGATTAATTCTTGGGAGGCAAGCTATGAGAAACCTAGGGAACAGAATAAAAAGTAGAGACACCATCCTGCCAACAAAAGTCCGCATAGTCAAAGCAATGGTATTTCCAGTAGTAATGTATGGTTGTGAGAGCTGGACCATTAGGAAAGCTGAGCACAGAAGAATAGATGCCTTTGAGATATGCTGCTGGAGGAGAATTTTGAGGGTACTCTGGATAGCAAGGAGATCAAATAAGTCAATCCTGAAGGAAATCAACCCTGACAGCTTATTGGAAGGAAAATTATTAAAGATGAAGCTAAAGTACTTTGACCGCCAAATGAGAAGAGAGGACTCACTTGAGATGGCCTTGATGCTGTGAAAGATCAAGGGCAAAATGAAAGGTCATCAAGGGCTGCCCTTGATGACCATTCGGAGACTGCAGCTGGTCCAGAACGTGGCGGCTCGGGTGGTGATGGGGTGTGGGCGTTATGCTCGTGCCTCACCTCTGCTTCGGCAGCTGCACTGGTTGCCAATATGTCTCCGGGTGCAATTCAAGGTGCTGGTTATTACCTTTAAAGCCCTATATGGTAGTGGGCCAGGATACCTAAGAGATCGCGTCACCCCAAGAACATCAGTCCGTCCCACCAGGGCGGATTGGAGAGGCTCTCTTATCATACCATCGGCTACAGAGGCGCATCTCTCTTGCACTAGGAGGAGGGCCTTCTCTGTGTCCGCCCTGGCCCTTTGGAACCTCTTGCCAGCGGAACTACGCCTACAGACAGAGCTCCTGCCCTTCCGGAAGGGCCTAAAAACCTGGCTGGCAGGGCAAGTTTGGGGATCCAGGAATGTGGGATCCCATGTTGGGTGGCTGATCTGATTGGACAGCTACCCTCTTGCCTCTCGTTGTTTTAATCTTTTTTAACTTCTTAGTCTTAAAGTTTTAAATTCCTTTTAGTATTCTGTAGATTATAGTCGATGTTTTTAAATTAATTTTTAAACTAATTGTAATATGCCCCATAGGATTCTGTATTGTTTAATTTGTTTCTTTTAACACCAATGTTTGTAAGCCGCCCAGAGTCGGGTTTGCCTGATTGGGGCAGGATATTAAATTTGACTAAATAAATAAATAAATAAATAAATAAATAAATAAATAAGAGGGGGTGGAAGATGATGAGAAAGCTAGATGGACTTGACTATGCAAGTGAACAACATGTACCTGTTGGAATGTGCTTTCCCTAGTGCTACTTGGCCTCTGTTGGATGGGTAGGTTCAATGTCCTTGCTCTCCTTCCTTTTTATTTTCATTTCTGAAATTGGACAACGACGATGACACCTTAACAGTTCTTAGGTTCTTGGGTAGGGCTTGGACTGTTATTTTTATACCAGTCCTTAACTGTGAATTGAATGGTAGATTTGTATAACAACAACTGTGTGATGTCAAGTCAATTCTGTCTTATGGTTGACCTTTCCAGAGTTTTCTAGGTACAGAATACACAGAAGTGGTTCCCTACTCCCTACTATAATGGATGGGAACCACATTTGATTGTGGTTCAATCATTCACCATTAGTTATACACTTAAACGTTTTACAATGCAATTAAGCATTGCCACTCCTAGCTGTGTGACTAATTGTGCTACTACAATAACTGTCTGGACTTTTGTGTCAGTAAAGATGTTTAACAGGGAATATCAGGAGCCATTTGCGATCTTTATATACATATTTCTAAGCTCAAGCCAGCAAGGTTCCTAATTTACTCTGTTGGGGAGAAGGTGGGGGTTATTTTTTTAAAAAAGAAAGCTTTGTAAGAAGTTCTGATTGATTGTCATTCTCTTGCTATCCAGCAAGGTTTCCTTCATATTATCACAGCACTTACCTCCTAAGAGAAAACAAAGAACATTCCCTGTATGTAAAATAATTACTCTAAAAGGAGAAAGAAGGGAGGAGGAGGAATGGGAAGGTACATCACAAAGTGAGATGCTGACACTTGTTCCTATTTCCCCTGAAGAAACACCTGAGAGCTGTGTTTTACCTGTACGCTGCAGGCTAGACCAGCCTCCTAATCTCATCCTTTTGTCGTCATTGGTCTCTTAAAGTGTGGCTAGAAGAAGAAGCTACCATTCCATTCATCATCTGCTACTGAAGCTGTCTAGGGCTCTCTTCCCCTTCCTCTTCATCTGTGTGGTGTTCATAGCATCACTTTGCAACCATTTAATAACTTCTCTGGTTTCTCAGCCTCCTGGGCGTGTGGCTTCACACACTCGTGTAAGTCTCTGCAAAAGCTGCTTGTATAAAGACAGAAGAGAGGGCTCAAATCTGTCTGCAGAACAACATTGCACAATGGGTGTCAGGTGTACACATTGCCAAGCACAGCTGTAGCTCGCGGCTAACTGCAACCGTGAGCAATCACTTTCCAGATTTCAAAGGTTCTTGGATCCAGATGAAGCCCCCTGCTGTGTAAAAGAGACACCTGCAACATCTAAAAGCAGCTAGTTTAGAACAAAGAGCGACCAAAAATAGGAGAGCAATTATGATCCAAATGTCAGGATACATGTATATCACAACTGCCAAATAGAGACTGCTTTATAATTGCTCCCCAGGGCAAACTGTCATGTAGGGATCAACTTACAAAGGCCATTGTAGTTTAAGTACAGTAAAGCTTGTTTCGTATGCTTAAACCAGGGGTGTCCAAACTATGGCCCGTGGGCCAGATCTGGCACCTAATGCCAATTCATCCTGGTTTAAGCAGAGAAAATGGCAGCTTAAAATCTATCTCATCCTGTTGCAAAACAGATTGTATGGCACGTTTTACTTCCGCTTTCTGTGGGAGGAACCACGTGACCAGTCTGCTGAACCATGAGACCAGCCCACGGCCTGAAAAGTTTGGGCATCCCTGGCTTAAATGCAGAAGACAGGGTTCACTGCAATGTGTATATGCACAATGATGCTGACTAGTAGTTACAGTTATTTCCATTTCACAAAAGGCCAACGGCGCCTGAGAAATAGTGTTCATTGTGAGCACTGACATCTGTAATGTTGACCAGACTAGCATAGCATGAGTGGCTTGACAGTTTTGCCACTCACACAGGGAAGTATTCACAGGGAGAAGCCCTGTGTACTCAAGCAGACAATCTCCACTTGTACAACAGTGGACAGGGAAAACCCATGTTATGAAGAGAGCTTTCTGCTCTGTTGGCGCTATCCAGGTTTCTGGCACACTTCAGAGGCTGAGTATAAACCTCAAACTGGTATTCTGTTTGTATCTTAAAGGAACTTAAATATTTCCTCTCCTCTGTGGCTATTCCTTTAAAAGTCGTCAGCAGCTGCAACTCGTATCCGAAAAGGCATTTTTTCCTGAAGCAGGAAAAATGCCATTGGCGTGAATTTTTTTAAGGTGGATCCCTGCTTGTCATGAAGTGACCCACATGGTATGATCACAGAGCCATCTCAAGTAGCACGTATGAAATGAGACATGAAGGATTTGACACTGGGACTGCAGTGGATTTCCACAGCCTTGAGGAGATTATCAAGGTGAGCCTTCACAACCAGTCCATCTGGCATGGCCTCTTCTGCCTCCATGACCGTTGGGAATCAGAGTTCCTCCTCCGCTCATTTTGCTGTTGGGCCCAGTCTGATGGTTTCCAATGGCATTTCCTCCACTGAGGGGACCATCACCCCACCTAAGGGGGTTCGTCTGGCTGTAGCCATTGACCCCTTTAGGGAGTCAGGTTGTTTGCTGCTGTCCAACACTCCACATTGAGTTGCTGGCTGTACGGTCTATTCCCATTACCGTAGCAGGATGTCCAGCCAGACACTTTCTTTAAAAGTACTTTATATAGAATCACTGTCTAAAAGGCAGTTGTAATCGTGACTACATTTAACCTTTTCTTAATGGACAGAATCCTGTTAGTTACATTTGCTGGCATCGTTTGAACGGCATACAATTCAAAGGCAAATTGTGTTTAGTTAAGAACTTGAACATAGGCATTTACTATCAAATAAGAATTGTGTGACTTAATCTGTGCTGACTTCACAAACTACAGCAGTTTGTCACTAAATTATGCTAGCATAAATGGCTAAAAACTTGCTCCAGCAACTATGCCTGCAACAGAGCGATAATATTATTGGTCAGGGAAGATTTTTAGTACAGTAATTAAAAATGTTGTGCTTCTGTCCTGCAGCTTACACAAGCTGCAGAACAGCAGGAGGAACTCTTTAATTACCAAAATTCTATCTCCACCCTTGACAAATTAATCACTTCCTCAGCTCTGGGGAGGGGCCAAAGAAGTGATTCAAAACACCCAAACTAAATGTGGATTGGGCAGCAAATATTCACTGCACCACTTAAAAAAATTAGAAAAATGAAAAGTTTCTTCCTGGAAGCTTTTATTTGCTTTTCTTCTAAATGTCCAGCAGAAAGCCTGCCAGCAGCTGAGTTGGGCAGTGATTAATTTGCCAATGTCCTAAAGTGGCTGTCTTATTAAGCCACTTCACAAGATTGGCAAATTAGAAGAAGGATCACTTTTGGTCCATTTTCAGTGATCACTGCACTAGGAATTGACCAAACTAGAGCAATCCTATCCACACACCATTGACAGGGTGGTTGATTTGGTTTGCTACAGCAATTACATCATGTGATTGATGTAAAAAAGAGTGAGCCAACCCATCCCTGCATAGATACAAACATCTAATTGTACCCTTCCTGTCTGGCCAGGTTATCCTGCTATGGTAATAGAGGGACCATATTGTCAGCAACTCAATGGTGAATGCCAGCCGGCACCAACCTGACAACCCTGAGGACTAATGGCCTCTTGAATCCGTCCTGATGGAGGGCAGCAGCTTCATCAATACTGGCCTGGGGCTGATGAGAACTTTGCATGCCAAAAGGGTTCAGGATCAGAAACTGACTCATAGAACTGGATCAGTGGTACAGGTGTCATGCTGCAATGTGGACAGCAGATGAAAGGCCACTGCATTATATTCTCAGGATAGCCTTCATGGTCATGAGGATCGCCAATATTTGAATTCGGATATGGAAGAAGAAGAAGAAGATTGCACCCTGAGTTACGGCGAAGAGCCATAAGAGGGGCAAAGAAGGGGTGGGTTAAAGAGGAACTGGATTACATCAATGTTAAACCTCCTCTAACTGTGGGACACAACTGCTATGCTGACAAAAAGGGTTGTCCTAAGCGATTTACAATATCCTAAAGCAGTGATGGTGATTCTTTTAGAGACCAAGTGCCCAAAATGCAACCCAAAAAACACTTATTTATCACAAAGTGCCAACACAGCAACAGGGGAGGAAGGAAACACTCCCATTGGGCTGCTGAGCAGAGGGAAGGGGCAAACTCTTTGCTGGGGGGAGGAAGGAAATGGTCCCATTGGGCTGCTGAGCAGAGGGGTGGGGCAAAAACTGTGCTGGGGTGACTGCACGGGTGCCCACAGAGAGGGCTCTGAGTGCAACCTCTGGCACACATGCCAGAGGTTAACCAGCACTGTCCTAAAGCTTGTAAGGGTTTAGATTTAGAACACTTTTAGTAAGCCTAATGACAGCTCAGCCACTATTAAAGGGCTGTACCCTAATATAACTAAAAAGAAATAATTGAATATAAAATGTATTTATTCCAGTAGATTGATTTTCTCCAATTTCCTTTATTTAAATTTGTGCCCTGAAATTTAACTGGGCAGTGGGATGGCATAAAAATGACTCAGACCACACTATACAATGTAGGAAATCTATATGGCATACGGTGGTGGATCTCCCCCCCCCCCTTTAATAAAATGTTTCCTAGGTGGTAGATTTCCAATTTGCTTTGCTCACACCAAGGTAGGCTCATGTGTCAAAATACTCCATCTGCACAAACAGAAGAATTGGCACAGCTAAAACAGAACTGACTTTCCCTAAGTGTTCAAAGCTGCAAAACTTTGCTCTTCCCTACAGAGCACCATTTTTCTCTTCAAGGTTAAGAAGAAATTTGAAAGGTCCTGTAGTTTTGAAGTGAGTGAGATTCTCTTGAGAATATAAAACTATATAGTGAAAGACTACCTAGTTTCAGCTCACATTTGCCAGCCTTCCCGTAACTGGTGAATTGCATAGATGCTAGACTATAGCTCCCATTAGAGGCTGGGGATAATGAGACTTATAATTGGCCACCTGTGGAAGTTATAACATTGGAGATGGTGATGTATTGAACATAGAGATGAAGAGAACATTGCATAGAAGGCAGGGAGGGTGACAATAGAAGAGAAGGACTATGCCAATACCCATGTGCCTGAGCTTTTAGCTTTCTGATTTTTCTCTGTGGATTTAGAGTCCAGTATTCTCCAGCCTGGTTTCCAAAGTAGGAAAATGTTCTGCCTTGCTTGTTACAAGTTTGAAACTGACTGAGCTCACCCCAAGCATCCAGTGCCAGACATAAGTAAGCTTACATCTGGTCTAAATAAACAAATAAATAGTTGGAAATACTGTTGGTGTAAACAGTTAGCAGAGTGGTATGCAGAGGCCAGCTAGAGGTTCGCACCTGGCAAGGTGGTCCCTTCTGGGGAAAAACAGACAGACAGACCTTGGTGCAGAAGAAAACTCAACATAGGTTTACTCGGGAAGTAAAAAGGTGCAAGTATATACAGTGCAACAATCGAAACACAAAACAGAAATGTTCTCTTGGCCTGCTCAGTTGACCTCACTGAGACAGTTCACTTGTGCTATATACAGTTGAGTACAGTCCAGTCCAGTAGGGTAAATGCAAGATGAAATTATGGACAAAGCCAAAGAGTTCTACAGCTTCTGTCCTCCTGGTGGAGGCTTACCTCAAGTAGTTCTTTGCTCAGCAGGTACAGATGGCTTATCAGGCAAAATCCATCATCAGGATAAGTGTAAAGATTCAGTCCTCATAGCAGGTTCTGGAACACACAGGAATCCTTGTCCAGACTGTTAGCAGATGAAACTCAATTAAGTTCAGCATTGTAGCTCAAGCAAGTTCAGCATTATAGCTGCAGGCATTGTAGCCCCACTCAAACTTGTGGCAGCATTTTAGCTAGCATTTGAGCCAGCGATGGGATGTAACGGGTTCTCACCAGTTCTCTAGAACCGGTAGTAACTTTTCCCAGTGTCCCGGAGAACATGTAGCAGCTTTTGGAGGGGAACCACCTTCGGGGCTTACCTTTTCACTGGTTCCCCCATTGTGCATGTGCTCCAAGCACTTGGTGTGCATGCACGCCTACAGTGCTTGGCGCGTATGCACGGCTTCCTTGCTGTCCTCCCAAGCAGGGAGGAGGAAGAGAAGCTGCTAGCCTAAAGCACCATTGGTTTGTGTTGTGTGGGTGGGTGGGTGGGTTGAGGGGTGTGTGTGTCCTTATTTTTATTTTATTATTTTATTTTATTATTTTATTTTTATTCTTTGGCCACACCCATGACATCATGACGTTAGCTCCGCCCACACTGTGATGACATCATGGTGGGGTAGTAAAATTTTTGACATCCCACCACTGATTTGAGCTCTAGCTATCTGCAATTCTGCTCTGACCTAATACACTGGCTCATGGAACACTCCAGGGAAAAGTCCCAACACAAGTGTGCCTCTGAGGTAGAGTCTTAAAGGCATCACAGACACAATATGCCTTGCAACCAGTTAGGATGTGAGGTGAAGACTTACATTCCCTAACCAATACTATTGTTATTAATGAATGACAAAATTTAATACCATTTTTTTTTGGTGAGGCTACTTGGCATCTTAAGTGTGACATAGTGCAGCGCTTCATATTGTCTGAGTTGACCCATCCAGTTGTCTTATGGGCCTTATGAAATCTAGAACTTGGCCCTGTCACAGTATTTTGAGGTATGGATAACCTTCCCACTGTCATGATGAAGGCTGCCCTTCAGGTCTTCAGCCATTTTGTAACAGGAAACTTGTAGTATACTTTGAGCTTTTTGTTTTGGAGGAGGAGGGAAAGAATCAGGATGTTGGGAATCTCATCTCTGGAAGGCAATCTCTGTTACATTGTGTGGTAAACTTGGGTTTCAGCCTGGCTGAAGGATAGCTGTTTGGCATCCTTTACAGAGGTGAGTTCTCTATTTGAAGGGCTGTCCGCTCTACAAATAATGAAAGAATAGACAGCTGGGGCTGTGAACTTACCTACCAACAATTGTGGCAGATTAAGCATTGAAGTCTGCCTCATGACAGTGAGCACTATATTTCTAACTTAATCTACAGTAATTGGAGTACAGCTGTTAAGCAGCTGAGCAAGCCAAGTGTGACCCAGGCTTGAGAAACCTCTTCTTTCTTTTGAAAAGTCCCATTTTTACTGCAAATGTATAGCCACTCAAATGTCTTCCCCTGCCATTTACTACTGAAGAGAATTATTATATTATTTATGCACTACTTTTCAAGGCCAAGCCCCTACAATGCCACTTCAATCGTGGGTGGGTGAGAGGTGCAGGGGTCCCTTAAAAAGAAATCACCAAACACAATGTTAGAGAGCACATAAAATGGTGAAAAATATCAATAGTTGCAAAAGAGCAGCACAGCAATTTTTATCCTGTCTTGCCGTAGCCCGTTGTTATTATCCGCATTAGACCTGTTTTACACATGTACTATTAATTTGCAAGAGGGTGAAGAATGCCATGTTCAAAGAAAGAAATAAATGCTCAGGTTTGGACACATTAGCAAGTTAGGAAAATAAACCAAAAAGACTTGGAAGTATGTTTGTGTGTAATCTGTACTGTACTGCAACTCCCACCCAGCTGTATTGGGCAATGATGTTAAGATGGAAATCCAATAGAGCTACATAAGGGGATATAAAATTATTCCATCTGCCCATTTATTCTGTGCTAGTCTGCATAGATGGGGTAGGGAGGGTGGGGGTAGAGGGATCCTTCTTCTTAAAGTAGATGTTAAACTTTCCTATTATCAGACCATTGTAAATGTGAACTGTGTCTTAACAAGACCGCCAAAGGGATGCATGGTAATCTAGACCTTTTCAGGCTGAATGTAATACCTGTGCTTATTATGCACGGCTTCTTCGGCTCTGTCGAGTATTTGTGCAGTTCTGACATTAAGACATTTGAATACTATATGAGGTGCTGGAAGACTCTGTAGTCTGAAATCTGTTCTCTTCTGCGGCTTATTTGAAACGAACCTTTCAGTCATCCTTAATGATCCACCGAAGCCCCATCTCAGAGTTATTTCAAGAAAAAAATCCTCTAGAAGACAGTTTGCATACAGCTAAGCTTTTTGGCATTGTACAGGAAAGTCAGATGGTTGTACAAAGAAGCCTACAAGATAAAGTCTGGCTACATTGTGCCCAGTCACAGTGATCCACAATGAGGTTACACAATAAGCCCTTTAGGAACAGCCAGCTTTTTATCACAGACGCTCTCAGTTCCTAACAGCCAAAGTAGCTTAAAATGAGAGTACGATACTAGCGACCACAGCTGCAATAATCTAAGGCTCAAAATAATGCATCTATACCTGAGGATAGAACCGCTACCTTCTAACCTCCGATCCTACAGTAAAGGTAAAGATCACCCTTGCTTGAAAGCCAGTCGTATCTGACTCTAGGGTTCAGTCCTCACCTCTGTTTACAGACAAAGAGGCAGTGCATGTCTGTGTCTGGAGACATTTCCATGCACATATGGCAGGCATGACTAGACACAGGAGTGCATGGAACACTGTTTACCTTCCCACCAAAGTGTTCCCTATTTATCTACTTTCAATTTCTTGCTTTCAAAATGCTAGGTTGGCAGGAGCTGGGGCTGTACCCTGAAATAACATGTTGGCTGAAGGATTCTGGAAATCATAGAATAATAATAATAATAATAATAATAATAATAATAATAATAATAATAATAATAATAATAATAATAATAATAATAATAATAATAATAATAATAATAATAATAATAATTGTTGGATATTTAAAAGTCTAAGCGGCGGGAAAATCGCTGCTTCCTATTGGTCAGTGGGCTGGGTCAAGCAGGGTATTTAAACCCTTGCTGACCCAGCCGTTGTTGTTGTTGTTACCAGCGGTCACAATAAACATATGTGTGTTTGGTTCACCATTAATGGCGTCCGTGTCCTCACTCCCGCGCAAGGATCTCCGGATCTAACACTGGCGACGAAGGTGGGATACTGAGGAACGGACAGAACCAACACACGCCAGAGCCACCACTCTCGAAGCCACCTCGCCATGGCTACTTACGTCCCTCCGGCACCCTTCCAGCCGAAGGACGAGAGATGGAAGAGCTATATGGACCGGTTTGAATTCTCCCTCATGGCTGCAGAGCTGGGAGAGATCGCACCGGAGCGGAAGAAAGCGTTCTTCCTGACCCATTGCGGGCCCAAAGTTTACGAAGTGGCCCAGTCCCTGGTGGACCCCACGTCAATTCTGGACGTCTCGTGGGAAGCGCTACAGCGGGCCCTCAAGAATCACTACGCGCCGGAGCCCTCGAGATTCGTGTTCAGACTTCAGTTCCGGGACCGATTCCAGATGTCGGGGGAAACCATCGGCGAGTACGTGGCCGCCCTAAGGACAGCAGCCGTTCCGGCGGTCTTCGGGGCATTTCTCGAGGACTCCCTAACCGAGCAGCTCATCAGGGGAGTCCGCGACAACAAACTTCGAAAGAGACTATTGGCCCGGAGAGACCTGACCCTGGCCGCGGCCATTGAGGAAGCCAGAGCCTTCGAACTCTCGACGACAACAACATCCTCCTTCAACCGGCCCCCGTCGACGCCCCGCCAAGCCTCCACTCACCATCAAGAGGTCGTTCCCGATGAGGACGAAGATGAAGAAGCGGAGGTGTGTGCGACCGACGGGGGAAACTCGGGTAGGAGCGGTCAGCGCTGCGCTAGCTGCGGAGGGCCACACCAGCGGGCACATTGCCGCTTCAGGGACGCCATCTGCCGTTTTTGCGAAAAGAGGGGACACATTGAAAAGGTCTGCCGGGCCAGGCAAGCGGAGAGCCAAGCTGACCGGCACATTCAAAAGTTCCCGCCGGGCAAGATGGCCGCCAACCAGAGGGCGAATCAGAGGCGCCAAGGATGACACAGCGGCAAATTCGAAGATGCCGAGACGCACACGCTAACGATAAGCCACACCGCCACACAGAAAGGAGGAAAGTACCACACCACAGTCACGATCGACGGGGCTGAGTGTCCCATGGAGGTCGACTCTGGGGCCGCCATATCCATCATCCCGTGGCGGTGGATGAAGAAGGCATTCCCGTCTCTGAAGGTAGCGGACCTCCAGACTCAGCGGATCCGGATCAAGGACTGCCAGGGCAGATTCCTCTCCGTCGCAGGGCAGAAGTGGGTCCAAGTTAAGTACGGACCAAAGGAGGAACGCCTCCCACTGACCATTGTCCATGGCAACATTCCAACGCTGCTAGGCACAAACTGGTTCCCCGCCCTGGGACTGTCCATCGCCGGCATCCACAACACCGCGACTGACCAGCCCGGAGACGCCTCGCTGAGAAACGACCTGATGACCGAATTCCAAGACGTTTTCGGGGAAGGCTTAGGCAGGTATGTGGGGTCCCCTATTTCTTTTGCGCTCAACCCAAGCATCGCCCCCATTAGACTCAAGGCTCGGAGGGTTCCGCTGGCACTTAAACCCAGGGTCGAGAAGGAACTCGACAAACTGGTGGCCCAAGGAATCCTCGTCCCCGTGGACCATGCTAGGTGGGAGACCCCCATAGTGACCCCCATCAAGCCGGACGGGTCAGTGCGCATCTGTGCAGACTACAAATGCACAATCAACAAGGCTCTAGAGCCGAGCGCGTACCCGGTTCCCGTCATAGACCACTTACTCCATTCGCTGGGTCCTGGCAAGATCTTTGCCAAGTTAGACCTGGCCCAAGCCTACCAACAGCTCCCGGTGGACGACGCCACGGCCGAAGCCCAAACCATTGTCACACACCGGGGGGCATTCAAGTGCACGAGGCTGCAGTTTGGGGTCAGCATAGCTCCGGGACTGTTTCAGAGCACGATGGAACGGCTCCTCCAAGGACTCCCGGGGGTGGTCCCATATTTTGACGACGTACTGATAATTGCAGGCGATTCCGGACAGCTAAAGGACAGGGTCGCCGCTGTCCTGGCTAAATTCAGAGCCGCTGGGCTCAAGGTAAAAAAGGACAAGTGCCTGCTGGGGGTCCCCTCCGTGGATTTCTTGGGATTCCGCATTGACGCCAAGGGCATCCACCCGACAAAGGGGAAGGTAGAGGCAATCCGGAACGCCCCGGCCCCAAAAAACAAGCAGGAGCTGCAGGCATTCCTGGGTCTCCTGAATTTCTACGCGGCCTTCCTGAAAGGGAAGGCCACGGCGGCTGAACCCCTACACAGACTGTTAGCGGCAAGGGCAGAGTGGGTGTGGGGTCCCGAACAAAAGTCGGCCTTCGCCACTGTAAAAAATCTCCTCTCCCAGGACAGTTTCCTGATACAGTACAACGCAACCCTGCCACTGGTCCTCGCCTGCGACGCGTCTCCCTACGGCGTCGGCGCGGTCCTGGCCCACCGTCTACCCAACGGCCTCGAGGCGCCCATCGCCTATTATTCCAGGACCATGTCGCCGACAGAGAGGAACTACGGCCAGATTGATAAGGAGGCGCTGGCGGCAGTGGCAGGGGTAAGGAAATTTCATGATTACTTATATGGCCGGGACTTTGAACTCGTGACTGATCATAAACCCTTGTTGGGACTTCTGGCTGGTGACCGGCCTACACCCTCTGCCTTGTCTCCCTGGATGCAACGTTGGGCCCTTTTCCTGTCGGGGTACTCATACACCTTGGTCTACCGCCCCGGGAAACACATGGGCAACGCTGACGCCTTAAGCAGATGCCCCCTTCCAACCCAGGAAGGCGCGGAAAAGGGGGAGGCATCGGTTCTTGCCCTAGACGTCCTGGATTCTTCTCCCACTACATCGGCCGAGGTTGCCAGGGAAACGGCGAGAGACGCCGACCTCCGGACTGTGTCCAGCTGGGTTCGCCGGGGTTGGCCGGACAAGGGGGAAGGGGAATTCAAGGTATTTCACGACAAAAGGAACGAGATGTGTTACGTGGGGGGCTGCTTGCTGTGGGGGGACCGGGTAGTGATTCCCAGGAAACTCCGTCCCAAGGTCTTAGACACTCTGCACACCAGCCACCCGGGAATAGTAAAAATGAAAGGATTGGCCCGAAGTTACGTGTGGTGGCCCGGCATTGACAAAGACATAGAGTCATGGGTGGCCAAATGTACACCTTGCCAATCATCACGGCCCAATCCCCCGGCAGCCCCGATCAGGGAATGGGAACAACCCGCGGGCCCATGGCAGAGGATTCACATTGACCTCGCCGGCCCATTCCATGGCCAAACGTTCCTGATTGTCGTGGATGCATACTCAAAATGGTTGGAAGTCCGACTCTTGAGTAGCACCACAGCTAGGACAATAATCAGGCAACTCAGACAAATCTTTGCCACGCACGGCATCCCCGACACACTCGTCTCCGATAACGGGCCTCAGTTCACGGCCACGGAGTTCGAGCAGTACCTGGCATCCCTGGGAACCAGACACGCTCTCACATCCCCGTTCAGGGCACAAGGGAACGGGCAGGCAGAGAGGTTCGTACGAAGCGCAAAGGAAGCCCTGGGAAGGCTAGGTCCGGGGGACTGGCAGGAACGCGTGGACACGTTCTTGTTGGCCCAACACAACCTTCCCTGCGCTGCCACAGGAAGGGCCCCCGCGGAGTTACTCATGGGTAGGAGACTCCGCTGTCATCTCGATCGGTTACATCCCAGGTACTCCCCAGACAAATTCAAGGGAGATCAACCACAGGGCAGGACACTAGCCATTGACTCGCCAATCTTTGCCAGGAACTATGCGCCCGGCCCACCGTGGGAAGAGGGAACCGTCAGCGAGATGCTGGGTCCCTACACCTACATGGTTCGCCTCGCTGATGGTCGGACATGGAAACGCCATGTCGACCAACTCAGGAGGCGAACAAGCCCCGACACGGATAGCAACCTTCCCCAGGGAGTGCAGACCGGCGCTGAGCCAGACATGCACCCGATGGACGAACCGGTCACCGACCTGGTTCGGCCAGAGGACACCCCCAGTTACGCAGCACCACCACCAGTCAACTTACCGTGTGGAGCAGGCTCACCCCCGGTCACCGCGGAGCCCGACGGTCGTATCCCGGAACCGCCAGCGGCCCAGCCGGGGCAGAGCGAGAGCGACAGGTCCGCTCTGCTCGATGCCCCAGCGCCGATTGAACTGCGCAGGTCCGATCGTGTACGGACACGCCCCCGTCACCTGAACGATTATATATGTAAATAGCGGACTAAGGCATTCTGGGGGAAAGGGGTGTTGGATATTTAAAAGTCTAAGTGGCAGGAAAATCGCTGCTTCCTATTGGTCAGTGGGCTGGGTCAAGCAGGGTATTTAAACCCTTGCTGACCCAGCCGTTGTTGTTGTTGTTACCAGCGGTCACAATAAACATATGTGTGTTTGGTTCACCATTAATGGCGTCCGTGTCCTCACTCCCGCGCAAGGATCTCCGGATCTAACAATAATAATAATAATAATAATAATAATAATAATAATAATACGACATATCCAGTGGTGGGATTCAATTTTTTTACTACCTACTTTGTGGGTGTCATATGGAGGGCATGGCCAGGGGGAAAGGCCTGCATTGCACCCAAATTAGGACTACTTTATTTCAAAGCTTGGATGGGTGGAGCCAGCTGGAATTTCTGCTACCAGTTCTGGTGAACTGGGGCGAACCTGCTGAATCCCACCACTGAACATATCCCAGCTCTTGGTGGGGTTTTGCTGTCTCTGCTCACTTGCCTATGCTACACCTGAGATAGACACAAATACAGTAGTTCATTTTGTCAATTTCTCATTTTTCTCCCAGTCACAAGCTAAATCTGTGCCATTTCTACTTTGAATCTGTGGATTCCTTTAAAATCCACACCAGCAGTCATGTGAAAAGTTTGAATTTTATGCTGTAAACTGCCTTGAGTAGGAAAGTTTTTCCTTGAAGGGTGATAAAAGTCAAATAAATACACAAATAAATAAATGTGATGTGTATTTCCTACATTTCCCTATACAGCTTTAATTAATACATACATTTGAAAATGAGCTGCCACAAACAAAGGTTAGAATTTGGGAAAGTTACCTCTTGGGTTATAGCAACTGACAGAGTCTCCACTAGAGGATTCAGACTGTAGTCTGAAATGGTAGCTTTTCTATGACCTGGCGTGCATGTTACTTTGGTTGTGACAATGCCACTGAAAATCATTTGGGCTTGCTAATTGGTATCACCAGTGTAATAACAATTATCCCGATGACTATTCAAATTTCTGATTGCTCTTCAATTATATCAATCTTTCAAATGTGTGTATGTATTAGAGAAGTGGATTCATTTCAGACAAAGCCCAAGCTGAACTAGACCCATAAAAGCTCATTTTGCAAGAGATAGCAGACTCTTTCTGAAGTTAAGTGAACCAAAAGCCTTGAAAAATGTTCCCTGGGATTTGGCCTTCAAGATGATATGACATGGTTGTGTTTGTTAAAAGTATATTTCAGGGTTGTTTCCACAAGAATGCTTAGGGTGGGAGACAACAGTCTATTGGGAATAATTAGAAGTTCATATATTGTAAACTTAGTGCATATTTTATTAGGGTTTCTCCCGTGGTTGTGTTTTAAGGGAAGGGACTTTGGTCCAAGAGGAAAATCTCTCATGTTTCCAGTTTTTCCCCCTTTGTTGAGTAAAGGGAACTGCTGGAGAAAAGTAAAAACTAGCTGAATAGTAATACCGGTTATCTACTCTCTCCTTGCCAAGGTAGCATTGCTATATAGAACTACAGAGACTGGTGGACAGTCAAAATGCATGACTGATGGCTTCCAGTGGCATTTCCTCCACTGAAGGGACATAATCCCACTTAAAGGGACTCATCTACCTGTAGCCATTGACCCCTTTAGGAAGCCAGGTTATTTACCACTGTCCAACACTCGGCTTTGAGTTGCTGGCTGTATGGTCTACTCCATTACCATAGCAGGATGTCCAGCAAGACAAATCTATTCAGCCCCATAGCGCTTAGTGCACTTAGTTGGGTGGTTCACAAGTTAATTAGCATTTTGCCACCACCATGCTGGGTACTCATTTTACCAACCTCAGAAGGATGGAAGACTGAATCAACTTTGAGTCCTGGTCAGGATCGAACTCACAAACTTTTGGTTGCAAGACAGCAGTTTAACCACTGCATCACCAGGGGGAGCTGTTCTTCCGCTCAATTTAGGGCTGGGGCACCTTCCCATGAGTGACTCATAATGAAAAGTGAGATAGAAAGTACACATAAACTGCTTGATCCTGGCTCTGCCTTCCACTACTTCGACCTCGCCAACCACAAAGGACAGGAGTCAGCTTTTACACAATCAGCCCTACACCTATTTACTACAAAATTGGTAGCTTTGCACCATCGAGAAAAGGCAAATAATACTTTTTTTGATTTCTTGCCATTCTGCCAGTGAGGAAAAGATGACTTCTCGTTCCATTTCTTAAAGAAAAAAATTGAACTTTGACGTCTCGAAATGCAAACCCTTCTTCATGTATTTGTCCACAATTTAGCAGACAAAATACTATCCGAAAGAGCTACATTGCCATCTAATATGCTCCAGTTCTGACAGAGAGAACAATTGGGGGCACAAACTTTTAGGTTGCTGAATCTTGAATTGGATTTTGGATCCAAAAGGAAACTCTAACTCTGAACTGACCAGCCTTAAATGGGTCATTTTCTGAACATCAGAGTCTGAACTAAATCTCATGGTCAATGCCTACACTCAATATATCTACAGTACAGTAATACCTCGGATAACGCTAAGACTTAGTTCCACAAATCTTGGTGTTATCCGATTTTTAGTGTTATCCGATCCATGTCAAAATCCTATGGGATGGATTGGATAACATTAAAGCTCCATAGAGATACATTGTAACCGCACAGGCTTCAGCAGTTGTTATCCGATCCATCCCATAGGACCTTAACATTATTCGATCCAATTCTCCTCCCCAGATTACTTAACGTTATGTGATTTTAGCGTTATCCGAGGTAAACGTTATCCGAGGTATTACTGTACTTCTGTACAAGCCAAAACGTCATGATGTCTAGCTCTTGGTAGTTTATAACAGCTGTGCTGTTCTATATCTTCTAGTTGTCACCTTTTCCTAGAATGTTACCTTTTTAAAGAGCTTTGTGCCATTCAGATGTTCCACAGCATTCTGTAGGAAAATGTAGCTGCTCCATTTAAAGCACAGATGACTTCTGTCTCCTGGCACAGGTTATTATTACAACACTCAGTGCTCTGTCTCTAGTCTGGGGCCAAGCTGCAAAGTCCCAGGGTACCTTGAAGAAGAGAACAGCAAACCATTTCTGAGTCCTCTATGTTTACAAAACCCTGAGAAGGATTGCCATGAATTGGGACTTGACTTGACAGTGCCTAATTAATTATTATACTCAGAGCATTTATAGAAATAGATAGTTTTGCTTTTGGAGGGCTTTTGCAACCCAATGCACTCTAGCTGTGTTAGCGGGGCCGTAGCCAGGATTTTAGATTTGGGGATGGTGGTGAAATTTTTTTTCAGGAGGGGCAAAAATTCCCAGGAGGGGCAATGATGTCACATTCACATATATAATGTTGGCATCATGGGTTGGGTTGGGGGGGGGGCTGTTAGCTCAGGAGGGTTTTCACCCTCCCCGGGGGGGGGGGGACTCTGACTACGGCCCTGTGTGTTAGACTGCAAATTTCACCATCCCCTGCTATAACAGGATAGCAGCATGTTGAAGACAGCTGTTATAAAGCAATATCTGGGACTGGGGGAAAGAGGTATGTTTTCAAGGCTTAGTGTGTTTGAGGTAGAGAGAGGAGCAAGGAGAAGAAGAGAAAGGCTACTAAGAATAACAATTTCTCAAGAACCAGTGTGTCTTTGTTACTTATTGAACTATACGGTAAAAAAGAGAAATGTATGTACAAAGTCCTTTATTGCAGTTGTTTGCATAGTGTGAAAAGCACTTCACAGATTCCAATTTTTTGTCAGCCCCAAAAGGGATTCGTTATTATTCTTTCTTTTGTTATGCACAATGTCTAGATATTTTCCCATTCCTAGCCACTCTGCAAGGTTAGGGGCATAGCAGGAAAGGCTAGCAATGTGAAATTTATCTTTAGTCATTCAAATTCTGATGGGCTGAGTTGTTTAAAGCACTGTCTGCACTCCAGACAGAGAGCATTGTGTATGCACCACCAGTTTAAAATAACCCTCAGGAGGATGCTCTCACACAACCTGAAGCGGTTGCTTTGCATATACAGTTATGACTACTTTTACCCTCAAATTCCTAAATAAGAAACTAGGTATTTAAACAAATAGATCAGCAACCAGCCCTGCGAAACAAAAGCTGGGGTGGGTGGGTGGGAGAACCAATAGTTTTGGGGGCCTTTCAGATTTCTCTAACAGAGTGTAACACTGTGAACCCCTACTCACTCCTACTCACCATAATAAATGTCTTTGCTGTAGATACTGTACCTTGTAAAAGGCCCAAACTATAGCTTACAGATAATCTATCATTAGAAGAGGGAATTCCTTAAGTTCTGAGAATGTCTGGTTGTCATAGCAGGAACTTCTTCTCACCTCACAGAGTTTACAGAGCGGATCAATTTGCTTCGTTTTGTGATTGGTCATCAGGTGGTAAGCACAGACTTCCTTTGCAAGTATATAATCACTTCAGTTGTTATGTTCTTGGAACATTAATGGGTTTCATTTTGTAACAATGGGCTATCTGTAAAACACATTTTATCAATGAACTTGAGAAAGAGATAGAACAATGGCTATATTCAGAGGAGCTGGGGAGGAGGGCAATCCCATTTTATCAGTCTGATATACACTGATTTAGAGGAAAGTACCCACAAGTAACACTGCCAGTACCTTGATCTTGTCATCCAGGCTCTTCTCTTGATCTTCTTCTTCTTCTTCAGGTGCTGTATCCATTCCTGATATTTGCTATCATCATGGCAATAGTCTTCCTGTTCTTAACTCATTGGAACAGTTCTTCTGAGGACATGCCACACTAGTCTCTCAGGTTCTTCAGTCAAGAAGTCCATCTATGTCCAGGGCCTCTCTTCCCAGGGATCCACTGTAACTGGGGCCAGACCTGGTTCCTGGGGGGAAGCCTCTGTGAAGTAGTCTTCTGTGATTTCTCCCCACAAGAAGATCATCCTGACACTACTTTTCATGCCATTTTAATCCATCTGAGGATTATCTGGTTTTCTCAGCCTTACAAACTTTATTAGCCTAAGAAGCCTTTTACTGTTATGGATATTTTTAAAAAACATATCTGAGTTTATATTTTATGCAGAATCTTACATATCTCTACTCAGGGTTCAGCCCAATGTAGTTTGGCAAGAATGGGCCCTTCTTCCTAATCATTGACCAGAGTTTGGCCTGGAAAAAAAGATTTTGTAGTAGGAAAAGTGGGAGGGCAGGGGAGACTACTGATGTCATCTGGTCCCCAGAGAGCATCCTGGGAGGAAATTCAACTCTACATTCCAAACATCTCACATTGGTACATAGCATTACAGTTGTGTTTTATTTTATTCTGTTTTAGTAGCTAAACTAGATGCTATTGCTCATTTGACTTAATAGTGAGGCTTCTTCTGGCACTCCTTCTCTTTCCAAACCCTTATATCTATGCCCCCATGGTATACTTACCACCATAACCTATTTTCAAAAGGTTACGGTTTGCATTAATATCGCTACAGATTTCACATGGCACATAAATGAGAAAAAAAAATATGCAGCACTCTGTGAACATGCTGAAAAGCTTTATAAATGGCAAGTATTATTTTAGCTAAGCTTCCAGCGCTGGGGTAAGATGACATCCCAGGTGAATACTGACAAGCATTTACCAAGTGACAGCTTAACAGGCTGCAGGACTAGTTCCTGGGTAAGCAACTCATCTGTAACACACTGCTAAGTGGTGAGGAAAATTTGACCAGAGAGCTACACAGAATCAGACACCTGGGGAAGCAGGAAGTGATAAAATGCTCTGTACGTTTGAAGCCTCCTGCTCACATGAATGTTTGCAATGTGGAAACTTAAAAGTATTGCTCCAGTATCAGGGGCACTGTGAACATGAACGGGAAGGTGCTAGGACACACCTGATTTGATATTTTTTTTTTAATGAAGTTCTTTGTTTGAAGGTCTGGCAGAGGACTGCCTAGTGTTTAAAAGCTCGTCCATTCCTGGTCTGACTTAAAGACAAAGAACTAAGCAGAGAGATCAGCAACGTTGATTCTGTCTACACAGTTATAAATTTGAGGGAAGAAACAAGTCACTTTGTAACAGATGTACCCCTTTGGATGAAATGTCAAGCGTTACTTTTGAAACGATTAAAATTATTTCTGATTTTGCATCTGTATCTATCTACTCTGCATGTGTATCCTGTGCCATCAAGTTGCTTCCAATTTATTGTACTCCTAGTAAGGTTTCCAAGGTAGATAAGATATTTAAGGAGTAGCATTACCTCTGCTGGGGCCGTAGTGGTTTTAGTGGTTAACATGCTGAGCTTGACGACTGGGTTGGCAAGTCAGGAGTTTGAGACCCAAGCACTCGCCAAGAGTGAGCTCCCCTCTTCTGTTCCTACTCCTGCCAACCTAGCAGCTTAAAAGCAAGAAGTTGCGAGTAGATAAATAGGGACCAAAATAACAGTGTGCCTTGCACTATGGCATCTAGTCATGCCTGCAACATTACCATGGAAATGTTTATAAACTCAGACAGTACTGGCTCTTTGCCTGTAAACGAAGATGAGCAGTGCCCCCTAGAGTCAGACACGACTGCCATTTGAGCAAAGGATACCCACTGCAACACCCACCCCAACCCTGTGAGTGAGTAGCTGGGTGGTTATTTAATCTCCTAAATCCCAAACCAACACTTGATCTACTATTGTAGGCTGGTTGATGCAAACAAATCAGCATATGCAATTCTATGCAAACTTGTTACTTCCTTTGCTTTCTTTACTGATAATGTATATCCTAATTTGGAGCAGAGGATGTAAGTGACCAACCAACATCTGTGTCCTTTACAGAGTCATCCTTTTGGCTACTCCAGCAACAGAATTATTTAGTACTGAACTGATACACAATGTGGCCCAGACTTCATGGAGGGAGGAGAAACTTCTTCTGCAGATTGTAATTTTGTCACCTCTAAGAAGCCAAAAAAAAAAAAAAAAGACCATTCTCTTCAAAGAAGACGACATGGCTACTATCACCACCGCCACATCAGTAAAGGCTAATGATTCTGATTTTGGGTTGGTAGTAAATTTAAGTCCAAATTTTGAAGGCACTATCCAAGATGATAAACCTTTTGCTTCAGACTAAATTTCAAATGAGGACTGGAGGGGATTCACCACTTTCACCAAACCAGAACCAAATCACTGCTCCATCATGTATGAGGAGATCGTGATGGGAATAGTTCCAGCATTGACAAAGTAACAGTAGAAAGCAGCTGATGATGACTGATTTACCTACAAAGTTGGAGACATGTTGTGGTAGGTTACTACAGGTAAATAAATTGGCTGCTCCCTCTCTCATTTTCACTGATTCTGGGGGAATAAAAAGCTTTCTGTATAAGGACAGGCTATACTTACAGAGAAGTCTTGAGTATTGAGCCACAAGGTCAAACCAGACAGAACTGAACAGTGGCTTTGATGAGGACTCAGAAGACCCAGATTCAAATCTACCCTCAGCCATGAAGCTTGCTGGGCCACTCACTGTCTCCTGACGACCAGCCTCACAGAAATGAATTGAGGCCTTTGCAGAAGGGTTTACATATACTGTACTGGGAACTGCAGTGGTTTAGTAGTTAAGACACTGAACTTGATGAGTGGAAGGTCAGCAGGTCAGCAGTTCAAGACCTGAGTACTGCACGATGGAGTGAGCACCCATCTCTGCCCCAGTTCCTGACAACCTAGCAGTCTGAAAGCAAGAAATTGCAAGTAGATAAATAGATGCCACTTTGGGTGGGAAGGTAAACAGCGTTCCGTGCATGCCGGTGTTGGTCATGCCTGCCACATGTCCACATAAATGTCTGCAGACACAGATAGCAAGGGCTCTTTGGCTACAAATGGAGATGAGCACTGAACCCTAGAGTTGGATACAACTGGCTTTTGACCAAGGGCAACATTTACCTTTACACATATGGTGTAAAATTGGTGTTTCCTTCTTTGGATCACTGTTCATCTGTAGCCTAAAATAAAGTATTGGAGATAGCAGATGTCTAAACCATTAATCGACTGGTTTAAATAGTGGTTGAATAAACCTGGTGATTCTCAGGCACTCAAAATCACAATAATTTGTTCACCAAACAGTTCTGAAATTCTCAGCAGGAACTCCACAGCTGTTTCTAATCAAGAATATCCCCTTTGCTGAAGATGCTGACCTCCATTCAGTGAACAAATAATTGAGGAGCTAATCAAGCACAACCCATCAACACAGGGTTATAGATAGGGAGGGGGTAGGCTGTTGTTTCTAAAAAGCCCAGGAATTGTATCCCACTTGCTATTTCAATGGAGTAGGGGACGTTACCAATGAAGCAAATATCTGTTTCTCAAAAGTTATAAAGAGACTGGTTTATTTAGTCCAGGGGTGCCCAAAACTTTTGGGTTATGGGCCGATCATGTGGTTCAGAGCAGGTCACTAAGGCCCGGGGGCCAGGTGCGGCCCCTGATGCCAATTCATCCAGCCCACAAAGCCCTCGTCGCTCCTGGAAGCGGAAGTAAAACACGCCTATATGGGTGGGTTTTACTTCCGCTTCCAGGAGCGACAAGGGCTTCGCGGGCTGGATGAATTGGCGTCGGGGGTCGCACTTGGCCCCCAGGCCTTAGTTTGGGCACCACTGATTTAGACCCTGGAATGACTCTCTTCAAATGGCTGCTAAGGATTTAATGGGTTGACCATGTGACTAATGTTGAAGTCTTGCATCAGATGGCTAAAGAACAAGAACTATTTAAGGCCATTGAACAAAAAAAGGTCCAATACCTTGGGCATGTCATGAGGAACGATATAAAGTATAGAATACTCCAACTTGTTATACTAGGGAGGATCCATGGGAAGAGAAGCCCTGGATGTTAATGGACCTCATGGCTGAAGATCCTGAGAGACATTCCTGGTGAAGAATGTCTTCAGAATAACTGTTTTGAGGAGTTAAGGACAGGAAGACTTTCACCATGATGACAGCCAGTATTTGGAATTGATACAGCATTTGAAGAAGAAGGAATGACTCACATGAAATACAGCTCTTCAGTGTTACAATCATATGGCATGTTTGGTTCTATGTAAAAGTTACACTTGAAGCCCTCTCTGTAATAGTGTGAAGATCCAGACATTGGGTAGGCAAGGTTGGCCCACAGAACTGCAGGTGGCCAACTATCAAATCCAACTAGGCTCAAGCATCCCTAGGTTTCTCCTCTTTTTAGGAAGATAGGCATAATTATCCTTCACTTCCCCTTCCTCCTTTTTTCCTTGGCTTGAGGTCGAATTGTTATGTAGCTAGAAGTTTTAGGAAGACTATTTAACACTTCACTTGTCCCTGTGAGGTTATTCTCTGAAAGTTTTTATCAATTTCAGCTGCATTGACTTGTCCCACACATTCCTTTTTTTTATAAATTATTATTGTAGCTACCATTTCATATCCCCACATTAAATGTGTTTACTTGCCCCGTTATATACAGCTGTCATATTTCGCTGTTGAATCTCCATGTTTTCATCATTACTCATTATTCATTGAGTAAATCTTTCAAATCTATTTTCTGATGGTGGCCTTCACATGTTGCTGTAACTTGCTCACCCAGATATGCTGAATAGAACTAAAAGAAAACTGATTTTCACATACTGTGCATAATTTTACCTCATCTTCCCATGTTTCCAATAACTGTCTGGCTAACTCCCTAGTTTGATAGAACTGATAGATAAATATATCACTTACCTTGAATGCCCTTATTAGGGTCATTATAAATCAATCCCAACCATCCCTACATCTAAGATATATGTCTTACAATGCTCTTAGCACATTTAGTGTTTGTTTTCTAACTGTGTTTTATAAAGTCAATTTGTCTTTAAAAAACAAAAACAGTTTGGAAACTATAACTGGAGGATGATGTTACAGGATTCAGCACATTGTTGTACCATGACTTAATTACAGATCTCTTCAATCAAAGCTGAAACTATAAGGTAAAGGTCTCCCTTGCTCGAAAGCCATTCATGTCCGACTAGGGGCAGTGCTCTTCTCCATTTATCACCAAAGAGCCAGCACTGTCTGTGTCTGCAGATGTGTCTACAGATGTTTCCATGATCACATGACTAGACTCTTACATTTCCTTCCGAAGCGGTACCTATTTATCAACTTGCAGTTTCTTGCTTTCCAACTGCTTGGTTGGCAGGAGCTGGGACAGATGACAGTAGCTCACTCTGTCACACAGCGCTTGGGTCTCAAACGTGTGACCTGCCCACCCTCCAGTCATCAAACTCAATGTCTTAACCACGACTTCATCACAGCCCATATATTTAACTCCCAGAATTAACTCCCAATCAATTTAACTCTCAGAGTTAACTCCCAACTCCAAGACGATAACTCCCAAAGTTCCCCAAGCCAGAACTCCCTGAGTTGTAGTCAGTGACGGGATGACAAAAATTTTGCCACCACATGCTGATGTCACGGATGTCGTGGGTGTGGCCAATGTCATGACATCATGACATCATGGGTGGAGCTGAAGTCATGATGTCATGACATCATGATGTTGTGGGTGGGGCCAAAAAATAAAAATAAATAAAATTAAATTAAAATACACACACACACACACACACACACACCCCTCAGCACACCCAAACAACCACAACACAAACCCATAAATAAATTAAATAAAGAAAATAAAGAAATAAATAAAATAAAAATTAAATAAAAATACACCCATACAGCCACCCACCCACCCCAAACACAAATAAACCCACCCATCCACCCACCCCAAACACAAATAAACCCACCCATCCACCCACCCCAAACACAAATCCCTCACTTACCCTGCTTGGAAGCAGCAGGCAGGGCGGCATGGCATCAAACTGCTGCGGCATCAAACTGCTGCAATGGTGCGGCATCCTGAAGGGGCAGCGTGGCCAGGCACAGAAAGGCTGCTGCCGCCGCCACCGCTTCTTCAGGCGCTCCCTGCGCCCTTCCTTTCCCAGAAGCCAAAATGGCTGCCGAGAACTGCGCATATGTCAAACTTTCATTTGACACATGCATAGTAAAAAAAATAGAACTGCGCATGCATCAAATGAAGGTTTGACACATGCACAGTACCTGGGAGCCATTTTGGCTCCAAATTTGAATTCCCCCCCTCGGATGAGGCGTCCGAACCAGACGCCTTAAAAAGAAAAATCCCGGGTAGTTGCTACCGGTTCAGCGAACCACCCGGGAATGTTGCTACCGGTTCGGGCAAACCATTGCGAACCGGGAACATCCCATCACTGGTTGTAGTCCAAAAAATGACATTTCCCATGTCTGGCTTCAGTAATTCATTGTATTCATTCCTGTGAAAAGTCAAGCTTTGTTTTGTCTTAGTAGTTGCCTGCTGGGGTGAGGATCCTGTTCAGCAATAACCCTGCTAGCCTTGATAATCTTCTCTTGCCTTTCCTGGTTTAAATGGTACAAGAGTCCTCCTCATCCATTGTGAGGGTTTGCATAAACCATTGCCAATAAGCTTTGGGATATAATGCTTGTCAAATTGCTACAGGTATTTATGCCATCTTAATCTGCAGCAGTACTTTGGGTCCTCTGGATTATTCCATTTTTATCCAGATGCACTACAGTACGGTCAGAGCGATAAGGAAGCAGCCTTTTCAAAACTGTCTTTATTATGTGCAGATATGCTTTTCAAATCCATTTTCCACATCTTATGCAGTGCAATAAGCTGTTGCGGCAAAGTCTGCATGAAGCTTTAGAACGGTCAGCTTTGGGTTCTCGCCAGTTTTTATCTTGTTAAGGTTGTTTTCTGGCTTATTGTCCCATCCTCACAGGACAATCTGCTTTTTTATTTTAGTACTCTCTCCACAGTATATATCCCCTGACCAATAGGCACCACAGGCAAATATTTAAATGGTGGCCACAAAGAAATTAAGGGGATCCTAAGAGAAAAGGGAAGAGATTACTCTGTCTTGAATATTAAACCTTTCTGAATAGTAAGCTCTGTATAATTCACATTCATGTATCCATAAAGGCACATATACTAAGCCGGGGTGCTCAAACTACAGCCCGTGGGCCGGATCCAGTCCCCAACACCAATTCATCCAGGCCTGAAAAGTTTGGGCACCCCTGCACTAAGCAGTATGTAAAATAGGTTTTATTTTAATAAAATGCAGATTCATGTCAGTATGCTTAAGAATGCAGTCATAATATAGCCTTCTCTTGTTTATTCTGAACAGCTACTAAATACAGATCCTGCTAAAAATGTTTTTTTTTTCCTTAAGAAAACCACCATGGGAAAATATAATAGATTATAGTCAACAGGTATATTCTACTGGTTTAGCAATTTGATTCAGAGGAACTGGGTAAGGGGAGATATGCTTTCCCCACTGCGGTTCATGAGCTCCAACTCCAAATAGTTTCAGAAGGCTATGGAACTCATTGGAGGTAAATTTCAAGTAATAGGTATGGTTACAGAAGATAATGGGAGGAAAGTTTAAGGAGAATATATTTGCCCTTTAATATGCCCATATATTACAGATGCTCCCTCAATTGAAGAGGAAATCATTTAAACACTGCATATGTGTAACTGTCACAGCACTTTTTGTGATAGGGATTCAACAGGATAACCCTTCATTAAGAATTTTTGCCTCTTGTGTAAATACTAAAGGGAAGTTATATCTGGTAGGAGACATCGGTGGATGCAAGTGGATGCAAATAATCACATTGCATCTAAAGTACAGTGGTACCTCGCTTAAAGAGCATAATGCGTTCCAAGGGATTGCTCTTTAAGTGAGTTTTCTCTTTAAGCGAAACACCACTGAAAGTGACCAATTGTGGGAGGGATTGCGAACCCCGATTTATTTGTTAAGCGAGTTTTTGGTTGGTTTTATTTGTTAAGTGAAGCGAACATTCAGAGAAAATTCTGCTCTTTAAGCAAGTTACTCTTTAAGTGAGTTACTCTTTATATGAGGTTTGACTGTACTTTGAAAAATAATTTAGAAAAACAATTCAAATTGTTCAAGTAATATTAATTGGTATTTGATTAGTTATATCTTGTTCTAAGTATTTGTTTAATGATGATTTATAGCACTTGCTATAGATCTGAATTTTATTATTGTTGACCTCATTTGTGGCCAATTTTGGTAGACAGTGAGGGATATAAGTGAAATAACAATATCACTTTATATAGTCACACACCTGCTGTCTAATGTAATCCATTCATTTATTTTAGTCACCATGTGAATCTAGATTTAATTGTGGTGCTGCCTGAAGTCCAGTTATAACTCTGGGCCAGTGATGGCGAACCTTTTAGAGACCGAGCGCCCAAAGTGCAACCCAAAAAACACTTATTTATTGCAAAGTGCCAACACAGCAACAGGGGAGGAAGGAAACGCTCCCACTGGGCTGCTAGGCAGAGGGGAGGGGTGAACTCTGTGCTGGGGAAGGGAGGAAGTGCTCCCATTGGGCTGCTGGCCAGAGGGGTGGGATGAACTCTGTGCTGGGGTGACTGCACAGGTGAACACAGAGAAGGCTCCAAGTGCCACCTCTGGTACACGTGCCATAGGTTCACCACCACTGCTCTAGGCTAATTTGTTTGTTAGTCTGAAATTGAGTAATGCCATTGAATCAACGGGATTTATTAAGCCAGTGGGTGTATTCTAGTTATGACTCAGTGGCGTAGCATGGGGGGGCAGGTGGGGGGTGGATGCCCCGGACAGCGGCTTTCAGGGGGCGGCAAAATGTCCCCACCGCTTTGGCCTCCCTCTGCCTGGGCTTTGGGAGCAGGACTTCCCAGGCAGAAGGCGGCCCTTTTGCTGCGCTGGCAGCCAGGCTGCCCCCTCTTTGCCTCCTGCCGGCCGTGGCTGCCCTTGCTCTGCCTCCTCTGCCGCCTCCCTGATGGGTGCCCTGCGCGCGCATGCTGCTCACCTCCACCCGCCCGCCCACCCACCCAGCTAGCCGTCAGGGTCTCTCCCTGCCAGGGGCTAGCTGCCTGCCCGCTTTCCCCATCCCGCCCCCTCGGCTTCCCTCCCTCTCGTCCCTCCGGCCCGTCACTTTGGCTCTGCAGTTGCTCCAGATTTGTCTGCCGGCCTTGGTGAGACCCCAAAACACCCTCCTTCTCATTCGCCACCCAGGGGAACGGCGGGTAGGCGGGGCTCTACGAGAGGTCCAGCCCCGGGGGCCTTGGAAAAGGTAGCAAAGGGTTAACTGTGTGGGGGCAGCCACGGCGAGCCTAGATGGAGGGGGCGGCGAGTTTGGTCTTCACCCCGAGCGGCGGACGCCTGCGCGACACCACTGTTATGACTGGTGATCAGATTTAACCCTTAGAATGGAAAACCTTTTATAAAGGAGCTAGAACTGGCGGGCTAATCTACTGTAACTACACTCAGACCGTCATTCTGATTACCTTAGTTTTGTAGCACAATATATATGAGTACAGATGATTACATGTACATGAAACCACAAATGTTTGGAAGTAATAATTAGCAATAATTATAAGTAATAACTTATAATTAGTTGTTTTGAGGTTATAACTACTAGTTACAAAATTACTTTTCAGGCATAATGAGTACAGTAACATCTTCATTGCTTAAGTGTAGAGCCATGGTTCACAATGTGGGGCACATGCCCCACTGGGGAGGGTATTTTTAAAGAGGCAATTCAAGCTTGTTTAGACCACATTAATGGCCTTTTAGGCATCCTCCACATGAATAGGAGCTCATTTTTTGAATAATAAGAATTATATGTTGGGGGAGGGTTGTATCAGGATTTTAGAGATACTTAGGTAGATACTTAGGTGGGGCATGGTCAAAACAATGTTGGGAACCACTGGTGTAGAGTAAATCCTAGTTAGTTTCAAAAATTACTTTTAGAGGGCATTTTAAGTCATAAAGGTTTGTGCAATTCTCCAGGAACCCATTCCACCTATTGTTTGGTTTTTTCTTTTGAATTGTATAAACATTTTCAAAACACAATATCACAATTAACCTGTAGAGCAGGGGTGGCCAACATTTTTATGCCGCAGGCCTGACCACGCCCCTGGACAGCTAAGCAGGACAGACCATGCCCCCCGGAAGCAGGTGCATTTATGGCTGCTGTAAATGCGCCCACTTCTACATTTATTATAGCCATGGGCATGTTTGTGCATGTGTGGGGACATTTTATGGCTGACGTAAACACGTCCACTTCCACTTCCCCTGCTGTAGAGAAACCAGAGAGCATTTCCCTGTATTTTGGTGACATGTTTAAAACAGCAATGCAAAATGTTAAATAATACTCAACACAATAAAACATTAACAGACTCAGAAGAATGCCAAAAATAATGACAAACTGAATACTGAGAAAAAATGAGTGTTGTGTTTTAGCCAGGCATGCTGCCAGCAGTATCCTTGTCAAGGCCCATTAAGCATACAAAACAAGTTGAATTGCCAGGTTATCAAAAGCCAGTCCATTTTACAGTGCACCGAGGGCAGCAGAAGTATAACAAGGTCAGTGTCCAAACAGCCAAGTCGATACAGAAAGCCACTTACAAGGAGGCAAGCAATAAAGAGATTTACAGATGAGCACAAATGAGGCAAAACCAGTTGCATCACAAACCATTCTTGATGGTTCCAGCAAAGCAAAGGGGACTGTGGAGGTTCTTTGTGAAGCTTGGCTAGAAGACTTCCCTGCTTCAAAAGTATCCACTCCATCCCCAGGTGGGACCTGCTTCCTTTGAGTTTCTGCTTGGACACCCAGAATTGTTTGTGTTTTCTGGGGCAGAAGGGCCTTTCATCTGCTCTACTGTCCCATTCCTCCTCAGCTGACCCCCTTCATTCTGGCCCTCTTCTGAGGAGGACTGATCCGGGAAAGGCATGACAATGAGAAGCACAACACAATTACTTTTATCTGTAGTGTCCCAAGCTTTGGCAAGCAGCCAAGATGGCACAGTGGAGTGATTAACATATCAGACTAGAACTGGGAACATCCAGGCTCAGAACCTCATCAGCTATGAAACTCTCTGGATGACCTTGGGCTAAAGTCTTTTCCTCTCTCAGCCTGAACTATCTCCCATGGATACTATAAAACTAAAGGAGAAAGCAAACATCATGAATCCTTGCCTGTGGTCCTTGTCTAAAGAGGATGGAAATAAATATAGAATTTAATTCCTTTCCCGTCTATATCAAGGGTGAAATTTTTAGATGAAGGTAAAAGTAAAGGTCTTCCTTGCTCGAAAAACTGTCACATCTGACTTTAGGGGATGGTGCTCATCTCCATTTACAGCCAAAAATCCAGCACTGTCTGTGTGCAGACATTTTTGTAGTCATGTGGCAGACATGACTAGACACCAGAGTGCATAGAACACTGTTACCTTTCCTAGTGAAGTTGTATCTATTCATCTACTTGCAATTTCTTGCTTTTGAGCTGTGGGTTGGCAGGATCTGGGACAGATGACAGGAACTCACTTGGTCACACAGCACTCCAGTCTTGAACTGCTGGCCTGCCAACCTTCTGGTCGTCAAGCTCAGCATCTTAAAAGTTTTAGATGTAAGCAAATCCCATAATTTTCTTTTGGGAGTTCAACCTGAAAGGCTGATACCTTGTCAGGGCCTGAGGCAGCTAGCAACTCTGATTAGACTCATAGCTGCTGAGGCCCTGATGAACTCCACCTGAGAGCCTGAGATAGCTATTTATTTATTTATTTGTTCGCTATACAGTATAGGAACTATCCAGTGGTGGGTTGTCAAAATTTGTATGACCCCACCTTGACATCATCACAGTGTGGGCAGAGCTAACATCATGACATCATGATGTCATGGGTGGGGCCAAAGAAAAATAAAATAAAAATAAAAATAAGCACACACACACACACACACACACACACACACACACACACACACACACACACACTTTCTTACCTGTTAGTATAAGTGCCTGGGCAGCACCATGTTGCAAGATGGATATGGTCATCATACCGGTTCTCTAGGATAATATGCCTTAATATAAATATAAAACAGCTGTACCTCCTTAAGGGTTCTCCAATTGGAACAGCAATTGGAACAGCACAGGTGTAGCTTATTGATGAGGTAACTCCAAGACTTTGCTTAAAAACCCCAGGTCTGCTGGCCACCAGGCCTGCCGGTCGCCAGGCCTTTTTAGGAACTGTGGTAGTACGTCAATATAGGTAAAGGTATTAAATGCACATTAAAATACACACAGACACACCACATCCAAAGGTGAGTCACTAACCCTGGGGAGCAGGCTGTAGGGAGCTTCAGGCTAGCAGCTTCTCTTCCTCCTCCCTGCTTGGGAGGATAGCAAGGAGGCCATGCATACGCGCCAAGCACTGTAGGCGTGCATGCATACCAAGTGCTTCACTTGCATGCGCAGTGGGGGAACCAGCGAAAAGGTAAGCACCGAAGGTGGTTCCCCCCAAAAGCTGCTGCCAGTTCTCCGGGACACTGGGAAAAGTTACTACTGGTTCTGACAAACTGGTGTGAACCTGTTGCATCCTATCACTGGAACTATCTCTCCCCCCTCAGCAAAAAGGACTCCTGGACTTGGTGTTGTGGCTCATGTTGACCTCTTTCCTGCCTTGTTCCAATCCTGAAGGTATCCTGCTCTAGTTGCTTCCTTGTTTGTTTGACTTCTGTCCTGCTTGGATTAGGTCTCCTTTACTGGACCGACCTTGTTCCCCTGTCTGGGCCTGGCTTTGACCTTGGATTTGGATTAAGACTTGGATAAGGGTTGCTTTTGATGCTTAGTTTGTGCCCTGGTTCCTGAAAGCTGTGTTTCTAGTCCTGGACTCTTGCTCACCTGGGAGAAAGGCCTCAACTAGAACACCTCCATCCAACCTTTCTGTTTCTGTCCCAGTAATAAATGGGTCCATTTTTTCTGGATAGCAAGCTAGGCAGAGTTAGACCTAGCTCAACCGCAAATCCTTCCAGTTAAGGCTTTTCTCCCACATGAGCCACATTTAGGTGTCTACCTGTCACACAGATCTCCCATAATTATGGCATTTGTAGTAAAAGAAATAATAAGCCATCCCTTTCCCAAAATGCTGAGGAAAATTGTACTACTTCCCTCCTGCTCTGGCTTTCTAACTATGTACCACTATGGCCTGCTATTCCTACAGTGTTTTCTTCACTACAATTAATAGCAAGTGATGTACACCACAGAAAATTGCTGCTTGGCAAATGGGTGTCCGTATTCACCTCATATCTCACCTGTGTTTTCAGCAACTAGCCAAGCAATACAGCAGCCGAAACCTTAGATTTTTGGTCTTTAATTTCAGCTGATTGGCTGACACAGCAAATATGCTGAAATGATTCTATTATCCTATTTGCTGGTGTATAAGACCCACTTTTTTCTATTAAAATACACTGGGAAAATGGGGTGCATCTTGTATTGTATATAGTGGCCTATAGAGGCTATTTAGGTAATAATGTGGTTTGTCTTATACTGCAATGCATCTTATATGCCGGCAAATACAATATATAAAATGCCTGGGATGGTGTTGAGGGATGCAAAATTCAAAACTAGAAAGTCAGTAAATAATCCTCTATAAACTATTGCAACTTTTTTATTTTTGAAATAATATATTTACCTATAAAACCCAAATATTCTGTGATTCTTATGTTGACAAATTGCAGTTTGTAGTGAATGAGGGTCAATAAATGCGACCACTCACATTTTGATCCATGGGAAGAAAAAGCTTTAGTACAACAAAAGAGATTAGCTGGAAAACCAACAGCAGCAGAGATTAATGTTCACTGTAGGGAAAAGCCAAATCATCATCATCATCATCATCATCATTGAACTGCAGAGCTGGAAGGAACTCTATAGATCATAAAGTCCTTACCCTGTCAAGCAGGCAAATTGGGGAATTGAGCTCTCACCAAGATACTGTACCTCAGCTACCAAAGTATCCAGCAATTTATTTATCCAATGTCAGTGCAAATCTCAACTCTTGCTATGGAAGTTTAAATAAATAAAATGCTAAAATCTTATAAAATGGTTACACATGTCAGCACCTTCTTGTGGGGTAATTTAAAAAGAGGGAGTATTATTGGATGCTGTTGTTTAATTTGTGGTGATGGGAGAGAGGGTGATAATATTGTTAAGGTTCTTTTGAGGTTCTTTGTTGTATTTTAAATACATTGTTTTAATATTCAACATTTTTAGAAGAAGAATAAGCTATTACATTTTTAATAATTTATGAGCTGCCTCAAGTCCCTTTATTGGAACAAAGGCAGCAAAAAGGAGGAAAGGAAGTCAAGCAAACTAAATTTTTGAAGTGGTAGCCATGTTAGTCTGTACAAGCAAATCAGACAGGAAATAAAACAACAACAAAAGACAAATTAATTGTGACACCTTAAAAACTAGCTCCCATATTTTAAATGTTAGCTTTCATGAATAAAGTCTGCTTCTTCAGACAGAAGAGTGAGACTTCGTGATCAGGCAGGGACATAGAGGTACACAATGGCTCCATATAATTGCAAATCAGTGTGTCTTTTTACACTGACCAAAGATTCCTGATTGATATTCATATTTATTTCAGCGAAGCTTGATTCTGTGAAGTGGAAAATGGTTGGTAGACAGATGCAAAATAATCAATGTGGCATTACCTGATTGGCAATGAGTTTACCTTTCAGACTTTGCATTTAGAATTTACTAAATTGTTTGAAAATTAACAATGGTGTGAATTGACCTAGGCTGCAAGTACTTCCTTTGTTCTGTGAGATGGCCTGAGGCTAAAGATAACATGTGTGTGATGAACATGAATCACTGACCACACTTATGAAGTTTGGTCTGTAAAGATGGTATGGGAAATTACAACATATAACAACATAAATCAGGGGCTCCTGACCTTTTCAAGGTGGGGGCTGGGTCACACTCTCTGAGTAAGCTTCAAGGGCCCAATGGCCATTTTGTTCTGCCTGCATGATTTATTTTTATTTATTATTCGCATTTAATATCCCGCCCCAATCGGGAAGACCCGACTCTGGGCGGCTTACAACATACATTACCGTCATAGGTAATGGTCATAACAATATATATATATATATGATAGGGGTGGCCAATTTCTCCCAACAGCTTCAAAGGGGTAGACATTTTATTTCTTGAATGCCCTTAGAGGGGTGGGGTGGGGGAACATGAAATGGTGCCACGAGCTGGATCCGCCCCATAGGCCTCAGGTTGGGAACCCCTGACCTATACTAACAGTAAAGTTACTCTCTTCCCCATTGCAGAACAAAACACCGACACCAGGTTTTGGAGCAGAATAAGGGACAACACTTTATTAAATTCCAACCACCCTTTCCTGCAATGGGACCTATGTAGTGTGGGGGTCATGGAGTGGAGACAGGGATTCCACCTTACCCCTCCTCCTGCTCCCTCTTTAGGAGAGTCCAAAGCCCCAAGAGTATGCTGTCCAAGGACAGCCCAGTCCCAGCCGGCCAACTCAGGTTAAATTTGACTGACCGCCCTCACCCAAGCCTCAGGACCTTAGGTGGGCAGCACTGTCAGCCGGCCACCAGTACATCTCCATCCTAGGACTGAATCTCGGAATTCTAGTACCCCAGATATTGGGCACCCTGGGGTCAGCTCCTGAAGTATCCTGAGACCTCACTGATGCTATGATCTTCCCATACTACCCACCTTCCGAAAGAAGCCAGAAAGCAGGAAGGAGTGGCCTTTAAGGCTTTCTCTCCATCCCCCTTTAGCCCAATAACAAGCCCCTAATTGGGACCCTCTCACTAAGGGGATAAACGGGAAGGGGCAGCAAAGATCCCCCACCTGGCAGCTGCGCACCTCAACAGCAGGTGCCCTTTCAGCTGCTGCTTCGCCAAGATTATATTAGAAGGCTCTGATTTGTTCTGTCTTGTGAGATGGCATAGGTCCATGATGGCGAACCTTGGCACTCCAGATGACTTTAGACTTCAATTCCCAGAAGCCCAAGTACCCTGTGAATCCACACAAATGGGTTTACTGTGATTCATCTGTCCCAGGTACGGGCATGTTTTACTTCTACTTCCAGGAGCAGTAAACCCATTCGTGTGGCTTCACAGGGTGCTTGGGCTTCTGTGAATTGAAGTCCAAGATCATCTGGAGTGCCAAGGTTCACCATCATGATCACAGGTTGTGATAAGGTTTCTTAGTTACACTGCCTTGTCTTTACAAGTCTCTATTGCAGACTTACTGAAATCTAAAATCAAGGAAAGAATATTCTGTTTTTACCCCAAGCTGTCAAAATACCATCAAAACATTTTTAAATTAAAAAATAAACTATGGTCTTGCCGCTTCCTTGTTGTTACTATCTCTGCTATTTGAATACATTTATTTCTCATCTGAGATATTTTTTTAAAAAAAATTGCTGTTAACCCTCCAAAGAGAACAAATATTATATAGATTTAAATGAAGAATAAGTGTCTCAATCAAATCAATGGATTGGGTGGTCTATTAGTCCAGTGAAAATACCTTGCATACTGCCCTGCTAGACAATTCCTTCAACCTTCTCTAATTTTAACCAAGGAATAAAAATATCTTGTCCCTACTATATAGCACTAATGAATCAAAATGCATTCTAGCTATGTGCTCTTGCAAGGAGAGGTATATCCCTGCTGAGGAAAGGTACCTTTCTGCATACAAATTTTCCATATTTTATATAAGAACCAAAGCCACATAGGAAAAAAAGATGTGAATTCATGCTCTCCCCTGCCCCCCAAAGGGGAGAGCAGGATGTAGCCTTTCAAAAGACCAGTTTATGTAATTTGACTTTGCCAGATGATCTGGTTTGACTTGCTCCTCTAAGTGCACGTCCATGTGGCCCTGTGTATGGCACAGTATAAAACACTTAAGAAAGTTGTTATTTTCATTTTGTCCTACATCCAAAAGATTCAGACATGAAGGGTTTATTTTCTCCCAAATGTAAAGCAATTTCCAAATTTCACCAAATTCTCTATCAAGATTTCTGATGTCTGAACTCTCCCCTTAGAGTCCCACATAATATAAAGACCTCCAGAAGAATCACAACTGACATTTCTCTCAATGAAATGTGAAACCCCAGAATTAAATCAGACGTTCATTTCCAATCATATCAAAATTTGTCTGGTTATCAAGATAAAAGCGCTTGAAATAATTCAAGGCAACATCAGATTGTCGATTGGTGCAAGTGTAAGTTACAGTACTTCTATGAACATAAATGAGCTTCACAATTGTGAAGACATTGAGATTCTTGTAGCTATAAAAACTGTTGGCAAAGGTACTTGAAATATCTGAAAACTCAACTTAAATTGTCGGTAAATGCTTAAGTCATATTTCAATCCAAAATACAGGAGCAGGGAAGTAAAAATGCATAAAAGTAGCTTTAAACATAACAGACTTGTTATAAAATGTCAGGATCAGAAATTTAAACGCATAAAAATACAATAAAACTATAAAAATAATATGTATGAATGTGTAGTGTATATTCTAAAAACATTGGCGCTTCTAGGCCAATAAGGCAATAAATTTAAAAATGCTTAAGATGCATGTGCAGTATATAAAGTGCTTGGTGAGAAAAAGCTTATACAAAAAGACTAGTTTAGTAGTTCACTGAAGCCATGTCTATTGACGTCTATGGGAGAAGAAAGTCTATGCTTTCTTTGCTACACGTTGCTGGATTTGTCCATATCAACATATCCTCATTATAGTGCTATGATGTTTTGCTCCACAGATCCATTGGTGTACCTCCTTGTGCTTGTCTATCTTTCTGTCCACTATTCATGCCCAGAAATCAACCTTGCCTGTCTTTTGACTGCCAAGTATTATGACCTTGTTTCTAAGCCCAAATAGATAGCAGCTTTGAAACACTACAGTAAACAAAATACCTGGGCAAGTTTCACTTTAAAGAGAGACCCATTTTTAAGATTAATTTCCATTATACCCACTTATTATTTTTGTACTCTGGAAATGCTCCAGAGTAGATGTCGAATTTTACTTTTTAAAATTTTTACTTTTTTAAAAGTAAAATTACCAGAAAGATTGAATAACTAAATTCAACAGATTGAGCTATTTCTAGCATGGAGGGGAGTTTGTTATAAATGATTATTGTATAAGCATTTAGGGGCTGCAGTGGCTTAGTGGTTAAGAAGCTGAACTTGACTGGAAGGTTGGCAGGTCAGCAGTTTGAGGCCTGAGTACTGCACAATGGAGTGAGTTCCCATCCTTGTCCCAGCTCCTGCCAACCGAGCAGTTCGAAAGTGAGAATTTGCAAGTAGATAATTAGGTACCACTTCGGGGGGAAGGTAAACAGCATTCTGTGCTCTCTGGTGTTTAGTCATGCCTACCTCATGTTCACGGAAAAGTCTGCAGACACAGACAGTGCTGGCTCTTTGGCTCTAAACAGAGAAGAGCACTGAATGCTAGAGTTGGATATGACTGGCTTTCTAGAAGGGCAACCTTTACCTTAGACTAGAGAAAAGCAGAAAATACACAGGACGTACGTGGGTGGAGCATTATGCTTTGCCTACTTTCAATAGGATGCTGACAAAATATATATTAAAATCTATATTAAAATTTAAAATAACTAGAATTAAACATCATTTTAGAAACCATCAGTTTTAAAAGCACAGCACCCACCAATTTCTTCCTGAACTTCCTCCAGTCAATTGATAAAAAAGTCAGGAAAAGAGGAGCAGCAGAACAAATCAGCCCAAGAAGTTGTTATGCCCTTGGTGGGCTTCCATAAGTAAATCTCTGAAGATACACAGCTCATTGGCCCTGCGTGCATGATGGGGGCGCCCTGTACATTAAATAGGAACTACACATAGCACTTCCGAGTGTGTCAGAGGGAGTGGTGGGCCACATGAAATGGTGCCATTGGCCACATCTGGCCCACAGACCACAGGTTGATAACCCCTGATTTAAACTCTGCAACCCTGACACACTGCTTTGAGAAATGTCTTAAAAGCTTTAAGAGTTAATGTCTAACTTCTAGTCCCTCTAGTAGAAGTCCTTTACAGAACCTTCTTTTCAACCTGAACATAAAGAAACAGCCCATCATTCATACCTGAGTGAAAAAAATAACCTGTTTGGTGACAAAAATAACAATATGAAAGAATGATGTTTGTCAGCTAATTGCTCGTAGAGATCTTCTTGCAGTGCTTTTGCCAATATCTACATTTTTATTTTATATGCATACGTTTGGCCGTGAAGCCTTACAAACTGCAAGGATGTCTTTCAGATGCACAAGCCTGCCGCAGTATTTATCTCCTAAGGAATCTTGTCATTAGAGCAAAACTTTCAAATGAGCTGCCAGCTTCTATTAATAATTAATGGCAAAAAAAATGCTAGCACTTTGAGAGGCTGCTTCAAGTCTGGCTTGTTCCATTTAAAGTTTGAACAGTTCTGTATTTACCGTAATGCCACCTTTCATCCCTTAATGTCAGCCTCGAAGGCTGATACACAACGCATGACACAGCGTTACATGTATCTTTTGGGAGGCGAAATTCTTCAGCCAAGGAGAAAATGGGGAAGATTGCTTCTCTCTAAAAGCCTTTAAGATTCTAGGGCAGGGGTGTCCAAACTATGGCCCAAAGGCTGGATCCGGCTCCTGACACCAGTTTATCTAGCCCACACAATGATGGGATGTAACAGGTTTGCACCCGTTCACCAGAACCAGTAGTAACTTTTCCCAGTGTCCCGGAGAACCGGTAGCAGCTTTTGGGGGAACCACCTTCGGGGCTTACCTTTTCACTGGCTCCCCCACTGCACATGCGCACCAAACACTTGGTGTGCATGCACACCTACAGAGCTTGGAGCGTATGCACGGCCTCCTTGCTGTCCTCCCAAGCAGGGAGGAGGAAGAGAAGCTGCTAGCCTGAAGCTCCCTATAGCCTGCTCTCCAGGGTAAGTGACTCACCTTTGGATGTGGTGCATCTGTGTGTACAATCAAACCTCGCATAAAGAGCGTTTCGCTTAAAGAGAAACTCGCTTAAAGAGCAGAATTTTCTCTGAATGTTCGCTTCGCTTAACAAATAAAACCAACCAAAAACTCGCTTAACAAATAAATTGGGGTTTGCAGTCCGTCCCCCCCTTGGTCATTTACAATGATGTTTCACTTAAAGAGCAAACTCGCTTAAAGAGCAATCTTGTGGAACGCATTATGCTCTTTAAGCGAGGTACAACTGTATTTTAATGTGTATTTAATACCTTTACCTATATTGACGTACTACCACAGTTCCTAAAAAGGCCTGGCGGCCTGACTTGGGGTTTTTAAGCAAAGTCTTGGAGTTACCTCATCAATAAGTTACACCTGTGCTGTTCCAATTGCTGTTCCAATTGGAGAACCCTTAAGGAGGTACAGCTGTTTTACATTTACATTAAGGCATATTATCCTAGAGAACTGGTTAGGCAAAGACTTAGTACCTAACTTCTTTAACTGTTGAAAAGTTGAAAAGTGCCAAAATGAAGCCATCTTGTGGTGAGTTCATTCTGTAGTTCCTTCCATCTTTCCTAGTGTGAGAAAGATTAGCCAGAATAAGCTTTAAGCTCTGGTTTAAAAGCTCTGTTTGATTTGTGTTTGGGGTGGGTGCATTTTAATGTATTATTTATTTATTTATTTAATTTATTTACGGGTTTGTGTTGTGGGTGGGTAGGTGGGTTGAGGTGTGTGTGTGTGTGTGCATGCTTATTTTTATTTTATTTTTTATTATTACCGTATTTGCTGGTGTATAAGACGACTTTTTCACCCTGAAAAACATGCCTCCAAGTTGGGGGCAGGGGTCGTCTTATACACCAGGTGCACTTCAGTTGGTGTCAGGAAATGACACATTTTCTCATGTTTCCCAAGGTTTGCAAATTGCAGTTTCCAAATAGGCCTCAGAAATCCTTTGTCTCTCTCTGTATGCCTCACAAGACTGTCACGAGATGGCTTGTTGACATTATAGTGTTTCTGCGTTCCCATCTCTTCAGAGTGTTATGTCTCTACATGGATGTAAACAATCCATTGTTTTGAGAATATTTTTCTCTGTTACCTGATTGACTAAAGCTAACCCATCTGACCGCAGATCCTTCATTTTGCAGAGAAGTTAGGCAGTTTGTCTCTGTTTCTCTATGGGCTAACATCCTTTGCCTGGGGGCTATGCCTTTTTGCTTCTTCAAAATGGTTACTTAGAGTGATTGGACTGTTTATTGGACTGACTTATGCTACTGACTTTTATGCTTTATGAACCTGATCAATTTACCTGATCCATAAACTTTCATTGCTTGAGCAACGTGTCTTCGTTGGACTAAAAGGGTAAGAGAAGCATTGCATTCACACACAAGCCTCTGAACACGCTACCTGTTTAAACCTCCTTGTAGTGTGAGAAGCAGCTAAGGGCTGTAAAGCTTTATTGCTGGCCAGCCTGCCCTCTGGGGGCTTTGGTTAAGGAGGTTTCCAGAGCAGAGGGGGCTGGCTGGTACGTGACAGTTGGGATAGACATAGCTGGCCATAGTGGCCTCCTGATGCTCGCCCACCTCATTCTACATACCATCCAGATGAAGAAAGAAGCTCTACATTACAATTGTGTCTCCCTTTCAAACTGGTGGGGGAAAAGAAAGGGTTTCATTTACTGGTACCTTCTGCCCTTATATCTGCTCTGCCCAAAATGGAGGAAAAAGCCATGCTTCTTTTTTGCAGGGGAAGCAAGAGGTTAGGCTAGAGCAACACTTCCTGCCCAATCACTTTACCTGCAGCGCCACCACTGGTGGGTGGTGCAAGTACAGTTCTTTTTTTTAATTAATTTTTATTAGGTATATTAAAAAAAACAAGTACAGTTCTAGAAATTCAATAAAATAAATAATATTACTGTATTTTAATTACTGAAACTCACTAGCAGTTGCTACATTTCCCACTCTTGGCTTATACTCAGGTCAATCTATTTTCCTGGATTTCATGGTCCAAATTAGGTACCTTGGGTTATATTCAGGTTGGCTTATATTCATGTATATATGGTAGATAAATAAGTATCACTTTGCATTTGTACTGTTTTATGTTTACTGTACATGTTTGATAACATACAGCCTTGTGACAGTTTTTCTGCATGTCATAAGCATTTGAATATAAATTAACATGTTGAAATCAAATCTGATGTTCTTTTACATTTTATTTGGTGTGTGGAAGGTGTGCGGAAGAGGGGGTGGTCTTATACAGCGAGTATATAACCAACTCTATATTTTGAGTGGAAATGTTGGGGGGTCGTCTTATACACCCAGTCGTCTTGTACACCGGCATATACGGTATTTATTTTTTTCTTTGGCCCCACCCACAACATCATGACGTTGGCTCCCCCCACGATGTCATGACGTCATGATGTTAGCTCTCCCCACACTGTGATAACGTCCTGGTGGGGTAGTAAAATTTTTGACATTCCACCACTGAGCCCACATCACCCTTGCCGCTCCTGGAAGCAGAAGTAAAATGCACCCATATGGTGCGGGCTAGCTGAATTGGTGTCAGGGGCCGGATCTGGCCCCCAGGCTGTAGCTTGGGAACCTCTGGTTTAAGCAGAGATAATGGCAGCCTAAAAATCTATCTAATCCTGTTGCAAAACAGATTGCAAGACACTTTCTTACTTCTGCTTCTGGTGGAAGGAACCATGTGCCCGGCCCGCTGAATCATATGACCGGCCCATAGCCCATAGTTTGTGTGCCAGGGTGAGAAGCCTGAAACTATGAGAACATGTGTTGTAATACTGTATTATTGTATTCTGTTTTTTTAATTGAATTATATATATTGTATTGGATTGTGTGTATTATATTATTGTGTATTTATTGTTCTGGGTTGATCTAAATTGTGATGATTTTTAATGATGTTATTTGATCATGTGTAATTTGTAACTGTATCTTGTATCCCTGTAAGCCGCCCAGAGTTGCTTTTGTGAGAGGGTGCGGCATAAAAGTCTAAAAATTAAATTAAATTAAATTAATAAAAAGTTTGGGCACCTCCGTTCTAGGGCTTTTTTTAAGTTCAGATTTGCATATCTGCTCTCCTCAAAGGTGACTTTTGATCTCTACAGAAAGTTAAATTATCACAACATCATTTCCAGAAGGAGAGAAAGGAAGGTCAACATGATTCTGAATACAAAGAATGGTTAGCACATAAGGTGTTAAACTGTTGCCCTCACTTGATAGCACTTCATTCAAAATCACAGCCTCCTGAAAATGCTATGGTGGAAGGAAGGAAGGAAGGAAGGAAAGAAGGAAGAAAAACCAGCGGGGGGGGGGGGATATGAGAGAGCATTGCCTAACACCAACATTTCACCTAAATCTTTAATGCTTTAATCACATTTCTTATTTGGCTATCCCAGGTGGAATGTTTTAACATGAATCCTTCTTCCTCTCAGATAAGGTTCCCATATTTTTATTTTATTTTTTGCTGTGGGGAAGTTAGTCACCAGCTGCTGTTAATTATGAAAGAGAACAAAATGCTACTAGTGGAAAATGTGTATGTTCCCAGTAGCACATATTAACTTTAATGTGTTTTGACAAGCAGGCGTGAGAAATCATTAAAAAAAAAGAAAAGAACAAGAGCCAAAAAAGAGGATTGCTTTTGGAGAAAGTGCTCCAATCAAGACAAAGAATAGATTTGAGTTGAAGCTCTAAAGTTAAATTGATTGTGGGAATCTATGTGATGTTAAATGACCATCATGATCAGATATTGGGAGCAGGAATGACTTACCCTATATACTATAGGGTTTCTAGCCTCCAAAATTCGGGGTTTCTAGCCGCCAAAATGAGGTCTAAGAATGAGACTAGACTTATACTCGGGTCAGCAAAACACTCAAAAACATACCCTCACAAATGTCTAAATTAATTAATTTCACCATATTTTAATGTATTTTAATTATTGAAACTCACTAGCAGCTGCTGCATTTTCCACCCCCAATTTATACTTGGGTCAATCTATTTTCTTAGTTTAACAGGTCCAAATTAGGCAGTAATTTTTTTTAATCCCACCACTGGGCAGGCATGACTAGATCGCACACCCAGTCACATGGCCACGCCCACAGAGTAGGTCATGCCCACAAAGTAAGCCACACCCACAAAGTAGGCCGCACCCACAGTGTGGTAGTAAAAAAATTTTTGGAGCTTACCACTGACTTGGCTTCTCCCTCTTAGTAAGGGTGGGGGAGAGAAACTACCTTGTATTATCTATTCCCTGTTTAGATCTGAGCCTTTGCATTCTTAGTCTCTAATTGTCTTGGGTCTCACTCTTGAATTTACAACTGGGTGGAGCTCAGACAGCTCTTTATTGAGGCATTTACTTGTTCACTGTATCTGAACCCTACACAGACCTGGGAATGTATCTGGTGATCATGTTGCTTTTTCGTAACCTTCTTAGGAGAGGTACAGAGCACCTATACATACAGAAAGTATAGTAAAACCTCACACAAAGAGTGCCTCGCTTAGAGAGTAACTCGCTTAAAGAGCAGAATTTTCTCTGAATGGTCACCTCGCTTAACAAATAAAACCAAACAAAAACTCGCTTAACAAATAAACAAGGTTTCACAATTATCCCCTCCCTCCCCCGGCCAGAAGTCACAATTGGTCACTGACAATGGTGTTTCACTCAAAGAGCAAACTCGCTTAAAGAGCAATCCCATGGAACGCATTATGCTCTTTAAGCGACGTACCACTGTAATCTAAACAGCAAGTTATGGGTAACAAAATGATAGATAGATAGCCTGACCATGTTTTCCTAGCTTTACCTTTCCTAGATGTATGTGCAGATTACTACTCTTTGGTTTCTCACATTTCTGAAGTCACTTCCTTATTTGCTTTATTTTCCATCTTAGAGGAAGAACTGGGGCTTCTATAACCATGTTTGCAGATACTTTTATTCTTCTCTAACTTAAATTGATTCCCTAATAGCAGAGACTCTCTCTGAAAAACATTTCAAAATAGGATAAAATATGAAATGGATTTCAAATCAGTGAAAAAGGAGATATAGATTACTTATTACATGGCTAAATGTTGTGTATGTGTGAGGATCTAAAACAGTGTTTCCCAATGTGGAGCTCATACCCCACAGGGAGATTTCAATTTCCAGAAGGCGAAGTCAGTACATTGGCTTTGGGGAATTGACTTAGGCTTCTGGGAATTGAAATCGAAAAACAAAAGGTTGGGAAACATTGCTCTAAATGGTTCTAATGATAGTAGGGAGATAAGAATAATAAAAAAAGATGACACAAAAATATCACTTGCTAATTGATAAACTAGTGCTAAAGAACTTTTAAAAAAAGGAAAAATTGCTGATAAATTATATAAAAAAAAAGCATTTGAGTCTTTGTTGCACAGGTGGAGTAAGGCCTGCCTAAAATATTTAGGAATATCTGGCAAAAATGTTCAGATGTTTCTTAAGTAAACAATATTCGGTGCAACCGACTCAGGGCGGCTCACAAAACTTACACATATAACATTTCATAAACATCAACAGTATAATCAACAATATGTTATGCAATCCCAATATATCACAATACATTAGTACCCCGGATAACGTTATGACTTGGTTCCACAAGTCCCGTCGTTATCTGGTTTTTGACGTTGTGCGATACATTGATCACACAATGTTAAAAAAAGCCCTGGACCCAGCGGTGTGTGTGTGTCAGAGACCCCAAAATTGGTTTTAAAAAATGGATGTTTTTTTTACCAATTTTGGGATCTCTGACACCCCCGCCGCCGCCGCCGCCGGGTCCAGGGAGGTGGGGAGACCCGATCCAAGCTGTTTCCAAAGTTCCCCCACCTCCCTGGAGGCTGCAGCAAGCCAAAATGTCAGGATTTGAATCCCAACATTCTGGCTTGCTGCAGCCTCAAAGAGGGTGGGGGAACTTCAAAAATAGCGCGCATCAGCTCTAGGGAGGTCGGGAGACCCGATGCGCGCTAATTTTGAAGTCCCCCCCCCTTTGAGGCTGCAGCAAGCCAGAATGTCGGGATTCGAACCCTGACATTCTGGCTTGCTGCACTGGCTGAGGATGTCGGGGAAGCCCAGAAACAGCTTGGATTGGGTCTCCCCACCTCCCTGGACCCCGTGGGGGGGGGGTTCAGAGACCCCAAAATTGGTAAAAAAAACATCCTTTTTTTTTTTTTTTACCAATTTTGGGGTCTCTGACCCCCCCCCCCGGGTCCAGGGAGGTGTGGAGACCCGATCTAAGCTGTTTCTGGGCTTCCCTGACGTCCTCAGCCAGTGCAGCAAGCCAGAATGTCGGGATTCGAACTCTGACATTTTGGCTTGCTGCACTGGCTGAGGACGTCGGGGAAGGCCAGAAACAGCTTGGATCTGGTCTCCACACCTCCCTGGACCCGGCAGGGGGGTCAGAGACACCAAAATTGGTAAAAAAAACAACAACGTCCATTTTGATGGAAAAGATGATGGCAACTTAACTTGAGCATGACTAAAACTGGGAACCATCAAGAAAGAAACCAAAGGTTTGACTTTTGCAGTACATAAACAGGCAATCCAAACTAATTCTATGAAAGGTAAATTCAAGGAATTACTGCAAGCATCAAATGTTGGCTCAGACAAGAAAAATGTGAAACAGTGTCACCCCTGAACTGGAATGCTCAAAAATTATGCAAACAGAACTACAAAGCAAGACACGACATAGTTACAAATTAATATACAGGTCACTATGTAAAGAATACAATCTGCGAACATCCAACAATTTATGGGAATATAAAGTAGAGGTGTTTGAAAATGATCAAGTTAAGAGCTTGTGTGATTTTGGGATCCTAACTTACAGACACCTTAAGTATACTAATAAAATGGGAAAAAATGTCTGGATAATTGACACTGCAATTCCAGAGGATGTCCTAAATGAAATTAGGGAATTAGAAAAATTAATATATAGATAGATAGGCTTGTCAATAGAAATAACAGGATTATGGATGAAACACACTTCAGTGGTCCATATAGGCATTAGGTCACTGGGAACAATGCTGAAGAATTTCATTAAATAGTATAACCAACTGCAAATCTCTAAAATAACCCTATTGGAAATTCAGAAGACAGTGTCTTTGGGAACAGCATATATCTTAAAACCCTCTTTAATAGATGCTTAGGTTTAGGGTTAAAACTTACATCTGTTATATTAGTTTTGACTGTGTTTTGTATATAATAGCAATAGCAATAACTTTACAGAGTTTTCTAGAAATATAATATAGTATATTATATTTCACACTGACTTGGGATCTAGTCTGAAGTGTTGAATTAGCCTCCAGACTGAATTGGGAGACTCAGCACAGCTCTGATGATAAAAATAACACATATATGGGGAAGAAAAATCCTTGACCCAGACAAGAGTAAGAGTTTAACTGTTGCAAGGATGGAAGGAATGCTTCCAGTATTACCATTTATGAATACAGCAAGATAGCACCTTGAAAAACTGGTAGCCTCAGTGCAAATTCTCTTTTCCAGTGCAAGAAGGAAATAAGGAACATTTTTTGTTTAAATCAAGTTTCTGCAATTTATGCAAATTATCTGTAAAAACTACTGTCTTTTCTGTTTGTGAAACAAAACAAATAAGCATAAAGCATAAAGGTTTAAATGATTGAACAAAATGATACAAACAACCATCTGATGCTTATGATTTCTAAATGTTTAAGCCTTCTTAATTATTATTATTTGCAACTTGTGGGGAAACATCTCAAAAAAGACAAAGATCCTGATAATAACACAATGAAATTTATGGCCCTCTCATAGGTGATATTTAATAATAATAATAATAATAATAATAATAATAATAATAATAATAATAATAATAATAATAATAATAATAATAATAATAATAATAATAATAATAATAATAATAATAATCTTATGCAAAAGAAAGAGAAATGTACTATTTATCTCAATGACTTCCTGGATGTACTGTAGTCCTTGGGGGACTGGAATGAGAAGGGTTAGGAGGCAAAGAAATACCAACATTTCAGAGTAGAGAAAACAGTTGTCATAACACAAACAGAAATAGGGTGATAATACAGACAATCCTGCATAAATGAACTAATTAACATAGGGAATGAGACAAAAATACTTTGTCCCTGTTCAAACAAAAGGAGACAGAGGTGAAATGCTTTTTATATATTCTTGTTCAGCTGTCTCTTTTGTAATCTATCTTTGAAGTGCTTTTGTTCAAGGAGAGCCAGCTTTCAGAGACAGTATCCAAAGAATCCAAACTGTTTTTCCACTGTTTTTTGACTATTACTATTTCTGATACCAGGTTTGTATCCATTTATTATTTTGTACGGAGATTGGTATGTTTGTCTTATCTCAAATGCTGTGAGACTTTGATGGGGAAAATGTCTTATCGTATATCTCACTGGAGAATGCACAAGTCTATGAGCCCCATATGTTCTGGTTTGCAATCTTCGGTTCTGTAAATGTTTCTAGTGTGGACGTGGAGACAACTTGAGATCTATATGTGCCACAGGTTCCAGTTCCTAGGCCACTATTTCTGCGGCATTATTTTTGATGCTGGTGATAATCTTTTCAAATTGGAAGGCAATTTGTAAGAAAATACAGGACTCAGTCCCACAGTAGATAATAGAGAAGTGCCATTGTCCAGGACGCGCTGCAGATTGTTGATAATCCTGAGAGGTTTTAGCTGTGAATTGACGATGACAACAAGTGGTGTTCTGTTGTTGTCCTGTAGAAGATAATGTGTTGCTATCAGTCTGGTTCATGAGATGCACCCCCCCCCCTTCATTGACTGGGCATTCAAGTCTGAGAATTGTCTTATTTATGTTCTTGAGATTAAATTCTCCATTTGATTTTATAAGTAGATTTGATTGTGGGTTTTGTGGTATGTTCTGAGCAAAATGCAGAACCATGTAAATAAGTATAGTAGTCAGCTTCCAGTATAGGATGGTGCTCATTTGTCCATTGTGAAGCTGCACAATAGTATCTTTTGTTGTTCAGTCGCACAGTTGATTCTGACCCTTTGTGACTCCATGGATCATTGCCCACCAGGCACCTCTGTCCTCCACCATCTTCGTCAACCTGCCCAGCTCTGTGCCCATTGTGTCTACAGTACCATATAGCCATCTCATCATTGGCCGCCCCCTTCTTCTTTTGCCCTCCACCTTTTCAAGCATCAATGCTTTCTCAAGTGAATCCTCTCTTCTCATTTGATGTCCAAAGTACTTTAGCTTCATTTTTTACTATTTGACCTTCTAAGGAGCAGTCAGGCTTGATTTCTTCTAAGATCATCCTATTTGTTCTTCTTGCTGTCCAGGGCACTCTCAAAATTCTCTTCCAACACCACATTTCAAATGCATCTATTCTTCTGTACTCAGCTTTATTATGCTCCAGCTCTCACAAACATATATTGCCACCGGGAATACCATTGCCTTGACTATGCAAATTTTTGTTTGTAAGGTGATGTCTCTACTTTTAACTATGTTTCCCAGGTTTCTCATAGCTTGCCTCCCAAGAATTAGTCAGCTTTTTATTTCATGGCTTTGTTACCTGAAAAATTGTTACCTTTTAAATTTAAGGGAACCTTCCACAAGCAGGGTTGAAGCAGGAACCAAAAGACCACATAATGAGCCCCTAACTAAGAAAGGAGCCACAGACCGCTTGTTGCAATTAGAGAAGTTAACTTAGAAAATTAGACAACAAAAGGGAAAATAAGCATTAGATAGAGAAAAAGAAGAACTGTGAGGCAAAAAATATATATCCTCCATAGCACATGGCCTATATGCTATGGATATTGCCACCACAGGGCAGAACCAAAATGGAAAATGTTCAGCTGCAGGCAATGGCTCCATGTAGCTTTTAAGTGCCTGCAAAAATGGAGAAGAAAGGGACTTGTGTCAGAACCCGGTCGTCCCACTCCAGGCTCCCTCCCTTCCAGTTCCAGAGACCCAGTCTCTTTTTGGGAACTGTAGCCCTTGTCAGCTCTATGGGAGAGCTGGTCTGCAGGACTCTTACTATGCTCAGGCAATGAAGCAAATTGGGGAGGTTTGGTAGGTAGCTGTTGTGTGTGTGTGGTGTCTGCTTCTGTTGATGAAAGAGATGTGAATCTTCAAGCAAAAACAGTAGGTTTATTGATCAGGTTTCTTAAAGGATAATCCAGAAAAGCATAAATAAGTTCAGTAACATTAGTCAGTCCAAAAACAATCCATTCACTCTAGGTAATCATTTTGAAGAAGTAAAAAGGAATACAATAGAACCCCGGACAACATTATGACATGGTTCCACGAGTCATGAAGTTGTCCGGTTTTTAACGTTGTTCGATACATTGATCCAACAACGCTAAAAAAAACCTGAGAGAGGCGCTCGCACGCTGCAAAAAGGCGCACCAGCGGGAGCCTCTTCTACCAAACGGGTATAGCAATGGGCATCGCACGTCAAGGCAAGGTATCAAAGCGGGGGGTGCCACCCCCCACTTTGATCCCTTACCTTAATGTGGGATCCCCGTTTCACGCACCTGGGCAAGGGTTGGCTTTTCCAAATTCCCCCCTCCCCCGGGGGAGGGGGGAATTCGGAAAAGCCAACCCTTGCCCAGGCGTGCGAAATGGGGATCGCAAGTCAAGGCAATTGCCTTGACTTGCGATCCTCGTTTAGGAACTTTGCCTAAAACTCCCATCGCAAAGTGCCCAAACTCCCATCGCAAAGTGCCTAAACGCGGATCGCAAGTCAAGGCAATTGCCTTGACTTGCGATCCCCGTTTCGCTCACCTAAACAAGGGTCGGCTTTTCCGAATTCCCCCCTCCCCCGGGGGAGGGGGGGATTCAGAAAAGCCGACCCTTGCCCAGGAGCGCGAAACAGGGATCGCACGTCAAGGCAATTGCCTTGACGTGCGATCCACGTTGCTATAGCGTGCCCAGGAAAGAGGCGGCTTGGTTGAAATCCTCACCCCTGCGCAGGGGGAGGGAATTTCGGCTAAGCCGCTTCTTTCCCAAGCCGGGGAAACCCCGCGGAAAGGCGCCTCTCCTCTCCCGAAGTTCCGAAAGGGTAAATATCCTTATCTTTTTGGAAACTCGGGTGGCTTGCAGGCGCACGCGTGTTGGTGGGGGTTAGCGCAGGGTACGGAGGTCCCCCCGTACCCTGCGCTAACCCCCACCAACGCGCACGCGCCTGCAAGCCACCCGAGGTTCTGAAAAGTTAAGGATCTTCCCCCACATTTGATTTGCTCAGAAGTGTCCACATGGGAGAAAAGTCCACCCCTAGATTATGGTTGGCCCAGGATGTCACATGGGGAGCTGGGAGGAGTTTTGTCATGAGGTCAGCTACAGAGCCATATATGGAGCTTTCCCCAAAACACTCTTGATTGGAGATCCTCCTGAAGGAAGCCCAGCCCAGCCTCTTGTCCACCACCCTTAACAAAGGATTTCCTGCTGATTTCTCCAGGGACAAAAGATGCAATGGGGCAAAACTCAGAGAACAATCTTTCCAGGTGTGACCATTGTTTTTTGTCTCAGGAAACCTGGCTTTTTACTCTGTATTTCCTTCTCACAATGATCCATAGACAAACAAAATTAACTTTAGAAATTTTGCATCGTTATCTGATTTTAGCACTATACGATGCAGTTGTTATCCGAGGTACTAATATACTGATCTTTTCCAACCCTGTGGCCATTGTTGTGTTTTCCAAGTCTGCTGGCATATAGAATGCAATGCTCTAATTCCATCATCTTTAGGGCTTTGAATAATTCAACTGGAATACCACCATCTCCGCAAGCTTTGTTATTAGCAGTACTTGTAGGGGTTTTCTGACTTCACTCTCCAGGATGTCCAGCTCCATTTCAAAGCTCTCATCACTGTGGTTGTCAGGGGTGTTGAGGTCCTTTTTGTAAAGTTCCTCTGTGTACTCTTGCCATTTTTTCTTAATATTTTCTGCATCAGCTGAATCCCTGCCATTTTTGTCCCTTATCGTGGTCATTTTTGCTTTAAATGTTCCCTTGATTCCCCCATTTTTTTTAAAAAAAATATCTCTAGTCCTTCCCCTTCTGTTGTTTCCCTCTATTTCTTTGCTCTGTTCATTTAAGAAGGTTTCCTTATCTCTCTTTGCTCTTCTCTGAAAATCTGTGTTTAATTGATTGACTTTTTCTCTTTTGCCTTTTCCTTTTGCGTTCCTTCTTTCCTCTGCTATTTTAAGAGCCTCATCAGACAGCCACTTTGCTTTCTTATGCTTCTTTTCTTTTGGTATAGTTTTATTTGCTTTCTCCTGTATGACGTCCCGAAACTTTGTCCATAATTCTCCTAGTAATCTGTCTATTAAGTCTAAACCATTAAATCTGTTCCACACCTCCACAGTGTATTCCTTAGGGATGTTGTCAAGGTCATACCTGGGTGTCCTAGTTGTTTTTTCTTTAATCTAAGCCTGAAACTGGCAATCAGTAGATAATGATCTGAGCCACAGTCTGCTCCCGGTCTTGTTTTTGCTGACTGTATGGAACTTCTCCATCTTTGGCTGCAGATTATGTAATCAATCTGGTTTGGTGTTGGCCATCTGCTGATGTCCATGTGTAAAGTCACCTCTTGTATTGTTGAAAAAGGGTGTTTGCTATGACTAGTGCTTTCTCTTGGCAGAACTCTATTAGCTTTTGTCCTGCTTCATTTTGTGTTCTAAGACCAAACTTGCCTGTTATCCCATTTACTTTTTGACTACCTACCTTGGCAATCCAATCTCCCAGTATACTACGGACATTATTTTTTGGTGTCAGTTCTATGAGGTGCTGTAATTTCTCATAGAACTGGTCAGTTGTGGCCTCATCTGCGCTAGTGGTTGGTGTGTAGACTTGGATTACAGTGATATTGAATGGTTTGCCTTGGATCCTAACTGAGATCATTCTGTCATTTTTTAAAGATTATATCCAGTTACTGCTTTCTCACTCTTTTATTGACTATTACGATAGTATCTACGAAGTGAATTTGTTGTGCAGACTGATTTAGGCCCAGTTAATGGTAAAGAGAAGGTTACTGAACTCTTGGTGGAATTTCATTAGTAACCCTTTTCAGTGAGACTAACTGTAATAAATACATCTGAGACAAAGAAGCTTTTTGAAACAGAACCTGAGAAAATGGTCTGACTTTGTAGGGATAGTAGTATAGAGGGCTTCAACATTTGTGGTAATTATTTCTTGAAGACCCTCAATAGATAGTGATTTCTTCAAGGAACCAGGAGTGTCTCACAGTAATTTGGAATATTAGTGGCACGTGGTCTAAGAACTGAGCCAATAGGCACACATAGCATAGCAGAGATGGTGGCAATACCAGAAACAGCAAGTTACCCAGTGTAGTGTCAGTTATAGGAATTCTCCTAGGAGACATAAAATCAGGGGTGGCCAAACTTTTTGCACCGCAGACTGGACCATGTCCCCTCAGATAGATGTGCAGGCTGGAGGCGTGGTTCCTCCCACTACTTCTGCCACTTCTGGTGGTGGTTGGAGTGAGGGTGGCACATTTTCACTGAATTATCTGCTGTTCTCACCACTTCCTGTAGCACAGGAGCAAGAGTGGCACATTTTTGCCACATTTTCGGCTGTTTTTGCCATGTCTGTTTCAACATGTCTGTGGAACTTCTGGTGCATTTTTGCTGCATCTGCAGTGTTTCTAGTGCATTTTCACTGCATCTGTGAGGGCTTCTGGAGTGTTTTTGTGATAGCTGCAGTGCTTCTGGCACATTTTCACTGCATTTGCAGTGCTTCTGGTGGCAGTGGGGGGATCCTCACCGCAGGCTGGATTAATTAGTGCTGTGGGCTGGTGCTGGCCCATGGATCATAGGTTGGGAAGCCCTGCATAAGATGCTTGGTTGAGGGTTCTGAAGTGTGACCATATAGGCTGCATCCTGTGATTCTTATATACCTATATGTCAAGAAGTTGTCATTGGATTGTGTATTACCTTGCACTCAACTTCAGTGGGATCAGAATACAGAGACTTGTAGAATGGGAACTGGAAAGTTGCCTCTTGAATGTAGTCTGGCTTCTTCGTTATAACAACAGCTCTTCCTTTGTCAACTTCTTTAATTATGATCTACACAACCTGGGAACAAACAGACAGGAGAATGGAATGTAGCCAGATATAATGTAGGAACAGACTTACAGAAGCATATATTTTGGCAGTCCTTTACATTTCAAACAGCTGCACTTCATAGCAGATATATATGAGTGAATTAACAGAAGCAAAAAGAAAATGAGAGTTTGAGCCAAATTAATTTACTTGACTCTGAATTCTATCCAGTAATATAAATGTTCTTTTATAAAGCTGCATATGTCTATTTTCATGATTTTGTTAACTTTGCAAATTCCCCTAGCAATTTGTGCACTTGACAGAAATAATCCAAAGTTCATTAAAGGGTTTATGAAGATTTTTTTCTTTTATTCTGATTTGATTAGAGTTTTTCAAAATTCATACATTTCTTCATAAATACAATGGAAAGAGCTTTAGTTTGCTTATTTGTTAAAAACCTGAATATAGGAGAAAGCAACATGAACAGCTTTCTCAATCCAGGCAGAGTGCTTACCATCTAAAAAGTCTGGGCTTTGGTCAACTATCCACTATATTTTGTGAATCTGAATTGGACTTTCCCAGTTCCTGGAAAGTGATGGACTTCTCATCGCTAACAGTTACATGACAAGTAGACACAAAACGATCACCTTTTGCACTAGGAATGCTAGGAATACAAATACCTACTGAGTTTACCCATTGCAGATGGGAAAGAATTTTGTTCAATTTGGTTTTGATAAAAACTTAACAAAATCCACCAATATCTCGATAAATAGGATGGATAGATGTTGAGGTCTTTAAACCACTTAATGAGGGTGAACAGACAAATTCATCCATTCCCAGTTCAATATAATCCAAAAGTCACCCTGTCCTGATAATCCACGTTTTTAGAGTGCTTTAAGAAATAACTCAGTTGGCAAACTGTCCATCCATCCCTTGGAAAATGTACCCCAAATGAGTGGCTAAAATAGCTTGCCAACTGCATTACCATACCAGCTTTTGATTTCATTCTTCCACTGGAGAGATATATTCATTTCATGTATGGTTGTGCACAGGCACGGTGCTTAAGACTGGATGAAACAACACAACAAAGCAAATGGATATGTACAATCCTGCATGTTGTTCATTATAAGACACAATTAGTTTATGTATATAAAATACACAGCATTAGAGTCCTGTGGTCCCTCTGAAGTTTACAAGTTTGTTACAGCCTGATTTATTCATGAAAAGCTTTGTTTCTATGACAACTTTATTGGTTTGCCTGTGGTCTAAATACATATAGGCATGGCAGGAATTCTCCAGTACAAAACAAATTACACACCATAGCCACTACTGCCTTTAGGAAATCTTAAGTGAATGGAAGAAATCACTATATGAGTGCCAGACTTAGGAGGATTGCTTGGTAAAGAATATGTAAAGAATATATATATATGAATGATCATCCCCAGCAAAGAAAAGATGGAAATGAGAGAAAGAATCTTATGGAAAGATAAAAGGAACTTCAGCTGTAGCTGCAGACATACTAACATGCAGAAGAAAAAGCCGCAGATCAAAAGACAGCCACAAATAAGAGCCCTTACAAGAGTTTGTTAATATTCATAACAGTGGGGTAGGTACAAAAGAAATGGGAGAAACATTGTTTAGTGAGGAAGGAGGAAAAAAGAGAATGAAAACATGGGGCACTAGGTGATAAAAGGATACCAACCTGGATGGAGAGGGTGGCAGTGAGGAGGACGGGCAGAACAAATAAACAGCAAAAGATCAGAGACCATTTTTCTTCAACAACAACAACTACTACTACTACTCATGTCAAAAATTATTCTTGGTTGAAGGATTTTTGCGGAAGAAACTCTGCTCAAGGAACGCCCAAATGAGGCTCCTTTCATGTCCCCGAGAGCTGGGACAGAGACAGGCACTCAATCCGTCATGCAGTATCCAGGTCTCAAACTGCCAACTTGCCATCCTTCCAGCTAACAAGGTGTGCCTCTTAACCATCGAGCCATTGCAGCCCCTACCAATTGTCAATAAAAGTATTCAATGGTAAAAGAACAAGTTCTAACATGCTGCAATAATAATGCAGGAAAAGAGGGGTGACTGCATATTATGCATGGATGGGTCTTGTAAAAGCACAAGAACACAAGTGCTTGGAGCATGCAAAAAGCACTGACGAAAGAGGCAAAAGTCTCTTGCTATTTCTGGCAATCCCTGGGAGTTGAAATATGGAAAAACAGTGTGGATAGAGGTGGTTGGTGGCAATTGGGTGGCAATGGAGGCCATGGAAATATTCCTGAGGATTACATGCACCTCATGGGGAGCATGTTGCCCCTCTTGGGTTTATCAGCTCATCTGTATGACTTCCAACATCACATGGTGTTCAGAGAGGAGATGTTCTGGCTCCAGCATGACAATTGTCCAAGACTTTAGCCTTGGCTAAGCATTCAATCTGCTCATGAAGCAACTGAAAATGTGAGGGCCAATCCACATCACTATGCTCACTCCTCATCCTTCCTCAGTTGGCTTGTTGGAATGTCAGTAGAAGTCTCCATATAATCAGTAAAGCTGAAGAAGCACAGAGGTTGCTGTTCTCTTCAGCATGAAAAGGTCAAAGACCAAGTTACATTGGGCAGGGCATCTTAGTCACATAATGGTTCGCCCCGGCCCTCTGGAACCTCCTCCCAACTGAGCTGCGCATGCAGACAGAGCTCCTGTCCTTCCGGAAGAGCTTAAAGACCTGGCTGGCAGGACATGTGTGGGGTTCCAGGGATGTGGGATCCCATGTGGGGTGGTTAGTCTAAGGATTTTACCCTTCTGACGACACCCCCAGATACTGTTTTAGTCTATGAATTTTTAAATTTTTTATTGATGTGTTTTAACTTGGGTTGTAAGCCGCCCAGAGTCGGGCTTGCCCGATTGGGGCGGGTTAGCAAGTGTGAAATATAAATAAAATAAATAAAATAAATGGGGGAAAAGTTCATTAACCAGGGTTCCCATTGAGTGGGTATACCCCAGCTAACGAAAACACCACATAGCAAACATTTTTCATTATGTAGGGTATCAGCAGTGATGGGATGATAAAAATTTTAGTACCCCACCCTGACGTCATCACAGTGGGGGCGGAGAGAACGTCATGACGTCATGGGTGGAGCCAACATCATGACATCATGACGTTGTAGGCAGGGCCAAAAAAATAAAAATAAAATAAAAATAAAACACACACCCACCCCTCAACCCACCCACCCAAACAACCACAACACAAAACCGTTAATACATTAAATAAATAAATAAATAAAAATACACACACACTCCAAACATAAACCCCACTTACAATGTGGACCTTTGGGGCCGACGAACGACCCCGACTGTGCCCTCCTCTTCTTCTGGGCTGCCACCTGCGGCCTCCGCCGGGTGCCAAGGCTTGAGGCCGCCTGCGGAGGATTGTGGCCAGGAGGCTCTGGGCCGCCCGGCTAGGTGCACCGCCACTGGGCGCCGAGGCCCATGGCAGCCCGTGGAAGGTTGCGCCTAGGAGGCCCTGGGCTGCCTGGCTAGGCACGCTGCCGCCAGGCGCCGAGGCTTGGGGCTGCCCATGGAGGGTTGCGGCTGGGAGGCCCTGGGCCGCCCAGCTAGGTGCGCTGCTGCCGGGCGCCGAGGCTCGGGGCCGCCCATGGAGGGTTGCAGCTGGGAGGCCCTGGGCTACCCGGCTAGGCGCGCCACCGCCGGGCGCCGAGGCTCAGGGCCGCCCACAGAGGTTTGCGGCCGGGAGGCCCTGGGCTGCCCGGCTAGGCACGCCTCCTCCTCCTAAGCACTCCGCCACTGCCGGAGCTGCTCCAAAATGGTCTGGCTCCGGCAAAAACAAGCGTGCATGCGCAGAAACAGAATCTGATGCATGCACAGTTCAAAATTGCAGCGCGCATGCATCAGATTGACTTCTGCGCATGGGCACTAAATTGGAGCCATTTTGGCTCCAATTAAAAAAAAAATTTCTTTTTTTGAGGCGTCCGGAACCGGATGCCTTAAAAATGGGCTACCCTCTCAGAGAACCCTCCGAGATTGTTCCTACCGGTTCTAAGGAACCGGATGGAACCGGGGTCATCCCATCACTGGGTATCAGCCTTGCATCACAAACACTTAGTTATGCGAATTTTTCACTATGTGAAGCATTCGTTATGCAAGGTTCCACTGTATCTGGATTTTGGCTGTCATTACCACTCTCCTTTGGGCTTTCATGTGAAAAGGTTCAATGCTTTCCCAGCCATTCTTCTGCCTTCCTTTATCTATGGCTTCATGTAGGAGGAAAAAAATAGGGGCCCTTCAAGAGAAGGCAGAAAGCCGAAAGTCTCACTGTCATCCCTTAAACGTATAAGCAGTAGCTGCCTTTACAGTTTACATGCAAGGATCCTTACATGCAAGGATCCTTCCAAAGTTCTCTTGGATTACATATTGCACTGGATGATGATATTCTAAATGATCTGGCTTTAATTTTTTTTAGTAAATTAGGGGCACTCCACAATTCTATTCATTTAGCCAGAATGTTGTAAAGAGTCACCATTTTATTACCTTTAATTTATTCTTGTCTCAATGACCCTGGTCCCAATATACTATCTCCAGTGCACACTTAGACATTAACAGAACATTGAAATATTATACATTATATGGCAGCTTTTCTTAACTTGGTATTTTTGAAATGTGTTGTATTGCAATCCTCATCATTCCTATTTAGCTCAGTCTTTCCTGCCAAGAAGGAAAGAGAGCTGTTGTCCTTCTGGGGGCCACTGAGTTTGGAAAGACTGTTGAAATGGATACTCTTTGTTTAAGCAAGGCCAGCAGGCTCTTTAGTGGAAAAGAAGGAGACAAATTATTTTGGGGTACCCATTGACCATGGTGTGCTTTTGTATACATTGAAACAAGATTTTCCCCCAAATAAAAGTGATGCAATATAGCTTCATGGTTGTATGCCAACCTGTTTCTTGGACTTCTCAGGTGCATCGAATCTGCTAGAATAACACAACAACATATGCCCACATTAATCTCAATACATTTTTATACTCACAATCAAATAATTAATGGGCTTTTTGGCAGTGTTTCATCAATAAGCACTGCTCATCAGTGACAAAGGAAAATAAAATCAATGCAAATTAGCTGATTGGACGGAAATTTGTGCTAAGGTGCGCATGCCATGATTGGACTTCTTTTAAAATCAGCTCAGTTAAAACCAGAGTTCAGGCGGAATAGAGCAGAGTGTAGAACAAACTCACAAAACAATGATAAAATGACCCATGAAGGAGTAGGGGATTAAAACCTATTTTTATTTACAATGCGAGGACTGCTCTGTAAGATTCTGGGATAAGTCTTCTGCCTACAAGATGTCCACATTACTACACAAAACAATATCTGACCAGAGTCCTGCTTTGCTTTTACTCCCCTTGCCAGGAATTCACCTGGTGCAACCTAGACTGCTGCTTTCTGGAGCCTACCTCTGACTGTTCCCTTCCTTGGTTACACTCAAGGTCAAACTACACATGGATAGCAAAGGTTTCTACTACATCACAATTTCCTTATCACATTAAAAGCAGCCAGATTGAAGGGAAGAGGAGAGACCATCAGTTTTCTTCTTGGCATATGGATAAGAAAGCATAAAATTTTCTTCCGCAACCACTGTTGCAAGGGAAATTAGATTTCTGAAACAAGTGTGGGAGTGGCCTCCAGTCTGACCCTTAAATCCAGACCCTCTTCTATCCAGATGTTGCTGTTATCTAGTCATGAGATTTAAAAAAAGACATGTGGTCTCCTTCACAGAGCTGATATTTGGTATTGGAAAGTGGCTTCTTTTAGGGAAAAGAGATGGCAAATTAGGTGTGTCTAGAACAGGGGTCTCCAGGTGTTCTTTGACTCCAATTACCAGAAGACCAAGTCAGCACACCTGCTGATCAGGGCTTCTGGGAACTGAAGTCCAAGAACATCTGGAGAGCCAAGTTTGAAGACCCCCTGGTTTAGGGAGTGACACAGACCACCAAAAATGCCAAGAAAGAAAGAAGTGGCTAGAAGTCAATTTTGAGTTTTTGAAATGAAGTCTTAAATGGTGCAGAGGCCCTGTGAGCTATTTATATATCGAATCGCTGCTCCTGGAAACTTCCTCGAGATATAATTCTTTCTTATTGTTGTTGCTGTATGGAAAAAAGGTTACATTCTTGGCCCAAGGCACATTATGCCCAGCACTGCATGCATACTTTTCAAGAGCAAAGGTAGGCAGGCTTTTGTCTTGTAGGATCCCTTCTGTTCTTGAGGTTAGGAAGCACCTCCCCCACCCCCAATGACAGCTTCCAGCATCCCCTGAGCAACATGGGTAACAGAGGCATGATTCCAGAAACTGGAAAGTAGATTTTTCAAGATCTTCCTTTTTCCAAAGAGCAGTGCAAAGAATCCAAAGATTTTTCAGTTAGATCTTGGACGGTGGGAGGCCCAGGTAGAAGACATAACATGGAAAAATACAACATTCTGTGCATGTGTTCAATCTTCCAGGACTCTGTTTACAGCTGCATTCGTGGAATGGAGACAAAATTGTCACATTCTGCTTCTATTTCTACTCACTCCCAACCTCCTGTAACTTCACTACAGTAATTTGGGGAGGCCATTGCTTTTTGTTTACACTGTTTTTTAATCTCTTGGGTGTCCTTTGTTGTTTATTGCAAATCACTCAGAGAAATATCACTCTATCTCCTCCTCACCTGATGTTTATGGGCTGTGATCTAGTAAATAATGCTCTTGTATGGTGCTTAGCCTCAGTATAAAACTGGAATATGGCAATGGCTTAGTGGTTAAGAGGGTGAGCTTGATGACCAGAAGGTCAGCAGGTCAGTAGTTCAAGACCTGAGTACTGCATGATGAAGTGAGTCATCTGTTTCAGCTCCTGCCAACCTAGCAGTTTGAAGGCAAGAAATTACAAGTAGATAAATAGGTACCACTTTGGTCAGAAAGGTAACAATATTCTATGTGCTCTGGTGTCTAGTCATGCTTGTCATAGGACCATGGAAATTTCTTCAGATGCAGACAATGCTGACTCTTTGGCTGTAAATGGAGATGAGCATAGCCATGACTAAATTTTGATTGACCATTTCTGTCTTCTGGGATTCTGCTGTGATGTTCAAATCCACGCTATTACAAAGACCTAAACAGACTGTGGTCTTGAATGACCGACTCCTGCTTCAGATCATTTTGAATGTAGCCCCATAGCTACATATTTCCCTCTGTGCCTAACATTTCTTGTTCTGTGTCCTCCATTACCTTGTGCATCAATACACAGAGAAGCATGGATGGTTCTACATTAGAAAGGGCCAAACATGGTCCTCCTGTTATTCTTTGAGTGCAACATCCCTCAGCCCTTGCCACACACCAATGGTGAGAGACATTGGGTGTTGCAATTTAACAACATTGTTGTCAGCTCAGCTTACTTCCTGTGGTTGCCAAACTCCGACCAAGAGAAGAGACAAAGCTGAGATGATCCTTCAGCAAATGGCACTGATAATTCAACTGGGAGAGCAGCTCCTTTTCCACTGCGATAATTTTACATGTAAGAAGCAGGAAGATGAGTCTCATTCTTGTTTTACCCTATTAGCACTCACTCAGTATTACATCTGACTCACATTCTGACCTGATTTCTTGCCAATTCCCTGTGGTGTGAAACGTGGAGCTTCAGAACCCTGCCGCATATTCTTATGATCTCTGCGCTTTTGAAGAGACAGCAGAGAATATTCGCTGCTAGCCTATGCTATTTACATTATATTACAGCATGAATGTTAGCAGGTCAAAAATCCAAGTAAAGTATTTACAGAAAAAGAAAAACCCACAGACTGCAGAGGAAACTGTCAACTCTGTAACACTGAGGATTTGGTTCCCATTTATATTCTGGCCTCGTTTAAAGCATTCTAACAGCAAGGAGAGGATTCACTGGGAATTTAAGCTTACAGCAACCTGTTCTATGTCTCATTTCCTTCCCAGAATAATGACAAGAACCTGGTTCTTAGATACCTATCAACTTACCAGGAAAAAGAGGGCAAACTTTCAAAGAACAATATATAATGTCTTGTAATCTCAGTTTGTACTTGTTCTTATAAGCAGTGATGGGATGTTACCGGTTCGGACCGATTCGCCTGAACTGGCAGCACCCCGTCAGGTGGGGTTGCCGGGGTGGTGGTAAAACCCCAGGCGACCAGTTTGGTCACCTCTCCGGCCACCTCCAAAAATGTCTTTCCAGGCAGCCAAAATGGTTGCCTGGAACTGCGCATGCGTCAAACCTTCGTTTGACGCATGCACAGTTATATTTTTAGAGTGCATGCATCAAATAGAGGTTTGACACATGTGCACTAAAAAAAGAACTGTGCATGCAACAAACAGAGGTTTGACGCATGCACAGACATTTTTAATTTTTTAATTTTTTATTTTGCTCTGCCCACGACGTCATGATGTCATGACGTCGGCTATGTCCAGGACGTCCATGACATCATGGTGGGGTAGCGGGAATTTTGACAACCCACCACTGCTTACAAGTATAGTTTTACTTGTTCAGAAGCATGCTTAGAAGCTTGTTCCAGGAATTTCAGTCCTGTGTCACATGTCTGGATGTTTATCTAGCCAGTAAATTCTCAATTATTTTTAGTCATTTTGAACACCGGTGTAATGGTAGGTTTTGAAGTACCAGGGTTATCATTACAATACACCACAACTAGCCTCCCAAGAAGGTTGGTAGCTACATTGATCCACTTTATTTCCAAGTCAAAAAACTAGCTGAATAATTTTTTATCTATACCAAGAACAGGTTATTTGTAAAATCCAAGGGTCTTAATTCTTCATTCAAGACCAAGTCACTGCAAAACACTTTAATAACAAGGTTGAATCACAACAATATAATGTTGATGAGAAAAACCATTTCCCCTGCCATGGCTATGGTAGGTATTGTAGCAAAACTCAGAGCGAACAAGGTACTGGCAAATAATGTTACTGTGTCTTTTGATGTACCACTGTTCGTAGCTAATACTCAGTGAGTTAACATTCAGAAGAAATTAGGCTTGGTGGCAAATACTAGGACAGTGATGGCGAACTCTTTAGGGACCAAGTGCTCAAACTGTAACCCAAAACCCACTTATTTATTGCAAAGTGCCAAAATGACAACAGGTGAGGGAGGAAGCTCTCCCATTGGGTTGCTGGGCAGAGGAGCGGCATGAACTTAGTGTTGGGGGGAGGGAGAAAACACTTCCATTGGGCTGCTGGTCAGAGGGGCAGGGTGAACTCTGTGCTGGGGGAGGGAGGGACTTCTCCCATTGGGACAGACTTAGTACATGCTTAGTAATGCTAATTGAGTGCTAGCCAATTATACATAGACAATGTTGTAGAAAACCAGTAGGTACAATGTAATAATGACCACTGCTGTGAATTTTCTTGACTACATTTGTTTGTTCGTTTGAGGCATAAGTATAATGTGTTGAATCCAGATTTTATTATACCTACAGGAGATTCAAAGAAATCACCAGATCTCTTTTAAGGCTTATATGTACTGTTTCTCCCAGTCAGAGGAAGAAGCAAAATGCTGCTTTGTGAGATCTCCGTGTTCAGACAGCATTTTACTCCTCCAATGAGCTTGATCTCTCATCATATTGAAAATGGCTCCCCCCCCCCCCAGGCCACGAATCGGTCTTCAACAATCCAATCATCAGCAGGCACACGGTAAAAGCTGCTTTCCAAATGATGCGGGAAACACTTCCCCCATCATTTGGAAAGAATCTGTCCTCTATCCAGTCCCTAGTATGCACATACACCGAGGATGGGGTAAAATAGAATAGGGCAATTTAGTTGAATTGTTGATGGGTTGGAATGGATTGGCCCGACTGATGTGTGCACGTGACTGGACCAACCTTCCACAAACAGCAGACTATATTGTCTTAGTCATTGCCTAAGTGCTGTTGATTTCTGCAACTGCTTCCAGGAATCTTTTAAATTCATTTCTTGGGAAAACTTCCAAATTCAGGGCTAAATATTTTCTAGATTTAAAGGAAGATTTTTTTTTTTGCAGGCTTCCAGTGGCTGTAAATGGTAATTGGAGATAATTGGTTTAAAATACATTTGTTATTGCTATTTTTTCTCATGCCTTTCCCAACCAACTTATTATAATAATGTGCCACTTCTTCTGCATTATCTTTGCTTACCTCCTTTGCCTTTCCCTATTCTACATTTGTTGATTTAGATTGTAAACCTGCAGGCAGAGTTTTATTTCATGTTACTAAGAACTTCATATTGCACAGTGACAGGTATTCTTTTAGGTGCCTAAGAAATACTGCATCTGCCAGTAGTACAAATTGCTATTGTTATGTATGTAAGCTGAAGGGATAAGTTGGACTGTAGACTGAGTTTAAAAAGTGTAACATGCTGTCTACTCAACCGACATGAGCATTCATCATATCCTTCTGTGGTGACTATATTTTGTCTTTATGATTATATACTTCGGATCAGAGCTTGGAATGTGTTTTTTTAAAGGAACCTTATAACGTATTTGTAGTCAGGATGATAGATTCAGCAAATAATTAACGGCATTGCATTTTATTAACACATTGTCTCATTATGAACAGACTTGAATGCAAGAAGGATAGTCAATTGGATAATTCTGATAGTTCACCTTGTAAATATTCATGAACAATCACACCCCAAAAATTCTTCCTATGCCACATAGGACTGGTAAGATAATAGTATAAAATCCGAACAAAACCCTTTTAAAGTTATTCCATTTACTTTATGACTTCCTACTTTGGCATTTCAGTCTCCCAAAATAATACGGACATCATGTTTTGGTGTTAGTTATATGAGGTGCTATAATTCCTCATACAATTGGTCAACTGTGGCCCTATCTTCTCCAGTGGTTGGTGCATAGACTTGAAATACAATGATACTGAATGGTTTGCCTTGGATCCATACTGAGATCATTCTGTCATTTTTTAGATTATATCCCATTACTGTTTTTCTCACTCTTTTATTGACTATTATGGCCACTCCATTTCTTCTAAGGGTTTTTTTGGCTACAGTAGTAAATATGATGGCCTCCCGATCTGAATTCACCCATCCCTAATTTCCAAGATATCAATGCTTATTATTTCCATCTCATTTTTACTGCTTCCAGCTTGCCTTGATTCATAGATCTTACATTCCATGTTTCTATACAATATTGTTCCTTGCAGCATCGTATTTCACTTCCTGCCATCTTATCCACCACCATCTTCTGACCTGAGGGGCTTGACATCCTTTTGTTGTTCAGTTGCTCAGTCGATTCCGGCCCTTTGTGACCCCATGGACCATAGCCCTCCAGGTACCTCTGTCTTCCACCATCCTCCTCAACCCACCCAGCTTTGTGCCCATTGTGTCTACAATACCATCTAGCCATCTCATTTTTGGCCGCCCCCTTCTTCTTTTGCCCTCCACCTTTCCCAGCATCAAGGCTTTTTCATTTGATGTCCAATGTACTTTAGCTTCATTTTTACTATTTGACATTCTAAGGAGCAGTTAGGGCTGATTTCTTCTAAGAATGACCTATTTGTTCTCCTTGCTTTTGACATCCTGTTCCATCTATTTTGCCTTTTTGTTTGCCTTTTTTGCTGTCCATGGGGTTTTCTTGGCAAAACTCCTGGCTATACCAGTATCCCAGTACCATACATAGTACAGTCAAACCTCGCATAAAGAGCACCTCGCTTAAAGAGTAACTCGCTTAAAGAGCAGAATTTTCTCTGAAAGTTCGCTTCGCTTAACAAATAAAACCAACCAAAAATTCGCTTAACAAATAAATCAGGGTTCGCAATGTCCCCCTAATTGGTAATTTACAATGGTGTTTCGCTTAAAGAGCAAACTCGCTTAAAGAGCAATCCTGTGGAACGCATTATGCTCTTTAAGCGAGGTACAACTGTATCACAATTTAACACAATGTAACAAACTAAAGAAAGTTAATATCCTATTCAATGCTACTTAGTAATGTTCTAGCTTTGGTGTTTTTAGTACTGGATATATGTAGTCAGAAGATAAAGTATCTCAGTATTTAATTCAAATCGTTTCCTACTTGTTATTTAGTAACTAACTGAGCTGCGCCTCCAGGCAGAGCTGCTGCCCTTCTGGAAGGGTGTAAAAAACCTGGCTGGCAGGGCAGGTCTGGGGTACTAGAGGCACAACGACCTCAGCCTGCTGGCTGGTTTGACCTCCTCCCCTGCTCCCTTAAGTTCTTAAGTTTTAAATCATATAATGTTTTAGTTGTAGTTTTAATTGGTTTTAACTGTGGGTTTTTGAGAACTTTAGAATTTTAGCCTCTTTATGTGTTTTAGGATGTGTTAAACCGCCCTGGGTCGCCTTTGGCGAGGAGGGTGGTATAGAAATTTAAATAAATAAATAAATAAATAAATATTATCTAATTACTTATAATATAATTACATGAATTTTGAAAATAGGCAAGAAGCCATTTAAATAGCAAGAAGTCAACTAAATAGTGATAATTCAAATACTTATCAAATGCATGCATCATATACCCTGATATGTATATTATAGCTGAAAATAAAACAAAACAAAATCTTTCAGATCCTATTTCTATCTTGTGTCAGTTCATTATACTCTTGTAATAAATTAGTAAACTTCAACAGAACTTCAAACCCTCCCTATTTGATTCTTTTTAACAGCAGGATTTTACAAGCATCAAGATAAATTAGATTACAATTGAAAGGATTTGGAGTGGGGGTGTGACTCTTCATGTTCAAGATATGAGGCATTTAATTGACCCCCAACATAGTAAGAATTAGCATTTTGTAAACCAAGAGCTACTGTGTGTTGATGCAAGGCATCAATTAAAATACTGAATTGCCAAATAAATATGTTTTTGTGCCTAACATTGTGCTACTTGAATTGATTGTAAAAGTTCATCAGTAAGGTAGCTGAGATTCTGTAAGATCCCAGAAAACTTAATACTGTGCTCCATTAGAGATGCCCCATATAGTCCCTGGAGCATGTAGCTCTGACTTATCAATAATATTTCAACATCATTTCATGCTTTTTAACAAGAGGATGTGTATATTGTAGGATTAATAAAGACTTCATTAGCATCTGTTTGCCTTTGGTATCAGATCACTGATGTGTTTTTTACTACATTTAATCCTAGTAATATCTACTGTGAAGTACCGTATTTTTTGGACCACAAGACACACTGCCCACAACCCAAGCACTGATTGATCCCAGCACAAGATCAATGCTTGGGAGGGTGTGGGGAGATGGGTGCATGTACCCATTCCCCCCAAGCGCAGATCCTGTGCTGGGATCAATCGGCACTTGGGTTGTGGGCAGGGATGGGAGCCCATACCTGCTCACAACCCAAGCACCGATTGATCCCAGCACAGGATCGGCACTTGCGGTGGGGGGTGGGGAAAGGGTGTGCTCACCCATCTCCCCACCCCCTCCCAAGCACCGATCGTGTGCTGGGATCAATCGGCGCTCGGATTGTGGGCAAGGATGGGTGCCCATCCTTGCCCACAACCCAAGCGTCAATTGATCTCAGCGTGTGATTGGCACTTGGGGTGGGAATGGGTGCGTGCACCTGTCTCCCCTCAACTGCCATGTGCTGGGATCAATCAGTGCTTGGGTTGTGGACAGGAATGAGTGCACACACCTGTCCCCCACCCCCCACCCCAAGCACCAATTCATCCGCACATCCTAAGCACTGATTGATCCCAGCACATGATTGGCGCTTGGGGGGGATGGATGCACACATCCATTTCCCCACACACATCCCAAGTGCCGATCATGCACTGGGATCAATTGGTGCTTGGGTTGTGGGCAGGGATGGGTACCCATCCCTGCCCACAACCCAAGCACCGATTGAACCCAGCACATGATCAGCTGCCACATGACCAGAAGCAGAAGCAGAAGCAGACAGCGCTGGCTCTTTGGCTTTGAAACAGAGATGAGCACTAAACCCTAGAGTCGGATATGACTGGCTTTCGAGCAAGGAAAACCTTTACCTTTATCCAGTGGTGCCCAAACTAGAAAACTAGAAAAGTGCTTGAGCCTCTAAGTCTTTCCTCATTTGTTAATGGAAGTGATGATGGTTCTTAACACCACTGTTGAGTTTATGCTGTTTAATGTTACCATATTTTGCTTTATTTTCATATATATATTAGTACAGTAATACCTCGGATAACGCTAAGACTTGGTTCCACAAGTCTTGGTGTTAAATTTTTAGTGTTATCCGATGCATGTTAAAATCCTATGGGATGTATCAGATAACGTTAAAACTCCATAGAGATACATTGTAACCATAGAGATACATTGTAACTTTAGCGGTTGTTATCCGATACATCCCATAGGACCTTAACGTTATTCGATCCAATTCTCCTCCCCAGATTACTTAACATTATGTGATTTTAGCGTTATCCGAGGTAAACGTTATCCAAGGTATTACTGTATACCGGTACTATTCTTGTTTTCCTGCTCTAAAAACTGGGTGTGCCTTATTGTCAGGTGCGCCTTATGGTCCGTAAAATATGGTAAGTCCCATTAATGATACAATCATTATTTATTGGTTATCTTTATATCTATTTTCTCACTGATGAGGTCAAGACAGTATATACTGCGTTCCTCATTCCCTCTTTTACATTCAGAACAACTCTGTGAGGTGGGCCAGCCTGAGTGTCTGACCCAAAGCACAAAGACCTAGTGAATTTCATATCTCAGTGGAGACTTGAATGTGTCCCAAATCTCTTCTTTGGACATACATACATACATACATACATACATACATACATACATACATACAGACAGACAGACAGACAGACAGACAGACACAGGCAGACAGACAGACAGACAGACCACCAGCTCAGCACAGCAGCAAAGAACTCAGGAGAATTAAATGTAACACACCCATATGCCATCTCTGTATTTGTCCTTAATGGAGCCCAAAAGTAACTTGTAACAAATAACTAGTTGATGTTAGATAATTCCTTTCATCAATAATGGAGGTATGACCAAGTTATATTATGATCGTATCTTAACAAAGAATAGCCATTCTCTTTTTTGCTACATCACAATAACTGTGTGTTACTTAACATCACTTTTTTCATGGTTGATAAATGTAGACTGCGTCTTCACTATGTAAGTGAGATTTTGCCACAGACTAGTGGCTTAAAGCATTCTGCTGTCTGTTTGGTTTTGAGTAACAAATGATTCAGCTATTTTAGTTACTTTCGCATAAGAAGAAAAGTAGAGAGCCACTTTAAAAAAAAAACTGCAAATGTAACAGTAAGTAATTACTCCCCTGGGCCTTGGAATAGTACTTGTAATTAATTACTGCTTAAAAATACCTTACCAGGCTCAGGCTGTGTGGGTGGGTGAGATGTCTGTAGGTGTGCCCACCCATGCTGTAGACAGGTACCCCCCCCCCTTTTTTTTTCATTAAGCAAGTGACATTTCTTATGCTGCTGCTGCACCTATCTGTCTTCTTTCTGGCAAAGCCGTCTGCCTCTCAGTCGGCCTTTGACTAAAGATCAATGAGAGAAAGCTTTTTGAAGGTGCTTTCAGGTCCCATGGCTGGAGTGATGATCAGAAAGCTGCCATAAGCTTCAGACCAACTTGACAAATGAGGGACTATTTTGGTGCTCTGCAAAACTGCTGTCACATCACTTACAAACGCTAATTGGAACTACTTTGCAGTTGAAAGTGTCCAGTGCATTAAATACCACTCCTGCTTATTGCAATTAGCTTAGCCATTGACTTGCTCCTTGTACCACAAGACTATCAAAAGATGGAAATGCACAGGGGGATGATTTAATAATTGATAAAGTAAATTGGAGCTGAATGGCAAATAACTTTTGCTTGCTACCCTTGAAACATCCCTCCTTCCTTATATGGCCTGAGGCTTCCACATGTAGACATTAAGATTTTCACTGGAAACACATATGCAGAGAGAGATAGAGAGGCCCAGAAGAGTTCTGTAGGTAAATCAAATTATAAGGGTGCAACCACACACTCTCTTTTAGTATAGGCTTGTTTGAGGTTGAGTGGAGAAATGTGAAGTGCCTGCCAGTCCCCTCCCCTTTTGCAGTTTGCAGTAGTGGAATCTCCTGGCAATAATTTCATGAGCTCCAATTTATGTTGCTGATCCAAGCAGTGTTTATTAAAGGTACAGTGTCACCCCCTGAAACTGCCTCCTTTCTTGTGTCTTCTTTCACTATTTATTTATTTATTTATTTATTTATTTATTTACATACTGCCCTCCTCACTGGAACGTCTCAGGGTGGTTTACACATCATAAAAACATAACATAATAGAAACCTAAACCATTGCCTAAAACTTCGAAGTTGCAGTTATAAAAGTTTTAAAAAGTTTTTTAAAATTTTAAAAGATCAACAGATTCCAATAATAATCTAAATCTAAATCTAAATCTTAAAGATTAAAAGATTAAGGGAGAGAGAGAGCTCAAACTAGCCAGCGAGCTGGGGTCATTGTACAACCAAGACCTGCCCCGTCAGCCATGTTTTCAAGTTCTTCCTAAAGGATAGCACCTCCATCTGTAGACGTAGCTCAGTTGACAGGAGGTTCCATAGGGCCGGATAAGACACAGAGAAGGCTCTCCTTCTAGTGCCAGAGAGATGCCCCTCTCTAGCAGGTGGAACATCTAGACAGCCTCTCCGGTCCACTCTTGTGGGATGGATAGATGTTCACTAGCCCCTTGAACAGAGCCTGCCCATTTGGGGATCCAGTTGCCTTCACTTGAGTCCCCCAGAGTCCAGGTCCTGTGAAGCACATGGAGTGGATGAGTTCCAATCTGGGTGTATTCCTTTAACAGATGACTGGTAAAAGCAAGAGATGTGAACTGGACTTTGTGGCACTGCTTTCCCAGGCAGGCATATCCCCAAGGTAATATGGCCTAAAGATTCCAGAAGCTGTTGTCCAAAAAGTAACTTTTGAAAGCTTTAGGCCCTTTGTCCACTTTTACAGAGGGAATCCCCCAAACTGAAGAGTGAGCTCTATAAGGGACACTATCTTTGAAGAGCTATGCTTATTCCATGTCTTGATTATAAGTAAATAGCCAGAGGGAAAGGCAAACCATGGAACTGAAGACACCAACCAATGAATAACACAAGAATAGCAGACAGAATAAGTGTCCAGATCTCCTCTTCCCAGTCCTCTCCCTCTTGATAAGATGGACTGATTGTCTGACTGAATTAGAAGACTTGTTTTCAAACATGTAAAGCCAGCGGTAGGCATCAGCAGGTTCGCACCAGTTCACCAGAACCGGCAGCAGAAATTCTGGCTGACCCCGCCCATCCAAGTTTTTAAATAAAGTAGCCCTAATGTGGGACTGCAGTGGCTCAAGTCACTAAGACGCTGACTGGGAAGTGGAAGGTCAGCAGTTCGATTCCCGAGTACTGCAGGATGGAATGAGCTCCTGTCTCTGTCCCAGCTCCTGCCAACCTAGCAGTTCAAAAGCAAGAAATTGCAAGTAGATAAATAGGGACCACTTCAGTGGAAAGTAACAGCATTCCGTGCGCTCCGGTATCTAGTCATGCCTGCCACATGGCCATGGAAACATCTGCAGAAGCAGACAGCGCTGGCTCTTCGGCTTAGAAACAGAGATGAGCACTGACCCCTAGAGTCGGATACAACTGGCTTTCGAGCAAGGGAAACCTTTACCTTTATCTAATGTGGGTGCAATGCAGGGCTTTCCCCCTGGCCACGCCCACCATACCACGCCCACAGTGTGGTAGTAATTTTTTTTGAGCTCACCACTGTGTAAAGCTATAGCTGTAAATCAACCATCTGCACATGCCTGAGTTTCCATCGATTCACTCAAAACACCCCCTTAGGATACCACTTCAGTTGTGCAAATCTGGCCCTCGGTGATTGGGTAGCAATGAAAAGTAGCAATTTTTTAATAGTGCATAACATGGAATATTCCTGCTATGCTGAAACGAGGGGTTCAGTTTCACTTCTTTCCAGGGTTTGCTCTTCAAACAGTGGCTAGCAGACTGCAGCCTGGTGGTAAAACAACAAATGTCTCTATAACTAACAGCTTTCCTTAACGATACCCAGCAGAATACAGAAAGTGGCACACAGTTCTCCTCTAAAAGCTTTCAACCTACCCGCAGAGAGCCAGCTGTACATCTACTAAATTTGTCACCATATAGTTTCACACATACAGATGTATACTGTTTTATGAAGATACAGCCATTTTATAACAGAAGCATGACAGGAACATCAGTCTATTCTGAACTGATCCTCCCCCACCCTCGAATATATCCTAGCTTTTATTTTTAAATGAAATTGCTGAGCTGAGAACAAGCTTCAGCATCCTCTGATCAGGACTGCATCTGTTCTCATCTAGCTAGGGACCTGTAGCGTTAATAGCCATGCAATCTTTGCCAAGGCTTTCCAAATTGTTTCTTTTGAAGTGTACAAACAAAGGGTGGTGAGTATTATACCTTTATAGTTCCAGTTGAGAAAAATATTGAATAAGGGGGAAAGTTTCTCTTCTTTATACAACGATAACAGCACATCCTTAGAAAATATGCTTATTTAGCATAAGACGAGCACATACGGGAAGAAATGCTGTGGGCATTATTTGGCAAGATGATGATCTAGTGCAGGAGTTCTCAACCTTTTAAAGCCAGGGACCAGGTCACGCTCCCTCAGACAGCTTCGGGGACCAGATGCCCATTTTGCCATTCTTCCACCACATGACACTTCCTGGTGTGGTGGAAGCAGTGGGGGCCCACATGAAATGGTGCTGTGGGCCGTATCCAGCCCACGGGCCACAGGTTGAGAATCCCTAGTCTAGTGCTAGGACTTAGGGAAATATGTATTATGATAATGTTTTCCTTGTGTTTACACAATGCCTCCAAAGCTGCAATGCCAGAGGACTCAGACTTACTAATAGATCTGTTGACCAGTCACAAAACAAAACAAGCTAATGGGGAACAGAATATTGGTGGTAAGCTTGTCCTAGAGTAAACAGATGTATTCAACTGCTTATGAGAGTTCTGCTTGTAACCACATGCTAATTAGTTATCTAGTTTTGTGCCTATATCTCAGAAGCCAAGGGAGGGAAGTAAGGGAGAGAGATGGAAAGGGAGAAAATGAAAGAGGTCCTGTATTTATACTGAAACCCCAACTCTGCATTCTGTTTGCCACAAAAGTGCCTGAATGCTAGACCATTAGTGTTTAGATCATTCTGTTCACCACTGTGCTGGTAGGGTTAACAATTCTTTCCAAGGCATCTGTTTAACTGATCAGAGGTTAAAGTCAACATGTATTTTCTGTCCTGACGGAATGTAACTTCACACAGGGAGGGGTTGCTTTGTTTTTCAGACTTTTTTTAAAGAAAAAAATCATTGTAAAGTTTATTTACCAAGCAGTCTCTACATTTTTCAATCTTTAAAACCAGTTATATGAAAATAAAACTATTTTCTTTTTAAATATATATATTATTTTAAAAGAGAAAATACTACTACTACTACTACTACTACTACTACTACTACTACTACTACTACTACTACTACTACTACTACTACTACTACTACTACTAATAATAATAATAATAATAATAATAATAATAATAATAATAATAATAATAATAGCTGAAAAAAGATACAAAAATACATAAACATAATAGTAAAAATAAATAAAAAATAAAACTAATACATAAAAAGAAAAGTGCTACAAATTAATCATTTTGTTACCTGGATTTTAAGTCCAAACACATTGTTTCATTTTAATTCCTTTATTAAAGTGACAATCAGAGAACCATCACACACACACACGGGCAAAAGGTATGGAAAATAGGAGGAGAAACCAATGCTTAATAGCTAACATGAAATAAATTTATTTAAGGCTTGATATAAAAACACTTGATAACCCCTGCAAAAGAAACGTGATTAAAAGGGAAGTCCCGTCAGTCACGTAGGCAGGAATAAGCAATTGCAGTAGATTAAGAATCGCTAATTAAGAATTGGTTTCTCCCCAAGGGTCTCCCTGAGTTACTCAGTCAAGAATCGGCTGGAATCCATGGCTTAATCGTTCTCTTTGTCTTCATTTCCTAAGATAACCTGGCTGACACTGTAGTGATTTCCAAGCCTGCAAAAGGAGCGGCTTAGTGGAGCCCTCACCTCAGGTTGACACCAAAAGCCTCCCACCTCCTAACGCTATTGGAGGACAGCAACCGGAGAACGATCCTGATTGGTTAAAGTGCGCTAGCCTGTTCTATACAAGCCTTTGATTCATTCATAAAAGCCGCTAGATACAGTGTATCACTCTGTAAATATTTCCTGACTGCAAAATTACACTTTGTAACAGATTTACGACCGCCTGGGGAGATCGCTTCCTCCAGAAACAATGAACTGCCTGCTGCCTTTGCCAATGCCCTCTGTACGTGTAAATTGTCAAGCGCAATTTCGGAATTACTTCTGTACTGTTTAATTAAGCTTTTGTACCATGTAATCAAGAAGTGTAAAGACTCATTTAATTGCCCCCATTTTAGTAAACAGCATTTGCAACTGCCATCACTAATCCAGGATTAATTGTCGACCAGTAAACTGTATAAAAATGTTGGGGAATGGGAGGGACTTCAGCTCATTCCTAGAATAGCTGGAATTGGGTTCACGAGGGAGGTTTTATCAGAACGGGTGAGGTATAGACTTCTAGTTTCATAGAGTGGCCACTATAAATTAGAATTCTGTTTAATACCAATAAACCAATTTGTTTTGATTAAAACCTTGCCTCGTTTTTTAGTTCCTAGGGCTTAATATTTCTCTGCCAGGGCACGAACCAAGTATTAAAAATTTCAGGTAACAATTTCAATATATCAGATCAGATCAGATCAAATATATATTTTTTTCTTGTTCAATTTCTGGCAACCTGTTGTCTTGCTAATGTTAAGAAAATAGCTAATAAATCCTGTATATTTGCATCCAAATTCATATCCTCTAAATCTGTCAACAATACAATTTTCTCAAACAATGTTAAATTAATATCCAAATTTTTAGCTATTTCTTGTTCAATTTTATTGCAAAACTCAGCGACAATTGCACAGTCCCACCACATATGTTTATACGTCCCTGTTTCCCATTGACATCTCCAACATACTTTTGAGTTACTATTATCTATTTGGTTTAGTCAAACTAGTGTCATATACCATTGCCACAAAATTTTGTAATTATGTTCTTTAACCTTCATGGACAAGCTTCGCATAATTCTTTCCCCCACTTTTTCTTCTAGTTTTCTTCAAAAATGCTTATATCCCGTGGTGGGCAGCAAAAAATTTTTTTTACTACCACACAATGGGCAGGGCTAACTCTGTGGGTGGGGCTAACTCTGTGGGTGGGGCTAACTCTGTAGGCAGGACCATGTGGGAGGAGCCAATGTTGGACACGTGACTTGCTGAGTGTGGCAATGTGACTGGGAGGGCATCTCCTAATTAATGTTTTAAGTATAAAAATATATATACAAAAAGGTAGTTAACTTTATGCATTTAATACTTAATACTTTAACAATAACAAAAGGCACACAAAACTCCCAAGGTACTTGTCCCCCACTATTCAGCACTAGTTAGACCTCATGTACAGTACTGTGTCCAGTTCTAGTCACTGCACTTTAAGAAAGATGCAAACTAACTAAAGCAGGTACAGAGAAGGGCAACAAAGATGATCAGGGGACTGGAAGCCAAGCCATATGAGGAAAGACTGAATGCATGTTTAAGCACATTAGAGATTTTGTGCATTTGTGTTTCAGTGAAAAAGTACAACCAGTTTGTTTTCTGTCCTGTTTCTATGACTTATTTTACTGAGTTTGACAGATGGTTCTTTTAACAGGATTTGGACCACAATGCTTTTCAAAATACAGGACAGGTATTCAAATAGAGGACCTTAAATATTCACTCTAAACAGCCCACAAATGGCTGTGGCTTGATTGGGAAGGCTAGCCTACCGGGCGTCCCCTCAGACAGCTTTTGGGGCCAGGCAGCCATTTTGCCCTTAATTAGCAATGTCAGCCAAGAGGCCAAGGGAGTTTGGGGTGATGGGGGGGGGAGTGCCTACTTTCTCAATTTTGCGGCTGGATAGAGAGAAGGGGAAAGACTGGGGAAGCCAGACAAACTCTCGGCCTTACCTTGGGAGCTGCTGTTGGGGAAATACGTTGGGGCCATCGGCGTCATGTTGCCCGAGCTGGGGATGGAGAGCAACAGGGACCATTCGTCTATCTCATACAATTTGACATCATTGCTTTCAGGTACAGTACATGGATTGCACGGTTCCCCATCGCAAGTGTCTTGATTTTATTTTTCCAGAACTGTGGAAATTGGGAGGAAGGATATTAAAAAAGAAAAAGCAAATCTTTCATGGTGATTCTGTAAATACCATACCACCTCCTGCTGATCAAAGAATATCCATCTGAGTTTGATCTCTTTTCCAGGTTTCATGCAGTGTTAGTCAACTTTGAACCTAAACAATATTTGATGTTATTTTGGTTATTCATCTGGTGGGTACCGGATGTCTCTGTGTCGTTCACTGCCAAGGAATCTCAACAGGGCATCAATTTATGCAACGTAGAGGTTGCCAAGTTGTAAAATAATCCGAGATTCAAAAATAAAACAATTTTCACTTAGAGCATTGTGTAGTAAGGATGCTGTAAACCATGTACAAAATCTTTTATTTGTAAGGATCATCTGCATTTTACACACAAGCAGGAATCATTTCCTACAAAGCTATCCCAATGGTTTAGAGAACACCTGGAGTGGGAAGGAAGGGAAAAGTAATTCAATTTGCATTTTACTAACAACATATTTTGTCCACATTTTCCCAAATCTGAAAGTCAATTGAAAGGAATGATTCCTGATGTTCATATTTTGCAATATGACACTGCTAAAAAAAACTTTGCAAAAAAAGAGTTTAAATTAGATGTACCGTATCATTTTTTTTAAAGCATAATAAGATATATGAATTAGTGAAACAAATATTGGTAGGCAATAGCTACAAAAATGTTTATATTAAGCACAATTCTGTGCAAAATATAAATCAGTCGTCCATGAAAGTGCATTGACTTTCACATAGACTTAAGAATTGTAAACCAGTATGGAAATGCAAAATAACAAATTTCAGATCAGAAGCCATGAGACACTGAGTGAAATCAAAATGGACAGACCATTCAACCCTAAAAGTTGCCATTCAGAAGAAATGTTAGCAATCTTCCTTCTCAGTTCATATAATTAAATGCTTCCCATGCACACACACCTCCTTTTGAAACCAAGCATAACCTTCCTATTGGGAGTCCTACTCTCTCCCCAATGATAATACTTTCTACCTCTCCAAGTATGACTGTCAATATTCAGTTATATCTATTCTTCAGCGCAAAGTCCTTCAGCATCAATAGGACCAGGCTTCCAGGGCTGAACAGAGAGCAAACCAGCAATCTGTCTTCACGTTTATCCCCCTGTGTCAAAAGGCAACAGCCTTTCAAAATAATTGCACCTATTAAACCTAATTTGAAGGATATTATCACAGGAAAGGAGACACAAATCAACCTGTCTTATGAAGAATGCTTTGTGATACTTTGCAGGAATGGGGAGGAATTTTCAAAATCCATTCTTGACTCAAATATAAGTACTGAAGCAGAAGGTATTCTGGGTTTGCAAATTCATCTGTAAATATTACTAGGTCACAAGAATGCCAGTTAGATAACTATTTTACTACAGATTTTACTATATATCTACACAGAATATTTGATAAAACTGTCCTTATTGCTTGACAGAATGAAACAGACATTCCATAGCAATGACCTAATCACCTCAGCATGACTTACCAGAACCAAACCTTGGAAATAATTTGTTAAAATCACATGCTAACATTTAATCTATTATTCTTTCTCTTCATGTCAGCACAACAGCAACTTTAAGGTAGAAATGTAGCAGGGGCCACCTTTGCTCCCAAATGTGAGAGTGCAACATAATCTCATATGTCTACTCAATATTAAATTCCATTGAGTTCTATGAGGTTTCCTTCCATATAAATGAGCGTATAACTACCACCTTCCTTTTTAGCAAGTTGCTTTTCTAGATAATGGGCCATTTGTTTATACATTTAAGCCAGCTCGGTGTTTAGAGTTATGAAAACTAATGATTGAGCACAGCAACCAACACAAAGCAAGTGCAATAAATTGAGAACTTGTGAAGCTAATAGCAACCAAATTAATTAACTGACCTGATTAAATAATAACTGTGTGTCATCAAGTCAACTCTAACTTATAGTAGGGGTTTTTTTAAGACAGAGTACTCAGAAATAGCAGTTAGTCTTTAAAGTGCTACAGTGTTTTTAATTTAATTTTATTTTGTTTTCTGATATGCCTGAACCACAGACTAACACGGCTACTATTCCAAAAAATTACTCAGAAATGGTTTTCCATACCCTTGTCCAAAGCCACGTAGGCTGTCTCTTTTGGGAAGCACAATGAAGAATTGAACTCTCAATCTGTAGCTCTGTGGCCAGCTTTCTAATGCATTGAGCTATTCAACCAGGAATAACATAACAAATGCATGCCATCAAATCAATTCTGATTTAGGACAATCCTTTCCTGGGTTTTCTAAGTAGTGAATACACAGAAGTGGTTTACCATTCTCTTCTTCAGGGGTTGCTCTTGGATTTTGCAGCTTGCCCAAGACCATGCAAGCTGGCTTTTTTTCTAAGAGGAATAGTGGGGGATCAAATCATGAATCTCCGATTCTGCAGCCAGATATCTAACCTGCTGAACTAATCCAGTCAGCTAATTGCCCTGAACTCAATGATAATTAACACAATGGCTGAAATCTTGTGGTGCAACTTTACATTGTGCAACAAGGATGGCATTGTCACAACAGTGGGATGGCATGTCTGGTTATTGAGCCATTTATTTTAACTGAAGTTTAAACTTCCTATTCTTTTCCCTAGCCTTTATGTTCCAAAGTTCATAAGGGATCCCATTTGCCCTGAAGAAGTCTTTGGGAGCCTTGAGATGGGGGATAGTCTTTAAGGGTGCAAAACTGATGGCATCAGTCCCACCACTAAGCCAGGAGTGATGCTATCAATCCATTGGTGGTTTCCCAATATGAAAGGTTCCCCATCCAGACCAATCCTGAGGGTCCCAAATACTTAATAATAGCAAAAGGGGCCACTAGGGTGCTTTAGAACCTGAAAAAAAGAGGGAGAAAGGAGGTTTTAAATTAAATTAAACCAAACATTACCTATTCTAGGCAATGACATAATCCTCACTGAATAGTGGAAACTTATACTGACTGGATTTGTGTGTGTGTGTGTGTGTGTGTGTGTGTGTGTGTGTGTGTGTGTGTGTGTGCGTGTGTGTGTGTGTGTGTGTGTGTGAGATATCAATCCAAGCTGTAAATGAAAGTTTGGCCATCCATATAATTCTGTGAAATGACAAGAACCATTTTTATCCAATGTCCCATTCAGATCTGTATATATCTACTGTTAATAGTATTCAATACTACAGGATGTGAAAGAAAGGCGCTGTGAGATAAGTTGGATTCTTTTCATTCTATGCATTATGCTGCTGCTAGGTGGGAAATAATGGTGACAAAAAGAAGGGTGACCTAAGTCAACTTTAACTGCGTTTCTCTTGTCCTTACTATAATATTTCACCCCAGTGTCCATCACTGTAAAATCTGTTCTCCAGGAAGAAGAAGAAAACCCTGAATCCCGAGGATACAGTTCTTTTCTTTTAAAAAAAAACCCACCACCTGACATATCCTGATAGAAATAACAACCGCATAATCACTCTCAACAGAATTAGCTATGCTCTTTTTACACTTCCAGTCCTGAGGAGGAGACCATTTGGAGCTTGGTAAGATAATTATTCTCTCTATTCCGCCCCCACCCCCTCATTTATTTTCTATTAAAAATGGGTAAATGCAGCACACTGTCTGCTGAAGGCTAAATTCAAAATGTGTTTGTAAAAGGCTATTGATTCCCTGACTTACTCTGACACCTGCATATACTTTACTACATTAGAACTTCCAGTCTGGACACAGTTTAATGTTTTCTAAATCCACCTTTCTGTTTTGAGGCGATTGTCAAGCAGCATAGCCGTGAATAGGAGCTGCAGTCAGAACTTACAGCAAAATAGCTAATTAGGCGTCAGAGTCACAGGTGATAAATTTGCTGCATGGCATCCTGTCCCTTTAAATTAGTTTGGGGTCTGCATCCCTGAGATTAGGAGTTGTTCTGCCTCTAGCTTGAACTGGACTGCTCATAAGTGAGTGGTTTTAACAGGAAGCCATAAGACAGCATCTCGGCAACCTGGTGCCCCTCTGGATGTTTTGTGCTGCCACGTCTGTCATTCCTGGTTGAGTCTGTAACATCTGGAGGATAACAGGCAGGGGACGATCACCAAGCGGCATCAGGAACAATAGTGATTATTTGCCATTAAATAGATTCTGAATTACGGTTACTCTCCCAGGGTCTTCTTGGTAGAAAGTACTCAGAAATGGTTTCCCTGTACTTCTTTCTAATGGTGCTCTGGGACTTTAGAGTTTGGTTAAAGGCAATACATGTGGCAGACATGTCACCCTATCAGCCACACCTATTTCAGGTAGTCTTGGCCACTTCCTCTCCCAGGAGGAGGCACAGTGGGGGTATCCACGACCCACCCTCTGGCTCCATAACCAGACATGCCATCCCATTGTTGTTCTAATTTAGGAAGTTGATAGTTCACTGTGTTACAGCACCAGCTGTCTCACAGTCATGGTGGGGGTCAGAAAGACCTGCAGACTTTCTTATGTTTAGCACTTTCACATGTTAAGCACAAATGGTTTTTTTTAACAGTACCTCTCATAAGCAGCACTTAGAGCATCCATACTTGTGGCTGGGTTGGCAGCTTTTTAAATCCCTTCCTGAAGACTGATTTAATTTATTACTCACGTCATTCTAAAGGGGGGAATTACCTGCTACCGGGCTTCCCAAAGGAATTTCACTTATACTGGTCAGTACTGAGTCAGGTACAGAACAGACAACAAATGCTCTGTTTTGTACCTGACTGTGTGGAGGAGCCCATAATGAAATATCATAGTGATTCTCTTTAATCGCTGTGTTTCTTCAGACACAACAAATTTAGCTTGGTAGGCTTTTAATCTCAGTTACCCTGTTTCCTGATTTAAATGTGCCTTGATAGAATGCTTTGGAATGGTTTTCCCTCTTCCAGTGCAATTGTCTTTTTGTCTATGTAACAATCTCTGGTTCTCTCTTGCTCTCTTAAATTAGTATGGCAAACACAAACTTCACAAAATGCTTTTTATATATACACTTATATAACAATCAACAGCTTTAGTGATATAACAAAAGTGGATGTACAATGTGTATATGTCGAGTTGCTTGACGAATTATAGAAGATTCAAATGTTTTTTTGAAACCAAAGAAGGGACCAGTCCAAGATATCCTTCCCAACTGAAATAGGATATCCACAAACTAGAGGAATTGGCTCTATATACTGTCTCTAAAGATCTCAACCCTTAAAATAAAATGCAAATTCAAGTAGATAAGTACTATGTGATATTTTCACTGCCCCTCTTGCACACAAACAAACTGTAATTTTACTACCAATGTGCTAAAGGGACTATCATCTGTAGAAACAGCATTTCCTGCCTCTCTGAGCTATCTCACTCCTTCTAACTCAAATCTAGCCACTTGCTAGAATTTTCCAACCTATTGGGCTAATCCAAATAGTCTATACGGGTTGCATCTATTCATACATCTGGTCCACTGAGTTCTAAATGCCTAATTTTCAGATAAGTATATATAACCATAGGTGTGTGATTTGAGCTTCAGGGGTGACATGTTGCTCCCTATGGCTTTATGTGTTCTGCTTCAACCACAAAATTCCCTCCTACCTCCATATGTCATGATTACATTTGTTGTTGTTGTTCAGTCACACAGCTGAGTCTGACCATTTGTGGTCCCATGGACCACTGCACACCAGGCTCCTCCGTCATCTGCCATCCTCCATAGTCCACCCAGATCTATGCCCACCATCTAGCCATCTCATCATCTGTTGCCCCTTTTCCTTTTGCCTTTGATCTTTCTCAGGATCAGAGCCTTCTACAGTGAGTCCTCTCTTCTCATTTGGTGGCTGAAGTACTTGAGCTTCAGCTTCAGTATTCCAAGGAGCAGTCACGGTTGATTTCCTTCAGGATCGACTGACTTGATCTCTTTGTATCCAGGGGACTCTCAAGAGCCTCTTCCAGTATCACAGTTCAAAGATGTCTATTCTTTTGCACTCAGCCTTCCTTATGGTCCAACTCTCACAGCTATACATTACTACTGGGAATAGGATTGCTTTTGACTTTTTCCACCTTCTGCTAGCAATGAAGAAAAAACAATTTGTACAAGGAAACAATCTGGAGAAGAGGGGAAGGAAGCCTTTCTCTTTCCTCCAAAGCTTTGAAACAGAATTGTTAGGATTATATTTGAGAGATCAGCAACATCCCATTCCCAGAGATTGCAAGTCCAAAATCTGGGGGTGCCTCCCTGTGATGTCAATTTCAGGGAAGGTAATGGTTAGGAAAAGATGGAACTGCTTCTGAAATGAGCCCAGAATCCAAGCAATATGGTAACACAGAGCCAGAGGACAAGAAACCAATGTTTGGGAGTTGGGTAGGAATTATAAATGTCTGATTCTCCCCTAAAGGAAGTGGAATAAATGGCATGTCTATGATTATAATCAGTGTATGATAATGTGGATTGGGAGAGGGGAGCTTTGGCCCTTCAGTGATTTGGATCTATAATTCCCATAATCTCTTACCATTTTTCCATTAGCAATCTTGGCTTGGGCCCTTAGGAGGTGAAGTTTAAAAGATGTGGCATGGCCAGGGTTCTCCAGCCCTCATGTATAGCTGAAAGACTTCATCAATTGAATAGTCTTTGCCACTGTAATTACAACTACCCAACTTTCTGGCTTTTAAAGTGGTTGCACTTTACTGATGAGGATGGTGATTGACATATAGGATGGATCTACATCAAAGTTGTAGGCAGAGGTTGCCTTGCATCCTGTGATGTATTACACATAAGAAGAACCCAGGGCAGATCCTTTTCCCTCTGGGTTTTCATGCCACAAAAGTACTTCAGATCTTCAGGGATACTTCAGTTTGAAGATAACCAATGGGTTTAATATGCTATGATCAGTGATGGGATGTCAAAAATTCTACTACCACGCCATGACGTCATGGACGTCATGGGCGTGGCCAATGTCATGACGTCACGACGTCATGGGCGGAGCCAACGTCATGACATCATGACGTTGTGGGCAAGGCCAAAAATAAAATAAAAATTAAAAAAAATAAAGAAATAAATAAAATAAAAGAAATAAAAATAAAGAAATAAATAAAATAAAAATTAAATAAAAGTACAACCACCCACCCAAAACACAAATAAATCACCCACCCACCCTAAATATAAAAGCCTCACTTACCTTCCTTGGTGCCGACGAACCTCCATGTGGCCCGGGGCCACCCGGCAAGACATGCTGCCCCCGACTACGGCTGTTTCCTCCTACGAAGGCCGCGGCCGGCCCTGCAGCCGCCGGCCACGGCCGCCACAGCCGCCTGCGGCCTCTGGCCAGCCACCGAGCTCCCACGGGCACGTTGGTGTCTGCGCGGGCCATCCGCCGCCGCTGCGCCCTCCTAGGGACTGGGGCCCGACAAACCCCCATGCCCTGGGTAAGCCCGGCGGGGCTCGCCACCGCCGCATCCTCCTCCGCCAGCCCGGGCGCCTGCATCTTCCTCGGGGCGGAGCCTTTTCGGCCCAGCTCTGGCGGCGGCCATGGGCGGCCAGGGCCTGCGGGGAGCAGTGGGTATGGTGGCGGCTGCCATCCCCATGCCACACCGCCTCCAGCTTCCTCCTCCGCCAGGCGCCGCAGCCGGGCTAAAAAGGGACCGGCCCAAGGAGGAGGCTACAGGGATGCAGGCAGGTCCGGCGGCGGCGGCGTGGGGCGGCAGCTGCAGGCACCCAGTCCACAGGCACCCGGCGGAGGAGGAGGCGGCAGCGGTGCGCCGTGCGTCCCCAGGGCATGGGGCTTGTCGGCAGCAGACGGCCCAGGCAGCCCTCAACGTGCCGCGGGGGAGGTGCCCTCCTCAGAGGGCTGGTGCCGCCGCCGCCACCGCCGTCCTGAAAGCAGTAAAACAATTTTTTTAAAATTGGAGCTAAAATGGCTCCAATTGACTGCGCATGCGCAGAAACTCAATCTGACACATGCGCAATGCGTCAGATTGAGTTTCTGCACATGCGCAGTCAATTGAAGCCATTTTAGCTCTGATTTAAAAAAAAATTCTTTCGGTGAGGCGTCCGGAACCGGACGCCTCAAAAGTGGACTCCCCTCATGGAGAACCCTCCGGAATTGGTCCTACCGGTTCCAGGGATCCATCTGGAACCGGGGACATCCCATCACTGGCTATGATAGACTGAGATCAGAGACATCAAACTGGACATTGCAAGATTTCCCACCCTATAGATTGCAGTGCCCTGTTCCTAGCATACAATTCCATCCATCTAATTGTATGGCAGTGCATTGTTGAGCCAAGACCTGCATGGTCAAACTCAGGATATATAAAATCCAGTGGATAAGTATGTTCTGTTCTGCACAGTCTTGGAATTGGTAATCCAGTTGTGAACCAGACACAGGCATTCACAAAGATCAGATTCTCAAGTAGCTTTAAGAGTAGGAGAGGGTGGGGAGAAAGAATCTTAAGTTTTCTTTACTGCAGTCTACTTGGTAAACTTTGTCTATTTTTAAATTTAGGATTCTCTCAAAAATAAATGATTTTGTGTTGTAAAGTTGCTGTGTTGCAGTTTTTTTTAAAAAAAAATAAACACCAGGCTTCTCCTCTTTTGAAATGCATTTCTTAATTGAAAGTGGAATAAGTGGTTTCAAAAAAATTGTGTATGAGTAGCAATTCTCATTAATATTTCCAAATGGCTCTTGAAAGTAAATACGTGGGCATCAAAAACAACTTGATAAGTAGCACTACATAAAAAATGCCTTTAAAATTGCTATACAGGCATATCGGTAGAGCAAGAGCCATTAATTTACTACTAATCAGTTCTTTTTTTAAAAAAAAGACATGGTGAAGGTATTTAATATAACATTCTCTCCTCCCTCCGAATGATGTACTGCTGGATTAGGGGAACTGACTCACCATTTACATGATACAGTACCAGTGAGATTGGTACATTATTGATTCAGACAATCCTTGACCTGAGGGATAATTCCTGTTTTAGCAATGAAAATGGGCTTTTCAGCTAGAATTCACCCTTTCTGCATCTCTGCTTTTTTGACAGCAGTGGAAACAAAGAGATTAGGAAAGCAAAGCATGAGTTAATGCCAGCAAAAACCACCCAGCTTTACTCAGGTTGTTTGTTTCGAAAGTGCTGGAAGGCCTCTTCAAAGGCAGGAAAACAAAGAATGTCAGAGAAGTGTGGAGACTTTTGCTAAGGTATCTTTTCTTTAATGTTAAAGCAATGCATACAGGAAGAAGAACAAAATATACCATGGATTTAATGTTGAGTTATGCTCATAATGTAACTCAACATCACACCTATGGTAGTTGTAATCATGCCAAGATAGAAATGTTATTCACAAAGCTCTTCTGCCAGCACATTGTGCTGTCAGTCATGACGGGAACCATGTAAGCAATTGCATAGTTGAATTTAATCATTTCCATTGCCTGGGTGCATCACCTGGCAAAGTTAAACCTGCATAACTTTTAATGTTGTGCAATGGTGAACAGGATTCCAGCCACAGAATCACAGAATTGCAGACAAAGAGAGGACCCCACAAAATCTACAACCAAAGCATTCCTGACAGATTACCATCCAATTTCTGTTTCAAAATCTCTAGTAAAGGGCAGTTCTCTGCCTTCCAAAGTAGTCAGTTCCACTTGGAACAGTTTGTACTGCCAGGAATTTCCTTCTGATGTTTAGGTAAAATCCCTTTTCTTGTAATTTGAAGCCATTGGTACAGGTTCTCCCTACTAGACATATCCCATAAAGTATTCCATAACAAGACATAGTACAGTATCTCAAATGTGGCTTGACTGAAACAGGTAGATACTATTACTATTACTCTTCTTTTGGATACTGTATTTCTCTTGACATGGACTAGAATTGTATGAGTCTTTTTCTTATTGCATCACACTTCTTTAGCTTGTAATTGACTAAGACTCTTAGATCCTTTTGTTGTACATTACTACCAGGTCAGGTATCACTCATCATATATCTGTATTTTCCTGCCTAAATGTTCACTTTTACACTTAACCCTGTTGAAATTTATTGGTCAGTATCCCATTTTTAGTTCTAGCTGGTGTAAACCCATTGACACAGTGTTGTCATTAGTTCATTAGGACTACTCTAAACCAACCTAGCAATAGGATACTGGCCATTTTGTTTGCCCAGGTTTACAACTTTTGAGAAGCACACTTAATCCCAATATTGTTTTCTAAAATGTATGTTACTCCTGCCAGTTCAAAATCATCTTTTCAACCCAAGCCATTTCTAATCATGTTGAAAAACAATGCACTAAGAATAGAATATCACAGAACTACTGCTTGCCACACTGCTAAGGATAACAAGGGAGCATTTCTCAGCATTACTTCAGCATGAGCTCTCATCCAGCTACAAATCTACCTACCGTATATGCCGGGGTACAAGACGACTGGGTGTATAAGACGACCCCCCAACATTTCCACTCAAAATATAGTTTGTTATATACTCGCTGTATAAGACTACCCACTCTTCCGCACACTTTCCACACACCAAATAAAACATAAAAGAACATCAGATTTGATTTCAACATGTTAATTTATATTCAAATGCTTATGACATGCAGAAAAACTGTCACAAGGCTGTATGTTATCAAACATGTACAGTAACATAAAACAGTGCAAGTTTATTAAACGTAATTCACCAAAGGCAATTCACTAAAGCTGAATGGAACAATAAACCAATGGGAGCTGCCATGCTGTTTGTTTTCTAATCTGTTAACCAAACTGAAACTGTCAATGATAGAAGGAAGATAACAAATAGAGGGAGAGAGCAAGAGCCAGGCAAGTCCCTAGCAAGTTTGCTGGTGTGACAGTTTCCCTTTAAAAGCCTTCAAACTCCTGTTCATCATCTGATATTAAAAGTTGTTATCCGATCCATCCCATAGGACCTTAACGTTATTCGATGCAATTCTCCTCCCCAGATTGTTTAATGTTACACGAGGTAAACGTTATCCGAGGTAAACGTTATCTGAGGTATTACTGTGTTTTGTTCAACTGAAGTGCACCCGGCGTACAAGACGCCCCCCCCCCCACTTGGAGGCATGTTTTTCAGGGGTAAAAAGTCATCTTATACCCCAGCATATACGGTAATTTTACTAGCTAGCCTACAAGAATAGCACACAGAACCTTGCTGGAAGACTTGGTAAAACCAAGATGCACTGCATCCATCTCATTTACCAAGCCTGGAACTCTATGTTTTAAAAGGGGGGGGGGGGAAATCTGGCACGACTTTTTAAAAATTTTTTATCAGTCGTACTTTTTTAGCCTAACATAACTCACTAAAGTATTCTGAGAATAAAATGAGGAGAAAAAGCAGGATATAAGTTCAACGATAAATAATACTGTCTCTTGGACCATGTATATGGTGCTCCTGCTTTATCTTCCTTCAATATGCTCTTCAAAATCCAAAGCACAAAATAATGATCTTGTGCTTTGAACTGTTATTCTCAGTTGTAACCCTGCTTTAAATAGATGTAGTGGCTTTTGTTCCCATTCATCCATTCTTTTCTCTGCATTTTTCAAATTGTAAGTATATATGGAACAGAAGACTCATCTGTGCAGCCTATATGACACAAAAGTTCATCTTGTGCATTAGTACCACACAAGTGTATATGTATGCACATATACATATACAACACACAATAATCGTTGCAACAGGCTATTAGATGTTGTGTGAAATTGCAAAATATCTCAAAGATATATAAAGTCAGAGCAACTATGACTGTATTTTTAAATACTTACCCAATAGCCATTTTCATAGATAACAAACCAAATCTAGGGCCCATCATGCAACTCCACTTCACATTTGAAACCAGCAAGTGACTTGGTTAAAGGCAAATAGATGTGTTTTTTAAAAAGCCAAAAATTCTATGTTGTTTTGCATTTTTGTCCTCCCCTATACTGCATATTAAGTGAGTCAATATTCCACAGCAAATGTCACGGAACCAATGTTAAGAACAAAAGACAAAGATTCCGTATGCATGCAAAACATGTCCTTTTGAATGCAGACACTTGATGGAGGTTTCAAGCATTTGAGTTTTATTATTGATGTACTTAGAAACCTAATGAATCAATACAGGAGGAAATTAAACTCTTTATTGGCAAACATGAATTTCTTAAACATTGTGCAAGAACTGAAGCTGATTTAGTATTGGCAAAGGACGAGGCAACCAAACCAAGCAAAAGCTGTTTGAATGGGAAAGTTGGTAGATGAGGGTATTCAAAATAGCATTTGGGGGGACGGGGGGGGGGGGAGAAGATCGTAGTAGGCAATTATACTATTAATGTCATCAGGGACAGACATTAAAAGGCAATGAAACAGGCTGAAAGGTGGATTGGTTCCTGGCCCCAAAAGCCCAAGATTTATTGGATTGGGATCTATAACACTGCAAGCTTGATCAGACACACATCGATGTATAACATAATGAGCATTATTAATGCTATGTATTATGGCTACTGTGTGGTTGTTACACACATTTTTTGCTAACCAGTTTGAGCACAATGTATTCATGGAAAATGTGATGTACATAAAAAGTGGCTGACAGATTAATCTCCATAGAACTTTTATATTGCCAGCATTGCCTCGGATACCATGATGTTCAACACTCTGCTCACAGAGTCAAAGGAAGAATCCTGTGTACATAACTTGCTGATTAATAATCATTCTGAGCTACAGTGCCTAGACCAAGAAACTAGTTGCTGACAGGATTATCAAATGCAAAATACAAAACCAAGGATGGTCAGTGGAGACAAATCGGATGCTACCTATGTACTGTCACTTCCGCTTCAGCAAACACAATGGGCCCCAGCCACCAATGATGGTGAGTATATCTTTAATCATAATAATATTTGTGTGCCATCAAGTCAATTCTGACTTATGGCATCCCTTTCCATGCTTTTTTAGATAGAGAATATGCAGAAGTGGTTTGCCACTCCCTTCTTCTAGGGACACCCTGAGATTGTGCAGTTTGCCCATGACTCAGTAATGTTGCGTGGATTTCAGACACCCGGGGCTTAGGCCAAATTTGCCGCCCTCTGGTGGATGCCATTGCCCACTCCCGCTAAGGCTTCAGGCAATTGTAGTCCAAGAAAACCCATAGCCTAAAAAGAGCCGTGCGGGGCAGGGGCCCCCTTGACCCCCCCCTACAGGACGCCACTGCCATGACTACACTGTCTAGTGCTTCTTGGGTTCTCCCGAGTGGGGCGGGGTAATAAATTCAATAAATAAATAAATAAATAAATAAATAAATAAATAAATAAATAAATAAATAAACTTAACTTCTGACTCCACAGCCAGACACCTGAACCACCGATCTATTCCACCAGCCAGTTACCACTTTAACAGACCAGTAAAATATACCTACATCCATACCTCCCTGATCACACCCAATCTCTTCTCAGTAAAATATCAAAACCAGGCAAACAGCAAAGTCTCGTGGGAATCTTTTTGAGACTAGGCATTGGTGAGCTTGGAGGAAGGAGGATAGAAAGAACAATAAAAACTATACAATTTCACTGCTGAGAAGTGAGGCTGTATAGTTAAAATCCAAATCCCAAAATGGAGGCTGCACATTTGCAGAACCAGCTGGAGGCGTGCTGTATTGGAATCAGATTTCACCTCAAGGCGTGTAGTGTTACTCGCTGTTCTTTGGTTCTATAGATAAACACATGCAAGTCACTTAGTGAACCCTCCATCGCCTCTTGTCAAAGCACACAGCCTCTGCTTGGGCTGGAAATAAAAGCCCTGAGAAATATGGCAATCCTCCATAGCAAGGAATCTGGAGCTTAAATTTAGTGGCACACTGGGCAAGAAACAGTCCACTGAAGCCAAATTCAGATTACTACCCAGCGATTCAAGACCCTGACGTGAGTGTATAGTAATGCAGCCTCTCTGTGTAGTCGAATGCATAGCAAAGCCTCCAGTGATGATGGAAAATAATGCCAAAAATACTTTTAATAATAAAACACATGGAAGGAAGAGACCCCTAAGTTATGCCATTGCATAGAACTACATGTTCATTTCAAACACATATTTATTTATTTACTTATTTTTCATATTTCTATACCGCCCTCCTCGCTAGGGTGACCCAGGGTGGTTTAAATATTACAAAAATGCTACACAATACAACCCAAACCCATCATCCCAGAACTTCAAAATCTGAACTATAAAAATTTAAAAATTTCAAGATTTTAATTTTTTAAAAAATCAGCCATCATAATTAAAAGATGAAAAACTAAATCCTAGGGATAAAAGTTGAATAAGCAGGGTGACAAAATGCAGCCTTGTCTTACTCCCTTTCCTATTCCAAACCACTCCGTCATTCCATATTCTGTCCTAACTGTTGCCTCTTGTTTCATGTACAGATTTCTCATGAGGCATATAAGGTGTTCCGGTATTCCCATCTCTTTAATTACTTGCCACATTTTGTTGTGGTCAACACAGTCAAAGGCCTTCGTGTAATCAATGAAACAGAAGTAGACTTGTTTCTGATATTCCTTTGTTTTTTCCATGATCCATCTTATGTTGGCGATGTGGTCTCTAGTCCCCCTGCCTCTTCTGAACCCCGCCTGCACTTCTGGTAATTCTCTCTCCACATGCTGTTGCAGTCTATCCTGTATTATCTTGAGCATCACCTTGCTAGCGTGAGGGATGAGCGCAATTGTTCAATAATTTGAACATTCTTTGGCATTTCCCTTTTTGGGGATTGGAACATATACTGATCTTTTCCAATCATGTGGCCATTGTTTTGTTTTCCAAATCTGCTGACAAATAGAATGTAATAATTTGATTCCATCAACTTCTAGGGCTTTGAAAAGTTCAACCTGAATACCATCATCTCCGCTGGCTTTGTTGTTTGCAGTGTTTTTCAGGGCCTTTCTGATTTCACTCTCTAGGATGTCTGGCTCAAGTTCAATTTCCTTATCATTGAAATTATCAGGGGTGTTGAGGTCCTTTCTGTAGAGTTCCTCTGTGTACTCTTTCCATCTTTTCTTAATCTCTTCTGCATCAGCTAACTCCTTGACATCTTTGTCCTTTATCATAGTCATTTTTGCTTTAAATGTCCCTTTGATTCCCCATTTTTTTTTTGAAAAGATCTCTAGTCCTGCCCCTGATATTGTTTTGCTCTATTTCTTTGCACTGTTCATTCAGGTAGGTTTCCTTATCTCTCCTTGCTTTTCTTTGAAATTCTGTATTCAAGTGACTGTATTTTTCCTTTTCTCCTTTGCCTTTTGCGTCCCTTCTTTCCTCTGCTATTTTAAGAGCCTCTTCGGACAACCACTTAGCTTTCTTACGCTTCTTTTCTTTTGGTATGGTGTTCTTTGCTGCCTCCTGCATGATGTCCCACATCTCTGTCCATAATTCTTCTGGCAATCTGTCTATCTGGTCCAAGCCATTAAATCTGTTCCACACCTCCACTGTGTATTCCTTAGGGATGTTGTCTAGGTCATATCTGTCTGGCCTAATTGTTTTTCCTATTTTCTTGAGTCTAAGCCTGAATTTTGCGATCAGTAGGTTGTGATCTTATTCAACTTATACACAGAGCACATAATGCGCAATGCAGGGATGGAGGAATCACAATTTGGGATCAAAATTGCTGGGAGAAACATCAACAATTTGAGATATGCAGATGATACCACCCTAATGGCAGAAAGTGAGGAAGACCTAGAGAAGCTCCTGATTAGGTTGAAAGAAGAGAGTGAAAAGGCTGGCTTGAGACTCAATATAAAGAAAACAAAGATCATGGCAACAGGCCCTATCAGTACCTGGAAAACAGATGGAGAAGAAGTAGAGGCAGTGACAGATTTTACTTTCTTGGGATCAAAACTCACTGCAGATGGGGATTGCAGCCATGAAATAAAAAGGCGACTGATTCTTGGGAGGCAAGCGATGAGAAATCTGGGAAGCATAGTGAAAAGTAGAGACATCAAATTGCAAACAAAAATTTGTATAGTCGAAGCAATGGTGTTCCCGGTGGCAATGTATGGCTGTGAGAGCTGGACCATTAGGAAAGCTGAGCGCAGAAGAATAGATGCCTTTGAGATGTGGTGTTGGAGGAGAGTTTTGAGAGTCCCATGGACAGCAAGGAGAACAAACAGATCAATCTTAGAAGAAATTAAACCTGACTGCTCCCTAGAAGGTCAAATTGTAAAGATGAAGCTGAGGTACTTTGGACATCAAATGAGAAGAGAGGATTCACTTGAGAAGGCCTTGATGCTGGGAAAGGTGGAGGGCAAAAGAAAAAGGGGGCGGCCAAAGATGAGATGGCTAGATGGTATTGTGGATGCAGTGGGGGCAGAGCTGGGTGGGCTGAGGGGGATGGTGGAGGACAGAAGTGCCTGGCGGGTGGTGGTCCATGGGGTCGCGGAGGGTCGGAATCGACTGTGCGACTGAACAACAACAAAAGGGATAAAATATTAAAAGACCAGGAGAGAGAGGGAGCTCAAACTAACTAGTGAGCTGGGGTCATGGTACCACCAGGACCCCATACCTGTCCCACCAGCCATATTTTAAAGTTTATTTTATTTGTTTATTTAAATTTGTTTATCGCCCTCCTCCTCGAAGGGACCCAGGGCGATTCCCAACACAATCAGCAAAACAACAATTTAAAACCAATTTAGAAATTCTTCCTAAAAGACAGCAAGTCCATCTGTAGACATAGCTCAGTTGGTAGGAGGTTCTATAGGGCCAGAGCGGACACAGAGAAGGCCCTCCTTCTAGTCCCAGAGACATGTGCCTCTCTGGCCAATGGAACAACTAGAGAGCCTCTCCAGTCCACTCTGGTGGGATGGACAGATGTTCTTGGGGTGAGGCGGTCTCCTATAGAAGACAGTAAGAGGCTATGATTGGAGATAATGATTGTAGACAGCCAGCTCAGGAGAGGTCTGGGAGTCCTTACTCTAGCATAGAACAAGGAGTACTCTAAGACTGGGAAACCAATAGTTTATTAAACACAACTTCAAATTGAACAGGGAAGTAGAAGAAACCTTCCTGCTAGGGAAAGGAGTTCCCATCACTCCTATGGTCCAAAGTTTAACTACAACCAGCCCTCTGTCAGTCTTTGAGTTTTCTTAGTTCCAATTGAGACAGAGGTGGCAACAGGGACACTCCACCATTACTTGAGTGGGCAGCTTGTGTGAAATGAGTCTTCAGAGGGTGTTTTTCTGGTTGCAGAGCAACCACAGTCTCTGCTTGACAGGCCTTTATTATGATTCCCCCACTTTATTATGATTCCACCACTACACAAAAGGAACAGTCACATAATAATAATTTTGTTACAGACATTATTCTGGGTTGAAAGTTTTTTTTTTTTTTTTGCTGGAGAAACTCCACTAAGGAGATGCCTGAATGAGGCTGCTTTCTTGTCTCCAAGAGCTGGGACAGAGATGTGCACTCAATCCGTCATGCAGTACCTGGGTCTCGAACTGCTGACTTGCTGGCCTTCTAGCTAACAAGGCGAGCTTCTTAACCACTGAGCCACCACAGCCCTTAAATAATAATAATTTCACGTCTGAAATTATTCTGGGCTGAAAGGATTTTTGCTGGAGAAACTTTGCTCAGGGGGATGACCAAATGAGGCTCATTTCATGTCCCAAAATCTATTCCCACCAAAGTAGACCCTATTTATCTATTTGTAATTTCTTGCTTTTGAACTGCTAGATTGGCAGGAGCTGGGACAGAGACTAGCACTCATTCTGTCATGTAGTACACATGAAGGGACATGATTTGTAGCTTGCAATTATCTCCTTAAATTCCTGGGCTGTACTTGTGCCCCTTATCTGATATTAGGTTCCTTTATGCACATTCCTCAAGAAGATGGCTTAGCTGGGAGTCTTACTTGTTTGGGCCACCGGATCTTGTAGGTGTGGAAACAGAACCATTTCATCTCTCTTGTCCAGAGACAGATCTTCCAGATCTACTTTCAGCCTCCTGGTGGTCTTGGCTAGTCATGGATAAGGCTAGCAAAGTAGTCTGATACCTCTGTTGGTTCAAGGCTGTCCTCCCATTTCTCCCCTGCCTCTGCTGACAGTGCTCTGTCATTTGTCTGGTTTCCTTTCCCCTCCTTTATACTCCTTAGACTCTAGGTCTCCTTGGCCTCCATCCATGCGTGCCCTACATGTTCCCACAGAGTGATCCTAGATTACCTTTCTTCTTGGGCCAGGTTGCTCTCCCAGTCTACAGGGGAACTGGATGCTGAGAATTTGGAGTAATTCACCATCTCCTCCCTATCTCTCTCTCTTGCAACAATCCATTCCAGTCCCCAGCTGTTAGAGCATTTCCAAGACCATCCAAGTTGAAGTTATAAGAGTTTACCCATTTGTCTTCTAAGCTGAGTCACCTACATTAATGCTCTGTGGGAATATTAACAACACAATACAATAGAACCCCGGATAACATTATGACTTGGTTCCACAAGTCCCATCGTTATCTGGTTTTTAACGTTGTGCGATACATTGATCACACAATGTTAAAAAAAAGCCCTGTTTCCCTGGAGGCTGCAGGAAGCCAGAATGTCGGGATTCGAATCCTGACATTTTGGCTTGCTGCAGCCTCCAGGGAGATGGGGGAACTTTGGAAACAGCTTGGATCGGGTCTCCCCACCTCCCTGGACCCGGCGGGGGGTCAGAAACCCCAAAATTGGTAAAAAAAATGAACTTTTTAAAACCAATTTTGGGGTTTCTGACCCCCCCCCCCCGCCGGGTCCAGGGAGGTGGGCAGACCCGATCCAAGCTGTTTCTGGGCTTCCCCGATGTCCTGAGCTAGTGCAGCAAGCCAGAATGTCAGGATTCGAACCCTGACGTTTTGGCTTGCTGCACTGGCTCAGGACATCGGGGAAGCCCAGAAACAGCTTGGATCGGGTCTGCCCACCTCCCTGGACCCGGCGGCGGGGGTGGTGGTCAGAAACCCCAAAATTGGTTTTAAAAAAATCCATTTTTTTACCAATTTCGGGGTTTCTGACCCCCCGCCGGGTCTAAAACAAATGGTACCCCCAAACTTTTTTTTTGACAAAATAAAAATCACCCTGGGTTCTTTTAAAAACAAAAATGACTTTCTGAGCATTTCCATTTTTTCTTGTAAGAGATAGTACAGCCCCCAGAAAGCTCTGAGGCTGGAAAAAGGTCCCTCCACCACTGATGTTGCTTAGGCTTGGTCAAATACCATTGAATTGTTAATGTTTTATTTTTGGGTTTTTTTTTAAATTCTTCACTGTAATGCTATCCTTAAGTTTGCTGCATAGTTGTGTTTTGCCATGTTTGCTCTAGTGGTCCTTTGTTCATTAGCTCTAGGGTGGTATATAAGTGAAATTGCCCTTGCTATTCAGTTTGGGTAGAGACTGAATCTTTTTGCTCAGCTAGGCAGAGAGTATGCAGTGGCAAGTAAGTAAGAATATTTCATCAAGAGTGAAAACAGAAACCATAGCTGAAGTGTATTTCTTCAGGTAGTGAGTGAGAGAGAGAAGAGTGGGTGGGGGTGGGATGGGGAGAAGTATATTTCCAATTATTCCCAGATGGATCAACATGGCAAAAACGAGTCACGAGATCTGTGTGAGACTTATTTGAAGCTGAATCCATGCTGACAGAGAAATGTTACAACTGCAGCAAAATGTTTGCACCACCTCATTTCCTATGAGTTTGATTATCTTTTCGTGAATTCTGGACTCCAGATAAAATGAGTTTAATCCTGCCTCTTGTTCTTGAACATGGCAGAATGGCATCCATGAGTAATGGAGCCAAGAGAGAAATCTTGCCTGGAAACCACAAGAAATTCCCATTGATTGGGGGAGAAGAGATCATTCCATTCTCTGCACGAAAGGAACAGTCACATGAAGGGACATGATTTGTAGCTTGCAATTATCTCCTTGACTTCCTGGCTGTACTTGTGCCCCTTTAACTGATACTAGGTTCCTTTTTGCATGTTACAAGATCCATGTTATTCACCCACAGGAAACTGAAGTACCCTCAACTCTCAAACAGTTTCATTTAGAAGCAGATGCACTGTTAAACCCTATTTATAATTATTTATAGAACTGATTGAATATTATCAGAATGTAACAGGAACAGGAACTTGGGAGATTTATCTGGTCCGAATTTTTGCACAAACTCATCCAAAATCGATCTGCTGCAACATTTTGGTGCCACCCTCCACTTTTTGGATTTCTGAGAAATCTTAAACCATCCCACCTCTATTTTACTATAATCCAACTCCATGTTACAGAATACAAAATTGGTGTTTTAGAATTAAAAAAAAATAAACAAAAAGACTTAATACGAACAATAAATTAAAAGAAGCACAGGTAGCTCTTCTTAAGAAACTCTAAATTCCAGAAATTTATTTAATTAGGTAGAAATTTTTCTTTAAGAAAATCTTTAAATCTCATCAACCCAAGTTCTTTATACTCTCTAGGATGTGTCCCTGCACTTTAATTACAAACAAGGTGAGTGAAACACTCTTTTCAGTATTTTGAGATTCAATTTGCAGTTCAATAAATGTGTAGAAAAAAGGAAATAATTTAGGAGAAGTATACAGAAAAATGGAAGCACTGGAGAAAACATATGTAGAAATGTGTGAAACTGAGGGATGAAGAGTATACACCAGAAAGGAGGGTTTACAAAAAGAGATATATTGAGGCAGACACACATAGAAATGTGTATGAGTCTTTGTGCTGATTTAATGGAGGCACAAATTTTGCCATATTCATGGCAGGGTTCCCAAACTGGTGCAAACGTAGTCTGACTTAAACTTGCAGTTAGGAAAATTTGGCAAAACTGACATTTGCAGGCTTGCGCATCTCTTTTGCAGAGGCTGTTTTAGTCCTAAGATTGAAAGGCCCATCTAAATTGAATGGCAAACCTTGGCTTCAGTATCTGACATTTTCAGGCAGCTGCTGATTCCTGAATCAGGAGTTCTTGCCACCCATTTCTCCCGGTGAGACAGGGAGGCATTATGGACAAACGAAAGGAGCAAGTAGCTTATCAATACCGGTAAGCCTGCCGCGCACTCCCTGAAATATTTCATCAGGCAGTATATTGCTGGAGGCTCCCCTCCTCATAGCGCCAGCCAGTCCTGTTAAGCAGGATTAGCTTCCAAATAAATATACTTAAGGTTGCCAAGTTATAATCACTTTAAGGGAATGAAGGCCCAAAAAAACAAAGTGTAGAAACAAAACAGATTGACAACAAGTAGAAGAAAAAATATACCAAAATAATATTGCTGAATGCATCAAAACAATAAGCATTTTAAAAGTGATTTGTATTAATCATTTTAAGTTAATTGAATTTTATAATCATTAGCTCAGGCACCAGAAATGAGCCACAAAGGAGGTTGGCCTTTCAATGGCAAAGATGCTAAGGAATTATTGAAAAAAGGATAGGAAGGTTGTTGCGGTGTGAGGGGGAGTTGTCAGGCCCGTGGCATGGTAAGATTGAGAACCCCTGATCTAAAGGTGTACAGATGTGTTGCAGAATTCACCAGGACTGAAGGATTCTGGGGGTTGTGGTCCAGAAACACAGATCTACAGCTCTCTCCTTACTATTGGACCATATGGGTATCAAGCTACAGTGTTGGATCGAGAAGTTTACAGAAGCAGAGGTTGGAAATCCAATCAGTTTCATTTTCTCTTATATCCACACTTTACAGCCTACATATGAAGAAATTTGCAAAGGCTGTTAAATAGATATCCAAAAAATGAACTGAACTGACTAGTCCTAGCCTTAGTTGAGCATCTGCTCTTTGGGAGAAAATGGGGATTCATCTGGGGCAGGTTGCACATCCAGTCCTCAGATACACAAACCACCTACTCAGAGGACTTCCATCTCGCTGTGCTCCAGCCTCAGTTTGCCAAGCACTGATGCAACCCATTACTGCTGACTCAGTAGCTACACAACTCATAAGAAGCAGGCCTGAACCAACACCAGTGGGTTGTAACAAATTTCCTGAGCAACTGCAACAAGCCATTGCCAAGGTAAATTAAAAGAATACAAGCTTGAGCTTTTTGTTTAAAAAGTGTGACTTTATGAAGGTTATTTTGTGAGAACCTGACGACTTCTTCTTCTTCTTCTTCTTCTTCTTCTTCTTCTTCTTCTTCTTCTTCTTCTTCTTCTTCTTCTTCTTCTTATTCTTATTATTCTTATTATTCTTATTATTATTATTATTATTAAATCCATCTAGGTATGGAATGGTGAACTGGAACATCTTGTCAAGAAAATGTCCCTTGTTTCATATTGTCAGGGCAAGACAGTGAGGAGCAATCCAGAGAATTACAAACTGAGAAATGGGAGCCAGGATTAAAAACCAACGAGGACTAAATACTTTTTTGTTTCTATTCCAAATTTTAAGAGTATTTCTACAAAAGGGGTTGTCTATATCTTTTATTGTTTTCTTGCCTTCCTGTTTAAAAACAGTCTCTATATATACCATCCAATTTAGATGATTAAATATCTCCCCAAATCAAATACTGTACAGTCAAACCTCGCATAAAGAGTGCCTCGCTTAAAGAGTAATTCGCTTAAAGAGCAGAATTTCCTCTGAATGTTTGCTTCGCTTAACAAATAAAACCAACCAAAAACTCGCTTAACAAATAAATCGGGTTTCGCAATCCCCCCAACCAGAAGTCACAATTGGTCACTTACAATGGTGTTTCACTTAAAGACCAAACTCACTTAAAGAGCAATCCTGTGGAACACATTATGCTCTTTAAGCGAGGTACAACTGTAATTTGCTATAATATTGAGAACCATTGTAATGTGATTGGCTATTTTTTTTAAAAAAAATTGGGCTTCCTAAACCTCCTTCTTTTTGAGATACATACCCGTTTTTTATTTATTCTTGGTCTTTTATCTCCATTGCAGAAATTATTTATAATTATTTGCCATTGTTTTAGTTTCCCATCTGTCAATTTTATTGGTAACATCCAAAACCTGTCCTGGGTCTAATTTGACCTTGACAAACTAATGTACAGTACTCCTTTCTATTTTTGTTTTTATTCTTATTAGCTACAGCTAATTTCCACTGAACTGTATTTCTAATTATTTAAAGGGAAGCAGGGAACACCAAACCTGCTAAACAGGGTAGAGTTTTCTTGCCAGAAATACTAGCCTAAGAAAGGGAGGGGAAGAAAAGGCTTTTGGGGAGGGGGGGGAATGAATGCCAATTTTGAGATATCATGAACCAGGCACATATTAGGTAAGGCTGAGAGATCATTCTTACTGTAAAATGGATTTTTTTAAACCCTGGGGAGATGAGGAGGAAATGGATGCATTGATTCTTTTAATAATGTTGATAAGATTTTCTGTGGAGGAGTAATGGATGACTGTCTTAAATTAATTGATTAAAATGCTGGATACATGAAGCTCCTTTATGCTAGTCAGACTCCTGGTCAACTAGGAATAAGAGGGAAGTGGAGGGTACATTTCATGAACATTTGCCCCCTGCAAAGAAAACTCCCATTTTGGCAGTCTTTTATGGGTGTTCAAGGATCGGGTGAATGTTTGGCATTATGCAGAGGCTCGGAGAGAGCCTTGTCGGAGCATGGGGCTTGAGTTGTCTAACTAGACATTTTTGCCCATCTCTTGTCAATGATGTTAGGCCAGGACTAAAACTCACCAAAGCGTCCTCCGTTGGATCCCTTTGGCCAGGTGAAAATGGAGTGCATATGTCTTAGTCCACCTTGCTAGCGGGTGATGTGAAATCAAAATGGCTAAAAACCTGCATACAAATGGACTTGATTTCTCAAGTCCATTTGGATGTGTGGAATATCCTTACATAGATGTCTACCAATGCATGGACTCCTCACTGAATTACAAGGTATTCAAGTTAAGATGGTAGGAAGGATTAGGGTAAAAGTCTCCCTTGCTAGAAAGCCAGTTGTATGCGACTCTAGGGTTCAGTGTTCATCTCCGCTTGAAAGCAATAAATTGTAAGTAGGTAAACAGCATTCCATGTCTAGTCATGCCTGCAACATGACCACTGAAGCATTTCCAGATGCAGAGAGCGCTGACTCTTTGGGTGTAAACGGAGAAGAGCCCCAAACCCTGGAGGAATGGTTAAGTGGGTATAAAACATTAGCCAAGGGCTGTGAGAGTGGAAAACTGACAGCATAGGAAGTGAAGCTGTTGCAACAAAATGGCAGGCAGAAAATGTTTGGCCAACCAGACATTATCAGTTATGCAAGATATGGATTGTATTTCCCTACCCATTTAGAGTGAGGGCAATATCCCTCTGTGAATTAATTGTGTAATTGAACAGGCATTTAAAATAATCCTGCTCACACTCCAACACTAGGAACTATTCTAGAGCATTCCATTTTCACAAGGCCCAAATCATAAACATTCTATCCACATGTTTTTGGATCCATAATCTAGATGTCAGCAATTGACAAGGCACATGCCTACTCTTCTCGGAAAAGCAAATTTACAGAGAAAAAGGCTCCACTTTCCAGGTCTCCTCTGGAACTCCAGTATCTGCATTCTGGATTGTTTTCAAGATCAACCCACATAGAGTAAATTATGCTTAATCAGACTAGACCTCTAACTAAACCTGCTTGGCATTGCACTGTAAAATTGCAAGACAGTGTTGGGGTCAGCATTTTAAGATTATTGTTATAGATTATTATTAGCAACATCTGTATAACACCAAGAAATGAAACTGCATCATTAAAAAACACACACAAGCAAAAAGAAAATTTTGCCCAGGATCAAAATAAGACATACAACAGAAACAACATTTTTTGCATAGTGACTTACCCTGAACCTTTTTCATTCCCCAAAATAAAACATAATGCACTAAAAGGTAAAATGATTTCCCCTTTAAAAGTCCTTGATCCCATAGCTAATTAAATCATACCTTTGCAAAATGGTATTTGGACTTGATGGATTTCTTTTGATTGCATCCAGGTTGTGAAATTTCATAGCCTTTCAGGACAACTCTGTATTGTCTCTTCCCTGACAATTCTCTATTTGAGAGGTGCTTAATGCCCCCTTTTCCTCCTCCGCCAAATGCATTGTAAATGCAGTTTCAGCGTTCAGAGATATAGTTTTAGCTTGAATATATTACTAGTCAATGTACCTCATGGTCAGTGTTGGAGGCACAGCAATTGAGATGCTAATGGTAGATTAGAAAATATTATCCAGAAGAACCTCTCTAAATACCACTGAAGCTTTGGAGAACTTGGGGTGTGTGCTTTTTTAAAATTTAATGATGAAACTTTAAGATTTTTGTTCCATTTACGTATCATAAAGTGTTTAGCCTTGAAAAATTAAGTTGAGCTGGAACTTAAATACTATATTATACTTCGGATCATTATCTCTCATTATTCCATAACAGCAGATAAAGGTTTTAAAGGGGAATATATTTGGGGTATAATATAAACAATAGCAATGTAGGTGGTTTGTGACAGGACCAAACTCTTCAGTTCAGTTCAAAACATTATTATTATTATTATTATTATTTATTGCATTTGTTACCCCACCCCAATCAGGAGAACCCGACTCTGAGCGGCTTACATCACGATAAAAAATGGAAACATAAAACAATCTATATCAATAAAAATCGTCAAAGTTAAAAAGTCATCAAAAGTTAAAACAATACAGAGACTACGCACATGAATTGTACTTAATCAAGTTGTTGATTGGCTGATTTGTCAGTTGCTTTAGAAAATTAATTGGATTACGATAGATGAATGATGCTTTTTTAAATTCAGGATTTGATTAAAAAATCATGTAACTTTGAAAAGTAAGACTGCATCAAATGTACAAAAATGTGAGTGAGAAATGTTGGAGATGTAAAAAAGGTAGAGGTACATATGAGCATATGTGGTGGTCTTGTGATGTCTTGAAAGACTTTTGGGGAAAAATTGAGAATGACATTAAGGATATATTGGATTTGCAGTTTGAACTGGGGCCAAATACAGTCTTGTTAACTGAGGTGGATAAATACAAAATGAGTAATGAAAACAAGGAACTGATGGCAATAATGTTATCGGCGGCCAGACAATGTATAGCGAGAAATTGGAAAAACAACGAAAAGTTAAAAAGAAGGGATTGGTATAAGGAATTGTGGGATTTGGCACTTAATGAAACGCTCACATGGGAGATAAATTCTAAAAAGGGCAAAGTATCTGCCAATAATTTTTGGAGGATTTGGAAACCTTTTATTGATCACGCAATGGTTAAGAATAAAGGCATACCCCCTGTATCTGAGCAAAATGACTTTTGGAAAACATAAGGAAACATAAATCCCCGGACAATGTATATAACACAAGGGTGGTTTTAAAGTTTAAAAGGATAGTAGAGTTAGTGAACAATATATATTGGTTAAGAGGAGATATGTGGAGATATAACTTATAACTTGTAGTTTCAAATTTTGGTTTATAACGAGATAATAATATTCGATTGATGATATTAATGTAGAATTATTGTTTATGTGAATATCTATTTCTTTTTTTCTCTTTTATTTTTCTTTATATATATTTTAAAGTTATATAATGTTTTTGTCTTATGTATCTTTTTTTGGTTTGTAATGTCTTATATACCTAATAAAATTTATTTTAAAAAAAAAAAAGTTTGGAAGGAATAGTATAAGAAAGCAATCCAAGTGTCTTTGATCAATATATCTGATAAATGTCATCCTTGTTGGAAGACAAGATAGCTGCATTAGTTCCATTTACTAAAAATGAGTTTTAGAAAACCAAGTAGAAGGTGCTATGAAATGTAGCTGTATATGGACTATACTGGAATCCACACTCAAGGACTGAGTTCACCTTCAGCTTACAGAATTGAATAATTAGACCAGTGGCAATTGACTCCAACATTTTTTTGTTGGGACAAATCCAGAACAGCAGGATGTTTCCCATGGAACTACAGCTTGCCTTCCTTGTTTTTCAGTCCCAAGGGTATGAAACAGAAGTACCTTATACTCCTCCTTAATAAGATTTGTAATTGGTGCAGGTGGTGGTAGCCTTTTAGTGCTTTAGGAATTTTAAGGGTATTTATAGGGAATTGTGGGGATTTTATGTATTTGTATTGAATTGCTGTACGCTGCTCAGAGTTGCCTGTTGATTGAGCGGCTATACAAATCACAGCAAATAAATAATAAATAAATAAATACTCTTTGTGAGGGGAAGGAGTTGGCAAAATCTCGAAACCTTCAGCCTGCTGGTGGTCCCCTTCTCTGAGGAAATTTAAAAAAAACTTTGTCAAACATGCTACAAAATTATACAACAGATTTCATGATTCATGAAAAGCCACCTTGACACAGTTGGAGGATTACAGCGTTCATATTTCCATATATTTATTTAGACATGGATGTTTGAATAGCATCTTCTCTGGTGAGAATCCAGATGCTTCATTCACACCCAAATCCCACTGCAGCAACTTGATGTTAAGGAATCTAACTTTCTCTGGATTGTGTCTTGTACTTTTTTGGGTCTGCATTTGTGAATGCAATTTCTCCCCGTTAGGCAGCTTCCTTTCAGAACCATACCAAACCAGTAGTCAATCATCTGACTTAAATCATGGCTTATTCTCTGCATCAAAGCTCCTTTGTCCTTGCTTTTATCCTTAAAAAAAACCCCACATTGAATTAGTAAAAATTTAAATTTCTTTCCGCCTTAGTGGGTTTCAGTACAAAAAAAGAGTTATTTTCAAAGGCTTCTCTGTTCTTAAATGATAAAAATACATGTCTATCATCTCATGTGCCAGACTCCTATGGTTCCTGGAAAGAACACTTTTAGAATTTTCAACTCATGTTAGACAGTAGATCTGCATCTATTTTGCTTGCCATCAAGTTTTAGTACAGTGAACTTTGCCACAGACATGAGTGGGCAATCACCTACCTGTTGTCTAGGTCAATCACAGTGTATTGTTGTTTGTTGGTTTGTTTTGTCTTATTTTATTATTTGACTTGATCTCCACTAAGTGTTGTCTCATCATGATGTGAAGGTCAAGCTGATCTCCAAGCTGTGGGGATTTCTGTCAAACTGAATAATCCCTCGGGCAGTCTGCAGGTTTATAATCTGAGGACCAGCCTACCTAGCTGTGAAAAGGCTCATGACCAGACATTTGCCTACTAATTATGATTGATGATAATGATGACTTGGCTGCCGTGTTGTGAAATAGTTGTGATATGAATTGGTGAAGGTGCTGTCAACACTGATAAAGCCATGAACCTTCAAAGAATTCTCTGCCATCTCTTTGTGGCCTCTGCCATCTTCTCCTCTGCCATCTTCTCCATACACTTTAACAACAGGCAACCAGGAGTAGTATAAAGGTTAAAAAAAATTATACAAGCTGCCAAGATAGTAACTGATGCAGCCACTTTGGGAAATCCCTTAAGGAAAAAAAGCAGAAAGAAGCAGTGATACTGCCACTTTTGATGTTGAACCGCAATTTCAAGGAACGTTTGGAAAATTTCTCATCCCTATATAAAACAATCAGTAAAATTACACACACACACACACACACACACCAAAATTTCTTAGTTGGCAAATACAATGGAGAATTTTCAAGGCCTATTCCCATACAATTCTACTTTTACTCAGTGACCATTTGGTCCAACTAATTCAGGACTGTTCACACTCAGGACTCTCTCAGCTCTATCTACAAATGCCAGGGATTGAACTTGGGACCCCTTACATGCAAAAGGTGTACTTTCTACAGCCTTCCCCTGGGCTCATCCATTTTCCTAGCTAGTAATAACTGATAGACTTCCCATGTATCCCCCTTTTGAAATTAAATAATGACAAGTGAGCTTTCCCCTTAGTTTCATTCAGTATCAAAGCAAAGCAATCACATTTATATACCGCCCCATAGTCCTCAGTGCACTCTCTGGGCAGTTCACAAGTTAATTAGCATTTTGCCCCCAACATGTTGGGTATTCATTTTACCAGGCTCAAAAGGATGGAAGGCTGAGTCAACCTGTGCCGGAATGAAATACGGACGTTGGAGAGAAATGCAGTATAGTTGCCTACAAAGCCAGTGGCTAGTGTGTACTTTTGTGTTTTGTCATTTGTATAGTTTCATGGCACTTTGTGTAAGTTTTGGCAAGGGAGAAGGTCTTAAAATGAAGAGAGAATTGGACAACCATCTGTCGTATCTGCTTAGATTCAGATGCCTGCACTGAGCAGGGGGTTGGACTTGAGCACCTAAAAGGCCCCTTCCAACTCAATTATTCTGTGATTCTATGGTACCACCGACAGCTGGCTTTGAATCAACATGGACTATACTTTCTCAGAATCTTGTTTTGTGTTGGAATGGCAAATGAAGTCCATGTGCCCCTGCTTCGAGAATGATCTGTATTTCCACCCACTTGTGCACAGATGTCTTTAAATGCATATAATTAATTAATTTGTGCTGGTCCCAGGAACATAGTCAATGGCAAGGAAACATCACTTTTAGGGGTATGGCCAGTAGGCAGACCCAAACTCCCCCCATTGGTGAGCCATCTAAAATTCTCTATGGACGTGGTTCTGAACATGGTGCACACACACCACAGGCAGGCAATTTGATTTTAAAGGGGGGGGGAGTAGTTCAAGAATGAGTTATTAATAGTTAATGTCCCTCCATGTGAATAGGAGTTTACTTTTTGAATACCATATATACTTGAGTATAAGCTGACCTGAATATAATTTTGACCTGAAAACCCAAGAAAATAGATTGACCCAAGTATAAGCCAAGGGTGGGAAATGCAGCTGCTGCTAGTGAGTTTCAATAATCAAAATACATGAAAATACGATAAAATTAATTAAATTGTTAGCATGTCTCAATGAGGTCTTGGACCCTCATAGTCATTGACCTGAGTATAAGCTATGTCCCCTTTTTGTGGCACATTTTTGGGGCTAAAAAACTCAGCTTATACTTGAGTATATACTGTAATAAGAATTAAATGTCACAGTGGGGGCATCAGGATTTTAGAGATGGTTAATTGATTCATGGCCAAAAAAAGTTTGGGAACCACTGCCCTACGCTATTCTGTGCTGGAAAGAAACATTTGATGGGACTGTTGCTTGATTTGTAACATAGCAAGCAGTGCACAAGATAGACAAATCCATACTCTGAATATGGTAATTGCAGACAAGCTACATAATGCTTTTTAAGCACTTTTACTAAAATGACAAATAAAAAAAAAACAAACTAAAAGCAGCCAAGACTCTAATTTAGGTACAAACAAGCCATTAAAATGAGCAGATGCAATTAAAAACTCAAGAGAACTGGATGGGTTAGGTCAAGGAACTAAAATGACAGTTCACTTGAGAAAGCCTTGATGCTGGGGAAGGTGGGGGGCAAAAGAAGAAGGGGGCAGCCAAAAAGGAGATGGCTAGAAAAGGCGTCCAACACCTTACAAAACTGAGTCCGGGACAGTGGGGCGGGGCCAACGTCACGACGTCATGGGCGGGGCCAACGTCACGACGTCATGGGCGGGGCCAACGTCACGACGTCATGGGCGGGGCCAAAAAAATAAAGGAGCAAAAAATGGCTCCAATAGTCAGCAGACATTTTTTGCCATTTTTGGGAGGAAAAAGAATATAAAAGCCATGGCTTATAATAGGGGAAACAGTATTGGACCAATACTGTTTCCTCTATTATAAGCCATGGCTTTTATTCTTTTTTTCCCCCAAAAAATGGCAAAAAATGGCCTGATGGCTTCTTTTCGGGGGGTGGCTTATATTTCTATATACTGCATGCTCGGACACAGAGAATAACACCCCCCAACTCTGCTTACCTTCAAGCTCTGCTTATTTTCTCTCCCGACGAACAGCTGATGATCAGACTCACTCGGAGGCTTTTTTTAAAACTACAGTAGGCAGGTAAACAAGGAAGGGGGAGAAAAAATTCAGCGATTTGATTGGATCTCTATGTCAGCTGACATAGAGAGCCAATCACATTGCTGAATAGGGGAAACACCTATTCAGCGATGTGATTGGATCCCTATGTCAGCTGACATAGAGAGCCAATCAAAAGCTGAATTTCTCCCCCTTGTTGTAGTTTTAAAAAAAGCCTCTTTAGTCTGATCAGCTGTTCGTCGGGAGAGAAAAAAAGCAGAGCTTGAAGGTAAGCAGAGTTGGGGGGTGTGTGTATTATTCTCTGTGTCCGAGCAGGCAGTGGGGTGGCTGTGTTTTCATAACACATGGCTTATTTTCGGGGGGTGCCTTATATTTTTAGAGCCCCCCGAAAATCGGCACATGGGTGGCTTATTTTCCAATAAACTGTGCATGCGCAGAAACTCAATCTGATGCATGCGCAATGCATCAGATTGAGTTTCTGCGCATGCACAGTTTATTGGAGCCATTTTTTGCTCCTTTTTTTTTTAAAATGCCTGCTGCCGAAGAGAAATCGGGACAGCCGGGACGTCATGGGGGAATTCCGTGACCATTTTCCTAAAAATGGTAACTCGGGATTCCCCCTCTCAAATCGGGACTGTCCCGGAGAATCCGTGACGGTTGGCCGCTATAGGCTAGATGGCATTGTAGATGCAATGGGCACAAAGCTGGGCAGGCTGAGGGGGATGGTGGAGGACAGAGGTGCCTGGAGGGCAATGGTCCATAGGGTCACAAAGGGTTGGAATCGATTGTGCGACTGAACAACAACAAAAATAGTGCCCTTTAGCTATTTTACACTATATTTTCCTTCTGAATCAGTCACTGCCCATATGAGTGGAGCTGATGGGATTTCTTATCCAAAATATCTGAAAGGTACTAGTTTGGAAAGGCTTGACTAGAAGATATTGAGGCCATCTGTTAAATATGACCTATATATTGGGTGCCACCACAGAAAGGCTCCTTTTCTTTGGTAGCTTTCCTTCAGATTAGACGCTGACAACCTAAAAAGTGCTTCTAAAGATCTTAACAATTGCTCCCTGTAAAAAAAATTAGCATTAACATAGCACTTCGGAGTCATTATACAGTGATGAAACAGGATATGGTCAGATTTGGAAGACTAATCCTAAAGATTAATGACCATGTGAGAATGTCACCATAAACTATACACTTTTAAAAAATGGACTGTGCTGTCAAGATAATTGAGAACAGCTCTTAGTGCCCATCAGAGGAAGTCCTGCAATTTGCCTTTAGGTAGTGTGAAGGTTTGCCATTTGCTTGGCTGAAGATACTACTTCTCAAATCTTAGTCTGCAATACATTTCCTTATTATACCATTTACCTTTTGAATATATATTTTTCAACGCATTTACCTTTTGAATATATATTTTTCAACGCAGGTGCCTGGCCACTTCAGGAAGAAGTTTGAATTAAATTGCAGTGACCCATGACAGGAGGTAGATACTACCATGTCAGTATCTCTTACAAAATTGGGCCCCAATATTGTCTTAAGAACCAACGCACAATGTGCTGACTGAAGTTGTCATATCTCACTCATAAGAAGGTGGCATGATTATTTAAAGCATAAAAAAAGTTAATATGTGAAAATTGTTTGTAATTTGTATACTGTAACTGAAATTGTGGTATGGCGTTAAAAGAATGCTGTTAAAGAGAAAATGAAGCGGATGTGGAGAGAAGAAACATTTTGCTGGTGTACAGTGTGCTTTGCCAGCCTAAGAGTCACCCCGCTTAGGCAAGTGGGGTCTAAATAGCCAAAATGTAAGAAGGGGGGAAGGGGGTGGGGCGACATGAATTACATCATACGTTCAGGGTATAAATATATCTACTTTCCCTCAGACAGCAAGCAGGCTGCAGTGGTTTGTTATGTATGATGATGTGTCATGTTTGTGTTACTCTTAAATGGATACATGTATTTCACTGAGAACAGAAGCAGTGAAAGTATAGCATTGTAGCTCATTTTTCTATTTTGTACTTTACAATATTTTTGTACTTTTACTGTGATTAAAATGTGCTAAGAATACATGTTTATTCTTGTTTCCCTCTGAAGCCTTATTAACTCTTTCTTAGTTACTTTGACTGTGCAACTGAAAGTGAGCCTTTAATACAAGTTGGGCTCTATTGATGTACTGTATTTGAGATGTTCTAAAATAAGACATGTTTGCATTATTATTCTGTTGTTTCACTCTGTCTCGATACTGTAAGTTTATAAGTGCATTTAAACAATTTTGTTGATTTTTTCATTTATAGGAAACCCTATGCTATATGCTTATGTTAAATAAATCTTAAACAGGAATTTCTTTTGAAATGTTAATATCTCCTCATATTGCAAATGGGGTGGACATCTATTAATTCTCATTTGCAAAGATACTGGGAATCCAAAACCTTAGAATGTATTCCTAATTTTGGGGGGGAAGGAGGGGCTTTGACAGTCAAAAGAACCTAGTTTTCTGGAGGGTTAGAGAAATGGGGGGCTAGAGACCACATTGCCAACATACAGTGGATCATGGAGAAAACAAAGGAATCAGAAACAAGTCTACTTCTGTTTCATTGACAACACCAAGGCCTTTGACTGTGTGGACCACAACAAAATGTGGCTAGTAATTAAAGAGATGGGAATACCAGAGCACCTTATAGCCTCATGAGAAATCTGTACAAGAGTCAAGAATCAACAGTTAGGACAGAATACGGAATGACAGAGTGGTTTGGAATAGGAAAAGGAGTAAGAGAAGGCTGCATTTTATCACCCTGCTTATTCAACTTATACACAGAGCACATTGATAGAACATGATAGACCACTTTGGCTATCTTGCAGCAGCGGAAAAGGTGTGCTCAAATAACTGCTATCACCACTGGTCGAGTTCTGCATGATGGAGTGAGCTCCAGTCACCTGTTTCAGATCCTGCCAACCTAGCAGTTCGAAAGCAAGAAATTGCAAGTAGATAAATAGGTACCACTTTGGTTGGAAAAGTGACAGTGTTCCATCTAGTAATGCCTGCCACGTGACCACAGAAAGGTCTGCAGATGTACACAGTGCTGGCTCTTTGGCTGTAAATGGAGATGAGCACTGCTCCCTACAGTCGGATACAACTGGATTTTGAGAAAGGGAGACCTTTACCTTTAGCTTTTACCATCGTTTAAAATAGTATCCAATATATGCAATAGACCTCAGCAGAGTGATAAAGACTCAGGAGAGCTGTGTGACTGCTCACTATGTCGCAGAGGGGTAAACCTTGATGAGGACACTCCTGGTTGATTGTCCGTAAACAACAGCTTTCCCCCCAAACCAATTCCCCCCACATCTGATGGAATACAACTTCCATCCTTTCTAGCCAGCAACCACAATTTGGTACATGGATGTGCAAAATTGGGGGGGGGGGGAGATATAACACAGTACAGTGATTGTACACATGGGTCTCTCTGTGATATGACTTGGGAAACCAATTTCCTTTTGCTCCTGAAAAGAAATAAAACAGAGGAGGGAAAGGACCACTAAATTAATATCTGCTCCATAGCTACTCTTCTGAAAGAAGATTAATACAGAGACACAGGGTTTCTGCTCATCTTACAAAATCATTTAATTGGATGAATATGTTGAAAACATTATTGTCAGACTTGGAGGGTTACTGTTTTACACAAACAAAAATTGCACATCTACAACTGCCAATTTTATGCCTAATTAGACTCATCCTTTCAGACTTTTCAAAAGGAATTTAAAAAAATGCACCATACTACATACCCCAATAAGCAGTTGAAAAGCTATTGGACTTTAAAAGAAGAAGAGAATGGGAGGGTAAGTGGACAGCTCTAGGGACACAGCCATTTTCTGAAGTGGTTCATTTGCATATTGAGGATAATTGGCCTGCTAAAATTGGTAGATGTAATCAGACATGTGTAAATAATTGTGATTTGTTTCATAGCAATCGATTTTTGATGCTGAGCTCTTTTGCTTCATGCTGAACCACACAGCAAAGAAGAAAAGGTTTATTTTAATGACCAGGTTGAAATATGTTGCTTTAGTAGACTTGAGCATGTCGCTGACACAAATAAGCTTTAATACAGCAGTGTGGAAATAAGAAGTCTTCAAGCCCAGTTCTTTGTTTTCATATTTTGACACAAAGCTGTTTTTTTTTAACCTGTTATTTTCATATGGTCATAATTTCTTCTCAATGTCTCTGTTCACATGATGAGTTCTGACTTCATATGACACTTTCATCTATCCAGTCAAAGGCTGCACAAAATAATTTATTCATCCACCCCACATATAAATAAAAACCTAGTGTATAATGGAAACTCTGCGGAATTACTTAAAATAAAAAAAGGAAAGAAGATTCTAAGCATTCATATTCTGGTGATTGGTATCACACCTTCCCTTGGCCATGCTTAGATGTGAAATGGCTGCTTAGTTAGGCGTGCAAGAACTAGAGTTTTCTAGTTCAAATTTAAGTATGACACAAGAATCCATCAAACGTTAATAGCGATGTAACCTGGCTTCAAAGAGGAGTGTTGAAGGAGGGAAGAGCAGGGAGATTTGTGCATTTCTGGCTCGCCTACAGGGTGGTTCAAGAAGCCCCCCAGTCTCCCATGCATCAATTTGTATGCTCCCATAAATTGTTTATCTTTGGCTCTTGGGTTGGGATGGGGGGGGGGGTTAGAGATGATGAAATGATAAACAACACTGGCACCAGTTGCTGTATCAAAAGAAGGAAGCACCAGAGGAAAAAGAGACAGACAGCTGGAGTTCCAGTGAAAACGAAAACCTCCTTGAAAAACTCTTGTTCTTGCACACCTAATCAAGCAGCCATTTCACATCTAAGCATGGCAAAGGGAAGGTGTTCTATTGAACAGCAGAATATGAATGCTAAGAATCTTCTTCTTTTTAAAATGTTAAGTGACTCCGCCGAGTTTCCATTATACACAGGATTTGTGTGTGTGGGATGGATGAATAATTATTTTGTGCAGGCTTTGACTGGATAGATAAAAGTGGTGCCAGGGATTATCTTTCTTCCCTCATTCTGCCCCACTCCCTGTTATTTTCTACTTTCTTTTATTTTTAAATTCCTGCTGCTGGCTGAAGCAGGACAAATTAATGGAAGGGCAAGGGATGTCAAAGAGGAAGGCAGGCAGGCAGGTAGGAAGGTTGGTTTCCCTAAACATGGGAAGTCTCCTGTGCAGTGGTGGGCAGCCAAAATTTATACTACCACACTGTGGGCAGAGCCAACGTCATGGGCAGAGCCAACGTCATGATGTCATGGGCAGAGCCAATGATGTGGGTGGAGCCAATGTAAAAAAAACCCATAAAAATAAGTACACATAACAATACAAATTAAATAGACATAAAAATACACATAAAACACATAAAATACACATTAAAATAAATACACATTAAATAGACATAAAACTACATAAAAATACAGATTAAATACACATAAAAACATAAACATGCACATTAAAAATAAATACATATTAAATACACATTAAAATACACACCCACACCCCATACCCAAAGGTGAGTCACTTACCCTGGGGAGCAGGCTATAGGGAGATTCAGGCTAGCAGCTTCTCTTCCTCTTCCGCTTCGGAGGACAGCAAGAAGGCTGCACATGTGCACCAAGCGCTGTAGGGATGCATGCACACCAAGCGCTTGACGTGCATGCACAGAGGGAATCAGCGAAAAGGTAAGCCCCTGAGGTGGTTCCCCTCAAAAGCCGCTATCGGTTCTCCGGGACACTGGGAAAAGTTACTACCAGTTCTGGCGAAAGGGTGCAGACCTGTTGCTGCCCATCACTGCTCCCGTGTTCCCAAAATGGCAGCACTGTGTAGCAGTGACTTAGCAACTATTTCACATTTAAGCATGAGAAACAGAAGGACTTTCTAAACTTATAGGACTTTCTTCTCTCTGTTTAAATGCCTCCTCATAATTTGTAAAATATCTGTACAACCTACAAAACAAATCACTTCAGAACACCTCTAAACCAGCTGAGGGCGAGTCAGTCCCAATCTGTAGAAAAAGCATTTGACTATAAATTGGATCAGACATGTACTTACTACACGCATAAAAATTAACTCATTTTGGGATACGGCAAACTTATATCACACAGATTGCAGAAACAGTTGGATACACTGTAGTAGAATTACTGCATAAGAAGTAAACATGACATGACAATTGGGTCTAACTAATTTGCTAATGCACAGACACATATACAGGCTACCAATAATTGATGGTTGCATCCTAGTATTTCTTAGATGCATTGAAAGAAAGAGCTAAATCCAACTGCTAGTTCCAGGTAGAGCAGATCCATTGAATCAATTGCTATGTGGTGAATCAACACTTATATAAATTGTTTTCATTCAATCGATTGAATTGAGCCTAGCAGTTGGATTTTGGCCAATATGTCTCAATCATCTGCAGCTTCTCTTTCTCTAGTTTTCTTTTTTTAACCCATCTTCTACAATCTGCCAGTGAGCATCCTGTTCAGTTGGAGGCACAAATATACTGGTGCAACTACCTTATTCTCCAGAAAGGTACTCAAAATGTCACCATGTATCTGGAAGAAATGAAAGCAACCTTGACATTCATGCTTGTTTCAGTCTGAACAAGAGTCATAGGTGTTTACAGAATACAATTTAACAAGGCAGGCACCATGGCAATAAAATAAATTCTTGGCTAGAGATCCAATGAGGGAAAACCCTTTTCTGTAGTGACACCTTACCTGTGGAGTGCCCTTCCCAGAGAAAGAAAACAAAACAGAGAGAGAGAGAGCTAAAGACAAAAACCTTGTGACACCTTAAAGACTAACTGCTTTAGCCTTATGTTAGCTTTCTTGGATCAAGTCCACTTCTTCAGACATAAGCCCCTCCTCCTGTGCCTACACCAACTGCCAGGGGAGGAAGAAACCAGGGCAGGTCGAGGACCTTGCCGACCCTCCCCCTGTGCCTACCCCAACTGCTAGGGGAGGAAGAAGCCAGAGCAGGTTGAGGACCTTGCCGACACTCCCCCTGTGCCTACCCCAACTGCTAGGGGGAGGAAGAAACCAGGGCAGGTCGAGGACCTTGCCGACCCTCCCCCTGTGCCTACTCCAACTGCCAGGGGAAGAAGAAGCCAGGGCAGGTTGAGGACTTTGCCACCCCTCCTCTTGTGCCCACACCAACTGCTGGGGAGGAAGAGGCCAGGGCAAGTTGAGGACTTCGTCACCCCTCCCCCTGAGCCCACACCAACATATTGTAATGCAATTTATTTTTTGTAAACCGCCCTGAGTCGCCACGGTGAGTGGGCGGCAAGATAAATTTAAATAAATAAATAAATAAATAAATAAATAAGAGGGAAACTTTGTGTCAATAATTTATACATAGCCACATGACCAAGTGGGGATATTGGATGTCACCATGGCCGGATTTACATGAAAAGAGGCCCTAGGCTATTCCACTTATGTGGCCCTTTCACCTCCCATTTTTAAGTTTGTAAATTACATGAGAGATAATAAAATACATCATTACTGTGATATATATCAATATGTTAAATTAAACATGTTGTGATTGGTGCTAACCTTTATAAAAAATGTGGCATAGATAATAAATAAAAAAAAGTCAAGAACACTTATTTGAATATAGGCCCCTCTTGATCTTGAGGCCCTAGGCTAGGGTTACCATATCTCAGGATTTGTCCTGAGATTTCAGGATTTTTGGACTCTCCTCAGGATTGCGGCTGGATTTTGCAACTCATGAAATCTCAGGATTTTTAGAATTTTCAATAAAAAACAGCTTATATTTTAAAGATCTCTTTAATAAAAATTTAAACAAACTAAAAATAATCTTCCTTTGGTAATAATTGCACAATTAAGATCAATCCTTATATATAAGTAAGGTTTTTTCTTTAATTATTGATTTATAAAATGCCCCACATGTTACACTCTTCAAATTATATTGAATTAAAAGTATAGCTTGAACTGAAGACACCTTTAGTCGATTTCTTTCATTCGACCATTGAGCCCCCATTATAGAAAAAACTCTTTCTACGTTGGCATTTTGGGCTGTAATTGCAAAAATATATTGACAACTCCGCAACATCTCTGGTAATCGTGAAATACCTATTTTCTTGAAAATGGTTGCCCACAACGCATGAAGCATTACGTCAAAAAACGCTTCTTGTTTTGTTAAAAAACTATTCAGAGCTGCAATTTCATCAAATAATTTCACATCATCGATGTGTACTCTTTTTCCATTCAGATAATGAATTGACAAAGCAATCTGATCAAAGTCGATCATTTCACCCTTTTTCAGCATCAACCAATTAAAGACTTTGAAATCATCTAAAGGCTTCATCCACTTGATCAGATATTCTATGCAAGTCTTATACATATTTTTAAGGTCTTGTTTGAAAACTTCTTGGTTTTCCGCAGTGCACTTAGCCAGTAATTCTCACACTTTTAGTGACATGAAGTTTGCGTTTGCTCGTGCAACTAAAATTCGAGAATTCTTTTGATATCTAAAACAGAATTGCTTTCTTTTTCGATGTCTTCAATTCTCGCCTGAAAGATTGGCATCAGTGAGTGAGCGAAAAATAAATAAAGTTCGCTGAGTTCATTTTCAAAAAAGTTCTTCAAAGTAATTGGTACACCAGGAGTAGACAAAAAGTACTGCTTCAACGGCTCATACAACTTCAATATTCTCTCGATCGCTGGAAAGAGACTAAGCCAACGTGTCTTGCTATGAAACAAAAGTTTCTGATAATTAATGTCTATATACTCGCTGATATCCTTCAACGCCTCCGTGCGTACAGTGTACACGGAAAAATAATTAAACAGCTTCATTACTACAGATTCTATATCAATGTGAAGATTATCAGTGCCGTGTTGAATACAATTGTGTAGAATGTGCGCTGGGCACCCAACTCCTACGATATCTTTTTCTAGTATGTTTTTTAAATTAGTCCAAACATTTTGTCCTGGTTGCCGATTAACTCCGCCAAAATTAACATTAGCATTGTCTGCCGTAAATGATACACATTTTGTCAACAATTTGTGCTTTTGCAAGCTTGTTTTAATTATCTCTGTTATAGTGTCAGCAGTTTCATCGGGTGTACTCAGCACGTCTAACAGTTTTGTTTTAATCCCTTCTTGCCAGTCAAAAAATTGTATCATAATAGGAAATATTTTTTCTGCGCCATGATTACTTGCATCTGTGGAGACGCCCAAGTAGTTGACATTTTGTAATGAGACTTTTACCTGTTCAATTACCCACGAAGATATCACACCCGTAACAATAGCTTCAGTCTTCGTTCTTGCACAAGAAATACTATTCGCAGTGTTGGAATCGGCAAAAATATCTTTCACCAGTTGGCTGGTGCAATCCATAGATTTAAATGATTGGTGATGTTTCACTGTGTGAAAAGCTAAAGTGGCCTCAGCGGCAGATTTTTTGTCAGTCAGTCCAGAAGTTTGCGGTTGAAATAAAGAGTCAATTTTAGTGGTACTTGAAACAGTTAAAGCATTTTTCTTATGTTTTTCCGTTAGGATATGTTTTTCAATATCGGCAGCTCCCTTAAACTTAATTGAAAAATAATTGTTACATATTGAACAAAACACTTCGGTAGGTTCTCTACCAACTTTCATAATCAGAAATTTTTCTTTTAAAACATCTGTAAATGTACAGCTGTATCGTGGTCGCTTATTACTTGAAGACATTTTCAACTTGTATCCGATATCTGATTCCAATGCTCGCCCGGCCGTGGCGACACTCAAAGCGATGCTGTCCAATATTCGCAGTGGTGCAAGTCGAACTGACTGAGTGAGCGTCACTGCACTGTGAGAGGGCGGTGCGTTGGAAGTGGGAGGGGGTGCCATGGTCTGAGTGCAATCTGCAACGCGTGCGCGAGATCCGCAGTGTATAAAAATGATAATATTACGGCTTTTTTAAATTGTTAAGTATGTTTGTGAAAAAAATCTCAAACTGTAAATAATCTCAGGATTTTTCAATGGAAATCAGGCCTTTTCTGCGGACTTTTGATTTTTTCATCTGGTAACCCTACCCTAGGCTGAAGCCTAGTTAGCCTATAGGAAAATCCAGCCCTGGATGGCACAGTGGTTGGTTAGTATATTAGATACAATTGCAAATCTGAATCAGGGTTCTCCAATCAGTGTGAAAAGATACTGGGGTGTTTACCTTTGCTTCAACAAACATTTTTATTGAACAAATAAGATAAAATGGAATTACTTACACATTTTGCAGTGGGGATAAGGGAAGGCCGAATGGATAGAAGGGGGGGGGGACTAATAGAGTGTTGTGTGCACATGAGAAGTTGAGCAGTAATTGATAGCACTGTTTCACACACGTTCAATTCCAGGTCAGAGTTCTTTATTTTTCCAAGTTTTATAGGAATTTTTTTAACTAAACCTATACAAATATGTAGAAATACTTTAAACTATAGACTTGCAAAGTGACTCTGATTTGTAACACAAATAAAAAGGATTCAATCAAAGCAGTTTTGTATTTCACCCGAAAATATTTTTTTCTAAAAAGTTAGTGAGAAAGTGTATTATGGTAATCAGGGCTTCTCTGTTTTTCATCTTATTGGCTAACTTTGTGTTGGTAGAGTAGTTACAATGCTGCCTTGAAAAAAACATAAATTTTCTCCTCTAGAGATGTCTCTCTGTTTAGCTCAGTTTGTTTGTTAAGTTTGTCATGGAGTAGGTGATAGCTGATGTGTTAGGTTTATCACTTTATACTTTATAGCTGCTCTTCAGTAATTGCTAAGATGGTAAGAGGCAATGGATTTCCATGACCTAACATGTGATGAATGATGGAAGTACTGAGGCTTAAAAGTGACAGCTGCAATTATCACATGTTTCCCTATGTGTGAATTCATTCTTAGTAAAAAGAGTACAGTACAAAGTATATGATACAGCCAGTATATGTCTAAAGGAACTTTATTTTTATCACAGATATTGCAGGGAATGTTGAAAGACAAAGTATTTTAAAAGCTGGTGATAACACTTAAAGAACAGGGTAAATGTCTTAGCCCTGCTAAATGCTAAGTGGTCTGCCTGCTGTTTGGGGCTGAATCCACACACCATTTAACACAGGGATAAGGGTATGCTATATGAGTCTTATAAATGAATGCTGGCATTCTTGCCCAGCTATTGACTCAAGCCCTATTCAGGAATTATAACCTATAATCAGGGAGAACAGTAACCATGGGGAGGCCATGAGTTTGCCCCAGTATTCTCCCCACCAAGATCTCAATTAGACAATTGCATATTTAGCAGGAAGGTCTGAAGAAATGGATGTGAGTGTGTTTCAACTGGGAGTGTGGGGGGAAAAAAGAACTGATTATTATATTGGTCAAGGCGGCAAGATTAATTACAACGAAAAACTGAGACGTTAATTTTGATGTAAGGAGATTTGGAATCTTGTGGTTAATAATAAATTTGATATAAGGTTTAGAAAAGGTTTAGTGAAAGAAACAGATTTAAAAATGTTTGGAAACTATTTTTGTGATATATATTGTTCAAAAGGAAAGATATAGAGCCAGTGCAGGAAATAATGTCTTGTTGGAGAAGAATGGGGATATGTGAAATATGGCAAAACAACAACCCACCTTAAATAATTTATTCTGAAGTCTCAGGCGGGTTGGGGGACGACGCATGTAGATTTATTGTTATGATTTGCTATATATTTGGGTTTTGTATTTTATATTTCCTTTTCTCTTGTTTTTTTACTGTACTGTGTGTTGAATTTAGAAAAATTAAAAAACACCCTTATGATTGGAAACTCTTCAAGATCTCCAACTATGGGAGTGCGATAAGCTCATCTTTAGATTTTTGCATTGAACCCATCAGAGTCTGACTGAATTGTGGAGGAGTCATTTGGCATCCCCATATCTTCCATACAGTTACAGCTCTCTCCACCAATGCAGGATGTGATGGCTTCATATTAGGCTTCTGCACTGTCTTCAGATGAATGTGCAAAACCAGACCAAATACGGAGTACTGTTCAACTTCCAAGTGAATGCTGGGTGAAGAACTGTTGTGCACTCCCAGGGCAAAGCAACACCCAAATAGATCCTTTATGTTAAATCTTGAGGTCTAGAAATGCACAGATCATGTTAGGGTGTTTGCACAGATAGTTGCAGAGATAGTGTGGGGAAATGTGTCCTAAAGGTGGGCAGGCCCTAGTATCCATCTCCATTATTCAGACACAGAAGGGCTTCTGTGCATGTATTCTTCATACACCTTGTAGTGAAGGATAGTGAATTGCACCAAGCAGTGATGATTGATAGCTGAGTGTATGTTATATCAAGGACAGGGTCAACCCATCATCATAATTTGCAAATCATAGGCAAATCATGTCCATGTCAGGTTATGATTTGATTTGCTATATTTAATGTGCTGTCAAAACATCAATTTATAATATACTTTGATCATTTTTTAGGTGATAACTGTTTTACAGAGCCTTCAGCTATTCATCTAGGAGGTAGAAATCTGAGTTTACTTTGATAAACTTTGGATCTAACCCACAGTGTCTTCACAGAAATTTGATTTCCTTCTTTTCATAAACTGTTCCCATTTGAGAATTGCTGATGTTCCAAGCTGTGGTGGCAGTGTGCTTATGCAGGAACCCAGTAATCTGATGCATGAATGGGTTATGCAGCATGAGGAAAGTACATATAATTGTCTAAATTTCAATTCAATGCCAGTAGTAAGTTACAATTAGTGTAAGTCCATTGAATTGATGGGACTTAAGGAGAGTTGACTCACCCAAACACCAATGAATCAATGGGTCTACTTAGTTGTGACTTACTAGTCAATTTTTGCCATTGTCTTGTCTTTTTTATTCTACTGAACTGAAATGGATACATATATAACATAGATGTATACCATAGATGAGATTACTACCAATCAATTCCATTTCTGCGCATTTAATTGGCAGCAGAATCCTCCAAACCACATCTACTAAGAAAGAAATAATGAACACTTACAATGAGTACAATAGCTAGAATCCTATTGATGTTCACATTAGGCTTGTGTAACCTGTCACAGCTGACTGTGGCTGACTGATAAGGTGCTTGGTATATCTTGGCTGTGCAGTTAAATCCATGATAAGTCACACACCCCTCATCAGTTAGTTGCAATTAGCCAGGAAAAGTTACACAAATCTTACACAAACACTAATGAGAGTCTGGCCACCACAATTTATTCCCAGAAATTGCACGTAGATAAATAGGTACTGTTTTTCCAGGAAAGGTAGTGTTCTGTGCAGTGTTCCATGCACATCAGCATCTAGTTATGCTTGCTACATGACCATGGAAATGTTTGCAGATGCAGACAGTGCTGGCTCTTTGGCTCTAAATGGAGATGAGCACCACCACCAAGAGTTGGATAGGACTGGCTTTCTGGCAAGAGAGACTTTTACCTTTACCTTAAGGTTCTTTAGGATGTAAACCTGAGCAATTTCTCTGGATTTGAGACTTTCGAAAGGCTAAAATAATTTGTATGGTAGGAATAAATGTAAAAAAGACATCCAGTGTTATCTAAATTAAGGTTTGGTTGTATTTTTAATGGAAAATATATTGGAAGGAAATGCAAAATTCCAAAGCTCAGTATTTTACTATAATTAGTTAATAAACCATTTGATGACACTTTTAGCATGTCAGGTTCAGTGAAGCCTTAAGGCAAAGGAGAAAGAGACTTGTTCAAGTTAAATACACCCAGTCAAAACTGGTTTGCTGTCTTTCCTCTGTTCTCTTGTGACAATGATATTATGCTGCACCCATTACTAGAACACACAAAGTCTTTTTAAAAATTCAGATGTATAATTGGATCCATCTGGGGTCTTCTGTCTTCCTTTGCCAATTCTAAGTAGTTTGCATGTTAGCATGGAAATCAACCCAAATAAATTACATTTTCAGTAAGAAGAATTCTGAAGAAAGAAAGAAAGAAAGAAAGAAAGAAAGAAAGAAAGAAAGAAAGAAAGAAAGAAAGAAAGAAAGAAAGAAAGAAAGAAAGAAATCCTCAGTCAGCAATAAGCCTGATGCATGGGACTTTAGGTATACAGTACTGCAATAAGAAGAAAATGAATAATAAATAAAAACAAACATTAACATTCAGCTTTGCTTGCCCAAATTTTATGCCAAGAAAAATAGGATTTTGTGGTCACATACAAGTGCAAATTAATAATCTCTACATATTTGTGCTGATTTGCATAAATTGTTCTGAATCTACTCATCTTCAGGAATAAGCCACTCTTCTTCATCACCAAAAAGATTGGGTCAGGCTACTGAACTGTACCATCTCTCATGTATTAAAGGTAAAGGTCACCCTTGCCAAAAGCCAGTTGTATCTGACTCTAGCGTTCAGTGCTCATCTATGTTTATAGCCAAAGAGCCAGCACTGTTTTGCATCTGCCAACGTTTCTGTGAACATGTGGCAGGCATGCCTCAACACTTGAGTGCATGGGATGCTGTTCCCTTTCCCACCGAATTGGTCCCTATTTATACCTGTACAGTACTTGCAATTTCTTGCTTTCAAACTGCTAGGTTGGCAGGAACTGGTACAGAGACGGGAGCTCACTCCATCATGCAGTATCCAGGAATTGAACTGCAACCTTCCAGTCAGCGAATTCAACGTCTTAACCACTTGAGCCACCGCAGTACCTTTCATGTACGTCTACCCAAATTTTCTACTGATCCAGCAGCAACTCCAGTGGCTTAGTAGTTAAGATGCTGAACTGGAGACTGGAAGGTTGGGTTTCAATAATGGAGGGCTGCACTTGGGGACATAAAAAGGAGCCTCATTCGGGCCTCCCCTGGTGTTTCTCTAGCAAAAATCCTTTCAACCCAGAGTAATGTCTGACACAAAATCATTATTATTATTCTGCTAATCCCTTCTCTGGGTGTTCCTACCAAGTGAAGAGAGCTTGGAGAAATTACTTTGCTGGACTCCACAGCCTCAGTCAGGATGTGGTTCAGAAAAGAAACATTCCCAAACTCTATGAAGAAAATGGGCAGCAACTATGGAGTGGATGAAAGCTACCTAATTAACTAGATCCATAACAGTTAGGAATTGGGTGTATTAGAAAATTAACACAAAACTCCTGAATGATCTCATAAATGGACAGTGACTACATCCAAAAAAGTGTGGAAGCGCAATATATACATTAAAACGTGTACTAATATTGTAATTTGATGTAGAAATTTTAATGCTACTTTGGGCCTGTTATGACATCTTAATCATCCTTTTTAGTAATCTGAAATAATTCTTAAATTCAATGAGTTGTTTTATATGCTATTGTGTGCGATTACTCACTACAGTTTTATAGTCATAATTAGAATTGGAATGGCTCAGAATTCTTAACTTCTCATCCATTCCTCCCAGTAATTAACAAACACTTGCACATAACTTTGAAAAAGAAATTATGACACATCTCTCTTTATAGGAAATTACCTGGACTTTTCCTATTTATCTGTACAGTGCTACAGATGGAAGAAATGATTCTAGGCCTCTGGAAACATTGAGAGTCTGCTTCCATAGATTGCCACCTTGCTGTGATAATAGCAGTCTTCCATGCAATAACACTGGGTATCAGTGGGAGGGGGCTTTACAGCTTAATATGATTCTCCTTTACCATTAACTTAATCAATAACATTATTTTCTTGCTTCTGGCATTAGAGGCAAGCCCTGAACCCTAGAATCAGATAAGACTGGCTTCCGAGCAAGGGAAACCTTTACCTTTACCTGTCCTCTTCTCCCTGTTTCATTTGCTTCAATTGCTTTTGTTGATAGTGCTCTTCTTTCTTTGACCTCCAAAAAAGCAATAACCATGGAGATCCCCATTCCATGGTGGAGAGTCTGTTTCCCCTATTTTTTCTTCTGACTGTAACTGCAAATGGCAACTGTAAGTTAAGTTACATATATAGAGTATTTTTATCATAGAAAATGCTAGTTTGTGTGGAAAAAAAGAAGCCAAAGGAGATAGCAGTAGCTGAGACTGAGGTGGTATCTCCACATTTCTCTGTGCTGCTGTTGTTATTTTTCTCCCTAACTAAATGGAATAACCAAAAAATTCCCCAAGATGGGTTATGGCCAGCAACATGTCCCAGAGACTGGGAATGCCTTTTGAGAACTTTATGCTCTTCAGAAGGGTCTCAACAGATCAGAATCAACCTGACAGTACCTAATTATTGTTATCAAGGTGACAGGTGTTACTGCTTCTCTTTCAGAAAATCAAACACACTTTGTCTCCTTTCCAAGTTTTGGGGACTATTCCAAGTTTTTTTCTGGGTGCCATCACTGTTCTGCTCCTTTTGCCATTCTTTCCTGTAACATCCAGTCATGGACTGGTCCTTCTCTAAGTTGTCCATAACCTTTACTTCAACCATATAATACAGCTTCCAGTATTTGCATACACCATCCTGTGTATTTTGTGAGTGCTCGGTCTCTTTCAGAACATAATAAGGTATGAAATGATCCATGCAGAGGAAATATGGGAGCTTTCAAGAAATATCTTCCTCTGCTGAATTTTTTGGTATATGCTGCTAGATATTTTATCTACTATATTTTGGTGTATTATACCACCTTCACTAACCTTCCTGCAAATTCTCTTTTACCACATGAGCACAACAGGATATGCCCCACACAAGAAAGAGGTTAAACTCATTAGCATATGTTTTGCTTGGCAACTTCACACTTTTAAGATTGAAATGGGGGCATTTAAAACTAAATAATCATTTGTTATTGCTATCTGTAGGAAGCTGTATTGATATGCATGTTTGCTGTCATTCTGCTTGATTAGTCTTTACCTCATTGCTTTGTGATCCATTTGCCTTGTGACATCTTGACCCCTTCATCTGGTGTATATAAACCATGTCTGGAAGTTTTACTCCTTTGTCTGAAGAAGTGGACTTGATCTACAGAAGCTCACAGTAAAAATATAACAGTTAGTCTTTAAAGTGCTGCATTGTTTTTATTTTTTGTTTTGTTTTCAGATCTTGCTCTGCGTAATCCATGAGCAGACATCAAAATAAAAAGTGCAGCTGTTCAGCAAGTTCAGTGAGGAGACTATAAAGTGTTAAGCCTTCTGTTTATTTCCCCAAAGTTCAGTTCCTTGCTCACTTGAATGCCAGTTGGCAAGCAACATTGCCAAATAACAGGCTTGGTGGCTCTGGAAGAAGATTAACACAAAATTCATGCTCACTGAATCTCTCACTGTCATAGAGAATCCCAGCAAGGAGCTCAAGTGCAGAGAGATATTTTCAGGTGTCGACATCTGAAAGCAAGAATAGGGTATCCAACGGATTGCACAATACTCACTGGATGATACTTCCTTCCACATTTTCACTGCCAGTGTTGGCTGAGCTTGAAATCCAGATGTGCAAGGATCTAAATACTGTTATTAGGTCCTCCACAATTACAGTTTTCACAGTGTGCAGAACTTGCTCTTTGCCATATGTGTTGGGATATTTTTTTCCAAATGTTTCATTATAAAAAACAGTAACTTAAAAATTCACGCTTGAGTACCTTGGTGCTCCATAGGCACTGGCTATTGCTGATTTTAATGGGACCAGTCCCAGATTCTTAATGGTACATTAAACTTTGCTTTCTCCACAGGTAAATAAAAATGCAGCTCATCTCCTTCCCTTTGGTAATTCTGGTGTATGGGGCAAACTTCAAGGAGCCTTTCCCCCCCATTTCCAAAACAGATTTGTGAACAGAATTAAAAAGCCCCTCTCAATTGTCACAACCCATGGTTCTGTCAGGAACTGAGGCAGCTCCAGTATTCACCGAATGAAATTCCCAGAGGTAGAATTGATGCTTGCATGATTAAACTCCCAGCCTGGACAGCGTCTCTACTACTTGAAGGGTTAGACCCACACCCTGCTGCAGCTACTAGACCCCATCTGAGAGCACTAGGGGAGGTTTGGACCATTATACGTTCCACTTGGGGGGCCTGGGAGACTGAGCTATATAAGAACTGACTCCTCTCCCTAGAACCTGCTACAGTAATAAGGGACCATAGGATTTGTGGTTCTTTAATTATCACTGGTTCCTGTTTCTGAAGATCTCCTGCCTTATTCCTGCTCCAAAGTCTTCCTGCCCATTTTCCAATTCCTGTGGACTGTTGTTGTGACTCACCCAGATCCTTGTTCTGTGATCCCTTACCTGCCCCAAAAGTACTCTGCCTCACTTGCTCTCTCAAGTCACCTGAATTCTGCCTGGCTTGAATTACATCCTGTTGTTTGGACCAGCCCTTGCTACTGTTTGATTTTGGACTTGGATTCTGGACCATGATATGGTCACTGTTTGGCTTGTTGTCTGGTTGTCTTGGATCATGGTATTTGTCTTACTTACTAGCTGCCCATGCTCTGGACTCTGAAAGCTGCTAAGAAAAAGGGATACCCAAAGATGCCTGAGGGTGGGTCTGGCCCTGCTATGAGTTGCACTAAGGTGATTATCTTAGGTATAGGAGGACTAGGGACAGCAAATGCATGTCTCCCTCTTGTTCTCATTGCTGCCCCAAGAGTGCTCTCTGTGCTTTGAATGTACGCTGCTGAAGGAACCCCTACATCACCATGCCCTGAAGCGGAAGGTATCAAACTTTCCTCCATTGGAGACAGTGACACCCACCCACCTCTGTGTGTTGCTACGGAAGAAGGAAAAGGCAGTCAGTGGAATGTGGCAACTGGTTTGAAGTACAGCTTGCTTCATGGAAAAAAATGAATCAGTCCTGGATCCGATAGTTCCTCTTGGACCTAAGGCAGATGGAAGGAATGAACAAAGAAGCCGTCTGTGTCCCATCTGTCTTGGCTGTGGAAGGACTTTATTGAGCTGAGTATTTAAAATAAAAATATTAATATTCATTAACTCAAACAGGTTGCTCTGCCACATTACCCACATCTTCCTTATTCTATAGCACTACAGGGAATGGTGTGGAGGTGCTTCCGTTGCTGCTGACACATCTGCAGGGAAATAGCATTCCTCACCAAGCCAAAATGATGAAGATCACACTTTTCTTCCTACTTGAAGCAGTGGGAAAGCTTGGGCTTTCTCTGCTTAAGGATCAAGTGGAACAATACATTAACATGGCCTTTAGATGTTGTGTTTTGCAAAGTAATGAAAGGCATCTATCCTAGTACTGTATATGCCTTTTCTCACCTCCATATATCACACTAGTTATGGCTTGATTTGTGATCAATCATTGAAAGATAAACACAGGCCCCATCTGGAAGTCTATTTGCTGAAGTATGTGTCTCTGAGGAAATCCCATTGTTGCAAGGGAAAAGGTTCAATTGCATTTAATATTTATTTTGATTTTTTCTTTTCTGGCTATATATTCGGCTATAAGTTGTCCTGAATCTAAGTCGAGGTACCTAATTTGGACCTCTAAAACTAGTGAAATAGATTGACCCAAGTATAAGCCAGGGGTGGAAAATGCAACTAGTGAGTTTCAGTAATTAAAATACATGAAAATACAGTAAAATTAATTAATTAAGACATTTGTGTGGGTATGTTTTTGAGTTTTTATGTTAGTGGTAGTGCTGTTTTAAAAATGTATGTTTGAATTTGCACCACTGTGGTTTTGGGACCCTCTGGGCTGTTGACCTGAGTCTAAGTCAAATCCCTTTTTTGGACCTCATTTTGGGGGCTAAAAAACTAGACTTATACTTGAGTATATACAGTACATTACTGTGGTGGTGAATACCTGAGTTCTGTAACAGGAAATTCTGACTTCTTGAATAAACTAGCAATCCTCAGGGTTCCTTAGAATGGAGTCATAGTATGAAAAGTGGTATCAGAATAATATTGCAGCATATTATATTAAGATCCCAGGGAAGAAAGATTTCAAAAACAGTCCTAAATTGAGCCAGGAGTAGGAAAATTTCACACCAGCACATCCTGCAGGCAACATTGTTTAGCTGTGAATGTGTTAAAGCAGGGCGCTCCAACCTTTTTTTTGCACCACAGACCTGTTTCATGCTAAACAATTTTTCCATGGACTGGTAAGTGGTGGTGGTGCACACAGGTGGGGACAGAGCCCCACTGTTGTTAAGCAACATGGAGGAGGGTCCTGGCCACCTGCCTATCTGCTGTGTCTGAAGCCTGTGCTCTTGCTTCATTCACCAGGCAGTCCCAGTAGAGCACATTGAGTGCAGAAGGCTGCCATTGGGTCTCCCAGTGCCACCCATCCCATGGCCCATTTCAGGACAGCTTGTGGCCCAGTACCAGTCCACAGCCCAGTGATTGGGGATCCCTGTATTAAAGGACATGTTCATCTTACCCCAAACAACTTTTCCTCCATGTGCTGTACAAGACACTCTTAGGACATCATAAAATAGTGTTATAGTAGCTGTGCTGGGTGAGGCCAAAGACACATTCATTCAGTCATTCTGCTTCTGCAACATCCAGTTACCCTGCAAATATACAGCCTGAAACATCCAGCTCTACTATAGAGAGGGAGGTGACCAATGACACTGGATGTAACATATAACCATAATGACTTAGAGCCAATGGCATCTTGACCTGCCATGAGTTTGCTTAATCTCCTTGTCAAGATATTTAATGTCAATGGTGGTCACTATAGCCTATGGAAGTCAAGCTTCTGCTTATATTGTAGTACCTACTTTCATCTGTCCAAATCTTCTACCATTCATCATTGCCGAACGATCCCAAGTTCTAGTACTATATTAGGTACCATCTATTGTGCCATGTATACATTTCTGTTGTCTTCCTTCTTGCATTCTTACCTTTCTTATAAGCTGAACAGGTATCCACAGATGGTATGGATTTTGGTAATGTTTAGCTTGGGACAGACTTTTTTTGGAACTGATCCAGGGAGGAATCTATAAAACAGAAAGGGAGGGAGCTTAAGCAAATGTATAATGGAAAACACTGTGTCAAATCGTCATTTCTGAAGCTGGTTAGACTTCTGTGCAAGAAAATGTGGGAAAGGGCAAGAAAAGAAAAGAAACCTGTGCAGGCTGGCAGACTTTTGATGGAGCAGCTTAACTGCAAGGAAGACGATAAAAATTGGCTTGTGCTTAATCTCCAGACCACCTGGGGTAGGCTCAGCAAATCAAGGAACCAGAACCAATGCCATGTAACTGCAAATAGGTGAAACATCCAGCTTGCGGTTCGAAATGCACCATGAAAAATGCCATTTATGTTTCAGCTCTATGTTGAGGAAAGCAAGCAAGAGGCTTGCCTTTGTTAAGGAGACTCACACGAACTGGAAGCACTGAAAAAAGATCACTTTCTTGTCATTTTTCTTTTGCCATTTTCTTTTCCTAAACTGGGTTAATTCAAAATACAAAGGGCTGTTAGTTACTTGCCTGCAGTTTATCAGTATTTTATCATTATCGTTATTTTTATGCCACAAATCATTTGCTAAATCTTTTATGTGCCATTAGATTGCCTCCAATGTATTGCAACCCTAGCAAGGTTTTTAAGGGTGTGACCACGCAATATATAGCAGTGGTGGCAGATCCATGCCACACATGCCAGAGGGGCATTCAGAGCCCTCTCTGTGAGCACATGCGCCATTGCCACAGCACAGAGTTCACCCCATCCCTCTGCCCAGTGGGCCAATGGGGGTGCTTCCTCCCTCCCCTGTCTGGGATAAGGTGGGTGACTCACATGCAATGTGAGGATGCAGTGCGGATGGCAGCATGTTGAGTCTGTGACAAAGGTGAGTTGTTTTTCTAAACTAAAAACTCAGTATTAAGGTTAAATTGCCATGTTGGTGCTTTGCGATAAATAAGTGGGTTTTGGGTTGCAGTTTGGGCACTCAGTCTCTCAAAGGTTCACCATCGCTGATATATAGCTTGTGTTTTGAACCACTTGTAAAGTAATCCAGCATGATCTATTTCCTTCTGATCGCATACCATACAGAGAAATGTATGTACTATAAGCAAAATGTATGATCTCTAAGCAAAAATATTTTTCTTTCCTTTAACTAAGAAGTATCCAGACTGATCATTTTCCTATTTCCCAAGGGAGGGGATGAGCCTGCCCAAATCTCTCCCCATTTTTTTTCTGCACCAATAAAGAGACTAACCAGTTTCCAAATCCCTACAGCTGAAAGTAAAACAGAAGCCTATTGACTCTGGTGCTACTGTCGAATTCCTGTTGGCCCACAAACTCTACTGTTCATCTAAGGGGCATATCTGACATATATCTGTAGGGTCATGCTGTGAATGTGTTACATTGATTGTAATGTGGCACCCACTGTTCTGAATGCCCAGATGCTGTTCTGAAGTTCTCCAATACAAAGAGAATTAATTCCCAAATGGTGCTGAGGAGGCTGTAAGACAGAGGTAATTGTCAAAATCATCCCCCCCTTTTGTATTTACAGAACCATTTACTCGTGAGCCTGCATTTGGATGATACAATTCAGTTCAGTTTGTGTTATATAGCCATTAGTTCAAAACATATGAACTGACATTTCTTCAACATTACCAACTTCTTCAATTAGCTCTCTAATCACAAGTGCATTGTACAGAACTAATACTATGCTGGTATTTCTAGATATTTCTATTTTTGCTATGGAATACAGCTACAGTACATGACAGCAGTCTCAATTGCGTGCTGAAATGTCTGACGTATAAGTATCCTTTATTGATGGCAAAATGTGTTGGGACCTCAGGGCCAGGCTAGATGGTATTTAGTCTCTTTAGTCTCTTAGGAGCAGATCCAGTGTAGCAACTAGCCTTGGTCATCAACTTTTTGCCTACAAACAAAACAAAACAAGTGTGTTCTGGTTCTTAGCAGTTTAACAAATATGGAAATAATGTCCAGAACTGGTGGGAATATTTTTGTTGGCTTCAGCTGTGGCTGATGGGCACTGTTGTCCAAAACATCAGGTGGGTGCTCTGAAGAAAAGCAACATGATCCATAGCTTCTCTGTAATGAAGAATGAATCTACAACACCCTTGACAAATGCTAAGTCAGAATCAGCTTAAACTTTTGTTCAGCAAATCTCTCCTAACTGTGAAGGGGAATCAACTCACTCTTAAGTCAACTTATTCCAGTGATGAAAAGACTTGATCATTACATAATTTTCCCTACCACAAACATCAAAATAGTCACAGTGGTGAGGCTAGCCCCACCTTATCCTTTGTTGCTTGAGTCACACAAATTGCGACAGGTCTGAAGAACAGAGGTTCTTGCCCACATGTAGACAGCATTCATGAGCATGAACCCAGATTTTCCAGAGCTCACACATGACTTGGAAACTTCCTTTTCAGATTAATCACTGATTCTTTGAGGTGCTTTGGGATAGTTTGAAGGAGCTCAGCTGCTGATTGATTGAATAGCATTCCAGCGTTCAACCTTAATCTATTTGCCTGTAATTTTTACCTGTTCTCCTTAGTTCTGTCCTCTGGGGAGATAGAGAATGGCCAGTCCATACAAGGACACCATATCCTTTTGGAGCAGCTGTTCCCAACCTGGTGCCCTTTAGAGGTGTTGGAGTATCACTCTCATCTTCTCCAACCACCATGACCACTGAAGCAGGCTGCTCTAGAGATAGGAACTGATCAACAAAGTATAATTATCCAAGAAAGATAAGGTTCTCAGGTGTCTGTTAGTTCCTGTGTGCATCCAAGTTTCCTATTATGCCTCTCATATTTCATCATTTTGATTGATAATTTAATTCCACTACTTTCTTGACAGTCTGAGCGCAGTTATGAGTAACAGAGAAGCAAGATGTTAAGCCAGTGAAATAACAAACTGCCAGTTAAACAGAATAGAAGGCAACGTTAATATAAAACTAAATCTTATTTACGGAGGGGGAGAGAATGTGGCATCTGTTCTGATCAATCTGATTGAACAACTTTAAATCAGAAGGCATGCAGACTGTTAATATTTAGTGGCACATTGAAGCATTAAAATTCTTTGTATGGAAAACAAAAGCTGAAAAATATGCAAATTTATTTGTTGCAGAGTACTAACAGCCACCAAAAAGAAAATGACTCCTTCAGATGCCCCCCCCTCCATCTGTGGTATCTAATGATGACTCCAGAATAGTGAACTCAATTAGAATCAGGTGGGTGTGATTTCCTCTCCTATTGCACTTCTGATCCCAGAAACTTACCTTGTAATGAAAATAGCATTAACAGCTTCGTTAAATTATTGACCATTGCTCAGTTGTACAATGCACACTCCTCTTTCACCCACTTCATTGTCACCTTGACACCCACAAAGGAGCAGGAGGCACATTATAAACCAACATTTAAACTATGTGAGGCAGTTTCTGCTGCTGTTAGTAAGATCAAAACCCACAAGCTGAAAAGTAGTAAGTTAAAGGTCACCCTTATTCAAAAGCGAGTGGGATCTGATTCTAGGGGTTGATGCTAATCTCAGTTTACAGCCTAAGAGGCAGTGCTGTCTGTGCCGGCAGATGTTTCTGTAGTCATGTGGCAGGCACGAATAGACACTGGAATGCATTGTGCTGTTACCAAAGCTGTACTTATTTATGTACTTGCAATTTCTTGCTTTCGAACTGCTAGGTTGGCTGGAACTGGGACAGACAATCGGAATTCAAGTAACTTTTCCTTATTTGATATGAAAAGAGTGATGTTATCCCTTGTTTAATTGCATTCTTAATTAAAGTTAGTTATACTTCTGCTTTTGGAAATAAGAACTAGCTATAAATAACTATTTGTAACTAGTTACTTGCACAATCTACTTTCAGGTGGAAAGGATTATGGGCACGTTAGTTTAAACATATTTTATTTATATTTATTTATTTATTTTTTGGATTTCTATACCGCCCTACTTGGTGTGACCAACTCAGGGCGGTGTACAACATAATTAATATACAGTCGATCAATAGAGTCCAACAATAAAGGCAGAAACATACAATATATAAAAAATGTAACAGTATAATAGCAAGATAATATTCCATTCAGCATTACAAATATGATTCAGTGTCATAAATACAAATATCAAGTCACAAATACAAATACAAATATCATCAACTTTCACAAGTATAACGTACGCCCGCCAATAGCTGTTCCTAATCAGCTGTCGGGGAATAGCTGTTCCTAATCAGCTCTCCTCACCCCCGCCGCCAGTCTTTTATCGGCCTCCGGGCCGAGGTGGAAAGAGGTCCCGGAGGGAGGGGGGAACGCCTCACCGGCCACAGCTGCAGCAGCTTGTTCCATCCCCGGGCGAGGTGGAAAGACCCGGGGAGAAGCGGGAGTGTCCTCTCGTCGCCTCCGCCGCCAGTCTTTTATCGGCCTCCAGGCCGAGGTGGAAAGAGGTCCCGGAGGGAGGGGGGGAAACGCCTCACCAGCCACAGCTGCGGCAGCTTGTTCCATCCCCGGGCGAGGTGGAAAGACATACATGTACGGCAACATGATTCCTTCTTAGTTCTAGCATTCATGCATGCATATAAATTTGTTTATTTATACATGTATATGATAGCATCATAAACACAAGAGCAGTAGGGGACATGACTACAAGTGCTGTGATGGGCAAGACTGTAGCTCCATTTGCTCTGGATTCTTCTATCCCAGGAGTTCTCAACCTTTTAAAGCCAGGGGCCAGGTGACTCTCCCTCAGACAACTTTGGGAGCCAGACCGCCATTTTGCCCTGCCTCCATCACATGGCACTTCTGGGAGTGGTTGAGATGGGTGGCGGCGGCACATGAAATGGTGCTGTGGGCCGATTCTGGCCCATGGGCCACAGACTGAGAATCCCTGTTCTATCCCGAGGTGGCCAACTAGTTACTTTGGGGAAACTGACAATTAGGAAGGCAATAGGCCTCTTCTTGTTGCTCCCACTCTAGTATGAAGAGGCATGTGGTCTCTGAACCTGGAGGATCCTCATAACTAGCAGCAGAAGTAGCATCTGTTAATATATGCCATGAATTTGTTCAATTTTCTTTTGACTCTCTGAACCAAACTATGCATTATACTGTATTGATAACCTAGCATGAGAGAAAGAATTCCTTAAATGTTCAGAATGCTTGATTGTGACAAGAAGAGTTTTTCTCACCCCCTGAAGTTGGCAAATTACCATGCTTTGTTTTCAGACTGGTTTTGAGACTGGAGTGAAGGACAGATTGTGTATCCAAGTACAGTTATACCTTGCTTAAAGAGCATAATGCGTTCCACAGGATTGCTCTTTAAGTGAGTTTGCTCTTTAAGCGAAACACCATTGTAAGTGACCAATTGTAGGGGGGGATTGTGAACCCCGATTTATTTGTTAAGCAAGTTTTTGGTTGGTTTTATTTGTTAAGCGAAGTGAACATTCAGAGAAAATTCTCCTCTTTAAGCGAGTTACTCTTTAAGCGAGGTGCTCTTTATGCGAGGTTTGACTGTATGATTGCTCAGTCATGAAGGTTAGTCTGAATCACAATTTGGAACATCAGTAGATTTCAGGTTCTAATGACATGACATCTGTAATGTATAGTTTGGCCCTATCTAAATGAGTGGTCACCAACACACTTTGTGGCATGAAATAATTATGGGCTATCTGAGGAAGTCCTCCCTTTTTATTGTCCTAGATCTCACAACATCAGAGACTAAGTCTCAGGAACCCTGGCCAAGAAATCATCCTTACGAATTGTAATGAGTTGCCACCAAATCAAGGGAAGTCTTTGTTCAGCTAGATAAAATACAGGAGTGAGAATCTGTTCCCACAAAAAAACATTTGCAATGCAAGTTCAGCCTCTAACCATCTGTTAGTTGATCAAGAAATAGAAATAGACTTGGATGAGTATGCCAAGATCCAGAAATTCCCCCTTCCTCTTGCAAATGCTCTAAATGGTAGCAAGTAGCTAGGCATAGTGGCAACAACTATACCATACATAACCCCAACCACTTTTCTATAGTAATCAGGATATGGGTTTCCTTTGTGTGTTCTAATGGTGGCCATTCTACTTCTCTTTTAAGTTGAGTTAATTCAGTTTTTCTTTTAAGGTGACAGTGCCAGCAGAAGGGAAATGGCAGAACACAGAGAAACAAATGTGCTAATGGATGTGGGCAGCCTGGGTGGGCAAACCGCTCCTGTTTCTCACCTTCCCAGACATCAGCGTGCCCAATGCTGACCCTGGGGAAGAAGTGCCAGAGCCCAGGCACGTGGTGGTGGTGGGATATGGGGGGCAGGAGAAGCCTCACTTCTCAGGCTCTTCCTTGGAGGCAAATAAAGGATGGCTTTCTCAGGGGTCACAATAGTGGGTATAAACAAGAAGACAAAAAACACTGTGGCACTTTAAAGGATGTACGTGCTATCCACAGACTCCAGCATGGCGCTATAAACCTCCCAAACACAATGGGAAACTTGCTTCGTATTGCGGAAAAAAATTTGTAGTACAATGCATTATTTTCAATGGATTTTCATTCGTAAAGTGAAAATTATGTTAAACGAAGTATTTGTAAAGTGAGGTACAGTAATTCCTCGGATAACGTTTACCTCGGATAATGCTAAAATCGCATAACGTTAAGTAATCTGGTGAGGAAAGTTGGATCGAATAACGTTAAGGTCCTATGGGATGGATCGGATAACAACTGCTAAAGCCTGTGTGGTTACAATGTATCTCCTTGGAGCTTTAACGTTATCCGATCGGATAACACTAAAAATCGGATAACACCAAGACTTGTGGAACCAAGTCTTAGCGTTATCCGAGGTATTACTGTACTGTCATTATAGACCAGGAGTTCTCAACCTTTTAAAGCCGGGGACTGGTTCATGCTCCCTCAGACAGCTTTGGGAGTCAGTCGGCCATATTGCCCTTTCTCCATCACATGGCAATCCTGATGTGGTGGAGGTGGTGGTGGGCCACATGAAATGGTGCTGTGGGCCGCATCTGACCCATGGGCCGCAGGTGTAAAATCCTTGATGTAGACAACTGAAGCTCATCATATGATAAATAAATAAATAAATAAATAAATAAATAAATGCTGTTGAGCAGTTATCTACCCAGGACACATTCCTCCACAGTCTTCCAAAGAGAGTCTGCATTATCTGGGACTCTAGAACTTATTAGTTTGTGACTAGGTATGTGCTGAAAGACATTGTGAAGCCTCAGTATCAACCAATATTCCATGGATCAAATTTGGCAGTCACCAAAAAAGGAATAGAATCTGATGCCGTTTACCCTGTGAATTTTTCCACAACAGGAATTCGTTGTAATTTAAACCAGTATGGCTTGCAGGATCCTATGGTCCCTTGGGCTTAGGAAGGCCAAATGACAAGTTCTAAACCTTAGTGTTAGACCATATTGTAACCACAAGTGCTCCCTTTTCATTTCATTTTGTGTTGCTTCTTGAACGCAGAATGAAGGATTGGGTGGACCCATGTCTTAGAAAAAAGATTGCAAGGAGTTTTTTCCTCCGCTGACACTGTCTTTTGAAACAATCTGGGGATGATGGGAAAGTTCTGTGTGAGCAAAATTGGAATTCATTAAATATCTCTTGATGTTCCTTCACAAATGCTTCAGCAGTATTGACAGCTCAGAAGTCATTTATGCCGGAGTAATAAATCAAATCAAGCTTGTGCATCTCATGACTAAGCACAGGCTAATTAACACATCTTGAAAGATGCCACCTCCTTTCATACATAGACAAGTTAATGCCACTAAGAAAGTAAGTAAAAAGGGCGATATGTTGCTCTTTTTTTTCTTTACAGGTAAACCCAATGGAGTTATACTTTCTTCTGAAAGACGGTCAAAAGAATAGCACAATTTGATGGCACTACTGTATACTGATTTTCTTTGATTTTAATAGGACTTGTCTGCAGGGATAGTCTGCATAGATTATGATCTGAATTCATCTTTAAAAACCTCCTCTGGTTTATGAACATAGAATATTGTGTTTCTACATCCATGATTAAAAACAAACAAGAAATGCTGCATAATATTGTGCCTGCATTGCCAGCAGGAAAAAGAATCTGGAGCTTTGCATAGCAAAGCCCAGCCTGTACGCTGACAACATCAATGGCAGCAGACAAAGATGGTCTACACCAGTGGTGGCAACCCTATGGCATGTGTACCAGAGGGTGCACTCAGAGGCCTCTTTCTGGGCATGCATGCCGTTGCCCCAGCGAGGTGAGATGACCACACACACACACACACACACCACACACTCTCCTATACAGTGGAACCTCGGTTAACAAATGGCTCGGTTAACGTAAAAATCACATATAAAAAAGGAAATCCATTGAAAATAGTGGCTTGGTTTACAAAAAATGTTTTGGAACATATTAATTGGTTTTCAATGCATTCCTATGGGAAACCGCATTTCTGTTATTGCATTTTGGTTTTTAATGTATTCCTATGGGAAATTGCAGTCAATGCATTCCAATGGGAAATTCGGTTAAAGTAATTTTCACTGTAAGAAACATCCTGGGGAACGAATTAATTACGTTATCCAAGGTTCCACTGTACTTCCAATTGAGTGCATGTGAGATTGTGCATGTTTGTTGCCCTTTGGAAAGACCATGTGCACACACCCATATGAGGTTGCTGGCGTGCCTTGAGTGCTGCACACGTGGTGCCTGTATTGCCATCATTGGTCTACAGATTACCCTCTTGTGCTCAGCAACATTTACACTTGTTGAAAAACAGCCATCATAATTGTTTCCAGTTTAGATGAAGAGTTATCTAATGGAATAAAATTCCATGGATTTCATCTTTCCGAATACAGTAATACCCCGCATAATGAATGTTTCACATAACAAAAAATTCACATAACAAAGTGTTTTTATGCAGGGGCAATACCCCACATAATGGAGAAAAAATGTTCATTATGCAGAGTTTTTGTTAGCTGGAGTATACCTGCTCAATGGGAACCCTGGTTAATGAACTCCCCCCCCCATGATGTGGGGTACCTCCAATAGTGCCTCACATAACAAAAAAAACCCTGTTTAATGAAGAGCTCTTTGGACAGAGTTTTTTTCCATTATGTGCGGTATTACTGCATATCAGAGAGTTAACAAAACAACAAAAAGACAAAAAAATGTTGTGTCACCTTAAAGACTAAGTCCTGTATTTTAATGTTAGTGTCAATCTACAAATGGTAGTATGTGAATGATACTGTTTGCTCTATGAATGTGACCATTTTGACATTAAATGTTACAAATTTTTGTTTGGCCTGTTCCCATTTTTAGAATTGCCTTGTAGAACATTGTTTTGCTCTGCTGTATAATAATATAGTTACAATCCCATACAGCTATAATATAAAATATGAAATCCAGCATGGTGTAAGCATGAAGGTTGTGCCATGATTTGCAAGATCCAGGTTCAAGTCCCCATTAAGACATAATCTGAGTGGATGACATCTGGTCTGTCACGCCCTCTCAGCCTGACCTATTCTGCAGGGTTGTAGTGAAGAAAAAATTACAAGAACTGTGACTACTATCTTCAGCTATTGGATGAGAGACAGTATATCAATGTAACCAGTAAATAAACAAATAAACAATCAAAAAAAAGATTGGCCAAAATATCTAAGTAAGCTTTTGAACATCGGCCAAAATCCTATTCGTAGTAGCACTTGTGGAAGGCAAGCAGCGTACTTTTCAGTGGCTATGTGCTGCTAATTTCTAGGGTATGCCAGTCTAGTGACTTGGTGTGAGCCCAAAAATCCAAGCTGGGACTCAATAACAACTGTGAGAAGCTCTTGTGATTTATACTCATTGCCTTCCACATGCATAAGTACTCAATAGGGATTTGACCTGTGTTGACCATATAACTCCTTAGGTTATGCTTGGGGCTGCTTGTTGTTCCTTCATTCCTAATTATTTGGAGATGTTTCTGTACTTCTAGAATGATGTAAACCTTTGGAATAGAGAAGGCAGAGCCCTAGCAGCCCTATCTGGCATCCCAGATAAGCTATGCAGGTGCCATTTTGACTTTTACTCACAAAATGGACCACTCTTGAGGTTCAGTGTAAGATCACTGCATGGAACATTTCACAACACTGTGGAAAATTTAACAGGACTTCCTGGTTTCCAGAGGTGGGATGCTGGAATGACTGGAGAGGCCACCAGTGGCACCTCTGCCAGGAAAGGCAAAAGGTGATATAACCAACAGGCCCTATTTAGTTGTGTGGGGCTTTCCAAAATACAAATTGCCTGCCTGCAGAATTATAATATGTACTTGAATTTTTTGGAATAGTAGCCGTGTTAGGCTGTGGTTCAGGCATATCAGAAAGCAAAACCACGAACGCTAACAATAAAAATATAGCAGTTAGTCTTTAAAATTCTACAGTGTTTTTTATTTTATTTATTTTGTTTTGTTTTGCTTTTTGATAATATGTACTGAGTAATGTCCTAATGCCAGAGATAATATTCTCATTCTCGGCCTTAACTTTTACTCTTACTTTAACCCCTTAAAACATTTTGCTTAAACTCTGTGGGGGGAAACTGAAAAATTGGGAAAATAAAATAAAAACAGCCTTGGGCAGTTCTAACTTACCCTGCAATACATGTGGTACTTAACACCCTAGATTTCATTATTTTTAACAGCGTAGCTGGAGTTCTGTTTTCACACATGAAATATTCTTGGACAGCTTTCCCAGTATCTCAGTACAAAAATGATTTTTTTTCCTTCCAGCATCAGCACACATTTTTTCCCTACAGGGCATATTAGTTTTATCCAGGATATTAAAGCCCTGACACTCTCTAATACTAGAATGCTTCTCCATTTCTTCTTACAATAGCCTGCGGTCATGTCTGTTTTCCGCACTCTTGTTCTCCTCAGAGAAACCAGGCTAAATCTTTACTGTTGGAGCCCTGAGTGTAACACGTTGGGACTTTACAATTATCTGATATTACATGCAGATTTTTAAAGCAACTACAGTGGTACCTCATAGAATGATTTTAATCTGTTCCACAGGTCTCATTGTTGTATGAAACAATTGCTATACAACACAGGCATCGTATAGCAATTTTCCCTATGGGATGCATCCTACAACAATTTTCCCCGCTAAGTGGTTTTTCCCATTGAAAAATTGTTGTACGATTTTTTTCCATAGGGAAAATTGTTATGCAGGACACCATTTCCCCAAAAAACCTAATTTTTATGTGATTTCGTTGTGATATGGGGTAATTGTTGTATGAGGTCCCACTGTATTTACCATATGAAAACACACACATCTGTATCATATGATTTTTTGACAATATACCTTATCCCCTTGACTAGGCTTGTTGCTTGGAGCAATGGGAGTTGTAGTCCAAAAATTTTATGGATGCTACATTGGGAAGAGGGACTGTGTTGGTTCAGTGGGTAAGATGCTGAACTTGATGACTGGAAGGGCAGCAGGGCAGCAGTTCAAGACCCGAGTACTACACGATGGAGTTAGTTCCCATCTCTGTCCCAGCTTCTGCCAACATAGCAGTTCAAAAGCAAGAATTTGCAAGTAGATAAATAGGTACCACTTTGGTGGGAAGGTAAACAGCATTCTGTGCACTCTGGTGTAGTCATGCCTGCCACATGTCCTCAGAAACATCTGCAGACACAGACAGTACTGGCTCTTTGGCTATAAATGGAGATGTGCACCAAATCCTAGAGTTGGATATGACTAGTTTTTGAGCAAGGATAGCCTTTACCTTTACCTTACTTTGAGAGAGCTGATGTCAGTAGAAGTACACACAGACCCATGTGCATTTCTGAAGAAATGCCTAGGGGGTTTTTCAAGTAGAGGTATCTTTGCAATAGACCTTCCTTGTTCTCCAGAAAAGGCATCACAGGAAAGACCTGCTAGAGAAGATGAAGATTTGTATCAAGTTTCTATGTGCTAATTTATATGAAGAGATGTAGAATGAAGTGATTATAATTCATACAGATTAACAGCGTATATCACTGTAAACAGTAAGACAGTGGCAATAATATTCCTATTATTGGTATGCCTGATCAGTTACTAATTCTCAGATCTCGGTACACTGTATTTTAAAAAAAGAGAAACAGTAATTAGCTGCTAGGCAATATTTTATAAATATAACTCATTATTATTTCTTGCTATTTATTCAGAGATAAAACCACAGTGACCAAAATCCTGTTAGTTACAACCATAAGCATAATTCAAAGGCTGTAACTTACAGAAGTGAATTGCCTCAAGATAGAAAAAGAAAAATGCCATAGGATTTATTTGTTACATACTGAGTTAACTCCATTTGGCATACACAGAATAGTGTTGGCAATTCCTTAATTACCTGAAAAAGGTACGCCATTTGCATTATACCAGTGTACGTTCTCTATAGGTTTTTGGCTACTAGTTTATATATCACTTCAAAAATAAAAAAATGGCCCCCTATATTTTAAAATGATAGACCAAGACATTTTAGGAGTCTGTTATTGTCTGTTTTAATGTTTTGTCCATTTTTAAAAAATTTAAACGTTTTAATCCTGTTTTAACTTTTTAATATATTTTAATATTTATGCAAGTTTAATTCTTTCTAAACTGTACAAATCTTGAGCTTTAATTTGTATTTTTTTAAATATTGTAAGCCACCTTGAGTCCCCTATGGGAAGAGAGCTGACTATAAAACAAATAAACAATAGGTATTTTTCCTTACAAATTAACCAGTCATGTAATCTTAAAATGATTTTTTTAAATAAAGCCCTTATTGCTTTGGTCATATTGTGTTACAAACAACATTATCCCTTTTTGTGCATTAAATCCAGACTCTCACTCTGTTGGTGGTCAAGGCCTTCAATCCTCTGTTCTTCTGGTTCTTTTTGTTTGCTTGTTAAATTGGATTAGGATAGCAAACTCCCCCAAGTAAACGTCACCTTCAAAGAGACACCATGACTGTCTTCTGAAGGATGTCAATTCAAATAAAGGATAGCTGTCTATTGTAAAGAAATATAGCTCATCACCTGACAAACTTCATATGCAGAGATCACCATATTTTGTTATGAATAATCATCTTCCAGAGGTCATTTCCTGCATTGTATGGATTTGCTATTATCTCACTTAATCTGGGGTGCTAATCCCATGATTCTGATTGGCTACTAATATATCATTTTGCACAGTTAACTGGTGTTAGCATGCCTTTGGATACAAAAATAATGCACACCACTATGCATTAGAGATTTCTAGAGATTTCTAAGGACTGCACAATGGAGTGAGCTCCTGTCATCTGCCCCATCTTCTGCCACCCTAGTAGGTCAAAAGCAAGAAATTGGAAGTAGATAAATAGGTACTGATTTGGCAGAAAAGGTAGCAGCATTCCATGTGCTCCAGTGACTAGTCATGCCAACCACATGACCACAGAATCTTCTAGAGGGGCAGACAGCACTGGCTCTATGGCTGTAAACAAAGATGAGCACTGCATCCTAGAGTCAGACATGACTGGCTTTCAAGCAAGGGTGACCTTTACCTAAGTAGTCATGAGAGAGCAGGGTCACTGGAGGAGGGAGCGTCCAACGTAGATATGTTGCCCAAGATGTTACCCCCTAGAACCAGATCCTGTCAATGGGGTTATCAGATCAGAAGCATCCCATTCTCTGAGATTTCAGGCACCAGACATGAGATTAGAAGGCAGTGGCCTCAAGTCATCACAGTAGTGTGTCCCCTTGTGATGTCACAAAGATGGAAAGCAACCATAAGGCTCATGCAAATACTTCTGCAGCAAAACAGTGGGCCAGTGAATCATGGTAAGAGTTGGGAAGGGGTAAAGATTACACACAGAAATCACACCTCCTCCTCTTCATCCAGCATTGCTCACCTTGGATTTTGTATCCTTTTTTGGAGAGAAGCATAAATATCCTGTTTGACTCTAGCTGGTACCCCTAGTCCTAGTATCCCTATCTAGAAAACTGATGGATTCTGGCTAAAGCCAAAATAGTCCAAATAGTGGTGTGCATAATTTTTGTATCCATAGGTAGTTTATTCAGTTCTAGAGACTCTACAACCAACTATACTACAGGGGGGGAAATTATAGTGTGGCGAGATCTGCAGGGGGAAATGTGTATCATTATAAAAGCTACAGGAATCAAGTAAAAATTCTATTGTAAAAGTGCATTGCTATCAGCAAAGTGTACTTGCCATGTGTACTATTTTAAGGTGAAGAGCAGAGAATCAGAATATTAAAATGAATGCCTTTATGAAAGTGAATTTAGAACAGAAGCTACCCTGTCATTATGGATGATATGTGACAGTTGGGTGAGGATTGTTGTTGTCAGTGTTGGCTTTCTAAACAATAAAGACGAACGGCATTAAAATGTGTTCACTGATGTGTGTTACTTAGAGTGATGTAGAGATCAGAGGGAAAATTTCCTAACTTTTGCTTTTATTAAAAGATTATTCCTTTTGTACTAACTCCTACAGGTATTTAATGAATACTCAAACTCACATGGCGTTGTGCTTTCTTTTTTTAAAAAAAATTGTTTTGCTATGTCTTTGATATACAACCTAATGTACAGAATTCTTGATATGATTCGGCAACAGAAGGGAGGAGGGGTAAGTTAATTGTAGCTGAACAGCTCCTAGAGTATTGAACAACAGTGAACTCTGCATGTGTGGGTGTATTCATTTTTGGTAAAAACTCTTGGTATATTTTATTTGTCTTTTGGGGTGGGGTTGGGAGTTTAGTGGTAAAATAGACAAAAAGACCATGTAAGAGACACTTCAGGGTGACAACTTGTACAGAAATGAGAGTTTGAGTCTTCTTTGGAAGGTTTTTTTAAATATATATATAAATTTGCTATTAATTCCAAATTCAATTTGTATTAATCCAGGGCTGAGTGAAATAAGTCATATGGAAAGGAGGAGGAGACACAAAAGCTGAATAAGATAGCCACCATCATAAATGGATTGGTCATCTTCAGTCTCAGTTCCAATCAATATAAGCAAGGGGTACACAGAAAGAGCCTCCTCAAAGACTGTGGAATTTTTGCACACAACTTTGTGCCAGCTAATATTTCTCACACTAGGTCCGGTGTGAGAAAAGGTGGCTTCATTTCACAGTTTCACATCTGGCCTAGACACAGAAGAAGAAGAGATAAGCATTTATTATTTACGTACGGTATATTTTCCAGACATTCAAAGCATTTTGCATACACTATGTATGCAATCCTTCCATCCTTCCAAGGTCAGTAAAATAAATACTCAGCATGTTGGAGGCAAAAATGCTTATTCCTTGTGAACTTTCCAGAGAGTGCACAAGCACTATAGTGTGGTATATAAGGCTAGTTGTTCCCGCTATTGTTCTCTCACTCAGCTTAGTTGACTAAATGTTACTGAAACGTTAGTACATTATAGGTAAAGGTTTCCCTTGCTTGAAAGCCAGTCGTATCTGACTCTAGGGTTCAGTGCTCATTTCTGTTTCAAAGCCAAAGAGCCACTGCTGTCTGCTTCTGCAGACGTTTCTATGGTCATGTGGCAGGCATGACTAGACACCAGAGCACATGGAATACTGTTTACCTTCTCACCGAAGTGGTCTCTATTTATCTACTTGTAATTTCTTGCTTTTGTACTGCTAGGTTGGCAGGACTGGGAAAAAGACGGGAGTTCATTTCATCCTGCAGTACTCAGGAGTCAAACTGCTGACCTCCCGCCTTCCAGTCAATGTCTTAGTCACTTGAGCCACTGAGTTGGGTATATCTACAATAGTGAAAGCAGAATTATTTATGGCTTTGAATGGGTAGGTCATACAATTAAGTTGCTACATAATTCCCTGCCCCTACCCCAGGTCATAGCCATTTGCATTCACCCATAATTGAGGGATCCTTTTGATGGAGAGTTCAAAAGCAAGAAATTGCAAGTAGCTAAATAGGTACCACTTCGGTGGGAAGGTAAACAGTGTTCCATGCACTCTAGTGTTGAGGCTTGCTGCCATGTGTCCACAGAAATGTCTACAGATGCAGACAGCATTGGCTCTTTGACTGTAAACAGAGATGAGCACTGAACCCTAGAATTTGACATGACTGACTTTCGAGGGAGGGTGGCCTTTACTTTTACCTTTACTGTTGATGGAGATCCAGAAGTGCAGAACTGATGCTACGGACACAGAGATGGAGCCATCACAGTTTCTCTTGCTGAGTATAGGAAAGGGCAGCCCTGATCTATATGCCCTCTCTTTGGGCCTATAATCATGGCCTATTGGGTTGTCCTTAAAAGGCAAAGATTCTGTGTCAAGCCAAAAAAGAAAAGAAAAGAGGCAAGTCCTCTTTCTCCATCAACAGTAAAGGTAAAAGTCCTCTTTCCCTGGGAAGAAAATAGCAACGCCTCCATCCGCGGAGTTTGCCAGTTTGCCAATAAATGCCTTGAAAGGATTGTCTTTTGGCTAATTGTATAACAAACGGTCTAATTTAAAGCTGCTGGTTATAAGTTGGTGTAGGCGATTAAGAAAATTAGTTCCAACAGGGGCTTAAAAATGTGGTACTGTGGTTTGGTTGCTGATTATTGTTGCTTCTGGGTTGTTGTGTTTTTTTAAAAAAAATCAGACTAAACATAACACTGCTTTCTCTTTCCTTGTCTTTATGTGTTCTTTCCCCCCCTCCAGGTGAGCTGCCTGTGTTCCAGCGTCTTTCTGCCATTCAGCTGGAAGCTTCAAGAAAAAACAGCAAAGTGTGATACTGTGTCTCCAGTGTTATGTGTTGCCAGGCAATCAGGGCAGAAATAATTAACACATGAAAGTGCTCTCCCAATATCCTGCTGAATGCATTTGGAAAGAGTTCAAATGAAAAGATTTCTTAGCTTTACCACTTTCTGGGCTGCATACGCATAGGAACATTTGGGAAAGACGACTGCCAGCTTCCATTTTGAACAGCTTCGCTGTGCTAACTATAGAGATTTGTGATGAATTCCAAGCTGATTTCTATCAGGGGGAAATGTTTACTGCAGTATCTACCCTGCCTTTTCTTCCTAAAGGCTGTGGCATCTCCCACTGGTCAAGTGGTCCGGAAATGGTTTTGCAAAAGGGGACATAATGCCTACATAATTACACATCTTTAAAACCAAGCGAAAGTGACATGCATGTTAGAGAGAAGGAGGGGGGAGGAGAAGGAGGGGAAAGGATGTACTTGTTGATCCATCTTTTAATTTATCTGCAGTTGAAGATGGACAACTTCATTCTGTTCTATTATTTACTTATTGCATTTACATCCCACCTTAGTCCCAGGATGCCCTGGGATTGTGCAACTTGCCCAAGGCTCTTCAGGTTGGTTCTTTTAATTAAAACGCCTTCCTCGGCAGCAACTGATCTGTCAGCAGCAAACTGAATAAGAAATTCAAAACAGAAGGACAAAAATAAAAGGATAGTTATCCTAGTCTTCTTCAAAAGGGGATACCTGAAGGTTGACTCAACCTTCCATCCTTCTGAGATCAGTAAATGAGAACCCAGCAAAATATTAATTAACCTGCAAACCATCAAGAGAGTATACTAAGTGCTATGGGGTGGTATATAAGTTTATAGTAATTGCTATTGCTATACCTTAACCTGTGAACAAAAGAATGAAGATTAAACCCACAGCCTAAATCCTGTTTATATTTACAGTATGCACAATGGGCTGTTGCATGAATGATTATTCTCTCTCAGACTTCTGTTCAAGGAAGGTTTCACTACCCATTTGTACAGCAGAAGCTCTGCTGCTTTCAACATGACTCTAACCTACATGACTGCAAAGTAGAAATCAGTGTGTGTGTGTGTGTGTTGTATTTAGTTTTCAAAAGTTGCTGCCAGCAGTATTTTTCAAGAATTAAAGACTTTGCTCTGGCCCATAGCCTCCAATAGCTTCCCCAGGACAAAAGATCTCAAGAAAGACTGTCCTGTCAGAGAAAATCAGAAACTTCTAATTCTCAAAAACCACCTGTGACTGTTGATGTCATGAGGTTTGTGCAGTGTATTATGCTATTGGATTTCAGCCATCGAAACAAGTTAGTATTAGTGCTCATGTGCAATGTTATCAATTCAGTGTATCTGCTCTAGTCATGGGGCAACAATAAATTTAGGCCTAAGAATGTTACATGAAAGATTCATGTCTCCACAATAATTTTCTGAAGACTTTGAATCTGGTGTTGCTACACCTATTTTCACATGTCAAACATTCAAGCAATGGGTTGTCTTCTGCTCCTCTTCAAAGACATGACAGAAAGGGGACATGGCCTACCAACATCAAGTAAGGGAATGACACCAGTCAAGTTGGTGCCAATTCTTGAAAGTTTAGTTCTGCATCTTCATAAAACTGTAGAATTGTAGGGTTAGAAGAAACACCGACCAGGTCGTTTGTTGTTGTTTTTTACTCCCTGCTGATGCAGGTATCTCACAGCTAAATCATTCCAGACTGATGCCTATCTAACCTTTGTTTGAAAAACTCACAGGGAGATAAGTCCACTCTCTTTTAAGGTAATCTGTTCTGCTCTTAAACATCTCTTATCATTCAAAAGTTCTTCCTAAAATTCAGTCAAAATCTTGTAATATGAGTTCATCAACTCTGGTCCCAGTCACTGGATGCAGAGAAATCAAGCTTGTGTCATCTTCATCTTCTGCCTTACCCAAATCCAAATATTGGCAATCATCATGGAGATCAGCTATGAAGACTGTCCTGAGAATATAATGCAGTAGCATTTCATCTGCCTTCTGCATCACAGCATGACATCCATACCACTGATCCAGTTCCACAAGTCACTTTCTGGTCCTGAGTCCTTTTGGCACACAACTTCCTCATCAGTCCCACACCAGTATTGATGAAGCTGCTGCCCTCTGTCAAGATGGATTCAAGTGGGATTTAATCCACTTGGGGACCATCACCCTTCCCTGTTGACTTAGGCACCCAAGGTCATTAGTCCTCAGGGTTGTCAGGTTAGAAACCTGCTGGCTAACACTCAGTGTTGAGTCACTGGCAGTATGGTCTACTCTATTATAATAGCAGGATAACCTGCACAGACTGTCTTTCATCTCCTATTTGTCTGCATTTCAGATATTCAAAGATGACTATGGTGTCACCTGTTTACAGGAAGCTGGTGGAAGAAGAACCACCATAAGACCCATTATTTCAGGTGGGATGGGAGTTGGGGGGGGGGAATAACAAAACAAAAACCATAGGGACATAGTGATTTTGGATGAAATTGTGTTTGGATTCTCAGAAATAAACTGAATTACATCAGTGTCAGATGAGGGCAGAAAACAGAATGGAAATATCCTTGGGGCAGAACAGTGTTGCAGCTATCAGCGATTGGGGAACATGGTTATCATGGCTTCTCTCTGCTGTTAATCTTGTTATCTATACGGAACATTTCACTGCTCTAACACTCCAAAATCGCTACAGGTTAGCATGCAAACAAGCTGTCAACATTGCTTTCCTGTACTTACTACGATGTGTGATCAGACTACTTCAGCTGGTTCAACGTCTGCTTGAATCAAGAAATGTATTTGTACCAAAGCAAAAAATAGAAGCAGTCACTTTGTTAACACTTCTCTAGCAAGCAGGAGACCAACTACAGTACAAGTTATATAAATGAGTTATATAATACCCAAATGAAGCCAACTGAAACACCAGAACAACAGTTTACTCTAGGAGATATTTGTAAGACCTGAAACAAAGAAGGCATTCCTTTCCTCCCTGATTCTCAAGGTGGTTGTAAGGAAAGATTGTATTTCCTAAACTGGAATGTCTGTTTGTCTTTCAGTCTCTCAGTACAAGAACAGATCGGAGCTGCAAGTAAAGTGTTAAAAGTTAATGGTGTCATTCACCCCCTTCTTTTTCTATTTTGATAATGAGAGGCAACAGTGTTCCTTTAAAACATTTTAGTAATGATCATGTTAATGCTGGAATTTTTACTCAACAAGAAATATTTATTTGTTATTTAGAAACATTTGTGGGGTTGGAGAGTTGACCAATTTTTGGATATTAGTAATTGATTTATAGTGGGGTTGTTGGTTTTTTACATAATACGAAGAACAACAATTCTGCTGAAAGTAGCATGGATTTGACCTGTTATGTTCGTCATTGCTTTCAGGTAATCAGGAGTGAGTAATACATTTCTTTCTGGGGGAAATATGACTAATAACGAACACATTGTTGTTTTCCCTGGTTTGCTTTTGTTTTTGAATATTGATTCCAGCATGTTGGGGGCAAAATGCTAATTAATTTGTGAACCGCCGAGAGAGTGCACTAAGTGCTATGGGGCGGTATATAAGTGTACTGTAATTGCTATTGCTATTCCATGCTCCGTCTCCACGATACCATCCAGCCATCTCATCTTGGGCCGTCCCCTTCTTCTTTTGCCCTCGACCCTTCCAAGCATCAAAGCTTTCTCAAGTGAATCCTCTCTTCTCATTTGATGTCCAAAGTACTTTAGCCTCATCTTTATTATTTGACCTTCTAAGGAACAGTCAGGGATGATTTCTTCTAAGATTGACCTATTTGTTCTCCTCGCTGTCCATGGGACTCTCAAAACTCTCCTCCAACACCACATCTCAAAGGCGTCTATTCTTCTCCGTTCAGCTTTCCTAATGGTCCAACTCTCGCAACCATACATTGCAACAGGGAATACCATTGCCTTGACTATGCGAATTTTTGTTTTCAATGTGATGTCTCTACTTTTCACTATGCTCCCCAGGTTTCTCATCGCTTGCCTCCCAAGAATCAGTCGCCTTTTTATTTCATGGCTGCAATCACCATCTGCAGTGAGCTTAGATCCTAAGAAAGTAAAATCTGTCACTGCTTCTACTTCTTCCCCATCTATTTTCCAGGGACTGATAGGGCCTGTTGCCATTATCTTGGTTTTCTTGATATTGAGTCTCAAGCCAGCTTTTTCACTTTCTTCTTTCAACCTAATTAGGAGCGAGTTGAGGGGGATGGTGGAGGACAGGAGTGCCTGGCGGTCAGTGGTCCATGGGGTCGCAGAGGGTCGGAATCAACTGTGCGACTGAACAACAAAATTCCATGCTCCAATTTGAATAGACTGCCCCTGCCAGCAAAACAATAGTACAGGCCAGAGGTTTAAGTCTATAATTCCCATCAGCAACTCAGACAATCCAGTTGTAAGGGATCATGGCTTTGTAAACCAAAACATCTGGCAGGGCCATCCCTGCATTAACACCACATTTTGGGTAAGTGACCACAGAACAGTGAGTTGTCAGACTGTTGGCATGTGCATTTAGAACAGGGGTTCTCAACCTTTTCAAGCTAAGGGGCCGGGACATGCTCTCTCAGCCAGCTTCAGGAGCTGGATGGCCATTTTGTCCTACCCGCAAAATGGAGTGGCCATTTTGCCCCAACAGCTTCAAAGGATGGCCATTTTGTTTCTTGAAAGCCCTTGGAGGGGAGGGGCCCCACATGAAATTGTGCCATGGGCTGGATCTGGTCCACAGGCCTTAGATTGGGAATCCCTGGTTTAGAACATTGTGACCACACTTTTCTTATAGAACTCAAATGCTTTTTTGCCCCCTGTATAAATAATGTCTGTTCCAAATGAACAATTTGGACCTCTTCCTCCACAGCATATCAACCGGTCCCTACTCTAGTCTCAGCTTTGATCCACTGGACTCTACTGTTGTCCAGATTGATGGTGTCCTTATTCTGCCTTTCCTGGTTCTGCCTATGAAAATCTTGTTCCTGAAATCAGAAGCCAAACTCCGGAAAGATAAAGACTGTTCACCTTACATGGGACTTGTAAAAATGGTATCACTCCAAGGGAGATATGCAAACTTCCATGGCACCTGTACCAAATAAGGTGAGGGAAATGCACATATATCAAATAGTGAATTCACTGATGATGGAGTGACAGTGGCCCCTATGGTAAACCTTCGCTGATGATAATAGGAAGGCAATTTTCCAGTTCAATTTGCACTCCGTGAATGGATGACATTTCTCGAATGCAAAGTTCCTTGCAAATATTTGTATTGGTTCTAAAACTATAGTTTTGATATTTCCAGACGTAGTGATTGGCAGATGTAAAGGACAGCAGGTGCATACCAAGAATGGGCAAGAAGGGAGCCCTGGTCATGTGCTTTTCTCTCTCAGAGATGTTATGGGTCAGCAGCATTTAGATTATGATTTGCCTGAGCCTTTCTATACTCTGCATGACAATTAGCAGGATTAAGCTCGAAACATGGTCTGCAACAGTGGTTAGGGCTGTGATGGTGAACCTTGGCACTCCAGCTGAACTTGGACTTCAGTTCCCAGAAGCCCAAGTCTCTATGAATCCACATGAATGAGTTTACACGCAGCATTCCTCATTAACGGCAATTTGGCGCACCCACCATCTCAGACTAACTATCAGAGCTGTTGTGAATTTAGCATCTTTCTTTCCATGGCAGTGTCAAATTACAGGGATGCTGCATTCAGGAGAATTAGAAGCATAAAATGGGAGACCCCCTGAAATCCGCCAAAATAATTAAATCAACACAATATGAAATCAAAGTAAAATCAGCCACAAAATAAAACAAGAGAAAAGTGTAAATACACTTTTTAAAAAAGAAAAACATAAAAGATGTGTAAGATGAGGAAATTACTAAGTACAGTGGTACCTTGCTTAAAGAGCATAATGCATTCCACAGGATTACTCTTTAAGCGAGTTTGCTCTTTAAGTGAAACACCATTGTAAGTTACCAAATGTGGGGGGGATTGCAAACCCCGATTTATTTGTTAAGTGAGTTTTTGGTTGGTTATATTTGTTAAGCGAAGCGAACATTCAGAGAAAAATTTGCTCTTTAAGCGAGTTACTCTTTAAGCGAGGCGCTTTTTATGAGCGGTTTGACTGTAAAGGTAAAGGTTGCCCTTGCTCAAAAGACAGTCATATCTGACTCTAGAGTTTGGTGCTCATCTCTGTTTATAGCCAAAGAGCCGGTGTTCTCTGTGTCTGCAGATGTTTCCATGGTCATGTGGCATGCACAGAATGCTATTTACCTTCCCACCAAAGTAGTCCCTATTTATCTACCTGCAATTTCATGCTTTCAAACTGCCTAGTTGGCCGGAGCCGGGACAAAGACACAAACTCATTTTGCTGAGCTGTACTCAGGGCTCGAATTAATAATCTGTTGACCTCCCAGTCATCAAGTTCAGTGGCTTAACCACTAAGCCATCGCAGTTCCTTTGGAGGAAATCACTAGAAACAGCTTTTAAAAATCCTGAATGAATAAAGAACCTGGTACTAAAAATGCTATGTCTGTGGAATGCACCTCTCTCTGGAGAGGGCCTGTGGTCACTGTAAAGTCTCTCTCTCTTTCTCTCTCAATTTTCAAATCTTCAGGTTAACATTTTCAACTCTTCAGGTTAAAAACAGTGGTGGGCAGCAATAGGTTTGCACACACACCCTGGGAGGGGAGTAGCAAAATTGGGTGGCCTCTGGGGAGGGAGGTAGTGAAATTGGGTGGCCATGCCCACCTCCCTGCCCTGCCCCATCAGGTTTTGTCCCTGCAAGTGGTTTAAGGTCTCCCTTGCTCAAAAGTCAGTCATATCCAGCTCTAGGGTACAGCGCTCATCTCCATTTACAGCCAAAGAGCCAGTGCTGCCTGTGTTTGCAGATGTATACATGGCCATATGGCAGGCATGACTAGATCGCCCATGACGTAGGCTCCACCCATGATGTAGGCTCTGCCCATGACATAGGCTCCACCCACAGTGTGGTAGTGAAAAATTTTTTTGCTGCCCACCACTGGTTAAAAACCATTCCACTTCCTAGCATCCTGCTCTATACTGTTTTGCTGGACCCAGTAAAGAAAGTCATAACCTTTGATTTGCAAGAGAGGAGCATGGACGTTCTCATGAATGAAAGGACCTTCTTGAGGCCACTTGATAAAAGCAGGTCTTGACATTTCCATGCAATGTGATGAATGTCCACTCATGAAGGTAATTGGGAAAAAACCAACACTCACTGTATAATTTCTTTTTTTATTTATTTTGATGGCTTTTAAAAAGAGAACAAAATGACAGTTCTCTATCCACTTACCTAGGAGTAAAGCTCATTTATAAAACAAGATTTCCTTCTGAGACCGTTCATGGATTCCTTGTCTTAGTGAAATTTGACCCTACAAAAATCAATCCATTATTGCCCTGAGTAGGGAACAATTCTTGAGTTAGAAGCACAACAGACCAGACCATTCGGAATAAAAATGCTGCAAGGCAAACTGAAAAATTAAGCAAACCTGATATCAATATTCATAATTGTGTGTCAGCTTCACTTTTCAAAATGTGTTTGCTAAAATGTGGGTTTCTTATAATGGCCAGTCTGAAGCACCAAGGTTAGGTTAGGCCTCTCTTCATTAATGACTCAGCTCAGTATGTCCAGCACCGTAATGTATTTTATGAGTGAGGGAAATGATATTGGTTGGAGAGTTCTCATGTAACAGTCATATCCTGTCCAAATGTAATTTTGAAAACAATCAGGGCCATTATGACCCACACAGAAAAGAAAGATAAAGACAGATAGCTGCATATGGGTTTTTAATAAGTAATTCACCCTGGGTCTTGAAACATCAGATTGCCAAGTAATATTATTAATGTGTAAGTATGTTGGTGAAACCCTGTTATTTTTTCTCATTGGTGGAATATATAGATACATTTCCAATGCAAATATATTGTAAATATATTGAATCCACGTTATGTAAATAGAGCAGAGAATGCATCCATCAAGTGTTTTCCTTCATTACTCCACACCCTAAAGAGGTTTGGGTGGCATCAATCTACATTCTGCCTACATATAACATTCTTCACCAGGATTATGTGTTATATTGCTCTATAGCATATACTAATTGTTTGACATATCCATCGTTCATCATCATGCTAACCAAGTAAACTTTGCAACTGTTCTCAGGATCCTGGTAGCTATATAAGAGGCCTGGGGGTAGGAGGAGATCCAATAATCAAGAAGCTTGCTTGATCTCTTCTGTATCCTTTAAGGCAGGGGTTCCCAACCTTTTCAAGCTGGAGAACAGGTCACGTTCTCTCGGTCAGCTTCAAGGGCCAAATGGCCATTTTGCCCTGCCTGCATATGGGGACGGCTGCAGAAGAATAGATGCCTTTGAGGTGTGGTGTTGGAGGAGAGTTTTGAGAGTCCCCTGGACAGCAAGGAGAACAAATAGGTCGATCTTAGAAGAAATCAACCCTAACTGCTCCTTAGAAGGTCAAATAGTAAAGATGAAGCTAAAGTACTTTGGACATCAAATGAGAAGAGAGGACTCACTTGAGAAAGCCTTGATGCTGGGAAAGGTGGAGGGCAAAAGAGGAAGGGGACGGCCAAGAATGAGATGGCTAGGTGGTATTGTAGATGAGGTAGGCACAAAGTTGGGCAGGTTGAGGAGGATGGTGGAGGGCAGAGGTGCCTGGAGGGTGGTGGTCCATGGGGTTGCAAAGGGTTGGAATCTACTGTGTGACTGAACAATAACAAACAGTTTTGTCCCAACAGTTTCAAAGTGGAAGCCATTTTGTTTCTCAAATGCCCTTGGAGAGGGCACATGAAATGGCACCAGGGGCCAAACCTGGTCCATGGGCCTTACGTTGGGAAGCCCTGCTTTAAGGTCTAGGTGTGAGTTGTTGTTGTTTTAAAGCTGCAAACAACTTTTGGCATGCGATTGTGCCCAGATTTTTTTTTTTTTTTTGCTGGGCATCTTTTCTCTTAGTGAGGTGAAGGATCAAAAACACACACCTCAAGAGTTGACTGTTGCCTTGAGGGTGATTTAATTCAACCTTGAGACTCCTCACTGCCACAGATATATGTGCTGGGATGAGAGCAGGAAAGTGCTTCCTTCTCTAATGTTTCGCTTTATCATCCCCTCAGGTGCCATGATTTGTTTCCACTTCTTCTAATGCACTGGGAAGTTCCCTCCCTTCTGCAGTCTATTTGCCATCCAGTATATTCACTGCCAGTTTACAGCCAGAGATTAGACTGAGAAGATGGGCAGCAATGACCTGTTCCCCTTTTGGCTGGTGGGGCAGAAGGCACAGCAGCCAATGGTGGGCAGGAAATGAGGTGACAGGCAGAGCCAGAGGTAAAAGTGTGTGCAAACAACCATGCACACACCCTCAGCGAAACAAGATTCTCACATAACAGGGCAGAAGAAGAACACAATGAGGGCCCTAACCCTTTGCCTCTGGTAAAGGGCAACAGGAATGGACTGGCTGGAGGCATCTTGAATCTGATGTGAGGCAACATCCATTGGCCTCAAAGGTTCAGCCACCACTGCAGATATGTGACCCAAATGTTTCCCCTTCCATATACTAAGAAAGTAAGGAATGTGCTATTTACAGGATACAACTTCTGGTTTCTCCCACATTCTCATTTTAATCAACTAATGCTTTGATCACCCTAAACCTTATATTTTCTAGTCTCTGAGATTGATAAACCACTTTATGTGCATTTCTCCAAAAGCATATAGTTTGTATGCAATATGTACCTTTTTATAAGCAATTTTCTCAATATTATATATATTAATGTTGTTTCTTAATATATAGATTTTGCATGTATTTTCCCTAATACAGTATACTGTATTCAGTATACTGTATTGCTTCAGCAAGAAGAGCGGCATATAAATCGAATCTAATAATAATAATATTGTTTTAAATTCATTGTTCCATTGCATTCCTCCACTGCAAATTTAGAGAATTGTGAATTTCAAGGAATAATATTTATCATGGGGGGGGGGCACATGTACATAAATTCTTCTTCTTCTTCTTCTTCTTCTTCTTCTTCTTCTTCTTCTTCTTCTTCTTCTTCTTCTTCTTCTTCTTCTTCTTCTTCTTCTTCTTCTTCTTCTTCTTCTTCTTCTTCTTCTTCTTCTTCTTCTTCTTCTTCTTCTTCTTCTTCTTCTTCTTCTTCTTCTTCTTCTTCTTCTTCTTCTTCTTCTTCTTCTTCTTCTTCTTCTTCTTCTTCTTCTTCTTCTTCTTCTTCTTCTTCTTCTTCTTCTTCTTCTTCTTCTTCTTCTTCTTCTTCTTCTTCTTCTTCTTCTTCTTCTTCTTCTTCTTCTTCTTCTTCTTCTTCTTCTTCTTCTTCTTCTTCTTCTTCTTCTTCTTCTTCTTCTTCTTCTTCTTCTTCTTCTTCGCTAGCCCAGACGTGAAATTGCCAAAATGAAGGCACCTTTTGGTGAGTTCATTCTGCAGTTCCTTTTTGCTTGACCTAGTGTGAAAAAGATTAGCTGGCAACACAAGTTTACATTAACATGAAAGCCAAAACAATGTCTTCTCTTAGCAAAAGCATTAGCAAACTTAATTTTGTTCTCCTTTCAAGAGATTGCTTTCTGATCATAAATTGTCTTGAAAATTTGGAATGAAAACTAAATGGGGCTTACTTCTAAAGACAATACTGTGCTTACTGCCATTATCCAGCCACATCTGCTGTTCTTGTAGAGCATTTCAAATTGAGTTGCTGCTGCTGCTGTTTAGTCACATTTATGCTGCCTCCCTCTTACCTAGACGTCTCCGACAATCTAGGCTTACTAATTTTTGAGGTTCTAGACAAGCTCTGAAGACACTACTCATTCAATGTTGTCCTGTACTGAGACTGTAATTCACATAAGTCTTGCAGATCAAGTTCTCAAAGTAATCAGTATGCTTCCTAATGTGATTTCCTCCTTAACTTCTTCCTTGCTCTAATTTCTACTTTGATTGTATGACCAAAAACACTTTAAGTGAATAAATATATCTCATGCTGCCTTTTCTTCCTAAGCAAGTAGTTTAAAAATCCATGATATGTTCCAACAAGCTTATTAGCTTTGGCTTCAGACCTTCTTGTTCTTTGGTACCACTTGAGTAGTTTTGTTTCATTTGATTCCTTCCTTCAAGCAATTGTGCTAGCTAACACTCATTTGCAAGGGAGTAAAAAAGCCTGGTACCACGAAGCAATTCTGAGCATTTCAAGGACAAAGAGGTTGAGGAACAGAGCCTCGCAGAATCAAAATCCAGACTAGAGATATATTTAAATTGGAAGTTGAATGGAAGAACTCTGTAAACAGATTGTTGATTACAAGGGTAAATTATTCTTTTTGCTTAGAAAAAGATGACGCCATAGAGACTGGCTCGCCCACAGCTGACCCAAGGGAACCATCTCTAACAATACTGTGGTAGAGGGACTTTAATGGAACTCGAAGATAAGGAGAACATACTGAATCCTTAGAAACAAGGACTTTGAAGGGGAAATGATAACCATCTCCCTCAAACTGAACCTAGAGATATCTATGAGGAGAAAAAACAGAAGGAGGAAAATTAAAATGCCTTGTTCATCTCATTATTCAGGCATTACTACTGTCCTCCAAAGCTGTGAGCAATAATACACAAATTCAACAGTCAGGTGAAAGGAACTGCAGAATGAACTCACCAAAAGGTAATCTTCATTTGGGCAGTTTCACGTCTAATCTAGACACAGAAAAAGAAACAAAGTTCCTTTTAACAAATTGGAAGAACTTGGGAAGATATAAAATCAAAACATGCACATCTCCACTCTGCAGGTAAATAAATTAAATGACAATATTCTGTTAATCTCCACTAACGTGGGTTCTGAGGAACATTCCATGTACACACAATCTGGGCTGCCCTAAGTCCTTCAGGATAGGAACCCTCAGTCTGCTGCAACTGCTAAGCCCCAGCCCCCCCCCCCCAGAGCCCTGGGGAAGGTTCTGGACCTTCATAGGCACCATCTAGAGACCTTGGGTGGCTTAGCAAGAAGCTGTCTCAGTAATAAAAGCCAGCAGACTTGCATTTGGTCCTGGATCTCCTGTCTTGTTCCTGCTTTCTAGAAAATCTTCTGCCTTTTTCAAGGTTTCTGCTGTTGAAGATCCTGCTCCCTGCTCCAGAAGATCCCCTGTCTCGTTCCTGTGGACTGTTGTTCTGCCTGACCTAGATCCTTACTCCAGGAATTCCATCCTCAGCTTGCTTGAGGGTTCTCTGCCATGTATGTTCTCCTGGTCAACTGACTTCTGCCGTATTTGGATTATATTTTTGTCATCTGGATTAATCCTGTATCTCTGTCTTGACTTGGGCTTAGATTTTGGACTGAGATTTGGTTAATTTTTGACCCTTTACCACCAATGGACTGGGAGGGAATTTGGACCTTTTGGATTTGCTTTGTTACCATGTGGGAATGTCTTCTAAACCCATTAATATCCTGCAAGGCAAAAGACTCAGAGACCATGATCTCCTCTTCACTGAAGGAGTTTTCATACTGTGGATATGCCACAGGGCTTCTTTTCAAAAGAAGATACAGTAAAACCTCGGATAACGCTAAAACTTGGTTCCACAAGTCTTGGTGTTATCCGATTTTTAATGTTATCCGATGCATGTTAAAATCCTATGGGATGGATCAGATAACATTAAAGCTCCACAGAGATACATTGTAACTGCACAGGCTTTAGCGGTTGTTATCAGATCCATCCCATAGGACCTTAATGTTATTCGATCCAGTTTTCCACCCCAGATTACTTAATGTTATGCGATTTTAGCGTTATCCGAGGTAAACGTTATCCGAGGTATTACTGTATCCTCTTTCCCCTGCCCGCCTTCCAAGCTGTATCTTTCTTCTCTCCTCTTCTCTCCTCTCAACTGGGTCCAAGATATAATGGTCAAGATAAGTACTATATCTGAATCAACACTGCACAGATATATGTCCAGTGCAATTTGCATTTTCATGATGACAATTTACAGGAGTAATTGTACAGCAGGAAAAGGACCAGGGTGTTTTTATTTTTGTATTGCTCCATTCTTGCTGTTGATTTACAACAGGGGTAGACAACCTATGGCCCATGGGGCTAAATCATCCAGGGGGCTCCCATGCCCTTGCTCCTGCCTCCACCCCACCCCCCACCCCCACCCAAAAAGCAGCATAAATAGCTGTGAAATGCATCTGTGTTTTACAGCAGCATTTACAGGGGGGAACACCAGTCTGGCCCTCTCAACTGTCTGAGGGAGTATGACCCAGCCACCAACCTAAAAAGGTTGGCAACCTCTGATTTACAAGATAAGACCAACCGTAATGAAATTCTGCAATCATGGCTAAAACGGTGATTTAAAATATCCAAGACTGAGAAAGATCTGTCCAGGTTGTTGGTGTTTAGCAAATGACTGGAGGGTGCACAACAGAAGTTGAGGGCACTGAGATTAACACAGGGACCGAAGCTGAGCACACAGACAGTATTGGGTGCATAGGATCTACTGAGCACATAGGCTAAAGAAGTGCAAACTGAGACCTTGCTTTATACAAAGTCTTGGAGTTACATAATCAATAAGCTCCACCTGTGCTGTTACAATTGCAGAGTCCTTAAAGTGGTACAGCAGTTTTACATTAGGGTATAATATCCTAGACAACCGGTTAGGCAAACACTTAGTACCCATCAATCTATTCTTTACCACAGAAGAATCAGAATCCATGGTCTCCAAAGGCAAAGGAAGGATTCATTTGTGTTCATTCAGGGGTATAAGTGATGCATATGGATTTGATTGACTGGCTATGCCCATTGCGGATAATGTGTCTCCTGTCACTTTCCACTCTGTTACATGGTTAGAAGTTATTGCTGAATGGTTTTTGATGGGATATTTCGTTGGAGATAGCATGATGAACGTGACCCATGAGCACCAGAGTGATGTAGTGGTTCAAAGTGTGGGACTGCAAGTCAGGAGAGTTAAGTTCAAATCCACACTGCATAAAACTTTAAGGGTGTCCTTGGGCTAATCATTCTCTCAGCCTACCTGCTTCATCTCATTGATATGAGGATAAGGTAGTCTGAGTAGTAGACTACGGTATGCCACCTTGAACTCAATGGAGAAAAGGCAGAATATAAATGTTCTTAATAATGATGGTAACTCCCAGTCATTCCTGCATATTAACTTTCCAACCAGAATTCAGTCTTCTTCCCAGGTCTAAATTCAACATCTAGGATAGATGTTAAAGGGCTTCTTTTGTATAAGTGTAATCTGTTCTGCTTGGGGGAGGAACTCTCCAAATCAAACCAATACCCAAAATGAGGGGAAATCACTTTTGTTGGACTTTATTTCCAAGGAAATTGTAGCCTGAAAAGTAACTTCTCCCACCTCTGCTCGTTAGGGCTGCATTTATGGATGTTTTGAGCCTCACAGCTAATCTTCTCTTTCATGCACAATTAGCATCTCACCCTACTTCCATAAAACATTTAATCAGGTTAACGGGTTTTACTTGAAATGTGCCATAGATTCTTCTCCAAAATCTCACAGCAAATTTCAAATATTCCCCCAGTGACTCCAGATGTTTAAAATGAGGGTTGGGACAAGAAGAATTAGTGTTTTCCATCTATATCCCCTTAAGGAATAGTACCACCGGTGTTTGACACACCCCTTGGGACTGGTAGGGAACTGAGACCAATGGAAAGAAAAATTGGTCTTTCTTTCTTGTTGATATTAACAAATGGATTTATCCCTTCACTTCTAATGGAACTAAAGTGTAGTCTCTTACAATATTTAGGTCAACTTCACACTGTCCTACTTGTTCCCGGGGGGGGGGGGCATGGCCATATTATGTATTGTGCAGAGCTCCACCCATGAACCAACCTTCACATGCTATGTGCCCATTAGGGGCATGCATACAATTAACTATGAATAACCCAAATAACAAAACCACATTTTGTCACAGATACTTCCTCCTCAGACTGGCTATGTGTCCTGTTTCACACATGGAAATCACTTGTTTTAAGATACAGGATCAGATAAATATCTCCTCTCTTTGGAGCAGTGTTGTTTATCCTATGGATTTATTTAGTTATTTATTTTAATTTAAGCATTTATAATCCATCCTTCTGGTGCATGCACCACTCAGGGCAGCTTACAAACATATAAAACAATCAAAGATTAACAAAAGGCAATTAATAACATGAAGGCATAATACAAAAAAAACCATAAAAGCATTAAAGAAAAACATTGGATTACAGTACTGTAAGAAGAGGGAATTGTTGTTTGTCCAGAATTTGGACTTGGGCAGCAGAAAGATGACATGGACCAAATCTTCCCCAGTATAGTAGGGTCAATTGTATTTTTCTTTCAATGGTGTATAATTCTGCAACTTCTTTTGATTTCTTCTTTTTGGTGGTATTTTCCATTTGGAGCTGAGGCATTAAGTGGCCCAAATCTGCTCCTCCCCCAGCATTCTAACACATTCAAAGGGAAAGAGTTCTATATTTCCTTTTATTTGAGATGCTACAGACAATTAGTGGACACCACAATAGGAGAAGGAAGAAAAAAAAGAATCTGCTACATATTGCCTCGTTGGCATAATTGTATCTCAAGGGACAGTTAGTCATTGGTATGTACATGAGAATTGATGGTCTCTGTTTGTATTCCTTCTGATGTGTCCAGTGTGTTGAAAAGTAGATGTTTGATTGCATGAATTATTTAAACAAAATTCTACCAGGAGAATATTTAAGTAATGTCCACTGCTCAGTCGATCAATATCAAGAAATAAAGGACCTATGGTAAGTCAAATCTCCATTCTCTGCTCTACATTGGGTTATAAGCCTATGGGCAATAGGAAGAAAATCATGTTGTCAGTCTTAAATCAGGACAGCCCTACTTGGAAGAAAATGTTCTGTTGGTTTTATGGAGACAGTAAAAAAAGAGAATGAAAAGACAATGTTTTCCATTCTTATGGGGGATGCTGAAGTCACACTAGGCTTATTTATTTGAAGTTAACTTCTTGTGAACTATATGGTTTTACTTCTTTGTTTGCTTGTATAATTTATACCTTGAGTTTTTTCCTACAAATAGGACTCACGGGAATGGGACACCCATTCCAAGGAGTGGGACTCCCATACCCATCCTTGCACACAAAGACAAGGAAGTATGACATTATTCAAGAAGGGGAGATATTTTGTTTTACTCTTCATTAAGAGAAGGAAATACTAAGATGGAACTTGCAGTTTACATGAAAGAAAAGAAACACTTTCTTTCATTGATTCCCAAAAAACAGGTTCTAAAACACAAATTATGTCATATTATCAAAACACTAGCATTTTGTATTTTTTTGTTCGCTTTTTCATGAAACCTTTCTTCCCCGTTTGTTCATCAAACTTTCTTTCATCTTTTGCATGGCAAATCACCTAATAAATTTTCATCCAATAGCATTGAATGGACTATATAGCAATGACATGGTATGACAAATGAAGGGTGGCAGCGGCCTAGAGCTCACTAAAAAGTTTTTTAAAACTTCAATCATTCTTTGTGTGGGTGAGATTACTGTGTGCTTACCTCATGCATGCAACCTCCATTTTAAATTGCTTCTGCTGTTTGGCTGTGCCTCCATCATGGATCCTTTCATTTCTTGCATGCTTTACTTGATTTTCGTTGCTGCTAGACAGACTCTCTCTACCAACATGCCTTTTGGAATCATTATTTTTCTACACACTCTCTCCTCAAGCTTCTTTTGTTCAAGTGTCCATCTTTGGCCCTTTCCTTTCTTCGATTATATTTTCTGACTGCCTCATCTTCCTTCTAGATTCAAAGAACAGAAGGTATCAAGTGACAGGTGAGAGAGAATTTCCCCCATATTCTAGCAGTCTAGGTATGGTAGGGAAGGTCTTTGATTTTATGTTTTGCCCTTATTTCTATGTAGGCTTTTTTGAGTGGTGGTGGTAGAGGAGAAATATGTGTGTTTTATTTTGCTTTTTTTAACCTGTCTGTTTTGAATGGAGATGTTTTCCCTATTTGTTTTTTTTAATTGTTATTTTGTGAATTTACTCCATTAATGGTGCAAATTTTAATGAGGGACCTGAATGTTGTTATAGTACTGTTAGTTTTAGTACTGCACACTTGAAGTAGATAGCTTATTTGCTGCTTTGGCTCTGTTTTTGGAGTAGGTTTTATTGTTCTTTAGAGCTTTGGACTACTATTGCCAGAGAACATGAATAGAGAACAATAGAATGAAATGACTCCAGAGAGACAGTATCTTACATGACCAGTACATGAAAAACACAAGAATAAAAGAGGGAAGCCCTCCCAAAAAATCCCCACCTAAATAAATCAATTGATTGATCATGTACACCCCTAGACAATACTATGAAGCCTTCAACACATCAAGCAGACTTGTGCAAATTAAGCAAATAATGCTTTAATGCAAATAACAACACTCACAAAACCCTATGGTGGATCCTTTGTTGGATGGATCTATAAAGATTAGAAGAATTCTATTTTTCTTTAAACATTCATCTTGTTCTTGATCTGTGTAGATGCTGCACTTTTTGAAGTGAGAGTTTAGTAATATTGTACAGAGTCAGTCTACATAAATCACAAGGGACTTGAGAAGAAATAAATAGCACTCCATGTCTTGCTCGTAAGGAAGGGATTCTCATACAAGATGAACATTCTTTGTAAAAGAGTTTCATTGACTTAAGACAGTTTCAACCAATAAGAATGAAGAATTTTACAAGTATCCCACAAGTGGTTAAGACACTGACTGGAAGGCGGCAGGTCAGCAGTTCGAGACCAGGGTACTGCATGATGGTTTGAGCACCCCTCTCTGTCCCAGCTCCTGCCAACCTAGCATCTTGAAAGCAAGAAATTGCAAGTAGAGAAATAGATACCACTTCAGTGGGAAGGTAAACATCATTCCATGCACTCTGGTGTCTAGGCATGCCTGCCACATGCTCACAGAAACATCTGCAAAATGCAGACACCGCTGACTCTTCAGCTATGTTTATTTATTTATTTATTTATTTAGATTTATATTGCCGCCCACTCGCCGAGGCGACTCAGGGAGGCTTACAGTCAAAACAGCAACAGTACAAATTATAAAATATAACCTCACAAAATACAAAATACAGCCAAACCAGAACACAGACTAACTCCCCTCAGGCCGTTGTTGTTGGCCCAGAGGAGGGGGCAATGTTCTCAGCCACTGCTAGGCCATGGAGTCTTCTCCTCAGGCCGTTGTTGTGGGCCCAGAGGAGGGGGCGATGTTCTCAGCCACTGCTAGGCCATGGAGTCTTCTCCTCAGGCCATTGTTGTGGACCCAGAGGAGGGGGCGATGTTCTCAGCCACTGCTAGGCCATGGAGTCTTCTCCTCAGGCTGTTGTTGTGGGCCCAGAGGAGGGGGCTATAAGCAGAAGAGCACTGAACCCTAGAGTTGGATACAACTGGCTTTTGAGCAAGAGTGACCTTTACCTTTTACTTACCTCCCTACTTCAGCTTGATGAAATCCATGCCTTCAGCACAATGATTTGAAACCATTCTTAACGTATTTGACCAAGGACCCTACTGGGAGTTCATACATAGGCTTCAGAGGTCTGTAAACTGAGTGCAACTTTCTTCTTTTCCTCCTCTCCTTTCTCTTGCTTTGAAATTTACATTTGACTTTTTTTTACTTTTTAATTCAAGGTATATTATTAAAGTGTTGTTTGTTTCATTTTGTAGAGATGGATTTTATGTTTCATCTGATTCTCAAGGGGATATGTGATCTCTCAAAAAGAGGGTTAAGAACCATTGTTTTAGAAAATGTTTATGTAGGCCATTGCTGTTGTTATGAATCACAACCCTTGAATGACATAGACTGAAAAATCAGAAGGTGTGGTAATTGCAGGGCCAGCCCTACTATTAGGCAAGGTAAGGCGGCAGTTACACCAACAAGTCCTGGGGACTGAGAGTAGCAGATTGTGGAAAACAGAACCACATTTGACCCCCTAAGTTAGCCTGCACCATCTGCAGTAGATACCTGTGGCGATGAAAGTAAGATCTCTAGGCCAGGGGTGGCCAAGCTATGGACCGTGGACCAGATCAAACTGCAGCAGCCTTGCTGCTACTGGAAGTGGAAATAAAGTGGAGCAAAACATGCATGTGTAGACACTGCCGTAAATGCACCTGTGGCTATCATAAATGCCATTTATGACAGCTGCGGACATGTTTTATGGTGGGAAAAAACACGTGACCAGCCCACTCAACCATTTGACTGGCCCACAGCATGAAAAGTTTGGGAACTCCTAATCTAGGCAGTATGAGTCATACACCAAATAGCATCTTGTCCTTCATCCAGGACAGGAAAACAATATTATCCATTCCTAGATCATGTGCATTCGTCCCTGATTTTCTAATATAAATAGGAGCTGCCTTTAACATCTTTCAACATTTTCAAAGGGCAGGATATAAAACTATAAAACAAAAAAGCATGTATTTTATGGTTTCATTTTAAAATATTTATGTCCTATATCAAGTACACTTGAAGTGGTGCAAAAATTATTTCCTCCCATTGATTTTCTGCAAAAGAAAAACAAAAATGTAATAAAATAGTAAATTAGATAACAAAACCACAGCCACAGCACAGAAACTACCAAATAAATTCCAGAAAACCTATATGACATGTCTACCAGTCCATAGTCACTTCAAGCATTTAGGAAGCAGATGAATCACCATGTGGCAGCCCCATCCCCCTCTGAAACCACTTTGTGTATGTGAAAATGGACAGATTTAAAGAGGAAACTGATTTTTACATGTCAGGATCCTGAACATGAGACAGAATTTTGAATAATGCAGAGCTCTGCCTGACAGGAAAAGTCTCCACATTCAGAAGATCTTCCCTCAAGTACTGACACCATCTTACTAGCAGAATGCAGCAATGATTTGAAATGACTTCTAGTCAGCATGAAAAAATAAAGTGCCAAAGCAGGATAACAGTTGAACATTAAGATTCAAAGTACTGTAAAAGATTTTGTATGCTATGGTTCAGTCATCGTTTCAAATGGAGACTGCAACCAAGACAGAAGAAGGTTGCAACTCACAAGGGTAACAATGAAGGAGCTAGAAAAGACCATCCAATGTAAGGATGTTTAGGATGAAGACCAAGATCATCCACACTCATGTATATCTGATCACCGTATGGATGCGAAATCTGGACAGGAAATTGGGATAAAACAAAAATAACCCCTTTATCTTTCCCCGTTTATAAGACAGATAAAAGCAACAATCACAGATTTGGGGAGAGTAAGATAATATGACAATGGAAAGAAAAGCATGAGTCCTTCTTACAATTCCAAACACATTGTTCAACTTATAGAAAAATATGTATTACATTTTAATAAAGTATCTGACAGTGGCCATTTAACTACCGGTAATCCTTTTCTGTCTGCAATGCATATTGTTTATCTTTTCCATTCAAATAAAACATATTCCCTTTCCAATGGGACTCAATGGTTTCAATGCATCCAAGTCACAGCACAAGAGTCAACTACTATCGGCCTGCAAGAGAACTGTTACTTCCAGCCATTCAAACCCCCACAACAGGAAGGGCAGCAATAACAAGATATTTAATTCTTTCCTAATGCCATGTTTTCTTACACTGTATAATTATGCTGGCTAGTAATGTAGATCCTTTCACTTCTTATTGGATAAACTGCTGAGTGGGTTATTAGCATCCTATGTTAGCGTTAGACCTAATGGCAAAAAAGATTATAGTAAAGGATGCTCACCATCCTAGTATCAGCCCACATAAGAGAACAATAATTGCTGTCAATGTATTGGCTGACATCAGAGAATAACTGTTGTTACCCTTTAACAATGACAAAAATCTGCCTTTACCATCTCTGGCATATATTGATCATATGGATGTAGCACCTGGCAAGCTTGCAAATTCCAGTCTAGTTATGCTCTAAGGCTGGAATTCAACAGGTGAAACTGATCTGACAGGTTTCAATGGGACAGGGAGAAGAAAGAGACAAAGAAAGAGGGAAAGAAAACTTCCTTATATAAAACAAAGCAGATGCCTTCAGAAAAAGAGAACTATTGCCATACACTATCACAAGGTTTCCTCACATCCAGCAATGATTAGCAAGAACCGAGTCATCAGCCTACCAGCAGGACACTGGAGAGTGAGGATTCTTCTTCTTTTCTGGGAAGGAATCTCTCTAATTTACCTGCTTTCTGATTTTATCCTCCTTTTTGTTAATTTAAGCAACCCAAAATAAATACCAGTTTTCCAGAGTGCTGAACACCAGCTTCCCCAGTGCTGATTTCCCTTTCAGTTATGGTGACTGTGGATATGCATGTATTAATTGTACTAAGGCACCTTCTCCAGTTTGCATTCTCCAGTAGTTCACGTATGTACATATTGTATTTTATTGTCTTTTACTGTATTTTTATTGTATTTTATTGCACTTCATTGCATTGTAAAGATTTTAAACTCTTATGTTATTGATAAGGTCATAAGACTAATCAATTATTTATTTATTTAATTTATTTATTTACTTATATTTACTATCCCGCCCCAATCGGGTAAACCCGATTCTGGGCGGCTTACAGCTTGGATCAAAATCACAGGTTAAAACTAGTATAATAATTATGTTTAAAACCATAAAAATTCATAAGAAAATTAAAACAACACATAGGTAAAAACCGGAGCAGGAAGAGGTGGCAGTCCCCTAAACCAACCAACCTGCATGGGATCCCACGTTACTGGGTCCCCATACATGCTCCGCCTGCCAGGTCTTTAAGCCTTGACGGAAAGACAGGAGCTCTACCTGTTGGCGCAGCTCAGTTGGGAGAAGGTTCCACAGGGCTGGGGCGGACACAGAGAAGGCCCTCTTCCTAGTGCTAGTGAGGCGAGCCTCCCTAGCTGATGAAATAACAAGAGAGCCCCTCCGATCCGCCCTGGTGGGACGGACAGACATTCTTAGGGTGATGCGGTCTCTTAGGTATCCTGGCCCACTACCAATTAATAAACATTCATTCATTCATTCATTCAGTTATGGTGGACTACATTTGCCATCATCCCAAACCATCACAGCCAATGAAAAGTGGCAGTTTAGGGAAGAGTGCCCTATATAGTTTAGACTTGGGATATATGTTCCATGGCCTTTGAGATGTTGCTGGATTACCACCACTAAATGGAACTTTACAGAGTGCATTTTTGCATCTAATTACCAGTCTGGTTGACACATCCCAACAGAGAGAACCTTGTTAAAATTTGGATCATAGTAACTGATGCAGCAAAAGACGTTATCCCTGAGCCGTCCTCTCTTTTCCTTACTATATTCCTCTCCTCACACCCTTCCTACATCTACAGAAAAAGAAGAAGAGAGAGATTAATTTTCCCCTTGACAAAGAGAAGAAGTTGAAGGCATAGTAATGACAGCCTTTCCTATTCTGTTAATACCATTAATGTTAAAGAGTCTCCAGGCCGCAATTTAGAGATCTTAACCAAGGGATTGGCAATCTTGGCAGCTAAAGGACAATTTTCAGATTAGGCAAAAGTCAGATGGTCATTTTTGACCGACTGATTTGCTTAAATTGAATCAAAAATCCCTCACACCAGACAATGCCCCTCGCCCCTTTTAAACTGAAACACCCCGCCTCACATCTCCAATGGCTACTTTTTTAAATCATTATTTAGGAGGACATCGGGGGTGGGGTGCTGGAGAAAAATATGTCATTCTTTCAGAGCATTTTTATGGAGATTCACACAGTTCTCTATATATCTTTGATTCGTTGGTGGATTAACCTATGCACACAAGAACGCAGGCTGAGAGTAATCCAGCTCCCATTAAAGGCAATGTTGAATTGAACTCAACGATCCAAACTGTAACAATTGTAAATTAAATAACACATTATAACACATTATCATTTTGTGTGGTTTAAATGCTAGCAGAGAATGAAAGAAGGGTTGGGTAACGAGAAATTTGCTTCAGTCCATTTTTTTTACAATAATTAATCAAAACTTGATGTATTTCCATATTCATGCTAGAAAGAATTTGAGTTGTTTTTGTTTTTTAATGCATGCAGGAGAAGCCAATATTGAACTGCATGCAGGAGAAGCCAATATTGAACTATTTGTCCATCAAAGCTCAAGGGGCTACTGATACATTGACTATCTGTAAGGCTCCAGCTATCCTATCTTGCTTAGAAATGGCCACAACTCACTTACCCTCAGAGCCCCAAAGAAAGTGAAACACAAAAGCTGCCTGAAAGTAGAACACCTCATAGAGCTCCCAACATGTCTCTGGGAGACACCAGAGAAGCCTGGTAAAGCAACTGATATATAAGGGGTCTGTGACAATCATTCTGCATAGGATGATTCATGACAACCCTTGCAGAAGTCTCTGCCTGGAAAAAAGATCACTGTACCCTTTACAACATTGTCTTTAATGGGAGCCTTACTGAAGATGGATATGGTGGGTGGATGAGTAGATGTTCTCTTTGGTGTGAGCCTCCTTTCCTTCAAGGCCACTAGGTATCTGAGAAGCATACTCTTAGAGGCAGGCCACACCTCCATCTATGAAGCCATATAAAATCCCCAAACTTGCTATTGCTCTTCCATAAAACCATAATGTAGATCAGGGTTTCCCTCTTAGTCAGCTTCGAGGACCGGATGGCCATTTTGCCCTGCCTGTATGATGGGGTGGTGGTGGCCATTTTGCCCCAACAGCTTCAAAGAGGCAGCCATTTTGTTTCTCGAATGCCCTTAGACGGGATGGGGGGCACATGAAATGGCACCACAGGACGGATTCGGGCGACGGGCCTTAGGTTGGGAACCCCGGATGTAGATGGTACCATGGAGTTATGTGCTCCCTTGACTATTGTTTGTCTTTAAGGCTGCAAAGGTCCTCTGGGGAACGAGTGCAGTTGCAGAACTGCTTTGTATTCCAAAGCCTAAAGATGGTCCCGAAAGTGTGACAGGGCTTCCACCATACTATTCTCTGGATTTGCATGTAGCAAGTTGAAAAAGTAATGTTCTCTGAAAGGACAAAGCAGTGCACCAGACGCATCATCCTAGATGAGTGTGATGTCTTCAGGTTTACCACCGTCACCACTTCTTGGCTATCATGCTCATTTGCTTCTGAAGTTCTCCTTCCAAATTGATAGCTTCCCCAGAATGGGGAGGAATTCTAGGGAAGGAAGGTCCTGTCTCATGCCAGGAATAACCTCCTCCTCCAACACACACCAACAACTCCGAAAACATACCCCCAAACCAGTGCTGCCACAACTTCAGAATGAATCTGCAGAGTAGACCCCCCACACACACACCTGCTTTATCAGTGGTCCTACCAGAAGATACCCCACTGAACAAGTTTAAACACTGAAGTCACCTTTTCATATCCTTCTTCCTTCCCTTGGAAATCCTAAGATGATGGGATGCTCTGATCTCTGCCATGGTTCTAGGTAGCTGAGTGCAGACAGGGCTCCTTGGTGGTGACCCCCTCCAGGAAAAAGGAAGCTGTACTAATAACACCTGCATCTATCTGAGGCTGTGTCTCATCTGATAAAACAATTAGGATTCCAATCGGGTTTTTTAAAAAATAGGTGAAAGTCATATGGTGTTACTCTTGGTTTCCATATCCTTTGAGAAACCTTGCCCAAGCAGGGTTTTTTTTTAACCCTGAAGCTGCTACCACAAAGCACCCTCACAATTTCCCCCTTTGCCTTTGTTTTAATTTTTTATCTCCCCCACCACCAGCCTCCATTCCAAAGGAGAGGGAAATCTGCTGCTTTCACCACCTCTGCTTTCAATCCCTCTTGGTGTGATTCTGTGCCAGACTCACAGTACCAATATTTGTTTTTATTATACTTTTACTGTCATAGCATTATGACAGTTCTCTACAAAGACAGCTGACCGCTGAACTGTTATAATGCTATAACAGTAGCAATTGGGGGTGGGGTGGGGACATTTTCAAGCTCTGAAGTGTTGAATATTCTATGTATAGTGCAACCCCAGCATGCAGTAACCAGACAGACAAGAAAGACTAGCCTGAGCATTGGAAGTTGTTTTTGCATTGTTTGCCTGTAATTCCAATTTGAAAGGTTCTTTCCTGCCTCAGAGATCACCTATTTGCATGTGTTAAGGCCTTTGCTTTGCTCTGGCCTTCTCTCTCTCTCTTGCTTTCTGCTTTCAAAGAGGAAAGATGTCCCTTTGAGATCATCTTCCAGGCTACATGGCTGGAAGAAAGACTTTACTTCTTTCTAAACCAACATCAAGACTCCTGAACACATGTATCTTCTGAGCTCATTTTGTACATAAATGATATCTTCCTCTGCTTCAGCTGTCTAGTCCAAGTATGTTTGTTAGCTTGGCTAAAAAGCTGTGAACTGGGAGACTTGCAGTCGAACATAAAATTGCCTAAAAACCTGCCCCACTTTGCTTTGCCGCTGCTACAAATAACACAAAGGGAGGAGGGAATATTCTGCAACCACCACCACCATCTTGGTTTCCACCTCTGCTGCAGAGCATTTTGGGCACAGCCCTGGTTGCTGCTTCTTTGGCCTTTAAACTGGGTAACATTTAAAAACAATATTTTATTTTTATTACGTTACAACAGTGCTTAGCCATGATGGCTGACCTCTGAACTGTCAAAGCAGTATGGCGGTAAAAATTGGGGGTGGGACATTTTCAGGCTGCGAGGAATCCTGCAAACTTTATGGGGCAAAAGGCACAATACACAATATGCGCTGACACATGCATGCACGCAGAGGAATGCAACAGTTTGAAAACCAATACAAAACAAATGACCCTTGCCATATTGTCTAAAATAAACTGTGCTTTGGCAAGACAATGAGCACACCAATTGTGCATTGTGTATTCCTTCATATTTGAATCAATTCTGAACCTGGCAAAATCTATTTAAAGGTAGGGCTTTTTGCTAAGATGCATCCTGAGTGTACATTTTCTTCACTCTATAGTCCGCCTAGGAAAGCTTCTCAGTCAGCTGGTGAGAAAATCTCGCAGAAACAGCCAGTTCAGTGCCCAAAATACAAGTCCCAGTGCAGGGCTTCTGGGTTTTTTCCTGTCCTAGCAGGAACCTCCAGCTCCCCTGCCAATTCCTGAAACATTCAAATTCCATGCTTCACATTTTTAAAGCCCTTAAATGTTGCAGTTGATTAATATAGACAAGGAATACCTTTGCAGAATATTCATGAAGTATGGTATCAGAAGGAAAGCAGATGTGACTTTGTATTTTCAGAGCTATGGATTCCTGTGGGAATCACAAAGGTTGTATTTAATAAAACGATACTGATGCAACATGAGGGATCAGGAAGTTGAGAAGGTCTTCTCAAAGCCAATAGCCTGTTGCCATAAATGTCTGGAATGCACGTTTCCATCAAATACTGATTAGCACTTTTCCAGTGTGCAAAAGCAGAGAGAGTTTTGGCAAGTGAGCAGAAGGCATATGTTGCTTTGTCCAGGTGTGGGTTTGGATGACAGATGTATGACTCTGATTATTTTGTGAGAAGAATAAAATGTAAAGCTTCTGTAAAGCTTCTTAAAAAAAATATGTCATTTTCACATGTATTTTTTTTAAAAAAGAAAACTCACCAACTATATATTCTAAGCAAAATGTTTAATATTTTGTGTCTTCATTTTATTTATTTATTTATTTATTTGCATTTAAGAGCCAGTCAATTGGAATATAGATGATATTTTGACATAAAACAGAAATGGTTTAGCTAACAATTTTGTTCTTGTGAGCTGAAAGTAATTAAACTGAGCATTTTCTATTTTTTTTTAAAATTATTATTATTTTGGAAAAGATACGGGGTAGGAGTTCCTGAGAGAAATATACTATTTAATTAAACTGATTTTACATTACTGGTCCTTTCAATAACATTCACTGAAATCCTGTTGCTTAATAATGCATTAGGAAGACTATAACATTCAATCACTCGTAGCTGGCAATTAACAAGTCATCACAGGGATCCTCAAGCATGCACCAACCAGTGGTGACTCATTAATTGCCAGCTAAACGTGACTGAGGGGACTGCAGTGGCTCAAGTCACTAAGATGCTGACTGGGAGGCGGGAGGTCAGCAGTTCGATTCCCGAGTACTGCAGGACGGAATGAGCTCCCGTCTCTGTCCCAGCTCCTGCCAACCTAGCAGTTCGAAAGCAAGAAATTGCAAGTAGATAAATAGGGACCACTTCGGTGGGAAGGTAACAGTGTTCCATGCGCTCCGGTGTCTAGTCATGCCTGCCACATGACCATGGAAACGTTTGCAGAAGCAGACAGCGCTGGCTCTTTGGCTTAGAAACAGAGATGAGCACTGACCCCTAGAGTCGGATACGACTGGCTTTCGAGCAAGGGAAACCTTTACTTTTACCTAAAAGTGACTGGCTTCTCCATGTGTAATTAAGCAACAAGACTTCAGCCATTATATGTTTAATTGTTTTTCACTGTTGCAATTTAATATGTTTTTATTTGCATATGTGTCCAATGCATTTGTGAGCTCCCCTGGGTTTCTACATAGAGGGAAAGGTATCATCAAAACAAAACAGAAAAAGCTGTGGAAGTCCCACGTAAGCTTAGCTGGAAAGGGAAAATGTATAATTTTCATTCCATCAGTTGCTGTGCTGGGCTGAAATCATATACCAAAGGTATGGCATTATTTGCCAAAATAAAATATAAGAGTCTAAAGCAGGAGTTCCCAACCTACAGCCTGTGGGCCAGACCTGGCCCATGATGTCATTCCATCCAGCCTGTTACTGCCTCTGCCGTACCTGGAAGTGGGAGTGGGCATGTTTACATCAGCCATAAAACATACATGCACAAACACAGCCGTGGCTGTCATAAATGCAGAAGTGAGCATATTTACGACAGCCATAAATGTGACGGCTTCTGCTTCCAGGGGGCATGGTCCAGCCCACTCAGCTACCCGGGGGCATAGTCAGGCCAGTGGCATAAAAAGTTTGGCCACCTCTGGTCTAAAGATTTGAAGAGCTGCTGCTGTTAAAGACTTGACTGCATTTTGAGTTGTCCCACTGCAGTCAGTTGCTTGGGTCTTTGGTGAGAGGGGTATTGTCAAAAGTCCTTTAGACACCTAAACAAACAGTAGGCTTGGTTACACAGCTGAGCTGAAGTGGGAGCAAGCTAAGGAGGATTGCTTAAAGTTATGTATCTGGTTGGATAACTCAGTGGTTTAGGTATCAGGCTGAGGAGCCAGAGATTGGCAGTTTAATCCCCTGCTGTGCCTTCTGGGAGAACAGCCAGCCTATGTAATCACAGGCAAGTTGGATAGTGCCAGGTCACCCCCTTAAGATGGGAACAATAAACCACTTCTATTCCCTACATAGAGAACCTTGGAAAGGGCTGCCATAAGTAAAAATTGATTAGTCATAAAGTTGTGTCGCAGTCAGAAGTGCCTTTTTTTTTTGTAATCTTTGCATCGAATCCAAGAAATTGCAAGTAGATAAATAGGGACCACTTCGGTGGGAAGATAAACAACACTCCGTGCGCTCTGGTGTCTAGTCATGCCTGCCAAATGACCACAAAAATGTCTGCAGAAGCAGACAGTGCTGGCTCTTTGGCTTTGAAATAGAGATGAGCACTGAACCCTAGAGTCGGATACGACTGACTTTCAAGTAAGGGAAACCTTTACCTTTACCTTTTTGTATCCACAGGACATATTTTCCCCAAGTGATCCTATTTCCTCACCTTCTTTAAGAAAGCTTGTCTTGTTTTAGCTTTTTAAATTTTTTTAATCTTTTAATCTTGATTTTATATTATGTTTTTATTGTGTCTTAGGTGTTGAGAGTTGTGTTAGCCATCCTGGGTCTTTTTGAGTAGGGCGGCATAAAAGTTTGCTTAAATAAATAAATAAATAATAAAGCAAACAGATAACCTCTTGCCTCTTTCTCCCCTGAAGGGTAGTGCATCAGTGCTATCCTAATACACTTTTAAAATATTTTGCTTCCTTCCTTTGCCCCTCCACACAATCTATTTGGTTGTATCAATTATTACTTTTGTTACTGTGATAAGCATCATTACTATTATTCCTACAGGTATTTACTACATGTATACGCTATTCTTCTTTTGACTCCAAAAAAGTTCCTGTGATTATTAATCTGTATTTTATCCTCACAACAACTCTGTGATACTGAGAGCTGATAATCGACTGATCTGAGTTTGGATGGCTTAAAGGCCAAAGCAGGAGGGATAACTTTCCCCAAAATTATTTGAGAGATGCCTCCCTCCTCTGATCTCATACTACTTATATACCCAAGTTACTTGTAAACTTCATTGCTAAGTGGGTATTAGAACCAGGGCTCTTTGGTTCATTTGTAATAAAATATTGGGAAAATGGGATGCCAACCTGCCATATTCCTACTTCACATCCATATATGAAAGATTTTTGTTGTTATTGTTCAGTCGCACAGTCGATTCCAAACCTTTGCGACCCTATGGACCATTGTCCTCCAGGCACCCCTGTCCTCCACCATCCTCCTCAGCCCGCCCAGCTCTGTGCCCACTGCATCCACAATACCATCTAGGATGGAAATAATGAATGTGTGAGTGAAATGAATGAAAAATAAATAGAAATATCTGACATGTGAACCACTGTCCTGTGTATTGCAGAGGAGTTTGTTGGGCTCAATGACTGACTTGACCTTCAAAAAGGTTCCCAGTTCTACCCTTTCTACAGATGGTTACTAGCTTTATGAAGGAAAGGGAGCCCAAAGCATAGGACGCTTCAGTTAGTTTAAATTAGGATGCTATCTTGAATTGCCAAGTGTATTTTTTTCCTGTTCTTTTTAAACTAAAGTTAGCCATAGAGGAAACATGCATGGGCAACAGAGCCAAACAACACTCACTTCTGAGCTGGAGAAGATATTAGTAATTAGTTATAGGCAATCTGCTCAGGCATTTAATGCCAGTCTAAAGTAACAAAGGATACGATGACCTCAGTCAGTCCCATTTGGCAAAATCACTACTTGCTTAGTCTTTTTTAAAGAAAATGATGCCAAAAAAGGGAATGATTTTCTGCCACCATGTTACAGAGGTATTCATAATGTTTGAATTTTTCATGTGCTGTTTCATTTTAATCATCTGTTTTAAGTAACTTACCATGCCAGTAAACGCATTGAACAGAATGTCCAGCTGTTCATAGAGTTTCACTACCGCAGACACATGGCTCATTCTCTCCAGACTAAAGTGAGGGAACACCTGTTCTTTCAGGTTGCAGTACGAAGCCAGAATTATCCATTACTAATTTGCTTAAACTTAATGGCAGTTTGAAGCTTTTCTTCCCACTTTCTCAAAGCAGGTTACTAGTAGGCAAGTACTTAAGTTAATCATTGAAAACCCCAAGTTCCTCCAGTTTACAAAAGCATAATTGAAAGCATGGGGGGGGGGGACATTTCCGCAGTCAAACAACTTCTTACACATCATGCAAGGCACTGACTCTTAGAACATGACCACACCACTCCCTAAGAGTCAGTCTGGGTTTGCTCATTTTTTAGTCGCTAGAGGACAGGATTCCACTTATCCAAACACCCAAAATGACCCTTTGTTTGGCAAAGGCAAACTTCACCATGTGGGCCACTTCACCGTATGGGCAAATTAAATACTTTCTCTGCTCTTCTGCCAAAGGGCAGAGGAAGTGTAATTAGTGTCCCCCCAGTTGATCATTGTAGCACTGGATTGGTAAGGAGGATCACCAACTGAAACCATGGCTGACAACAGACAGAGGTGCATGGGATGCTATATTTTTGAGCATTGAAAAAAATACATATGTGGATTTATTATGCCAACACCAGACACTAATATCTGAAAAGAGCATGCTAAGCACTAATGTAGACATCCTGCTACATGGCCTATAGGACCTCCCTTAGTTCTACGCTTCTTATCAAATCTATCATGTTTGGCTGGAGAAATTTTGCTCCCTGGGGCAGTGAACAAGACAGCAACTCCCTATTCTCTGTGCAGAGGGTGGCTTGCGTAGAAGTTGAATCTTATTTCAGCAATGACAGTGACTCAACATTTTCCCCTATTCCCCATACTTTCCCTCATCAAGAGAGCAACAGGATACCTTAGGCAGAGCAAGGCAGCCTCTTGTAACAACCCCGTATGTTCTTCAACATTACTTGAAGAACCTACATTACTGTTACTTGAGGCAGCTGCCTCACTTTGCTCAACAATATGTCCAGATCCACAAGCTACACAACATTTTTCTTCCTCTTCCTCCACACACACACATTGCCTTCTTTGTTTAAAACCTCAGAATTCATAGATTAAACATACACACAGTAACATACATGTGCATGCATGTGTACACACACACATGCACACACATGCACATGTACACACACACACACACACATGAACACTTCCTGAGAATATATCACAGCTGAAATTGCAGTTACAAGCTACTTCAGTCAAACTTTCTGCTTGTTCATTATTTCTATGTAACAAGGGTCTTTCTGAGAAGGAACCCCCTACCCACTGACATAAAACTCTCATCTGTGTGGTATACACCATGCTTTGTTTGCACCATAATTCTTTCACATGACATCTACTGTGTCCCTTTGTTCTCAAAATGTTATATCCCCCCTGAGTTGGGGAGTTTGCAATTAAGATCATAGCAGTTTAAGTGTTCTCAATGGCACTGTTCTACAATGCCAGTGGAAGGGTATTATTTATCAAAGGATATATTGTAATCTCTTGATAGCAAAAGATCAAAGATTGCCTCTTACTTCAAATGGAATTATGATGCCATAACATTTGATATTGTTATAGCTGGTATCAATCAGTCTGACAGTAGGCTGCACAAAAGGCTTTTCAGTCAATATCCACTGACATGCTGGAACATCTGAAATGCAGCAACCAAGGACTGATTTTGGATGAAGAAAACAAGGGGCTAATGGAAGGCTTCCTATTCCCCATTTCAATCATTTGGAAATTTACATGCCCATGTGATCTAACAAAGACATAAGAACATAGGAAGCTTCCTTAAGTTATATGGAGTCATATCCATGGCTCATCTAGTCCAGTGTAGTCATCTCTATCCTGCATCAAATTTCCAGGTTTTCAGCCAAGATTCTCTCTTAATTATATACTAATAATCCTGCTAATGCTTGGGTGGTTACGTTCCACCAGCACCAGGTCCCTTAGCTTCCAACATCAGATGAGAATGAATATGTTCAAGGTGATATATTGTTCCTTGAACTGAAATAAATTAAAGGAACTTGTGTTCAAGTAAACATTGCTTTAGTGGTATTGCTTTACCATTAAAGCAAGTCCATTTGGACAGTTTCTAGGCACCTGCTTTTATAAGCACTGGAGACTTATTGCCTTGCTCATTGATTACTTGGCTATAATAGTGCTGTTCTAAAGGTGTGCTTCCCCTTGCATTAAAGATCTGGACACCATAACTCACTGTAAACATGGCTGAATTTACAGGGATTCAAAGAAAAGCTTTAAAAAGCTGAGCATTCCAATTTGTCTGGTTGGATAGACATACCTATAAAAGTTGCTTTTTCTCTGTTCATTTTTTAAAAGTTGACACTCTTTCTGACCCATTTATGAAGAAATTTATGAATTTGGGAAATCTGATACCAAAACATTTAGCATGCAGTTGGCACAGAGTCTGAAAGAGATGGGATACCAGGATACCTAAGAGACCGCATCACCCTAAGAACATCGGTCCGTCCCACCAGGGCGGATCGGAGGGGCTCTCTTGTTGTTCCATCGGCTAGGGAGGCTCGCCTCGCTAGCACCAGGAAGTGGGCCTTCTCCATGTTCGCCCCGGCCCTCTGGAACCTCCTCCCAACTGAGCTGCGCCTGCGGACAGAGCTCCTGTCCTTCCGGAAGAGCTTAAAGACCTGGCTGGCAGGACAAGTGTGGGGTTCCAGGGATGGGGGATCCCATGTGGGGTGGGTATGGATGAACCATGCTGTGGGCCTCCTTCAGGTGATTGTGATAGTCGTGTAAATGTATAGTCCCACATTTATGTTGGAGACTAAGAAGTAGCTTGGTCTGCATATGGAGCAACCTGGGCTGATATTCACATCTAATGCATAGACCAGCCAATAGACATGACTTGTGCCTAAATTTGGAAATCTTTCTTTTGTGGGCTACAGTTTCCGGAATCTTTCCACTGGGGAATTCTGGAGTCACTTTAAAAATATATTGTACATAAATCACATTTAAAAGTAGGGAATGCTCAAGTGGCTAAGATGCTGACTGGGAGGCAGAAGGTCAGCAGTTCAATTCCCGAATACTGCAGGATGGAATGAGCGCCTGTCTTTGTCCCAGCTCCTGCCAACCTAACAGTTCGAAAGCAAGAAATTGCAAGTAGATAAATAGGGACCACTTCGGTGGGAAGGTAAACAGTGTTCCATGCACTCCGGTGTCTAGTCATGCCTGCCACATCACCACAGAAACATCTCCAGAAGCAGACAACGCTGGCTCTTCGGCTTTGAAACAGATGAGCACTGAACCCTAGAGTCAGATATGACTGGCTTTTGAGCAAGGGAAACCTTTAAAGCACAACAAAACAGAAACTGCAAAATAATTAAGCATTAGTTATAACTAATAACATCTAAGGATTAAAAGATGAAAATATGTTGTAATATTATTTGTTTTGCCTGGTTGACATGGTTTGTATTTAAGCTTTAAAAATTATTTCTCGGCACTTCAATTTCCCCTAGCCAGGAAACTCTGAAAGTTGCAGTCCAAATACGGACGTTTCCAGGCTATGATTTATAGCCCATTGATCTCATACAGGCTGCTATAAATTTGTCCTGCCCTCACAAACCACCTTTGGCAGAGAGCAAAGCAGACTCAATCCAAAGACAAAGTCTCAAGATGTAGACAGAGGGGTTTTATTCACTATAAGAGTCCAATGTGTTTGGGCCACTGAATTGTTTCCTGCCCCTCTTCAGGGCTACAAATCAGCTTTTGGGTTGGGTGAGGAATAGCTCCTGACAAGGCCACTCAATAATTAACCAACACAAAGGTTTTTAATCTTTTTATCATCTCTGTATCTTGAGACACCATCTTTCCTTCAGACTCCATTTCATCAGATGTTTCCTGATGAATTTACATGGCAGACGATTTACATGCCAAACAATCCCTTCTAGAAGCAACAGAACGAAGAGTGCTGCTAAGCAATAAATAGACAAGTGTCTCTTCTTTTCATGTATCCACTGAGAAAGCAGTGCACCTATTCCCACACAATATAACAGGACAGAGAACTGCTAGACACATTTGCTCCTTGCATGAACTCATCTAAGTTTTCAATGTTCAGCCATTTTCTTACCAGACACGTGCAACTCAGCTACACTTTGTTGAGTTCACAATAACTGCACAGGGTAAGAATCCAGATGTTAAGAGGCTATACTTTGACACTTCAGCCTTTTAAAAAATGCTGCTGGTGTCCATTATGGCCACAGTAGCGTAATAACAACAACACAAAGTTAATATGATGTGTTTCTTTTAGGATTTGTGGCCACCCATTCATTTTCAAATCTAACCATTTTAATTGTGGCCATTGTAAATAGTCTGGATTACTCTGAGTGCATTTTTAAAATATAAGTATCAGGCTGGCATTATACAGCCATTTCATGTCACTATATAGATAAGGTACAGGTCCTTGAGAAGCCAAGTTTGGACATGTCTTGGAGATTTTCAATCCAGTACATAGAAGTCCAAGGAACTGCAGTGGCTTAGTGATTATGATGGTGAAGTTGATGACTAGAAGGTCAGCAGGTCAGCAGTTTGAGATCTGAGTACTGCATGATGGAGTGAGCTCCTGTCTCTGTCCCAGCTCCTGCCAAGCTAGCAGTTTGAAAGCAAGAAATTGCAAGTAGATTAATAGGTACCACTTTGGTGGAAAGGTAAACAGGGTTCCGTGCACTCTAGTGTCTAGGCATGCCAGCCATATTTCCACAGAAATGTCTGAAGACACAGAGAGTGCCGACTCTTTGGCTGTAAACAGAGCTGAGCACTGAACCCTAGAGTTGGATGCGACTCGCTTTCAAGCAAGGGTGACCTTTACCTTTACCTTTACCTTTACCTTTACCTTTACCTTTACCTTTACCTTTACCTTTACCTTTACCTTTACCTTTACCTTTACCTTTACCTTTACCTTTACCTTTACCTTTACCTTACATAGAAGTCCAAGATATAGCATGAAATACAACCTTTTTAGATTTGAAGTACAGTAATACCTCGGATAACACTAAAACTTGGTTCCACAAGTCTTGGTGTTATCCGATTTTTAGTGTTATCTGATGCATGTTAAAATCCTATGGGATGGATCGGATAACGTTAAAGCTCCATAGAGATACATTGTAACCGCACAGGCGTTAGCGGTTGTTATCCGATGCATCTCATAGGACCTTAACGTTATTCGATTCAATTCTCCTCCCCAGATTACTTAACGTTATGCGATTTTAGCGTTATCCGAGGTAAACGTTATCCGAGGTATGACTGTAGTACCATTCCCATCCCTGTGGTTCTGATTTTAGGGGAAGTTCAGAAATCCCCCACCCAAAAGTAACTTTTTCTCTGACTAGAATTCTTTATGACCCTACTGCGCACAGATATAAATGAAGTTACATTGAACAAGACATAATTTCTTTCTGTTTTGAAAGTCTCTAGCATCTAATATTCTTCTGCCATCATAACCGACCATCCGTGCATGTGTTCAGTTTCTTTTTTTAAAAAAAAGCTACAATAACAAGAACTCAGTAGATTATGAAACCTTTTGTATTCGTATGCTATCATTTCTCTCATAGCTGAAAAGAAAGCTGCCGTACTTTATATAAAATAACCCCTGTCTTCAATTGCTCAGTCCCTTTATATTGTTTGTTAAAATAACCACATCAGTATTTCCAAGGCAGGTACTAAACTACTAGCTCCAAAATGCAGAATTCTTGGAGAAGGACATTCCTATCTCTAATGCATAAAACATGTAGACATATTCATCTAAAACATTTTTTTTTTTGGGGGGGGGGGGATGCTGTACCAGTTATAATTAGCATGGTTTGTGCATCTATTTTTCTTTGCTATTAAATAACAAATGTGTAGTAACCATAGCAACAGAAACCATCACATGCTGCTGGTGCTATTTTGGGGATAACATAAGTACCTTTCTTAAAGAAGCATTCACACCTCTGAGCTATGAATTTTAATAATTTTCAAGGGAGAATATCTGTTGTGATCATTTTTATTCATTTTTCCAGCACACTAATTTAGGCTACAGTCCTGTACACTTACCTGGGATTAAATCCAACTGAACTTCTCAGTAGACACACAAAGGGTTTTAATCTTAAAGTAAAATTCATTATGTGAGATTGTGTCTAGGTGCCTTTTTCTAGTCCACCGACTAATTTTTTTTTTGTAGCTTGTTGTTGAGTTTTGGGAAAGTGGGAACTGGAGACTTCTTTGAAGGAAGAAGAAGCGGTCTATGGGCCTACGTGTGCATCTAAATTGTGCCATACAGCAACACAATAATCTGAAAGGTTTATAATAAAGCAAATGGAAAGAAAACCTGAGGTCAAGCAGAAAGGACATTGTTTTTATTTATTTATCAAAAGCTTCTTATCATTCCATTGAGAGTGAAACACAAGAATTAACTGGAAGGATTATCTGAAAGGAGAATTTACACATTCTACTACATGGCATTTGCATAATTTACTTATTACTTACCTAATTTAATTTACACCTTCTGAGAATGGCAGGTAAAAAAACCTCAGGCAACTGAATAGTAAGCAAGAAAGCTAAATTCAGCACAAAATAGGATAGCACAACTTTCCTGGGACTAACACCTTAAAAACTAATACAGCTGTAAAAGGTAAAGGTCACCCTTGCTCAAAAGCCAGTTGTATCTGACTCTAGGGTTCAGTGCTCATCTCTGTTTCATAGCTGAAGAGCCAGCACTGCCTGCTTCTGCAGACATTTCTGTGGTCATGTGACAGGCATGGCTAGACACCGGAGTGCAGGGAACACTGTTTACCCACCAACCGAAGTGGTCCCTATTTATCCACTTGCAATTTCTTGCTTTCAAACTGCTAGGTTGGCAGGACCTGGGACAAAGCCGGGAGCTCATTCTGTCCTACAGTATTTGGGTATCGAACTGCTGACCTGCCACCTTCCAGCCAGCGTCTTAGTCACTTGAGCCACAGCAGTCCCTGCTGAAAAGGGTCTAATTCAGGGGTTCTCAATGTTTTTGTACCATGGGCTCACCCTCGCCCCCTCAGACAGCTGAGCGGACCAGACACGTGGTTCCTCCCACTGTAAATGCTGCCATAAAACACATCCGCGGGTACATTTACAGCATGTTTTCAGCTGTTTTCACAGCTTCTGGCAGTGGCAGCAGGACAGTGATTGGCAACAACAGGTTCGCACCAGTTAGCCAGAACCCGTAGTAACTTTTCCCAGTGTCCCAGAGAACCGGTAGCTTCTTTTGGAGGAAACCACCTTGTGGGTTTACCTTTTCACAGGTTTCCCCACTGTGCATGTGCGCCAAGCACTTGGTGTGCATGTGCGCCTACAGCGCTTGGCATGTATGCGTGGCCTCCTTGCTGTCCTCCCATGCAGAGAGGAGGAAGAGAAGCTGCTAGCCTGAAGTTCGCTATAGCCTGTTCCGCAGGGTAAGTGACTCACCTTTGGATGTGGTGTGTGTCTGTGTGTGTTTTAATGTGTATTTAATGTGTATTTATATGTGTTTTAATGTGTATTTAATCTGTATTTTATGTGTTTTTGTCTATTTAATGTGTATTTATTTTAATGTGTATTTTATGTGTTTTATGTGTATTTTTATGTATTGTTATGTGTATTTATTTTTATTGGGTTTTTTACGTTGGCTCTGCCCACATCATTGGCTCCACCCATGACATGACGTTTGCTCCGCTCACTATGTTGGCTCCACCGACAGTGTGATAGCAAAAATTTTGACATCCCACCACTGCAGCAGGAGCAAGGGTATTCAGCTGTATTTGCCACTTCTGCTGCTTCTGGTGGGAGCAAGGGTGGTGGACCACTTGAAATGGTGCCACGAGCCATAGGTTGCTAACCCCTGGTCTAACTGAAGAGACTTACCATGCAACAGCATTGCAGAAAAAAAGAGGAGGGGAAACTTGTCAACCTATCCTCGGCTCTGCAATAATTAGAGTTAGAAAACTCTTATTTTAAAATATTAGCCATTTTGGAGGCTTAAAAATTGTAGACACTGAAGCCAAAAATAATAAATATCTCTTTGGAAAACAGTATGGAGAGGACTCATTTTGGGAGAGAGGCATGACAAAAATCAAGAGGTTGATAAATCTCAAGCACTAACTACTTATAATTTATTTCCTTTCCCAATAACCAGGAAGTAATGCACGCCAATGTCTAGTCATACCTGCCACATGTCCACAAAAATGTCTGCAGACACAGACAGCGCTGGCTCTTTGGCTATAAACAAATGAGCACTTAACCCTAGAGTCAGATACACCTGGCTTTTGAGCAGGAGCAACCTTTACCTTAAGAGATCACACTGAACTGTGATCATGGCCAGCCCTTTAAGCAAAGTGAAGCAACAATTGTGGATACTATTAAACAACAGAAAATTATCAGCCATTAATTTGTTGTTTTCAGAGAGGTTGTTTGACCAACAACAAAACCAAATGTGCCACATTTAACAATAGCATTTTGTCTCAATATGAGCTCTCGTGGATTGTACTAGTAATTTATTGTTGTTGTATTATTATTGCAGGAGCCATGAAGGATTTTTGGATGCCTTGCCTTGATGGCAGAATAAATGGACCAATCTTGATTTGGCCTTGGGAATGATCGACCTGATTTTGCATGCAGAGATGCTCAGATGTAGGAAGCTCTACAATCCCCTGATGCCATAAAAATTTGGAGCTTGCAATTTGCCTCCTTTAATTTTATTTTTCCCAAAACTTTCTTGAATCTTGGCTAGGTTGAATACCTTATTTGTTAGTTGTAGCATAAACCACAAATGGGGTCCAAATGTTCCAAAAGGTATCGCTGTTAATTATACCCTTTCTAGCTTTATGTTCAACTGTCAGTTTATCATTTAACACCAATTGCCAGATCTCCCTATACAAAATTTATCTATTAAACTTAAATTTATTTTTCCATTCTCTGGCTATCATAGATTTTGTCACTGTCAGTAGTATAGGCACTAATTGCTTCTGGTTTGTATCTAACTTATAGTCAGTGGTGGATTGTCAAAAATTTTACTACCCCACTGTGACATCATGGACTTCATCGGTGGGGCCGACGTCATGATGTCATGACGTTGTGGGCAGAGCTGATGTCATGATGTCATGATGTTGTGGGCAGAGCCAAATAAAAAATAAAAATAAATAAATAATAAATAAAATAAAATAAACACACACACACACCTCAACCCACCCACACCAAACAAAAAAAAACCCATTAACTTACCTACTTAGCTAGGCAGGCAGCAGGCAGGCAGGAACCGCGGCGGCAGAGTGGCAAACCGCCACAGCAGCAAACCGCCGCAGTGGCAAACCGCAGCAGCAGCATGGCGGTACGGCAAGGAAAGGCCACTGCTCCCGCTTGTAGAGGCGCTTCCTTCCTTGAATTTCCAGGCAGCCAAAATGGCTGCCTGGAACTGCACATGCGTCAAACCTCTATTTGATGCATGCACAGTTCTATTTTTTACTGTGCATGCATCAAATAGAGGTTTGATGCATGCACAGTTCCGGGCAGCCATTTTGGCTACCCGGAACTACACTTCTGGAGGGGGCCCGAAGAGGCGACCGAACCAGTTTGCCTGTGGGTTTACACCCCCCCCCGGCACTCCCCTCCTGATGGGTGCTACCGGTTCGGGTGAACCGGTAACATCCCATCACTGCTTATAGTCCTCAAACTCACTCAGTAATGCTAACTTCACGGTTAATTTTACTGAAAATGCTAAACATTTTACTATTTCTCTTTCCTACAGCTTTCCATATTGTCTCTACATAACTACAGTGCCACCACATGTGTGTGTATGATCCTTCCTCTTCTTCACATCTCCAGCAGTTCTTTGGTTTCTTTTAATTAATCCAATGAAGTTTTATTGGTGTCATGTACCACCTCCATGTGAATTTATAATTGAGTTCTTTTACCTTAATGGAGAGAGACATTACTACTCTTTGATTCCATTTGTTTTTTCAACTTGTTTCATCTGTCTTTATTTTCAAGTCAGTTTCCCATATTTGCTTTAATATTTCACTCCCATGTCTTCTCTCTATTTAATTCCTTATAAAGCTTGCTTGCTATATTCTTTAATGTGGTGATATCTCTTCAGGCACTCTATACTATTTCTTCAAAGGGTGTAGTATGTCTTCCTTTGGGCTCTTGTAATCTAGTCCTTTTGTCCCGTTGCTCTATCTGTGATTTTTGTAACCAATTAAGTTTTAATTTCTCATACATATTTTCCCTTATTCATTCTTCTCTACAATTATTTAACCAATCTTTTACTAATAGTATTTTGTTCTGTTGTAAAATACCTCTTATATCCTTTATATTGGCTATCAGACAATCTCTCACATCAGTGAGTTCTATTACTGGGGAGAAGTTTGCTGCTGCTTTCTTTTTCAACTTCCTCCATGCTTTATAAAAGTCTTCCAAAGTTTTGTTAATAATGTTAGTTTTAGACATTGGATTCCCTAAAAATAGCTCTCCTTTAAGTGCATTAAACTCCACCCATCTGGTTCTTCACTTTTTTGATCATTTTGTATTGATTTCAATATTATTATTCTTAGTTGCAGTTTAATTGTAGTCTATTAGTTACATTTATAGTTATAGGCCTGCAGAGTCGCAGAATGATGGAGGACCCATATCATATGAATCTGGTGTTGCTTCATGTAGTGTCACATGCTCCATTACAGGTGTTGAGGTGACAATGAAGCAGGTGACAGAAGAGTGTGTTTTGTGCATTTCATAGAGTCAACTGTTTGAAACACTTTTGGGAATGGAGGTGTGTGTGAACAAAATGGCAACTGTACTGGTGATGAAGTACTTTGGGGGAATCTTAGGACTGTAAGTAGAACAAACTGCTTCTTAAGAGTTGCCAAGCTGCGATGAAACCCAAAGTACCAACAGCTTTTCAAACAAAGAGACTCATGGAGCATCATTATCAGCTTCTTAACTCATCTTTGAAACCAGAGAGATTCATAGTTCTATTCTCTATGCAAAATATATAACTAATAAATAATAATAATTTTTCCCTTAGCTTATAACATGATCATATCTGTGTCTCAATTTGGGAGTCCTATTTCTCTCTAGGTGATCATCTGGCTCTCTTTTGTGCCATCCCTGTTCTATTTTCAGAATTTAATTGTGTAACTTTGCCTAGACTCCCGCCATGATTTCCCCCCTGCATATAAACATATCCTCACACACCTGTTAACTGAAAGAAGCAACTCTTCATACTAGTCATGCAAAAAATGATACAGTCTCTATTACGAAGAGTATCCTGCCTCATAGTGGTTGAATGTTCCCTACAGGCACCCTCATGTATTGGCCTTAATCCAACATCATTCCATTTATTTGTATGGAAAAATAGAGGGGATGTCCCTCAAATTTGCAAGTGACCTCAGGCTAGGAGCGGTAGTTCAGAAGATAGGATTCAGCCAGAGGGAGGCCTCAACAGATTGGATAGCCGAGTCCAAACACATAAGAATTTCAACAAGAACAGATGTGAGATCTTACCTTGAGGCACAAAAAATCAAGTGCACAATTATAGGATGAGTGACACCTGGCTTACCCAACAGTACATGGAAAAAAAGCATCCAGGGATCTTAGTAGATCACAAGCAACAGCAGTGGGAAAACAAAACAAAAACAAGACAAAGTAAATAGAATTCTAAGGTCCATCAACAGAGATACTGAATAGTGTTAAGAAAAGTAATACTGTAATACCAATATATTTTACTTAAGATTCCCTTGGCGTCTGTGTCCGGTTCTGAGCACAACAGTTTAAGAAGAGTATCAACAAGCCCAAACCTGTCTGGAGGAGGCGAGCAGGGTGCTTTGGAGTCTGAAAACTAAACCATATAAAGAACAATTGAGAAAACTACATATATTTTAGCTAGAGAAAAGAATAGTGAGATGTGAAATGATAGTCATCTTCAATTATATGAAGGGCCTGTAACATGGAAGATGGAGAAAACTCATCTTCATTTGCTCCTGAAGATAAAACTAAAATGGATTCAAATTGTAAAGGGATTTTGGCTATACAGCCAGCAGAGCTTTTTTTTTTTTGGTAAAAGCTGTGTGAGATTTGACTAGATTACCTGGAAAGGTGAGAATTCTCCATTGGGTGGCTATCTGTCAAGGATGTTTTAGCTTCATTCATTAGAAGAGGGTTGGAGTTGATAACTCCCAGAGTTCATTCTTATCTATACAAATCTAAGATTCTGTTCAGTTAAAAAAAAAACCTCCAGTTCATGAATGTGGAATATTGTACTTCTCTATCCATGGTTCAAAATTCCAGGAAATAATCTGTTATTGCTACATAGCCGTTGACAGCAATTGACATGGTCTACAGCAGGGTTCAGCAAACTTGACTCTCCAGATGTTCTTGGACTTCAATTCCCAGAAACCCTGATCAACAGGTGTATTGACTTGGGTTTCTGGTAATTGAAGTCCAAGAATGCCTGGAGAGCCAAGTTTGCTAACCCCTGATCTACAGGATACCCTCTGGTGCTCACTACCATTCACAAAGAGACACCAAGAGAAAAATCTCAGAAACTGACTTATTTTTTCACCAGTTAACCTCTCCTCACCCAAACATAAGTAATTGCCATGGCTATTTTTTTTTTTGACAAGTGTGAAGCAAAAGATGGTATCCTGTAAACCAGGAGTTCTCAACCATGCCCCCCCCCAGCCATAAATTCTGCCATAAATCACATCCACGGCTGTCATAAACATGTTTACGACAGCCATGGGAGCATTTACAGTGCTTTTTTAAAAACCATTTTTGCGGTGTCCATTGCTTCCAGCGGGAGCGAGGACAGCATGTTTTAAGCTGTTTTTACCACTTCTGGTGGTGGACGGAGTGAGGGCAGCGGGCTACATGAAATGGCGTCGTGGGCCGGGTCCAGCCCTTGAGCCATAGGTTGTGAACCCCTGCTGGAAACCATCCTGACTGCTGGTGTCATTGTTGTCATCAACATTCAGGTTGCCTTTTGCTATGTAGAACATCGTTTTCATTTTTCTTTTGCTAGCAACATGAACATGATATTGGATGGCAATTTCATTCCATTTTCTGTTTGATTTGGAGATAGAGGAGCACAATATTCCATTCATAGACCAGAGGTTCTTTTTGTTTGCCTGTTTGGACGAATTAACTTTTCTTCCTCCTCATTCCAGAGTTAGATGTTCCCAGAAGAGAATACATAATCTGTACTATGATTGCTGAGGGAGAACAGAAGGAAGAACAACTTAAATATTGCTGTAGATCCTCTGTGCCAAAATGTTTTGAAGAAGTGTTTTGGACTTAATGAAATGGTGAAGCAAAGGTGTGAGCAAATGCAAAACATACAATGGAGAAATATACACACACCTTAACTTTCAGGTAAACTAATGTTGCCACGTCCACTCAGAATGAAGACTAGAAAGCTATCTTCCAGTTTCCAAACTCTTTCTCTGGGTTAAACAACAAGAAAAGCTGTATTGGACCAAAAACTCTATGAACATGTTGTTTGTATGTTTTCCAAAAAGGGTTTCTTTGTCTTTTGAAATTAGAAAAGTTGAGGCTCAGAGTTAGCAAAGAATGTCAGTAGAGCTTTGTTTAGTATACCTTGCCCAATCCATGGATGGTTCCAATTGATGTACATTACAGTACAATACATTAAGAGGAAATGAAATGACATATAATGAAATTACATTTATTTTGAAGTTCATTTGTTATCCCACTTTTCAAAATCGCTGAAGGCACCATGCATGGTATTCAGTACCCTGTGAAATGGGTTGTGGTGGCCAATCTGTCACCACTTTGCTGTATGCTTCTACCGCTCCAGTGCCCAGGTGAAGGATTCTGGTTTTTAATTACATGCAAATTAGAGAGTGATTGGGGAATGTAAATAGTTTCAAGCTATTATACTGTGATTTCTTTCTTTGGAGGATATGCATGGATCTCCATTGCTAGAGTTCATTTAATTTCATAGCGTGAGCTAGAAGGCTTTCTTTGAACTTGCCCTTTCTCATTTGCTATATTCTTTGCTATCCACTCACAATTGAGGAAGTCTGCCCAGAAATAGAGAACTGTTAATTCTAACATGTTAAACTGCCATTGATAATCACACAGTCTAGAATAATAAGATTCTAAATGTAATCATCAGAGGGTGGGTGAGAAGACAGGAAGGGGAATAAAGAATTTTAAAAGTGAAAAGCCAACCAGAGAGAAATGAGGAAAAGTCTTCTCCCCACCCACCAACCCCCTGGTTAAATTTCTGCTTGATCAAAGCAGGGAGAGGAGACTTTGGAGACTATTGAATGGTGCCTGGCACTTTAAAAGCAAAAGGCTTCTTCTGAGCATGTTCCAGAGTTTAAAAATGGCTGATTATTATTACTGTATTATTATTTTGTTATACAAGTGGTATTGAATATTTCTACAACTACTGGTTGGGTTTGCTACAAATAAAAAGGGGCATAATGTAAATGGTATTTTTTGTAGATAAAAAAAGTTAGTTGTTTGAAATATGTTTTAGCAATTTCTTACCTGTTAACAAAAGGGGCCAGCCAGTAAATAACATATCCACTTTAGAAACCATAACTTTAAAAACTCTTTGACCAAACATCGTCAAATTTGGTACAGAGCAACACCGATCTATCTATGTCGACTGTGCCAGATATAGTTCTGCACTGGAGCCTAGTTTAAAAGTTACAATTCTTTGTTTTGGATGCCCCCATTTTTAGAATTGCCTTGTAGACTGTTTTGTTCTGTCAAATCAACATCTTTGCAATTCAACGCAATTTTAATTTGTTTTATTTATTTATAATTGTTACATATTTACCCTCCCTTTCATCAAATTGCTCTGTCCACCACAGTTTGTCTCTTCTCGTTTAATCCATGTAACATTCCTGGAGCTAAGCCAGGTTGAGAGACTGACTCATCTAAGGTCAAATAGTGAATTAAATGGCAGACTGGGAATGTGAGACTCCATCCCCAGACTCCCAATCCAACACTCTGATTGTTGCAAATGCACTGTTTACTTTTCCCCCTCTCCCTGCAGCCTCTCACGTAGCCTTGAAAACCTAGTCTGAAAGATTTCTCAGCTCTGTGAAGGTTTTGAGAGTTTACTGAAGATTGTAGGATTTCACTTATTCAGTGACATTGACTTCATAAAGAAAGTTACACAATCAAAACAACCAAATAGTTCAGCATGACACATGATAATAGGATGATGTTATAATGCTGTCACCAATCATATTAGGCTCTGTTTATGATGTCACTGCCCAAATAGATATTTTTTGACATTTAAGGGAATTATTTTTAGATTAGTTATCAGAAGTGAATTGTGAATTCAGGAGAACGACATCACAATACAGCACTGCCAGTCAGAATTGGCTTTAAAATAACATCACTGGGGCAAATGGTCAAATTAAAATGCATGCAGAGTGCCACGTAAACAAATAGGTAACTATTTTTGCAAGAATAGAGAAGACTGAAACAGATGTACTTTTCAGTCTTATCAACAACATTCATGAACATTTGTGAGTGGTTTCAACTCAGCTCTTTCAAATTCCTTTTCACTCAAAACTTTGTGAATAAAAAGGAATATTTATTTTACAATACAGGTAGTAAACACATTCTTTTGTCACTTAAGTATGTTGCTGATGTTACTATAAAAATGTTCCACAATGTTATTAACTATATATTTTTGTTTCTCAGATTTTGAGATTCATCAGATTATCAGAGGGATGGATATGCATATTTCTAGTCCTTTATCATACATATTGTGGTCTTCCATAACTGATTTTCTTCCCATTGACTTGTATGGATGTTTATGAAAAATTCAGTCTATATTTTTACCATCAAACCTTAACATGGTCTCACTCCGTATTTTAGAACATTAGTCTTAGTTTTGTGAACTGCCCATGGAACTTCAGTTATTGATCAATGTAGGAATGCAATCAATCAACACTACAGTAAAACACCGGATAATGCTAAAACTTAGTTCCACAAGTCTTGGTGTTATCCGACTTTTAGTGTTATCCAATCCATGTTAAAATCCTATGGGATGGATCGGATAATGTTAAAGCTCCATAGAGATACATTGTAACCACACAGGCTTTAGTGGTTGTTATCCAATCCATCCCATAGGACCTTAACGTTATTTGATCCAATTCTCCACCCCAGATTACTTAATGTTATGCGATTTTAGCGTTATCTGATCCAATCGTTATCCGGTGTTTTACTGTACATTTATTCTCAAAACTTTTTTCAGGCTTAGATTTCTTGATTGACAATTCTTTGGTAATGAAGTGGGCTCTGTTCCACAAACATGTGCCAAATAAAATTAGTTATTCTCTAAGGTACCACAAGACCCCACCTCCATTTCTGCATAAGAGAAGTTGCCATTCACCAAGTGGTGTTTGATGGCAGATATTTTGTGGAAGCTAGCATGCCTGGCTCATTTAGCAAAATGGAAGTTGGAACCTAAATGGAGAAGGCAACAGATTGCTGCAATAATGGAGGTTGTGTCTACCCATTATATGGAAAATTGAATATGTCTCAACATTGGCAATCCCTTGCCGCTGCTGATGCCAGTAAGTGATAGAGAGTGTAATCCATTATAACAGGAAACTAGAAAATTTAATTGTACATTTTATTCCAGACGGGAAACAGTTTGTTTAAAAAGTTAAGAATAAGTCCTTCCAACTTACCTACCCTCAAAGAAAATAAAAAGAGATTACAGCAATACCTCGGATAACGTTTACCTCGGCTAAAATCGCATAATGTTAAGTAATCTGGGGGGAGAATTGCATCGAATAATGTTAAGATCCTATGGGATGCATCAGATAACAACCGCTAAAGCCTGTGCGGTTACAATGTATCTCTATGGAGCTTTAACGTTATCCAATGCATCCCATAGGATTTTAACATGCATCAGATAACACTAAAAATCGGATAACACAAAGACTTGTGGAACCAAGTTTTAGTGTTATCTGAGGTTTTACTGTATCTAGATATGGATGTAGACCTTTCTAGTTTGAGTTGGAGACTATGTGGCCCCCCAAATTCTAACTCACAACCTTAGCTACTCTCGCTAACAGTCATGTATAAAATGGGAGCAACTAGCCAGGAGAGCCAAGGGTTTCCTGACTTTCTTTTAGATATATTTTTAATGAAAAGTATCACTAACAAAGCTGGCTGGATAGCTCAGCGGTTTAGGTTTCTGGCTGCAGAGTCTGAGGCTCCGAGTTCAATTCCTCACTGTCCCTCCTGGAAAAATAGTCGACCTGCGTGACTTGGGCAAGCTGCACAGTTCTCTCCCCCCCCCCCCCCTGAGAAGAAGAGAATGATAAACTACTTCTGTGGATTCTCTACTTGGAAAACCTTGAAAAGGGTCACCATAGGTTGGAATCGACTTGACAGCACACAATTATTATTAAATACCCAGTGTGCAGTGGCGTAGCGTGGGGGGGGCGGGGGGGCAAATGCCCCGGGCAGCGGCTTTCAGGGGGCGGCAAAATGTCCCCTCCCCACCCTTTTGCTGGTGAGCGCCCCACGTGCGCTTCGCCGCTTGCAGGCGAGGAGGAGAAAAAGGGTTTTTTTAAAGGCGGAGGAGGAGCCCGTCCGCCCGCCCGGCTGGCCATCGGGGGCTGTCCTGGCGGCGGCCCGCATGCGCGCGCACGCTGCTCGCCTCCGCCCGCCCACTCACCCACCCAACTTGCCGTGAGACGGGGCGCTCGTCGGGGGTGGGTGGCGCCGTGGCGAGGAGCCCCTGGTGGCTGGCTGGGCAGGAGGAGGTGGGCAGCGTGCGCGCGCACGCGGGCCGCCGCCAGGACAGCCCCCGACGGCCAGCCGGGCCCCTCCTTGAATTGTCCGCTTAAAATAAAAACCCTTTTTCTCCTCCTCGCCTGGAAGCGGCGAAGCGCAAGCCGGGCTCTCGCCAGCAAAAGGGTGGGGAGGGGACAGTTTGCCGCGCCCCCTGAAAGCCGCTGCCAGCGAGCGAGAGGACGGGTTGCGCGGTCGCGCGCGCGAGCGGACGGATCGCGCGCGCGAGCGATCGCCTTCTGCCTGGGGGGCACCTTCTGCCTGGGTCGGGGGGAGGGGGCGGCGGCAGCGGCGAGCTGGGGGGGGCGGCAAGTTTGTTCTTCGCCCCCGGCGGCTGAAGACTGCGCGACGCCACTGCCAGTGTGGTGTAGTAGACAGAGTGACGGACTATGTTTCAGGTTTGAGTTCAAAATTCTGTCCAAGCAGTGGAAATTCACTGAGTAGGAAGGTGTGGAACAGGTAAAACCATGGCTTAAATATTTAACTTACCTGGAAAGCCCTAGTAGAGGTGCTATAAACCAATTCTGATTTGGAGCCACTTAACATAACTGCATAACTTACACAACAACATAATGTCACTAACAAAATAGGATTTCTAAATGAGCGTGCAGGGAAAAGCAGTGATGTACCCTGTTCCTCATATCCACATGCATATCAACTCAGAGATAAATTTAGTTCACCTAGGGGAATTTACTCTCAAATAAGTATACATAGAAGTGTGGAAGATGCAGTATTAGAACAGCCAGTAATGCAGGATGAAAGCATTTTTAAGTGCATACCAGGTCATAACAGACACTTTCTGTCATTGCTCTGCTTGCAGACGAGCAAGAGTTATCCTGGGAAGGAGGAGGATAATGCTGGTTTCCAAAGAGAAAGAAAGTTGGGAGAAAGCTCTTCATACGGGTGAGATGCTTGGACTGAGCTCGGAGGTGAGGCCTTTATAGCAAGAATGGGCATCACCTGGCCCAAGACCACATGTGGTTCTGTTTTTATATTTGCTATCACCTCCAGTGGATTTGCCTTGTAAAAGCACGATTTAGCTTAGAAACAAGCTGTCCTCTTTACTATGCACCTTGTTTCAAGAGGAAGATGCTAACAGAGGGTTGTTGCCAACAGACTGCCAAAATTTAGCACCGTGGTGGCATACTCCTAGGCACACTGGCAAGGGTAGGACAACAGCCCCCATTTGATTCATGTGAGGGATGCATTATTCCTTCTTTACCAGAAGCTGCCCATGTCTGCCCAAATGAACAGGGACTGGCAGCTTGCAATTACCTGCTCTTTGGTGGCAAACTTAACCGTGAGTCTGTACATCCATAGCCTCTCTTTTTTCTCTCATCTTCATTGTGGTGTTTTTCACCTTTTTGCAGGATCCAGCAACTGGCTTACTAAATAGGAAGGAGGCAGAAGAGTAAAAACACTTAACAGTATTCTCGGATAAGGTGTCCCAACCAAAATACCAGGTAACACTTGCCTCTAAACCAGGGTTTCCCCAAACTTTTTGGGCCATGGGCCGGTTACGTGGTTCAGGGAGCTGGTTGCTATGGCCCGGAAACTGAATCCAGCTCCTGACACCAATTCATCCGGCCTGCAAAGCCCTCATCACTCCTGGAAGTGGAAGTAAAACTTGCCTGTATGGGCATGTTTTACTTCCGCTTCCAGGAATGATGAGGGCTTTGTGGGCCAGATGAATTGTTGTTGGGGGCCGGATATGGCCCCAGGCCCATAGTTTGGGCACCCCTGCTCTAAACTGATCCTCTCTACAACAGTTCAAACATCAATTACTTAACCCCTTTTTAAAGCAGAGACTTTAAAATGCCACATAGCTTTTTTGCCCTCTCCTGGTTCTGCTTACTAGTTTAATAAGACAGATTGCAAAAGTCCAGGTTGTCAGTCTTTCCTCCTGCAAAAGCTGTCACGGCAGGTTTCGTACCCACCTAGCTGCATCTTAAAGTAAAAACCCACCCTTAGTTGTTACAACCCTGGGACAAGACGAAAGAAAATTGTGGGAAGACTGGTGCGAGGCAGCATTTTGTATTCATGCAATTTACCTAGCAGTGCTTTGGAATTCATTGGAATGATTTGAATTTTTTAAAGAGAGAGGTTGCATGGGTGTGAATGTGCAAATCATCTCAGAAGTGTGACACTCAGAAAAATCCCCTGCTTTCCCATTCTGGAAGCAGATAAAAATGTTTAACGGGGTGTAGTTGTCTCATATTTATTTTTATTCCTCAAGAATGCATTCCCATCACTGATTTGGAGAAAATAGAAGATATAAATCATGCCTGCAGATAAATATAGGAGACCGAGGAGTGTTCCCCTGGTGGGCTGCAAGATTTCTCTGCATAAGTATCAGCAAATACAAAGTAGCACAAAACCATTTAAATATATCTATGCTGTTGGTTTGTTTAAACTTAATAGTGGCGGCTGCAGTTGAAACTCATGGATATTGATTTCCCCCTGGTTTCATTTACATGTGAGACACACAGCAGTCTTTGGGAAGTTTCATGCAATCGTGCTCCTAATCAAAACTTGGAAAGGTTACTTTTTGAATTATATATACCATGTGGCTGGAAGATGTAGCCATTCTGGGGACGGGGAAATCTGGAGGTTCTTATCCATGAAGAGCATTTTTTGTTCCCAATTCCAGCTCACAGTAGCTGCGAAAGAATATAAGAGCCTGGTTGGATGAGATCAGTGGCCTCTCCAGTCCAATGTCCTGTCTCCCGTCATACCCAACCAGATGCTCCTGGGAAGCCTACAAACCAGATATAAGGAAATGATCCCTTTCCACTCTTATCCCTTGGCAGCTGGTCAGGGAAGGTGGGAGAGACCTTCCTGCTTAAGGTAAAGATTAAAAAGGTGCCTTCTCCCATGCCATGTGCACATCTGACTAGACTGGCATGTTAATTTTTCTTCACTACTAGTAGTAGAACAGGCATCCCTCACATGGCACCTGAGGTGAAGAGCTTGGGGGTTCAGGCAACACTAGCCTGCATACAGCTCTGTCTTCCATTACTTTATGGCTGCCTCAGCAGCTGCTGTCCAAAGTCATTGCCTCTCTCAGTCTAGTGATGGAGACATCCTTGAACTGGCCTTCAGAGCAACACTGCTCCTGGATTTGACTCTACGCCTGGACGTCTAGGAGTGCATTTGTACCACTAAAGCTGGTGTGCCAGCCAGTGACGTAGGAAGGTGGGGGCGAGGCAACTTCCCCCGGGCGGCACATTTTGGGCTATGGGTATTCTTGGACTACAATTCCCAGAAGCCCTAGTGGAAGCGGGCACCAACATCCACCAGGGGGTGGCAAATTTGGCTTATGCCCCAGGTGGCTGAAATCAACACTACACTACTAGTGCCAGCTGTGCTTGTTCCTTGAGATGTTTGATCTGGCCATGGTGAATCACATCTTCATTGCTTCTCATCTGGATTACTATTCTGCATTCTATGTGGGGCTGCCTTTGGAAAATATTTGGGAACTTCAGCTGCACTCAGACTGCTGTCTGGTAGTGGTGACAGGAAATACATAATTCCCCCGTAACAACATCTTGCCTGGCTTCTAGTTCCTTTTTTGAGTCCATGCAAAATACTACTTAGGATTTATGAAGCCATATATAGCTTGGGTCCAGGCTATCTAAAGGGCCAGATCTTCCTCTTTTAAGATTTCCTGGGGAGGCCCTTCTTTCAGTCTCACCACCATCTCAGGCTCATTTGGTGAGGACACGGCTGCTCATGGAAAGCATTCCCTCCGGAAACCAGGCTGGCTTCATCCCTTTTCTCCATCATCAGTAAAAGACATTCCTTTTCAAGTAGAACTTTAAACTGTAAGTGTAGTTTATAGCTTAGGAGTGGTGCCCCTCTTTAATGCAGAGATCTTTAAAATGCTTTCTAAATTGTTTTTAGTGGTAGTTTTAACATTAATGGTGGTACCTTACACTTCTTTTTAGTGTTGTTATGGTACTTTAAATGATAATTACTGTATAGTTTTAATTGCTTGTGGACTGCCTTGAGTTCCAACTGAGAAGAAAATATATTTATTTATTTATTTATTTATTTATTACACTTGATACCCCGCCCCAATCGGGAGAACCCGACTCTGAGCGGCTTACAAAACACTAAAAATAAAAGTAAAAGCATAAGAAACAGTTTACTCCAATAAAACATCAGTTAAAAGGTCATCAAAATATTACCACAAAAATTAAAAACAGTACACAGTCCCACTTCAGTGGTACCTCGCTTATATACAGTGGTACCTCGCTTAAATAGCATAATGTGTTCCACAGGATTGCTCTTTAAGTGAGTTTGCTCTTTAAGCGAAACACCATTGTAAGTGACCAATTGTGACTTCTGATGGGGGGGATTGCGAACCCAGATTTATTTGTTAATTGAGTTTTTGGTTGGTTTTATTTGTTAAGCGAAGCAAACATTCAGAGAAAATTCTGCTCTTTAAGTGAGTTACTCTCTAAGCAAGGCGCTCTTTATGCGAGGTTTGACTGTATCTCTGTAATGTCCCCTTGCTACATATTCCCTAAACAAAATTAATCCCCAGTATTATTCTTATGGAGGAGTTCTTTTGTTTCCCTTTTCCTTGTATTTTCCAGCTCTACAACATCCATTTATATCATTTTCTTTCCCTTTTACCTGATACTGTAGTCTCCTCAGGACAGAGACTTTTCTTTGTTCAAAAGTCACTATGTGAACAACATATACATGGACGGCGTCGTACATGTAATCATCATGAGGATTTTAGAAAAGTTTTCTACTCTGGGACCAGTGGGTGGCTTGCCAGAAATTTCTCACAAAATGTAAGGGTTAGTGGAGAGAGATGAAAATCCTTTCTTGGCAGTAGCACTTCTTTATTCCATCTGTGGAACCACGGTTTTCCCACAGGCATTTTGGCAGGCAAGAGCAGTGTTCTCCACCCGAATCTTCTTTATCAGTTGTGCAGAAGGTAATACCTAAGTAATGGCAAAATGTCTAGCTTGAAGGGATAGTCATCCAAATGGAAGAGTTTGTCCATTAGCCTTTTGGAAAAGGTGCATCATGACCAAAATGCCAATTTCCATATGAATGGTGGATAACATCTGGAAATATTTGGGAGCCTACCTGACATTTAACATAGGCAGTTCATTCCAATGCAATTATGAAAGGCTTTTATAGTCTGTAAACGAAGATTAAAGAACTGGAGCAAATGGAACTTCTCATGGTTTGTTAAAATTAATGTCATTAAGATGATTATCTTCCCTACTTTTGTGAAGTAATCCATCAAGCACAATTACCGGATAGAGATTTACAGACCAATGTAGAATACGTGGCACAATCAGAATATGTGCAGACTTCAAACCCACATATTTGAATATCTGAGAGTCTGTGGTGTGTAGGTGTATATTCCCTCTGAGTAGGTAAAGCTACATATAAATTGCTTTATGAACAAGCAATTCATGAACTATTATTAGGAGGAAATGTGGCTAACCAAATTCGTATATTCATTGTTGCTGCTAGTGGTACTCCTACAATTCAAAGATACTTGCTGAAGTTCTGTTAAGCAACATTTGAAGTCTTGATTGCCCCTTGATCTAATTATCGTCTTGTTGGATATTATGGGCAAAGAGGTAATTTGGAAGAAAGCTGGTTACTCTACTTTTAGCATTCAGAGGGAAACGAATATTTTTCAGAAGGGAACCAGTTGCACATATTTAGAAAGGAGATGATTGTTCTCTGAGTTCCACATTGCAGCCAAATGGGGAAACGTATAGACACAATGGGCACAGAGCTGAGCGAGTTGAGGAGGATGGTGGAGGACAGAAATGCCTGGCGGACAGTGGTCCATGGGGTCGCAAAGGGTCAGAATCGACTGTGCGACTGAACAACAAAAACCAAGGTGCTGTTCTGGAGTACAGTATCCCATATTACCCAAGCCAGCAAGGAGAGTAAGCCATGCTTTCAGTGCGATTCTGGGAATAATAATTTTAAAAAATTCCAGACTCTGTTCATACTTTCCGAGGAGGTATGATAAGAAACAGGAAATACTAAATATGGATAAGCTCTCCTGTCTGATAAAAGGTACAGCTAATCCTTAATTTAATGATGCTTTTATCTTTTTTTTTAAACCCAGTGTCTGCTTCTAAATGTAATTGATTTAGCTAATTGGAAACACAAAAGACTCACTCAAATTCTCTTCAATAATATTTCATGGATTATAAAAATAAATATTTGTTACTATAGTCTTGCACATATCTAATCAAAGCTTCATTAACAACTTCTACCATTTGTGCTTATGCTGATTTCTTTCCTTAATGCTGAAGGATCAATTTAAATTTATTATAAATTGTGCCTCATATAAGAAACAGCATATGTTAAAATATATAATTTATAACCTTTCACCCCAAAAAATGTAAAGAGGGATTTTTTAATCATTGTGCTCTGAAATATGAAGCATACAGAAGCCCTCCCCTCTCTGATTCCATGCCACACCAGAAACTAGTGAAAAGAGGTAGCCAGTCAGTAGGTATGACTAGAGGATATCCCAGTTGAGTCAGATAGCTTGGTGTGAATCTGCAATGCTTATCTGACATAGGAATATATACAGGTAAAGGTAAATGTCACCCTTGCTCGAAAGCCAGTCGTATCTGACTCTAGGGTTCAGTGCTCATCCCCATTTATAGCCAATGAGCCAGTGCTGTCTGCTTCTGCAGACATTTCCATGGACATGTGGAAGGCATGCCTAGACACCAGAGCGCACGGAACACTGTTTACGTTCCCATTGAAGTGGTACCTATTTATCTACTTGCAATGTCTTGCTTTCCAACTGCTAGGTTGGCAGGCGCTGGGAGAGAGACCCTTCATGCAGTATTTGGGTCTCAAACTGGTGACCTGCCGGCCTTCCAGGCATCAAGTTCAGCATCTTAACCACTAAGCCACCACAGTCCCATAGTCCTATGTCACCCTTGGACACATCTGCTATTGTCCTATTAAAATGACATACCGTAAGTGGTCATATATGCCAGAAAACTTTCTGGGATAGACTCTATCTGTGTGAACACACTTTAGTCTCAGCTCCATTCTCCATTGGTTACTGTTTCCCCGCCAGCCACAATGAGCTCCACCCCTCACTGAGCACACCTTTTGACATCCCTGCTCACCACGGGAAAGCAGGGCCTGATTCCTCTACCCATGTACAGCCCTTGTACATGCAAGCAAATCTCTCAGCAAAATAAAAATTTAACATCCAGGATAGGAAGCCAGTAGCCAGAGGCGGGAAATCTTGTTTTTTTACACCAAATCTTTCAGCATTAGCAATAGCAATTCCATTTATATACCACCCCAAACACTTAGTGCAGTCTCTGGGCAGTTCACAAGAGAATGAGGATTTTGCCTCCAACATGCTAGGTACTCATTTTATGGACCTCAGAAGAATGGAAGACTGAGTAAATCTTGAGCCCTGGTCAGGATCAAACTCACAATGTTCTGGCTGCCATACAACAGTTTAACCACTGCGTCAACAAACATGGCCAAAACTGTAGTCAGAAAAATAACTTTTTTACTCTCTTCTGATGGTCCTCCAGTAGTTGTTGAGACATCTACTCCCCATGACTCCATCTAGGATGCACAATCTGTGGCTAGGCAGCCACAGATGCTCTGCCTTTGGTCTAACTACCTTGCAGATCATTGAATCAAAAGGAAAATCACAGAAAGTAGGTTTATGGCATTCTGCTGCTTATCCACAATAAAAAAAAACTAAAGCTAGTATCCTCCCCCTTGTTCTAGTGTCATACAAGTCACCAGTAAGCCAAAAGTTACTATCTAGGTGTTACTTTTTAAAATGACACTTAAGTTGCACATGAGTTGAATTTATAGTAAAAGGCACACCGATTTCTTCTCAGTGCGTTTGGGTGCGAGAACTAACTGAGGGAGTATTGGAGGTAAAAAAATTAAGCATGTTAGAAATTTAACTCCAAAAGTAAAGAGGCTGACAGCAAGAAAACAGTAAGGAATTCAACAGCATTGTGTATTATAGATTGCCCTAGCTTGAAAGCCAGTTGTATCCAACTCTAGGGTTCAGTGCTCATCTCTGTTTATGGCCGAAGAGCCAACGCTGTCTGCATCTGCAGACATTTCCGTGGACATGTGGCAGGCATGACTAGACATCGGAATACATGGAACACTGCTTACCTTCACACCAAAGTGGTACCTATTTATCTACTTGTAATTTCTTGCTTTCAAACTGCTAGGTTGGTAGGAGCTGAGACAGAGATGGGCGCTCACTCTGTCATGCAGCACTCAGGTCTCAAACTGCTCACCAGCCAACCTTCTGGTCATCAAGTTCAGATGTCTTAACCACTTGAGGCACTGCAGTCCCTATTGTGAATAATACATGTCAAATGATTGGGGTGCATGCAAAAAGGTATCAACAAATGCAGTGGTCAGTGTGGGAAACCTTACTACCTTTATCCCTGTTTTAAATCTCTCTGTGGACTCCTGTCACTCATTGGCACACTTCTGGTGTAAGATCATGAGTTTACCCAAGTTTTCTATCAGACTGTGAGACTTTAGCTTTTACATGCAAATTCATGTATACCTTGGTACGCTCTTAACTTTAATCATTTTTATGCATGTTCATGCATTTTCTTCACTGACTAAAGCACTGATGTGCTTCCAGGCTTTTCAAATACATGCAATTTCATTTGTGCACTGCTACTTGCAGACAGACAGCCAAAGCACAAGTACAAACAGCTTTTGCTTTTTGTTTACTTTTGGAAGGCTGTAAGCATGAACAGCAAGCTGAAATCAGGATCTGTAATACACTAACTCCCAGGCCGATGTCACAACCAGCTCAGTGTGGTTGATGTTGTCACTAACTCATTCTTGCTATTATTATTATTTGCAAATTCTGAGGGCTTCGTATCAAAGCTCATAGCAGCCACTACCATTGTTAATGTAAATGAAATCAATGACCCAGGACAGAAATGTCCTCCTGTCACTGCCGGGAACCCATTTTATGCTGTTCAGTTCAGGGTGTCGAACCATTCGGAGACATTCTCAGGATTATGTTCCATTGAATCCAGTGAAGGTCACTCCTGTGTTGTAGCCTGGAGTTTTGTTTGATTGATTATTTAATTTTCTTTATATCCCACCAACAATTAGTGCTAGGCACTCCTTTGGGCAGCACACACACACACACACACACACACACACACACACACACACCAAATGATAAGGAAAACATTAAGTCAAATAAGAATGAATAACATAGTAAAAAAGAAAAAATATAACCATTACAAACTATGATGGCATCCAATACTTATTGCAGTAAGTCCCAGAAATGTGAGTCAAAATGACCTTCTCACAAACTTTATTTCAGTAATTTCTATTAGGACCCAAAAGTGGAGGTAAGTATTATTACACTCCCATTGCAGTCAAGAGAGGTAGGCTGAGACATAGTGGTTTGCCTAAGGCTATATAGGTATTTTGTGGCCGAGAGGTAATGTTAGAATTAAAAATCTTCCAGCTCGTGCTCTGGACTGTTACGCGGCAGCAGCTCTACATGCTTTCCTCTCTCAAGAGAAGATGAACTGGCTACTATGTTGTTAGAGACACACAGCAGTGTTATTTCATTTTATTGGATATTAAAATAAAAAGCTTAAATCACATGCGGTGATTCTTCTTAGTCATAACAGTAAATGTCATGTGGATCTAAGTTAAATTAAAGTCAAAGAGATCTGCGGGGGGGGGGGAGAATAGGGGTGGGTATGCAGTACAACCCTATCAGACTTTAGTCAGAAGAAAGTCCTACTTGCTGGCTACATTACTCAATAACTTACATTGGGAGTGCAATGTCCCACTGTGTCCCTCAGGAGAAAGAGCCAACCTATGTAGCCTTAGGTAGACTGCATACACACTCACCCAAATGCTCTCAAAAGAAGGGAATAGAACCCTCTCCCACCAAAAAGATTCCCATAAATTGGAATTGACTCAACAGCAAGCAATTATGATTTATTCATAAGGTTGTTTTTTTCTGGGTGAAGCGACACTGGATGATAACCAAGAGCAAATCTGACCGAACACTGGCTGTTGTTGTTCAGTCGCACAGTCGATTAGGACCCTTTGTGACCCTATGAACCATTCAGTAGCATAGCATAGAGGGGAGCAGGGGGCGGCCCACCCTGGGTGGCACTTTTTGGGTGTATGGGTTTTCTTGGACTACTATTCCCAGCAGCTCTAGTGGGAACAGGCACTGCCATCCACCAGGGGGCACCAAATTTGGCTTACATCCCGGGCAGCTGAAATCCACATGACGCTACTGGTACCATTGCCCACCAGGCACTTCTGCCTTCCACCATCCTCACTAATAGGGCCTACCTTGTGGCAATAAAGGCAGTGAAACGTCAAATTTTCACTGCTCTTATTGCCTCTGTGGATAACCCCGTTCCAGGTCACTAGGTCCCTTCTTGGTGGTGGTGGGGAGCTGGTCTTGGTTTGCAGGGGTCAGCTGATGATTTTGCTGCTTATCTGATGGAGAAAATTGCTCAGATCCACTCAAAGTTTAATCCCAGCATGGATATGGGGGAGTTTGGGGCTGGCTGGTCCATGGTCTTGCCATGTTATCTGGGATCGGTTCGATCCAGTTGTCCCTGAGGAAGTAGACAGGCTCCTTGGATCTGTCCACACTACTGCCTGTTTACTAGATCCATGCCCCACTTGGTTGCTTAAAATCGCCAAGGGGGTGACAAGCAGTTGGGTCGGGGCGATAATTAATGCTTCTTTGCTGGAGGTGGTGTTTCCTGCACCATTGAAATATGCATTGGTGTGCCCCCTCCTGAGAAGACATCACTCAACCCAACAGTATTAACTAACTTTCAGCCTGTAGCCAACCTTCCCTTTCTAGATAAGGTTTTAGAGAAGGCAGTGGTGCAGCAGCTACAGGGGGTTCTGGATGAAGTGGATTATCTGGACCCTTTTCAGTCAGGATTCAGGCCTGAATATAGTATGGAGACTGCATTGGTCGCACTGTTGGATGATCTCTGGTGTGAGTGGGATGGTGGGAATCCATCTGTCCTTGCTCTTCCTAACCTCTCAGTGGCTTTCAATTACCGTCAACCACGATATCCTTCCGGAATGGCTCCAAGGATTGGGGATCTAGGGCACAGTGTGGTCCTGGTTTTCCTCATTTCTGACAGGCCAGACCCAGTCAGTGTTGTTGGAGGGTGAGAGGTTTAGCCCTAGACTCCAACAATATGGGGTGCCACGGTGTTCAGTGCTTTCGCCTCTCGTATTTAATATTTACATGAAACCACTGGGGGAGATAAGCTGTTCCTACGGGGTGAAGTATCCTCAATATGCAGATGATACTCAGTTGTACATCTCAGCCTGTGGCAATCCTGCTGATGCAGTGGAAGTCCTATCCAGGTGTAGTGGTCTGGATGGGGGACAACAAGCTACAGCTGAATCCTACCAAGACCGAGTGGCTGTGGATTAGGGCTCCTGCATTATCACAGGAGTTACCATCTTTGGTTTTGGATGGGGATTTTTTTTTGCCTCAGACAGACCCAGTGTGTAATCTGGGGGTCCTCCTGGACTCACAACTCCTGCCCAATGAGCAGGTGACAGTTGTGGCTAGGAGGGCTTTCGCACAACTTTGTGTGATTTGCCAGTTATGCCCGCTTCTAGACTGGGACTCCTTGCTCATGGTCACGGATGCTCTGGTCACCTCCAGACTTGACTATTGTAATGCGCTCTACATGGGGCTGCCCTTGATGACCACTTGGAAGCTGCAACTGGTCCAGAATGCGGCTGCTCAGGTGATGATGGAGTGCAGGCATTATGCCCATGCCTTGCCACTGCTTTGGGAGCTGCACTGGTTGCCAGTGTGCCTCTGGGTGCAATTCAAAGTGCTGGTGATTACCTTTAAAGCCCTACATGGTAGTGGACCAGGATACTTAAGAGACCGCATCACCCCAAGGACATCTGCCTGTCCCACTAGAGCAGACCAGAGGGGCTGCCTGACAGTTCCATCTGCTAGGGAGGCTCACCTCTCTAACATGAGAAGGAGGGCCTTCTCTGTGTCTGTTCTGGCCCTGTGGAACCTCCTGCCAACTGAACTTCGCCTCCAGGCTGAGCTTTTATCCTTTCACAAGAGCCTTAAGACCTGGCTGGCACAGCAGGTGTGGAGGGCAGCTGGAGAGATAGCCACCCTGGGCTGGCTTGTTTATCTATTGCCCACCCTGTTAATTTTAGTAAATCTTGCGATGCATCATTGGGAGGCCATTTTTGTTTTTTAAAAAAATAAAAATTTAAACAATCCAATTTTAACAATTATTTTTATTTGCTATATTTTATGTGTAAGCCGCCTGAAGTTGCCTCAGTGAGGGGCAGCGGCGGTAGAAATGGGAGAAATGAATGAATGAATAAATGAATGAATGAATGAAGTCCCACTCCAGGGCCATAGCCAGGATTCTAGATTTGGAGGGGGGCATGAAAAAAATCAGGAGGGGCAAAAATGTCAGGAGGGAAAACAATGTCACACTCACATATATAACACTGGCACCATGGGGGTTGGGGGGGGGGCTGTTAGCTCAGGAGGGTTTTCACCAGGCTACAACCCTGTCCTACTCATTTCAGTGGGACTCATTTGCAGGCTAACAGCCTTTACCTTATAAAATCTGACAGCGTATACAGTTTTTCTAAACCTGATTTTCTGTTTCTTAATTGGGATTGAAGGTGAATTTCTTTTTCACCCTGAATGCTCTCTCCAGTCAGGTTAATGCAAATTCTACCTCTGGATTGGTATGAAACCTGAAGAATAGGCTTCATCCTCAGAGTAACCTGCCTGAAATTGGTTGAACCTGTTTGCCAGAGGTGTGTCAGCTTTCTCCAACCTGCAGTCCTCCAGATGTCTTGGATTGCAACTCCCACCAGCCCTTGCCATGGTGATGTGAGCTATTCTGAAAAAGGTTAGTCTATCAGTTGCTACCAATACTAAAAAATACAGTGCTTATTTATTTATTTATTTATCATCAAATATATAGGAAAAACTGGTTGTAGATATATATATTTTGACCCGGAGGTTCCAAAGCAGTGCACAATCATAAGGAAGCATGAAATACATTTTTTAAAAAAACCAAAAGTGTCATATCTATATTGCAATAGACGACAGATTGGATCATGCAGGGAAGCCTGGCAAAACTACACTCATCTTCAACATTTGTTTAAAATTACAAATTACTGGGGCATATCAAATTTCAGAAGGAATGGCATTCCACGTAGGGTTGCAATATGGCCCAGAAAACCAGAATTGTCCCGGATTCAAGGTCAGAAAAATTGTCCCAGCCAGTTCAATAAAAATCATGCTAAAGTCCTGGATTTTAAAAGCTTACTGATTGTGTATTATAACACACCATTAAAATAAATTCAAACTCTCGCCATTAAACAAGTGATTTGCTGCCACACTGGAGTTAGAGTATACCTGAAGACAAAACTTGACGTCCTCACCTCTCACCACTGCCTGGTAAGTGTGACCAGTGTGTTTCCTGAAACTGAGGACATTGAGAGTTGACCACGACATGACTTTTTCAGAAGTACAAGAGATCATCTTACAGTAAGAATTAACTGTTGTAAATAAATTCATTTATGTATTGATATATTTAATGTGAAAGTGTTTTATAGCCATCATTATATTATGTTTGTTTTTTAAAAGGCTATTTTGTACATAACCTGCCCATTTTTGTCAAATATACTGCTGTCCCGGTTTTGTGGGAGAGAATTATGGTAACTCTAATTCCATGTCGTGGGAGGGAATCATTCATTGCCTTGGCAGTGAAAAAGACCTCAACTGGGGGACTCCAGGTTAGACAAGTCTTCTGGTTGGGAAAGCAAAGGTTGGGGATGCTCCTTCTTTCAACCGCCACATTCAAGGATGATAACCAAAAGATGGCTTAGACTGTTTCACAAAAAAATGTCACCCCTCCTGGAATCTCTTCCCTCCCCTCCAGATGTTTAAGAACTATGTGTACATACTGATGTGATTTTAAAAAAAAAGGAATACTAAAATTGGGGCAGTAGCATCATCAGCACCAATGTGTGGAACTTTGGGTATTGTAAGCAAAAGGCAGGTTGTTGAACCCAGGAGTTACTAGGCTTATAATTTAAGATGAATATGGCACAGAGACTGCAAAGGAGACAATGCACATGAATGGAATTACCTATGCAGTGGAACCTCGTTTAAAGAGCATAATGTGTTCCACAGGATTTCTCATTAAGCGAGTTTGCTCTTTAAGTGAAACACCATTGTAAGTGACCAATTGTGACTTCTGGTGGGGGGATTGAGAACCCCGATTTATTTGTTAAGCGAGTTTTTGGTTGGTTTTATTTGTTAAGCGAAGCAAACATTCAGAGAAAATTCTGCTCTTTAAGCGAGGCACTCTTTATGTGAGGTATTACTGTATTTAAACTGATAATCAAACAGATATGCTGAAAATGTGACTCAAACACTTTGGTTTTAAAGCAGTTTTGTCTCTGTGTGTATGATTGTATGCACGGGTGCACACATATACAGGAAGGGAATTAGACTGAATTAGCAGATACATCCTGATCAAAACCACCTCAAAGCAAGATTCATCTATACATACCCATGCTGGCACCCATGATATAGTTATTTGGTTCCTTCTTTTCTTTTCCCCTCTCCTGCACTAGGGCTCCTTCCAGCACATCCACGTGCCTATTTATTCAGAAGTAAATCCCATGGTTTTCAGCGTGATTTAGTCCTACATAGAATGTGTAAGACTGCAGCCCTAGATGTGGGAGATGGAGGCATATCTTCCCCCTGCATAGTAAGTTTTGTGCTGATAATTATGACTACTTTAAAGTACAATTGTTCCCACACACACTATCTGCTTAATCTTCCTAAGGGCAAATCATGGATCTATCTCTCTGAAGCCAGTAATGAGTTAAGCTAAAGGTTTTTACAAGCCAGGATCCTTCTTTTACGTTAAATAAACAAAATAGTTCACTTACAACATGTGTAATTATGTTCGGTATAAGAAGCATGGAAGCATATGGAAAATATGTTAAAAAACCCACAAAAATGTAACACTTTCTACTTCTCTAGAAAAAAGTAGAGTTACTAATTAAAAGGGGCGGGGTCTGGTATACATATATACCGGTATATCCCAGATTTTCCTCCTCCCCATTTTTTTGGGGGGGAGTAGGTGGGTGGGTGCAGGCACATGGTGGTATATCTGGCAATCAGGCTTTATCCCATCCTGCCCTCACCTCTGGCACCCTGGGGTGCCAATAGCAATGTATGGGATTCCCCACCAACCCACAAATAGGCGTCTCCACCACTCCCTAGCCAGCACCTTCCCATGGTGCCCTGCACACACACCAGTGGGCGGTGAAAGCTTCTCCAAACAATCAGGGTTTTATTTTCATACTATGAGTCCTATACCTCAACCTGGACAATCAATCAATCAATCAATCAATCAACCAACCAACCAGCCAACCAACCAACCAACCAACCTATCTATCTATCTATCTATCTATCTATCTATCTATCTATCTATCTATCTATCCTCGTTTCCAATCTTCTGTACGACACCCTTGCTCGAAAGCCAGTCATATCCGACTCAACATGTGGCAGACATGAATAGACTTCGGAATGCTGTTACCTTTCCCACCCAAGCAGTACCTGCTCATCTACCTGCAATTCATTGGTTTCAAACTGCTAGGTTGGCAGGAGCAGGACATAGATGGGCACTCACTCCTCCATCATGCCACAGTCAGGTCTCACACTGCTGGCGTGCCCCCCTTCCAATCGTCGAGTTCAGCATCTTAACCACTGAGCCACTGTAGTCCCCCTCTCTTCTGTACAGTACTATATTTTTTCCTAGCTGGAAAAGGAGGATAAAGGAAATATGAGGGTCCAGGCCTTCCAGACTCCTGCACCCACAAAATGTCAAGGTTGAGACATATAGGACTCACAGCAACACAGAGAGAGGGGGGAGAGAGAGAGGTGCTCGCACACTCGCAACACACACACACAAAAGGGGGGCGGGTTTTTCTGGGGCTTCTGCCAAGTAGTGCCCCTCTTCTTGGTAAGACGGCTACGCCTTCCGCGACCCAAGCCTGCGGCGACCCTGGACGAGCTCGGCTGCCCTTGCTGCCCTTTCCCCCGCAAGCCCCGCGGTGGACCCGCCCTGGCTCTTTGTAAAGGAAGCGTCGGGTGTTTAGCGCGTCCTGGCCAGCAGGGGGCTCCTTCGCTCTGCCGAACGGGGCTCTGGCGAGGCGGGAGGGTGGGTGGGTGGGAGCCCCGCTTCTTCTTGGACGGGCAGAAGCGAGAGGGACGCCTTGCCTGCGAGAAGCCCCCGCCACCGCCCCAAAGGACACCCACCCGCGAGGCAGCGCCCCGGATCGTGGGAAGGAAGTCGCGGTTTCCCTACGAGTTTCCCTTTACGTGCCGAAGCTGTTGCTGCTCTGCCTTAACAAAGACACTCGAAGGCGCGCTTCTAAGTCCCTATGAATCATCGACACGGGGCTGTAGTAGGAACAGCACACGTACACACTACCTCGCGTGTGTGTTGTGTGTTCTTGCTTGCGGAAAATGCGTGGTACACGAAAGTAAAGCTTGGAGAACTTTCAGCAGACACACGCACGCACGCTAACAAAGAGTGGGGTGTGGGTTGTGAGGGCAAGAAGAACGACATTTGTTGGGACAGATGTGCGCATAAACCTGGCAAAGGTTCAGGTGTCTATTTCATACAATTAGGTAAAGGTCTGCCTTGCTCCACAGCCAGTCGTATCTGACTTTAGAATGCAGTGCTCGTCTCCGTTTATAGTCAAAGAGCCATCGCTGTCTGCGTCCGCAAACGTTTCCGTGGACTTGTGGCAGCCATGACTAGATATCGGGAGATGTTACCTCTCCCGCTGAAGCAGTACCTGTTTAGCGACTTGCAATTTGGTTTGGAACTGCTCGGTTGGCAGGAGCTGGGGGAGACGCAGGGAGTTCCCTCTGTGCAGCAGTGGTGTCTCGAACTGCTAACCTGCAGACCTTCTGGATTTCAAGTTCAACGTCTTAACTATTACTTAACGATAGAAGATTGTGGTAATTTTGAACCAGGTAACCCACAACCTTGTGTTGCCAGCTAATATTTCTCACACTGGACTAGGTGAAAAGCACTGCAGAATGAATTCACCAAAAGGTGGCTTCATTTTGGCAGTTTCACGTCTGGCCTAGACACGGAAGAAGAAACCAATTAGTAGCCTCCAACGTGGTGCTCTCCAGGCTCCAGCTAGGATCACAGACAGCTCCCACGGCCCTTCCATCCCCATCATCCGGGGGTGAGGCGGGGGCAGGCATCTGATTGAACAGGATGGGTTGGTCTTTGTCGCCACAGAACTTGCAAGAGCTTTTTGGGACCAGAAAACATACAAGAGGACATTTCGGAATTTTGACTTCTTAGGATGAAGATCAGATTGCAGGGAGGACAAGGTCTTGGTTTCTCAACCCACCCACCCCCTTAAAAACATGTATTCTGGAGAAATTGCCAGAATCATGACCCAACCAGCTTGGAAAGAAGAGGAGGGGGAGCAGCCTCTGGACCTCACAAGATCCGTGGTTGAGTTCTGTTAGCCACTGACGCACTGAATGTGGTGTGTTTCCAGCCACACTGAAGAAGGCCATGGCTGAACCCATAGAAAGAGGGTGTTAAAAGGCAGCCACAGGAACGGGAACCTTCCTGACATGCAGGGAGCTAATCTTGGCAATTAAAAGTGAAGGGGGTTGGTTGGTCCATCAGTCAAGGATCAGGGGCACCAGTTGGTCCATGAGGAACAACCAGGTGCAGCTCCACTCCCAACTAGACCAGCCTGCTTCTTTCCAGAGATATGGAGAATCCTCTTTCTGACAGGATTTCTCTCCTCCTGATTCCTCAGCTTCCTTGTGGGGTGGGGGTGGAGGGAGGGAAGAGACGGAAAAGGGAGAGAAAGAGGTGAGAGAAGAAGCCAGCCAGACCCATGGCTGATTTCCAACCCCCTGTGAAATCAAGCCATGGGCCTCGGCTGAAAGGGAGGAAGAAGGGAGCCAGGATGAGGCAGGGGCAGAGTGAAGGGCTGACCACTTCTCTAGGGCAGGGGTGCCCAAACATTTTGGGCCATGGGCCAGTCACATGGTTCAGTGGGCCAGTCACATGGTTCCTCCCACTGGAAGCAGAAGTAAAATGTGCCTTGCAATCTGTTTTGCAACAGATACGTTTGGCAGCACGATGAGATAGATTTTTAGGCTGCCATTTTCTGTGCTTAAACCAGGGGTGCCAAAACTGTGCCCTATGGGCCGGATCTGGCCCCCAATGCCAATTCATCCGGCCCGTGCTGCCCTCGTCACTCTTATGCTTTTGGGAGTGATGAGGGCAGCACAGGCCAGATGAATAGGCATTGGGGGCTGAATCCGGCCCCCAGGCTGTAGTTTGTTCTAGGGGGATGGTCTCCCTAGGGGTGTAAACCTGAAGCCCCGCTGCCCTCTGGGTGTAGCTGCCGCTCTGCTGTGTTCCGTCTCACAAAATCCACCAGAGGCCCTCTGTGAAACCTGTCGGAAACCTATGGGGAAAAGGCCAGCGCGCGTTGCAAATCCCGGCCACCGACCCTTCCTGCGCTCTCCTGTTTGACGTCTTTTTCGGTGGGTCCCATCCTAGTTCTGCCTCCTCTTTTCTTGGGCCCTTCTCTAGGTGAAGCTCGGCCCGCTGTCTGTGAGGCGGCCCGGACCGAGGAGAACCTTGGCCTCCATCTCTGCCCCATCTCCCTTCATGTCCCACGTCCTTCTCCGTCCCATCGCTCATGTCTTCCTTGAGCCAAAAGGTTGACGGTACTTGGTGCCAAGCAGACATCTGTCGGGATGGGGCATTGCACGATTTCGCTGTAGATGACAGTCTGTATGAACTATCTCCCATAATATGATACAATGCACACGATGCCTCTCAATGTGCACTGAGGAGGACCTTGTGTTGGCAAGAGGAAATGCTCCTGATGTGGCCTGATAGAAATCATCTTTGTTGTTGTTCAGTCGCACAGTCGATTCCGACCCTCTGCGACCCCATGGACCATTGCCCGCCAGGCACTCCTGTTCTCCACCATCCCCCTCAACTCACCTTTTAATTCCTTTTTGTTTTAGATATATTATATTTTTAGCTTTATATGTTATTATATGCTGGTGGTACATCTGACACGAATAAAGAACGATTGCATGGACGAAATGGGCTCCCCTGCGTCTGGTAAGCAACTAGAGACCGAAGGGGGCCGAGGATGCCCTGGGCGTGGTGCGAAATATGAAGTCTTTCCTTTTCTTTCAGGCACTTGAGGAACGAAGGAGAAAATACGTCTCTCTCTTACTCACTCACTCTCTAGTCATCGTGGGATCGCCAGATCCTCCATCATCATCCCAGGCAAGCTTTTATGACCCATCTCACCTTGGAGAGTCCGGGGAGTTCTCTGGCCGACCTCCCCAATGCCTGCGAGCACCAACGGAGACTATCCCGCGTCCTTCTTTAAAAAGATACGCCACGTGTCTTCTTGTCCCTGCTGTCCTCCCAATGCCATGTAAGAGAAAGAAAGAAAGCAAGCACTCAGTCACCAAGGGAACGCCAGTGGTTCCCGATAGCAAAGATGTGGATCCGATCCGATTTGCATTGAGACGGGTCGACTTTGTCCTTCCAGCTGCCACCCACCCGGTGGCCCTTATGGTAAGGATTGCTTGGAAGGACAACGGGCCACGTTGGCTGCAGACCTTCACTTCGGCGCTGGGTCTAGAGTGAGGGGTGGCGAGTGAGGTCCTGGGAGCACGAACTTTTCCTCACTTCCGCCCCCGAGCCATGCGCTGAAACGACAGCTTCCAGGCTGAGGAAGGCTCCTTTCCCAACCCCAACCCCCCACAAACGCCTGTCTTGAGTTGCACCCTCCAAAGCCAAGCCAAGTGACGTCACTAGGTTGGGACTGTCGCAGGAAAGACTGTCAAGTGGCGATTGCCTCCCATAAGTAGTGTGTGGTCGAGCCGAAGCACAGCCGAGCCCAGTGATCAAACTTTCACAGTTTTTCAGAAAGGTGTGGATGCTATGAGGATAGACTACCAGATGTTTTCTCCCCCCCTTCCGAGAGAGATGTGATTCCTCCAAACTACACAGACAAAATGTGTCGCACCAAGACCATTTAAAAACAAAAAGGCTTCCTATGAATACTGCTCTGAATTTTCTTTTTCTTTAATGTTTTTTAAACAGGACAAATCAAACGCTCTTCAATTACCTTTAAGCGAGAGATGAATAATTAGTCTGCCTTAGTATCTCCTAATAGGGCGCTTTGCATATTATTGATTGACTCTTCGCTTGCGCTGTATGATGTGCGGCCAACTATCACTGCGGGAATCATACCTGACAGAGAATCAAAAGTTACAATCCTCCCTACAGAAATATAAAACGATCTTTATCAAGAGGCAATTAACGAGGCTTGTTTGGGTCTTTCTCCCCACCCCCACCCACCCCCAATCCGGCAAATCCTTGTCAGAACAGGGTCGTCAAGCTCCTACATGGCAAACCTTTGCTCCGGAACAATTAATACCTGTTCTCCTTAACCACAGTCAGTAACAACTGCGGACGATGCCGTTTGAGGTCTGCACGCAGTGCTGAAAAGCAAAGGGAGCAAGCAAGAGAGCAGAAAAGTGTGTTGCAGAATATGCAAAAATTGTATCCTGCAAGGTAAAGTACCTGTATAATAAGTCTGATCTCAGTTACCTTCTTGACTGACCAACGGGTTCCTTTTCTCTAGGACTGAGTGCCAACGGCCTCTCTTGTTCTTGACCTTGACTCACCTCAGCCCTGACTTGCCCTCCTTGTTGACCAGAAGGAAACTTAAGTCTCTGTTTTCTTCCAAGCTCTATGTTTTAAACGGCCTCTTTGCCATGGATTTCACTAAACATTGCTCCCCATTCCATCTAAAGAAAAGGAGAACTGGGGAATATAGGTGAAGGTCCTGCGATGGAAGTGCAGCAAAGAGTTAGCAGATACTTACCCACCTAACCAAAACTTATAGAAAGAAACTAATTTCAAGACGGGAGGGGAGGGGGGAAGAGACATGCAGACATGCTCGCTCACACTCAGTTGTTGAGAACCCTCCTGGCTAATTTTCTCTGGGAATGCTGGCAGAGTTGCCTGCCTGCCTTTCAACCAGGCACTGGTACCTTTTGTAACAGCCTTGCCTTGGGAGGACTCGACGGCTGACCTGCAGAGGGCAATCGTTGGACACAAATGATAACAAAGGCAGCCGGGGAGATTCGGCTCAGGCACGTGGCTGTGACCCAGGACTGCTGCGTAGGTAGGCAGGCAGTGCTTAATTAATGGATATTGAAACAAAAGATTGTGGGGCGAGGAGGGGTGTGTGTTTGTCTTTAGGCTTCATTTTCAAAGGCTAATCTAATTCATAACCGTTAGATTTGTTCTAAAAAGATTAACCCAAACTTTCAAGAGACACGTCCAGTCAACTGTAGAATTATCCCAAACACTTAATTGTTGATTGGAACGTTTAAAGTCAGGCATTTGGAGACTCCTCCTCCCTCCTTTCTCTCCCCCCTTTCAGTTCTCTGCTAATCAAATGGGGCCAAGTGGAAACTGGCAAGAATCTTAATTGCCTCAGCATTGACAAGAGAAGCGTGCAGTCGATATAGGAGGAGAAGAAGGTGGTTCCCTCCCCTAGAAAGAAAGAAAGAAAGAAAAGAAAAGAAAGAAAGAAGTGAAACATGTTTCATTTCTTGAAGTAAATTTGCAATATTCTCAGTCTCCGGCTGTTATATTGGCTTGCATTCCCGTTTCAGCACCATGAACGTGGACAGCGATCTGTTTATTTGCTTGACGTTTTGCTTTCACTTCTCCCTTTGTGGTCCTGTTCCAGGAAATGTGTCCACACGAAAATATATTTCCACCATTTGTTTAAAATAAAACTAAACCACCCTGATTATTTTGTCTAGGGCTGTGAAAGTGTTACCCGCCCCCCAATTAATAGCATGTTTATTTAAAGAAAGGATTGGGGGGGGGCAGTATTGTGTGGTTGTGTGTTCTTCCTCATTTTTTCTGCATCTTTTACATTTAGACAATTAGCCAGAACAGATAAAAAGCTGCAAACAAATGTGGTGACTTGGAGTTGGCAGAAGGAGTGGATGTAGCCTTAAACATTCATACAGGCGTGCACACAGAGAGACTATTCCCCTCCTCCTTCTTTCTGAGTCGCAAGAAGGGGTGGGTGGGAAACCCGTATTTAATCAGTCTGTGTCCAAATTTCACAGACAGAAAATGTCTTTTTCAAAAATCATTCCCAGCGGGAGGCGGAAAAAAATGTCCAAAGGTTTGCTGGCATTAAACCGACTTTGTGTCACTCCTGATGATATTAGCAAGCTATGAGATTTTAGAGACATCATCTGGATATACTTTGATCATAAATGAGACAGTACAGATTTACCCCACCCCCTTCCCAAGGATAGAGGAAAGGTGCCTTACTCTCTCAAAATATCTTGAAACAAGCATATGTTCAGACATACATATATCTAAAATGTAAGCTCTGGGAATTGCTACTAGTTCTGTTCAAGACCATTATGCGCGCGTGCGCACATATAAACACACACACACACTAAACGGTTCTGCTCAACACATGTTTGTTATCAGAGGGAAAGCCTGGAAACAGAGAGCCATTATTTTAGCTGCTTTCAGGAACTACATGTTGAGCCGTCCTACCACCCAGCGTCGGTGCGTTCCCAAAAGGGAAGTCATGAATAAGAACCTTATGAAGTCTGCACGTCAGATCTTCTTCAATTAGTCCACCATTAGTATCTTTGGGGATCCGGGGCTTGATGGCTTAGCAGCTGCTTGGGTAAACTGTATGTGATGGCCATCCCCAATTAAGCTCTGCTCGGGATGAACTCGGCAAGACCAACCTTTCCTGAGCTGTCAGTGAATCCCGTTTTTCCGTATTTTAACGTTTGTGTGTAGTGGCAGGCGACAGATGGTGTAGATCAGATCGATTTGATTGCATTAGGCGGTTTTTTTCTCTCTCCTCTCTCTCTCCCTTTCTCCCTCTCTTCCCCCCTTCTCCCTCTCCGTCTCTCTCCCTCTCTCTCTCCCTCCGCCTCCCTCCCACCTCCATCATCACTTCTTTTCTGGAAGCCCGCAGCATCTGAAAGGCGATCGCCGGGGAGTTGCAGCGCACCAGCAGCCTCCGCTGAGGTGGGGAAGCAGCGAAGCACACAATGCCAGCCAGAGGCGCCGAGGTCTCTTTCCCAGGGCTTGTTAACACTATAATCCGGCACCAGGGGGGAAAGAGGAGAAGAAAAGCAGCTTTCTGCTGCCCAGAGCCTATTTCCCTGCTCATCAGACGCCTCCCTGGGTTTTACACACAGTTGGAGTTCGGCTTGAAACCGGGATTTAAAGGGTAAGCCCTTCAGTTAGAGGTGGATTTCTGGGAGCTGCATGGGGAGGAAGTGGCAAGGAGTGACTCTCGGCTCTGGACAAGGAGGCGACACTTTAATCAAGACAAATATTTCTTTGATTGACCACCCCACCCCACCCCACACGCATTTCCATCTTTATCCTGTCTGGTCCACAATTCCTATAAGTCAAGTGCTTGGCTTAGATTTGTAGTATTGTACTGTATTTCTTTTCCTGGTGGCTATTCCCTCCACTGCTTGAAAGCTTGTCCTGTTTCTAATTTTTATTTTTATTTTTGTTTATTTGGTTGGTTTGGGATTGGAGAATCCCCCCTTTTTTTCCTTATCCTCCCCCCCCCTCCAAAAACCGGCATAGAGAAATACTTTATAAATTAAGCGGAGCCTCGCTTGTCTATTATTACGGGCAGTGGGTTTTGGAAGGGCTCCGTCCTTCGAGTTATTACGGTAGGTAGGGAGGAAGATTCTAATCAACATGGCTTTCGATGAACAAAGGTAGTTAATGCTGATGCTGAGCGTAGCTCCGGGCACCACATGCTTGGGGGGGGGGGAGGCGGAGGGGTGTTGAAGGAGCAACAAAGCAGCAGAGATGGCACCAGGGTTCGTTCCTGGGATGGAGTAGGGAGGTGGTGTGTGTGTGTGTGTGTGTGTGTGTGTGTGTGTGTGTGTGTGTGTGTGTGTGTGTGTGTGTGTGTGTGTTGCCAGTGTGCAAGTGTGTGTGTGTGTGAGAGAGAGAGAGAGAGAGAGAGTAAGAGAGCGGGGAAGGGTGGAGTGGGGTGGAGATAGAGCGACAGTTTAAGGAGGTTTGAATGGAATATGCGCCCAGAGGCGAGCGGTCTGGTCGGATCTCGTGTTTCTCGTAAGTCCGCCCGCCCTAGTGGGAAGATCTCTCGCCAATGGGCTCGGCTTGCCATGGCGGAGGCAGGCTCAGGTCTCCTGCCGCAGCTCCTCTCGCTGGCGCGGCAGCCAGGAGAGGAGGGGTCGCTCTCCGACCGCGGAGCTGTCCATCCACGCCGGTGCTGAACTGCCTTCGCCCATTCAGCACTGCATTAACTGGCGAGCGGCGGCGAACAGCAACTTTGGAAAGGGACGCTGATGCTCAGGGGCGAGTTTCGCAGCCTATGGCTTGTGGGGCGTGGAATGGTCAGCGCGGGGTCCCTAGCCTTGTGTGTTTGCATCTTCCCGTCACTGAGCGTGCAAAAAGTTTGGTTGTGTCGGCGCCCCTATGAGACGTTTCTGAGGAGACAGATCGTCTCGGGCGCAGCTTGTACAGTATTTGCACATCGGTGGCGGGTTGACTTTTCTCAAGCGGCTTTTTTGGGGCTGAAAGTTCAAGAGGAGGACACGCGCCTCCGGCTTTTCTTCTCCCTGCCTCGGCTCCTTGCACACAGAGTGTATCAGTTTTCAGCTCCGGGTCGAAAAAGCAAGGGAGTTTGTGGTTTGTGTGTGTGTGTTTATCTCTCCTACTTACTATTTTACACCTATAGGTTTGTGACACAGTCAGTGTCTTCGCCGGAAGGGCGAGAGGGTTGAGAAATGTGTCTGGAAACGGGACAAAAACACCGACGAATGCCTTGTTCTTGCTGAGGTTATTGTCATTGTTAAATGATTGTCCGTGAGATGCCAGTGGTTCATGGCTCCATGTCTGCCGGCGTGTATGCTTTTAGTTATTTTTCTGATGAGGCCAGAGGGTCCAGGCACATTTGAGAAGTCAGGATCCTTTGCAGTCTGTAGTCCTTGGCAATGATTTTCATGAGCTGATCTCGAGGCAGAAGCAGGGATTTGGCAAGAATAATCGCGACGGTCCCTGGCAATCTGATCGACCAACTGGTCAAGTTAGAGCGCGTTGGTTAGGCAGGGCGCGTTACAATGAGTTGTGGAGGAGGATCGAGCGCAGCCCCCACACCAAGCCTTTGTATTTGAGAGCCAGGGCGCCATCGGAGCAGCCCAAACTTGCGGCTCGCTGGGACTTCCCCCTTCCTCCCCTCGTTTACAGGAGAACCAAAATCCGCCTTTCCGACAAGAGCAACCGCTGTGGGTTGTGCCCAACAAAGACCTCCGGGGTTTTGACCGTGGAAGGGTCCCCCTGTGTTTTGGATGGCCCGCGTTGCAGCGGGAAGAAAAGTTTGGGAAACAGAAGAAAGCAGGGAAATGGGGAGCGATCTTTGCCTAGAAGATGGGGCAGGGAGGGAGAAAAGGGAGAGTTGTGAGGGCGGCGGCGGCGGCGCGGGGTGGTGGTGGTTCGCCTAAGCGCTCACTTTGGAGGCACGCTGGCCAGACGGGAAGGCGCAGACAGTTGCCTTAGGAGGTGGCATCACGCGTTTATCAGGCGATCGGGTGGGGGTGGGGGACGCGCTGCCTTTAAACGGAAACGTCGAGCGCTCGCCGCAGTTCTTCGCGGGGCACGTGGGACAGGGAGGGAAAGGAGAGTGCCTCACCCTCCCTTTGACGCCACCCGGCTCGCGAGGACCGCTTCGCCTCGGGTTAGACTGCTTTGGAGCGAGGGGGCCCCCCGAGAGCTCCGAGAGCGCTCGCGTTTCCCCCTCGACAGCGCCAGGGATGCCTTTTCGCAGGGGGCGGCGAGGGCGGCGGGCGTTTGTTTTTGAACCGCTAGCTGGGAGCTCTCAAAAAAAGGGGGGGGGCGCTGAAACCCTCCCGGGCGTGCCTCGTTTCCTCTACCAGATCCCCAACCCTTCCTCTCCCCCCCCCCATCTCTCCCCCCCCCCCCCCAAGCAAACGGCTTGCGAAGATGTGTCTGCTTAACTGTGCCTCTCTTCAACAGAAATCGCCTCGGCTACCGCGTGGAAAGACCAAGCGCTGTAGGCAGCCCCTGGGAGAAAGTGGCACGATGGATGGACGGACGGACGGACGGAGGGAGAGAGAGGGACGGATGGACGGATGGGCTGGCAAGCGAACCCAGAAGAAATCTGGAGCTGGCCAGGTACGCCGAATGGACGGGAGAAGTGGATGGGGGGACGGAGAAGCGAAGGGAACATGAATGCGTGTGTGTGTGGGGGGGGGGAGGTATGCAGATGTCTGCATGCGTGGAGCAGCTTTGCATGCAGATGATGCCTCCCTGCGCGATCACCTAAGAATGCGGTGGGCACCGATAGTCTAACGCGGGTCCACCTTAACGCCCAGATCGTGTGGCCCTGCCTCCCAGTGTCTGCATGATTATTATTTTTGTGGGTAGGGGGGAGGCGGCTTGGTTGTCAAATTTAGCCCCGTGCGTTTGCAGGAAGGGTTCTCCGTGTTGGAGGCTGGGCATCGCCTAGGTGGGCCCCATAGACTAGACTCGTGTGCACGTGTCGTGTGTGAATCCGTGTTAAGGGAGCCGCGCCGTGTGGGGGGGGGCTTGGGGCGGCGGGGGCTTCGCTTCGTCAGCCCCCTTGGGCTTCAGCCTCCTCTGCCTCGCCAGTGGCTTTCTCAGGGCCGCCCCGCGGACTCCCCCCCCCCCCCCAAGCTCACTCCTTTGACGGCAGCCTCTTCTCCTTTGCCTCGCCAGGCCCTTTGGAGTCCAGCATCCCCGCCTGGATTTGAGATCGCGGCTCAGCGGCGCCTCTGGCTTGGATTCTCCTCCTCTTCCTCCTCCTCCCTGTCGCCTGGCCCGCGGGACGTACAGTTGTGGATTTATTGTCTCGGGTGCATGTGGACGCCAACATCCTCGCAGCCTCCATCGCCAGCATCGCCGCCAACATCAGCACCACCACCGGCAGCAGTTTTCTGGCTCTCTTCGGTGACGGGTATTCTTGGGTGGATAATACGGATTACGTTGTTATTGCTTAAGAATACGCGTAGTCGAGGAGAGTATTTGCGGCAGGAGGGAGAGGGGGCCGCGATCGCCCTCCCACCCACCCACCCACCCCGGTTGACTCCTTACAGGGCTCTAGTTGCCAAGGTAGCGCATCCTTCTTTTAATGTTAATGTGTGTCTTCCGATTGTATTGCTCTTGGCCTTCTCTTTGGTTACCTTGCCATGTCCGGATTCGTGCACGCCTTCTCCTCACTTCACCCCCATCAATCGGGGCGGGGTTGCCTCCTTCCTCTCCCTCCCCTCCCCCTCCCCCCCACTCCCTCCCTCCAGTCCTTCGATAGGGGAGAAGTCCTGTCCTCGGTCTGGGCTTGGCTCCAGGCAGTGTAGGGCTTCTCGCTGGATGCGGATTGGCTGCCTTTTGAGTAAAACGCCTGAGCCGGGCGCGCGATCTAGCGCGATCCAGAGGTGGAGGGGGGAGAGAAGGATCCTGATCCTCCATAAGCGACAGGGTGGATGGAATCGGGGCCGAGGAAATGGGGTGAGGAGGAGAAAGGGGGATACTTTAATCGGAGTGAGCGGACCTTGAAGAGTGAAAGGGTGTGATTTGGGGTATGCGGCCCGAAGGTGTCCAGTGGAGCAGATCTTGGTGAGGACTGGCGGATTGGCGCTTCAAGTGTTACCCGTACATTTGTAGCGTAAGCTAAAAGCATTTTTCCAACTCCGCTTTGCTGTTTTCCCTCTTTGGATACCAGATCCGCGTTCGATGGAATGAAGCAAAACTTGGAAGCTTGGATCAATGCTTGCCTTTTTCGTTCTCTCTCTCTCTCTCTCTCTCTCCACTTCCAATTATTTCGCCTTTCCATTTCAACTCTTTGTTAAATCCCTTCTCCCGGCTTGTCCTTGGCCAACAACTTCTATTCTCTCTGGCCTTGGGCTTAAAACACATTTAGCCCGGAATAAATCCTATTGACTAATGAGATATACAGCCCAATTTTAGGCATATTTACTGAGAAGCATACCCTACGGTTTATTACAACACTTTCAAGTAATAAATTGTGCTTAGAATGGAAGCATTCGTAGTCCCTAATTATTTCATACTGGATGGCAGCCAGGATGACTGGTGGCTAGTTTAAGTCCGCCATCCTTCTTACACACTCCTACTTAACTGAATGTCTGAACAGACACCGGAGAGGGCTGTGTGGTTGAGCATGTTTTCCTGTCTATTGAATTTGCCCCAAAAGGCATCTTCAGCAATTCTCTTCTGCCTATACCTGGCGGTGGCCTTAGAAGAGCAAGCAGTGGCAGGTGGGGACAGGCAAGAAGAGATTGAAGCCATTGGATACTGTATTTTGTCTTTGTTCAAACATTTACCAACTTTCGGAATGAGTTGCAGCTGTTGCAGAAAGCAGGTTGCCCAGTATTGTCTCTCAAAGTTGTAGAGAGGGAGAGAAAATCACCCCACAGGCCTGAATATCAACATTTCAGAGGCTTGGGGAACACTCTCCTGAGGCTTATTGTCCACAGACTAGCTTCTAAAGACTTTCCAATCTAGATCAAAGCTTTCTGAGGCCATCCAGATCATAAGTAAAAGCTTAATGGACCCTTTTATCTCCATTCTAGCTTCCCTCCCTCCATCTCCCCAACCTCTGGCCATCATCACTGTTGGCAAACCGGACTCAGAACTTCTTTCCATGGCACAGCTGGTTCCAAGCCAATCCCATTGGCATTGGCACAAAGATCGGTGCCCTCCTTCCCTCTGAAATCCAGGGAACTAATAAAATTTCAGGGGGAATTGCTTGGCTATTGCACAGGAAACGTAGCCCAGAGTTTGAAGGAGCATTAAAGAAGGCTGCAATCCTTTAATACGCTAGCCTGACATGCATAAGCCTTTTCTTATTTGTGACACATTTGTGTATAGGGCACTTGTTTGGTTAGATATGTCTTTCTTGAGTTCAATAAGGAGCAACTATTTGAACTGTTACTTATACTATTATTTTACAAAGTTAGCCTAAAATAAGATCAAGCAATGCAAGAGAGACAGACAATAGCATGAATAAAAAGGATGCTTCTTTCCAAACCTTTTCGGTCCTCATAAGGTTTTCTTTTAAGCAACTCTAATCTTCAGATTCCTTTTGCATTTTAAAAATTAAATACAATGATCTGTTTTATGATTACTGAACCTACACTGCTTTATATACTTATCTATAGAAAACCTTTGACTTTAGAACAGACTTATTTTTTTAAAAAAAATCTTTCCTTTTTAAAAAAGGAGAAGAAAGTAAGTAACTTGATGGAATTCTGTCATCTTTTTTGTGCTGGACAATAAACAAAGCTCCTTTCCAAGGCGAACCTTCTTGATCTGTTGGTGTTGGTTGAGATTTATCATCAAGATTACCTCACAATGTACTTGGCGTCTCATAGAGTTAACATCAGCCACAAAGAAGGTACATGCCTGAATTCTCTCTGGTAAAGAAGCGGAAAGGAAGGGTAGGTGGATCGAGAGGAAAGTTGTAAGCTTTGGTTTTGCTATAGTGAATGACAAAAAACAAACAAACAAAAACACCACCCAACAACAACAACCCAAAACCCTGTGTTCCATTTTAATGGCGTTCTCCTGTGCCCCTACGTTTCCTTTTGGCTGTATTGCATTAGAACTGTGGGGAAATAGGCAATACACCAAGATATTCCCCGGTATTTTTGGTTGCTCAATTAAAGAAGGGGCGAGAGAGAATAAAGAGTCTGGGCGCTTTTAGGATAGCCTTGTTGTTCCAGTTTTAAAGAAGAACATAAACCTTAAAAAATTGTAGGATCCGATCCGTTAAAATTCAGGCGCTCGGGAAATGATTAGGTAAAATTCAGTGCAGTGCGCGCTCGAATTCTAAAGAAAAATAAAAGTGAGAGCGTTCGAACGTTCGATGTTACCCACAGAACGTTGGAGCCACCGAACGTTCCAGTAGAGAATGCGGAGGAAGGGGGAGGGGCCATGTGTTGAGCAGGCCTCCAGTTCGTGGTGGGGCGGTCTGATTTAATGACCCCCAATTTGGCAGTCCTCTTGCTACTAAAAGATGCCTTTTTAATTGCCTGGATGGAGTGTTTCTAAATCTTGTGAGTGCCCATGTTCTCGCTATATTGATTTTCTATCTTAACTGAATGATAACCCGTCTTTCTACCCTGAGGTGTGGAACGGGATGACGTGTTCAAAAACGCAATTGAAACATCCGATAGGGATTTTAAATTCGAACAGCAGCCCATCACAGGGCATCAGAGAAAGTGAGGGAGATCACACCTAAAACTGACCGGGTGAGGGTGAGGGTTGAGAGAGAGAGAATATTTTCTAAAACATGGGTCCCCTATGCGTAGTAAGGTGAGAAAAAAAAAAAAAAAGGAAAATGAATATTTATGAGAAATAAATAAATAAATAAATAAATAAATACATACATACATACATACATACATACATACATACATACATACATAAACGAAAATAAATAAATAAATAAATTCTATGTTTTGTGCTGCAGTTACTGAGATGGCTTCAGAGGAGGTCTTCATTAGTTATCCTTCTTAAAAGAAGCATGGACAACAGAGAGGAGAATGTATGGTGGCTCTAAAGACCCTAGAGCAGTGATGATGAACCTTGGCACTCCAGGTGTTCTTGGGCTTCAATTCCCAGAAACCCAAGTTTCTGTGAACCCACCAGAATGGGTTTACTGTGCGTATGCAGTGGATTCACAAAGACTTGGACTTCTGGGAATTGAAGTCCAAGAACACCTGGAGTGACAAGGTTCACCATCATGGCCCTAGAGTACCCTCCTTAGGCTTCAGATTTTGAGCAATTATTTACTTCTATCTATGCAACTACCTCATGGCAGAAGTTATTGTGTGAGCTGATGAACAAGTATAATTTGCTAGAGCTTTCTCTCATTATTCGCAAGTAAACGTTGTGTCCTTCGGTCAGTCACAGTGGGGAGAACAGTGATATATTTGTTTTCTTTTCCCAGAGATTAAAAATCTTAATTATTGTGGGTCTGAATCCAAGGGATAGTCCCAACTACAGTAGAACCATTCACTCAATGAGATTTATGTTAGTATTGGCACAATAGTTAATTCAGCAATTTGAATTGGGATAGGACGGTCTACCACCAGGATTCTGGCCCTAGCCATTAGTAGAGAGAGTTTTTAAAAGCCTTAGATTGGACTCCTGTATGTATTGATCTGATAAGAAGCCCCTGGGAATTCAGTCAGATTGTTCAGTAGAGACGTGAAGGATTATACAGTTGGGCACAATTCAGGGATGTGGCTATTAAATTAAAATGGCTGTGAGTCACTTCCTTGTGATATTATTCCTGCATTAAAGTAACCTGTACGGGGAAGGGGCAGAGAAGGCATGTATGATGTCATAACCAAAGTGTTGTGCTAGTGCCTATTTTATTGTATGTGCACAATTTTTCAGCAATGTATAAAATTATAATAATGGATAAAATGGAATCCATCCATCCACACAAACATTAAAGATAGCTAGTGGTGTAGCTAAGTATTTTAAGAGCCTGGATTAAATGGTGTTGTGAGGAACAGTTTGGAGATCCTCCTGCAGTTGTGATATGTGAAGTGGACTTCTGAAGCAAAGTCCTACTTTAATGGCACCACTGGGGGCAGCATAGTTCTGGTTAATAAATGCTGAGATTAACAAGAGTTTACTCCTAATTTCTTTTCTGAGATTTCCCAGTGGCCTCTGATTTGCTGCTGGTGGAGACAAAGTACTGAGCTAAAAGAGCCTTTGGCAATTTATGTATTCATGATTTAATTAAAATGTTTGTATTTCACTTCAGTTGCAAAGCTCCATGAGGCACTTAATAAATATGGAAGTCTAATATTACAATGAACATTAAAATATTGACAGATACCTATATAATTGACTAGAATCCTGTTGGGTACTTACAACAGTGTAGCAGAAAATTACCACTGATTAACAAGTTACTATTTGCATTCCTAGTCACATACCATGTTGTGTGGCTGCCGCACAAGCAGAAATGTGAGTGGCAAATTATTAGTAAAGGTAAAGGTTTCCCTTGCTTGAAAGCCAGTCATATCCAACTCTAGGGTTCAGTGCTCATTTATGTTTCAAAGCTGAAGAGCCAGCGCTGTCTGCTTCTGCAGATGTTTCCGTGGTCATGTGGCAGGCATGACTAGACACCGGAGCACATGGAATGCTGTTTACCTTCCCATCAAAGTGTTCCCTGTTTATCTACTTGCAATGTCTTGCTTTCGAACAGCTAGGTTGACAGCTGGGAGCTCATTCCGTCCTGCAATACTCGGGAATCAAACTGCTGACCTCCCACCTTCCAGTCAGCATTGTAGCCACTTATTAATGAGCAGCAATTCACCACCACAATGTATGTAATCACACTTAATACTGCAATTTATCTCCAGTAGGATTCTGGTAATTGTTGTCATGATGGATATAACACCTCCTTCCTCTGCCTGGTGGCCTCCAGACGTATTGTAGTATTACTCCCATTAACCCCAGCCAAAATGGCTAATGCTGGGGATTTTACTCCAACGCCTCTAGAGGGCATGAAGTTGGAGAATACTAATCTGTTACTACTGTATTTTTATTAATAGAGTAGACACCTTGGGTTAGGGGACCCAATTTTGTCCAATGGAGCTTATTTATTAAACTCTTGGTACCTCAATATTATTGCGATTATTATGTACTATTGAGATACCTAGCATTTTATAAATAAGCTTCAGAAGACAAAGTTGTGTCCCTGAACCCAAGGTGTCTAATCCTGAACAACACGAGAAAGAATGTGAAGGGAGAAAGAAAAATCTCACAAAAGACAGACATGAGCAAACATATTTTAGTCAGTTAGGTTACAGTGAAAATCTATTGCTTGCGTCAATTGTCCTACTCTGCCTAATGGTAGGGCCAGCCTTTGGAGGTGGCTCAGGAGTGTCCTGGTTCATTTCCACTATGATAGAAGAAGCAACCCACACTAAAGAACTGGGTTAAAGTGTCTAGCCTTTTTAAAAAAATACCCATTCATTCATACACCCAATGGAGGACAGCCTAAACTGCATCCCATAATTTAAAAAGTGGTCCTTCACTCTATTTCCCTTTAATTCTTCTCCAGATTCATGTAGTCAAATCAAAGCCACTAATTTCTTAAACTATGTTCTTAGCTTAATAATGCTTTATTAAAGAATTATTAAAGCATTCTCCTTTATTAAGAAGAAATAATTTCTTAAATTCCACTTTGCCAATTTAAGAAAAGCTATTGAAGAAAACTTAATTTTTATGTTTGGAGATAAGCCACTCTTTGCATTAGGTATCTTATGATGACTTTGCTAGATTTTATTGTTTTCCCTTTGTCTTTATTTAATGTTTCCTGTAATGAAAATCACTGGAAAGCTCTAAAGTTTTGAAAAAAGAAATTAAAATTACCCTTTTAAAATTTTAAAAGGAACATTCTAGTTGTTAATCTTGTTCTGTAATCGATAGTTTGCCTATTTAGAAGTAAGGCTGGTGCAGTTCAAAGAGGTGTACTGTACTGTCAAGTGAAGTGTATATGGGATTGCAACTTTGCTGGTGAGTCAGTGTACAACAGGTGTACACAGGATTTGGAACATCCAGATTTGCATTAGAAAAAGCTAGCAGACAATCTTTGTTCAGCCAAGAGTTCAATCCTGAATTTCCATTTCATTGCAAATGAGAGAATGGAACGGATGAGTGGATACAGACTCTCTGCTTTGTGATGTGGATGTGGATTTATTTTCTTATTTGTATTTATACTGATGTGGCAATGGATTGTTCGAGAGTTAGATTGTTTTGGTTATTAGTATAAACATTTAGGCAAATCCGGGTTTTTTTTCCTCCTATGGTCTTTTTGTTTAATTTGGTTATCTGGTAGATTTTGGGGGGAAGGGGCTGAATAATGCCTTAACGATAGCAGCTGATGCATTTTTAATGCCTCTACTCTTTGTAGTCTTCATCATTGTCTAAATTAACATTTTGATGACTGTGGGTTTCTATTCCACTTTGCTGTGTTGTGGGGCTAATAATAGCAGACATATATGGCCTGCTCAGAGAAATATATAATGTTGAGAAATGCTAGCCGTTGCAGAAGTAGCTAGAATTACACTCCCAGTGGCCTTGTATGACATATACCCCTAGTAAGTAGCTGAACGGCTCCTGAGAGCTGCAAGCTAGATACAATATTGAGAGTCTGGTATGGCTGCCTGAATCGCAAGGAATCAGAACACCAGAATTATTTCTTTGTACTTTATTTTCAAACGCAAGAGGCATCCATAGGTGGAGAGATCTCTCTTTCACCACAGGAGCGAAGAGTGTCGGGGGTGTTGTTGTTGTTGTTGTGTCAGGCAGTGTGAGAAGACAACATCCTAAATGTAAGTGGCCCTAGAGTTTCAATGGGAACATTAATTCATTGTGTAACTTCAATTTTTGTTTAAAATGAGAAGTACTCAATGCTTAATACATATTTCTGTATGTTTACACAGAACTGGAGGATGGGATTAAGTGAGATGGCATTTTCCTTACAGTTGCAAAAGGAAAATGACTAGAAATGGGTGTTTGAAATGGAAGTTTGAAGAGATCCACAATATTCCACAAGGAGGTCAAGAAATTGTAGCCCTTCACTAAATCTCTTAGTATCCATCAAAATATGGAAGCAACACATTCCCTTCCCCACACTAAAGTGGAATTTCCCACATACTTATGCATGTGTGTGCGTCATATGCATGTCCATCCACACAACTCTGTTCTGCTTGTTTACCCACTTCCAAAAAGCAGCCTAGATTATGACTGCTCTGTATTTTTTAAAGTTGCTTAAATGTCTTTTACACTGCTTAAAAAAAAAATCAGATCAAATTTTATCCTTTCCTGTCCTGAAATCTTCAGGTATAGGAAGAAAGCAAGGCATATGTTGGAGAACATTATTCAGACCATAACAGGCAGAAGGGGAAACCAACATGATCCACACTGGGGCGTGCTAGTAAGCAAAACAGACATTTAATTTAACCTGTGCATTTCCCATACTGTATAGTACAATAGAATAAACCCCTTCCTTTCTCCTCGGAACATCAAACACTCTGAATAGACACAATTATCTTTCCGTGCTTCAATTAAAGCGTTTGGTTGTTTCACCATCTGGAAAACAGCATTTATATTTCCCCCTTTTGCATGGTTTTCACTTAGGCTTAGGTTGGTATATAGCTTGTAAAGGGAATTTGGGTGGGACAGTGTAGCTGACCCATTTGTTTCAAGGATGTGAAGGGATTTGAACCCCAGTTCTCCCTCAGTTCACTCTCCGCTGGACAAGCTTTCCCTAAAGGAAATATTCTGAATAAAATTGCAGATGGAGTCTTGGATTTGCATACCTGCCGTAATCCTGTAGACGTCAGTTGGTTTAGATTAATGTAAACAGGCTATGAATCATCCCTTGAAAGACGTGATTAATGAAGGAAGGCCCTGTTTTGCAACTGCAGGTTGGTGATAAAAGAAAGGTTTGGCTCCATGTATAGTATTTCCAAACAGATATATATTAAATCATTGCAATGTTCCCTTAGAGTTTAGTCAGAAAATCATGCTTTCCTTCAAAAGTGTATAGTCCAGGTTCTTATTTTTAGATACAGCACAATATTTCATTATCATCTTGATTAATCAAAATAAGGCATAAATATATAAAGCTTTCTCTGTAAAGATTGGTTTTCAAGCATATGCATAAAAAGCCCAGCATTTCATACAGAGCATTGACATAAATTTGAAACTGAGCAGTAATTTGTACAACAATTATGAAGGTTCATAATAATGATAGCTTCTTTTTACATTGTTGCATTTATATAATGATATGTGTTTGAGCACAACTATGATGCATTTTCTGTTTTGGGGTTTGGTTTGCTTGTTTGCAACCTTTAAAAATACATAAATTTCAAAGATGATGTAAATGGCCCTTTGGTGTTGAAGCAGAAAATGTAAAATGTTTTGAAGGCTACTTTGATATGTGTATATGTGTGCCATTATATCACCTCCATACATAGCTGAATAGTGCCATTTGTTCTTAAAATTTGCAAGATTACGCTTAATAATTTTTTAAAACTCATGGCTTTTCGGATGTGATGCACATAAACAAGAAGCATGTAGCATTATAGATTGCTCTCAATGCTTAGTTTTGCCATAATACTTAATGCACTCTTCCATGTGATTTCCACCTTTAGGAAGCCTAAATACTACTATTTCTAATCAGTTTAAGTACTATTTCTAATCAATTTAAGTAGGCTTGCCAAAATTTAAATATTTGGAATATTTAAATTTTGGCAAGCCTACTTAAATTAAACAGCTGTAAAAGGAAACAATTGAGTAGGAAATATTTGCACCAGGAAATATGTGTCAATAGAAAAAGGAGATCCAGTTTACAGCACAATCCTTTCTGGATAGGTCTTTTCAGAGTAATAAGGGCTACCTCTGCTAATACGTATTTACAGAATCTGGCTTTTGGGTTTTAGCTCTACTCTTCAGTACATCTGTATCTCAACAAAATCTGAAATAGCGTTTTTAGTTAGTTGGCCCAATGAATGTCAATGGAAGAAAACTATTTCTAGTCCCATTTGACTTTTAACTGAGCAGCTGCGTTATTCTCTGTTTTGAACAAGATTCTGAGATTTAAGCTGTGATTTTGCAACCTTGGTTCAAGCACAGTCGTCACTGTCCTCAGCAAAGGCTGAGAGATCAAACTTTAATTGCTAGTCAATAGCCTCCCTTATACATGTTCCAAGTGCAAATGTGTCATAAACAACAGCTTGTATATGCAGTTCAGCAATACTACTTGGAACTGAGACAGTGTACTGTATTCCTTAGAGGCCAGTCCAGCTTTCCTTTTACCTCTAATAGCCTTCTCCTCCAATTTCAAAGTGGATTTCAGTTTGCACCAAATGTTCAGATACTATATGGAACCCTCTCCTGTAATAAATTTTCACTGTCCCAATACTGACAAAGACGTAGAACCTCTTATTTGGGGAAGGAAGAGCAACTATCTCCATATATTGTTTGCTTTCGCTTTTATTTTTCTTGTTGCTTTTCCGTGCGCCCCTAGAACAGACACCACAACATTATCTGCCTGTTTTTAAAAATCCATAAAATGAACACTCATTAATCCACACGTTTGTGTGTTTAAGGCTGCAATAAGAATAGTTATAGTTATTAGTTATAACTATCGATTACAATTGTGTACAATAATCATTTGGTGCAAATCCCAGTAATTTAAAGGGCTGTATTTCAGACTAAGGATACATAGATGAAATGGGGTTGCAAAAGGCTTAATTTCAGAAAAACCAACCTTTTGTTTATTTCATTTCCAGAACCTTTCTGTTGCAGTGAAATGCTTGTGCCTGATTGTTCTAATATAGCAATCCTTCTTCAATTCTGCCACCAGTGAATTAAAGATAAGAAACATTCCAAGATACTTTGAGAATTAAAATGTTAAATATGACATTCCAGACAGCATTCTGTTACCATGTTTGAAGACTATGGGGATAAATTTAAATCTAAATTGTGGTAGGACTACTATTCTCCACAGGTTGAAAATCTAATATTCCAAAATTCAGTGCGGATGGTGTAGAAGAGATGTCCAAAATTTCATCTAATTTCAGATAGATTGTCACCATGGCTGCCTACAGTGAATATTCAACTTGAGTTTTGTTTCATTTCCAAGCCTAATTCAAAGTGCTGATTATATGAATGCAAATGAAACTGCCTATATACTGCCCCATCATGCTAAAACACTCTCTGGGCAGTTTACAAGATAATTATGCAAACTACAATTTGGCCCCAACAAGCTAGGCACCTATTTTACTAATCTCAGAAGGATGGAAGCCTGAGTTAACCTTGGCCCATGGAGGTCAAATTCAGATCATGAGATGAGTTTTGACTGCAGCACTTTGTTTTAACCACAGGGGCTCCAATGCTTTATATAAGTCATGTGCAGCTGAGTTGAGGCTAGTTGAAGAGTCGTATGAACCCAAATAGGCACGTTCCAATTTTAAGAATTTTGAGCAGTTCCTTTTTTGTGGTTTTACCACTCTCACATGAACTAATGGAAATATATCAAGAGAGGCTTCTAGGTGGCCACTCCTATGCTGTGAAACTCATTTCCACGGGACACTATATCAGCACTCTCCTGTTTTTCTCTCTCTGCCAGAGAAAGCACTTATTTTTTTCAATCAAGGTTTTAGCCACTAATTGCTGTGCAGATAAAAGGTTTTAAGTGGGAATCTTGAGATTATTTTAAACCTTTTTAATATATATATTTATACTTTTTGTCTCTTCAATTGTTTAAATTTAATATGTTTTTTCTTCACATGAGAGTGCTGCACAATTTCAAATTATGAACATTTTAAATCAAAGTGTTAAAATAATAAGATTGTTCTTGACCAGAAGCGGGCTACTTCAAAAGCTTTATCTTGGCCATTTACTAAGTTTTCTTTTGCACATATCCAAGTACAGTAGTTTCATTTTACTTGATTATTCTTTGATCTTCCTACTTCACTCCAGACTCTATTAAGTGACTTCCAGATGGTCAAGCCAGAATCTTGTTCTTGTGGGAGACAATGATAGTTATTAATAACTATTAAAAATGACTATGATGATATGGCTCATAGAATTTTTAATATTTTAATGTATGTGTCCATTGATCTTCCATCACCATTATGTAAACCATCCTAGGTCCCAAATTTGGAAGAAATGTGTCATACTAAATGGATAATGATAATCATGTGCCATCAAGTCAATTCTGACTTATGGTGACCCTTTCCATGGTTTTATAGGTAGAGAAACCTCAGAAGTGGTTTTCTGTTCCCTTCTTCTGGGGACATTCTGGGACTGTGCAGCTTGCCCATACAGCAGGGATCCCCAACCTTTTTGTGCTCTGGGCCAGCCAGACCATGTCTCCCAGATAGTTGAGCGGGCTGGTCACGTGTTTCCTCCTGCCATAAATGCTGTAGTAAAATATGTCCACAGCTGTCGTAAACGCATTTACAACATCCGTGGCTGCATTTATGACAGTGTTTACAGCAGGTGTGGGTGCATTTATGCATGTGCGGGCATGTTTTATGGCTGTCGTAAACATGTTCACTTCCACTTCCAGTAGCAGTGAGGCCAGTGGTGGGCCACATGAAATTGTCCTGTGGGCTGTAGGTTGGCTACCCCTGCCATACAGCCTGGCTGTTCTTAGTGGGGAATCAAACTCCCAACCTTTGGTTCCACAGTTGGATACCTAAACCAATAAGGTATCTAGCCAGCATAAATGACTTTGGCTTTGATTAGCCAAATGTCTTATCAAGGATAAACTTTTCATATTTACTTAAGGCACATATTTGCGGCTTTAATGTTAAGTTATGAATGCAACAAATCAGTGTTTGGGAGCATGGTGTAGATAATATTTGCCAGTGTCAGTATTAGCAACGTTGTTGGAGAGTGCAGTATCTTCAGCAGCAAACTGACATCAGCTTTTGTGCAGCATGTCAAATATACCTACAATTGTACCGTGTTCACAATCACTCAGTTATGTTGAGGTAAGAGAAGAATTGACTACAGGAGGGACTGCAGGGACAAATGATGGGAAAGGTTATTCCTGAGAATAAATGTGTATCAGAAAAAGGGGATGCCCCATGCTTAACACAGCTTGAGCCCCTGACGGGAAAAAGTGAGAGAGATTGATTTGTTTCTTTAGGAGTGCAGTGGTAGTGGTTGTGTTACACTAACATCTCACTCGTGGAAAGATGCCACAGAAGTTCTTTCCACTGCATTAGATTATTGGTGTATTAAAGTACTGCAGATTATTGCTGCAGAAATTAAACTCATCTTCATGTTTTATAATCTGAACCTTTCCTTTAAAACAGGGGTGCCCAAACTATGGCCCATGGGCTGCATCCAGCCCATGATGCCATTCCATTCAGCCCCCACCACACTCCCCACTCCCGGGAGTGGAAGTAAAATGTGCTTGTTTGTGCACAAAACACACCTGTGCATGCGCAGAACCCTGCCGTAAATGACTCATGGCTGTCATTTACGGAAGCATTCTGTGCATGTGCACACACGTTTTACTTCCACTTCCAGGTGCGAGGAACCACATGACCAGCAAGGTCGACCACGTGACCGAGCCATGGCCTGAAAAGTTTGGGCATCCTTGCTTTAAAACATATTACCATCTTCACTTCTGATTTCACACATTGTCTACATCAAGTAGAACATCACCTTCAACAAGCAAATATGTTGCTTGACTCTTTCTCTTTTCTTGCATCCCAAACTAGAGCACACTTCTTTGTAAACTTGAGATAACAATTAAGCTCACTTCTAAGAAAATGCATTTCCATTTATGGTCATCTCAAACATATTAAATGAAGCAAATCCCATTGTTTTTAGCGGAATATATGTCAATCACTATCAGATTCTGTGGGACATTTAGGAGATTATCATGGAAGTGAAGAGACAGTACCTGTCAGGATGTTATATGAGAACATTTATTGTCTCTTTTAAGTAAAAGCAGGTGAGGAATTGGAAAGTCCTGAATTCAGTTGGATACAGCTAAGCCCTGTGCCACCTAGTGTCTAAACTCTATAGTGACATTCTAATCATATCTGCCTGCTTTTGTTTCAAGGAACTATTAAATAAATCACTACTCTGTAGAATAGATATGATAGTTGGCTGGACCGTTCAATGAGTTAGGCATCTGGCTGCATAGCCAGAGGTTGGAAATTTGATTCCTCACTGTGGCTCACAGGAGAAGAGCCAGTCTGTGTTACCTTGGGCAAACCACATAGTCCCATGCGGCCCCCAGAAGAAAGAAATGGTAAATCATTTCTTAGAACTCTTCATCTTAAAATAAAAAACTGGAAAGGATCGCCATGGCTGAAATCTAGCATTAAGACATCACTAGAGCTAGCCCATTGAATCAGAGTTCTGCTGCAGTAATTGTGGAATAATATCTTGTTCTTTCTGTGATTGACTGTACCACAGTATTTCCATCTGCTTGGCTCACTTATATAACACTCTGAGACCTTCATACCTTTAAGGACAACATTTGGAATGTTTTTTCCCTCGTAGACAGTGGTACAGCATTGTACTTTCCCTTTTGTCATTGGGCTTTCCGATTTCTTTGGTTGTTCATGGAAAGTAACAGATATTTTAGTAATCTCTAGATCATTGCCAAAATATATATCCCATTTTCATCTGATGGAATGTAGGGCTTTTATATATTGTGGATCTCTATAAGCAGCCATTTGGATCTGAAGAAGCTCATTTTCAGCTGCTGTGGATAAGCAATTTTTGCACAAATGTAAACCTGTATTATATTCTCCCTCATTGTGTAAAAATCTACTTGCATTGTGGAGCATCATGACATAGTCAACTTTTTTCATGGAGCATATTCTGTTGTTGAGTTGTTATCTCATTGTGATGAGAAAATACTACCTCTATAATGATTCTTTGTATAAATCTTCCTGTTCAACAAGATCACCAGAGGCTTGTGCTCTATGAGGAGTCTGAAAGAAAGTAGATTACATTAATATCCATATCCAAATTAATATCATGTTCCCAAATGCTTATACTGTAATACATTTTCCCCTGATTTATGCACAGCATTTTCTGTAACTGTTGTCCATTCTGAGGCATGACATTTTACACGCAAGTTCACCCATTCTATGATTGCTTGCATTGAGGCCAACCAATGTGGGCTTGTGGATATCAAAAAACATGACGGTTGGAGTCCTGGAAGTCATGACCTTTATCATTGTATAGGCAGAGCCTCCTGGGAAGTCTTTCAAATATTCCTCTATTCTCTGATACCATTTGAGTTCAGGACTGTACATTTTGCTTCCAGCCCTCAGGTGGTGTTTGCCTTTTCAGAGCATAATATGTTCCCATGATATGTAATTAATTGTCCATAAAATTCTATTTCACTTGGTTAAAATTTATGGAGGTCTGTCGTTTTCCTTTAAAACACCTCAGAAGGTAGGAGCACAAGGGATTTCAAGAGAAAACATTGAAAATAAATATTCCAACAGATATGATAAATGTAATCAATTTAGGTCAAGGTATTTAACAATAATTACTTGAAGCAGTTAAATACTTGCTGGTTCCAGTCAGTTTTTAGAGATGGTATAACTTAGAAATACTGTACAGTGGTACCTCGCTTAAAGAGCATAATGCGTTCTATGGGATTGCTCTGTAAGCGAGTTTGCTCTTTAAGCGAAACACCATTGTAAGTGACCAATTGTGACTTCTGGTGGGGAGGATTACAAACCCTGATTTAGTTGTTAAGTTTTTGGTTGGTTTTAGTAGATAAGCGAGGCAACCATTAAGAGAAAATTCTGCTCTTTAAGCAAGTTACTCTCTAAGCAAGGCGCTCTTTATGCGAGGTTTTACTGTACTGTATGTGTTTTTCTCTGTGTGTGGCTTCACTGTGCCCCCTTTTTCTAAATGATTAGCACCACAAATAAACACCATAAAGCACCCTAGTAATATTCTTTAGTATGATAAGTTCATTCTAATTCTGTGTGCCATTTTTGCACAGTGTGGTATGTCTTTAACAATGCAGACAAAGTCCATCTTTTATGGATCAGATTGTTAAAATGTGGCTTCTGTTTTTCCCGGTTTTCAATGTATCTTTTCAGTTAGTGAGGAGATGATCCAAATCATCAACTTGTATCTTGTAGAGCAAGTGTAGCCCCCTTTTTTATGTCATTTATTTATATCAGGGATTCTCAATATTTTTCAGCCACGGGCTGGACCATGCTCTCTCCAATCGCTCAGTGGCCAGACTGGAGGTTCTCCCACTGTAAATGTGCCGTAAAACACATATTTGGCATTTACAATGGCTGTGGACTCATTTATGGCTGTAGTAAACGCATTTAGAATGGCAGCAGACTCATTTACAGCTGTCGTAAAAACATTTACAACAGCCATAAATATGTTTATGATGACCGTAAATGAGTCTGCAGCCGATTCCAGTGGGGGCAGGGGTGGCTGGAGTGAGGTCAGGGGCCAGTTTATTTGGCACCATGGGCCTGATCTGGCCCATGGGCCATAGGTTGCAAACGGCTGATTTATATACTAAAACATTCAAGATATTGCAGTATCACTCTTGAACTATTTAAAACAATTACTTCCTTGTGCCGATTTTGGACAGAATTCCTAAAATCATTGTAGGTACCTTTTTTTAAAAAAAATGAGGACCAGTTCCAAAACCTATTTTGAAATTAATAGACATCTCATAAATGCTTCTAGTCCCATGGAAAGGCTGTGGGGCTGTTGTTGTTGCTTTTAAAACATTGAAGCTAACAAAAATTTGGCTGACCTCTGCTTAGAATAGCTAAATTCTCTCTTTTTGAACCAGCTGAACAAAATTCCTGTAGTGTTAGGAAGGCTTCCACATCTTGGCTAGGATGACTGGAAGGACAGGCTGTATTGTTAGATTGTTTCTTAAAAGGGTTGGGCAGCTTTGTCTTTGGTGTGTGGCTTTTTGTGGCTGCCACTGCAGCACATTTCTTATTTTGAAGATGACTGATGCAATAGCCTCTGTAGTAGAGGTTATTTTGCTAAGCCATTCCAACATTCCTTTTCTCTGTGGTTTGGGTGTTGACGCATCCAGAATGCGATGCAATCTCTGTGGCTTTGTGAAATCTTAAGTCATCTATGATACCTGCATTCTTTTACATCAACTCTTATTGTCTAAGTCTAATGGTCCCCGCTTTTCCCCATCTATTTTTAAAACTTCAGTAAATTCATAAAGGTCTAACAATTGACCAAACCAGTTGTTTCTCTCATAAACCATATTTCTTCTCAGGATGAGATGGGCTTCAGACTTGCGAGGCACATCGTTGTACATAATGTACAAGCAAATAATTTTATAAACAATGCTAGCTTCTTTCCCTAATCATACTTTCACTATTACTTATTGAGACAAGCTAATCTTTCCACTTAGACCATGCTGCTGGACTGGCAACTGGCAGAGGGAATGTGATGTGAAGGCTGAAGGGAATTATAGCCCAAAATGAACATTTTAAGTGACACTCATTTCCCAACCATTCTTAAGGTTCTTAGATTTTGTCTTGCTTTGGACAGAAGGCAATATCCACATAAATGTATCTGAAGATAATTAGTGTGTGCATAATATCGTGTGACTCAGGCAAGGGGACTTCAGTTACTCTCTTGCATAGAGACAGAAAACTGGCCAAATTCCATAGGTACTGCAACTCTCAGCATGAAAACAAACATGTTCTACCTGCCTGCTGTCACAGAGCTATTAAGATGGACAGACTAGCAGAAAGAAGAAATGGGAATCCTAATCTAACCTTTACCAGTCATGACTGAATATTCAGACATTGAGGTACAGACTTTAAAGAGTTAAGAATTCAAATATCTGGTCCTGGAAACATCTGATATTTTTATATCTTCCACTCTCAATCCTTTTTTCTCAATTTCTTCCCACCCTATCCGATATATAAAACTATTTACACATTTTTTGTAAATTCTCATCAGGAACAAACTCAAATGAAATGTTCACACATCCCAGTTTTTGAGAGTGAATATAACAGTATTAGGAAACGCCTCGCTCCATCCGGATACAATAAAGTCTTGTGCATCTAGCTGCTAGCCTATATAATGGCACCAACAGCGCAATAATTGTCTGCTGATGCACTGAAGTAGATGTCAGCCTACTTTCATTTGGAAACAGACCTTACAAAAAGAGTGTGAAATATGTAGCCCTCCAGATGTTGGACTGTAAACACCATGAGGCCTGGCCTTTGGCCACAGTGGCAGAGGTTGATGGAGACTCCAACAGCTTCCTGAAGACCATAGGGGCGCCATCCCTGATCTAGAGCTTTCACAGAAAGCTTTTACTGGGGAGCTGTGGGCAGATGTCTGTAGTGGCGGAGCGGAGAAGACATCTATCTCTGTTAGTGTTTTGGGAATTCCATGTACAAGGGGTCAGTAAGGGAAGGAGGCGGGGTAAAGTCATTTAAAGAGAAGAAGACTTTTGAGAGTTTGACAGTGATAGGAAAGGTCAAGGAAAGGTATATATTGGGATATGAAAACAGATGAAATGGGGAAAAGGTCATGGTAGCTGAGAGCTGAGCAAGAAAATTGCTTTGAGGATCAGAAATTGAGTTGTTAGAAAACCAATTAAAGGAGACAATGTGGGTGGACATGACAGCCTACACAGAGAGAGAGAGAGAGAGAGAGAGATACAGATAGTAGATTAAAGAAATTCTGTAAGTCTATGATTATACCCCCATGTTCTAATAAAATGAAAATATTTATGAATTAATCATCTCTTTTTTTGCTGCTAATTTAACTACAGCTTTCCCATTCCCAGAGAAAAGTGGAGTGTGGAATTCTGTAGCATGGCTGCATGAGGGGACAGTTGGATTTCCAAAGAGATCAAAGCAACTGCCTTACCAATAATAATAATAATAATTTAGTGTCAGAAATTATTCTGGGTTGAAAGGATTTTTGCTGGAGAAACTCTACTCAGGGGACCCCCGAATGTGGCTCGTTTCATGTCCCCAAGAGCTGGGACAGAGACAGGTGTTCAATCTCTTATGCAGTACCTGGGTCTCAAACTGCCGACTTGCCAGCCTTCCAGCTAACAAGGCAAGCTTCTTAACTACTGAGCCATCACAGCCCCTTACTGATAAGAGAGCAGAGTGCAACAGGCAAACTGGCTTCTCAAGGTTTCCTAATGTTCCACCCTACAATTTGAAAATGTGGCTTAAGACCGGTCAACTGCTAGAGATATGTACTACAGGAAGCAATCCTGTACAGGAGGAAAGCCCTAACACTGGAATCCTTTCCTATTCTAATCTTATATAATATGTTCTCATGAGACTAAAATAACTCTCTTATTTCTGACATTTTGTGCCATTAGAAAAAAGAGAGATTGAAAAAGAAGCAGGTCCACATTGTGCTTTCAAAAGAAAGAAAAAATGCTTCTTTCAGAAGGAATATATTTCAGGCACACTGTGCAAACCCATTTCTCTTTCTACCATGAAGTAAATTCACAGGGAATTTTTTTTAAATTTTTTCCTTGCATTTATTTGTTTTCCTGTATTTTCTGATATATGAAGAGAATGTAGTGTATATACTGGAAATGCTGGCTTAATATAAATATTGAAATATCCAAGCTGAATTTCCTCCAGTATTAAAAAAGGATGCTGATTCATGTTCTCTGTTGGTAATTTTAGCTTTCCTTTTAACTGAGACAGGGAGGGGGGAAATCACATAATATTTTGTTTCCCTTTGGAGGCTAACTCAACCCCAGGGATGTCAGCAAAATCTGTAACACATTTCTCATTTGAAGAGGGAGTGAACGTTTCTGCTTGGAAATAGAAAGACAGAATAGAAACGAATTTAAATATACGGTCTGCTCGTAAAATCCACAGATGGGGAGCATTAACACTGAATCATGTATGAATATTTGCACTGAAAATTTAGAATTTCAGTTACTCGTGTCACATTACAAGTGAACAGTGTCCTTCTGAAGGGACTCGGTTTAAAAAAAAAATCAAGAAAATTCCTGGATGGAAAATTCAGATATCAATAATAGATTGCCAGTACAGTATGAGATAAAAAGTAGTAGGTTTTGCCCTGTCTTTGCAAAAAATGTTAAATGGTGCGTTGTAACTAGTTGATATGCTACTGATAATAATATTTTGGACTCTAAAATTGTAAAATTGTGTAATCGTGTTTTAAAATGAAATGATGACTTTACAGTTATAATGAGCACATGTAACAGTGGTATGATCTGCCTCATTGCTATTTGGAACAGGCTTCCTTTAAATTTAAAATTGTAGTTTAGCACCTTATGTTTTATTCAGGTTTTAGCTCTTCCCCCCCCCCCCCCTGTTTTGCCCATAGCAAAGAAAGTAAATGAAGTGTTTACAAAGGAAGTTCTTCTATGTCCTTAAAGGAGGTTTTTATGCCAGTTGGTTCCTTGGGAGTTTAAGAAGACTTTGATTTATTTTTTCTCTCTTTACCTAAGAATATACTCAAGTATAAAATTATTTTGTTATCTTAGAGGGCATTCCGGGTTCTGTAAAAGTGTTTTCTTGGTTCGCTGTTGTGGTGTGGCTTTTACAGAGTTTAAACACTTTCTTTTGAGCCTTTTAAAAACAATTTAAGTAAATATGTGTAAGGAGAAAAAGAAAATCAACCAAACAAAAGTCTCATCTATTTAACCTTCTCTTCCTGCAACTCCCCCACAATCTTTTATTATTATTTTTTTATGATGATGCTTAAAAGGATAAGTGGCATGGCCGAGGTCAGTGGTGGCAAACCTTGGCACTCCAAGTTTTCTTGGACTTCAATTACCAGAAGCCCAAGTCAGCATTCCTGCTGATCATGGCTCCTGGGAATTGAAGTTCAAGAACTTCTGGAGTGCCAAGGTTTGCCATCACTGGTCTAGGTTGTTAAGACCAAAAACACAGAATGTATGTTTCCATGGTATTGGTTATCTGGTGCAGAGAAGAGCAATAAGAGGGGAGTCAAAGGACAGTTGATTTTAATTCCCCTGGCCAATAATTCAAAGAGTCATCTCTTACAAGGAAAATGTATTTTTTTGGAACAGTAGCTGTGTTAGTCTGTGGTTCAGGCATATCAGAAAACAAAATAAAAAACATTGTCACACTTTTAAGACTAACTGCTATATTTTTATTGTTAGCTTTCGTGGATCAAGTACACTTCTTCAGACAACGAGTAAAACTTACAGGCATGATTTATATACACCAAAAGAAAAGGTATATATAAGCTCAATTTAGCATGCTGGGCAGTCTTAATTTCTTATGTTTGTTCCATGTATAATCAGACTGAACTGGGAGACAAATTTATTGACTTGGTGTCTCTATATTGATAAAGGGGCAGCAAGGAGTTTACAGGAATGCTAGAGTAGTAGGGGAAGTATTGGGGGAAGCTTCAAGAATCTTCTCATCAGCATGACCATAGCCTGTGCTTTTACGACATGCAATTCAAAGAAAGAAAGAAATTGGGCAAATCACACCATTGTGAGTGCTGAGTTGTGTTGTCCATGATGAAATATATAGGGTATTCATATATGCAGGAAACCACTTGTGGGGATCATACTAAGTTTCCTTCTCAGTTCCACCAGGTTGTATTTAGTTTTTCTGAGAAGGACTATGTTTTGTTAAGGAACATGCAAAAACATGGAAACTGGAAAACTTGGTTGTTTTTGTAGACATTCACACAATAAAATAGGGTTCTCCAACTTAGTGAACTTTGAGTTTGCCACCTGTCCAAATTACATTTAAGATTGAGGTGGCTTCTTCTTGTGAGAATTCTTGTCAGTACTCTGGTTTTTTTTTATTCCAGATCATATCTCTCTTTTTCCTTCTTGTGGGACTGGATCCTGACTTAAGTAGCCTTTATAGCAAACTGATTAAATTGGTGGTACTTGTCAGTCACAATTAACTTGACCCACTCATTTCAATAGCTTCACTCAATATCTGAACCGAGTCCCTTTTAAGCTGAAATGATGGTAAATTTCTTCAGGTACTGTACAGAATAGTTGAAATAAGCATGTGAAGAGTGAAGTGGGCTAGCCCTACCTTTCTGTTGAGGCTGTCTGTGTGCAAAAGGTGACAATCAGAAGAAAAGAGCTGCCTCTCTCAGGCTTCCCAATCACATGTCTACATTAACTATGTTAGGTAAAGGTAAAGGTTGCCATTGCTCAAAAGCCAGTTGTATCCAAATCTAGGGTGTGGTGCTCTTCTCAATTTACAGCCAAAGTGCTGCTTGCATCTGCAGGCATTTATGTAGTCATGTGGCAGCCATGACTAGACATCGGCGCACATGGGGCACTATTCCTTTCCACCCAAAAGGTACCCATTTGTCCACTTGCAATTTCTTGCTTTCAAACTGCTAGGTTGGCAGGAGCTGGGACAGATGATGGGAATTCACTTCATTGTGCAGAACTCGGGTCTCAAACTGCTGACCTGCCAACCTTCCAGTCATCATGTTCAGCATCTTAACCACTAAGTCACTGTAATCAGAGAATACCTAAAAAGAGATAATGTTGGACTTCAGTCTCCTAGAATTATAATAGTATAATCTTTGAAACCTGTACTTGTTCTTGTGATACATGAGCAATGGCCAACTTATGTTCTTCAAAGCTATCCTGATGTTCAAAAATGGGGTGGGGGTGGGGTCTAGAATTTTCAAAGACAGATTACTCAGTCTCATTAAGGACCTCCTTAGTATCACCACACCCAGTGAGGGAACTTGGATGGTTTTTATTTCATTTTATTTTGGTGGCATTGCAAAAATACAAATGTACAATCTTAATGAGCTCCTCTCTAACCAAATTGACTACAGTACAATCTCAAATATAAATGGGATGGAAACACAGAAATAAACTTATGGAATACAGAAGTGATTCCCCCACAAGTGAACTTTCAAACATGTTCTTTCCATATATTGATTGCATTTCATATGCCTTAGAGATCCAGATAGAATTGATTTGAGGGCAAGATCTGGTCAATAGCCTGATGGTAGGCATTCTTTGTTCATACGAATGATGCCTAGTAAATTGGGAAGGTAGTTGCATGTATAAAGATCATTTTATTTCTAACAGAGCAGGGAAAAGCCACAATCGATTGCCATTGATTCTTTATTTTATCTTGAGTTTTCATAGTTTCTATTAGGATCTTTCACACCGCTTTGCAACAATAAGATAAATATTGGCTCTTCAGCCTATCTCGGAAAAATGGGCTGTGATATTCTGCTAGCAGATTATGCTTGTCTGATTAATTCTAGCTGGTGCTTTGGCTGTAAAGTTCTGTTTGGTATAGATTTAGAGGCTTATGCAGTTAAGCAATTTCCTTCTTACTAGTAAGTGAGAAACATAGCTTGCTGCTGTTGCTGCTGCGTCTTGGCCAGATGTGAAACTGTGAAGCCAACTTTTGGTGAGTTCATTCTGCAGTTCCTTTCACTTGACCTAATGTGAGAAAGATTAGCTGGCAACACTAGGTTGTTGTTACCAGGGTACACCTGATTGTGGTTCAAAAATACAGTAATACCCCGGGTAACGATTGCATCGGATAACGCTAGAATCGGATAACGATGCAAGTTTTTGGAAAAAACTTGCCTCGGATAACGATTTTGGATAACGATTCTTAACGTTATCCGAGGCAATGGTCTGCGGGTGTGGGGTGGTTTGGGTAGAACTACCCAATCCACCCCCCACCCACAGCGGTCTCTGTGACTGCAGTAGGGTCGGGGAAAAGCACACGCCTTTCCCCCGATCCTACTGCAGTGGCAGAGACTGCTTGTGTCTCTTTCCCTCCCTGTATTTAAACTACAGGGAGGGGGAAAAGAGAGAGACATGATTGGTTCTCTCATGTCTCTCTCTTTCCCCCTCCCTGTTGTTTAAATACAGGGAGGGAAAGAGACACAAGCAGTCTCTGCGACTCCAGTAGGGTCGGAGGAAAGGCGCGCCTTTCCCCTGACCCTACTGCAGTCGCAGAGACCGCTGTGGGTGGGGGGTGGCTTTAAAGGCAGGGAGGAAAAGAGACCCGATTGGGTCTCTTTCTTTCCCTGCCTGCCTTTAAAGCAGTTTGTCCCTGAAGTCAGGGCTTTTTTTAAAGCGTTGTTCAATGCATGCATCGGACAACGCTAAAAATCAGATATCGTCATGACTTGTGGAACGAAGTCATAACGTTATCCGGGGTATTACTGTACCACAATCTTTGAGAAGGCTCTTTCTGTGTACCCCACAAGCCTGCTAAAAAAGATATTGATGAAGATGATGTCTGAATTTCTGGCTTAATTGGATGCTTTTTTAGCATCCATATACAATGGCACAGAACTATATAAGTGAGATCACTGGATGGAAAATGAAATGTATAAAATTGCTTCTTATTTCTTTTATTTTGAGGATTCATAGAACAGCTCCAAGCAGGATACCCTCTTTTTAATGTATCTTGATATAAACAAAGCATACTGTGCCAGAAATGTATTTTTTGTGAGTAATAGCAATTGCAGTTATATGTTACTCCGTTAGCACTTAGAGCACTCTCTAACCAGTTCACAAGGTAATTAGGATTCCCCATCCCACCCCGACAACACACCTCAGAAGTTTGGAATGCCAAGTCAATCTAGACGCCATCAGGATCAAACTCAGATTGTTAGTAGAGTTTTTTGGTTGTAGAATGGCAGTTCAACCACCGCATTATGGGGGAATTGTGAAAATTAAGCTGAAAATATAAGCAACAAAATGGAGAGAGGAGCCAGGTAACAGTAAAGAAGATCATTAATGAAATCATAAAATTTGCTATTCAATGGAAATGGCAGAGAAGGAAATACAGTGCATATATCACCCTTACTATATGATATGTAGGCTTGTGATAGAGTATGATAGCCTAAGGAGCAAATTAAATAACTATTTGGAGAACGTTGTTCAACAAGTTACCGGTGGGAGGACTTATTTGACTGGAATGTGATCCTTAGCTTGTCACACTTCCACAGAAGAGTTATATTTACAGAGGCCATCTTGCTACATCTTTTTAGAAGTGTGTTTCTTGCTTGCTTGCATTTGCTGAGTGACATTGTGTGTGATCATAGCCTCTCAAATTATACTGCAACTATAACATATCTGTGGGCTTATTCATATGTATGTCTATTTCCAATCATTCCATTACCCATCATGTGATGAGTCACAGTTAACGTATGACCAGCAACACTGAAAAGCATTGCATTTGAGATGATGTAGCCAATCTATCTGTGGGGATTTTTGATCCCATGGAAGCTACTATTTAATGGTGTAGCCTGCCTGTGAAATGCATGCGTCTGCAGGAGGGCAGGCACATTTTAACCTATGTTATCCATATTGAACATGCACTAGGTAGTGTATTGCAATGGATCCCCATAGTTTTTCCTAGAAAGATCTCATTCATTCAGATGTTAGGACTACATTGTTCCTATAGGTACTGGACTGAAATTCCCATCAGCCAACATGAAGGTAACGGTAGTCCACAACTTCTGTAGGACTACATATCCATGCTATAGCCTAGCTTGTTAGCAATGGCAGAGGTTTACACACCCTATTTTTACTGTACAAGGATACTACATCCTGATATATAGTGTGGAATCTTATGAAATGTACAGTAATTAAAGGATCTATCTTCGTTTGGTCTAATTTGTTATAAAAAGATTGAAACAAGACTTATGACTCACCACTATCCAAAGAGGAGAGGGCTTTGTTTCTTAATTGTAGCAAGACATCTGTGTTCACATCATTCTGCAGAACAGAGAACTAGAACAGATGAGCAGGAGGCTCACAGAATGAAACTGGAATATTTTCTGAGCCCAGATAGAGGAACAGATATTTGAGTTATCTTCTTTGATTATGATAATGACAACAGTGATGTTGCTGATTATGAAGTTACTGTATTTGCTGATGTATAAGACACATCGGAGTATAAGATGCACCCTGTTATTACCTAAATACCCCACTATAGGCCTCTATATACACACAAGACAGACTCTATTTTCCTAGTGTATTTTAAGGGCAGGGGAGTGGTACTTTCTCTTCACATACAAAATCAGTAGACCAGGCAGAAGTCTTGGCTAACAGGACCATTATCATCATACAGTCCAGAAGCAGATGAACCATGTAATAGTTGCCCATTCTGTATTTCATTCTCAAGCCAGCCAAATCATTTAACTGCCCGAGATTATGCAGAAAGTCTGCCCCCTGCTAACATACTGCCTCCTGTCAAGACATAAAGTTCTCAAACTATTTGGGGACCTGAGGAATCAATCTTACAAATATCTCTTCTCCCATCATTCCTCTAGTTAGAAAGCAATAACAATACATTAAATAATAAATTTATGCCCTGCCATGGTCCTATCATGAATCAGCTTCCTGACACAGTTGCTTAATTACCCCAATTAAATGCCCATTGTTCACACAGCTTGTGATTATGGCCATTTTCCTACAAGGATGTTTACCAGGTTAAACAACATTTCAGATAGATTCAACTACATTAGGAAAAGCAATATTATCTTCTATTTATTTGTCCCGCCTCCCCTTTATATTGCAGTTTCTGGCTGACTGGACAGCCCACTACGATAATGGAGTGGACCGTACAGCCAGCAACTCAGTGCCAAGCATCAGGCGGTGGTTAACTAATTCCCTAAAGGGGCAAATGGCTACAGGCGGATAAACCCAATTGAGTAGTATGATGGTCCTCCTAGGTGGGGGAAATGCCACTGGAAACCATCATGTTAGGCCCAATGGCAAAATGAGGGGAGGAGGAACTCTGATTCCCAAAGGTCATGGAGGCAGAAGAGGCCATGCCAGATGGACTGGCTGTGAAGACATGCCTTGTCCATATCCTCAAGGCTGCGGCAGTCTATTGCAGTTGCAGTGTTAAAACCTGCATGTCTCCTTTCATATGTCCCACAGAAGATGGCTCTGTGATCATAGTGTGTGGGTCACTTCATGGCAAGCTGGGATACACCTTAAACAAATTCATGCCAGTGACATTTTTCCTGCTTCAGGAAAATGCATTCTCGGATATGAGTTGCAGTCAATGATATTGCAGTATTAGTAGTTGAAGAATAAAGGTAAACTAGAAAGCCCTAACAGAGAAGGAAATTTGTGTATAGACTTAAAACAGCTAACATCATTTTGAACAATGTACACTGCCCCGAAATCTTCTTTGGGGTGAACGTGTGTTTATATGCAGTTTTTCATCACCATAGATAGGTAAGGATTATATATCTTCTTGTTATGTGTCTTTGTGTGTTATTGTGTTTAAACTAAATAAGCAAACAATTACATTAAAAAAAGGTATGTTGGGAAAGAAAATAAGGGAGGAAAAGTCAGGTTCAAAGCAGCAAATGATGAAAACAGTATAATCTCATGATTGAAAATAACCCTGCAAAAGTTCTACTTTGCAGGCATTATAAACGTTAAGTAGAAAAGAGTGATGGATGAGGACTCAGGAGGCCTGGGTTCAAATGCTTACTTAGCTATGGAAACTCACTGGAGATGAGGAATGGGTAAAGCTGCTCCTTAAATATCTCACTTCTTTGGAAAGCCTTGTTAAAGTCACTATAAGTCAATTCTGACTCAACAGCCTATAACAGCGATGGCAAACCTTTTAGAGACTGAGTGCCCAAACAGAGGGGCAGGGTGAACTTTGTGCTGGGGGAGGGAAGAAGCACTCCCATTGGGTTTCTGAGCAGAGGGACGGGATGAACTTTGTGCTGGGGGAGAGAGGAAGTGCTCCCATTGGGCTGCTGAGCAGAAGGATGGTGTGAACTCTATGCTGGGGGAGGAAGCACTCCCTTTGGACTGCTGGGCAGGCTGAACTCTGTGCTGGGGTGACAGTACACATGCTAACAGAGAGGGCTCTGAGTGCCCCCTCTGGCATGCATGCAATAGGTTCACCACCGCTGGCCTGTAACAACAACAGGAATGGAAAGAGGCCTCTGTGAAAAGTTCAAGAGCCAAACTGTTTAAATCACAGCAGGGAAATTGTAGCTGAGCAGTCTGGACTGCAGATCCCTTAATTGGGAATCTTGGGTCTGTTGATTGGGACTGAAGGGAGGTGTAGGCCATAAAAAAATGTCTGTGAGGGTTCTGTAATCCAAGCTGAGTCCAGATAGGATGGAATTTAATGGCTCATTGGTTTGAATGGGTACAATACCATTTCATCTATAGAAATTCCTGATTTTACTTTCTCATTTAAAAAATGAAATTACTCTTCCCCTGAATGATATTATCGTCCCTAAAATGCTTGAAAAAGCATTGTTTAAATTCCATGGCATCTTTGCATAGAGCTGACCTGGGCCACAGTTCTCTGAATTTTGTAACCACTTTGGCGTTTTAGATTTCTATGGCTTTGTAGCAATAAATTTTGTCAGTACCGAACTTGAAAAAGGGCCATAACCTTCTGGTAGAGTAGCTGCTTTGCATACAAAATGCCACAGGTATAATTCTAGGTATAGTTGGCAAGAATTCTAGCCAGAAAAGAAATATTGCAGGGCATTCCATAGGCAGACAAATATTTGAGTGCATATCATCATTATTATTATTATTAAATTAGACATATGCCGCTCTACTTGCCTTGCTGAGAATGCTGTCCCTTACTCTTTTCCCCCCTTTCTTGTCTTTTCCTTCATTTTAAGAGCTCATTGTGTTGCGCAGGACTCTAATTTTAAGGCCAAAATTAATATAGTGCATTTGTTTAAACATAACACCATTTCTGATGGCTTGCCAAGTATGTGAGAGCTTTGCAGTTCAACCATGAAAACACAGGCAGAAGGCTAGGGAACAGGCTAAACTTTAATGCACCAAGAGAAAGAAAAATCGATTGCAGTGTTCAAGGAGATCTCTACTGGTGTAGCATATTAAAGACCTTTGCTCAGTTTTTGCAATGATTCTTATGATCTAGTAAGTAGAGGCTGGGAAGTCAAGTAATCTACAAATGCATGGGCAAGGAGGAAGAAAGGAATATTCTATAGCATATATAGTCTGCAGAAGGTTAAATCAGAGAGAGTAACAATTTTTTTTCTAAATTTCAAATAAATTTCGAGGTTTGCCTGCCTTAACTTTTAAATTTTTAATTTGTCTTTAGGGAGAAATAAATATCTGCAGGGGAAAAACAGGGCATACTGGTGAAACAGATATTTACTACATTTGCTACAAAGCATGTACAGTACAAGATTATTTATTAATAAACAAAACTATACCAGCTTTATACTTACACCATATGTATCTCAGGTAGCAGTAACACTTTGGTTGTCCAAGAGGCTTAGGGTTACCTGCCCCGTAGCTGAGGCCAATGTTAGTGTTGCCTCTCAGAGGGACAATGGCGACCCTTGGGTTTACAAAATGTTTCAGCATAAAATTCTGATCAGCTCCAGCGCTAATTCCTGTAATAAGTGATTATAGAAGTTGTTGTCTATACCATTGGGCAGGTCAAAATTCATCATTTTGGGGCTGCAAAGACTTGCTTAGTTATGGACATTCCAATGAAATGCTCTGCCTCGTGTTTGGGCTGGATTATTTTTACGTCACAATAATAGATCGGGGAAAATATATTTTGTATTCTACCATCCGGAATCTTGCAGACAGCATGCTGGGGGTTTGGCATTTTTAATCCAGAAAGTGACTTTTCCAAACAATGCCCATAGTTCTATAAAAGCACTGTAGAATTGCAGGGTAAGCTTTCTTTGTGGGCGGAAGGTCACTTTCCGCCTAACAACCTCAATTTCAGTGCCTTACATTGCTCCTTAATCATCCCTTGAGAAGGAAAAAACAAAAGAGAAAGAAGCAGCAGGATGGTTCTGATGATGATTGTGGGACAAAATATAAATAACTAGAGAAGTTATGGAAACATGGTTATTTATTTGTTCTAAATATTAATGTCTTTGCAGCATGTTTTAAAATAAAACACAATGGTTTGGAATATTAGAATTCCTCAATAGAATGGGTTATCATCCAGGCTGCCTATCATGTTTTCTGTGGCTCGATGCCTGGATGTGAAAAAGTCAATAACTCATCCTCCAGTCTCCAGATGTTCCTATGTGAGCCTGCTATTAAATAGGGGCAGTGGGAAAACTATCCATTTTCTGGTCTCCTGTATTTCGACTTTTAAAACCCCGAGTTCTTTCCAATCCAGAATGAACATTGGGAAATTCTTCAAAAAAGAATCTGAAAGCAAATCCTCTCCCATCCTCAGCAGTCAAATTCGTTAGGCACAGGACCTCCTGCCTACAATGTATGAGGAGCCCCTCGGAAATTGAAAAGGAGATGGCAATCTTGATTTAGCATTAATGTGGCTGGAGATAAAGTATTCAGATCCCAAATTTTAGAAGCCAAGCCCTCAATGAGCAGGTAGACAAATCTACCTGTTCCAACTCTCCTCTCCATAAGGAAACATCATCAAATGAGACATATCTGCAAAGGGAGTAGATCAGCATCACCCCAAGAACATCTGTCTGTCCCACCAGAGCGGACCGGAGAGGCTCTCTAGTTGTTCCATCGACCAGAGAGCCACATCTCTCTGGCACTAGAAGGAGGGCCTTCTCTGTGTCCGCTCCGGCCCTATGGAACCTCCTACCAACTGAGCTACGTCTTCAGATGGACTTGCTATCTTTTAGGAAGAACTTAAAAACATGGCTGGCGGGACAGGTATGGGGTCCTGGCAGTACCATGACCCCAGCTCGCTGGTTTGTTTGAGCTCCCTCTCCCCCCTGGTCTTTTAATCTTTTTAATCTTGTGTTTTCGAGTTTTTAATTTTTTAAATGATTATTGGGACCTGTGGATTTTTATAAATTTTAAAAACTTTTTAAATTTTATAATTGTAATTTTGAAGTTTTTTAACAATGGGTTTGGGTTGGGTTTTATTATGCTTTTATGATGTTGTACACCGCCCTGGGGGCCCCCCGGCGAGAAGGGTGGTATGGAAATGTAAATGAATGAATGAATGAATGAATGAATGAATGAATGAATGAATGAATGAATCAATCAATCAATCAGCATGAAACCACACAGTAAGAGAGTCCAGACAAGCAATTCCTGCAGTGGAATCAGAACAAAGCAAAACAAAAACACATCACCACCCAGCGGTGTGTAAAAACAAAATGGAAAGGAGGGTTTTTTTGTCCCACTATAATAATATAATTTCATGCCAGAAATTATTTTGGGTTGGAAGGATTGTTTGCGGAAGAAACTCTGCTCAGGAAACACCCAAATGAGGCTCCTTTCATGTCTCCAAGAGCTGGGCCAGAGATGGGTGCGCAATCTGTCATGCAGTACCAGGGGCTCAAACTGTCTGCTTGCCAGCCTTCCAACTAACAAGGCAAACTTCCTAACTGCAGCCCATTGCCCCACCATGTTGGCACTAATTTTGTTCTGCTGACTCTGTTGTAAGCTTCATTGATTCAAGTTGCAACTTATTACTGAATTTCAACCACTGAAAACTGGTCCAATAGAATATCTATGTTGGGCACGAGGGAATAAAGGCAGAAGCCATTGCCAGGATAGGTAAAATCAGGATAGTGCTTTTATTAATCAGGCACAAAGATCAAAGAATAGCTTGCAAGCTTTCAGGTTCTCCAAAGTCACCAGAGAAGATGTTAAAGTCAACACAGAGGTGAAGGGAAGGATAGAAAATGTGGCTAGTTACAGGCTCTGTGAAATTGAAGATTCAAGAGATATGCTTGAAACTGGCCACATCTCTCCTGAATAAAACTATGTGTCATAACCAATGTTAGCACATTTTAGCATGAGGGAGGGAGGGAGATGAGTCTGCAGAGCAATTTGAGCCATGTGGCTTCCACCCTCTTATTGGCTTAACTGTGGGCCAAGTTATGTTAGCTCTCAGAGCTTTTTCTTCCACAGCATCTTTTTATGCAAATATATTCCATCTGATATTAGAATCTCTGGGGCATTCTTTGGTACTTGAGCGCATGCCACTCACTCCTAAATTAGACTTGCATGCATGAATTGTTCCTGAATGCGTGGATAGTTGTTTGTTTTATTCTCAAAACATTATCATTCAACGATGTATATCCTCAGTAGCTTGAAAGGCATTTGGTTAGCCAGCGAGACAGAGTGATACAGTGCTCAGCATGTCAGGCTAGAATCAACGAGGTCAAGATTCAAATCCCTCGTGACTGTGAAGCTCACCAGGTGATCTTGAGGAGAGTCACAGCCTAGCATACTCAACAGGATTGATTGTTTTCAGTAGCTCTCACTCAGTTTTATGGGCAATATAAAGGTGTCTGAAAGCTTCCCCTACCATTATTTAGCCTTTCTTCTGTTTCAAGGTGGCCCACAATGTTCAAATGTTAAATTTAAATACAATAAATTATACAACAAAACAATTACACTAAAAATCTTTCAATGATTAGGTAAAGGTAAAGGTCACCCTTGCTCAAAAGCCATTCATATCCGCCTCAAGGGTTCAGTGCTCATCTCTGTTTATAGCAAAAGAGCCATCTCTATCTGCATTTTGCAGATGTTTCTGTGGACATGTGGCAGGCACGACTAGACACCAGAGTGCACGGAATGCTGTTCACCTCCCCACCTGTTTATCTACTTGCAATTTCTTGCTTTCAAACTGCTAGGTTGGCAGGAACTGGGACAGAGATGGGCACTCATTCCATCATGCAGGCCTTGGGTCTTGAACTGCTGACTTGCTGACCTTCCAGCTAACAAGGCAAGCTTCTTAACCACTGAGCTGCTGCAGTGGTTATTGCAGTGGTTATTGCACTGCAGTGCAATGATTAAAAAATTTAAAAACAGACTCAACTAAAAACTAGCATCCAGGGACTCAATTATGATAATTAAAAGCCTGCCTGAAGAGGTGGCTCTTCAAATTCTGATGGAAGGATTAGGTGAGGGGCGGGGAGCTGACAATATAATTTCCTGAGGGAGATCATTCCACAATCTGGGAGCTACCACAGAGAAGGCCCTCACGCTTGTCCCCATCATGCTTATGTGTAATTTCAACAGTACCAAGAGAAAGTGATTATTTTGACTTTTTAATGCAGTTTCTAAGGGTTTTTATTTAGTTTTGTTATTGTTTTTAATTGTTAGCCACACAGAGTTGTTGACAAGTTGGGCAGCAATAGAAATTTGATTAAATAGATAAATAAATAAATAAATAAATGTCTCCTCTGAGGAATTTAAGAGTTGTGAATGCTCATATGAGGAGATATGGTCCTTCAGATAGCCTGGACCCAAGCAGTACAGGAATTTATAGGTAATGACCACCACATTGAATTAGGCTTGGAAATGGACTAGTCTGGATGCCCAGGATTCAGGGGTGAGCAGGAGAGCATTTGCACAGTTAAAAGTGGTGTGCCAATTGCACCCATTCCTTTACCTCATTTGACACATCCCTTGGTTACAAATCACTTGGATTACTGTAATGCATTCTATGTGGGGCTGCCTTTGAAGACAGTTTGGAACCTTCAGCTGGTTCAAAAGGCAGATGCCTGGCTGCTGATTTGAGCCAGTTATAGAAATCACTATAACTGGCTCAAATCAGCAGCCAGGCATCTGCCTTTTGAACCAGCTGAAGGTTCCAAACTGTCTTCAAAGGCAGCCCCACATAGAATGCATTACAGTAATCCAAGTGATTTGTAACCAAGGGATGTGTCAAATGAGGTAAAGGAATGGGTGCAATTGGCACACCACTTTTAACTGTGCAAATGCTCTCCTGCTCACCCCTGAATCCTGGGCATCCAGACTGGGTTTGAGTCCAGGAATACAGCCAAGCTGCAGACTTGAATTTTCAGAGCAAGTATAACTCCATTCAGCACAGGTTGTATCCCAGTTCTCTCATCTGTCTTCTGACTGATCAGCAGCACATCTGTACTGTCTGGAATAAATTTCAGTTTGTTTGCCCTCATCCAACCTATTACTGACATTAGGCACAGGTTTAGAACTGAGAGAGCTCACTTGGAATTAAATGGGAAGGAGATATAGAGTTGGGTGTCATTGGCATTACTGATGCTATCAAACCCCAAAACTCCAAACAACCTCTCCCAGTGGATTCATATGTATGTTTTAAAAGCATGGTGGATGGAACAGAACTCTGGCCAGAGGGTTGCCAATGAATAGGGGTACTGAACAGAGGTCCCCCAGAACCACCTTCTATGTTCTCCCTTCCAGGAAGGACCGGAGCCGCCAAGTTCCATCCCAGAGACAGTCCAGAAGGATACCATGGTCAACGGTACCAAAAGCCACTGAGAAGTCCAGCAAAACCAGTTAGGCAGAGTAAGGCAGTGCCTTAGCTGGCAGATGGCAGCAATCAGAAGCCCCAGTTCTTTCTCATTCCTGTGCTCTTTTTTTGCCTCTTGGAGAAAAGTGTGTGCATTGTACAACCTGCCCTCATTTCCTAAACTCATCTGCTGCTCTCAGTTACAGTGAAAAACATTACCCGGCTGCCAATATTGCAAATGTATTGAAATAACATTCAACTGCCAGTCTGATTGATGCTATTCCACAAGGAATTCAGGCTTGTATGTGTCCTTTTTGTTATTTGCTCCAAGCACCAGGTGGGCCTCTGTGTCTGCGGTCTGAAGCAATATTGAAGAGAGGACTAAGCCTGCACTTGCTTGCTGAAGCTGAGAGAGAGGAATATATCCCCATTCCTAGTGAAAATGATGTTAATTGCATCCTGATTAAACTGCTGTAACCTGCTTTATGTGAGGCTGTCTTTGAAAAGAGTGGAAATCAGAGTTAGCACAAAATGTCGCAGCCAGACGCTTTCCTCATACACAGTTTATAGACCAACGGTGCTGGCTTCCAATCTGCTCCCAAGCTCAATTCGAGGTGCTAGTTTTGATCTATAATGTTCTTACACAGCGTGGTTATCAGGCAGCTGAAGGACCACTTCCTCTCCTCTCCGTGCCTGCCTAGAATATAAGATCATCAATAGCAACCCTGTTGTGTGACCCCCACCCTAAAGCTCAAAATTACCTAAGACAGGGCTTTTCTTAGAGCAGTACCTGGACTATGGAATTCCATCCCAAAGGAAGTTACTTTGGATCCATTTCTGCTGAGCTGTCAACAAGCAGCTAAAATCTTATTGTTTTAAGGGGCCTTAAATCTCTATTGAGAATAGATAGGCATGGTAAATTTCTGGGAACACAGTTGTACTGAAGATAAGCCATTTGGACTAGCAGTTATACAATAGCCAACTGGGCAAGCACCTATGCATTACAGCAATAGCAATTACACTTATATACTGCCCCATAGCACTTAGTACACTCTCTGGGCAGTTCACAAGTGAATTAGCATTATGTCCAGATTAATTACTAGGGATGGAAGAGCTTGACTTGAGGACTGCAGACTTAAGGCCACATGGCACACACAACACTGTCTTCAGAGGGTAGATAGTGCTCAGAGGCCTGAGAAGGTTATTGCTGCTCTCAGCATCTGGTCCTAAGGTGCCTGCATGGGTCCATCTAATGTTGCACTGACTTCCATCTCCACTAGATGTTCTTCTGAGCAATCTCAGGTGCATTATCCATACGTTTCTGTGTTCTTCTTTCATATCCTGATGAGAAGTGATTAATTGATGGGGAAAGAAGTCAGCTTTTGGAATTTTCCCGTGCTTGGTGCTTCTTTGTGAATGGTAGTGAACACAAGAAGATTTATTTACTTATTTTATTTAAGCAAACTTCTATGCAACCCTCCTCAAAAAGACCCAGGGCAGCTAACACAACTCTCAACACCTAAAACACAACAAAAACATAACATAAAAACCAGATTAAAAGATGTTTTAAAAAATTAAAAAGCTAAAACAAGACAAATAGAGAGTGGGGATCAAATGAGCCAACAGACTGAGGCATGTGTCTGGCCCATACCCCACACATGCTCTGCCAGCCAGGTCTTGACCCCCTTCCTAACGGGCAGCAGCTCCATCTGGAGATGCAGCTCACTTGGCAAGAGATTCCATATGGTTGGGGCAGACACAGAGAAGGGCTTCCTCCTTGTGCTAGAGAAGTGCACCTCTCTAGCTGATGGTACAACCAGAGCGCCTCTCCGGTCTGCTCTGGTGGGACAGACAGATATCCTTAAGGGGATGCGGTCTCTTAGGTATCCTGTAGATCAGGGGTTCCCAACCTGTTTACGCCACGGGCCTGACCATGCCCTTGGACAACTGAGCTAGCCGGACCACGGCCCTGGAAGTGGAAGTAAATGCAGCCACTTCTGCATTTATGACAGCTGTGGGCGCATTTACAGCTGACATAATTGTGTTTACACATGTGTGGGCACATTTTACAGCTGTCATAAGTGTGCCCGCTTCCACTTACAGATGCAGTGGTGGTGGTGGTGGTGGTGGTGGTGGGCCACATGAAATGGTGCTACAGGTCGGGTGCAGCCCATGGGCTGTAGGTTGGGAACCCTTGCTGTAGATAGAACATCTTGACTGCTTCTATTGATGTTGCTATGCAGAGCTTAGCTTCCTTTTTTCTTCTGGCAATGCAGACACAATATTGAGCACAAATATCTGACTATTTTCTGGAATTTTTTTAAAAGTGTGGACACAGAAGCACAATATCCCACATGCATAAACCAAAGATTTTTTCCACAAGGATTGCATCCTTATATATCCATGCATCAAAACAGCAGTCACTGACATCTTTGCTTATGCTGTGTTATTTTCCATAAAGTGTTATATTGCACCATTTAGCTTAATCTGTGCGCACACGCACACAAATCCATCTTGTTATTCTTTCCATATAGTGTGCAGAGTGCAAACAATTCCCTCATCCCCTTGCAGCATGATCATAATTTTGCAGTTCTCCATCAGTTCATCTTTGAATAAGCTAAATGACAGTTTATACCACCATAAATAATCAGAAGAACAGAGGCAACAAACAGATCAGATCAGCAAGGCCCTAATCAGAATTAAAATAATATCCCACCCCCACCCACCCCAAAAACTTCCCTGCTGCATAAGATGGAAATTGGACACTAGGTCCACAGGCTGTGCCCCACAACAGAAAACCTTCTTTGTCTCCACATAAATTCTCTTTCAAACACAATTACCCTGTACATTTGATAGACTTTGGATTGTTTGTTTGTTACTAGAATTCTCAGGATTCCCTTAGTAAAACATGTCTAAGCCATGATTTTTTTCAAGTTCTGTTTTACGGTTATCTCATCTATTAATTCCAGTCTCCTGCTAACAGAAATACATCTTGTCCTTAGTAAGTTAATCTGGGTCAGTGACACTCTCTATAGATAAATATGGGTTCTGCTTTGCCCTTCACCTTCCTCCTAAGTTCCTGTTGTTGCTGCACCTCTTACATTTTATAACTATCCATTTATGGAATATTTCTGTTTGTAACATTAAGTTTTTTTTAAAAAAAAAAAAGAATGGCGAGGGTATGAAATAATATTGACATTGGTATGGATAGTTGGTATACATCCTTTTAACCACAGTTTTAGCATCCTCCATGGTGCCCACATCATGAAGTAGACTGATCCATAAAAGAATAAGAGGCCTTGAGTTTGCAAGACCTGAGCTGGGCTCTTAGTGTTAGGATCTTTTGGAGGTCATTAATTTCATGGAGGCTCCATAACTCAAAAGCAACATGACAACATGTTACAACAACAAGGCAGAATCTGTGCCATGAAAACTCCCCCTGAAACAATAACTGGACTTGAAGTTGTGTCACTTTTCCTGTTACTTCTCTATAGTAACATAAATGTGCAAGCTGCTTTTGCCCTATGGACTCTTTGGCTGGTATCCTATTGCAGCACAGAAGCTCCCGCATTTCAATCAGTGGATCTTATTTCAGTGGAAACATGTTTAGGGGCACAGAACTAATAAGAAATTGTTTCTTCCATTTCTGATAGTCAAGCTATGAGTACGAGTCTTCATGTAGCCAAAGTAGCTTCTTCCCTCCTCAAGGTGGAAGTAGCAGCAGTCTTTGGTGGTGGTGGTGGTGATGTTGGCAGAGGGAAAAGGGAACAGAGAGAGGGTAGAGAATGATCTGCAGAAAAGTGTGGTTAACTGAGTGCAACACAATTTGTTCTGTAGAATATTTTATTGCAGATCCCTCTTGTATATTGCAATGTTATTTCCCTTCAGAAATTAAAAAAAAAAATCAGAAGGGAGGAGAAGGCTTCGGATGAAATGTACTTTGTTTCTTCTTCTTTCTACCTCCAGAGTATTATTTGATGGTATTGGAGTCAGATAACAGAAGGGTTGAACAAAAGCATTAATGGAAAGGGAAATGCAATAATCAGAGTTATGCCAAATAATGCTGTAAGATCAAGTCCAGATGAGGATGAGGAAGGAGCAGCACATTGAGGAGTATGGTATGCTGTATGGTGTAGCATCATAGTATCCTGGTGCATTGCAGGGGTTGCACCCTAAATTTTTGTCCTAGAAAAGGAGCAGAAAGACTTGTAGTAGTTCCTCTATTCTGCAATGGTGAAAACGTCCTTCCTTTTGAAATATCCATTTCCCCCTATAAATTCAAGAGAAAACAAGAATTCTTATTGGGTATGGTTTTTTTCTAATATACATTTCTTATAAACAGGCTTCTTTTGAAACTCCATGAGACAAAGCAAAATTTTACTACTAGTATTAAGGAACAACAGTACTATTATTTGCTATAATGTTTTCACGTATAATCTTTTCCCCTTCTTTCCCTTTCCTTTTCCTCCTAAATCTGAGGCTGTGGACAAGAGGATATCCGGAAGGCTGTCTGACCATGCTCAGAGAGAGAGAGAGAGAGAGAGAGAGAGAGAGAGAGAGAGAGAGAGAGAGAGAAGTGTCCCTCCTATTCTTCATTTTTGTTACCACCACCACCAGGCTTCATGTGAGACAGGGAGCATATGTGGAGCTACTGTATGAAAAAGATCAGAACCCATGTAACGATATGAGTTGCTGAAAAATTTAAAAATGTATTTATTTGTTTGTTTAGCAGCATGGTACAGCCCAGGGTCCTTTTGTAGTTGGGAAAAACCCATGGTATTTCCATGTAATCTTTCCCCTTGTACTGACAACCTGGGAAGAAGGGGACGATTCAAATCAGTGCTGAATAACAGTAGGAACCTTTGGGAAGCAATACCTGCTCTAACCTGGTATTAAGCACTTAGCTCTAAGAAACTCAACGGGTGAATTTGCAACCTGAGTTTTGCTGTTTGCATCTATAGTTTGTCTGTTACTGCACAGCCGTGAGTTACTAAGTGTTTGCCGTTTGCTGCAGCCACGCTGCCATAGAAGAAAGTGAGTTACCAAAAACATAGCCTGTGCAAGGGATCTGGTTTCAAACAGATGTTTCCCCCTCTTTGCCATCTTTGTCTAAATTTATTGGTTACTTAATTCAATTCCTAGCAACATTAGCAGTGGAACAAATCATGCCTGATTGTCATCTCGGTCAAAAAGGCCTCCCAGTGGAATATGGATACGCTTTGGCAGAGCCAGCCTAGGTGTTGCAGAAAAGCATAGGGGAAGAAACAGCCAAGTCATTACCACATTTAAATCACATAATTGTAGAATAATATGCCATTTAAAAAAATCATATTGGGAACATGTATCTCTAAACTGGCAAGGACAGTGTCACATTTTCAGTATTTCTTCTCGAAACATCTGCCAGGTTTAGTATATCTTATTTGAATCCAAGTGATGTTACCTCAGGTGGTATTGTATACTCTAGCAACACTGCCACATCTGTCAAGGACAGGCCAGAGTTAACACTCTTGCTTGGCCATAGAGTTCACTGGCTGGCCTCCAGCAAGGCCAGACCAATCCAGTTTACGGAGTTCTGGTAATATGAGAGCAGCCATGGAAGCTGGTAGCTACCTCTACACCCTAGAGAAAGCCAAGGTGTGAGTAAGCTAAAGAAAGAATTGCAACCCCTTCCTTCCTTAAATTATTTATAATCTGCCCTAGAGTGACAGGTATTTGAGTGTAATAAGTTGATAACAAAACAGGGAAGAGTTAAGTGTTAGAAATAAACACCAGTGAATAGTATAACTGCATATGGGTGGGTGGGGGGCCAAAAGGCTGAACACAGAATGGAGGACAGAGGTGAGGAAAGTTACTTCCTTGAGCTTCTAGTGCCACATCTGCAGTGACAATATGGGAATGATAGTCCCAAAGGTAACTGTCCCAAGCTATCCATTTATGCGAGAATTAACAAGGAATAATACTAGCCTTAAAACACAACTGGATTGTGAAATAACATGAGTTGTTGACCTAGCCAACAAAGTTGGGCCTTGCCATATGAAAGGTACCACCTCAGTCTTCAAATACCAGAGGATAGCAGTAGCAACACCCCACCCCACCCCATCTATTCTTGCATCACCTGCTCTTTTCTTGGAAGACAACTCAATTTCCCCAACCTCATTTTTTGTACCCATAAAATTAGTGCACCCTGTGGCCCTCAGGCATAATGGAGGACTCTGTCCCCTTGCCAGGGTTGGTTCAGGCAACTTATATTTGTTAAGAAATGGAAGAGGGTGCCATGCTGGTCTTCGTTTTAGGCAGCAAAATGTCTTATGCAACCCCATCAACCAATCTGCTCACCCACTTTTTTTCTTATTTTTATAAGGGTTGCCTAAATTTGGAAAAGTTATTTTTAGACTTTATCCCTCAGAGGTTTCCAGACAGGTAGAATGGCCATTCCACTCTGGCTATAGCATTCCCAAATTCTGGGGATCACTGGGAGTCTAGATGCAGATCCGATCAGGTGAAAATACATTCCATGGGTGGCTGAGATTTTACATCTTTGTCGGAAGAGAAGTGATTCCGGGTAGATAGAAAGCATGAAATAGAACAGATGCCCATGGTTTTGGTTCCCTGTTAATTAAAAAGATTTTGATTCATCAACTTCCTCTGGAATAGGAGTTCAGGAGCAATCAGCAAGCGTGAGACAGTGCAGACATATATTCATTCCAGTTCCTTCTGTGTTTCTGCCAATAATCATCCATAATACTTGGGTTCTGGCAAAAGCCCAGTCAGTCTTTTTCCATTTACTGTAAACAGAACTTAAATCCAATTTCAGCTATCAAGATGCATTTCTTGTCTACTGTAATTTGTCACCATGGGGTTCAATCCACAAAGGAGACATGGAAATGTATTGGCTTTGGTATCATTCCCATTTACTTCAATGGTCCCTGAATTCCTGGTAGGTTTTGTTCTTTTAAAGGAATTCCTGATAGATTGCATCTTTTTGTGTGGCTAGACAGACTAGAACAAAATATTCTAGAGTCCACTAGTACTCTCAGAGCATGCAGAAATAAAAGGGAAAGTAATAGGAGGCTCTTGTCCTAGAATGATATTCTTCTCTGTTTGTGGGAAACAATTCTGTTCTCCTCACAAATTTCCAAATAAATTTGAGGATTTTGACTGAAGAAGAAAAGACGCAGGTTTCTATGAAGAGTCTTTTGGAGGGAAATAAATCCAGCACATAAATTAATTAAAAATAAATATAGCAGCAGTGGCGAGATAGCCTTTGCTTTTCATATTTTACGTGATGGTTCCCACCATTAAGTACCATTGGCTATGTTATGTGAGGCTAGTGAGAGTTAATAATCCAAACATCAGCCAACATGACCAGTGAGACTGTGTTGGCTGAAGATGTTGGGAAGTTTAGAGCAATATGTCTAGAGAAGATCACATTTGAGATGGTTGACAGGTAGCAGTGCTAGACAACCAAGCATTATGTTCTAGATTTTACAGAAATCCACTGTGGACTGCTGTGTTCTAGACAAGGTGCATAAAGATTCTGTTCTATTTTCTGAATCCACTGGTCATGTTTCCTAACCAAGCAAGTGACATGGGTATTAAATATATGAATGTCTAGATTTATTTCAACAAGATGTAATCTGGAATTGAAAGATATGTGGTTTGTTGTCGTCTTCTCTGGTGGCAAGAATGGCCAATACAGGTACCTGTATTTGTGTTTTCAGTGACTGTACTGTTCTTCAGATTGTGGTTGAGAGGCCAGGAACATGTTTAGCTTCATACATCAACCTCTTAATTTCTGGTGAGGTTTTAAAATATATTCAGCACCACCAATCCACAGGGAAGTTACAATTGTTGCTCTAGTACAAATATAACTCAAAGACAGATGTAAAATCAAACTGTGACATATTCCTTTTCCATGATTTAGAAGCATACTTCTCTATAAATGATTTATCCATCTTAAAATTGAAAAATTCTCAGTACCCATTATTGCCACACTTTAGTTGAAGACTGATAAAGATGGAACAGGTCAAATATTGTCTATACTCGAGTATCAGCCTAGTTTTTCAGCACCAAAAAGGGGACCCAGCTTATACTCGGGTCAGTGACCCCGAGGGTCGCAAGACCATGCCAAATTGAGATGCACCAACAATTTAATTAATTTTACCTTATTTTCATGTATTTTGATTATTGAAACTTACTAGCAGCTGCTGCATTTCCCACCCTCGGCTTATACTTGGGTCAATCTATTTTCCTGGGTTTTCAGGGCAAAATTAGGTACCTCGGCTTATATTCGGGTAGGCTTATACTCAAGTGTATATACTGTAGTTTGCTTGCCATTGTGGATTTTTAGAATTGAATTGGAACACACCTAAAGTTTTACCATTTCAAGGCAGACCTGCTTTCTTCAACTTGGAAGTAACACATTACTAGTAATTAGCTCGAATGCATTGCTTTTTGAATGTACAGTCAAACCTTGCATAAAGAGCGCCTCACTTAAAGAGTAACTTGCTTAAAGAGCAGTATTTTCTCTGAATGTTCGCTTTGCATAACAAATAAAATCAATCAAAAACTTGCTTAACAAATAAATTGGGGTTCACAATCCCCCCCATAATTGGTGACTTACAATGGTGTTTTGCTTAAAGAGCAAACTCACTTAAAGAACAATCCTGTGGAACACATTATGCTCTTTAAGCGAGGTACAACTGTAGTCTTGATAATGTACTCGATAATGTCATTCTGGTGTGGGTGGGTGTGTAATGGCTAATTTATTTTTCCAGATACATTATACTTTTTGTTTTTTGCTGTCGTGGCTCATTTGCAGGGATTCAGAGGCTTTTTTGTATTTTTAATTGTATCAATCTTTTAAAATTTAAAGAAAGGGAAAAAAACAATATTTTAGTAACATGGTACCCTGCCAGCAGTGAGTCACAGTGTCTGTGAGTTACTTTTCAAAAACTGCAAGCAGTAAACTACTTTCTGAAAATGACTTTCCAAGCACCAGTTGCATACCTGCTAAAAAGCCTCAGCATTTGCATCCATCACTTTGGAATTGCAAATAGACCTTTCTCCGTGCCTTGGTGCGCAGCAAGCAAGCAACCGCATCAAACTGAAGACCAATGAATGCAGAGAATGTTCCCTTGCATTACAGTGTTCCTTGTTGTACATCAAGGATAGAGATCCATTCATCACTCCATCTGTTTTAGACTTCAGCTCCTCAAATTCCAAACCAGCATGGCCAGTGATAAGGGACCGCATGAACTAGCATCTGAAACATCTGGAGGACTAAAACTTCCCATCCGTCTCACTAATGGTATAGTGTGACATATATACCCGTATTTGCCAGCATATAAGACGACTGGGCGTATAAGATGACACCCCCCCAACATTTCCACTCAAAATACAGAATTTGTTATATACTTGCCGTATAAGACTACCTCCTCTTCCGCACACCTTCCACACACCAAATAAAACATAAAAGAACATCAGATTTGATTTCAACATCTCCCTGTGGCCCGCACTAATGCGCAAGTGCGCATGTGCGAGCTCTGCATAGACAAGGGGTGGGGCAGAGTGCTGCTGCTTCCCGTCGAGCAGAACAGGCCGGTCACGCCAAAAAGGCTGGCACCCCTGCCTCGCTGCTGATGCTCGGTGCAGCCACGCTGGATACTGCGCGATAATGGATGGTATATAGAATGAGGTGGGCGGGCATCGGGAGGCCACTATGGGCACCGGGCGGACATTGGGAGGCCACTATGGGCACTGGGCGAGATTGGGAGGCCACTATGGGCAGCTATGTCTATCCCAACTGAAGTGCACCCGGCATATAAGACAACCCCCCCCCACTTGGAGGCATGTTTTTCAGGGGGGGGAAGTAGTCTTATACGCCAGCAATTACAGTAAATCAATAATTAGCAGCTGCTTTACATAGCTGAGTGGAGGTGTAAATGTAGAGTGTTACTACATGGAATTAACCTGCATGGAAAATATACCCAGAAAACATATTTAGGATTTTGGGAGAACAGCCAGCCTGTGTAGCCTTGAGAAAACTGTACAGTCCCAGAATGGCCCAGACAAAGGGAATGGTAAACCATTTCCAAGTACTTTACACTAAGAAAACCCTGAGAAGGATTGGCATAGGTCAGAATCAAATTGGCAGCACATAAAAATGGTAATAATAAACAAGAATACTGCAGACTCAAGAGGCAGGTGAGTCACCTCATCATACTGGTTTCAGCAACCAGAATCATTTCAAAATCTTTGGTTACTGATTTAAAACATTTGTCAATAGTTTCAAAATTGCTTCCTGAAATCCAGAATCCAGTGATTTTCCAAACATTTTCATCTGCAAGTTTTTAGGACTTGATTCCTAATTTATAGGTTGGACCCTCTGGTTTGCCCCTAAGCAGTGGCAATGCTGATAGGCAGGCAGGCAGGCAGGCAGGCAGGCAGGCAGGCAGGCAGGCAGGCAGGCAGGCAGGCAGACAGACAGACAGACAGACAGATAGATAGATAGATAGATAGATAGATAGATAGATAGATAGATAGATAGATAGATAGATAGATAGATAGATAGATAGATAGATAGATAGATAGATAGATAGATGAAGCTGCGAACAAATTTGAATGATCTTCTTCAGGTGCTGTATCCATTCCAGATATAGGCTATCATCATGGCAATAGTCTTCCTGTTCTTAACTCCTTGGAACAGTTCTTCCGAGGACATTCCACACAAGTCTCTCAGGTTCTTCAGCCATGAAGTCTGTCTACATCCAGGGCCTCTCTTCCCAGGATCTTTCCTTGCAGAGTGAGTTGGCGCATTCTATACTTTATGTTGTTCCTCATAATATGGCCAAGGTATTGGAGCTTTCTTTGCTTAATGTCTTAAAGAGTTCTTGTTCTTTATCCATTCTGCACAATACCTCTACATTAGTCACATGATCAGTCCATTATATCCTTAGTAGCCATCTGTAGATCCACATTTCAAAAGCTTTAATTCTCTTTTCAGGACCTTTGAATGATCTAGTGGAAATAATATGTGTTTGGGAGAAAACATCTTGCAGAAGACTTCTGTGCATGTCTACAGGGAAGTCCCAAAAAATTCAATGAGACTCCCAGGTAGGTAGATATAGGGTTGCAGCCTTCAAAGTATCATTTAGCACAATTCCTGCAAACCTATATCTGAGCATTTCTCAAATTATGCTCCGCACAACACTGGTTGACTTCAATTCCCAGAAGCCTAAATCAGTACATTGGCTGATCTGTGCTTTGGAGAATTGACTTAGGCTTCTGGGAATTGAAGTCCAAAAGCTAAAGGTTGGGAAATACTGAGCTATGGTATGGTGGGAGAAGCAAAAATTGTTGCTTGTAAATATGACTATTTCAAATGGCTATCATCTTTGTAGAGATGTCCATATTTTCACAAAGGGGTTCTGTGTGCTTATGGAAGCATCTTAATTTTTGTTCTTTTCCAATAGAAGATACAGAGATATCCATCTTCTGAATTACAGACATCACAATCAAAGAAGGGAGGGAGGGAGGTTCTCATAATATTACATGTCAGTATTTTAATACTGTCACCGGATGAATTTTTCTGGACGACACAGGGCCACTGAGCATGATTTGTCCTTTGACATGATCTTGCAGGATATGAATTGTGTTCTCATTTGCTCATCCTACCTCATGACCTCATAATCCAGTATTCTCTTCTCAATAGCTGGATTTCTTGTAATGGCTCTGATGTCACAATGTTTCTACTCCTATTTCAGTGATAATCTCTAATGTTGTTCATGTGAGAAATATTTTGGAGATTGTCTTCTTGGTGCATAGTTTTAAGTCCGTTTTATTTCAGAATGTTGCCTATTCCACAGATTCTTGGAGCTTTGAAAAGTTACTTTCTTAAACCACAACTTCAGCCAGTGGCTATACTACCGAGAGGCTATAGGCGCTGTAGTTTGGAAATGGCATTTCTAAACTCACTACGTTGTCATGTTCACACAACATGCCTCTGAATTATCACCGAGAGATGGTATCATGTCATGCTTGCACTACTGGATTAGAAGATCTGGCTTCTAATCTCCATTCAGAGATGAAATTTGCTCGTTGGATTTCTGCCTGACCTATCTCATGGTGTTGAGAGGATAAAAATGGGGAAAGGAAAGCCATGCACATTTTACTTTTGTTTTATTTGCCTAGATCTTATTTGAGGAGATATAGAATATAACCATAGGATATAAATACATCTCCAGTTCAGGGTGACCATATATCCAGATTTAGAGAGAGTGTTTGAAGGGTTGTTGCAGGCTCTGGTCAAACATATACAGTACTTTAATTAAAGAGCTGTTCAATCCAAATCCAGATTAAAGATAAAGAACTCTTAACAAGGAAAAGAAAGAACTTTGAAGTTACCCTCCCAGAAGAGGCCAGTCTATCCACTCTGGTGAGACCCATTATGTTTCTATTCAAATGAGTATAATTCTTCACAGTTTTTCATCTACAACTGGCTTGCACAACTTTCATGCAGATCTATATCTTCTGTTGTCCTCTTGTTTCCTCATTGTGGTAACTCTAATTCAACTCCTACCTATAGATTAGGGCAGCTCTCCTGGTGGTTTAGTGGTTAAGACGGTGAGCTAGAGACTGGAAGGTCTGACTTTGATACCCAAGAGTTGCAGTTGGGGACATGAAAGGAGCCTCATTTGGGCATCCCCTAAAAATCCTTTCAACCCAGAGTAACCTCAGACAAGAAATTATTATTATTATTATTATTATTATTATTATTATTATTATTATTATTATTATTATTATTATTATTATTATTATTATTATTATTATTATTATTATTATTATCATCATCATCATCATCATCATCATCATCATCATCATCATCATCATTATTATTTATTATTATTGGGTAGAAAGAAACAACAGGTGAAAGCAAATTGACATTTGTGTTGGATGCTGTTAAAAAAGGTAGGAGAGATTCTTAGTTTTGTGTACAGGCCTTTGCCCCAGCTTAGAAGTAACAATTTGCAAGTACTGTAATACATTTCTTTCTGCAGTAAATAAAGATAACTAAATTACATTACAACTCCAATTTAAGAAAGGATAACTTAATTTCTTTTGGATTCTGACTATAGCTTTTGAAGCAACTTAGCATTGCAGACAGCTTTGTGGCATGTGCTTTACAGAACAAACTAAATGTGAACACCGAGATTCCTTGGCTTCATACTTTGTAAAGCTCTGATAGCTTCTGTCCATTTTATGATAAAGCCTGACCAGCCGTGAAGGTGGTGAGCTGCGTGTCAAAATATACTTTCAGATCCTGATTTAAGAGTCTGAGAAATGAATGACTGGCCCATAACTATATAGAAAATGGCCACCCCTGAGTAACACACGAGTGCTTAATTTGAGCCAAGGAATCAGAGCACTAATGTTTAATTTGTTTTACAAAGCACATTCCACATCTATCCAGATTTGGATACAATAAAGGGCATCAGTTTAAGGTTTTAAAATGAAGAAATGATAAGAGTCAGACAGTCTTATCAGATCTCATATTTTTATTTCGGAAAAGAGGCAAAGCCTTTAAAGTTGCTGGAAATGATTTTGATGAATTTCACCCTGGATCCCTTTCTGGCACCAGGCAAAGACCTGCCACCAAATTTCATTCTAGGCAAACACTATGGTACAGATTGTCCAACAAGGGACACTGTGTCTTCAACATTTACAAATGGCTGATTTTAATCCTCTCAAACAGCCACTTAAAAGCTTCTGCCTGATGCATACAAATTAAGTTAACAGTAATTAATGTAACCAGCCTGGAACCTTAGCAAACTGCTGCCAGCAAGTGTCTTTGGTATACTCGAGAGGATGTGGTTCGCTTGACAGTGCCAGCAAACAGGTTGTGGATTGTAAACAGAGTAATTAGTTAGTAAGTTTCTAAGCTCCACTTGCCAGCCTAGTAGCTTGAATTATTGGAACAGTCAACCCTCTGAGAGGAGAGAAAAACAAAGGATGGGAATTCATGCAGCTTTGGTTTACCTTGGCAACATATGCCACTGGACCACTGCTTTACCTGGCAATGTTTGTTGTCTGTGATAAGCTGATGTTTGCAACAACCAGTGGAGTATTATTCACTCACTCACTCACAAGAAGCGAGTTTCAGGAGCCTAATATATAACAAGTAAATATATATAATGTTGTGGCCGAAGAGTCCCAAGGGGGAATACAACTGGCCCTAGTCATTGGCTCAAAGGTGAATAATTCTGGAAGACAGATGGATACCGTAGGTCAGAACTTGGAAAATACACATTAGTTTAACACATTGGTGTTAAAATAATTACGTTTGCATTAAACAGGAGAACAAGGCAACTGAGCAAAGAATAACATGTTAAACCAATTCTTTTAACTGTTTAACATAATTTTCTTAAGATTAGGTGCATGCTTGCTTTTTAAAGCAGAAGTAATCATTATTTACATTGACATGTTTAATCTAATACATTATTTCGAAGTTTGAAAACAGATAGTAGAGGTATATGACTAAGCTTGTAATTCTCATGAATTTTCCATGCTAAAGGCAAAGGTCTCCCTTGCTCGAAAGCCAGTCGTATCCAACTCTAGGGCTCAGTGCTCATCTCTGTTTCATAGCCAAAGATCCAGCACTGTCTGCGTCTGCAGACGTTTCCATGGACATGAGGCAGGCATGCCTAGACACCGGAGTGTCCATTCTACTTACCTCCAATTGAGCACATGCCTTTTAGACAGGAAATGAGATACAGATACATGTGCAATATACCTGTATTCACCTCTGCTCTTAAAACTGTGCAAGGTAATAAAGTAAGCAGAATAAAATAACAGTATGAAGAAAACCTACGACATTATAGCTACTAAGGACAGGTAAAAAGCTGAGATGTCGTGGAATAAAACTGAAATGACACTAAAAAGAGCACCAAGAAAAACAATAGCTAGACAGTGACATTTTCCCAATTAAACATTATCATTAGAGGTACCAACACAGCATGAAAAAAACAAAGCAAGCAAATAAATGCATATATTTATGTTTAGTTATATACAACTTTGATACAACTCCAGATTAGATTATTGCAATGTGCTCTACATGGGGCTGCCCTTGATGACCATCCGGAGGCTGCAGCTGGCCCAGAATGCGGCAGCCCAGGTGGTGTTGGGATGTGGGCATTACTCTCGTGCATCCCCACTGCTTCGGGAGCTGCACTGGTTACCAGTTTGCCTCCGGGTGCAATTCAAGGTGCTGGTTATTACCTTTAAAGCCCTACATGGTAGTGGGCCAGGATACCTGAGAGACCACATCTCCCCAAGGGTATCTGTCCGTCCCACCAGAGCGGACCAGAAAGGTGCCTTAGTTGTGCCACCTGCCAGAGAGTCGAGCCTCTCTGGCACTAGAAAGATGGCCTTCTCCCTGTTCGCTCCGACTCTGTGGAATCACCTGCCTTTGGAGTTGCGCCTCCAGATGGAGCTATTGGCTTTCAGGAAGGGTTTGAAAACTTGGCTGGCGGGAATGGTGTGGGGTTATGATGGTTCATTGACCCCTCCCCGCTGGTTTATTTAACATCTTACACTTACCCTCTTATTCCACTTTTTCCTTTAGTTAAAGGAATGAGAGGTTGTTTTAAATGGTTTTTAATCTTTTAATTTGTTTTTTAGAGGTTTTAACTGTTTATTGTATGTCGGTTGTGATCCACCCTGAGTTGCCTGTGCGAGTAGGGTGGAATATAATTTTAATTAAATAAATAAATAAACTTTTCAAGAAAGGGATTAAAATAAAAGTTTCAACTCTGCAATAAACCTAAATCATTCCCTTACAGTAAAATTGGAGATTACAAATGAAATAACCATACTTACACTTGGTTGAATGTAAAACTACAGGAAATATCAGCCTTATTCCTCCCGCAAAGTTACCAACTGGTTCATTGATTATCCCATCAGTCTGCATGGCCTATTTGCTGAGAAGCTTAAACTCTAACATTCTGCATATAGAAGAAAGGAAACCCACATGTAAAACAGAAGTCACAGGGAGGCAGCCCTGTAGTAGTTTTCCATGGTCCATGCTGCTTAGATTTAGCAAAATTTGGAGTTTGAAGAGTACTATTCTCAGAATTCCTCCAGGCAAAATAGGGGATTATGGGATTGTAACTGACAAAACCAACAGTTTTCCAAGCCTTTGAGGCTTATTAGTTAGAATCTCTGTTAGAGTAGGGCAAGGGGAACTAGAGGGTTATGCGACAAACTTTGTGGGAAAAGATTGCTGGGGGTGGGGAGATGCAAGATGAGGAGGCCTATGGAATAGTGGCAGTTCAGTTATGAAATGAAAACTACGATAAGATTTGCTCCCATCAGAATACACTTTATGACCTTTTTTGCCACCAATGTGTCACAGCTATTAACCATGAAACTTGTTTCATCTTCAGGGGGAAAATGTGTTCCACTGGTTGTAATCATAGGCATGTTTAATGCTGAATTTAGTTCTGACAGAGGTGTGATCAGATGAGCAATTGTCCTGCTGCTTGGTACACTGCAGGGACAGGCTCATTTCCTCCTTTCTTATGTCAATCACATAAAGAAAGGAAGGAAAGAAGGGAAGAAGGGAAGGGAATAGATATGATGTAGATCAGACATTTGTGTGCAATTTCCTCTTCTGACTGTTGAATGATGCTTGGTAAACTTTTCAACCTCAAAATATGAAGCTCTAAATAAGCACATGCAAGATTCAACCAAGGTGACTATCAGTTAAGTTCCAAGTAGCATATTTATAATCTGAAAGGGCAGGGGTGTGCAGGACACCATGGGAAGGCAATGGGCAGGGAGTGGTGGGGGTGCCTATTTGGGAGTGGGTGGGTGGGTGGAATCCCATGCATTACTTTTGGTGCCCCAGGGTGCCAGAGGCAAAGCAGGATGGGACAAAGCCTGATTGCCTGATATACCAGCACGCGCAGTAGTGGGCAGCCAAAATTTTTACTACCACACTGTGGATGGAGCCAATGTCATGGGTGGAGCCAACATCATGGGCTGAGCCAAAGTAAAAAAAAACCCATAAAAATAAGTACACACAAACATACAAATTAAATAGTCATAAAAATACACATAAAAACACATAAAATACACATTAAATAGACATAAAAACACATAAAAATATAAATTAAATACACATAAAACATATAAAAATACACATTCAAATAAATACACATTAAATATGCATTAAATAGACATAAAAACACATAAAAATACAAATTAAAAAGAAATACTCGTTAAATATACATTAAAATATACCCATCCACCCCACACCCAAAGGCGAGTCACTTACCCTGGGGAGCAGGCTGTAGGGAGCTTCAGGCTAGCAGCTGCTCTTCCTCCTCCCCGCTTCAGAGGACAGCAGGGCCTCAGCAGCAGCCACCGGTTCCTCTGTGGCTGTTCGTGGCTGCCCGACGCTCTGTGCTGCCACACTTCAAGCAGCAAATGGCGGCTTGGCTCAGCAGGCAGAGCGCCGTAGGTGCAAATGCGTGCCAAGTGCTGTAGGCACACCAAGCACTGTAGGCATGCCAAGTGCTGTAGGCATGCATGCGCAGTGGGGGAACCAGCAAAAAGGTAAGTCCTTGAGGTGGTTCCCCCCAAAAGCCACTACTGGTTCTCTGGGACACTGAGAAAAGCTACTACCAGTTCTGGCGAACTGTTGCGAACTGGCTGCTGCCCATCACTGAGCATGCACCTGTGAAATACAGGTCCACAAATATCAAAAGTATTTCCAATACAAAGCTAGTTTGTCACTGGACAGGCCTGTAAACATTGCCACTAGGAAGTCTGTCTAGGTTCCTAAGGGTTGTGCAGATCTTATATCAGGGTAGAAACAGAATAACTCGTGTTGCATCTCCCCCTGCCCTTCCTTCCTGTACTGAGCATAACCTCTGGATGAACCAACACAAGGCTGGCTCCAGGGGTGAGCAAGCCGTTGGCAGAGTGCTGCCACATGCCCATAGGCCTTTATATTATCTCACACCCAGCAAAGGAGAAAGAGAGAGTGAGAGTCTATTCTTCATTGCAGTCCCAGGTCAACATAACAGTGTATAAGTAACAATCCCATTTAGTGAAACCATTGATTGCTAAAATGTTCTGAAAGCTTGCAAAGTCGCTGGAATTAATTAGGTCAAGCTGAGTTTTTAAACCCTTGTTCCAAACCCATCTCTTTGCAACTTGGTGTAAACCAAATGCATTTAGAAGACTTAGCAGCAGTTTACCAAGGCCAAGACATCCACCAACTTCCCTTAAGAGCAAACTCAGATGGTGAGTACTGACAGCATAGGAGTCAACACAAGGTCACTCAGATACAATAATGAGATGTCAAGCTAGGAGAATATCAGCATGTCCAGGGAACCTCTGAAGTTTTGGCTCCCCCTCCCAATTAAAAAAAAACCCTCCAGCCTGTTGAAGACTGAGCATGTTCAATTGCCATGGAATGTAAAAATCAACATGAAAAAAAAGCACAAGTGGATGATGGGCAGAGCAGGATGTATATTCCTTACATTTTATAATATAATGGAAGAGGGCATGGCTAGGCTGGCAAAACTTGAAGCTGCAACAAAAATTCTCCTGCTGAGAAGTCAGTCTATAGTGCAGTATTTTCTTGCAGTCCCATTTGTTTCACTGTGGAATGCACTACTTAGGTTGCTTTTTGTTAAAAAAAATGCTGATGCTGAGTATGAATACAGTGCTTAGCTTGAAATCTGTTCTTCGGTGAAATGCGATATTTCCAGTCCTGTGCTTGCTTTCCTAGGAGCCAACCCATTGAACTCAAAGAACATCAGACTATAATGTTTTATGTTATGTTAAAAAGTAGATACTGTCTAACCAATTGTACATGTAGGGATACAGAAGGAAGTAAGGTGGGCATGTGCCATGGGCAGAAATTTGGGGAAGGGCTCGCTGTCTCATGTGTGGCCATCTCCATCTTGATGTGCTACCTCTCCCAAAAGGAGGAAGCCTACTGAATAGGCTTTGCTCCCTAACCTCCAGTCATTGGTATCAGTCATTGGTAGCTATTGACTTGTTCTCATTTACCAACTGTTTAAATAGAATGTCTTTACATTCAAACTATTTCAGGTAGATTACACTTGTGATATGGAAGCTTGCCCAGAGGCATCAAAGAAGATTTGTGAAGGCTAAGCAGAGACTCTCGACCAAATCCAGTTCTTCACCTGTCATGTCATATATTTTTTCTGAAAATGAATAAAACTAAAATAAGCTAGAGGGATCAAGACTCAGTTCATCAGGAGACCAGCATATGAATAGACAGCTAGGCAACGGTAAGCCCAATGAATCCTGCCATCATAATCCATTTTTGTTCTACAACCCAATCATTCTTGGTTAGATAGGTTGAATGCATGGATTTACCCAGGGGGGTAAATCAGAATAAAACAATGGGATCTAGGAAGTGTACCCAGCTCTCATTTCTCTTTAACCTTAGCTTGATATAATTCTTTTTCCCCCTTCACAGAGCTCAGCTTTATTGCCATGGGATTTAATTTTCATGAACAGGAGCAAGCAGACCTATTAAGCTGTGGGCATTGACCATTAATCACCTGGCCTGCTGAGGGATCATCTGCTCACCTCTACAGCCAGGCTGGACCTAGGTCAATTTGCTGTCATTGTCTTGTATATTCATTTGCTACTATCAGTACGTTCTCTGGAATCCATCTTCCTCCTCTTCCTTCACTGTCTGAGATAGATAGATAGATAGATAGATAGATAGATAGATAGATAGATAGATAGATAGATAGATAGATAGATAGATAGATAGATAGATAGATAGATAGATAGATATCATATGCTCGCTCACTCTCTCTCTCATGGTGTGAGTGTGCTGCATGCTGATAATACCCAAGAAAGAGAGGGCACAACAATGCAGTCTTTGCATGAAATCCAAAATCAGGGTTAGGCAATACCTGTATCCGATTTCTAAAATGTAACTTACATGCAAGCTTTTGAGTCCTCCAAGACTCTTCAAATATTGAGGCATTAGCCATTGCAGAGCTTGAGGCAGAGAGAGAGAAACAGAAAACTCCAAAATGTCCTGACCAATGAAGCTTCCTGGATGACTCGAAAACAAGCAGTGTAATAATATTCCAGTGGTCCATTAAAGGTAGTATGGATAATTTTTACCTTTGTTCCCAGCCACCACCACAACAAAAAAGGATATTACTGAGCAAGAACAGGCAACTTCCCTCTTCCCTGTCATATTCAACATCTGGTTATTGATAGTGTTACTCATCAAAATCAGACATCCACAATCACGAGGCATGTTCCATGAAGGATACTATAATCACAGTGCTGCACATACTTGGATTTGTGATGACCCTCCTGGAAATCAGGTGAATCTATATTCAGAGCTCTGTGTTGCTGTGATTCTAGGATGACCTTCTCTTAATTCTTCTTGAGAACATTGGTCACACTGACTGGGATATTCTGGGAGTTCAAAACAAAGTTACTTTTCCTATTTCTTCTAATTCTACCACACGATCCACATCCCTTTTGCCAAAGCCCGTCATGACCTCACTCCTTCTATCTTATATCCTAATAATCTCTGTCTATGAGCCAGCACCTGCCTGAGGCAAAGCAATGAATGGCATTCTACCCCAACTCACCTAAGATGCTCGATGGGCAAAGCCTGCTCAGTTATTTTGACACAGAAGGCAGAAAATTCACAAGACCTTCTGCTCTTCCCAATGATTATAATACACCAAAGGGGAAAAATGGAATTATCTGTTGCCCTTTCATGATGACACTGCAAATCTGCTGCCAGAGTCAGCTCCTTCATACTGCCTAGCGGCATCATGTTCACCCCCATGCTGCAATCTTCTGCGCCATTACTTTCCTCTTGTCCTTCAAAAGACGCTGCCCTTCCCTCCTTTCTACACGTTTACTTAGAATCATCTTTCAGATCACTTGTGCTACTTCCCTCGATGTCAAGGGTGAGAAATATCCAGATGTCATTAGATCATGGCTATCATCATTATGTCTGATCTGTTTGGGCCAACGATCTCTGGAGAAGCCACATGCTTTTAATTCTCTGGCCCTACTGTAGGAGCAAGGTTACAGGTTGATTGGATGCCAGACTGACCCTTCAGATCAGCACAGACCTGGTGTCTGATGATGCCACAAGCTTCAGCCTTGCTGTAAATCCTATCCCTTTCTCTGCCATCATCTTTTCAACTGGAATAATCACATATATTTTCGCATTTCCCCTTCCCTCTCCTTCTTCTTCTCTCTCACCTTCTCTCTCCTATTCCCTCATCAAATTTTAGATTGCAAGCTCTGTGAGGGAAGGGAGGTATCCATAAGTGTCTGGTGGACTAAGCAAGGAGTAGCCACCCATAAACATTTTTAGGAGGTCTCACCCCACTCACATCACAGGGTGTATGTGCACACGAGTGGTGCTACTATACATAAATAAATCAGTGGAGGAGGAGGAGGAATACAGGAAGCTGCCCGTGTCCATGGCATTAAACCAGTGGTGCCCAAACTAAGGCCTGGGGGCCGGGTGTGGCCCCTGATGCCAATTCATCTGGCTCGCGAAGCCCTCGTTGCTCCTGGAAGGGGAAGTAAAACGCGCCTGTATGAGGGCTTCGCGGGCCAGATGAATTGGCATTGGGGGTTGCACTCGGCCCCCGGGCCTTGGTGACCAGCTCCCTGAACCACATGATTGGTCCACAGCCCAAAAATTTTGGGCACCCCTGCATTAAACCCTTGTTCCATGTGGCCCTGTAATGTCAATACTACATGCCAAAAACTCCCCAGGGTTTCAGGCAGATTTCTTCCCTTTGAGATGCTGAGAAGCAAAGCAGGCATCCGCTATATAAAAAGCACCGGGTTTGCCACTGAGCTGTAAACTGTAATTGTAAATGTTAACAGTCATAAGTAGGCTGCATTTGCCACATATCTACTGCGATTGACATTTACTAGATATGCCCCCCTCTTCCCCCTGGGAACACACACACTCTTAATTATCCCCCAGAAGCACAAAACGCTGGAAAAAAAAGATGTCATTTGACCACAAATACAAACCATTGATTCTGGCACAATGTATGGCTTCACATCTTGCATATGTAACACACAGCAGGAAGTACACATTAGTCACAGAAGCCTCTATGTTTTATGAATACTGTTTTGTCCTTGGGTGTTGGGAAATGTGTTTTTGCTGCTTCAGACTCTCATACAGTAGCAACAAAATGTGGAAATGTTCTTTTTTCTTTCCCTCAACAAAAGCTTCCAGGATCCAGTGGCCAGGCTGGCTGGAAGATTCTAGAAGCTGTAGCCAAAAACATTTCCAGCCTCTGTATGGAAGCCATTCGCTTCAGCTCATATTGAGGCATCTTGGAGTTTACCATCCAGGGCGCTGCACCCTGGAACAGCACCCCCTGAGGCTACTGGTTGGTCTTCCTGTATAATTGAGCCAGCACTGGCATCGACAGTAATCTCCCCCATGATCCCTGGGGCTGTTAGATTTCCTCATGAAGAAGAACATTAGAGGAGTTTAATTTTTCATGGTAGCTGGGGCAAAGCCAGTCCTCTGAGTCACACATACTGGGTGGGGGGGAGCCTCCCTTAATAACCCCTTGGTTTCTACCCACTGGATCTGAAGTAGTCCCTTGAGATTGGGCAGCTGGAGGAAGTGGTGGCAATCTCTCCTTCAGTTCTCTGGATCAAGCCACGTTTGTTCATTTCAGTGTTTGGAATCGAGCAGAGCTCCATTTTTGACTCATGGATACCATCCCAGTTCTGGAATTGTCTCCATTTAGTTTTCTATGCTCTGGACGGTCACCAAAACGGCTGCAGCAATTACCACCAGTAAAAGAAAGAAAATTCTCACCATTGCAGCTAAATTCTTTAGTCCTTGGCATGGCTCTGTCTGATCTGAAATTGACAGTGGGTCCCTGGGGTCCTTCGGGGCTATCAGTGCCTTCCAATATTGATATAAATGCGCCTCTCCAGCTGGTATCTCTTGGCTGGATTGCTTCCCAGTTAAATACTAAATTGCAGCCACAACGGTGTAGCCGACATTATGGAACACGCCAAGCACAGGCAGGAAAGAAACTCAAGAGTGAGTTTTCCTTTTGCAGATTGGCCTGTATTGTGATAGCAAATTGAGTCAGAGGCCAAGAAAGCTTTAAAGCCATCTTCTCATCTCTTTTGTTTTGGGCAGGAAGTGTAACTGCTTTGTGGCCCAGCACAGATCCATTTCCTCTGTACCCCTTCTGCAGTCTATTAGGATGGTCTAGAAGTCCAAGAAAACTTCCACCTGTCCTACCTTGGTGAGGTAATCCCTCGCTAATATCATCTACTCATGATATCATATCACCTAATGATACTGTTTAATTTATTATTATTTTAACTCTCTGTAGACTTTTAATGCATTTGGCGGTCACATTTCATTTAACTTGATCCGAATGATATTATAGATTAATTTGTTCTTAACTTGTTACACTTTGTTGTATGATTACTGGAAGCTGCCTTGAACACTAGCTAGTAATGGGAAGGCAGTGGAGTAGTATAATAAATAATAATATTTATTAACCTTCAGGCAAAAGAAGGAGTTGGACTGAGAAACATTGCAAAAAGCTACCACATTAGAAGGGGAATTTTTCTCTCCCAGGAATATTTATTAGAATATGATATTCAGTATGCAATACATTCCCACCTAGATGAGTGCAAGAATGCAGATCTCTCAGTAAAATAAAGAGGATTATGACATTTTGCTACTGCAGTTTCATAAATGGCAACATTTATGAGATGGTTGCCTCAGTGTGGAAGACATGCTTACGGCATTCATTATGGGATGGGGAGGTATGTGCATAAATCACAACCCTTTCATTATAGATGTACATGCGCATGCACACTGAGTGCAACCATCTCAGCGCAACTATATATATAAACAGTTTTTTTAATTTTGAAAGATACACCCTTCAGAGCAAGTCAACCAACAACAGTAAATGATAACCAGAAGCAAAAACAAAAACAGCGAGTAGACAGTAAGAAAAATAAAATGATATCAATAATTAATTGTAACAACTCATGTGTATGGTGTATATAAATCAAAAAAATTGGGAGAGATAGAGAAAGAGAGGATGAGACAGAGAGAAGTCATACATTTTTACAATGTGTTGGCAAAACAAGGCAATGTTATTATGGCCGTGTTTATTCTTTTTTGATTTATTTTATTTTAGTCTTTCAAAACCCAGTTTTGAAGTGTGTGTGCCATCAGCATTCTCAAAATAAATAAAAAAGGTTTTCAGAAGGATAACATGTTTAAGAGTCATATATACAGTAATCTGAAACCAGTGATGTTAAACCCCACTTTGGCTGGGAGACCTCAACGAGTAGTTGAAATGAGCCCAAAGCTTTGGCCAATGCTAGGTTAAACTCTACAAACTAGAGCCACAAAACAAGGATTAAAATCCTTAGCATCCTGGCAAACTCCGTCACTTTTGGGCACAGAAACCTGCCGAAGGAATTTGGCAGGCAGAACTCTGTGCGAGGTTTGTCCCATGATTGCATTTGGGGCTGCTGAGGCTTATGTTTAAGCCGGACTTTGTGACTGAGACGGCATATCGTTGAACCTATTTGCTCACAGGTCTTGCCTGCAGCACCTGTGCCTACAAGCAGGGCAGTCTTGCCCTTCTACTTAGTTTCCCCGTTGCTATGCTTCTTATTTTATTACTGGTTTCTTCCATTTCTGTTAAAGCAACAACACATTTATCATCCCCTTTTGAAAACAGAGAAATTGCATCACACAAATACACACACCAAAAAAAGGGGGAGAAGGGAAAAGTTGGCGTAGATTTGTACCAAATTTGCATATGCTGATTTATGAGACTCTGAAATAATCACCATAATATGAATAGAAGCAGAATAGTGCTCACTGTAATGGTGGCATTTACAGCAAAATAATTCATCTGTCTGCTCAGTCTCCTACCCGGGCACCGCTAACTGCTGAGAGACAACATCGTTCTTTAGTTTTAAAGCAGGATTGAGGTGACTGCAGATGAGGCTTTCTCACCATCATTGTAAAGGTCGCCCTTGCTCAAAAGCCAGTGGTATCTGACTCTAGGGTTCAGTACTCTTCTCTGTTCATAGCGAAAGAGCCAGCACTGTCTGCGTCTGCAGATGTTTCTGTGGACATGTGGCAGGCATGACTAGAAACCAGAGTGCACAGAATTCTGTTTATCTTCCCACCAAAGTGGTCCCTATTTATCTACTTGCAATTTCTTGCTTTCTAACTGCTAGGTTGGCAGGAGCTGGGACAGAGACAGGAGCTCACTCCATTATGCAGTACCTAGGAATCGAACTCCGACCTTCCAGTCAGCGAGTTCAGCGTCTTAACCACTTGAGCCACCGCAGACCCCCGATCATTACTCTGTCTCATTCACTGAGTTTTATGGGGATTTGAACAATGCCGTCCTCCACCTAGAATCTTCTCTTATTTTTCTGCTACATTTTTCACCCCACCCCTCCCTTAACTGAGGCAACCTATTGAGAAAGAAAGATTGGAAACACCAGGAAGGTGCTTTCTAACTTTGAGGAAATAAAAATCTGAAACCATTCTTGGACTCCATGTTGGACTGCCCTTGAAAAAATAAGATCCAGGCTAACTCTAATTTCTATACATCCAAAGCAGATAACACTAGAAAGCCACCTTACCCTTGCTTGAATTCTAGAGAAAGGGAATTGAGTTTCTCCTTGTACTATTCATGGTGGCCACTTTGACAACTATTTTTAGGAAGCTACAGGAGGAGGAGAATTTTGTTATTCTTTTAAAAAGGTGTACAGATTTTATTAACACCTCCTATCCTACCTGCCACCTACTATCATGCCTTGCAAGCGGATCCAGAATGTGCTTTGTGCTTAGGGAGCCATTATCAAGTCTATCTTATAATCATTTTTATCACTCTTTTGACAAGGGGTTGAAGATACAGTGAAGAATCTTGGTCAAAAGCAGTGCTACCTTATGGTTTGATTGTATAAGACTGACTCAAAGGCGATTGTCTCTCAGAAATATTGCCATTACAACCAGCAAGTTCCAGAGCATGAAATGTCATTTACAGGATTTGTTTTAAATGTTTCATCTATAGTGGTGTGTGTGTGTGTGGGTGGGTGGGTGTCAAAATCTGAAACTTCAATTAAAGGATTGTTCCATTTTTATATGTATAATAGTTGTGTGGTTGGTTTTTTTTTATTAGACGCAGTGTTTATATATATATAGTTTTAAAAAACCATAAGTGTGTGTGTGTTTGTTTGTGTGTGTGTGTGTGTGTGTGTACGTACGCGCGCGCGCGCGCACGCACACGCACGCACACACACACACACACACACACACACACACACACACACACACACACACACACACACACACACACACACACACAGAGTATAAAGGAATTCAGTACTGGAATTGAATTAGTGGTTGCATGAATGTCAGCTTGATTTCCTGACTGAGAGAGCAGTAATCAGAAACTTTTTGTACTGTTCATTACTGAAGGATGCATGGATGCTAATAATACTGTATCCTGTTTTCTTAGAGGGGGAAAAAATAACATTTAAAATAAATAAAAGCTTTGACTTTTATTTGTTTGCCAATAGGACTGATTGGGTAGAAATGCAGTCCTTGATCTAGAAAAAGGTAAGGCAATTTCAGCCATTAGTAGAGGGCATTGCATCATTCCCCAAATCAGGATTAACCCTTGCTGTGCTACATGAGTGAAGTGATAACAAGGCTCTCAAGTTTTGCTGCTGCTTGAGACAGATTTAACACTGAAAAAAATCAGAGAAAAAACAACCTTATTTCACTCTAATCTTTTAAACAGTAACACCTTATGTCAAGATAGTTTGCCTTCCTAAATGACAGGTAAGTTCTATCTCAGCTGCCCGAAGCTCAGTTTTACAAAGGAACTGTAAACTGAAGTGTTACAGTCAAAGGAAAGTGCCATTAAGTTTGTCGCAGCTTGTTGCCAAATAATAACTGCAGTCATGACCAAAAGCTACATTGTAAGATGTATTAGTGTGTTTGTTCATGCATTCAATTGGACGGTCTAAGTCTTATGTTGGAGCTTTTAACCAGAATGACTCCTCTTTGAAGTATAAATAATAGGAAAATCGGAGATATGTGTTTATCTCTAAGGATTTTCCATGTAGTTGAGGTTAAGTCTATGGGGACTTTTGAATCAGGATGGAAAAGAAATAGACCTCCCATATCTCCTGAGACAACTATCTAGCCAAAGTGTACATTTCCCTGGATGTTTCCAGAGTCTGTGTGGGGAAATGGGCATAAAACCAGGGGGACATTTGCAAAAATGTCAGTGGCCAAAGAAGTGCATTAAAATTATACAGTCAGAAAAGACTTAAAAAAAATTTGTGTATCAAAAATATGTAAAATGCCTGTGCAAAAAAAGAATGGGGGATCTCACAACCGAATGCAAAACTGAGACAGGATGCGAATGTCAGCGGGGTTTCTGTGAAATACAACACAGATGTTCACACCCACTCTTTCAGCCACAGCCTGCTGCTGACTAGCTTCTCAGGCCCTGGCAATGCTCTACAAAAGTGTCATTTGTATACACAAACACACGCATGCACACATACCCAAAGATAGCAGCCCTGCTGCCATTTTTTTAATGACTCACCCTCAGAGGAAGGAGCACACACACACACCCCACGAGTCATCGGCTCCTGATCTTACCACTCCCTTAGAAGCATCCCTTGATAGTGTAAACAGAACTAATGCTGGTATGGCTTCAGGGCTGCAGTGCAGAAAGTTACTTTAAAAAATAATTAGTTACAATTATAATTGCAAGACCCCAAACAGTTGTTCTAAAAAGTAACTGAGCTTTTCCATGTCTCAAAAGATACTAAAATAGTTGCATTAATGCAACTTCTCAATGCTAGAAGATGCTTTTTCCACATCATCTTTGATGCCACTTCACAAAGGAGTAGTACAAACCAGCACTTGACCCATAAGATGTTCCTGTTTCACTGTTCTTTAAGGTCATATTCCCATAATTATAAAATTAACTAAACAGTTGCAGTTAATTTAAAAGATGTAAGGGGAATGAAATGATCCTTTGTTAAGTTGCAAGCATAGTGTAATGTAGTTATACCATCATATTGTAATTGGGGAAAGAGCTAAACACAACTAATTTAACAAAGAGTCTCCAAGTCAGGATATAAATCTCAGGGCGAGTGGCCTGATTTTTGATTCTGAAGTGCCTTTAAAGTCTGAAGTACGTCTCTCATCTCAGCCACAGATGATACCAGGGCTTATGAGCTCAGAACAAAGATGTTTGTATATGGTTTGTGCTTGTTTTCCTCTCATGCTTCTCTTCCCCTTCTTCTGTAACATTCTCACAAAAGTCCTTCAATGGGTGTTAGGTTTGTGAGGACAAATTGCTAAAACTAGCAAATTTCTTCACACTGAGGGTGTAAAGAACTTAAAATTTGAAAAAGTTAGATGTGTGCAAAAGCAAAAAATCAGCTGATTCATCCCTCTAAATTTGAGCTTTGAATGCTCAGCAAACAAAAGGCTGGGTTTCAGCTCCTGCACAATCAGCCACATTCGTGGTGCTGAATGAAGGTAGCCCTCTCGTTGTTCCCGATAACACTGAAGACCCCTGTACTTATTGAATTAGGCTGTGGTGTATGGAGGGAGGACTTCATGTTAGCTTGCTGCTGGTAGAAGTTACCCAAGTTTGCAAATTTCACTCGGTTCTGGAAAGAAGTAGTTTATGAGAGTGGGGAAAATGCATTCAGGAGGAAATGAAAGTGACTGATCTTCTCATCTTGTCTGAACTATGCTGGCAGTGAAGCATGGCTCTTAGCACCCAGCCTGGCCAAGCATATATCATGATATGTCTTCTTGCCATCTGTCCCCACTTCACCACTCATGGCTGTTAGCTGAGGAGCACAGAAGTCTTCTTCTGTCCTGAAATGCCTGTGAAATGCCTGTGGAATGCCTGTTCACCACCACCACCACCACCACCACCACCACCACCACCACCATGCTAACCCAGGTTTGCCTTCCTGCCATTCATGGCTGCTACATCCTCCAGGCTCGACTGCTTCCATCAGTGCATGCTTACAGAAGCCTGGCCCATGGCTCTTCCTGGCCATTACACTCAACTGGCTCCGACTTCCATTAAATGTATCATCTAATTTAGCATGCAGAAATTCAAGCAGGTGATCTCTTGAACTGCAACTACCAGAATCCCCCATGGGATTAGGAGCTGCAGCCCAAGTTGCTTGGACCCAACTCTTCCTTTGCTGCCTGGTGTTTTTGTCATTCTTCTATACCCTGAGCCCTATCTATCTTCTAAATCTGTGTTCCATCTTCGCTTCATCATGTTAATGAAATCCAAGTGTCCTGTAGTTCAATGTATTTCCATGTATCTTGGAATAATTTATGCCATAAGTGTATCTATTGCTTGGCTGTGCCTTTCTTCTTACATTCAGGGAGATGTTAAGACACATACTTTCTAGTCCTCTCTGGCATTGTGAAAACTAGTGGCTTTTTAGTTTCTCATTTTGCCACCATAAAAGTGTGATTTCTGTGTGACTTTAGGATGTCTAAACTGCTACATGTTTATTGTTTTTTGGCAGGGGTTGCTGTTTCAGTCAACAGCTGCAGCAGCTCCCATACCTATTTATCTGTCTGTTTGTTTTTATTTGAAATGTTTTATTATGCTGCCCAACAGGCAATACCCTCGGAGCAGTTTGCAAATATGAAAACAATAACAGCACAAAATTGCACAATGAAAAACAAATCAACTGAACAGTGGCAAGGTGTTAAAATATCAGACTATTGAGTGGAGAAAAACAAATATGAGAACACACATTAAAAAATTACACATCTTCCAAAAGAGAAAAGTCCTCGCCTGACTGTTTAATTCCTATGATGGAGAATGCCAGATGGATTTTCCTTCGGAAAGATCTCCAAAATGAAATTTAAAAAGGAATAAGGCATCACAATATGCCTTATTGCCATCATCTTCCCATCTCTCTATGCATGTTGAAAAAGCTCTTTCTGTGGTAGCTGTGCATCAAACCACTGTAGATAGGAAAACCTGGAGAAGACCCTCAGAAGATGACCTAAGCAGGGGTGGCAGGATCCTGGAGAAACACCAGACTCTGGAACTTGTGAGATAGAACTGTGAGGATTCCTGGGATAACTCCAATGAGGTCCCCAGAGTGTCTGCAGGAATGTCTAAGGTGATGTGAGAACTTCCTTGTGGTGTGTTAGAGTACTTACTTGGTTATTTAGTTGATCTGTGTTTCACACGTCAGTTTGATGTGGCAGATCGAAGCATCATCTCCCACTGTTTCTGATACCATGCCAGTCTCATCTAGGGACTCAGGAGCTTTGCCCTGAACTGGCCTTCCCATCTGGTTGCTGGGCTTATGTCAAGTGGTATCCTTTTGTCCACCTGTCATCTTTGAAGTGGCATACATGCCCAGCCCACAATACCTTGCAGAATCAACCAACATTAGAATAATTCATGTAAATATGGCACACTGTCACAATAGAGTGCATCAGTCTGTGCACGTTAAACCAGTAACAGGCACATGTCCATGCCAGTCCCAAACAAGCTTCTCCAAAGCTTCCCTGTGCTGTGCATCCACAGCCTGGCTGCCTCAGCTACAAGTGAGAGATTTCACCAGTGCCACCCTGTCTCTGTGAGTTTCCATGACCGAGCAGGTCCTCCTGAGCCCTAGTCCATCACTCCGTCCACTACATCACACACCATATTGGAGGCCTGAAGAAAGCTTATTTATAGATGTAACCAGTTTCACCTACAGTGATATAAGGTTCTTCCTAGCAGTAAGGGAGGTTATGGCCATGGTGATCCAGTTGCCAAAAGGGGAGAAGCCTCTGCTGAGTCTTTTAAATTGTGGCTTCTGTCCAAGCTGTCACCAAAATAGTAATAATTCAGGTCTGTGGAAATAATGATACAAATGCAGTTCTCAGTTGTACTAAATTGCACCTACTCCAGTGCCTTAAATTAAAATTACTGCTGGAAAAGAGAGAGAGAGAGATGATTAGTGTAGTGTGTCTTTTCCTCTCAAGCTGGTAGCAGGACTGTCTGTTAACTCCCTCTTCCGCGGCAACCATAAGAGCCAGAGCTAAGACTTGCAAGAGAATATTATTCCTCTGTTGCTTCAGAGAGCAAAAAGCATGTTGCTAAAGTGGCAAGGTGGCTCAGCAAATGAGAACAAATGAGGACAGAGTTTTCTTCTCCCAGGGAAAAGAAGTCTCTCTAATTCTTCCCCCATTTGTTGTGATATAAAACAGATGAAAGATATTACAGCTGAAATCGGAGATATTAAGAGGCTTCCCGCCTCCTCGTAGCCATCCTATTAATGTCTAGCCTGGTCTTCTCCGGCTTGTGCTCACCTGACATGTAAGATTACAACTCCCATCATCCATAAAAACCATGGGAATTTGAGTTGCATGTATTAGTATAAATGGCAGATTGGATAAGGATAGCCTCAACCTCAAGAGTCAGTGTACTATGATGGAGTGACAAGCTAAGATTGAGGTGGCTGTGAGTTCAAATTCCCCCTAAGGCATAGAACTTAACTCTAATGTGACAATGGGGAAATCACTCTTTTAAGATCGCTCATAACTTGAAAATCCTATTAAGATTGTCAGTGGTTGGATTCCAAGTGACTGTATGTAACATACTGGGTTTAAGTAGGGGAAATTTCTTTTTTCTAGCTTAATTCCTAGAATACCATGACCAGTATTGCTATGCTAGCTATGGGATTCTGGGAAATGTAATCTAGAAAGTAACTTTCTGTTTGAACCATCATGTCTTCATTCTAGGGCAAGCAGCAGTTATCTCAACATAGTTGAGATGTCAGCAATAATATAAATCAGTGGTTCCCAACCTTGGGCCCCCAGATGTTCTTGGACCACAATGTTCAGAAATCTTGGCCAGCACAGCCTATGAAGAGGGCTTCTTGGAGCTGTAGTCCAAGAACATCTGGTGACCCAAGATTGTGAACCACAGTAGGAGACTGAATTCCTACTGCTTAGAATAGTAATGTGAGGTGGAAGTAGGTCCATGGAATCAGTGGAGATTTGGTGGGTCAGCTCCATTGATTGATCCAGTAGGTTTACTCTAGTTACTTGGTACTTCACTGAGCAACAGGATTACAGCCATTGTTGTATGTTGCCTAGTTAAAGGCCACACTGAGTGGGGAGTCATTATGGCATGTTAATTTCTTCCACAACAGCCACCAGCCTAATCTGAAGCAAAGCAGGCCCCAGAACCTTTAACAGTTGAGTGCAAATGGAGATTTCAAAAAGTCAGGGACCTCAAGCTTTTTAAACCTGTAGGTCAGGGGTGCCCAAACTTTTCAGGCTGCGGGCTGGTCACATGGTTCAGGGAACTGGTCACTATGGACTGGGGGCCAGATGCAGCCCCTGGTGTCAATTCATCTACCCACCAAAACTGTTATCGCTCCTGGAAGTGGAAGTAAAACATGCCTCCTTCCAGAAATGACGAGGGCTTCAGGGGTCAGATGAATTGGTGCCAGGGGCTGCACCCGGGCCCTGGGCCATAGTTTGGGCACTCTGCTATAGGTTGACCTACACATTTAAGTAGGCCATGTCACAGAAACCCCACAGAGGTTGTCCCATCATTTTTATTAATTTCATTTGCTGCTCCTGTTTGTTCATTCCTTTTAGATGGTCAATATCTTCATGACTTGCTCATAACTCAACTGTTTGTCTGCCGTATTTGGGGTGGGTGAATATATGTCTAATTTTGATTTTTGAATTCTGCCAGAATGAAATGAAGGCCAGGGAATATTAGGAAGGCAGTGGATTTGAGTTACAGTGTAACCTCATACAACAATCGCCCCGTATAGCAACAAAATTGCATAACAATTAGGTTTGGGGGAGGAAATGGCGTCCCACATAACAATTTCCCTATGGAAAAAAATCGTAGAATATTTTTTAATGGGAAAAACCACTTGGCAAAAAAAAATTGTTGTGTGATGCATCTCATAGGGAAAACCACTATACGATGCATGCATCGTATAGCAATTGTTTTGTATGACAATGAGCCCTGTGGAACTGATTAAAATCGTTTTATGAGGTACCACTTGTATAGTCATTCTTATGCCAGTAGCAATAGCAACTTCACTTATATACCGCTACATAGTGCTTAGTGCACTCTATTGATGGTTCGCAAGGTAATTAGCATTTTTGCCCTCGCCATGCTCAATACTCACTTTACTGACCTTGGATGGATGGAAGGCTGAGTCAACCTTGATCCCCACCAGGACTGAACTCACAACATTTTGGGCGCAATACAGCCGTTCAACAACTGCACCACCATCTTATAAAGCTGTAGTTGCTTCCTTTTTCTCCTTCCAGTAGGGCCATACTTCTAACAGCTTGAGAACAGACAGACATTCAGCTGGTGATACTACCAGCTTCCCTGATTGATCTCCTGCTTGTTACACAGTCACTAGAAACACAGAACTTTTATTGGAACAAAATGATCCCTTAACCATATGTTAAAACAAGCAAAACACAGAGACATCCTGCCTCTGAGTTTCCCATATTTCCTATGTGTGCATCTATGTCTCCCTCTCCCTTTCTCCATTCCTTGGTCACCTCATTTCTACCATCACAACCCCACTTATCAAGAGATGCAATCAATACTGATATCAGAAAGGCACCCTTTATCTAGGTGAAGGAAGCCTTTGTTTTGAGCAGGAAGAATGCCTCACCCCAAAATTTTGGGGTGAAGTGGTATCTCTGCTTAGGCCACTAATCGCGCTTGTATTCAAGGCAGTGATGGACTTTAAGATGGGGGGGCACACATGGAGAGGGGCTTGTTCCACAGTAAAGGATCACATATTCTCCATAGATGCTAAACTGTTTTCCATTCTGTTCTGTTGTTTGTTTGTTTGTTTACTTATTTATTGCATTTATAGGCTGTCTTTCTCCTGATTGGAGAACCTCCTTTTTCTCTGGGGGTAGATTAAGTCATGATGGCTGGGAACAGGACATGTGACAGAACATCTTTGGAAGAGAAGAATTTTTTTTGTCTGTTTCAGATGAGATTCTTCTCCCCTCTCTAATCAAGACTGCATTCCTTGATTATTATTATTTTGAAGGTTTGCATTATGTTCTCAGCTAATAATCCTTAATTGTTTTCCAACTAATACCTTTCTTCTGATCTTGTAAAGATGCGGCTTTTGACTGCTAAAAACTCAGTCTGAAGGCGAGCTCATATGTTACAATCATTACAAGCAGAAGCTGAGGCATAATTAAGGTTATGACTGAAGAATCAGACTCACAAATGAAGTTAGTAATTTTAATTTTAATTTAAAGCACCGACTTACCCTCCTCCAATGACCTATCACAAGGCAAAGCAAACACATTCAGAAACTACAAGAGGTATAATAGCTCCCTCCATGATAATTAGAAGTTCTCAACACTCTCTTCTAATGACAGCGAGCCTAGAAGAAATCAACCCTGACTGCTCAGAAGGTCAAATAGTAAAGATGAAGCTAAAGTACTTTGGACATCAAATGAGAAGAGAGGATTCACTTGAGATAGCCTTGATGCTGGGAAAGGTGGGGGGCAAAAGAAGGGGACAGCCAAAAATGATATGGCTAGATGGCATTGTGGATGCAGTGGGCACACAACTGGGCAGGCTGAGGGGGATGGTGGAAGACAGAGGTGCCTGGCAGGCAATGTCAATAGGGTTGGAAAGGGTCAGAATTGACTGTGTGACTGAACAACAACAACAAAAATGAAGTGCTGTCTGTAAAGTGTAGTTTGAGCCTTAGTTTAGTCTGCCTCACTGGATCTCTGTAACTCAAAATGTATGAATTAGAATTGAAGTCTGTGTAGCAGGAAACTTGGAAGCATTTTCTCAATTTCTTCTCATAGGTTGGGGGGAAATATACAACTACTGTATATCCATTCCTGCCTTGTGGTGTATTGCACAGTGTCATATGTATAAGATCCCTGCCAGAGGAAGAATTCTTTCCCCGAGTTCCTCTTGGTTCTAAACTGCTCAGTCACCAATTCCTGTAGAACATGGCAGAAAGGGAAAGCAAGTAGTGGTGTAAATGCTAAGCAAACACACTTCGACCAGGCGCATGTAGCAAACCCCACCATGTGCTCCTTATCCGGTACTGAGATTAATCTTCTCCAAGTCATCGAACATGATGTGCGAAGTGGCCCTCCAATTCAGGCTGCGAAAATCCTTCATGCTTCCAAAGCTGTTCTATTATGGCCAGCAACTGATGTGAAATAAGTGGAGTGTTGTTGTTTTTCCTCAAGCAGAAAAGATTTGTCATTAATATGTCATGTTAACATTTGAAGATGAAGTGCTCCCGTTTCTGAAGAGGTGGGAAATAGAATGGAAAGGGGCTAAGGGGAATCTACATTGTCCTTTTAAAATTTGTGGCAGGTCAGCAGTCAGACGGGGCTAATTATTTCATTAAGCTCAAACGCATCAGACAGACCAGGTTGGCAGAGACCAGAGAGTCTGTGTGACAGAAGCAAACGAAAACGATGACATGCTACAATAGTTAATTCATGTGTGTAGCCTCCCATTCCAGATTTGAGCTGTGATTTCAGACTTGGGATTTCACGAGTTAACTGTGTACTTTCTAATGGACAATAGCTCAACGTCTCAATCTGAGCTGGAGAAGTTAATTTTTAAAAGTAATGAGCAATGCTTGACAATTACTTTTCTGAAGAATAAATGTATTGACACTCTGAAGCTATCATACATATGTAGAGGTAGCATAATCGTCATTTTATCTCTGATCAGTTATGGATTTCTTCAGTTTGCCACTAACAATCTTGAAAGGATATCTCTGAGCTCATCAACCTGATGGAACTTGATTGGGCACAGTTATTGTTGTTGTTGTTAATTATTATTTAGAGCAAATTAGTTTTGAACTCTGTTAAATAAAATCACTGTGAGGGCAGGGATTCATATGCGCGCGCGCGCGCGCGCACACACACACACACACACACACACACACACACACACACACACACACACACACACACACACACACACACACACGTGAAAGTTCCGAAAAGCTGAACCCAGGGAGGAGCAGTGATCATACTAAACCTTTGCAGGAACCATGATTCCTTCTCTATGTTCTATATTAGTGTCACTGCCTGAAAAAGTATGGGGACAATTGACTTTCATATGTAAACACTGACTGTCCTAGAGGGGTGTTTTAAATACGTATCTGAAATCAGATATACCAACTGAGCCATTTTTCAGATGTACTCCAGTGAAAAGCCTTACAATTAAGTTTATCTGGTTCTACAAATGTTAACAGTTCTAAAACACTCCCAAAATTGCCTCTGGATTTGTCAGTATTCCCAAGTAAATGTTGGTGTACATTTTGGGGTGGGAGAGCATTTTTTGCCCATGCACACATGGGTTGGTGGTGGAATAACTAAAAGTTCTTGCCATAAAGTTCAGATTTCCACCAATCCCTCCTGCCTGAAAAGGCAACATCTCATAAGAGTAACCCTATGCTCTTCAGCCTTATGATGTCATCAGTACCACTGGGCCCAGGCTGTCATGTGAAAACAAAGAAGCAATTCTGATGGAATCTTTGGACCTTGTGCCACAACTGTATGTTTAATCATTGCATGGTGCTTTCTGAGCTGATTCTTTAGTGATGGTAGCTTCAGATTCTCCCTCTAACCTTCAAGACACACCAACATGTGGCACAGCAGCTGTAAGACTCATGTTGTGAAGGCAACCTGTGTGCTATGACTCATAGCTTGTCCATTTCAAAGGCTATGAAAACATAAACACATGTGAAATGTATGAAACCACCCCCCTTAAAACCCCATCCGCTCTAATTAAAAACAATTAACAACAAAAGAATTCACAGAGTGCTGTGGATTTTCTTCCAGTGTGGGGTGGTCTCTGAAGATGAGTGATAAGCATGGTTCTGAATGCCAATTAGTAATGTTTAATAAACCAATCTAGCAAGATGTGCATTCTCAATGCTGAAAAATTGGATCACATTGAGTCAATCCTCCACTCAAATTATTTGGTACTGCTGTGCAGACCTGCATAGAACAGCATTATTGGGCATTTGCAGTGGTTGGAATAGTAACTTTGAAAATTAATCTGTTAAGAGTAAATATCCCAAACTGGGGAAATGAACTTGTCGTTACTGGAGGGAAATGAAAATGGTAAATTCAGTCAACTGGCACTAATGAAATAATTATTTCTGGAACCAACAGTGGGATTCTACGAGAATGGCATGTGGGTTGCTAATTTCCTATGGCAAATTTATTACCAGTACTTTTAACAGTAGGTTTTTGAAGTTGCCTCCCTGCAAAAACAACAACAGCAACCACCAAATCTGGCACTTCTTCCAGATCCCCTAAAACAAATGCTGACTGGTGTAGTTGGGTTTGACATTTCTGGTTACTGTTAGACTTTCCCTCTTAAAAATGCAATTCCATCTTGCAACCTGTTCAATTATATTTTGCCACTGATCTGCATCACTGTGCTTTTTCCTGGTCCATCTCCACTATCCAGCTGTATCTTTTCATTCCATGATCATTTGCTAAATATATCATTTGCATTGATTTGGAAGTGGGGATTGTATTTTGCAAATAAAATATATAAAATAAAAATGAGGACCTTACTGTTTGTTTAAATTCTCTTAACTTTGCTTGAACAAAATAAAGCAAAAATTGTCATATTTGAATTTTGGATGGACACTCGGTACATGCAGTCATATATTGTAGTGTCTTATTATCATAGACCTCGGCAATTTTTTCCCTTCCCCAAAGATTCATTTGGCTGCTGGTTGTCAAAACAAGGTTGGTTAGATGTGCAAAAGAAGGGCTATGTGGATTTCTCTTACCCTTTTCTTTAAAATTAACTAATTAAACACATGAATTAAGCATGAGCTAAAATAAACAAGCAATTCCTGTAGCTGCATTGGCTACCCATTCCTTTCCGTATCAGGTTCAAGGTGTTAGTTCTAACTTTTAAGGCCCTAAACAGTTTGGGACCTTCCTACCTTGTGGAACATCTTCCGCACCACTCATTCCTCTCAGATGGCGCAGCTCCAAGTGCTGACCCCGAGATTGGCAAGGAAGGCCATGACTCAGAGAAGAGCCTTCTAGATGGCGGCACCAACTTTGTGGAACTCCCTTCCAGTTGAACTGTGTCAGGTCCCATCCCAGCCATTTTCTTTTTAAAAAACACACAGCCTGTTCATTCGCCACTGCTTGATGTCTTTCCTACTGATTAAGTAAAGTAAAGGTAAAGGTCACCTTTGCTCATTTGGCAGGCATGGAGTGCACGGAACACTGTTACTTTTCCCGCCAAAGCGGTACCTATTTATCTACTTGCAAATTCTTGCTTTTGAACTGCTAGGTTGGCAGGAGCTGGGACAGAAACAGTAGCTAATTCTGTTGTGTAGTACTCAGCAGTGGTGGGATTCAGCCAGTTCGGTCTGGTTCAGCCCAACCGGCAGTAGAACCGGATGGCTCCACCCACCTCCTCCACCTCCTCTTCTCACCCAACTCTAGGTGCCCAGACCCAGCAGCAAGGATATTGGAGTCACAGCCAGGATATGTGATGAGAAGTCAGGAATGCAGCAGCAGCTCTGGCCAAGAGACTGGGAGATAATCCTGCCACTGCATTTCTGGCTCCTTGCCACAACACGTCCTGGCCATGATCCAACATCCTTGCTTTTGGGTCCAAGCACCTAGAGTAGGGTGAAGCTGAGCCAGCAATTGCCCTCACACCAACTTCCTACTCCTCACCTTATAAGTTTCCTCTCACCGATCATCCTGCTGGCACCTACTTTCTGCATGTGAGCTTCTCTCCCATCCACCTGGCTAGAGCTGCCGCTACATTCCTGGCTCCTTGTGGGGCCTGGACTTGCTCCAGCCATGCCTCTTACTCTGGCTACATGGGCTGGGAAGCTCCAATGGAGAAGATCAGACCCTTGAGGTGTGCTGTCCGCACCATCATCCTGGTCTTCTGGCTGATCCAGGTGTCCCACGGAAACAGGGGTCACTGCTGCTGCCACCACAAAGCCCTCATGCAGAAAGGAGGTGTCCACAGGATAATCAGTGGCAGGAAACTTACTAGGTGAGGAGGAGGAGGAAGAGGAGGAAGAGGAGGAAGAGGAGGAAGTCAGTGTGAGGGCAGCTGCTGCCTCAGCCTCTGCCTTACCTGGAATGCATTTCAATCCATGAGGTGAAAGGAAAAGGGGGACGCTGTACTACAATTCCTGGCATGCTCGACTCCTCAAACAGATGTGCAACATTTTGGGATAAGTGACAAAAGGGCAAGGGACAGGTATCATAGAGATGTGTGGAGAATAGAGCACCTCCTCTTGAAAGCTCACATTTAAAGATACAGGAGCTAGTCTTTAAGGTGCCACAACAGTTTTTGTAAAAAAAAATTCTGTTCCGTTTTGTTTACTCTTGGGGACTGCAGTGGCTCAAGCGGTTAAGACATTGACTAGGTGACGCTGAACGGTCAGTACTGTAGTTTAAATCCCGAGTACTGCATGATGGAATGAGAGCCTGTCTCTGTCCCAGCTCCTGCCAACCTAGCAGTTTGAAGTCAAGAAATTGCAAGTACAGTAATACCTCATATAACATTAGTATCGAATAACACTAAAATCGCATAACATTAAGGAATCTGGGGGGAAGAATTGCATCAGATAACATTAAGATCCTATGGGATGCTTCAGATAACAACCGCTAAAGCCTGTGTGGTTACAATGTATCTCTATGGATCCCATAGAGGATCAGATAACACTAAAAATCATATAACACCAAGACTTGTGGAACCAGGTTTTAGTGTTATATGAGGTTTTACTGTAAATAAATAGGGACCACTTTGGTGGGAAGGTAAACAGCTTTCTGTGCACTTCCGTGTCTAGGCATGCCTGCCACGTGTCCACAGAAACTAATGCAGACACAGACAGCGCTGGCTCTTTGGCTATAAACAGAGATGAGCACTGATCATTAGAGTTGGATATGACTGACTTTCAAGCAAGGGCAACCTTTGTTTACTCTCAGATATGCTTGCAGAGAAACACAACTACCACTTCAAACGTTTAATTGTTGTTCAGTCACACAGTCGATTCTGACTGGATTTAAAACATTAAATTGCATTTTTTTTGTTTTAAAACACCCACCTAATGATATGGTCATGCCCACCCTGTCACATTATCACCTGGCCACACCCACAGAGTAGGTAGTACAAAATTTTCAATCCCACAACTGGTACTCGGGTCTTGAACTGTTGACCTGTGGAGCTTCTAGTCATCAAGTTCAGCGTCTTAACCCTTCCTACTGATGAGTTCAGTTCAAATGCAACATTAAGCCATGGTTTGGCGCAATCAGAGCATAACTGAAAGGAGCAACAGCCAAGCATGCTTTGCAACTATGGTTTACAGAACATGTGAGAGCCCTAGTTTGCTGGTCTGCAGTGCATTACTATAAACTAGGAGGTAATTCATCTTTCTAAATGGGCAGAGAATGGTAGAGAGGACTGTGCAAATTCAAGGCTTTTTCAGATTCATTTTCTTAGTGTGAAATCATGATGTGGGATCTTGTCAAAATCACACTATTGTCTTTACTGAGGTGAATGGGTATTCCCTAAACCATTTATCTCTCAAAAATGGATCTCCTCAGAGATAGGTGTGTCCGCAATCAAATTTCCAAATTAAGTCCTTGTTTGCTTTGCAACAACCATCCACACTAAATGCAATACAAAATATAGGTGACTAAGATTATGTGCTATGATGACCAATGATCTTTTATTGCTGGTGGGAACAGGTATTTAAATAATGTGCCAAGCATATTGTCCAGATTGATCCTAAATCATGGGTTGGTTGCTGCATTTTGCTTAACTTATTGATCCTTTCTGTCCACCTAAGCAGTGCTTTTAAAACTCTCCTCGGGAATTCCTTCCAGACTGATACGGTTAAGAACTTAATGCACTATTCGCAGAAGAGGAAATTGGCTGGGTGTCTCTGGGTGCCTGCAGACTGGCAGCATCTTACACAACTAATCAAAAATGATTGGACAGCTATTCTTTCCTCCCCCCCCCCTTAATAGATTTTTTTTTTGTGGGAAGAAATAAAAGGTTGCAAAAGACAGCATGGTTACACAATAGAAAGCCTCATTTGGAACCACCTTCTCCAATACAAAAGCTGTGTACATTAAGTTTTGAGAAATAAATGCTACCATTCCGACAACCCCCCTTGTGTTGAAGTTCCCCTATCCAACCCAGTAGTTTAACAGCCAGATCTATTACCTCAATTAGAAAGACATTCTCATTTTATAAGGGAGAGCTGGATCTATGCCTTATTATTCCCAGATTATGGGGTGAAATATATATTTGAATTGCTTGTCTCAAAAACTTCATCCTACTGTTTTCAAAGTTTTCTGCAAAGATGAGGGAGGCACAATTAAAGTGTCCCTTGGTGGTTTTTGCACCTCTTTGCCAGTTCTTTTCCTGCTGCGCTATGCAAGTGCAGTACAAATGACATCACCTGCTGTGACCAATTGCTGATAATTGAAGAGTTTCCTTGCTTGAGAATGAGACTCTGACTTTGTGGATTGTGCATGAGTCACACATACCCCAGAACTGGAGAACTCTTTAATTGACAGCAAATCTTACCATGCCACAAGAAAACACCAGTCATGAAGGGGAAGAAAGAGACAGGAGAGATTGAGCTAAATGAATGTTTCAAAAACTAAAGGATGTTCCCTTTGAGTGTACTCAGAATTTGGAAAAATTACTTTCTCAGTCCATTACTTCCAGAATTCCACAGTTTTTGGGCTACTGACCATGTTCTTTTTGGGATTCTGGGACTCATAGTCCAAAAAACTAACACCTCCATGTTCTCACTGCATTTAGCACAAAGGTGTTGCTCTTATTGTCCCTATATTTGTCTGTTCCTTCTAATTACACCTGAGAAGCCACAACATGATGTTACAGCCAATGACAGTGTGGATCTAAGATGGAGTGGCGAGAAACAGCTCACACGGCATATGCAAACCCCCAGGCCATATTTCTGGTTGCCTCCTCCTGACCACACAATATAACCATTTTCCTTTTCAGGATACTTCTCAGAGCGGGAATAGCATGGCTCGCTTGGTAGCTTAGGAATATAATAAGTGGTCCAAAATTTGCTTGGGGTATGTATGCATCTCATGGGCAACATAGGGGACTGCAGTGGCTCAGTAGTTAAGAAGCTCATCTTGTAAGCTGGAAGGTTGGCAAGTCAGCAGTTCTAGACATGAGTACCGCATGACAGAATGAGTACCTGTCTCTGTCCCAGCTTCTGCCAACCTAGCAGGTCAAAAGCAAGAAATTGCAAGTAGATAAATAAGGGCCACTTTGATGGGAAAATATCTTGGGGACATGAAAGGAGCCTCATTCAGGCGACCACTGAGTAGAATTACCCCAGCAAAAAATCTTTTCAACCCAGAAAGCACCTTTGTGTGCTTTTTACATGATTTAGGGACTGTGGTGGCTCAGTGGTTAAGAAGCTTGCCTTGTTAGCTGGAAGGCTGGCAAGTCAGCAGTTCAAGACCCAGGTACTGCATGATAGAATGAGTGCCCATCTCTGTCCCAGCTCCAACTAACCAAGCAGATTGAAAGCAAGAAATTGCAAGTAGATAAATAGGTACCACTTTGGTGGGAAAAGAGCTTGGGAATTTGATAGTAGCCTCATTCAGGCATCCCCTGAGCAGAGATTCTCCAACAAAAATCCTTTCAACCCAGAATAATTTCTGATAGAAATTATTATTATGGAACACATTTTGGTCACCTTTGTCCTAAAAGCCAACAGTATGATAATTTTAGGCCTGAGAGGTCTAGGTTGGGTGGGGTGATTTTGCTATGGGACATGCGTGTGGGGGTCACTCAAGACCCTTCACATTCAAAATTCCTTAAATTAAACCCAGAACTGGACATCTGGACGCTTCTAGTCAATTTTTAAAATTTATTTATTCATTTGGCACGATCTTGGCTCTTTTCAGCCATTATGGGGTCTGGTGCCTAAGCTTGTTAGAGTTGCCTATTTTGGTCTAGAATGACTAAGATCAATGAGACCTGAATTCTAATTCTCATTCAGCCATGAAATTAACTGGACGATCTTGATGTATTCATTGGTGTTTCATTCTGACTTCCTGCCCAAGGTTGCTATGAGGAGAAAAGTAAAAGCAAGCATAAAGACAGATATTGTGCAGTGAAAATAAACTTAAGGGCAAGAAAGTAGGGTTCATCAAGAGGCTGGGAAATCCAGAACCCTCTAAAAGAGGGATCCTAATTGAAGCATCTTTAATCCACTGCCCTTCATTTTATAAGGCTGCCTGTATACTTAGACTGGTTTGATTTTTATTGCAACCTTGCCGTTAACCTTAAGAGGCAGCCCTGCATTCTGGGCACTCAAGTACAATATTATGTTACAAGGAGCAGGAAATCGCATCAAAATGGCATTTACTCAATTCTCACAAATCACGTTTCCAGCAAGAATCCCTGCCTCACCCTCCGTTGCTCATTCCACCCGGTACCCCTCTTCAGTTGTCTGCAAACACAGATTGATGTGCGGGTGGAAGTGAAGAAGTGCAACCTGCTTAGTGAGCCAAAAAATACATATTTGTTCTCTATCGCTGTTCCTCTTGGACAGCTCATATGGCCTCTTCCAGAGTATGTCAAGTGAATGCAGAGGAACCAAGCTCCATTGCAAATGAAAAGCAAATTGCATTTTTCTAAATGACACCAGAATGCATTAAAAAGCACGGTTTGAAGAATCGGCAACAGCAAGAGATGAAGTCTGCCACACCATACCATTGCGTTTCTTCAAATCTCTCATGTTATAGGGTGCCTGACTTTTTAAACTTCTAATTTCTTCTTTTAAAAAAAAATCAATTTAAAATATTTTCTTCAAAAGCAGCCTTGATATTGGCATAGTATGTGATGAGCTTTTAAAATCATCATAGTGAAATAGCAGCAAAGAAAGAAAGAGAGATAGAAAGAAAGAAAGAAAGAAAGAAAGAAAGAAAGAAAGAAAGAAAGAAAGAAAGAAAGAAAGAAAGAAAGAAAGAAAGAAAGAAAGAAAGAAAGAAAGAAAAGGGAAAAGGTGTCAGAAATCAGTACATTCTGGCAGGAATGTAAATCTGGGCTTTTGTTCCCCTTGTGCATGAGAATGAAAAGCTACAAAAATGTTCTCTCAACCTGAAAGATGGTGAGATCTTTTGTGTTGCTCTCAATTACAGATTTCACATCTTTTGGAACATTTTTAATATAAATACTGTACTACAAATAGTGCTGTCAGAGAGGACCACACAAACCACTCAGCCACACTGTCTAGACCAGTGGTTCCCAATGTGTGGTGCATGCCCCACAGGGGGACTTCAATTCCCAGAAGCCTAAGTCAGGACGTTGTCTGATTGGTGCTTTTGGGATTGAAGTCCAAAAACCAGAGGTTAGGAAACACTGGTCTAGACTTTCCTGATGTGGTTAAGCTCCAAGGGACCCAAAATGCTGGTGGTGGCTGGGGCACTCTTCCTGCTCAATACCCTTCCCAACACTCCAGCCTTCTGACTTTCCAGCATACCAGGGAAGTATCAAAATCCACAAGACTAAGCACTTTCATTCTTGCACTAACTCAGCAAATTAAAAAATACCAAAGTATCCAAACTCTCACTAGCTGGTCGAGGTTAGGTTGGACTTAGTGCCTACAACCCTCTCCCCAAAATAACCAAACAGCTGTAAAATTTAATATGTTATGAAAGGTGGGGGAAAGATTAAAAAAGAATAAAGTTCCAAGCAGCTGCAAAAAAGTTACACAAACAATTCAAAGGTAAAGGTTTCTCTTGCTCAAAAGCCAGTCATATCCAACTCTAGGGTTTAGTGCTCATCTCTGTTTCATAACCAAAGAGCATGCGAGGCCTGCATCTACAGATGTTTCCATGGACGTATGGCAGGCATGACTCAACACTGTGGAACACTGTTTACCTTCCCACCGAAGTGGTGCTTTCGAACTGCTAGGTTGGCAGGAGCTGGGACAGAGACGGGAACTCATTCCGTCCTGCAGTACTCGGGAATTGAACTGATGACCCCCCACTTTCCAGTCAGCGTCTTAGCCATTTGAGCCACTGCAGTCAAAAGGTGGGAAGAAAATAAGCTTCCAATAAGGCTCTGAAGCAAAATAGCTCCAGACCTAGGCTAATACTCACAATTAAGTAGAAGTTCAGTATGGTCCCAGAACCATACTTCAAATACCTGAAAGATAACCACAAAGAGGAAGGGCAGGATCTGTTCTCCATCATCCCAGAGTGCAGGAGGCGTAATAGCAGGCTAAAACTACAGGAAGCCAGATATAGGCTGAATATTAGGGGGAAACATCTTAACAGTTAGAGCTAGTATAATTGATGGATCAAATTGCCTTGAAGAGTGGTGAGCATTCCAACCCTGAAAACATTCAAGAGAGAATTGTACAACCATCTCTCAGATCTGCTTTGATTCGGATTCCTACATTGAGCAGGGGGTTGGATTCGGTGCCTTAAAAGACCCCTTCCAACTCAATTATTTTATGATTCTATGTGCAGACCAGAAGAGCAGCAAGTGAGCATAATAGTCAACTTGAGGACTGGAAGGTCGAAGTTTGATTCCTGAGCACTGCACCACGGAGTGAGCTCTTGTCTCTGTCCCAGCTCCTGCCAACCTAGCAGTTTGAAAGCAAGAAAATGCAAGTAGATAAATAGGGGCCACTTCGGTGGGAAGGTAAACAGTGTTCTGTGCACTCCGGTGTCAAGGCATGCCTGCCACATGTCCACAGAAATGTCTGCAGACGCAGACAGCACTGGCTCTTTGGCTATAAACAGAAATGAGCACTGAGCCCTAGATACGCCTGGCTTTTGAGCAAAGGCAACCATTACTAAAATATATGAAGCTAAACAAAGCAAATTCCCTCTCCATTTACATACCCATCACTCTTCTTTCTAGACACTGTTAGGGGCATGCATCAATCAAACATCCAAGTACCCCAAATCTTCTCAGTGCAAGTAATCCACTGAAATGAGAGATATTTCTACTCAAATTAATCCAATTCTCTCTAAATTTATAAGAATACATTTAAGCCAGCATATCCAAATATTACATAAATCTTTGTCAGTGCATAAGTGATCACCTTAGAAATGGTCACATTCAGCCAGTTGGCCTTCTCTGGTAGAGTGCTCCCAAAAGCATGTTCATCAATTATACTAGCAAATACAAACACACAGAAAAATCAACACTTAAAATCTAGATAGCTTCTCACAGTCAGGCAAAAATTCAATTGCTGTTAAGATTCTATATTTCAGCCATGTAGAGAAACAATTTTAAAATAGAAGGGAATTGTAAATTTCTTTCTTATCTTACTATATTTTATATGAACTTGGAACCAGATTTTTGATTTAATTGTACCACTTTGCAGATGGGGGAAAAAGGCAGAAGAAAGTCTTGCAATCATGGTCCCAAACTACTCTCAAAGAACTTTAGGACATTTTTAATATGTCTCTCTATATTGGTTTCTAAAGACCATGTAACTTGCATTAGATCCATAAATGAATAATGTTATACAATATTAAAGTAGTGGGAGTGTATCAACCTGCCACAGCCTCACAGAGGAGACAATGTTGGGGGGGGGGAGAATTTATAATTTCTGTCTTATTGTAACACCCATGTGAGACAGGACAATCTGTCAATAGAAAGACTATTTTAAGGATGTTTAGTCTGGCAATCTATGGCTCATCAGTTATTGCTAGGCTTCACTTCTATCAGTGTTAACCTGGAGAGCCAATAAAAATGGATATTGGGAAGACCTGAAGGGCCACAAATTATCCTCCCCTGTCCTTTATGCTTGCTTTAAGCAGCTAGGAATTGTAACCTGCCTAGTCAAAAGCATTCCAAGAGGCAGGCACTATAATGTGCCAAGCATTTGAAGATCCATCACTGTTTCAGTCCCAGATGGCAAAGAAAGGGTTAGAGTCATTGTAAATAACTAATTACAGGCATTGGTGACTGTTCCCTCTGAAAGACTGAGCTGATGCAACCTCCAGCCACCACACTGAATCATTCCCACCATCCCTTCTAGCCCTCAGTTCCCTCTGCCTGTGCTATTGAAGCTACATCTGTGGTCAACAAGGAGATCCATTTACCTTCATGTTATCTTTGCATGCTTCCAGGACCCATAGAGTTGCACCTTTAGTCAGCCTCTTTGATGTGCATTTATATTAGGGATCCCAATAAATTTCATTTTTTAAGTTGATGCATCTTCTTTCAACTACCTTTAACTACTGAAGGTGTTAGCAGGGGTACTTGAAATTACACCCTTGCTTTTGACCAAATTAATTGGTCTTAACTTCAATCCTAAGCATATTTATTGGGGATTGAGTGCTTCTGAAATCAGTGAGATTCACTTAAGAGTAAATATGCATAGGATTGAGGTATATTTCTCTTATTACAACTTCAATAAGAGAATCATCTTGAAAACTTGGGGGGTATTACAAATGTTTCAGTTTACAAAATTAAAGCTATTATATTGTCAAAAGGAAAGACACTTCTGATATAATTTTATTTTCTAGGACAATATTCCTTTCAAAATGAGAAGAGCATCCAAAAATTAGACAATGTCCTTTTAACTCTTCAAGTTCTCTTAGTTCCACCAATTAAACTATCCATTCCTGTTTAAAATATCCCCACAGATTATTCATGAAAGCTTCCATTGATCAATAAAGCTAATTAGAGCTTTTATCCCTAACATATGTGAGTATTGTTGACTGTTCTCTTTACAAAGTGCTGCTCACTTTACAATAATCAATACCATGTACATATAAACACATTCTGGATGAGAAGCTCATGTAAACAATCAGATTTTGAAAAAAATCAAATTGAGTTTTGGGGTCATAGGATTGCCAATTCTATTCCTCATTCGTGCATAATAACTCTCAAGAAAAAAGGTGTGAACTATAGTTCCACTTATACATAAACATACTCATTTGAGTAACAAAGCTTTGGTTTATCTGAAGTGAGGTGGAATCAAATCATGGTTCAGTTTAACTGACTTGAGTTGGAGCAAACCATAGTTTGCTGTGTTTGAATGCAATATGCAAGAAGGAGCTTCAAAATAGATGGTGGAAGCTTTCTCTTTCTTCCACTTGCAGACCAAAAAAAAAAGGAAGCAAAGAAAATGTAATTAATTTCTATTACTCAGCCAATGCAAATCCCACCTCATGTTTCAATGTGGCATAGTGGTGACCCTGGCCGTCTGACAGCTATGGTGGTGGGGGTGTATTCCCCTGGCATGTTCAACAATGCCACAAAGATGTTGGCTAGTGGTATGGAACAGTTCTCCATTCTGGAACTGCAGGTCAGCTAAGTATTTCATTCACATCAATGCAGGGAGGCCCCATGAGACATCTCAGTAAGGAAGGTCCAACCCCTCAGGAGGCATCTTGCCTCCAGATAAAGAGTAAGACAAGAAGTGCTTTTTTCTCTCTCATCTAGTTCATAAGGAGTTCCACAAATTGTCTATGCAAAACATGTGTCCTTTCCCTTTGCGAAGCAAAGTACACACCACAACAACAGAACAAATGTCTAATAGTTATAGTCCTTATCAACCTGTGAAACGAAGCAACAGCAATTTTGGGCATGTTATAGAATAATAGAATAACTGAGTTGAAATGTGGCTATGAGGCTATCAAGTCTAAACCCTTACCTGATACAGGAATCTAAATCAAAGCAGATCTGACAGATGGTTGTCCAATTTGTTCTTGAGTGCCCCCAGATTTGGAGTGCTCCTTCCACCCCTAGGAAATTGGTTCCATTGTCATGCTGCTCTAATAGTTAAGAAGATTTCAATAATAACAGAATTATAGAATAACATTTAATAACTGTTAAAGTGTTATCTGTATTAAAACATTATTTTTGCCATTATTTTTGGCATATTTGCCTTAATTTATACAAAATAACCTTCTTGTTCTTATATGAATAGTGTAACAGAACACTATTTTTGGAGAGGGAAAGATTAATTTTGCAGTTTCACCATCCCTGAGGATGATACAAATGAGGCTTTACATCCCTGGAGGGAACTCACAAAACAGTGTGGGAGGGATAGCCTTGTTTAGCAAGGCAAGCAGCCCAAGCAAGAGCCAAGTTAATTTGCAGATTCAGTCCCGAACACATCTTCATTTGGAAAGAAATCCAATCTACTTGTCTTATTCTAACCAACTGTATCAAGTTTATTTTTATTTTTTTTAAAAACATACCCACATCTTGAAATAGGAAATAGGAATCCTAATTCTAAATAATTAAAAGGGAGATGCAGGGATCTTAGCTCAGAATATCAGTCTAGATCCAAAGAGGGTTGATTGGATTTTTAAGAGGCGGCAATTTGAGAATGAGTTATTAACTGTGAGTGGCCTTTTAGGCTTCCTTGGCATAAATAGGGGTTCACTTTTTAAATAATAAGAATTATATGTCACCAGAGGGGGGGGGATCAGGAGTTTAGAGATGCTTAGGTGGAGAATGGCCAGAAAAAGGTTGGGAACCACTGGTCTAGACTGAAGTAAGGCTAGGGTAAACCAGAGCAGGAAGTCCACTCTCTCTTACTTTACCCCACACAACAGATAGACTCTTCTTCAATAAACTACATCCAGTCACTTTTCACAATCTCAAGGTGTAAGTGCTGGGCCAAGCCATGCCTCATGTTCTGCTGTGGGTGCTGAGATGATGTCATAAGAGGCAGGGGACTCACAGACCAGCTAGATATTGTGCTCTGATTTATTTATTTGTTTTCCAAAGTACGCACAGTAATACCTCAGATAATGTTTACGTCAGATAACGCTAAAATCGCATAACGTTAAGTAATCTGGGGAGGAGAATTGGATTGAATAACATTAAGGTCCTATGGGATGGATCGGATAACAACCGCTAAAGCCTGTGCAGTTACAATGTATCTCTATGGAGCTTTAACGTTATCCGATCCATCCCATAGGATTTTAACATGCACCGGATAACACTAAAAATCGGATAACACCAAGACTTGTGGAACCAAGTCTTAGCGTTATCCGAGGTATTACTGTATCTTAAAAGAAAGCATTTTCTTTTCTTTGCTTTTGTAAAGTAGGGCCTACTTGTTACTGCTAACATTTGTAACACTGTGATAAATAACTACTTTGGGGCTTAGAAGGTATAACTAATTACTTTTAATAGTTACTTTCACAGATCTGTTATTTCTGGTCTGACACAAGCTGACATGCTTGTGGACATCTATCCGGTCATCAAACATTTTGATGATGAAACGGTATGAGTATATGTATATATAACAAATAATCTACAATTTACTACTTGCTTTTGCTTCCTTTTAACAAAAGCACATTCTCATTCCAGTGCCTGATATCAAATACACTACGATTAAATCAATACATTTCTACAAACAGTTGCTGTTTCTGGATTTTATTCCTCAAATATTTTCAAACCATTTCCCTTGTTATTGGTCAGCCAGTACGTCATGTATCAGTATCCATGGAGAATATGAGAATGTGGCCCCATTTGTCACCACCTGGCCAAAGACTAAGTAACATTCAGTGCATAATAAGCTAATAAAATGTTGGGGGCAGGGGAGAGAGAACCATTGTGAAGCGTTATATACATATGTGCACACACAAACATCCACACAGGAGAGTGGGGTGGGGGGAAATGCAAGAAAAGGCAGATCGATATGAGTTGGCTTGAGTTTGAAAGACAAGATTTAAGATGATAGCTGGAAAAAATATTGACTGAACTCTTCTGAGCTTGAATGTCAGATTTGGGTGAGGGGTAGTGGTTGGCAACAGACAAAATAAATGCATGTATTGCATAAATCTCTAGCCTGTCTTTCCTTGCAGCCAGTCACCTGCCTCCCTGATCATCAGCACCCTGAGGCTACAAGAGCCACAATGGGGGAAGCCCCTGAAAAAATAAACCCACATCAATCTGTCTTCACACTTCACCATTTTCAAGTCATCAAAGCAATTTTCACATCAATTCTGAACATTCGTCGGAGACTCTGTGTCAATTTGATCAAGGCTGAAGTTCCAGATTTCAAACCCACTTTGTAAGCAACTACAATTGTCATACATACTTTGAGGCTTAGAAAACATATTGTAGCTGACAAACCAAAACCAATCAACCCCCCCCCCAAAAAAAAAAAAAAAATCCCACAAGTATGCAATAAACTCAGATGAAGGGGTAGAGAGAAAACCCAAACTGAATTATGATGTTTTGGTCAGTGGAAGGGAGAAATGTGTCATTTTCTCCCCTTTGCCATTAGAAAAGGCGGCAAGAAATTGTGGATGAATCTGCATGTTGGAAATTAATACTTTGCGCTGACAGTTGAAACAGAGATTGGATACAGCATAAAACTGCTGCTCTCTCCATTGAATTCAACATCAAGAAAGGCACAATTTTTCCATGTGACTAAATTAGGGGAAATAAGCACACTGCTGGGTGATAGTGCTAAGGTGTGTGTGATATACTTTCCATCGGTCCCAGGCTTTTGCCCTGAGATTCAGATTTCAGTATCCAATCTGTAGGTCATGGGTTTGGTACTTAAAATCTCAGGAAACAGGAGATAAACACCCTGGTAGTCCTAATGTTGAGGTCCATGACTCCAGGACATGCCATCTAGATACATCTAGATGTACCCTCTTTTTTATTATTATTATCTTACATACACTAGACCGCAGCCTTTGCAGCTGGAATTCATCACCGAGCCTATACACCACTGGTGCCCAAACTAAGGCCCAGGGGCCGGGTGTGGCCCCCGATGCCAATTCATCCAGCCTGAGAAGCCCTCATCGCTCCTGGAAGCAGAAGTAAAACGCGCCCATATGGGTGTGTTTTACTTCCACTTCCAGGAGAGATGAGGGCTTTGTGGGCTGGATGAATTGGCATCGGGGCCCACACCCAGGCCCCGGGCCTTTGTGACTGGCTTCCTGAACCACATGATCAGCCCACGGCCCAAAAGGTTTGGGCACCCATGCTCTACACTGTTGGCCACACATATATGCACAACCACAGACCACTTTTACTAGTGTTGGAAGTTTCCATACATTCTAACATAGTCTAGCCATGGGATATCCCATGATTTTGGATCTGAAATCTCAGAGAAGGAGAACCTGCTGACCTTGAAACCCTTTGCTTCTGAGTTATCCATGAGGGATAACACACCTTGCTGAATGGATGAATGCAGACGATCCCGGCTGGACCACCTGTGGGTCTCTTAATAGACTTCATAATAAAGTAAGAAGATCAAATAATAATCACATAAAATGGAGCTACACAGACAGAAGACAACTTTCTTGTGAATGTAGAGAAATTCAATCAGTGAAGCATTTATGTTCCCATATTTGATGTACTAAAGAATATCTAGTGAATGGCTGAGATAACATCATTGGCATAGCCTGCTACTGGTCAAAAATAGTTCAACTATTTTTAGTGTTTTAATCTGTTTTGTGCGACTGAACAAAAAAACAAAAACAAAATCTGTTTTGAATTTTACCTATATTTCAAACACATTCATAATTTTAAACTGAGGAAATGTTGAGGGATAGAAACATGCTTCAAAAAATCAATGTGATTATCTCAGAGTGTTTATTCCAGCTCCAAAATTCTTGTCTTGCACTTGTTAAGAATTATGCATTTAGGCCTTACCTTAGAAGAGCTATGTTTTATCCTGCACTGACATAAAGGTATGATGGCAATATTTTCAACTAGTACACCTATGCCATGTAAAGCATGTGGGTTCAACTCTCCAGAAGCAGAACCCTCCTTAGCATGGAACCTGAGCAGTGGTGGGCAGCAACAGGTTCGCACACACACCCTGGGGGGGGGGTAGCAAAATTGGGTGGCCTTTGGAAAGGGTGGTGGTGAAATTGGGTGGCCATACCCACCTCTCTGCCCTGCCCAGACTAACACAGCTACCATTTAAAAAGTTTTATTCTGTGCAAACATTTCAGAGAGTAAACAAAACAAAAAGACAAAAACGTTGTGGCACCTTAAAGACTAACTGCTGTATTTTAATGTGAGCTTTTGTGGATCAAGTCCGCTGGCTCTTTGGCTATAAACAGAGATGAGCACTGAACCCTAGAGTTGGTAACCGCTGGCTTTCGAGCAAGGGCAACCTTTACCTAATAACAGAAGATCCCTGATTGATATTCAAATTTGACATCAGGTTTTGTCCCTGCAAGTGGTTCAAGGTGTCCCTTGCTCAAAAGCCAGTCATATCTGACTCCAGGGTGCAGAGCTCATCTCCATTTACAGCCAAAGAGCCAGTGCTGCCTGTGTTTGCAGGTGTATACATGGCCATATAAAAGGCATGACTAGATCACCCATGACATAGGCTCTGCCCATAATGTAGGCTCCGCCCACAACATAGGATCCACCTACAGTGTGGTAGCAAAAAGTTTTGCTGCCCACCACTGATCCTGAGGGCTATTAAGTGGCTGCTGTCCAAACGAACAATGTTTCCAAGCACTCAGGGAAGCTCTCACCTAAAAGCAACAAATCATACAATGAATATGTTAAAGGGTTTTGGAAAGGAAATTGTCCATAAAAGTCTAAAATGCCTGGGAGAAAATACATTGTCTTTGCTTTGTGCCAAACTAATTAATAGTGTGAGCAGCAGAATAAAGGGAAGACTATGACACCACTGAACAAGCAATGTTATTGGTCTACCTCATCTCACCTCATGATGGGCCTCCAAAATTGACCTTAATGCCCAGGTAGGAGTATATATGGGAGAAAATGTTACTTCATCTTCTTCAAAACTGAAGGACCCAAGGTTTCCACACATGAACAGACACATGCACATGTACATGTACAGAGAAAGACTCTCTCACACATTTTGATGTGAAGGATGCTTTAACCTCCCCTGATCCCAGCACTTCAGCACAAGTTCAGCACGGAAATGGAAATTGCTTTAAGGTGTGGGCTAAATCTTTCCTCATTCCCTGCAACCTTGATCTCAATTTCTTTGTGTATGTGACCATTAGTGATTTGGAAGCAGCCACTGAGAGATCCCTAGAATTGGTCACATGGAAAAGAAGATTCACTGGTGGGACAGCCCCCCTCAATGGCAAAGGAGTTGCACAACTGAGTTTGGGATGCCATATGTAGCCAATGAGACATGAAACACCTCTTTAGTTAGCTATGTTCTTTCAAGTCAGAATCAGCTTACAGTGACCCTAATAGGGATTTCAGTGTAAATGGAATATTTAAGGAGTGGTTTTACCGGTTGTGCTCCCCTCGTGGGCTTCCATGCCTGAGCTGAGATTGGAGCTCTGGTCTTGAGAGTCCTAGTCCATCACTCTAGCCACCACACCACCCTGGGTACTTAATTAATGCTAATTAACTTGTGAACCATCCAAAGAGTACACTAGGGGCTATGGAGTGGTATAGAAGTGTGATTGCTTTGCTTTGCTTCACATCTTTAGAGAGTGGGTGATATTACCATGTCAAATAGTCAAACAGACTGACCGGATATAAAGGTGTTTCCTGTTGCTGCTATGCAAATACTTTTCTCTTGACCACACATTGCTTGTTTCCTCAGGGAGAAGTATTTCCTGGTAAGGAAAAGGTAAAGGTCTCCCTTGCTCAAAAGCCAGTCATACCCAACTCTAGGGTTTAGTGCTCATCACTGTTTATAGCCAAAGAGCTAGCGCTTTCTGCACCTGCAGACATTTCCGTGGACATGTGGTAGGCATGCCTCAACACCGGAGTGCACGGAACACTGTTTACCTTCCCACTGAAGCGGTCCCTATTTATCTATTTGCAATTTCTTGCTTTTGAACTGCTGGTAGAGCTTGCTTAGTAGAATGCCTACTACCAGAAAGAACATCCATGACTTAAAAAACAATTAAAAAAAACCAATAGAACTGCATATACTAATGTAAATGTTTGAATGCAAAAACAGAACTATCTACAATTTAAACCAAATTTCTATGTATTTTAGGGGCAGTGACCAGGTGACATATGTCCACTGTCTCAGGAATACAGGCATTATCTGAGAAAGCAGGAGTTCAGCATCTCTCCTTCTTATGGTTCTTTCTCTTTAGCTGGACCAGGCAGCCCTTAAAACGGAGATTCCTCTGACAGCCCTTCAAACAGAGTGCTATCCACTATAAAACAGACCTTGTGGCTTCCCTATTGATTAGGGTCTCAAATATCTCTAATTTGTATCTGTGTTATAACCATTGTTACTGGTTTTGGCACCCAGAGCAAACAATGCAAAATGTGCAATCAACTTTGATAATGCTCAACATGAAAACAATACAACACTGAAAACCTAGCTAGCATCTCTTCTGCACAGTGTGTAGGTCAAAGACCTTCTCTATCAAGACTTGCCTTCTGAAAGGACAGAGCTGGTCTCCCCACAAACTGGTCAGAGCAGCCCTTGTGTCTAGGCCAGTGGCCTGGTTTACCAAGACTCATGTAGTCCTGCTGTCTAATGCCTCAGGGCCTGGCATTCTCACTTTGTGACCTGGCCTACTGGTCATGCAACCTGACAAACATTGGCAATGTTAATCCCAGAGGCCAGGGGTATTAACATCTTTCCCCACAGCAACCAAACAGATTGCAGGGACAACATTCAAAATCTGGGGAAAGGGAGTGACCTCTAAATTTGGGACCCTGGAGTGAAGCCCAGTTGTCCTGCCCTAATTATGGCCCTGATCTGCATTTTTGTCTATCATCTTTTCTATCTTTGTCATGATAACTCAAATGGCCCCTAAGATCAGACCACAAGGCTGATTCCATTCACTTTCCCTGCAACATCTGCAGCCAACAAAGCAGACACTTGTGGTTCCAAGTCACACTATATCATGAGTCATCCAAAGAGGGAGGGGGTTGGATTATCATACTGTGGGTTCAGGCCATCAGTTTTTAAAGGATGTGGACCGTTCTCAATATAACCATCATTTGTTAGGATGGCACCACGGAGTCTGCTTCTAGATGAGCAGGAGGGAGACAGAAATAAAGTGTTTCGTGTGTCATGGACAATGGTGATTGTTTAACAGAAATTGATTTAAGACAGAAATAATAGGAAGCCAAGGGAGCTGTGATGAGAAATGAAGGAGCTGGGTGCTGAGAGGCAGGGAAGGAAATGGGCAAGATGAAAAACAAAGGAGTCGGATACAGCATGTGCAAAGAAAGCAAGAAAAACATTGCTCATATCTTGTCACTCTGTCATAATAATTTGCAGGAGCTGAACATGAATGGGATGGCTGACAACAAAACCTTTTGGAGCTCACAAATTCATAGAGTCACCATAAGCAACTTTGGTGACTCTCAACAACAACCTTATGCACAATTAAACTGCTATTGGGAAACCCCAGGCTGGACTTTGCATAAAATCTGAATCAAGATTGAGGTCCAAGCAACCTTGAATTTTCCTTGGGTCAGTCGTTGCCTCTGCAATTAATTGGGTGCTTCTGAAAATAAAACACATTCTATCTAGACTAGCAGGTAAACAGTTCAGAGTGTCCCAAAAGTCAATGTACATAGGAGAAATGGGAAATTGTAGCTAAATGCACCTTTGACAAAATATTCATTACAAATCTTACAAAATATTTAGGAAATGTTCTCTATGTGTTGGCCACCCTCTTTCTATACTCACACACACAAAGTCTTCTCCCCAACACAAACACACACTCATGGAGAACATGTTCCAAGATATCTGTTTTTACTATTTATGTCCACCTTTGGGACACCCTATATAATAATAAATTACTAAAATAAGATACAATGAATATGTAATTATTGTTGAGATAATAACAATCTTGGATGCTTATCAGACCACACACACACACACACACACACACACACACACACACACACACACACACACACACACACACACACACACACACCAGGTGTCAATGGGAAGGGAGTTTCTAGAACTTAGGGGGATTTGTCTTTCCAGCTATCTTATTGGAGTTCTTTTTTCTTTCTTTTTCTTTTTTTGTATTTAGCTTCTCCCTCCTCTTCCTGGTTGCTTGAAGATGCACTCAGACTGGACTGTGAATAGTAAAGATCAGAGTTGAGGTTTTTGTCACCCAATAGGTAGGCTTAACTTGATTTTCATTGATGTTAAGGGTGAGAAGAATGAGCACACAATAGCTCTGAATAGCTCCTGACTTTAATATAAAATCTAATATGTGCCAGTACTGTACAAAGTACATTAGGTAAATATGTTTTAAATACATTGTTTACCAGCTACAGGATGCCCTGGATGAAGCGGATTATCTGGACCCTTTTCAGTCAGGATTCAGGCCCGGACATGGGACTGAAACTGCACTAGTCACACTGGTGGATGATCTCTGGAGAGAGCGGGATGGAGGGGATCCGTCTGTCCTTGCTCTTCTCGATCTTTCAGCGGCCTTTGATACCATCGATCACCGCATCCTTCTGGGAAGGCTCCAAGGGTTGGGAATCCAGGGCACTGTGTTGTCCTGGTTTTCCTCATTCCTGAGGGGCAGAACCCAGTCGGTGTGGTTGGAGAAGGAGGAGTCCAGCCCCAGGCCCCTACAATATGGGGTGCCCCAGGGCTCGGTGCTCTCTCCTCTCCTATTTAACATCTATATGAGGCCACTGGGTGAGATCATCCGTTCCCACGGGGTAAGGTATCATCAATATGCTAATGATACCCAGCTGTACATCTCGGCCCATGGGGACCCAGGCGGTACAGTGGAAGTCCTCTCCAGGTATCTGGAGGCTGTTAGGGTCTGGATGGGGGCAAACGGGCTACAACTGAATCCTGGCAAGACTGAGTGGCTGTGGGTGAGGGGCCCTGTGATATCACGGGAGTTGCCAGCTTTGGTTCTGGATGGGGCAGTTTTGCCCCAAACAGACCCGGTGCGTAATCTGGGGGTCCTCCTGGACTCACGACTACTGTTCGAAGAACAGGTGGCAGTCGTGGCTAGGAGGGCTTTTGCACAACTTCATGTAATATGCCAGTTGCGCCCGCTCCTAGACCGGGACGCCTTGCTCATGGTCACACATGCTTTGGTCACCTCCAGGCTTGATTACTGTAACGCGCTCTACATGGGGCTGCCCTTGGTGACCATTCGGAGACTGCAGCTGGTCCAAAACGCGGCGGCCCAAGTAGTGACGGGGCGCGGGCGTTATGCTCATGCCACGCCGCTGCTTCGGGAGTTGCATTGGTTGCCAGTATGTCTCCGGGTGCAATTCAAGGTGCTGGTTATTACCTTTAAAGCCCTATATGGTAGTGGGCCAGGATACCTAAGAGACCGCGTCACCCTGAGAACATCTGTCCGCCCCACCAGGGCGGACCGGAGGGGCTCTCTTGTTGTTCCATCAGCTAGAGAGGCACACCTCTCTAGCACTAGGAGGAGGGCCTTCTCCGTGTCCGCCCCAGCCCTTTGGAACCTCCTGCCAATCGAGCTGCGCCTACAGACAGAGCTCCTACCCTTCCGGAAAGGCCTAAAAACCTGGCTGGCTAAGCAAGTGTGGGGAAATAGGGTCGTGGGGTCTCATATAGGGTGGCTGATTTAGTGACAGCCACCCTTCAGTTCATTTGGTGTGATTTTTATGCTTTTATGAATTTTTAAAGTTTTTACATCGAGTCTTAGGATATCGATATTTTAGTCTGTAATTGCTGCTCAGAGTTGGGCTTGCCCGATTGGAGCGGGGTAGCAAGTACGAATAAATAAAAAAAATAAATAAAAATACATTATGAAAACTTTAAAATAGTGCATCTCTCTTTGTATATATACACCTATTCTATTGCATGTATATCCTAATACTGTAGTTCTCTCTTCCTTTGTTCTTCCTCTCTTTTTGTTCTCCTCTCTCTTGTTCTCTCTCTTTCTTTTTTTTTTTGATTTCTGACCATGCCAGCAGGCATGGAGCCTGTCTCTCAGTCATATAGGAGAGACACCAATCTTCTTTTTCCCCCTTTTATTTTTCTGATTGTAACTGCTGGTCATAACTATAAGTAAAGATGCCCTTTTCTATTTAGGATGTCTAAAGAGTGGTATTTATTAATCAAAATGCTAGTTACTGTGAAAGGATTGGTTGAAGAGACTTGAGCTATTCTCTTATGCTTTCTCTGTGCAATTGCTGATACTCTGCTAATTAAAAGGAATAACCAAAATCTTTCAACAATTATTACAGACTCTTTGTTTTGAACATGTATGATTCACAGTCAGGTTTTGCTGTCCTTTTGGTGATATCTAAAAAGAGCTAGAGTAGAAGTGGCCAAACTTTTTGGGCCACGGGCCGGTCACGTGGTTGAGTGGGCCAGTCACATGGTTCCTCCCACCAAAAGCGGAAGTTAAACGCACCCACACATGTGCAAAACACTGCCATAAATTCACCCATGGCTGTCATAAATGTGTTTATGACAGCCATGGGTGCATTTATGGCAGCATTTTCTGCATGTGCAGGCACATTTAACTCCAGCTTCCAGGAGTGGCATCAGTGGAGTGGGGTGGATTATTAGGCACTACAGGCCAGATTCGGCCCATGGGCCACAGTTTGGGAATCCCTGAGCTAGAGTGTATAATGGTCTGTATAAATTGAAGTGTTGCTGTTTTTCTCTTTTCCTTTTTGTTTTACTGCTAAACTCTTGAATCTATTAGTATACCTGTGGCAAAATCTGATTTTTAAACTGAGTTTTAAAACATGTACATCAGGCTAAAATGCAGTTTATATGCAATTGTTCATAGAAAGGCTAACTTTCATCTATGTGGAGGTGGATAGCAATGCTTTTAAGAGGCACCCAGCTATAAGCTTTTAGTAGTTTGGGGTGATTTCACTATAACAATTAGCAGCTCTTGAAATTACTAATGCAGAGATGTAACCACTAATGTCATCGGTATGTATATCGGTATGAGAGAGAGAGAGAGAGAGAGAGAGAGATACACTATTCTAAATTCCTCATAATGGATTTTTTAAAAATGTGTTTCAAACATATTTGCTCACTGTACTGCGTACACATATTAGAAGAGGCATTAAAGTCAGGAGCTATGCAGGCATATTGTATGCTCATTCTTCTTAACCTTAACACTAATGAAAACCAGGTTAAGTGTACCATTAGATGGCAAAAACTCCACTCAAATCTTTACTATTCTCAACCCAGCTTGAATGCATCTTTAAATTAGACATTCATGTGATTTTATTTACTTATTTATTGGGATATCACCATTTTCAAATTTGTGAAGTCATTAAGGAGTTTCACTAAGCATGAAAAATCTGCTCAGTTCACATTTTATTTAAGCTTATGTTTTAGGGCAAATACCTTTGGAAAAAATACTAGATAAAAACTTTTGTTAGCTGGCAGAATTTAACTCTTTACCAATTGAATTTTCCAAGAAAGGTGCAGAGAAAATGTACTGCTCTGTACATATAAAAGGTAAAACACACAAAGCTCTATGAATGATTGTGGAAATTTTAGGAAAATGTACATATGAGGATAAATTTATTTTAAAATCCATACACATTTTGTGTAAACATTTTAAGAATCCTCAAAAATCTGGCCAGACTGAATTTATGATTGGATAAATTGTCAATGCTCCAGATGAGCTGAACAAAACTGGGGGAAATGTGAAACTGGGTAGAACTGAAAGCAGCAAATGTAAAGTGGAACCTCAGTTAACCTAATTAATGTGTTCTCCAAGATGTTTCTTACAGCAAAAATTACTTTAACCGCATTTCCCACAGAAATGCATTGAAAACCAAAATACATTAAATGAAACATGGGTTCCCATAGGAAATGCATTGAAAACCAATTACCGTATTTGCCGGCGTACAAGGCGACTGGGCGTATAAGACGACGCCCCAATATTTCCACTCAAAATATAGAGTTTGTAATTTACTCACTGTATAAGACTACCCCCTCTTCCACACACTTCCACACACCAAATAAAACGTAAAAGAACATCAGATTTGATTTCAACATGTTGATTTATATTCAAATGCTTATGACATGCAGAAAAATTGTCACAAGGCTGTATGTTATCAAACATGTACAGTAAACATAAAACAGTGCAAGTTCATTAAACGTAATTTACCAAAGACAATTCACTAAAGCTGAATGGAACAATAAACCTATGGGAGCTGCCATGCTGTTTGTTTTCTAATCTGTTAACCAAACTGGAACTGTCAATGATAGAAGGAAGGTAACAAATAGAGGGAGAGAGCAAGTGCCAGGCAAGTCCTTAGCAAGTTTGCTGGCATGACAGTTTCCCTTTAAAAGCCTTCTAACTCCTGTTCGTCATCTGATATTAAAAGTTGTTATCCGATCCATCCCATAGGACCTTAACGTTATTCGATGCAATTCTCCTCCCCAGATTGCTTAACGTTATGCAAGGTAAACGTTACGTGAGGTAAATGTTATCTGAGGTATTACTGTATTTTATTCAACTGAAGTGCACCCGGCATAAAAGACGCCCCCCCAAACTTGGTAAAGGTTGTCTTTGCTCCAAAACCAGTAATATCTGGCTCTAGGGTCCAGTGCTCATCTCTGTTTATAGCCAAAGAGCCAGTGCTGTCTGCATCTGCAGACGTTTCCGTGGAAATCTGGCAGGCATGACTAGACATCAGAGTGCACAGAATGCTATTTACCTATTTGTCTACTTGCAAGTTCTTGCTTTTGAACTGCTAGATTGGCAGGATCTGAGGCAGACGGATTATGCTAAAACTGGCCACATTCTGTGAGTCATCCAAAGTGTTGAAATTCTTTTTTCATGCTTTCTTATTTTGCATTTTCCTTCTTTAAGGAATGGGTGAAGAGTCGAAGCAAGCACACAGGCTGCCTTGCCAAGCAATTATTAAACAATAGCCAAGGAGAAGAAAGTAATGGGTTGATGGCAGATACTGGTGTTGCAATGTGATCTAAAAGCCTACCATAGCTCATAGCCTACCCACCCCATCTCATTGGGATCTTGCACCATCGTGGGCCCATAGCTGGATGTTAGCTGGGCTACACACTGTCACTGTTCCATTTCCCCAAGTTCTAGGGAACGGTTGTTACTATTCTCTAAATAGTTGTCTTGTTCTTCCTCTGTGCGTCTGATGTTCTTGCAGTATATGCTTAGCAGAGATTGAGAGGGGGTTGGATTACCTTGCATTCCCCCATCTAGCATGGTTTTTGACTATATCAACTGGGAGTTTTTAGAAGCTATAATCCAAACCAAAAAAGTCTCATATTTTCCAATCTCTTGCAATAACCACATGAGATGGATTCTTCTCATTTAGTATCTTATAGTTCAAGCCCATGCAAAATAGTCACTATAGCAATACTAGTTTTCTTCATAGCTATGCACATTTTGATGCGACACAGCCAGATATCTAGCTACTTTGAGAAAAGTAAGCAATGCCAGCTCCATCTGTCCATATACAAAACTTCACTGGGCAAATAATAATGCATCATCATTCAACATTGGCAACAGAAGTCCATTGTCCACCATACCTGGAGGCAGCAGATTAGCCCTTGGGTACACAACCCACAGCTCTCTTGACTGCTTTCCAACACCTGTTGCCTCAAGCAGCAACGTCTCATGTGTCTAATAGTTGGGCTGGCCTTCCTTACTTAGTACAGTACTTCTGACCAAGTGCTTCAATTGCTTTCCATACCCCATATCACAGGAGTTCTCAACCTTTTAAAGCCAGGGGCCAGGTCACACTCCCTCAGACAGCTTCGAGGGTCAGATGGCCATTTTTGCCCTTCCTCCACCACATGGCACTTCCTGGTGTGGTGGGGGTGGTAAGGGGCACATGAAATGGTGCCACAGGCCACAGGTTGAGAATCCCTGTCATATCATCCCTACTTTCAAAGATTGGATGTCTCCATGACCTTGTAGAAGCTACATAATACTGAAGCATCACCAACGTCTTCATCTGTAGCTCATATTTGCTGAAAAGTTGACCCTTTAAGTTTAATGCAAACACATCTGGACTTTCATTTTTGTGATAAACACTTTCATGTGAGCATGAGACTGTACAGACCCACTGAGACTGCATTTCCAGAAGGAAATATCTGACAGGGAGCCTGAACTGATGACCCAGTGCTTCCAAGGGAGATGCCAAGGAAATAAATAGATAGTTAGGGCTCAGACACTATTAGTGTATCATGTCAAGCAACGCTGCCCAAGAAGAGAATCCATTTACCTTAATCTTAGTCCAGAGTGTGATACTTCAGAGCATCGAAATGGCAGCCGGGGAGAGATCCCCTTAGCAGGGAGCAGCAAAGCACTTCAAAGCTCTTGAGGGGGGAATGATAGCTTTCTGTCTCTGAAGTGGAAAGCAAGGATCAAGCCAACGATAATCTCATCCATGGCTGCTCGGACACTGATGGAAGATGTCAGGTCTGAAGGCCTGCTCTTTCTCAAGGGTGGTTGAGCTCCAACAGCTCAGGAACTCACCAGAGCTTAGGAAGCTGCTTTGAAAAACTAAGATGTTATTTATCTGTTTGCTTTGTGACATTTTATCCTTTCCTTCCACCAGAGAACAGCATTTAGAAACAAGTTGAAAAACAAATCAGGTAATAAACCCATTAATATATCACAATAATCAAAATCACCGTAATGAAAAGTAAACATCAGAACATCTTAATAATGTGAAAAGTTGCTATTATAGTTCCAAGGTTTTTAAAAATGTATTCCAGTGTTATGGTTACAATTTTTTAAAAAATAAAAATGTATTGCTTTGCTCATTTTTATTTATTTATTTAAATTTGTTTATCACTCTCCTCCCAAAAGGGACCGAGGGCAATTTAAAACAATTATAAAATCATTTTAAAAAATTAAAAACTCTAAAAACTTTTAAAAACTTAGTGTTAAAAGCCAAAAATTGCAACACAGGCATACTGGGGTCAAACCAACCAATTAGCTGGGGAAATTGAACCGTCCACTCCCCAGACCAAACCTACCAGCCAGGTTTTTACTCCTTTTCTAAAGGGCAGCAACTCCGTCTGCATGCGAAGTTCTATTGGGAGGAAGTTCCAGAGGGCCAGAGCGGACACCAAGAAGGCCCTCCTTCTCGTGCCAGCGAGGTGCGCCTCTCTGGCTGATGGAACAACCAGAGAGCCTCTCCGGTCCGCACTGGTGGGACAGGCAGATGTCCTTGGGATGATGCCGTCTCTTAAGTATCCTGGTCCACTACCATGTAGGGCTTTAAAGGTAATAACCAGCACCTTGAATTGCACCCGGAGGCAAACTGGGAGCCAGTGCAGCTCCTTCAGCAGAGGTGAAGCACGGGCATAACACCTGCCTCCCACCACTGCTCGTGCATCTTGTTTAGAATAGCTGTTTTGTTGTTGTAGTATTTGTTGTTTGTAAAATCAGGTTGGTACCAATGTAAATCTATAATAGTAATAATGAAGAAAAACTCTAGTGTCACTTTAAAGACTAACTTGTTTATTCAGTGTAAACTTTTATACACTGAGCCCTCTGATGAAGCTTATTGCAAATAAAACTTTTTAACCAGATTTGTTGTTGTTGCGGCTGCTGTTGCTGTTGTTTTTGCTGTTTTAAATTGATATTTTCCTTTGAGCAACATAAAGTGCAGCACAAACCGGCCCTTAATCTGTATGATAGCTTTCCTCCATTGTTTTGTAAGCCTACATTCTTCTTACTGAAAAAGTAGCTCAGACCAATACAAATTACACTACAAAATGAGTGATATCCTTCCTACTATAGTTAAACTTATTAGGAAAAGGAACCAACCACATTTAACTGATTACTTCCAAGCAATTTACCAGCCATAGCTATAGTCCTAACCTAAATGAGTAAAGATAAAGGTTTGTTAATGGATCTGGCAAGTAGAATAATGGACAGAAATAAAAAGAGCCTAATTAGCATTTTGGTAAGAGCACCAGGATTACTGATAGCCAAAAACTGAAAAACATACACAAATTTTAGACTTGAAGATAGGTACAAAGAACTATGGGATATGACTATAAATGATAAACTGACATGCGAGTTAAAACTAAAAAAAGGTTCGATAAATGTAAATGATTCTAAAAATATGTGGGGTAAATTCATGGATTATGTATTGGTTAAGAGAAAAGGTATGAAACCAGGTCAAGAAACATAGTTTTCGGAAGTAGGAGGCAAGATAAACTATGTGGATTTTATGAATAATTTGGAAGGCCCTTGGGTGATGGGCGCACAAATATATTTATATTGTATTTGAATTTGTATTTGTATTATATATTATATTTTCCTTTTTTTATTGTTTTAGTAATAAAATAAAATAATAATTTTTAATTATTTTTTAAAGGATACCCTCTTGGGCTCATTACAATGCTAATTCTCTGTCAAGACTGTCACTGATCTGAAGTCCAGTTTCAAAGTCAATTGTTTGTTTGGGGTGCTCTCATTTTTAGAACTGCCTTTTAAAACATAGTTTTGCTCTGCTGCATAATAAAATAAAGCTTGAAAAGATGCATAAAAGACCTACCAAAATGGTCAAGGAGTTGAAGTAACTCCCTTATGGGGAAAATTTGGGAAATAATTTTGGCTTTTTAGTTTTAAAAAAGTGAGAAATAACATTTATGATAAGCAGTGTATAAATTCATACATGGTGCACAGAAAGTGGAGGCAGGCAGAAATAATTTTCTTCCTCCCTATCATAATAATAAAATGTGGGATTATCCAATGAAGCTGAATAGTAAGAAGATTCTAGAAGGACAAAAGAAAGTTCTTCCTCACACAGGCATAGATAAACACTGGAATCCATCATTATAAGTATTGAATGTTGCCACCTTCAGTGAGTTTAAATAGGATTAGACAACTATGTGGATCCCTGATAGCACAGTGGTTAAACTACCGTACTGTAACCAGAAGGTTGTCAGTTTGATCCTGACCAGGACTCAAAGCTGACTCAGCCTTCCATCCTTCTGAGATCAGTAAAATGAGTACCCAGCATGTTGGGGGCAAAATGCTAATTAACTTGTGAACTGCCCAGAGAGTACACTAAGCTCAATGGTGGTATATAAGTGTGATTGCTTTGCTATAAGGAACTAGATCAATTTGTGGAGGCCAAGGCTTTCAATGGCTAATGATCATGGTGTCATCAACACAGGGAGAAAAAATCACAGTGCCAATCACTAGGTAACATGAATTCTGAGTATTGTTGTCCAAAGAGATAACTTCCCAGCTCTGAGGAGATTTCATGTTTAAGGCAGCTTCCTGAAGCCCACAGCTGAAACAGGACCCAGGATGATAATGGCTATCTGAAACTTGTGAGGCACTGTGTGAAAAATTAAAGATACCACATGCCCTGCTGCTCACAGGCTTTCCATCTAAAAATAAATCCAAGATACATTCAGGTGAAGGAAGTGCTTAACCATAAAAAGAGAGAGAAGAATCAGGTCTCACGAGGGACATAACATTGAGCTGGAGTGGTGATGGAAAAAGAGACACAAGCTTGTAATAGAGGGGATAATTTATTTGAGGTGGCTGAGGTGAAGGATGAAATAGGGGTCTTTCTTTCCTACAATTACAGACAGTGCCTATGCTGAATTCTACTTTAACAATGGTGATGAGATATCATCTTCCACCATGCAAAGTTTAGGGCAGAACTGGGGAAAGATTACTCTTTGGACTGCATTTCCCAGTACAGTAGTATTACTGACCAGGAGGTCACGGGAATTTCAGCTCATTAAAGTAATTTTTCTAAGCTCTGGTTTAAGGGACCTGTGACATATTTTGGGGATACACACCACTCTGTTCAAAAACAAACAGCTAGAAAGTTCATAAGAACAGCTGGCAGGGTATCCCAAAATCTGCCATTTGAAGCAGCTTCCTCACTCTACCAAACATTAGGGCCTTCTGGGAAATGAAGTCCCCCTGAGGGGCGTGGGTCCCACATTGGGAACCACTGCTCTAGAGTCACACCAGAAGTTTTGCAATGATGGAAATAGGGATTTGCAACTGAAGTTTTGTTCAAAAATACAAACTCTCCTCTGTCAAAACCACATCACTCCATTTTGAGCCTTGAAACTGAGTTGTGACCATTTGGAGAAAGAAGGTTCATTATTAGCAGCTGTGGCACTGGACATAGTTGGGGTGTATCATGTCAGATCCAACTTTGAGATGTATTTGTTGGTTGGCTGTTTTGATTTGTTGTGTGTTATTTGATATCTGCTTGTACACCCCCCAGAGTGGGATACCACCCAAATGGGTGGTATGGAAATGTAATAAATAAATAAATAAATAAAAGAGGAAAACAAAATGTTTTTATTGTCCTCTGGGTTAGGAATAACAATTTTGTCCCAGAGTGCTGGTTTTGGAGATGCTGAATTTGGCAGTCATTTTACTTAATGTGAGAAGGATAAAGAAGTCTTTGTTCTTCCACTAGCAAAGGCATAACTCACCAGCACATGCACCTGTAGAAGCTGCTGTTTGCACATGTTTGTTTTTAGAAGTCCTTGTCTAAGGTATGAATAGGAGTGTCATCTGGATAGGGCAGTATTACTTTCCCTGCCATGTTCTAGCATGGCTGGCTTGCTCCATGAAGAGAAGAATTCTCTTCATGTCTTGTACTCTTCTAAGACAGGTACCAATGGATAGCTCATAGGAGGGCCAGCACTACCATTAGACAGCATACTAATGGACACCCAGCAGTCATGTATGCATTGTACACACATGGCCTACTGTTTCCAAGGCCAACCTGATAGTGTAACTCCCTTTTGCAAGTCAAGTCACATAACACCCAAAGTCAGTCAAAATATCTTGGCACATGAGGCAAAGAAATCCCACAAGTGCTTCTCAGCATTCCTGGCAGCAAAAAAAAAAAATTGCAAGCAACTGATGCATTCCTGCCTGTCAATGAAGCTTAAAAACGCTGCCTGAAGGGCCTGCCACATTCTACCTAACAGTAGGGTTGGCCTCAGCTATTCACTCCCAAAGCTACCTTGCTGTGCTCTCATAAAGGATGTTATCTTTTTATTAATACTGAAGTGTATGATTCAGCTGCTAGTCTATTTGCCTTTAATACATGACATGAAGAGGAGCATCATCCTGCCCTCTTCCTCAGGCAGCAAAATGCCTTGAGTCAGCCCTAGCCTCTGGTACTGTAACTAAATAACAATTGCTTTCCTAGCAGATCCTGCTGTCACCTTTGCTCACAATTACAATATTTGTCTCCTGACAGTCAAACAAATGCCATTTTTAAGGCAATAAATAAGTAAACAACTGAGAGAGAGAGAAAAAACCGTACACACATTTCAGCACACCAGGCCCTCAGCTGTACAAATTGGTCCTGATAGCTCTGCTGGAGTCTGTGGTCCCATGCCAGTTACTCCAGCTGAGCACTTGGTCTTATACATTTATGAAATATTAACTTCTTTTTATGAGTGTTCCAGAATGGAACAGTATATCACATTTTTAAAAGTTAACTGAAACACACAGAAGTAAATATTAAGCATGACAAGTCACAGTTGATGATATCTAAAGTAACTGCAGGGTTTTTGAGTGGAGACAAAAAAATAGATAAGAAACATTTTTAAAAAATACAAACTATTGTGGCATCTTAAAGCCTAGCTGATGCCAAAATCTATCTATCTATCTACCGTGTTTCCCCGAATATAAGACACTGTTTTATATTTTTAAAAACTCCAAAATATGCACAAGGTCTTATTTTCAGGGGATGTCTTATTTTTCCATGACGAAGAAGAATACAGTACACATTTATTGCTGATACAGTGGATCGCCAGGGCAAGATTTGAGTGAGTGCCTTATTTTCGGGGAGGCCCTTATATTTCCGAAGTGGGGGAAAATAGGGGGGGTGCCTTACTATATGAGGAGGTCCTATATTCGGGGAAACAGGGTATCTATCTATCTATCTATCTATCTATCTATCCTAACATGGTCACTTCTTCAGAAAAAAAATTAGACTTTTTTTAAAATCCAAGATTATCTTTGTTAAGGCTAGTTTTCTGCCATTCTTTTTTGCCTTTCATATTATTCTATCATGAGAATAAGGCTGGTTGAGAAGACTGTAACACTATATTGAGTTGAAAAAAGGACATGTTAAAATTCATACATTAGTTTAATTCACTGGAATTCTTTTAAACCATAAGGAAAAAGAATGTCTATTTTTACATTTACCTACCTTATAATTTTTGGCACAATAAATAGGTTTTTTTCCCCTCCACTCTTTTATCTTCAATCCATGACCAAAAATAAGGAAATAATTAAATTCTTTGCAGTGAATTGAACTTGGATTGGTAGCCTTTGTTGTGTGGATCAGGAATTTTGGTTCCAGCTTGCCTATGCTTTGTTTTAAAAACAATAAAAAAGTTAATAGACCAATATATTAAAAATTAGACTCCTAACATGATCAATAAGGAACTGATTTTCAAAATCCATGTCCTGAAATCTGGTACCACCTCAAGCCTCAGAGATCCCATGTATCAGAATAGGAGCTGTTTGGAAGAAAAGGATAGAACTATTGCTCACATTTTCTTCTTTAGACATCCAAGATCCAAGTTTTCCCACTGCAAGAAACAGGACACTAACTAGATTGGCCTTGGGCCTGATCCATCAGAGCTCTTCCTGTTTCTTTGTGGTTTTTCTTTTAAAGGTTACCCACTGCTGTGCAAATGACTATTTGTTGTTGTTGTTGTTCAGTCGCAGTCGAGTCTGACCCTTTGGGACACTATGGACCACCACACATCAGGCTCCATTTTCCACAGCCGACACAGGTCTATGCCCATTGCATCAACAATGCCATCCAGCCACCTCATCCTCTGCTGTCCTCATCTCCTTTTGCCTTCAATCTTTCATGGCATCAAGCCCTTCTCAAGTGAGTCCTCTCTTCTCATTTGGTGGCCAAAATACTTGAGCTTCAGCTTCAGTATTTGTCCTTCCAAGGAGCTGTCAGGGTTGGTTTCCTTCAGAATTGACTAATTTGTTCTCCTTGCAATCCAGGGGACTCTCAAGAGTCTCCTCCAGCACCATGTTTCAAAGATGTCTATTCTTATGCACTCAGCCTTCCTTATGGTCCAGATTTCACGGCTATACATTACTACTGGGAAGACCATTGCTTTGACTATGAGGACTGTTGTTGGCAGTCTCCACTCTATTATGCTGCCTAGGTTTCTCAATGCTTATCAATATTGTTTGATATTTGGTGATTAACAATAACACTGGATCACAAAAAAAATTATTGTCTGCTACTTGGTCTAATCCATGTGTCCTATACTAAATCGTGCTGAATCCAAATCTGAAGTCCGATTCTGCCTAGAATGTCAGGATCTTATATGCAAAGCACATCATGCGTAATGCAGGGCTGGATGAAACACAAGCCAGAATTAAGATTGCTGGGAGAAGCCTCAACAATCTGAGATATGCAGATGACATTACCCTAATGGCAGAAAATGAAGAAGACCTAAAGAGCCTCTTAGGAGAGTGCAAAAGCTGGCCTGAAACCCAATACCAAAAAAACCAAGATTATGGCATCCAGCCCCATCACTCCCTGGCAAACAGAACCCCTTGGAAGCAGTGACAGACATTAGCTTCTTGGGATCTAAGATCACTGCAGATGGTGACTGCAGCTATGAAATAAAAGATGCTTACTTCTTGGGAGTCAAGCTACAGCAAACCTAGGCAGCAAAATATATATACTGTATATAGACATCACCCTGCATAGTCTGCATAATTAAAGCAATGGTCTTCCCAGTAGTAATGTATGGCCGTGAGAGCTGGAGAATAGACACCTTTGAAATGTGGTACTGGAGGAGATTCAGGAAAGTCTTCTGGACTACAAGGAGATCAAATCAGTCCACCCTAAAATAAATCAATCCTGACTGCTCCTTGGAAGGACAAATACTGAAGTGAAGTTCAAGTACTTTGACCACCAAACAAGAAGAGAGGACTCTCTTGAGAAGGCCTGGATGCTAGGAAAGATTGAAAGCAAAAGGTGGCAGAGGATGAGATCGCTAGATGGCATTGTTGACACAGTGGGTGTAGATCTGGGTGGACTAGGGAGGATGACAGAGGAGCCTGGTATGCTGTGATCCATGGCGTTGCAAAGGGTCGGACTCAACAGTGCGACTGAATAACAACAAAAGTGCATAGTACTGTAGAGATACAAGCTGTGCACATAAGTTGAGCTGCCATATCACTGTGTAGCTCTCTCTACTTTGGGAAAAATTCCCTCAAACAGTTTCTTGTGTGGTGATCCTGTGGTTCACAGATATGGCCCCAGTCATGTGTTGTTGCATGGAATACATGGAAGTGCATCTAAAGGCCCTATAAGCCAATTCAGAAAGGTTATTTTTTTTAGGACCCCCAATCCAGTGGTGGGCAGCAACAGGTTTGCACCCCCCTAAGAGGGGGTAGCAAAATTGGGTGGCCTTCGGGCAGGGGAGGTAGCAAAATTGGGTGGCCACACCCACCTCCCTGCCCTGCTCCATCAGGTTTTGTCCCTGCAAGTGGTTCAAGGTCTCTCTTGCACAAAAGCCAGTCATATCTGCCTCTAAGGTGCAGTGCTCATCTCCATTTACAGCCATAGAGCCAGTGCTGCCTGTGTTTGCAGATGTATACATGGCCATATGGCAGGCATGGCATAGGCTCTGCCCATGGTGTGGTAGTGAAATTTTTTGCTGCCCACCACTGCCTGAATCCCGAAATCTCAGTCAAAGTTGCAAGCACGTCTACATGCAGAAATGACACTCTCTGTTAGATATACTCTCAGCTAAAGGGGGGTGGGGGCAGGACAAATTGGGATGAAATGGGAATGAAAACCAAAGAGACAAAAACAATGGGTTGAAGCAAAGGATAATTCCTACAAAACAAGGGTTGGGGCCCCTGGGCATAGTCCTTGCAAAAGCTTAAATCTAAAGTCCCAATGGAAGGCTCTTCATTGATTTTCTAGTCGTTTTTGGATGAGGCCTTTAAACATTGTGTGAACTGAAAATGCATCAGGCCAGAGCTTTTAAGCACTAATTAGTGGTATCGTTTTAGTGCTTCCAGCTTTGTACATTAAAAGCACAATCCCTATGCTCTTTATTGTCTCCTGGCAAAGTGAGCTAAACTAAGAATGAAACAAATTTTCATTTCCTAGGCTCATAAAAGGGTGCATCCGCTTCCCCCTCCACCCGCTTTTTCCTGCTATTAGAATGTTTTGGCATTATTTCTTTTGTGTGTGTGCACAAACACACACACACACACACACACACACACACACACACACACACACACACACACACACACACACTCTGCCATCCCTCATTCTCTCTCTCTCTCTTTAAAGAACAGTATAGGATTATCTCAATAATTAATCAATCTACTTTACTACTGTCGGAACAATCCACCAAGCCTCCTCTGTTTATTTCAACTTGAGGACCAGAAAATAACTGCATGTTGCCTGGCGGGGGTGCTTATCAGATTACGCATCCCATCTTCCATCTCTTTTCTCCGTGTATCATTTATTAATAACTTTCCTTTGGGCAACATGTTTGTTAATCATGCGTAGCCCATTTCCATAGCTGCACAGTGTACTTTGCATCTACAATACAACGTCCTGTACATCTCAGAATCCAGGCATCCATCGGATTTCACACGTGGCTTAGTGGTTAAGACACTGAACTTGATGACTGGGAGATGGGCAGTTCAGCAATTCGAGACCCAAGTACTGGGGTCTCGAATTGCTGAACTGCCCATCTCCCAGTCATCAAGCTCACAATGGAGTGAGCTTCTGTCTCTGTCCCAGTTTCTGCCAACCAAGCAGTTCAAAAGCAAGAAATTGCATGTAGATAAATAGGTACCACTTTGGTGGCAAGGTAAACAGCATTCCATGTACTCTTGTATCTAGTCATGCCTGCCACATGTTCATGGAAATGTCTGCAGACACAGACAGGGCTGGCTCTTTGGCTATAAATGGAGATGAGCATTGAACCCTAGAGTTGGATACGACTAGGTTTCAAGCAAGTGTGACCTTTACCTTTACTAGGGCAGCTTCATGAACATTTTGGCCAGCCCTGGCTTCCTCACATGGCACTGCTGAAGAAAAGCAAGACATGGCAAACAAAATGACTTGAGGTGTTTTTTTGTTTTGTTTTGGGAGAATTAGCACATCTATCCATTACAAAGCAGACAAACATTGAACACGGCTTGATCAATAGCTAGCATTGCCAGAGGTACCATATAGGCCCCAACAACAGCTAACAATAAAGCAGTGCTATAGGCTATGGAACTAGAAATATAAAATGGTGAATGATAGTAATAATTCATGTGTCTTGGGATGTATAAAACTCACAGTATGTCAATAGCTCAGGCATGCTCTGCGGAAAATATGCAGGATTCAGATGCAATAGAAACCTCCATTATACTATAAAGCAAATATTTCACAGTGAAATATATCCATCCTGTATTTGTTATGGCTTCTCCCCCCCCACCTCCTCATGGACTTTTTAAACCCTGCTATGCCTTTGCCATTCTGATGTGCAGCTGGCAAAAAACAGCAAAATGGACACAAAAACAAACTAATGCAGTGCTTTGAGGTTTGGGGGAAGCACATGCAGCTATTGAGCCAAAATGCATCAAACATTTATACAGCGGAAGGCGGAGGTGGCAAGTCTGGTCAACAATGCACATTTTAAATACTTGGAACTCAAGCTGCAGTCTAATATGAAAATGTGGCCGTTTATCATTCCACAGTTGCCCTCTGACTGAATGGAACAAAACTATCCATTTTGATTTTGTTTCAAAGATGTGGATTGAGCCCATGAACCAATGTATTCTTTTTCCTTGATTGTTTCTGGGATTTGAAATAAAGACTACCTTGTTTGTGTTGGAAATGATTGACTTGCCTTGTACTTGATCAGGGTGGGGATTTATTTAGTTATTTGAAGCCACAAAATCTCATGCATTTCTTCATGTGTGTGATGGAAAGGACCTAAGGAAATGAACGAGACAATTTAGTTCTTAAAATTGTGGATTGGATTAGCCTGGTGCTTAAATAGGATCCTTACCGCTTTTGTTTTAAAAGGCTCCCTAGTGTAAAAATGGTGTGGCAGGACTGTCCAGCAAAATATTCTCTGTGCTTGGGATATGTATTGAATGCAGCTGATTAAAATGGCGGAGCATCTTTTCTCACTTTATATTTAAGAGTTTATGAATAATTTACAGGTATCATTATGTAAAGGATAGAAGGTTCAAAACTTTCAAATGAGAGAACAAATGAAACAAACAGATTTTCCTCAAACCTAAGAGAGCAAAAGGGTTTTTTTCATACTAGTGCCTTTTTAGCACTGCTGAGGTACTGTTTTGTCTCCTTCTTTTAACAATCAATTAGAAGTGAATGGAGGTGCCACAGTTGTGGCTTATTCTTCCTCTATGGTCATAATCTTTCTCCATTCAGTTCTATCCCTTTGCTAGTGTAGAGCTTCTGTTTGCAGATTCAGCCCATGGTTATATCTTCTTGTAGACCAAGAGAGAGCAAGGAAGTGATAAATAGTCTTATTTGCAACCTTGAGTATCCTCTCCTAATTGTCCAATCTCAAGTTGTCTTCCTGCAAAGCATTCCCTGCATACTGATTAATTAGTTACAGGAAATTAATTACAGATTATGTCTTTTTTTTTTTCATCCCCCACCGCACCCCCTTTTAAGATAGAGAACAGCACAGTCTAAAAATCCACAACAATGCCTTCTTCTTTTCATCAGCTCTGGTGCTGCAGTTATATTTTATTTCAGCCCTCTAGGTCATGTTCCCATAAATCAAACCTGAAAAGGCAACAGCAAAGTACTCAGGAAAAAATAGGATGCGATGAATCACATGGATGTTCCATTAAAAAAATGATTCAATAAAACATGGTAATTCTAGAGAAGATGGTAACAAACCATCAGTTTTATATATTTATGTGGAGTTTTGTTTTCAAAGTTTTGCTTGACTTTGGGTTGACGTGCCACTGCCCAATCACACTTCCTAGGAAAGGTTGGTTTGTCGAGACTTGAGGCAGGATCTTGTCTGAATTGGCACCAAATTATGGAATTCCCCCTCCAGGGAGGTTAGATTGGCATCTTTGTTATTATGCTTCAATTTGACAGCAAACATAATTGTGTTCTGTCAAGCTTTTAATTATATTTAAAGCCTCTAATATTAATTTTAGTTGTGATTATATGGGGCTGAGGAAGAGGGTGGGGACTTGATTTGATATTGAAATGATGGTGCCTAATTGGCATCAGCTGAAATTAGGGAGGAGAGGCTTGCACACCTTTGAATGAAGCTCTTTCAAGTTCAGTTTCTCCTGGAGTAATTCCTAGAATTACCAGTACCTAAACCCATCATGTTACCTACTAGAATTTCAACTCCATTTCAGCAAATCTCTCCTCATGTATTTCAAAAACTAGACTGTATAAAGACTATAACCTGAAGATCTGAATGTAGAGAGATGCAGAATCCATTTCATTCGTTGGTCTGCCAACTGCTGCCAGAGACATGCACCAATGAAGACGTGGATTTGGGCAATGACAAAGTGAAGAAGGTGGCTTCGTCTTGGCAGTCCAGGGTTTGATTGGGACAGAAGAGAAGAGCCTGAAGATCAACCTCTTCTTGTCTCTGGCCCCTGCCAACAATCCCACTCTAGCTTTTGTAACATGATGTCAGAGGAATTGATCTGGAACTCTTGAAAACTGGTGTGCTTTTGGCTTGGCTTCAGAAAAGTATTGCATATACGTCAATTTTCTTCTTGGAGTCAACACGTTGCTTTTTAGGAAGCTAAACATCACCTTATCAGCAATCTGCTTGCCCACCCTAATATGACCCCCTGTGTGGAACAGAATATCAGAAAAGATCAAAGAGATAATTCCCCAGTTATTTTATTTTATTTATTTAATATTGCCTCCACCTCCCCAGAGCAACCGCAGGCAGCTCACATTAAGCATTACAAGATTCAAGCATAAAATGTTGCATCGTAATAAAATCACAAAAACCCTTAAGCTTAAAAACCATTAAAAGGCCTTAAAATACCCTCCCAACAATACAACAGTTAAAACTAACTAAAAATACTAAAAGACCCAGATGATTTTTAGAGCTGATGAAAAGAAAAAGCAGCTAAGGAGGACCCCTGAAATAGTCCCCCTCTTTTAAAATGGAAGCTCTGCATTCATTTGTTGGGTTGGACAAGTACAATGGACAAGCCTGGCAGAGATATTTACAGCTGGATTTAAATAGTTCACCATGGCTGAGCCCATATAGCTTGAATTACAGGTATATATTAATGCATACATTATTTCTGCTGCTGAAAATCCACTTGTTCTGTTTGTTCTGTTTGTATGGTGTGTGTGTGTGTGTGAGAGAGAGAGAGAGAACACGAATGCTTATGAGTGCTTCTTACTCTGTCTGAGAGATATTTGAATTGACCAATAATATAAACCTGTCTCTCTTTGGTTCTTCCTTTGATGCCATGATTTGCAGCCCAGCTTAGTGGTGAATCTCCTTTCTCTTTCTAATCAGAGATGGCATGGGGAAAGAAAAAAAAGCTTTATGTACGTTTCGTCAAAAAAAGCACCCCACCATCTTACGTACCTCTGATAGTTACAGCTGGCTGGATGCTGCAATGTAGTGTTTGCAAACATTGTTGGAATACCAAATTGCTCTTCAGCTCCAGGGTACTCGGGCTTATCCTATTCACACACAGAATCTCAGAGAAGCATTCATGTTCATGATCTCTGCTTGGCTGAGCTTCTGCAGTGTTCACAGTACCTGCATTCTCAGGTAATGGGGGAAATGCAAACATTCCTAGCTGTTCTATTAATCTCTCTGGAATATAGGTATCACAGCCATTTTTTAAAATATAATATATATATAAAAGAAAGAAAGAAAGAAAGAAAGAAAGAAAGAAAGAAAGAAAGAAAGAAAGAAAGAATGAATGAATGAATGAATGAATGAATGAATGAATGAATGAATGAATGAATGAATGAATGATAAGGCAATATTATTCCAAAAGGTGCTCTTGAGATGTTTAAGGCCACAGTTTCCATCTTCTCTGATCATTGATCACCTGCAACGGGTTGATGATGAGAGGTGGGTGGGCATATTAGAAAACTGCATGACGGAATGAGTGCCCATCTCTGTCCCAGCTCCTGCCAACCTAGCAGTTCGAAAGCAAGAAATTGCTAGTAGATAAATAGGGACCATTTCGGTGGGAAAAGATCTTGGGGACATGAAAGGAACCTCATTTGGACGTCCCTTGAACAGAGTTCCTCCAGCAAAAATCCTTTCAACTCAGAAAACACCTTTGTGTGCTTCTGACACAATTTTTAAAAAATTGTAAAATGTTGCTATCAAAATTATTTGCCCCTAAGAGAGATGTAATTCCAACACAAACATATACCTGAATGCACATTTTCCAGACCTACTCCTTTGGTAGGGCTCTTTCAATCACTGAGCACCTTAAGTATTCAGTTAGCATCTCAGGGGTTAAGAGAACCCAGAGATGAAAAACACAGTTGCTTAAGCAAGGAGTTATTTATTGCAAAAGGATTAAAACATATATTTCAAAGGCCAGGCTCAGGCTTTCAAATACCCGTCCAGGGAATTAGCATTACACATTAAGGCTTAGAAGGTTAAAAGACAACAAGCTTTTAAACGCCCACTTGGATGTCCGCCTGTACGTGGCCCATGGAAGTGGGAGATGAGCCATCCCCATTTGCATTTCTGGAGAGCTCCATTTCATTTCGAAGGGCTGCCACATGGCAGGAGATATCCAGAAGAAGAGTGCCCACAGTGGCCGGATAAAATTTATCTACAGATCAGGGCCAGGATGATTGGCAGTGGCTGAGGAACTAGGCACAGGAACAGCACAAAATCTTCAGTCAGTCAGAGCTGGGAAGAGAAGCGCCACCAGGCCACAAGACACAGGGAGGTAGAGGAAGGGAGCAGGAGTCGGGCTTGTGACAACAGCGCTTTCTATTTGCCTCAACACCATGTCTATAATGTGGCCACTTCTGAATGCCCAGATGGGCGCAGCTGGCCCTACCATTAGCCAGGCTGAGAGGGTGAGTTCAGAAGAGTATAGCGGTGGGATGGCAGCAATTCAAATGAAGAAGCTGGTGGCAGTGGAAGTCAGTTCGTTTGGCTTAAGTGAATGATGGCAACAATAGTCCTATCACCCTTCACCACCAGTGTTCTGTCTCCTGAACCACTCAGTCTGGTTAATGGCAGGGCCAGATGTGCCCATCTGAGCAGTCAGAAAAGAGTTGATCTGAATGCGTGAGGAGGGGGAGACTCTTATTTCTCCACGTGTGGAAAGTCCCAGATAAACTCTTCTTTACTCCTGGCTTTTCAAGGTCCCCCGAGGAGGTTCCACCCACAACAGAGGCTCTCCTCTTTAAACTGTCACTCTTCACATGCAGAGAATGACAATGGGTATGGGGTTATTAGTTGTGCACACTCCACCATGCATTCCAGTTAACACATATTTTGGTACCTGAGTGAGGCATTTAAATTCCAGATGAGGAAGAACTGAAGAACAGATTCTAAAACGAGCACTTTTTCTGCTACCATCAGTCTTTGCCTCTGTGAATCAATGAACCTCATCTGGCTCCACTTCAGAACAGAAGTAACACCAGGGCCAGCCCATCCATTTGGCCCACAAAGAGATAGCCACCTGAGATGGCAGATGCTGGGAGTGTGGAATGGAGGCAAGATGTTGCAGAATAGACCTGAATTACCTTGAAGATCCTCAGCTAGCCTGCTTCCCGGAGGAAGATATTCTTCATCACCAGCATTAAAAGGAACTAAAGAATTTTTTTTCAATATTCAAGTTCAATGTTAAAATGGAAAATAACTTCCTCAAGCGCTGTCCAAAATAAGATCCAATCAATAGTTTCTGTGCAAGACAGGGGGTAGGTTCCATTTTGTCCTTTCCCTCTGGCATCAAAATATCTTAGGATCGCCATCACCTCTCAGGGACTACAAAGGATAAATTTCACTCTCTTGAGCATCATACGGTCACTGCTGAGTTTTGACTTAAGATTTCTTTCAGGTTTCTTGTTTATTTGTACCATCTCAGCTTTCACAGAAGATGGCCCACAGTCTTCAAAGGGAGCATTTCCATTAAAAGAAAACTCTCTTCCATTATTTCCCTCAGCTTATTGTTATGAGCAGCAAAGGAAGATGAAATGTATTATTCATCGCTTCTACTCATAAAAATCAATATCTATCAAAATACAAATACAATTCAGAGAAAATGGCACTTGTTGAGCACAAATCCTAATAATGGGTATGATTTCCCAACAATTTCTTAAATTATTTATCCATGAGATGGGTACTTACATATCCTGGAGTGTATATTACATGCCTCCTGTCACTGTGAGGCCCAGTGCAAAATGCTAAGCACTACAGTGTGGTAGGTAACACCAAGGCGCATATACTCTATCAATACACATCAATCAACACGTGAAATCCAATGTATTGTTAACATCTACCAAGATATGTAGGAAGACGGTCACATTAAAACCAGAAAAAGAAAAGGGGGGAAAACAAGCATTTGAGTGAAGGATTTGGAGGCAGCTGCTAGAAATCAATTAAAAATATAACGGCAACCCTGATGGAAGCGGTTGAACTGCCATCACCAGACAAATACAGCAAACACTATGCATTATTAATTTGTTATGAACTACTTTTTTTGATGTGAGGCAGGCCTTACAAACTTTTTGCTTGTTCACTGTCACAGTAGGCACTGAAGGGTGTGTGTGTACATAATTCTTCCCCCATTTAATACAGAAATGGTGGAAGGGGGATGTCTCTACAAACATGACAACACTGACAAAGCGATATCTGCAACTCCCAAGCAGCACATGCCTATGCAGAGGATGCTGGCAGCGCTGAGTTGACTCTTTGGTGCTTCTGGTGCTCAGCTGTTTGAGGTGAACACCTACCTGTGCCTAACAGGTGAGCTGCCACATTCCATAAGCAAAATGAGACTGGCCCCTGAGCCCAAAGGAGGGACAATTTTGCTGTCATGCCTGATTGCTGTCAAAATTTCCACACACACCCCAATATACATATCTCTTACCTCTTTATGGCTTTAGAGTGTGAATGTCTCATGCCATACCTGGAATGAGAACTAGATTGGACGGGAAAAGCTGACAGAGACAGTGGTGGGATGTCAAAAATTTTCTACCCCACCATGATGTCATCACAGTGTGGGCGGAGCTAATGTCATGACATCATGATGTGGGTGGAGCCAAAGAATAAATAAATAAATTAAATTAAATTAAAATAAGCACACACACACACACACACACACACACCTCAACCCACCCACCCACAACACAAGGACAGCAGGGAGGACAGCAAGGAGGCTGTGCATACGCGCCAAGCACTGTAGGCATGCATGCACACCAAGTGCTTGGCGCGAATGTGCAGTGGGGGAACCAGTGAAAAGGTAAGCCCAGAAGGTGGGTTTCCCCCTCCCCCCCAAAAAAAAACTGCTACCAGTTCTCCAGGACACTGGGAAAAGTTACTACCGGTTCTGGGGAGCTGGTGAGAACCTGTTACATCCCATCCCTAGACAGAGACCACCACCCTCCTACAAGAACTTTTTGCACTCCCTGTTTGTTTGCCCAAGCATGCCAGAACTCGGAAGTGTTATGATTATTAATACACCTCCTCCTTCTCAGCATTGCTGGTGAAAGGAGTCGATCAAAGGGTAAAGTCTAAAATTCAGAGGAGCCAAGTCCTGAAAATTGACATTTGAGATTAGATGTTTGCAAAATCACTGGTTTCTGAATTTGAGGGACCAAGTTAGCAGCCCTTGGTAATTGCTTTAAATTGGTAGCCTAAGATTTTGGGATGGCTCCAGTTGTTGAAATCAGTAAGGAAAGGAAGATCATTTGTCAATATCATTATCATCATTTTAGCCAGCACTGATCATGGCCAAAAGGGCTTCAGAACTGTGAGAGCCTGAGTCCAAAAAGCAAATTTTCCAGAGCTTTGTAGCAAACACTTGAGACAAAGAAATAGGGTGAGGGGAAACATGTAGTTGCTGTGGCAAACCTTCCGATGCACAGTCCAAACTGCACAGTTATTTATTTATTTCCATTTTTAAAAAAATCCTGGAATTTTTATCAGTGGGACCATAGATTAAAGGCCTTTTTATTTTTGCTATAATGTTAGAACAGTGGGCAGAAAGGAAAGTATGAAATATGGCCATTGACCACTAGGACCTTCTGTTAGGAAGAACAGTTATTTCAGTGTGCACTGCCTCAGCTGTCTCTCATCAGGGCTGCATCCACTGAACACAACTCCAGTTTCCCCTATACACAATGGTTATGTGAGCAGGATTGATGGGAGTTGTAGTCCAAACACATGTGAAAGACATTAGACTGGGGAAACCTTCATGACCTGTCATCAGGATTTGCAACTGCTGCTCTAAGTCCTGCAGGACTGGACCCTCACCTTGCTGCAGCTGCTAAGCCTCCACCTGAGATCCCTAGGGAAAGTTCTGGGCTTCCAGAAGATCTCTTGCCTTGTTCCTGCTCTGGAAAACTCACTGTTTTGTTCCTGTGGACTGTTGTTATGCCTTGCCTTGTTCCTGGAAGTCTGTCCTTGCCTTTCTTTAGCCCAGGGGTTCTCAACCATTTCACACCATAGGCCGGACAACTCCACCTCAGACACCTGACGTGGTTTTCCCACTGCCACAAACACTGCCGTAAACTGTGGTGGGCCATTTTCACGTCTGCAGGCATGTTTACAGCTGTCATGAATGCTTCCACTTCTGCTTCTGGGGCCATCACCACAGGCCCAATGGAATGGCGTCTGGGGCTGGGTCCCACCTATGGACCGTAGGTTGCAAACCACTGCTTTAGCCCCTGTTCTCCCTGAATTCTGGCTCATTGGGACTATGTTTTCATTGTCTGGATTAATCCTGCTTCCCTAGCTTGATATGGTTTAGGACTCTGGACTGAGATATTTTTATTGTTTGTCCTGTTACTTGGTTGTCCTGGTGTTTGTGTTATCTTCTAGCCACCCATACCACCCTAGACCTTGACACCTGTATGTAGTTAGTGGAATCTGCATTCAACCCCAGATGGAGGAAGCAAGTGGCTCTCTCCGTTCAAGCTTATTAAGAAGACCCAGCCATTTATTGGTTTTCCAAATATGATTGGCCCCTTGACGGTGCATCAATTTGTTTTGATTTGATTTGGACATTTGGTGACAGTGGCCAATAGTTGCATAACACAATCAAAATGCACCTGTAGTGTGCCTTTTTCTACATACCTTAAGCACTCTGAAGACTTCCTTTATTCTTTTCATCATGCTCTATTTCCAGATCTATTCCATTTTCTAGGAACTGGCTTTGGCGTTCAAGCACAATTGCTCGAATCATCCATGCAAAGGGTAGTCTTCATCTGAATGTCATGGCTCTTCAAAGTTCAACTCAGAATATTAATGATTTTTTAACCTTTTCGATTAGCACATTAGGGTACTCTCAAACGATGCCTCACTGATAAGGCCCCACAGAGCTGTAAAACTGAACCTTTGAGAATGGTGAGGAGATGGGAAAGAGAAAAGGAGGAAAACCTGGCAGAAATGACTAGCAGGTAAGCTCCTTCACTGCACATGGAGGTGAATAAGCATGGTGGGAAATGAGGGTGCCTCTCCCAAACAGCAGCACCCAGCTTGGGAGAGCAGGTTACAACACAGGAAATCCATTTTGAAGGCTTACATGTATTAAATGCTTTAATAAAAATTAAATTATTCATAACAGCTTAGATCATTTGTATATTATCATCCTTCTAAGATGCATTGGCAGGAGAGGAGATCAAATAAGCATGCCTTAAATGCCTAAACTGAGGGTGAGGGGAAATTCCAAGTAAGCTCTACATAAGGCTGCCTGTCAACAATTGGCAGGTCCATGTGCAAACAAGGTTGGAACCAGCTAAGGTGCTCTCGCTGTCCATGGTAACGTTGGCACATCTTTGCAGTCTGTACAAACTGACATTCTCAAAGAGATTTTTTGGAATAGTAGCCATGTTAGTCTGTGGTTCAGACATATCAGAAAACAAAACAAAATAAAATAAAAAAACACTGTAGCACTTTAAAGACTAACTGCTATATTTTCATTGTGTTTTTATTTTTATTTTTATCCATGAAAGCTAACAATAAAAATATAGCGGTTGGTCTTTAAAGTGCTAGAGTGTTTTTTATTTTATTTTTTTTTCTTTTGTTTATTTTGTTTTGTTTTCTGATATGTCTCAAAGAGATGATTCCTACAGACAGCAGCTGATTTGGAGTGTTGTGGGTCTGCAGCAAATTGTTGTTATAATTGTGATTGTTATTTACAGCTAGCAGGGGTCCCTTCCAGGAATTCCTGACCCAGATCCTCAAGGAACTTGATCAGTCTTGGGTATTTTTATACCTTGACTTGTCAGGGAGAGGTCTGATGGCGTCTTTTCCTGGTCTAAAATCTATTTCGGCCAGCGTGCTGGTGGAAAGGAAGCTGAGTTGCACCAAACGAAGTAAGATCTACTGAAATCTTCAGACTTCCAAATACAGTAAAACCCCAGTTTACAACTTTGGTCCGTTCTGGCACCCTTCCTCGTAAACTGAAAAAATAATAAACCAAAGCACATTTTCCCATAGGAATGCATTGGAAATTAAAAAATGGTCCCAACCAGACTAAAAATAATAAAAAATACAAAAAAACCTCTAAAAATTGCCAGACATGAGCCTCTCCCATACCCCCATCGACTCCACCAGCTGGTATCCCACTCGTCTGCACCTCAATTGATTGAACTCCCCAAATGATTAACAGCTGGGGTGGAAAACAGGGGGAAGTTCTTGAGGTGTGGGAGAGAAAGAGGAAGCCCCTAAGAACACCTGCTCCTTCCCCACCAACTGACCCCCAGCAGTGGAGATTGATCATTCTGGGTGCAGAGGAGGTGCGAGGGGAACCAGAGCAAACAGTAAAAGGAAAAATCAACAACAAAGCAATCTCTCTACCTTTTGCATGCTGCTGCTGCTTCCTGAGTGGTTTGTCCAGCCACTGGAGGAGCCTAGGTGGTGGCGGCTGCAGCGGGAGACTGCAGGGACTATATTCACTCTGCTCCAGGCTTCATCTGAGCCCCCTCCCACAGCACTTCAGCCAGGAATGCACACCACTCCGGAACTTCCTAGTTATGTGTCAGGTGCCCAGGTGTGCATTCCCAGCTGTAGCACCATGGAGAGACCTCAGACAAAGACTGGAATGGAGTGGATATGGTCCCCACGGTCTCCCTCCTCCTTCCCCGCAGTGGTAAGTGATGACTCATGACTTCTGGTGGTGGGAATGGGGGCCATTTTAGAGTTTAAAATGGTGCAGGGATACCATTTTATACTCTAAAATGTTGGCAGTGGTCTAATTCCCAGTCAAAAGCTAGGGGAAAAAATCATAAGCCAGGATGTCACTTTCATAGAATTTGCTGTTGTAAACCATGGCAAACGTAACCCAAGGCAGTTGTAAGCCAGGTTTTTACTGTACATGATTTAGGATTTAGGTGTTGTGGTGCTATCCTTTGATGATTCAGCAGGGACTCCACACTTGGTTACATTCGTGGCATACGAAACAACTTGAAATAGAAGCCAACTCTTTTCTGCCATTTTAGCAAGGACATGAACATCTATGCACTCTTCATGGATGCTTTTCTCTGGGAAATATATTTCAATGTCAGAAGAATTGCAACAGAGCTGCTGCTATCTACATGTATCTCTTAAATTCTAGGTACAGTATGTTTGTGGTGTTTTGTAAAAATGTCACACAGCTGCACTTTGATTTCAAAATGGAAGAAAATGACAAGACTGCTGCCTTGTGTGCACCACGCTTCCTAAACAAAATATCTGGTCCATTAAAGCCATCAAGTCAAATTGTGGCTTGCATGTGCAAAACTGCCATTTCAAATAAAAACAATCACACTGCAGAGTTTTATTTTGCCTCAAACACAGTTGTGGAAATTCACATACAGTTGTACCTCACTTAAACAGCATAATGCGTTCCACAGGATTGCTCTTTAAGTGAGTTTGCTCTTTAAGCGAAGCACCATTGTAAATGACCAAGGGGGGGGGGGGGATTGCGAACCCTGATTTATTTGTTAAGCTAGTTTTAGGTTGGTTTTATTTGTTAAGCAAAGCGAACATTCAGAGAAAAGTCTACTCTTTAAGCGAGGCGCTCTTTAAGCGAAGTGCTCTTTATGCGAGGTTTGACTGTACCTCTAGATGGCTTGTTTCTCTTTACAGTTGAGGTGGACTGGGAGAGCTCCCCCCCCCAATTAAATTTTGCAAGGTTGAACAGGGAGGTGTCTAGAACATTCTGGAGCCAAGTGAAAGCAAAGTTCCATCTTTTAGATTTCCTCCTATGTTGGTGAATAGAAGTCAGCTATTTCATACATCCACATTGCCACAGAGCAAACTTCTGTGAGGTCAGACAGATAGATAGGCAGACATTAAGTCTGTTCTCCGGGCATTTTGATAGCAGTCTGGTCTAAGTTTTTTTTAAAAAAAAAATGCTGTCCACACAGATTGGACACTGGAGCATGTCCAGTCCCCACAATACATGCCTTTTTAGCCCCCATCAGGTGGTTTTAGTATTTCAGTGCACTCCTGTACATGCTGTTCTCATTGCTATGGATGCTGAGAATGAAATACATGGCAGCCTTATAGCTATCAAACCTGCTTCTGGGGTCAGCGTCTGGTATGTTGCTTGCCTCAAACGTGAGATCCTTCAGCATATCAAAAACTGCAGCTTGCCCATCATAATGGTTAAGCCATCACCATATGAATATCGATGTTATTGGTGAATTGATAAAGAAATGGAAATTGACTTCAAATAATATCTTCACACTAGGGTTGAGGGCTGTTCATTTTGTTTCTGGCACAAACCGTGATAGATCTGTGCCAACTGATTGCTGGTTTTGTGAACAGAGGGGTTGGCACCATTTGGAGCCACAGGTGATCTGCTCTCCTGCTGACCAAATCCTTGAAAACTGACAGGATTACTATATGAAAACAGAATAACTGAGTGTTACATTTAAGCCTCTTGCAATAAATGTTTTGACACACACCAATGCACTATTGGAAGGAGAAAAAATGTGGTCTTATATGGTATACTCCCAGGGCTAGTCACAAAGCAATGTTCTACTAATCTGCAGATTTACCATTCATAGGCGAATGACAGATTTACTATTCACTTCAGAACTGTAATAACTTTCCCTATTATATGGGAGCCTCCCATAGAGATAAGCTTACTACTGTTGCAACATACAACATTTGTATCTTTTCAGGAGCTGTGAAGTGCAGGAAATATCTCAAGTACATAAGTTAAAGTCTGGTCTTGTGAGTTACCTAGTATCAAATAAGGGTCACACAACATATCTATCACACCTGGACTGTGGCGTTGTATCAACATTACAAACATATTTAGGATACAATGTCATTCGTAGCCTCTGGGGATCAGGAAAGCTCTTCACTTCCTTCTTATGGTGTTTTTAAAACTGCAAGTTCTTTTCTACTTGAATATGAAGAAATGTATGGATGTTAATAAATTCTTCAGAAACAAAAGAAATGAAAACTTCCTATTTGCAGTACCCAGATTCTGTAATCACAGCTTTTTCCAACATGGAGATCAGTTCCTTTGGTTTTGATTTGGTACACATTCCGGCTGATTTACTGGTCTGATGATTACTGCCAGAAACACGCAACAATGAGGATGTAGGGTTGGCCAATGGCAAAGCCAAGATAGTGGCTTCATTTTGGCAGTCCAGGGTTTGTTTGGGACATGAAAGAAGAAGAAGCATGGAGATTCTGTTGAAGCTGCCTGCCAGGTAGCACTCAAATCTGAGGACTCTCACAGCAGCAGCAGGAGGGGGAGGAAAGACAATCCTAATTCAGCATTAACATGTGTTTCAAAAACAGGTACAGTAAAACCTCACAAAAAGAGTGCCTCGCTTAGAGAGTAACTCGCTTAAAGAGCAGAATTTTCTCTGAACGTTCGCTTCGCTTAACAAATAAAACCAACCACTTAACAAATAATTTGGGTTTCACAATCCCCCCCCCCAAGTCAAAATTGGTCACTTACAATGGTGTTTCGCTTAAAGAGCAAACTGTGGAACACATTATGCTCTCTAAGTGAAGTACAATTGTATAGAGTTCACATGACAGGCAGTGTTCTCTGCCATATTTGTTAAAATCATACATGTAAAGAATGATGGGTTTGAAGCAAGGGCATCTTCACTATCTATAGGGGCTGAAAATGCCTTAAAGTACAAGCCATCTTTTTTGGATAAATGCTTTTCTTTACAAATGTGTATATTGAAGAAAAGCCCAGAAAAATCCATTCCTTCATCCTAGAACAAAACAAATATGCTTCATTTCAGCATTTGGAGACAAAATTGAAATCACTGTGATGAAACTGAGTTCTGAAGAAAAATCCTCTGTGCCTCAGTAATGCTTGTTTAAATGGCCCTACAGTTCTGATAGAAATCAATACATCATTTCAAGTTATAAGCGTAACAATTAAGCCAATGGAAGATGTAGAAAGAAGGAAGTCTCCCTGCCGCCACCACCAGTATGACACTTCAGAAGGACTCCATCAATGTCAGGTCCTAGCCCACTTGGGGTACTGTCATGTGCCCCCAGGAGGCCCCATAACTAACTGCTATCCCAAGCTCCACTCTCACCATTTTACTTTCTTTGTGTGGCACTGTAAATTCCACCAGGTAGTTCATTCTAATCAAAATGAATGTTTTTACCAAGGTTCTCCCCAATAACAATGCTTCAGGAGTAATGCAAGGATTCAGCTGCCCTTTGAGTTTTCCACTATGTCTAGGAGAAACTCTGTTACAGAAGCATTATGGGAGACTAAAATGGTTGGTGGAACAGCCACCCATGCTTAGGTGTTATTGTTGCCTACCATCAGATAAGTTCGTCAGAACACATAAGTGGAAAAGGGGCTACACCAAAGACAACTTTGCCAAGGAACAGCAGAATCAGAAAACTTTACTATTTGGACTATACTTCCTGGAACATCCCACCCACTTTGGCCAGGGAACATGCTGTCTTGGCATGCTGGAAGCTGTGGCTCCAAAAATAATTTTTTCCAATCTTTGGTAAAAGATTAAACTTTGCTTTTGTATGGAAGAGTTCAAGCACAAAGAAGGTTTGGTTCTATAGTACAGCAAACATTGTAATTTGTATTTCTTTTTTTAAAACCAGGAACTATGTTAGTTGCAAAATGGTGAATATAAAATGTATGTCCTTCATTAATTTTGGGACTGCAGTGGCTCAAGTGGTTAAGATGCTGAACTTGACTACTGAAAGGTCAGCAGGTCAGCAGTTCGAGACTCATGTACTATATGATGGAATTAGCTCCTGTCTCAATCCCAGCTGCTGCTAACCTAGCAGTTCAAAAGCAAGAAATTGCACATAGAAAATAGGCACCACTTTGGTGGGAAGGTCAAAAGTGTTCCGTCCACTTCTGTGTTGATATATGCCTGTCACATGTCCACAGAAATGTCTGCAGAGTGAGACAGTGCTGGCTCTTTGGTTGTAAGTGAAGATGAGCACCGAACCCTAGAGTCGGATATGACTGGCTTTTGAGCAAGGGCGACCTATACCTTTACCATTAATTATAGAACCATGCCTTCACTGTATTCCAACTGCTTAAATTCATGCTTAAATTCAACCATACATTTACTCTGTTCAATTCAAACATCTTTTCACCTAGATCAGATTCCAAGCTAGAGATGTGTTTCAGATTTGAATGAACTGAACCATTTCCAAACATTTGACTGGCAAAATTCTTAACAGGCCAACAAATCAGGATGTTTTGTTTATGCAGATCACAACAGATCAAAGACACTGTAAGCTACTTTTTGTATAGTTTTACACAAATCACTGAGGGTTAAGTTCATTTTTGTTTTTTTCAGAAATGTTTAGAAAGTCAGTCATAATACATAAAATTCACTGGTTGCTATCAATTTAATAAGCAGATAAGTCATGCTTGATAGCTTTATATGCTGGGACAACAAGAAAGTTTAAAAGTGGTTTTCCCCCCCCCCCCTGCTTTTTTTTTTTTTGACCTGCACTGAAGTTAACTGCAAAGGGAATTTCTTAACCTGAATTCATAGGATTCTTTAAATGGTGATTTTTTATATCTTGAATTTTATATCACTTTTTAAACAAAAAGCCATTATCATTCCTGGTTTACATATGTCATGCTTTGTGACTTTAATAGCCTGCAAACAATAAAACTTGACTGAGACAGAAAATTGTTAGCTTTTTATCATTTTATGTTACTGACTGTATAAATAACAAAATCAAAGAGATTGGGTAACAAGGCAGAGTACTATGGAACAAAAGAATCCGTTGGGAAGCTTCCACCTGACAACTCATTTCCTTTGAGTAGGGATGAACAAAATTTTGTCAGTTTCACTTTCCCACACATTGTAGTTATTTTAATCACACTCGTTTCCCTCCTCTAAAAAATATGCAAGTTTTGGAAAGTTTTTATCGAAATAAACTGAGCAAAATTCACAGACATTTGTTCTGGCCGAATTCAATGAGAAAAGTTCTCCTCGCTACGGAGAAGATTGAGGTGTACCTGCCTCTCATGAAACTTTTCAAGGTAAGGAACTCATCACAAAAACAAAGCAATATCAGAATGAGGGAGAGAAAGAGATGCCAACCCTGAAGCTCGCCTTGTTTGCTGGAAGGCTGGCAAGTTGGCAGTTCGAGACCCAGGTACTGTATGGTGTATTGAGCACCCATCAATGTCCACGCTCTTGGGGACATGAAATGAGCCAAATTTGGGTATTCCCTGAGTGGAGTTTCTTCTGCAAAAATCCTTTCAACCCAGAATAATTTCTGACATGAAATTATTATTACCAGATACAATATTCAAATATAAGGGTACTCAAAGTTACTTGAAAGGTCCCCACTCAAAGTCCACTGTTATAATGGAAAGTTTTTAGTTTCTCATGGATTCATTTTTAAAAGGAATTTAAAGTTCTCCTCATTCCATTTACAAAGAAATTCCCAAATATTGAAGAGGTCTCGCCCTCAAGCTTGTGTACCCTTAGTCAAACTGTTACAGCACTCTTCAAGCAATAGAACTGACCAAGGACCACTGAAGTAGAAGGGATTTGCTCCTGGCAACTTGAGGCTGCACTCCTTCATCTGCAGAGTCTCTGCTGACTTTAAAGAAAACCCTTTGCCCATCAAAGTTTAAAATGGACTAGTGACAGTGAACTTGACAAATGGAAGGTCGGCAAATCAGCACTTCAAGACCTGAGTGCTGCATGATGGAATGAGTCTCTGTCCCAGCTCCTGCCAACCTAGCAGTTCGCAAGGAAGAAACTGCAAGTAGATAATTAGATACCACTTTAGTAGGAAGGTAAACATAGTTCCATGCAATTTGGTGGTGAGGCACACCTGCCACATGACCACAGAAACATTTGCAGATGCAAGAGCTTGCTCTTTGGCTGTAAAAGGAGATGAGCACCACTACCCTAGAGTCAGATATGACTGGCTGTTGAGCAAGGGAGACTTTTATTAGTGAACCTACAGGAGTGAAACAGGGTCCTGTTGCAGAAGGTTCCCATTCAACTCATCGTTAAGAATGGGAATAGCAATGAAGGGGGTAGAATTATTACCGGTACCTTCCTCTCTTCTCTCTCAGCAGTTCTAATCACAAGTGGGATTAAAGCACCTGAATAAAGCTTATCTTTTAGCTTCCATCTGTACCATGGGTAATGATACTGATTACTCAGATAATGTAGGTGTGAAAAGCCTTGAAAACAAAAGGAAAGGAAGGCATTATATAAAAAGACATGTTATTCCCTACTTGTTTGAGCATGAGAAGCTGCTGCTGCAGAACTATTTCCATTTGGTTCCCTTGCTGGAGAGGGGAGAGAGGAGCAGAAGAGATGATGGCATTTTTGCATAAATAAATAAATAAAAATAAATACTGTAAAATAAAAAAAACCTATAAGATTAAAACACACTTGGAGGAAAATAGAATGCATCTGTACTTATCAGTGCGGAGTGATAATTTTTTTTATTACAAAACAGATCTTTGCTTCTAAAACAGATCAGAGAGAAGTACCCATTTTGCAGATATTCCCATACCAATGTTCAGTTCCCCACAGCAACTCCTGAGAGAAAAGCCAGCCTATGAATCCTAGGATAAGCTGCATGGTCCCTGAGGAAGAAGGGGAAGATGAACTACTTCTGAGTACTTTATACCTAGAAAACCCTGTAATAAAGGTAATTTTAAGTCAGAATCAATTTGAGACCACATAGTAATGAATTATTAATCTCATCAGCTAACTCTCAAAATACCTTGAATTTTTGTCAGCTAACACTCTGTGCAGTTGTTTTGTTCAGCCATGCTGGAAATATCTCAAACTGTTTGCTAACCATTAGCTTCTAGACCTGTGATGGCTAACCTTGGCACTCCAGGTATTCTTGGACTTCAATTACCAGAAGCCCAAGTCAGCACTTCTGCCGACAAGGGGTTCTAGGAACTGAAGTTCAAGAACAGCTGGAGTGCCAAGGTACACCATCACTGTCCAGGCTGAGGGAACTATATCCTGAGAACTCAGGAATCTAGGCTATGTGCTGCATGTTTAGGGCACACCCAGAATGATCACTCCATATTTAGTAAATATCTCCCTTGTTTGAAAGCCAGTTGTGCCTTACTCTAGGGTGTGGTGCTCAACTCCATTTACAGCCAAAGAGCCAGCACTTTCTGCATCTGCAGACATTTCTGTGGTCATGTGGCAGGCATGACTAGATGCTGGAGCACATAGAATGCTGTTAACTTTCCCGTCAAAGTGGTATCTACTTATCTATTTGCAATTTCTTGCTTTCTAAATGCTAGGTTTGCAGGAACTAGGACAGCTGACAGGTGTCCATCCATTGTGCAGCAATCGGGTCACACCCTGCCAACCTGCTGACTTTCTAGTATTCTAACTCAGCCTCTTAACCAGTGGTGGGATGTCAAATGTTTTACTACCACACCATGGGTGGAGCCTAATATGTGGGCGGAGCCTAATATGTGGGCAGAGCAAATGTTGTGGGCTGAGCCAATGTTGTGGGTGGGACCATGTGACCTGTTGGGCGGGGCCAAAGTTGGTCATGTGACTTTTAGATTTTTAAAAAAACATTATAAATAATAAATAATATAACATAACACTACTAAAACTAACAATATAATTTTTCACATTATAAGACATAACATATAAATACACATTAAATACACATTAAAATACACACGGACACCCAAAGGTGAGTCACTTACCCTGGGGAGCAGGCTATAGGAGCTTCAGGCTAGCAGCTTCTCTTCCTCCTCCTCGCTTGGGAAGACAGCAAGGAGGCCGCGCATGCACACCAAGTGCTGTAGGTGCACATGCACACCAAGCACTTGGCGTTCATGCACAGTGGAGGAACCAGCGAAAGGTAAGCCCCTGAGGGGGTACCCTTCAAAAGCTGCTACCTGTTCTCCAGGACTCTGGGAAAAGTTACTACTGGTTCTGGCAAACTGGTGCAAACCTGTAACATCCCATCACTGCTCTTAACCACTAAGCTGGGACCCCTACACTATATTTAGTGTGGCTTAAACAATTTGGGGACAATACCTAGCTCTGTCTATGTGAGGTGATCATGGATAGCTTTTCCATCTCTCCATAGCCTGCGGAACCCTCCTTATGCTTCCTTGGATGATTCTCTATCCCTTCCAGGCAGCAATGCACAGACATGCTGAATGTGGAATTCTGAGAGTCACAGTTACCTATTAAAAGGAATATTTCCCATGGGATGATGCACTACATTTCCCACCCCTAAATCTTCCGTGGAATCATTTCAAGACCACAAGGAGTTGTCATCATAAGGGAGACCTGGATCAAGAAATACCATGCACGGTACATTGAATCTCACCCTTGTAGCTCAGGTGTTGGTGCACAGAACACAATCTCCATAATTATTCAAGGGCTACTAGATATTCAGCTCTATGTTTGTTTCAGATAATTTCCCTCATTAGACTAAGGCTAGTATTGGGAAGTGAAGTGTAGGTTATTTGAAGAAAGACTGCTGAGGTGGCAAGTCACAAGACACGTAGTCATGAAATTATAGCCAAACTTTGAAAGGTCTGGTGACCAATCAAAAACCATCCTTCTGTGCAGCCCATTTAGAGATGCTCCTTACACAATGACTGCCAGTTACAATTTCATTAGCACTCAATTGTTGCCATGGCAATGTGATACCAACTCAATTGATGGGCTTTTCATCACAGGCTTATTACAGAATTTCTCTTTCCATCAAAGGCACATTATAGGAAAGCTGCCAACAGACCCTATAATCTAAACTTTAACAAGGGCTTTCTTCACCCTGTGAGGTAGAAGTAAAGCAGAGTTATCTTTTCTCTGTGATCCAGACTGACCTCTAGACACAAAGGGGAAAGAAGTGTGATGTGACACATATGTCAAGATATTAGATGGAAAGTAGGAAAGTTGTAGATTTTTTTTCTGGCTGACAGCCACATATTCTCCTCACTTATGCTCACACTACATGGAAATTATGTTTTTGTGATGTAAGATTTTCTGAGATAATGCCATAATCTAGCCTTCTTCTTCATTGTTTCTTACAGTGGGCATTTTGTATCAGATAATTTAAATTCCCCCCACCCCAGGGCTCCCTATCAACATAGATATGCTTGCTGTTGACCATTGAGGGTACAGATAAAACAGAGATAGTGACGTGCATGAACCCCATAAAACTGTTGCCAGTGAGGAACAAAAGCTGCAAGTAGAATTCTGGGATTCACATTTTTAAAGGCTCTGGTCCTCATGGTATTAGATAACTTTTACATGACTGCAAATATATTTTATACGTTTGGGATTCACAGGGGCCTTTTTCTTGGAAGTTGGGAAACAGTGCCTTATCTTTTCTAAAATTAACCAAGTACTTTTTGAATGAGGTCTTTGACTGTATCTGAGTAAAAGTGCAACTTGAGGATATGCAGTTTTAAATTGGAAATAAGAACACTGATTTCTGCATGGCTCTTCCAACATGCAGCACATATGCAGTATGTACAAGATGGGTCTGGAGATGATTTATTAATGTGGTTTCCAAAAATCATCCTACTTCGCATGAGGCATTAACAATTAAAAACAAACCTGCCTCAACTGCATTATCCCCGGCATCTTACAATATATTTGCAAACAAATATTTACACACTTTAAATTCATCTGAATCAGTGTTTCCTAATCTTTGGTTCCTGGATTTCAATTCCCAGAAGCCTTAGTGAATTTCCCCAAAGCACTGATCAGCCAATGTACTGATTTAAGCTTCTGGGAATTGAAGTCTAAAAACCAAAGGTTTAGAAACATCGATGTGATCTCATTGACCATTATCTCAAGATGGACTCAAGGACAGCTCTTTTTTCAATGTCCCACACATTAAATCACACAAGTTGCACAACATAAGATATAAGCAGTAGTTATGTTTACATAAATGTGATGCATATGTTGTAAATCGATGCTCAAATGACATACGGACATAATTTGTTCCCCCAGAAATTTTTTCTGGTAAAAAGCTTAGGTTTTTTTTTTATTAGCACCATCACCGTCTAGGTTATCCCCCTATTAATGTTTTTGGCTGATCACATGGACATCCTTAATCTTAAACCTCAAAATCAGATTTGAAGAAATCACAGTTTGAAGTAACAGTATTATAATATGGCAACAACTGGAAACACTGATACTTTTAGTGTAACAAATAATATTACTGTTTATTTCTAAAATAGGTTTTCTTAGTGTTAGAGTTAAAATTTACTTTTCATTTCTAAAATATTGCTTTCAAAAGAGGGCATTTTGCTGAATATTTGGCAATTTCTCATTATAAGTGTATCATCATCATCACCACCACCACCACCACCTAATGCTGTACAGTATTGCACTTCTAATGCTAATAAGCCCCAGACCTGTGTGTGTGTGTTTAAACATACATATTTCAAAATCAACATAAAACACTGAACAAAACTCCTTAAAGAGTTAAAGGAGGCATTCCTTTGTATTTTGCCCAAAATGATTAATCTGCTCAATCCAGATATTATTAAATCCCACCGCTTTGCCATTCTTATATCTTCCTACAGTTACCTCTAATTCCACCACTATGAAAGCAATAGAAAGTTCATTGGAATATGCCTTTGATACTTTATTTGTATTTAAATCTTAAATCTAACTCCACAAAGAATGAGAACAACAGTTTTCTCCCTATGCTACTCCACAGCAAAATACTGTATGCTAGTTCATTTTGATATAAATCTGCACATGCCAAATAAGCAGATGTAGCTCTTAATGAAACATGCAGGATTATTACTGGCTGCCTGAAATCTATCTCCACTGAAAAAGTCTATTATTTGCCTGGTATTGCTCCTTAAAAAATATGTCAAGAGGTGCTAGCCAATAATGAACAAAATAAGGTTATAGATCACCATACCCATCCTCTTCTTGGACCCAAATGGCTAAAATCAAAGAAAAATTTTCACACAGCTCTGAAGTTTGAAATATTAAACCAGGTTATGTTAAACCTACAGAGAGTAAAAACAACACACCTTGCTGAATGGATGAATATAGAATAGTGTCTCCCACGAAGACAAGACTCTGTCTGGGCTATCTGGAAGTCACTTAATAAATTGTGGAGTGAAATCAGATTTTAAAAATCAAGTGAAATTAAGGTACAAGAAAAAAAATTGTGAATGTGAAAAAATCCATTTGTTGCTGCATTTATAGGCAAGCAATTTATGCACAACCAAGAGTACAAAAGATCTATTAAATGGCTGAAGTAACATTATCTAAGTAGCCTGTTTCTGTTCAAAAACAGTCCAATCATTTAAATATTTTAATTTGTTTTTAATGTTACCTATAATTCATCTACATCTATGGTATGGGGTTGTGCAACTCTCTGACAGACAGACAGACAGACAGACAGACAGAAAGAAAGAAAGAATTGATATCTGACACATTTCTAAACTACTTAGCAACAGATGACCTGGGCAATGTTCTATTAGCTTTGTACTTAATTACCCTCGAAGATGATAGAAAGGCAAGCACTGTGAATGAATCAGAATTACCATATAAATGATTGCACATGAGCTAAGCACTGCACAGGGGCCCAGAGTCTACACCTCTCTCTCATTATTTTCTGTGACACATAGATTCAGCATGTGTTTCCAGGCTGCACATGCTAAATGTTCTATGAAGTTATTGCACTCCCATTGCACTCTGATTAAAGCATTGCTTTATTTCAATCCCTCCTTACTCTGGTAAGCCGTGGTGGCTTTTCTTTTTCTTTTTTGGGTGCACAGGGCCTACTGTGCCTTCATAAATCTCAGTGACGGCACCAGCACTTTCGCTTTCTGCCATTCGCTGATGTCACCTTGTCACTCTTATTTATCTGGGTTATGATATTGTCTGGCTCCACTGTCTTCCAAGTCTGCCTCAGGACTCAGTTGCATATTTCTAATTATTCGAATCCATTACAGAGCCGTAGCAGTAAATAACCAGCATATGCTTCTGTGGTAGACATGACAGGCTCTCTGTTACTCAATAACTAATGCCAAAATTTAATATGAAACTTAGCAGCGCTGGTGCTGTGTGCCTCTGCTGTGAAATGTCCTCCAAGCTCCAAGTAAGATGCTGGTTTTATGAGTCTTAGAAGAACATGCACCATCACCCCTTCTAATAAAGAATGTAGATGTTGAGTACCAGTGGGATTGAAGCCACTGAAGTTAGAAGTAAGTAACATAAAATTCCAGATCAGAGAGGAAATGCCCAATGAGAACTGAGCATGCTGAGTAATCACAGAATTGTGCATGACTGATAGAAAAGAAAAACAGAACATCAGTAGGAACTTCAGCTCACTTCCCTTTGAGGGGATATCATACTGGGACTCTCAACAAGAACATTCACTTAAGTAGGGAGAACATATTGAGGCTGGTTGTATTGTCCATTTGTCTTGGATGGTGATTAAAGCTGCAGAGTAGGTGAATATGGGATCAATAGCTCCTTAAGAGTATTGTGTGAGAAAACTAGGAGGCTGCCTACAGTTCACAAACCATCTACTAGGACAACCTCTGGTGATCTTTAAGCAGTCACAGGTCAAGGTGCTAAATTTTGCAACTTGTCAACCAATAGTTAAAGCTCTTTTGCCCAGGCAATGTCCCATCTTGGCATGAAAAACCTCTCCAACCTTCCATGATTTGAAGGAGCTTGTGATGTGTGCATAGAGGCTCACTCAGACCCAGCAAACATACGACACTAGGGAACCTTCCAACTGACATCCTGTAGGATTGGTAATACAGGTTATTAAAGTATAGGTCTGAAAAGGCCCAGCACCAGCCCTAGTGGCTCCTAAGACTCTTCAATTATGGTACAGTCAAACCTCGCATAAAGAGTGCCTCGCTTAAAGAGTAACTCACTTAAAGAGCAGAATTTTCTCTGACTGTTCGCTTCACTTAACAAATAAAACCTACCAAAAACTCGCTTAACAAATACATCGGAGTTTGCAATCCCACCCACAATTGGTCATTTACAATGGTGTTTCGCTTAAAGAGCAAACTTGCTTAAAGAGCAATCCTGTGGAATGCATTATGTTCTTTAAGCAAGGTACAACTGTATATGCAATAAGGGAAAATATATATGATAAATTAAAACTTAATTTGTTGCAAAAATCACAGATGGAGCAATGGGATAAAAGGATCACATTACAAGAAGCAGAAGCAAGACAAACTACAGCCTTCAAATAAATACTATTGTATATAGTGCTAGAAGAGGCCTCACCACACTAAAGAATATAGCAAGTAAACTTTACAAGGAATTGAATAGAGAGATGAGGGGGGGGGGGTGAAATATTAAAGCAAATATGGGGAAATGACTTGAAAATAAAGATAGATGAAACTAGTTGGGAAAATAAATGGAATCAAAGAGTAGTAAAGTCTCTCTCTATTAAGGAAAAAGAACTTAATTATAAATTCATCTGGAGGTGGTATATGACTCGGATGAATAAGAATAAATCAAAGAACTGCTGGAGATGTGAAGAAGAGGAAGGATCATATATACATATGTGGTGGCACTGTAGCTAGGTAGAAACAACATGGAAAGCTGTAGAAAATGAAATAGATCTCTTTTTTAGGAGTTTCAGTAAAATTAACCACAAAGTTAGTGCTACTGGGCGAATTTGAAGATCATTAGTTAGATAGAAACCAAAAGAAATTAGTGCTTATATTACTGACATTGACAAAATCTATGATAGCCAGGGAATGGAAAAACAAGATTAAGCTCAACAGAGAAAATTGGTATAGGGAGATCTGGCATTTAGTTTTAAATGACAAATTGACAGTCGACTATAAAGCTAGAAAGGGTATGATTAACAGTGACACTGTTTAGAACATTTGGAATCAATTTGTTGTTTATGCCACAATGAACGAAGAAGGTATCAAACCTAGCCAAGATTCAAGAAAGTTTTGGGAATAATAAAATTAAAGGCGGTAAATTGCAAGCTCTGAATTTGTATATCACTGGGGGACCGAGAAGATATTCCGGGTGGAAATGTGGGTGGAATTGGGGGAGGGCTTGGGGGCGGGGTTAGAGGGGAGACATTTTGGGGAACAAACATGATTTATTCATATGTCTATGCTTGTAAAATTAATAAAGAATATATTTAAAAACAAACAAAGAAACTGCTGTATTTTGATGTGAGCTTTTGTGGCTCAGGTCTACTTCATCAGACATGAGCATGAGACTACATAGCAATTTTTTATATGTGGCCTCAATATAAAGAGACAGTGATGAGTTAGACACCATATGCAAATTGTGTGAGTCAATGTAGTATTTCCCACCTAGTGATCACTAAGACCCTCATTTCATATTCAGTTCTTTTTCAATGTAGCATTATTCTTTTAAGCTTGTTCTGAAAAAGTAACAGTGGTTAGTTGGGAAGGAATCTGGATTATGGAAAATAACAGCAGATAACAACATAATTGTTGTAGCATTTTGACCAGAGGCGTAGCTACCGCCGTATCAGCCGTATCAGTTATACGGGGGCCCCGGGCTACGGGGGCCCCCAACGGCAAAAAATAAAATTAAAAATAAAAAAGAGCAAAAATTTACTGCGCATGCGCAGAAACTCAATCTGATGCATTGCGCATGCATCAGATTGAGTTTCTGCGCATGCGCACTTTATTGGAGCCATTTTTGGCTCCAATTTTAAAAAAAAAGCCAGAGTCGGAGTCGGAGAGTCGGAGTCGGAGCCGCAGCTTTTAAGCGCAGCTCCGATGGCAGCCGTCAGAGGGCCGAGGTGCAGCACGCGGAGCTGTAGCTGAGCTGGCGAAGGCAAGGGGCGGCTCGGCTGTGGAAGGCGAGGCGAGTGGGTGCAGCGAGGCAGCCCCGACTCCGAGGCCCTCCCCCCCGGTCGCCGCGGGGGCTCCCTGGCTGCGCCAGCCCGGGCGGCGCTCTCCACCTCGACGCTGGGGTGGGAGTCCACCAGCTGCAGGACCAGCTCGCGGGCGCGCCCCGTCCCGCGGCAGGCGGCAGGTCAGCTCCAGCTAGGCGCAGCCACCTGGAGCGCGCCTGGAGCTGACCTGTCACCTGCCGCCTGTGGGACGGGGCGCGCGAGCTGGTCCTGCAGCGCTGGACTCCCACCCCAGCGTCGAGGTGGAGAACGCCGCCTGGGCTGATGCAGCCAGGGAGCCCCCGCGCCGCGGCGACCAGGGGGAGGGCCTCGGGGCTGCCTCGCTGCGCCCGCTCGCCTTCGCGCGCGAGCTGGTCCTGCAGCTGGACTCCCACCCCAGCGTCGAGGTGGAGAGCGCCGCCCGGGCTGGCGCAGCCTGCCAGGGAGCCCCCGCGGCGACCGGGGGGAGGGCCTCGGGGCTGCCTCGCTGCGCCCGCTCGCCTTCCACAGCTGCCCCTTGCCTTCGCCGTGCGCGGTGAGGGAGCAATCGTGCGATGGCAGCGGCGGCGGTGACAGCAGAGGCGGAGGAAGAAGAGGCCCCAGGATTAAGGTAAGTGAGGTTTTTGTGTTTCGGGTGGGTGGGTGGGTGGGTTGAGGTGTGTGTGGGTTTTTTTTTTTTACATTTTAATTCTATTTTATTTATTTTATTTTTATTTATTTTATTTTTATTTTGGCCCCGCCCATGATGTCATGACGTTGGCTCCCCCCACGACGTCATGATGTCATGACGTTAGCTCCGCCCCGCATATAAAGGGCCCCCAAACAATTTTTATACGGGGCCCCGCCAAGGTAAGCTGCGCTTCTGATTTTGACTGATATATTTAATGCATTGAGATGGATATCAAAGTTGCTATCCTGGAGAAGAAACATTAGAGAACAAAGCTCCAGAGGGAGATAGCTGAAATAAAATATATACATATGCTTCATAAAATCTCAATGGATTTAATATTAGCCAAATGTAAAATGCTACAATAATTATTTTGTATAGCAATATTTCGGAAGCTACAATGTTTTTCTCTTTCTTGTTGATGTTTTTGTTGTTTGTTTATTTTTGCTTTTTTTCTTCTTGTTTGATTTAAATGAATACAGCTCCTAAAGAAAGAACCAGAGACCACACTGGCTAGGGAATTCTGGGAAGTGTAGTCCAAAACACTAACTTTTCCAAGCTCTGCACAATCCTTATCTTATGCAGTGCCAGACGGAAGAGCCTGGCCTTGCAAAGGAAATGGAAGTGAACCCTATCACTCAAAAGACGTACTGGCAGCTACCACAATTTTATGTGCTAAAACCTTAAAATTGTGACAGGCTCTTCTCAGGCACCCTTTGTTACTTTCAGAAACAGGACTGTTCTGGTAATGACATCCTGAATGTTGCAATTCTTCTTCAGAGAAACTGTTGAGACATGACAATTCTGCATGCAAAGGGTTGACACATAATCCTTGGGAAGAGGTAGGTTCTATGTCCACGCCTATTTTGCTTGCAGGTTTTGTTTGCTAGCTAATCAGAAAAGGAACCTGCCTTCCCATCTGACTTTTGAGTGCCTAATTCTAATCCCTTTTCTCCTCTTCTGTCAGGCTCAAATGGCTGCTTTTTCTTAAGGGAGATGCAGCCATTTTGAACTCTCTCTACATTCCCCGCCGTCACCACCCCCAGACATATGGATGTAATGGAGAAAAACTTTCTTCATTTTTTCCCTTATGACTAATAAAACTTTCCTCCTCTTCTAACAAGCCTGAAATCAACCTGTTAAGATTTCTGAGCATGTAGTGAATATATATATATATTTTCTTTTACCTCACATTTTTGGTCTGAGTAATTATTTTAGTTCTTGAATTCTCCACAATGGACATGTCCTAAATTCTTGTATGGAGTTATGTCCATCATCTCCTCAGGGTTCTCTTCTATTGGCTACGCTATATATAACAAATGAAAAGGCCTAATTTTCTGCCTGGCTCAAAAAAAAATAATGCATTTTCTCCCAGCAACCATAATTTAGGCTTTCCTACTTTCCAAATGTAATTACTATAATGTATTTCTATAGAGGGACGCCCTGCTCAGAGCTACTGCCAGGACAGAAGGCAAGACCAGCCTCTCAACAAGGCCATATTATGTCAATGCCTCAACGTCTGCTCTGGCTTCCCATAGTCATTCATGCAAGCCTAATGGCAGTCTTAATTGAATTGCCCATAAGAAATAGGTTTTTCACTGACAATATAACACTATTTTTAGCTGAAAACATAAGATCTAAAATATATTAAAAGGGGGGAGAGCTAGAATAATGAATAAAAATATGTCAACTCCCATTAGCAACAGCATAAGAGTACTGCAAAGGCATTTTATAGCCATGTTTCATTCTCTTGATAATGGCTTTTTATAATGTATCCCATTACAGTGAAATCTTACATTTTGGGCAGTCGATCAAATCCTATGAATCATTTTATTTTTCTCCCCCTGTTGATAAACAAGAGAAAGCAGACTCCTGCTTTGAGGTGTCTCCCTGCCAGGAGGCTAAATGCCCTTGAGTCTCTCTTGTGGCTTCGATGGAAATGAAATGCTTATGACTCAATTCATTGCAGAAAGTTAGCAAAGTGGTAGTCTAATTTTCCTGCACAGAAAACATGGGTAAGAGTCATGAGTACGGTGATAAATTTTGAACTGCCTTTGCTTATCATGACAGTTCCTGTTCCAGAGTTTGCAACATTAATTTCCAGCAGTCAGCTGGTGTGTTATCTGTCAACAGACATCTGATTATTGTTTCATCTGCCTTTAATTTAAGTGTTCTCCTCCTCCTCCTCCTCCTCCTCCTCCTCCTCCTCCTCCTCCTCCTCCTTCTTCTATAGAACAAGACAGCCAGATCAGAGGATTCCTACTTTTTAGGAGGGACCTCGATGGTAGGGAAGCAGATAGGAAAATCAAATTTGTTGCCCACGCTGATGACGTTTATGTTTTTACATCGGGAGAGCAGGAGTTGGATCCAGTGAAGGAATTATTAGAGGGTTATGGGAAAGCTTCTGGAGCACTCATCAATGCCACAAAAAGCAGAGTGTACATTTTGGGTGGAAAGACTGGAGAACTCAGAGGAAAGACACTAAAAGAAGCTTTAAATGGGGAAGGAGACGATAAAGGTAGCAGGCAACGTTCAGTCAAGATCTTGGGCATCCTGTTCACTGTTGACCCCAATGGATGGGAAGAGAATTGGAAAAGGTGGGAAGAGGGGGTAGAGAACCGACTGGAGAGGTGGAAACCCTGGAGGCTGGGTCTCTACAAGAAAGTACAGTTCTTCAAAACTTATTGTGTACCGGTGGTGAATCATGTGGTGGCTGTGTATTCCCCTCCTCAGAGACTTATGGACAGGGTGATGGGAAGGGTTTTTGTTTTCTTGTGGGGAATGAAGGTTTTCCCTCTCCCTAGGGCAGTGGCGTATCGCTCGGTAAAAGAGGGTGGGTTAGGGTTGCCGGCTCTCGGCCCTCTTTTCCTAGGTGCCTTTTTGGCCAATAACTTGAAACAGAAGACTAATGAGGGAGAATCCCGACCGATCGGTGTGCAAGGCGACCTATGGCAAAGCAGAGGATGGGGGGAAAGGTGGTGGGAGGAGGAACTCCATTCTCCCAGATTGACCAGTGCATCGACAATGGGAATGAGGCCGTACGTTACAGATATGGCGGAGGGAATCAATCGTTCGGCGGTGAGGGCAAGCACACTTAAGATTGCCGATACAGTGAGGGAGTCAAAGCGGGTTATTTACACTGAGGCTGTGGAGGAAAGAATCGCTAGGCCATTCAGAGAGAAGTGAGCTTCGAAAACTAATCTGCCAGAATATCTGCAGCCAGGGAAGGAGGACTTGTCTATGTTTAAAGATGGGAATATACCTCTCTGTCTGTAGGAAACAAGGTGGAGGGCATATCATCAGGTACTTAATGTAGGAGCAACCTACCCATGGAAAAAGGAAGAGGAACAGCAGTGCAAGAGGATGAGAAGCCAGAATGTTAGAGGTGGAATAATAGGCCAGAGACCCCTGAGAGAAACCTGTTTGCATTTTGCAAAAGAATGTCCTTCATCGCAAGAAATTTGGGGAGCTCTGGCAAGTAAATTGGACTGGCCTTATTTAAAGGAACAGAAAGCAGAGACGATTCTATCGGGGACAGAGCCAGGAAAGGGGTGGAAGGGGCCGAGAAAGAAAGGGAAGCTGGAGAACTGGAAAGTGCCCTGGTCCTTGGTTCGATTAATCATTCTGTTTGCCTTAAGTGCTCTGATGTTCCAAAGGGGACAGGAAGGGAAGACGGGAAAGCTGGCAGATCCCAAACAAGCGGTGGGCAGTTTGGTGGCAAGGCTCAGAGTATATGCTAAAAGAATGATGGTAAGACAGAAGGAACCCGACAGATACAAATGGTGGCAGTGGTTGACAGAAAGAAATTTGGGAATAACTTAGAATATTAAAAGTTAAGTTTCATGTAAATGGCAGTATAATTGTAAATATTATTGTTCTTTTGGTATTGTATTTACTGTATATTTCCCTCCACAATCACTGTATGTTTAACTATGTTCACTGAGCTATGTAACTATATTTTTTCAAGTTTTTTAAAGTGATAGCAAGTTTATGTAGTTCACCTCGACAGATGGTACTGTAGTAAAAATTTTATCAATAAAAAATTTCCTTCTAAAAATTGCCTCCTCCTCCTCCTCCTCCTCCTCCTCCTCCTGAACCTGAACCTCAACCTCAACCTTAACCTGAACCTCAACCTGAACAATCATCTTGGTGACCAGCCATGAAGACTGCCCTGAGCATATAATGCAGTGGCCTTTTATCTGCCTTGCACATCACAGTATGACACCTGTACCAATGATCCAGTACAGGGAGTCTAGTCCTGAGCCCTTTTGGCACACACAGTCCTCATTGGCCCCAGACAAGTATTGATGAACCTGCTGCCCTCCACTTAGATGGATTCAAGTGGGATTTAATCTACTTGGGGACCATCACCCTTCCTTGTGGCCTTTGTCACCCAAGCCATTAGTCCTTAGGGTAGTCAAGTTAGTTAACCTCCACCTGACAGTGTTGAGTCACTGGCAGTATGGTCTACTCTGTTACCATACCAGGATAACCTGGATAGTATAGAATTTAGCTGTAGTTCATAGTATTAGCATTATTGGTTACCTTTAACTATATAAAGTGAACAGGATGTGCATGTTATTCTATTTTTAACTCACAGAATCTGCACTATTTACAGCATCATAGGGTCTTGTTTCTTCCTTCTTGGATGGACTTAACACTATCAAGGAAATGTGAGAGGCAGCTGCCCTGCTTCCAGAGAACCTGGTGCTGTAGGTGTAGACCCTCCAAGAAATGTGAACTGTTTCTTGCCATGTTTTCTTGACAGACGAGGGATGGAGAGAGAAGTGACAGGAGCTTCCATTGCTATGAGTGGTGTGGAACCCTTATTTCCAAACTTAAAATAGAATAGAACTTCTACTCAGACTTACTTATTTGGACTTGCTTCCTCCTCATACTATACAACATATCAGGCAATGAGGCTGCTCATTGTATCCACAGCAATAAAATTTTACAGGACCAACCCTCCCCCTTTCTCAGCCAGGCTTGGGACCACAATGGAGGAGTACCTACCCAGACACTTTAGGTCAGGGATTCTTAACCTGCGGTCCATGGGCCAGACCTGACCCATGGCACCATTTCATGTGGGGCCCCTCCACCACACCAGGAAGTGCCATGTGGTGGGGAAAGGGCAAAATGGCCATCCAGCCCCCAAAACTGTCTGAAGGAGCATGACCTGGCCCCTGGCTTTAAAAAGTTGAGAACTCCTGCTTTAGGTAACTAAAGGTTAACATCAGTGATAGCATTACTCATTACATTTTTTAAAGGAATGTTTAGGTGGCCTATTCCATTAGTAGTAAGAAGTGACGTTATTACCTTTTGCTGCTAGTAACAGTAACAAGGAGTGATAATAATTTGTATCATGTTGTCTCCAAGTTCTACCATAAAATCACACCTTGAGGACAGCCCAGGTATCTGGGCAGCTGTGGTGGCCAGTTAGGGTAATAAGTGTTCACCCAACTAGTTGTATAGGATATTATATACCACTGTAATACTGCTATATCTCTTTAAGAGGTTTGTGACCATAACAACACAGGAGTTACTGACTGACTGTATAATCCTAAAATCTGTGTATAAATTAAGGCACTTGTTCACACATCTTCAGCCTATGTGCTCACCAGAGCCTACGTGCTCACCAGAGCCTACATGCTCACCGGTGCCTTCATGCTTGTTGGAATCCATGCACAAGATACTGCTTGTGTGCCAAGGACTTCTACTGGTCACTACATTCTGGAAGAAGAAACTGCAGACTCAGTTTGTCTTGACAAAGGAAAGAGTAGGATGAACTGATTTATTTGCTGAAAGCCTTTGGAACTGTTTTGCTGCTTGGTATGCTGATTCATTGTTTCATCACCATACCAAAGGACTTTGCAACTAGCAGAACCACTTGCTCAGCCAAGAACTGCTGTTTTGCTGAGCCATGTAACTCGGAAGTTACAGACTATGTTATTTGTTTTTGCCATAGTGAACTGCGTGTCACCAAAAGAGAAGTTATCTTGTTTAAGCTACTGTTATATTTGTTGATGTAAATATTTGAAGCCTTCTGTTTTGCACCATAAGTAAAGAAACTCTTTTGCACAAAATAAGCTTTGATCGCTGCATTGATCAAAGTGCCCACACCCTCTGCTGCGCACCCTCTGGTTGCTCTGCTACACACCAATGTGGCCCATATTTAAAAAAAAAAACAATTTTAGCACTTTTCATTTCCAAGAGGAACAGGCCTTTTGCAAACCTAATGGCCTCTAATGGCCTATTCAAGGCCAAATCACCCCAAATATGTTTGAATTCAACAGGCATAGTTCATAGGAATAAATTGTTGCCAAGAGAAATGCAGGCAGGTCCAGTGGCTAGCATGGTAACTAAAGCTGAGCTTAAAGAGAACAGGAATACTGAAGGGTGGCAGTGAAGGTTGGAAGGCTGGTGGGTGATGTCATTAACTCTGCTAATTGAAAAGGTCAAATTCCTATATAACAGTGATGGTTAACCTTTTAGAAACTGAGTGCCCAAACAGAGGGGGAGGGATGAGCTCTGTGCTGGGGGAGGGAGGAAGCGATCCTATTGGGCTGCTTGGCGGAGGGGTGGGATGAACTCTGTGCTGGGAAAGGAAGGAAGTGTTCCCATTGGGTTGCTGAGCAGAGGGGCAGGGCAAACTCTGTGCTGGGGTGATGATGTGTGTGCCATCAGAGAGGGCTGGGGGCGCCCCATCTGGCATGCGTGTCATAGGTTCACCACCACTGCTATATAATAACTGGGAGGATAACTTTGTACATGATCTTTACAGCAGCAGAGGAAGAGCATGATTCAAAAATAATATTGAAAAAGGTAAATCAAAATAACCCCTCCACCTAAAGTCTTCTGAAGCATATGCATAGGAAGAAACCATAAACAAAAGAACAACAAACATAAACCAGGATTTCAAAAAGCAGATTTTATCCAGATACATATATGCTTGACAGGAATTGTTTTTTAATGAAGAAGATTACTTCTGTAAGTAATGGACTCTTATGCTTTGAAAGTTTCTAAACAGATGTTGTTAGTCAGGGATTGTTTCGAGACACTACCCATTTCATCAGGAGTTTGGATTCAGTGCTGGTGAGTGTCTCTTGATTCCATGATTCTGTGATTCTAGTTGGGGAAACAGAAGACTATCCCACCTTGTTTCTTTGAATCATGGCATTCTTCTTTTAAAGTTTAGCTGTCTTTCTTCCCATGTATAACACTTGGAATTAGTTACAGGAAAGGGGGGGATGTAGAATTAGCATGATTATAATGCATTCCATTATTTTCCCTACTCTAGTCCTTCCTCTTAACCATTAGTGAATGCAAATGCTCCGTTAACAAGTCGTCATGTTTTCCCTTCAATGAATTGCTTTCGTTATGGCAAATAAATATTCATAAAGAAATGTGGACAATAAATCACTGCAAAGAGTTCAAAGCCATTTCCTTTGTCAACTGTGCATATTTTCAGCTGTGAATTGTCTTTAATATTTCATTCAAAAGAGGAATGAGTGGAAGGACAATAGAGACAATGTGTCAAGTAGTAATTAAAATGGGCCATAACGATTAAAACTCTCTCTTGATCTCTATTGTGTTCAGACATAGCCATAATCTATGGTATTTATTAGAATGAATTTCACTTCACCCCAAATACACATTGACTTAAAAATAGCACATAGGAAGATATGAGAAACAAAAATAAGAACAAGCATTGGTCTACAAATTATACTTCTCATATAAGAAACATAGGCTCCCAGGTATTGTCAGATATCAAATTCCAGAAGCTCCATGTGGCAAGCCCTTGTGAATTTAAAATGTACAGTGAATGGAGCTAGGTTACATCTTTAATTTCTGTCAGTGATAAAATAACATTATTTACTCATTTAACATATCTAGACTTCCACAGTATTTGAAATATTCAAAATTGCTAAGGATAGCTGAGAAGCAAAAGTAAAATGTAACAGAAATAGGGTCAGAACTCTGAATACAGCTTTTCAGTGACTGTCATGTAGAGACAAAGAGAACTTATAATAACTAGCACAAAGAAATAGGGAAAGGAAACAAAAAGAGAAATTCAAAAAATATCCAAGATATAAAAGGGACATTTAAGCCTAGATAACCACTGGGGCCATTCCATCGCCGGCGCTCCCCCCCCGCCGCCGCCGCCGCCGCCGCCGCCCAGGCCGGCTTAAAAAGATGCCAAGACGGATGGCAGGACCTCTCCACCCTCACCTCCGGACTTTCGACCGGGCAGAGAGGCCACCACAGCTGTGAGCACCGGGGCCATGCCATTGCCTGTGCCCTGTCCCGCCCTGGGCCAGTTCAAAAAGACACTGCCGTGGCGTATGGCTCTCACTGGGACTGGATTCCTTCTTTTGTGGACTTTTTTGAACTTTGTTAGGTGGAAGGAACTACAGAAGGAACTCATCACAAGGTGGCTTCATTTTGGCAGGTTAGAGTCTGGTGTAGACGACAAGAAGAAGAAGAAGAAGAAGAAGAAGAAGAAGAAGAAGAAGAAGAAGAAGAAGAAGAAGAAGAAGAAGAAGAAGAAGAAGAAGAAGAAGAAGAAGAAGAAGAAGAAGAAGAAGAAGAAGAAGAAGAAGAAGAAGAAGAAGAAGAAGAAGAAGAAGAAGATCATCACTGTCAACATCAACGTAAATGTCAACGTTGTCGTCATTGTCATCGTCTCAAATACATGCAGTTTCAGCCTAAAATATCTTGCTGTCTAAGGCATGGTATCAGCAAATTGCTTCCTTCTTTACTCAAGTAAAGAAACACAATATAACAAAGCAAAGCAGATCACATTGCCCCTTTTTATCACCTGAAGTAGAAAAACTCACAAGTGCCTCTCTCACTCCTCCCTCAGCAAGCCAGCAAAATTAATTATTAAATAGCAACAATGAAGAATTGGCCTTTCAGGATACTCAAGATCAGCTATTTGAGGCAGCCACCTCACTCTTCCAAAAGGCAAAGCTTGCCCTGGTTAATTGTGAATGAACAAGGAAGACTCAGTTTCAGACTTTCCTATTAGGGAAGTTCTAGATGAGAAGTAGAACCACTCCTAAGTGGGTTCAGATTTTACATAAGCAGCTTTATCTTCTTCAAATGGGGGGGGGGGGAATCCCAGTGATAACTGAGGGAAATTTTTTAATTAATACTTTGCCATGCAACCCTCATACAACTCAGTTTGCAAACACCCAATTGGAGAGTTTCCTCAATCTTTTCCAGGACTCAGTGGTGTTTTGATAAATAACATTTCTAGCTGGCTAATTTTGTAGCTAATTATCATCAAACACTAAGACAGATCTTCTACAGTATTAGACATGCTTTGGGGAAAAATCACTTCAACCTTGTGCACAAGAGAATTACAAATTCATCAGTATACAGGTTCTCAAATCTGAAATTAATGGTTCATTATGTTACTATAGTAGTAAAATATAAAATTTTACAGTTGAATGATAGTAAAAATAGCTTCTAAATTAATATATGATTGATTTCAAAATTAAAAATCATCATCCATAGGCACATTTCTAATTATGAAAAAATATTAAATAAGAGTTATGAAATATTTTAAGTGTAAAGCAGCATTTACACTGAATGACTTAGCCAAAGGCTTTTCAAGCTGTCAAGATGGTTTGAGATATTACCTTTCTGTTTCACCTCTGAGGTAGCAATCTTATACATTACAGCCTAGGAGGAAACTCAGTTCAGCTCAGTAGACCTATTTCAGAGTATGCCTGGAGTCAACCATAAAATAATTTCTATTGCCTACAATCCAGGATAGAATTAGATGTGCTTAATAGTACAGTCAAACCTCGCATAAAGAGTAACTCACTTAAAGAGTAACTCGCTTAAAGAGCAGAATTTTCTCTGAATGTTCGCTTCGCTTAACAAATAAAACCAACCAAAAACTCACTTAACAAATAAATTGGGGTTTGCAGTACCCCCCACAATTGGTCATTTACAATGGTGTTTCGCTTAAAGAGCAAGCTCGCTTAAAGAGCAATCCTGTGGAACACATTATGCTCTTTAAGCGAGATACAACTGTACTGTATTGCCACATAAATGTCTACCTGGAAGTAAGTTCCATTATGTTCCATGGGACTTGCTCATGAATAGGTGCATGTAGGATTACCACCCACGATGTGCTGATCTAGTGTGATATTTCCTCTGTATTGTTATATGCTTGCTACTTCTATAAATGGTAAGACACTTCAGGAGCAATTTAATCTCAGCTGCCTTGGATGGGAGAGCATTATTTACTGTTTTTGCTGTGTTTATTGTTAAAATGTCCAATGCTTTCTTTACAAATAATATACAGTAGTCCCTGTTTGCAGTCCGGCAATCAAACAGACATAGTGCAAAAGAAGACTAGAATGGGGAAGAAACAAAAAAAACCCCACATATAAGTAAGGTCGCCCTTGCTCAAAAACCAGTCGTATCTGACTCTAGGGTTCAGTCCTCATCTCTGTTTACAGCCAAAGAGCCAAGGCTGAATGTGTTTGCAGATGTTTCTGTGGACATGTGACAGACATGACTAAACACCTGAGTGCACAGAACACTGCTTACCTTCCCACTGAAGTGGTGCTTATTTATCTACTTGCAATTTTTTTGCTTTTGAACTGCTAGGTTGGCAGGAGCTGGGACAGAGATGGGAGCTCACTCCATTGTGCAGTACTCGGGTCCTGAATTGCTGATCTGCCAACCTCCCAATAATCAAATTCAGCATCTTAACCACTAAGCCACCACAGTCCCTAAACATGTAATATCCATGCACTAATACATAATTAAAGTTAGATGGATATGTGAGTTTTATTTACTCTTAATACCGAATGTTTTAATGTGTAAAATTTGTTCCCATCCTGTTTATGGATGGGATTCCCCGGGCCCTTTCCACCTTGGCCGGGATGAAGGAAAGCAGCCGCAGCTGCGGGTGGTTAAGGCGTCGCCCCCGCCCTCCCTTTGGGACCCTTTCCATCACGGCCCAGAGGCCGATAAAAGAACTGCGCCGGTGGCGGGGAGAGGACGCTCCTGCATTTCCTCCGGGCCCCTTCCACCTTGGCTTGGAGGCTGATTAAGAACAGCTGTCGGAGGGCATATGTTATATTTGTGACGTTGATGATATTTGTATTTGTGACATTTGATGATATTTGTATTTATGGCACTTGACTATTTTTGCAATGCTGGACTGAATTTTTGCTATTATATTGCTATTATTATTTTGCTATTATATTGTGATATTTTTATATTGTATGTTATTTTTGTCTTATTGTTGGACTTTATTGGTTGACTGTATATTATTATGTTGTATACCGCCCTGAGTTGGTCACACCAAGTAGGGCGGTATAGAAATCCAATAAATAAATAAATAGGATATGGATTTTGGTAAGTTTCTATGAAATTGATAAAAATTTCAACCTAAACAAAATCCTTAAGTCTTGGCTGAGTTCCTCAGGTATAGCTGTTTCCTGAATAAGAGATGTTATGGGTGCATATTATACAGATATTACACATGAGAACTCTGACAAGAAAAAAAAAGAGATGGCAGCTCTGATTCAGTCTCAGTTTACTGTGCAAGAGAAAACAGATTTTTAATTGCTAGACATTCAGCTCCCCCTGCCCTAATGGGCAAATCTAACATTTTTAGTGTCACTCATGGTTTTTTTTTTTAAAGAATAATCTCAAATTCTTCTCCTTATAGAGAATTTTATAAATTCTTTTTTTTTTTAATTCAAAAGTGACTAATAAATTCTCATGTACCCCAGTACAGTAAAACCTCATATAAAGAGTGCCTCGCTTAGAGAGTAACTCATTTAAAGAGCAGAATTTTCTCTGAATGGTCGCCTTGCTTAACAACTAAAACCAACCAAAGACTTGATTAACAACTAAATCGGGGTTCGCAATCTCTCCCCCACCAGAAGTCACAATTGGTCACTTACAATGGTGTTTCGCTTAAAGAGAAAACTTGCTTAAAGAGCAATCCCATGGAATGCATTACAGTCAAACCTTGCATAAAGAGCGCCTCACTTAAAGAGTAACTCGCTTAAAGAGTAGAATTTTCTCTGAATGTTCGCTTCGCTTAACAAATTAAACCAATCAAAAACTCGCTTAACAAATAAATCGGGGTTCGCAATCCCCCCACAATTGGTTATTTACAATGGTGTTTCGCTTAAAGAGCAAACTCGCTTAAAGAGCAATCCTGTGGAACACATTATGCTCTTTAAGTGAGGTACAACTGTATGCTCTTTAAGCAATGTACCATTGTACAGTAATACCTCAGATAACATTAGTATTGAATAACACTAAAATCGCATAACATTAAGGAATCTGGGGGGAAGAATTGCATCGGATAACATTAAGATCCTATGGGATGCATCAGAAAACAACCGCTAAAGCCTGTGTGGTTACAATGTATCTCTATGGATCCCATAGGATTTTAACATGCATCGGATAACACTAAAAATCGTATAACACCAAGACTTGTGGAACCAGGTTTTAGTGTTATCTGAGGTTTTACTGTACTTCACAAAGTTATATTAACATTCAGCAGCAAGATGCAATGGCTTTTGAAGTAAACATCTTAAGGAGAAGCTATCTGGTCCATTGGTGCTGATAGAGCTCCTGTTTTGCTTTTCCTCCTCCTGCTGTCAATTAGTCACAAAAAATAACTACTAAAATGACAGCAGAGACAGTTTCATTAAGCTTAAGAAGGAGAATCCCATTGCCACATTTCTCCAGAGGAAGATAAAATTGCTTCTAACATGGTATTCTTCAAGAAAAGGAAACTAGTTCTAGCTGAATGTCCAAAAGGTGGGCAGTCCTGCCACCATTTCTCCTTCTGTTTCATAGGCAGGTTACGGTATACAGAAAGAACCTCCACAGAGGTTGAACTATAACACTACGCAACAACAACAAAAAATTTCCCCTGCTACTGGGTTGAAAATATGTTCCTTATAGTAATTCATATGTGCTGAATACAGAACTGCAGTCGGATTTGCTCTGGCACGTCAGGAAAAAAAGTTATGTACATGTAAAGGTTATCAAGGAAAATGCTATTAACTATGTTGAAAAGTAATTGTGAGAAAGTTTAGGGACATTAATGTGCGTACTTTGGGATGAAAACACTAAATATTATAATTAAGAAGTGAATTATAATTGTTTATTTACCTCTGAAATCGCCCTGGGTCCCTTTTGGGAGGAGGGTGATAAACAAATTTAAATAAATAAATAAATAAATAAATAAATAAATAATAAAAGCAGTCTGGACAATTCACACAGCTGTGCCTATTCATCTTTCGTTTACTGAATCACCATGTACCAAATTACCGAATCGTCTTATACGAAATCACTTAAATGCATGTTACTGCGACTGCTGATTAATAAAACACAGAACCACACTAGCACGAACTATTCTCTAGTCACCACACACACACACACACACACACACACACACACACACGTACATCAAACATGGGTCATTGGTGCAGCTACATATTAACCCATGTACAGGCTTTTAATACGCCCGCTCCTAGATCGGGACTCCTTGCTCATGATCACACACTCTCTGGTCACCTCCAGACTAGATTATTGCAATGTGCTCTACATGGGGCTGCCCGGGTGGTGATGGGGTGTGCGCGGTATGCACATGCCTCACCTTTGCTTTGGGAGCTGCACTGATTGCCGGTTTGCCTCCGGGTGCAATTCAAGGTGCTGGTTATCACCTTTAAAGCCCTATATGGTAGTGGGCCAGGATACTTAAGAGAGCGCCTCACCCCAAGAACATCTGTCCGTCCCACCAGAGCGGGCCGGAGAGGCTCTCTAGTTGTTCCATCGGCCAGGGAGGCACCTCTCTCTGGCACTAGAAGGAGGGCCTTCTCTGTGTCCGCTCCAGCCCTATGGAACCTCCTACCAACTGAGCTACGTCCTCAGATGGACTTGCTGTCTTTTAGGAAGAACTTAAAAACATGGCTGGTGGGACAGGTATGTGGTCCTGGCGGTACAATGACCCTAGCTCGCTGGCTTGTTTGAGCTCCCTCTCCCCCCTGGTCTTTTAATCTTTTAATCTTTTGTTTTTAAGTTTTTAAGTTTTAAATTATTATTGGGACCTGTGGATTTTTATAAATTTTTAAAAAATTAAAATTTTATAATTGTAATTTTGAAGTTTTTAACAATGGGTTTAGGTTGGATTGTATTATGCTTTTATGATGTTGTAAACCACCCTGGGTTGCCCCGGCGAGAAGGGCAGTATAAAAATGTAAATAAATAAATAAATAAATAAATAAATAAATAAATATGACTTTCAGCTATAACTTTAAATCCAGACGTCCAACAACATTTCTGATTACAAAATCGGAATCAGCGCACCCTATTACATAACAATCAAGTTATTTTCACCGGGTAGCAAATTTTTTGTTGCGTAGTGTAATCGGGCATACCCTGGAAAATAGCCATCTTGTGCCAGCTAATCTTTCACACAGTAGGTTGAGTTAAAGGAATTTGCTTACTAATTGCCTCCTCTTCTACCTTATGGTGTACTGTAGAGGACTCCACAGAGGATCTCCATTCCTGTTCTTCTTTGTGTATTCTTTTAATCAGTTAAACTTGGGTGTGCAGGTGATTGGCCCTCAGCACCCTTGCACAGTGAAGGGGCTGCCTTCTTAGCGCCTCTGTAAGGACCAACTGATCTTCGTGCTCCTTACTCCCTGGGACTAATACTATTGCTTCTTCAGGATCCGCAGCTGTTAGGGTTATACTGCCCATGCTTGGTCCCCAGCAGAACTTAGTTACCACCATAATGATGGTGCTGGTCCCCTGATCTTGTTGGCCTGCCATTTTGATCAGTCTGCTGAGATTTGCCTGGGTGTGAACATTCACAGCCAGAGCCCCCTGTTCGCCCCTGGCCAGGGGGCAAAAAGAACTACAGAATAAATTCACCAGAAGGTAGCTTCATTTTGGCAGTTTCATGTCTGGCCTAGACACAGAAGATGAAAAAGAGCAAGCAGGTGGAACATGTAAGGAAAAAAAAAGAGTGAAGGCACTTCTACAAGACAACAATGTTGCTTCCTTACATGGAATCCCTAAAGGCGGTCAGTCAAGATCCCATCATTGAAACAATTCTCGCCCCCCCTCCCCTTTACATCTCCCACCTGAGCAAAACTGCCGCTTCTTCACACATTTGCGACATGATGACAGTTATAGAAGACTCTTCCTGATGCAAAGGGGGGGATCTATATGCACTAAAGTGCATTAGAAATGCAAACTTCAAATCTGGTAATTATTTAAGGAAAAACCATAAACAAAATTACATACTTAATTTGAAAACTTGAGGAGTTTCTGTTGTAACACTCTCACACAATGACCAACTATCTATAATGCCAGTTCTATTTTACCTCTCTTTTATCTTGTGCTGAAGTTTGAACTACTTGGGGAGTGCAATCTGACTTTTGGAGAAATTATGTGGTGGATTCCTCATCACAGCATCACCACTTGCAATACTGGCAGAGAGTTTGGGATGTTGTAACCCCTAAAAAGTAACATTTCCAAACTTTGGGACTGATGGATTAAGCTACGTTGTTCTCCTGCTCCATTACTGTGTCTGAAATTCTAATAAGCTTCTTTCACTTCTCAAAGGTACAAGTGTATGCATGGTGTTTATGCAGAGGATAGGAGTGGGTGGTAGAAGAACATACTCTTGAGAGCTGTGTGGGAAGATATTAAATTCCTTTCAGTGAATTTTCATACGTCTCTGCTTGTTATACTCTCTACATCCTACTTTCAGAAACCGATGGATCCAGAGTATGATCTAAAGACAACAATATATCTTAGGAGTAGAGAGTGCATGTGGCCCTCCTGATTTTGTTGGTCTGCCATTTTGATCAGCCCCATCCAAAATAGTTCTCGGATGACCAGGTATGGGAGAAATCTCAAGTACAATGAGACACATCTGGAGTAGAATTTTAAACTGCAGCCAGATGTCACAGTGGTCAGCTTTTTGGGTCTGCTAATGTGATAAGTGTTCTGCTAAAATCTTCTTTTAAAATTTAATACTGTACAAATAAACAGGGGGAAGGGAACCACATTTCATAGCATTTTTTTTAAATTAGCTAAAACATACCTCCTTAACCAGAGGTGCAAAACAGGCGGATTGTGTCTTGCCCCCACTTATTTTTATATCCCACAGAACCAGTCCAGTTGTCAAATTGGTGGGGTATTATCAAGCAATTAGCTTTTGGAAGCCCCGATTAAGTGTGATATTTTTAAAAGCAAGGAATGCCTCTCCCATGCATCTTGTTTTAAATGAAATGTAAGAATTCTTGAAACTAGATGTTGGGTTCCACTCACTCCATCTGCTGGATTTCGGTAGCACAATGTGTATTTACCCTGTCAAGAATGATTTCAAGATTGTGTCAAGGTCAAGTATATGACATCTGAACAATTACTTCAGAGAATTATAAACTTCATAATACTCTTTGGTACTTTGAGTCTATGGTGGTCTGTCAGAGCTGACATTGAGCCCTGAAAGGGTTAATTCTAGTGTGAAATCAGATAACCCTTGTCAATCATATCAGTGTTTATCTGGGTATTAAGGTAAATGTTTCACTTATAGAGAAGCAAATCTTCCTTAGACATCCTTGTTACCTATATAATTTATGCTGGAATAAGAGTAATCTTGCATGCACTGACACTTGATATCAGTAGGAGGGGACTTTGCAGACTAATGTTATTGCCTTTTGCCACTAGCTTAATTGATAAAGTTTGGTTCCTGCCTGCGGCATTTAATGCAAGCCCTTGAATTAATGCAATATATTTTGCTCAATGTTTATGGAAAGGGATTCTGTGTATTTCACTCTTACTTGACATGTTAAAATTTATTTGTTTATATATTTGTTTGTTTGTTTGATATTATAATCCTATATGCAAATGACTTTCCCATCAGATTGGCCCTATAGAGAGCTCTGTTGCAAATCTACAAATATAGCAGAGTAAAGAGACAAAAGGGGTACCTGCTACCTGCAGACTACAGATGAAAAGCACTTCCTATTTATACTGATGTTAAAAAATAGGAAAGAAGGAAGGAAGAAAAATACTCTCTAAGAGTGTACTTAGGATGTTTGACATACTTGACAGCTTTTAATAGGTCTGTTTTTAGCAGAAAAGCAAGGAGTAACAGGATTTCACCCTTTATCTATTAATCTGGTAAAAGATAATTTCAAATTTTTGTTGTGTTCAGGCAAAATTTAAATATAATAATAATAATAATAATAATAATAATAATAATAATAATAATAATAATAATAATAATAATAATAATAATAATAATAATAATAATAATAATAATAATAATAATAATAATAATAATAATAAGCCATTGAACCTGGATGAAGGCTTTGGCAGTGGCATCACTGAAACTTGAAAGAAGCACAAAGTATTCTAAGGTGAGGTGGATAGAGAAGAGATAGGTTTCAGCACTGAAAACACCTTGCCTAAATCAATACAAATGTTGCATTTCCTTTGAAGGTACTGTACAATCTTTTCCCCACAAATCACAAGTGCAAGTGTAATAAAACCTGTTAGGAAACAGCTATTAATACTTTGTGATAAAGGATAAGTGTATGTAGATCAAAGGTTATGAGATAAAGCAAGATACTGTATATCATTTACTGGTATTTTATTCTTTCTCTGTTAAATATATAGTAGAACCTCGGATAACGCTAAAACTTGGTTCCACAAGTCTTAGTGTTATCCGATTTTTAATGTTATCCAATGCATGCATCGGATAATGTTAAAACTCCATAGAGATACATTGTAACTGGCACAGGCTTTAGCAAACGTTATCCAATGCATCCCATAGGATTTAACATTATGTGATGCAATCCCCCCCCCCCCCGATTGCTTAACATTATGCGATTTTAGTGTTATCTGATGCAAACGTTAACCGAGGTATTACTGTACAGTATTTATGTTTTTGAATAAAAATGTGCAGCTATTTAGCCATATAGTCAGTGATGGGCAGCCAAAATTTCTACTACCACACTGTGGGTGGAGCCGACGTCATGGGCAGAGCCAACGTCATGATGACATGGGCGGAGACGACATCATGATGTCATGGGTGGAGCCAATGATATGGGTGGAGCCAAAGTAAAAAATAAAATAAAAATACAGTACACATAAAAATACACATAAAACACATAAAAATACAAATTAAATACATATAAAACACATAAAAATACACATAAAAACACATTAAAATACAGATCAAAATACACATAAAAACACACATTCTACCCACCCACCTACCCAAAACCCAAACCCAAACCCAAGTCACTTACCTGGCTGGAGAGCAAGCGGCAACAGTGGCCTGGCCCAGCAGCATGGCCTAGTCCTGCCTGGCCCAGCACCGCACCGCAGCATGCCATGGCTCATGGCAGTGCAGCCTGGTCCAGCCTGGCAGCGTGGTCTGGGTCGGTAGTGGTGCAGCCTGGCCCAATCCAGCGGTGTACCACGGCCTGGCCTGGCATCGGCGGTGACCATCAGCAGTGGTGAGTGCCAGCGGCAGTGGTGGCCCTCGCTTGAGTCGCTCGGCAGTGCTACTCACCACTTCCGATGGTCACCACCAATGCCAGGCCATGGTGCACCGCCAGGCCGGGCCAGCTGCACCTTGCCTGGCATCGGTGGCGACTGTCAGCAGTGGTGAATGGCAGTGGTGTCATGTGGCAGTGCAGCAGCATGGGGTGACTCAAGCGAGGGCTGCCGCTGCTGCCGCTGCCACTGCACCTCTGAGAAGGCTGCTGAGGGCCTCCCTGGCTGCCCTACTCTCCAGCCCAAAATAGCAGCTGGTGAGTGTGCATGCATGAAAAAAGCAGTTGACACATGTGTACTCAGTACTAAAGGCACTCATGCATCAATTGTTATTTTCCCGCATGCGCACTCACCAGCTCCCATTTTGGGCTGGAAAGTGGAGCAGCCAGTGAGGCAACCAAACTGGTCGCCTCAGAAAAAGGGCAACCACCCTGGGAGACCATCCGGAATCCATTCTACCGGTTCAATAGAACCAGGACGAACCAGCCTATGCCAACCACTGCATATAGTAATAACATGCAGTCAAGACTGTTTCATGTTTTGGTTCTAAAACAGTTCCAGCACAATTATACTGGAACCTTTTAGTGGAGAAGTTAATTTTTGGACTAGTTTCTACAATATCTATATGTGGCTGGCACATTCAGGAAGGTAATAATAATAATAATTTCATGTCAGAAATTATTCTGGATTGATCAGAAGAAACTCCACTCAGGTAATGCCCAAATGAGGTTCCTTTCATCTCCCCAAGAGCTGAGACAGAGACGGGCAAACAATCTATCATGCAGTACCCAGGTCTTGAACAGCCAACTTGCCAGTCTTCCAGTTAACAAGGCAAGTTTCTTAACCACTGAGCCACCACAGCCCCTTAGAAAGGTAATGTTTCAAAGCTTTCTGCTGCCTTACAGCAGGCATAAGATGAAGCTCTTACACAAATTAGTCCTGATTGTATTTTAAGCATAAAATATCACATGCAGGTGACAAAAACTAGATATCCCAGAGCAACTGACCAATCTATGTTCTGTGAATGATTACTGACACAGAAACTTAGTAGCCATTCTTTCTTCAAGTAATAGTGGCTATTAACATTTTAATTGAAAAGACAATCAGGAAAGAAGACAGGGAGTACACAAAATCCTTTCCCAGAAGGGTTTGGCTCATGGCAGTACACCAATTAACTGACTAGGAAATTGGATAAGATAGAAGCAGGAGAACAATGAGGTGGTACATTCAGATTGATTATAGAGAAACTGACTTGCAAGCTGGCTGACAGGTCTTCCTGTCTTCTAAGATGGAGTTTCTGTACTTTTAGAAACTGGCATCAATCACATCAACTGCAGACCAATTGTACCGCCTCTTTTTTTGGTGAATGTAACAAATGCAATTCAAGTCAGCAAAACATCTGACAAGTTAGATTCATGGATAAGTTAAGTTGGTATATGAGTCTGGATATGTTTTCCACAGTGCTTTTGGCTTTGATATGGTTTAGTCCACAATGAAAATATTGATTCCTCCCCCTCCCAACGTGAAAATTATCTCCAGGACTTCAGGTCCCAGAACATCCCAACTTGGGAACTGTTCTGTAGTCTAAAAGCAGAAACTTTTTCGAGCTCTGCTTTCCACCCAAACAAAGGAACTTTTCTAACATCTTCTCTGCTTGATGTTCCCATACTTGGATGGTAGCAGATTATATTTTTTACACAATGACTAGTGTATTAATTTTGCAACTTCATAGTGTCTTGCTTTGAAGTCTATTTGCACAATATTTGAACATTCACAGATGAGGTGTGATATACATTCATTCTTTTTCTTGACAGATTACATTTGCTGTTTGCACTAATTCCTTGAATTTTAGTTTTCATAGTATTAGTTTGGAGTGCCTGTTTTTTGTAGCAAAAATCAAACTTTTGGTTTCTTTCTTGATACAGTATAACCATTCAGGCTTCTTTCCCCCCTCTCTCTTCCTGTACTGTTGGCTGTGTTACTAGTAATCTAGAGCTTCCAATTTTCTGCTTTAAATATAACCTGTCATCATTTTTTTAGTATACAGTAAAACGCCATATAATGATATTAATTAGTTCTATGGGCCTGTTCGCTATGCAATTTTTTCATTGTACAATTTTTCCTATGGAAATAATCATACAATGAATTTTCCTATGGAAAAATTGTACAATAGATTTTTTCGCTAAACAGTTTTTCCCATTGAATATTCATTGTACGATTTTTTTCCATAGGAAAAATCGTTAGATGGTGCACCTTTTAAAAAACTTATTCGTTATGTGATTATTATTTTTTTTGTGTGTTTGTTATACACCAGTAGAGTTTGTTATATGAGGTTGCACTGTACTGTCTGATAAATGTTCATCAATTTCTGTGTTTTTCAATCCATTTCTTCTAATTCACTTTGGGTCCAATTTATTATTCCAGTTGGGGATCTGATTACTGGACCGGCCCATGTGTTTATGGCTTTGATTGTATGTCCACAATGTAGCTTGATTTAAATTTTTCCATTTTCTTTACGTATTCCCTTTGTGTCAAATCTTCAACTTTTGCCTGCAGGATGTTATCTACTTCTTAGTATTCCAAAGTATTGACAGTTGTCATCATTTGATAATGATTTTATAATATCATTGTTTGTTAGTTCTGTTACATCTATTGGGGGAGGTCTTACCCATTGTTTATAAAGATAATGGTGTTCATGAAGACAATAATGATGACTCATTTCCTACAACAAACTTATCATGAGACTGGCCAATGCGGGTAAAAATCATCAGCATTAAGTAATTGCTTCCTGAGTTAATTGAAATACTCACTTTTAAAAACTAAGAGTGGGGTGCCCAAACTATGGCCTGGAGGCCAGATGTGGCCCCCAACACCAATTCATCCGGCCCACAAAGCCCTCATCACTCCTAGAAGTGAAAGTAAAATGCACCCATACAGGCGTGTTTTACTTCTGCTTCCAGGAATGATGAGGGCTTTGTGGGCTGGATTAATTGGCATCAGGGGGCACATCCAGCCCCCAGGCCTTAGTGACCAGCTCCCTGAACCACATGATCGGCTCGTGGCCCAAAAAAGTTTGGGCACCCCTGGTCTTAGAGCTTTAGGGCCATCTAAGGCAATTAGTTGTACAGTAATACCTCGGAAAACGTTTACCTCAGATAACGCTAAAATCACATAATGTTAAGTAATCTGGTGAGGAGAATTTGATCGAATAACGTTAAGGTCCTATGGGATGGATCGGATAACAACCGCTAAAGCCTGTGTGGTTACAATGTATCTCTCTGGAGCTTTAACGTTATCCAATCCATCCCATAGGATTTTAACATGCATCGGATAACACTACAAATCGGATAACACCAAGACTTGTGGAACCAAGTTTTAGCGTTATCCGAGGTTTTACTGTATCTTCAGTGCAAAAAAAGAAAAGAAAGAAAATAGTATTACAATGCAATGCATAATTACTGGATAGAATTCAGTATTATAGAATGTTGTAATGGCAACCAAAATTTCTTGTCTCTTTGATCTGATGTTATTCATCGTCATGTGCTGTATCCATTTGGGATATTTATTTATTTATTAAATTTCTATACTGCCCATCTGGGTGTTATCCCACTCTGGGCGGTGAACAAACAGGAAAAAAAATAGCAGTAGTTCTGCCTGTCGTTGCCCACGCTCGGATATGCCAGGGCGGCAACCTGGAAGGATGTGGGAGGCCATGTGCACCTGCTGCTTCTGCTTCCACCACTGTCACCACCATCCTCTTCCCCTCCACCTGACTTGGCATGTCCCTAACACCAGTCCGTAGCAGAGCAGATGTTGTAAGGCTTCTTACAATATTCACCCTGCTATGGAGCAGCATTAGGGAGGGCAGAGGGGAAAAGGACAGTGGCAGAGGAGATGGAGGTATGGGTGGAAGTGAGGACATGGGTCAGATGGAATGGTGCCACAAGTTGGATCTGGCCCATGGGCCATGGGTTGAGAATCCCCTACTTTAGACAAACCTACTACATTTGGACAACCATCTAAATGTAATGCACTTTATGGGGTATTGAAACACTATGTACATAATGCTTGCATTAAGTTTCCTTCTACATTTGCAAAGAGGAGCTACTAGAAAAGGAGATGATCATATTCTGTGCCAGGTTGCTTCCTTCAGGTCCTGGAGAAGGTCTTTATTCCCAGTTGACATATTATTCAGTAGAATGAAGTGATGAGTACATACCATACTGATGAACAGAAATAAACCCCTTGAATTGTCTAGCTGAATTATAAATCAAGCCTTTGAACTACTTCACCTGATTAGCAAAATGCTGGGAATGGACATATTGCCAGAATTCCCAATTTGGATTCAGGAAGCTGAAGTTGAAAGTTTCAAAGTGAAAAAAATGATGAAAATAATATTTCTCTGTTAAATTTATACCATTTATTTGTATTGCATTTTATTCTATCCTTGCACTAAAAATTGCACTCAAGTGCCAAGAGAGAAACAGACAGCAGCTACATTTTTGACTGGCACTTCACACAAAGGCAAAGAAAAATATTTTTATAATGTAATCTAAGAGATTCAGAGCATCAGTGATGGTCCAGCAGACTCAAAAAAATTAATTTCACTTCCCCTATCTCTCCACAAATGAGCATATATTTGATTTGCTGATGTCTTGAAGTGGCTGACTTATCGAACCATTTCACAATACAGTACAGTACTGGAAATTGACACCAGGAGAAGTCTTTGATAGCTGCAAGGTCCAAGTCTGTCCATTCCCAGTGATGACATGCACTAGGAATCCACACCCACCATGTCAACAATACAGTCTAACCATTTCATCCTGTACTGACCGCTTTTCCTTTTGCCTTCATTCCCAGGACCAGGGTCTGCTCCAGTTAATCCTCTCTTCTCATTTAGTTGCCAAAAGTACTGGAGCTTCAGCTTCAGTAGCTGTCCTTCTATCGGTAAGGAGTGGTCAAGGTTCATTTTATTTAAACTGACTGATCTGATCTCCTTGCAATCCAGGGGACTCTCAAAGGCTTCTCCAGCACCACAGTTTGAAGGCATTGATTGTCCTGTGCTCAGCCTTCCTTATGGTCCAGCTCTCACAGTCATGCATTACTACTGGGAAGACTATTGCTTTAACTATGCAGATGTTTTGTTGGCAGATTGCTGTCTCTGCTTTTTATTCTGCTGCCTTGATTTGCCATAGCTTGCCTCCCAAGGAGTGTCTTTTTATTTTGTGGCTATAGTCACCATCGGCAGTAATCTTGGATCCAGTGGGGGGAATTCAAAAGTTTTTTACTACCTTCTCTGTGGGCATGGCCGGGGGGAAATCCCTGTGCTGCACTGGAATTAGGACTACTTTATTTCAAAACTTGGATGGGCAGGGCCAGCCAGAATTTCTGCTACTGGTTCTGGCAAACTGGGGTGAACCTGCTGAATCCCACCACTGCTTGGATCCCAAAAAAGTAAAGTCTGTCACTGCTTTCTTTCCTTTACCTTCTATTTGCCAAGGAGTGATGGGGGCAGATGCCACAAGCTTGTTTTTTTTTTAATGTAAAGTTTCAAGTGAACTTTTATGCTCTCCTTTTTCTCCTTCTTAAAGAGGCTCCTCACAGCTTCTTCAATTTCTGACATTAGGATGGTGTCATCTCCATATCTGAGGATATTGATATTTTCCACAGCAATCTTAATCCCACCTTGTTATTCATCCAGCCCTGCATTGTGCATGATGTGCTATACATATAGATTCAATAAGTATGGTGACAATATGAGCCTTGTCATACACCTTTTCCTGTTCTAAACCAATCATTTGTTTCATATCTGGTCTTAGCTGTTACTTCTTGGCCCATATACAGGTGTTCTCAGAAGACAGGTGAGGTGATCTGGTACGCTCATCTCTTTATGGACTTGCCACAGTTTGTTGTGATCCACATAGTCAGTGAAGGAGTTCTCAATCTTTTTAAGCCGGTGCCGGGTTACGCTCCCTCAGACATCTTCGGAAGCTGGATGGCCATTTTGCTCTTCCTCCACCACATGGCACATCCTGGTGTGGTGGAGGCAGTGGGGAAGGCACAATGAAATGGTCCTGTGGGCTGCATCTGGCCAGTGGGATGCAGGTAGAGAATCCCTGCTTTAGTGAAATCAGTAAAGCAGAAGTAGATGTCTTTCTAGCATGTTCTTGCTTTCTCCATGATCCAGTGAATGTTGACAATTTGGTCTCTAGTTCCTCAGCCTCTTCGGAACCCAACATGTACTTTTTGGTAGGTCTTGATCCACATACTGCTGAATCCTAGCTTGAAGGATCTTGAGCATAACCTTGCTAGGATGTGAAATGAGTGCAATTGTAAGATAGTTTGAATATTCTTTGGCATTGACCTTCTTTGGAACAGGAACATAAACCTGTGGCCACTGTTGCTTTTTCCAAATGGACCGGCATATTGAGTGAGCATATTGCAGTAGTGAGGGTGATTTGTGGTTCAAAGAGGCAATGGGCTATACCATAGGATAGGGCCACCTAAGATTGATAGGCTACAGTGGAGAAGTCAGAGTAAACGTCATCCACTGATAAAGAAATGGCAACCCACTCCAGTATTTTAACCAAGAAAACCCCATAGATAGTATAAAAAGAGCCCACCTACTTTCACCCAAAAAGTGGAACACCTGAGAGGGGCTGTACGAGATGTGAGTAGGAGATCTCTGGGGCCATATTGGTCCACTCCTGTGATTATGCTGTGTGATTGCTGGGGAAAGAAAGCAAACCAATCCACCTGTGCAGAAGAAATGCCTATACTGTATAATGGAACTCTTACCTTCCAAAATCAAACAAGACCAGAACTCTGTCCTCATGTGCCTAAATTCAAGCAGAAACCTCTCCTGTACATGATCAGTCCTAGACCTATTCCCTGTTCATCGATAAAAGAAGGGTAAGCAACACCTAAAAAGGGTTCAGGTGTGTTCAGTGATGGAATGTCAAAAAAATTTCTACCCCCACGGTGATGTCATCACAGTGGGGGAGGAGCTAACATCATGACGTTGTGGGCTGGGCCCAATATAAAAATAAAAACATTAAAATAAATTAAAATAAAATAAACACACACACACACACACACACACACACACACACACACACACACACACCCCTCAACCCACCCACCCATCCAAACAACCACAAAACAAACCCGTAAATAACTTAAATAAATAAAATAAATAAAGAAATAAAATAAAAATTAAATAAAAATACACCCACCCACCCCAAACACAAAACCCTCACTGTTCTAGGGCATATACAGTTTTCATGCACGGAAAGCAAATCTTCATCTTCATTATCACATGTGACAAATGTACACACTTTTTTTTACCTTCTATGCACATGTACATGATATATATGAAGAGAAGTGGTGATAGCCAAAGTTTTTGGGATGTCCGAGTACAAATTTGTACTAAAAGTTCCCTTCCATACACATCTTGTGTATGATATCTCCTCTTCTCTCCCATATTCATGTAAACATATGAATCATGATAGAGATTTCTTTTCTTAGTCTAAAAAAATCACATTAATGTTTCTGAAATTACAGTATATAGTGGCCAACTACAGTCTTGTTACCAAGTCCCTCCACTTTTTCCTTACTTTTAATTTAAAACTGCACTCATCCGATAAAAGTGTGCCCACTCTTTTCAATTTTGCAACTTTCTGGTGGGTTCTAATAACACCATTACCATATTGCAATTTAGTCTGTTTTATTCTAACAAGTCTGAGGATTCATCTACCAAAATCCCCCAACGTTTTTGTTGCAAAAGTATGCTTATGTGGCAGAGAAAGACAAAATGTTCCATGTCACCTCCCCTAAAATATATGTTAACTATTTATCAGCTTGATGTCTACTTTTCTCTCCCTGTGTGAGACTACCAACAAAATCAAATGATACTATTTTAAAAATACATTGCAACATGTCAGTACAGGAGGGGAAAAATAAAACCCATCAAGGTTAAAAGTCATTTAGCAGCACCCAGTTGAACATCCAAAATCTAATCTGGTAGCACAAATTCTGATCCTGGCCAGTCCCAAGGTATTTTATGTTAATACAGGAGATGGGTTCAGATTGTTGTTCTCTGTGCATATGTAATACATTAAGAACATCCATACTTCCACTAGGAGAAAGTGAGAGCGCAGCAGGACTGGACCCAACATTGCTTCTTAAATCCTGCTAGTCCTGCAACTAGTTTGGCCACCTGCTAATTTATGCACTTTCATGTAGATACGCGTAAACAACTGAAGTACAATTTTAAAAATAATAAATTAAAACAAAAACAGACAGAAAGAAAAAAATTCTAATAAAGAAACCTCTAAATAAGAGAGCTCTGTAGTGCTGGGACCACTTACACCAGTGGTGGCGAACCTATGTCATGCGTGCCAGAGGGGGCACGCACAGCTCTCTCTGTGGTCATGCGTGCTGTCTCCCCAGTGAGGTGAGGTGACTAGACACCCCCCATACCCCTCCTATACTTTTAATATTGTGTGTGTGTGTGTGTGTGTGTGTGTGTGTGTGTGTGTGTGTGTGTGTGTGTGTGTGTGTGTATGTGAGAGTGTGAGTGTGAGTGTGAGTGTGTGTGAGTGCCTGAGGCAGCAGCAGAGGAGGAGCCCAGGCAAGCACCATGCATGCGAACACATCCATGTGACATGGCTGGCGTGCCTTGAGGGGTGCACACACAGTGCCTTCCCACACACCACCTCCTCCTACTTTGGCACTCAGTCTCTAAAAGGTTTGCCATCACTGACTTATACTATTTATTTTGAAGTGCTAGTCTAAATAATGCCGCTGCCACACCCCCATGCCTTATATAGAGGATGATGCCTCTGTATTCCCACCTGAACCAATCTGCTTCTCATATTCAGTTGTGTTTGCGCTACTTGCCACAGGATCGTATCGATGGTTCATTGCTCCCCATCTGTCCAAGCACCCAGGTATCTTTTTTTTGTTTCCATTTTCGCCTGATAGCAAAACGTGTTTATACTCCCAAATGTGTGACCTTACTCTTTGTACTATTGAATTTCATTCCATTCATTCCAATTTCATTCTGTATGGTTTGACACAAGTAAAAGATTAATATCACTTATAAATTGCATCATCTAAAATCGAGAAACCATTCCAGTTTCTCTGGCAGAAGGTCAGCACAAGCAGATGTATAATACTCTGGGGAACATTGCACTCAATCAAGCCAGTGGTTCGTCATAAAGGGACAGCAGGCTTGTTAGAAGAACTCTGGAGACCATAGTCCATTACTCTAAATGTGTGCTTTGTTTTGGCTTTATAAAGGAAAACTCTCTCTACAAAGCTTCATGGGACAAGATCACTGTCTCAGAGACAATAATTCTCTGTTAAGTTATAAGGATATTGGCTTGAAAGATTTCAGAAACCTGAGTGGCTGAAACGTGTGGAGAATTAATTCCTATATGAATTACCCCCACCTTTGTGTGTTTTTGTGTCTTTGTTTAAGAAGCAAGCTGCAGCACAGGCTTAGTCATAGGACAAGCCTCAGATAGTGACTATGAAACAGAGAGGCCTATATAGGCCCATAGCAGAGGTACCTCAAAGGTTTCCTAACCTGCCTGAGGCCTGCTCTGAAGAAAAGCTCTTCAAGGCACTTGCCCTGAAGGAGATTAACTGATGCCAGGCTATGACAGAGAAACCAGCATTATGTCTTCTCTTGTGAACAACTTGAATCAGCAACTCCGCTGAATCAGTTGATTTCTTGATAAACTCGCATCTAAGAAGATACTAGAGGTATCTTATCTGCAGCAGCCTGCTTCTCTAGCCAGTTAAAACTTAGTGCTAGCATGGCTGGGTTTTGTTGTTGTTGTTGCAATTACTCCTGTTAGCAACTCATTATTAGCAGTTTCTAGTCCTTCTGTCAATATGCTAAGATAGAGTAACGCAGCTTCTTTGGAAATAGTTACTAGGAACAATAGCAGTAGTAAGATACAGTAAGTAGTTACTGGCTTCATCCACTGCCATGACTGTGTGGGTTTAGGTGTGTGTGTATAAGCTCAAAGTCTGTTTGATGCTTGAGTTAAAATATACAGGATTACAGCATTAAATTGGTAAATATATATATATCTCAATCACATTTTTTTAAAATAATAATAATCATGATCACTGCTATCATATGATTCATCTGGGTTCTCCCCTGACGCTAGGAAGGCAAAAGAAGTGGGTGGCAGAGGACGCGATGGTTAGATGTTTTCATTGGCATAGTGGGCATGGATCTAGGTGGACTCCAGAGAATGCAGATGACAGAGGAACTTGGCATGCTGTGATCCATGGGATCAGAGAGGGTTAGACTCAATTGTGTGACTGAACAACAACTTTTCTATTTTATGTCTATAGTAAACATTCCAGTCTGGCCAGGTTAACCTTGCTGTGGTAATAGAGTAGACCATACTGCCAGCAACTCAACGTTGAGTGTCAGGTGATGATTAACTAACCTGACAGTCTTGAGGACTAATGGCATAGACTGCCTAAGTCCACAGAGAAGGGTGATGGTCCCCAAGTGGATGAATCCCACTTGAATCCATCTTGATGGAGGGCAGCAACTTCATCAATACTGGCCAGGGGTTGATGAGGACATTACGTTCCAGAAGGGCTCAGGTCCAGAAAGTGACTCACAGAACTGGATCAATGGCATGGGGGTCATGCTGCAATGCGGAAGGCAGATGAAAGGCCACTGAATTATATTCTCAGGACAGTCTTCATGGCTGATCACCATGATGATCACCTATACAGTATTTGGATTCGGATACAGAAGAATAAGAATAAGATATTATTATTATTATTATTATTATTATTATTATTATTATTATTATTATTATTATTATTATTATTATTATTATTATTATTATTATTATTATTATTATTATTATTATTATTATTATTATTATTAGTTCAAATTTATATTGCCACCCACTCGCCGTGGCGACTCAGGACGGCTTACAGACAATACATTACATTACAATACAATATGTTGGGGTGGGCACAGGGGTAGGGGCGGCAAGGTCCTCATCCTGCCCTGGCTTCTTCCCCTGGCAGTTAGTATAGGCACAGGGGTAGGGGCGGCAAGGTCCTCATCCTGCCCTGGCTTCTTCTTCCCCTGGCAGTTGGTATAAGCACAGGGGTAGGGGTGGCAAGGTCCTCATCCTGCCCTGGCTTCTTCTTTCCCTGGCAGTTGGTATAGGCACAGGAGGAGGGGTGGCATTAGATAGCATTTGAAAAGTAAAGTTTTTGCCAATTCTGCTAGAGATGTCTAATATAAATGAGCAGATTGACTAAACAGTTGTTCATTATAGCTTTCGAATGCATTTGGACACGTAACAGTTTGGTTGAGTGGTTGTTTATTGTGATCCACTTAGGAGAGAAACTGGAGAGAAGAAAGTAATATTGTAGTAATAAAAATAAAGGAGTTCTTTTCTCCGCCTCAGACAGTGGTACCAAGGGAAATTTTTTTGACTGCATTTAAGAACCACCCACATCACTGTGCTTTTGTTAACAGTACCTAATGGATATGAGGCAGGCACCTTTTTACTTTTAATATTTTTTTAAATGGTAAAAGCAGTTTTCTACTTTTAAGAGCTGCACCACAGCCAACTCAGTTTTTCATATTCCAGATATCACTATTTTGCAACAATTGTGACAATCTTAAAAGTATGAAAAGTGTCTTAAAAATGTGCAAGTAAAATTGCATAAGATGGACCATGCCAGGTTAAACGAAAAATCAATATGTAGTGCTGGACCATAAGGAAAGCTGAGCAGAGAAGAATAGATGCCTTTGAAATGTGGTGTTGGAGGAGAGTTTTGAGAGTCCCCTGGACAGCAAGGAGAACAAATAGGTCAATCTTAGAAGAAATCAACCCTAACTGCTCCTTCGAATGGCAAATAGTGAAGATGAAGCTAAAGTACTTTGGACATCAAATGAGAAGAGAGGATTTGCTTGAGAAAGCCTTGATGCTGGGAAGGGTGGAAGGCAAAAAAAGAAGGGGGCAGCCCAAAATGAGATGGCTAGATGGTATTGTAGACACAATGGGCACAGAGCTGAGCGAGTTGAGGAGGATAGTGGAGGACAGAAGTGCCTGGTGGACAGTGGTCCATGGGGTCGCAAAGGGTCGGAATCGACTGTGTGACTGAACAACAAAAGTTAACCAAAGGCATTCTCAGGTTGAGTCCTATTATTTGGTAGAGTGAGGTGGCCATTTCAAGCACAGAGGAGAGTTGCTGGTATAAAAGAGCAAATTACAAATAACAAAAAGAGCAAATTGCTATTTGTTTAATTGTACTTTTACTTTCATATTTTAGGACAGGGGATGGTTGGATTTTCTGCATCATGTATAATATTAGCATGGCTGGGTTGGGTTCAATGCACTTTGACCCAGGTGGGGCAATCATACCTTGGTCCCTCTCAGATAGCAAAATGTATGGGGACGATCCTGAACATTATAGTTCCACATTGTAGTTCCACAATGGCTAACCAGATGCCTATTAGAAGCTCATAAGAAAAACTCTAGGGCTGTGATGGCAGACCTTTTACAGACCAAGTGGCCAAACTCAAAATGCTACATGTGCCACAGAGGGGTGGGGTGAACTCTGTGCTAGGGAAAGGAGGAAGCACTCCCATTGGGCTGCTGGACAGAGGGGCAGGGCGAACTCTGTGCTGGGGCAAAGACGTGAAAGCCTGCTTACTCACACTGCAACTTCATTTTCACAACAACCATACAAAATAGGAGGATCTGAAAAAAAACAAGTGAACTGTGAACTATTTTAACCTAGTTATCTTCAGAGTCCAAACTGAACACCATAATCTTACATGCCTCTGTTTCTCATCCATTGAAAACTTTTCTCCATAGGCTCACAATCACTTAGACTCCCTGAAAGGAAAGCTGTTCACAACTGGACTGTTTTCTAAGGCTCTGTTTGTATGTGGTCATTTTCAAGAAACAGTTCAAGGGAATCTGAGGATGGAAAAACCTATAGAATTGCAGAACAACACTAAACATGCATCCTCAAAAGTAAACTTCATTGTGTTCAAAGGCACTTTCCCCAAGTAAAAGTGGGCAATGGATTGCTGTCTTTTTATATTTTTCAATCAATATTTTTCTGCTGTTCTGAAAAGCTCTCAAGTGTGCTACATTCATTACTTCAATGATAAAAATTTAGATTAAATGGAGGTGAAACATATTTTATTCTATGTTGTTGGAGTAGGGAGATGGGAAGACTACTTACTAGTCATGATGTTCCATATTCATGATCTGTATGGTATAATCCGAATAAATGGATTATATTTATAGGCAGAAAAGGGTTCAGAATAGGGTGACACATCTTATTAACAATTACAAAACAAGACTGAACTAAAGCTGACAGAAATGTGTTCTTACTCTTTTAAAAAGTTGTCTTCATTAAAACAATGGATGATGTAATCTTAATATACTATGCCCTATTTAGCCATCATGCTCTGTAGATGATGACAGTCTTATCCTCCATCCATTTGTCCAATTTCTCTCTAATAGTAATAATAATTTCATGTCAGAAATTATTCTGGGTTGAAAGGATGTTTGCAAAAGAAACTCTGTTCAGGGAATGCACAAATGAGGTTCCTTTCATGTTCCCAAGACCTGGGACAGAGACAGGCACTCAATCTGCCATGCAGTACCCGGGTCTTGAACTGCTGTCTTGCCAGCCTTCCAGCTAACAAGGTGAACTACTTAACCACTGAGCCACTGCAGCCCCTCTCTAATACCATCTAAGTTGTCATCTAACACTACATCATGTGGTAGAAAATCTACAATTTTACTATACTGTAAGTTGATCCTTTCATCTTTCTTCAACTTATTCTGATAATCAATCCCAACTGTGAAAGCATCTTACAAACGGCACAGAATTAAATGTTGCTTCTTCATTCTGAAAATAAAACAATGCTTTGTGTGCATTAAAGAGTACACTTTTAATAATTTTGATTTTTTTTTAAAAAAAATAATAAAATAAGTTTCAATAGTTTATAAAATTACTTACAGTACTGCACAGGCATATTGACTAAAAGCCACTGAAGTTTCCTTTTCAGATTTGCTATCTGATATCCTGCTATAGGGATGTAAATCTTCACTGCCTTCATTCTTGTCTGTGAGAATGACAAACTGCAATTTTTTTCTCTTTATACATTTTCTGATAATATAGACAAGATTCGCCACATTTATGAGAGTTATTTTTGTACAAATTGTTTTGTACACCAGTATGATAGCTGTTGCTTCATTGCACAATGTTTCAAAAAGTAGAGAACTGTTGGATGGTTTGTCTGCATCTTTTTGATGAATGAACAAGTCATTCTGTACTTGCAGTATGTGCTTTGCTGCACTAGAGGAGAAGACATACATTTTGCATGGCACAATTTCTATCGAAATAGTGAGGAAGGCCTGCAGGTCAGCAATTCAAGACCCAATTGCTGCATGATGAAATGAGCGCCTGTCTCTGTCCCCCCTCCTGCCAACCTAGCAGTACAAAAGCAAGAATTTGCAAGTAGATAAATAGGTACCACTTTGGTGGGAAGGTAAAAAGCTGCTTGGTCATGCCTGCCACATGTCCACAGAAATGCCTGCAGACACAGACAGCACTGGCTCTTTGACTATAAACAGAGATGAGTCCTGAACTCTAGAGTTGGATACAACTGGTATTTAAGTAAGGGTGACCTTTAGTTTATATCTCATTCTCCCCCTGGAGACAAGAAATCTCTGAGTGGGATCACTGATTTCTTGACAGGGCATCTCACCATGTCACTATAGGCAGCCCTACTTGAGAACAATAATTCTTTAAAAATGACTCACATTTCCACTCTACACTCCCCTCTAGTGAAATGAAAAAATGTTAGAGATAACAAACATCTGTAAAGCAATCAGAAAATCTAGTGAGATACAAGCTACACTTAAAACTTAGTCATAGTGTATCTGATGCCAACTCCAAATAGCAGAGATTTCTGCACTAATGAGGTATCATATCGAGCTGGATGTGTTACTTTAGCCAGCCATCTGAGAGAATTAAAAAATATTGATGCACTATCCAGCAGCATTGATCAGCAGAATGTTTACTAAGGCTACAATGAAATGTGTGGGGGTGGGTGGGGAAGAGACACGTTTCTTCAAAGGAAATCTAAGTGGTACAAAAATGAGCATTACAGTGTGATGTTACTAAGCTGGAGACAACTAGGAAAAGAAAATGGGCAGAAAAGAATGTTAACAAGCAAATGACTTTGACAAACCCCCACAAGTCAATCAAATACACAACATTAAAAGATTTATGTTCAACTTAGAATTCATTATTTAATCTTACTCCTTTTTAATGTCAATCAAAAGGTTTGGCAGTGCTCAACCAAACAAGACCTCTGATATTTTAAAGTTCTGCTAACATTTGGCATGCCAAATATTACTTTGGCATTTTAGAACAGTTGGTGAGAAAGACCAGGAACAGTTCATAGAGGCTTATGGAGAAAATTCTAAAAATATTTAGAAGATGCATAAAATTCCTCTTGCATTAGTAAGGTCAAAGGGAGAAACAGTGTGCATGGGTGCACTGGGGCTGGAGTCAGTAGGGGTGAGACAGGTTTTGCTAAAACAAATGTAATTTTTACATTATCTTTTGATTTTCTAAAAATTTTCTGAAGTTTTAAAACAGTACTTCATTATACAGTACCTGTTATTTCTAAGCAATACTGGTGATGAAACAGTGGGATAAAAATTGAGGACCCTGGAAGTGTGTCCATCATGGCTGATCACCATGAAGATCACCTATATTTGGATTCGGATACGGCAGAAGAAGGAGGAGGAGGATGGAAAGATCAGTGGGAAAGCTTTAGCAAACAATTTCTAGTCAATTAAGCTTTAATAAACATTTTTTTAAAAAACTGTTTTAATTACAGTTATGTTAAAAAGGGGCAGTTTTTAAAAATTAGGCTCAGCTTAAATTAATATTTAGATTTATACCATATTACATCAATAGCTTTACCAGAACAAACCTGAAATATTCAATCCATCTTCTTATGGGCTTCATGGACTACCTTCCAAATCAAAACCAGGGCTTCAGATATGCAACTACACATGTACAGTATTTCTTAATGGAACTTGGAACTTAATGGAACTACTTTTTGCCTATACACTGGCTTCCCCCAGTGAGCCTTACATATGGCATTCCTCTTCCCCAATTTATCCTAAAAACAATGCTGCACAGAACTTGAAGATGAAGGAGAAGAATTAGCCCAGATTTTGCCAGTGAATTTCAGTGCTCTGTTGGAAATTAAGCCTTTGTTTTTCCTAGCGAATTTGAGTTTCATTATTTCTGGACAGTCTGTCTCTACCACCCTATTTCTTTCCTCACTTAGGAAATGCTAAGTAGTAACTTAATTTGGAAGAGAAGCTAATGCAGAAATACAAACTCAAGTACAGTATCTCATTTTTGTTAAAAATAAATAAATTGAATTAAATTACCCTTTAGCAAGTTTCCAGATTAATTCATAGGCTAATTGATTTTAATATGCAAGTTCCTATGACTGCTTGTGATTAGATCTTTCCTCCAATAATGAAGGTGTAACCACATTACATTTTGATTGTAATTTAATGAGCAATAATTTTGTTCCTTTTGCAGTGTAACTGCAACTTCTAAAATGACCTTTGCAGATGAATGGCCTGTGGCCCTTCTCAATGAATGGAGTAAGAGGTTCAAGTATTTGTTCATTATGCTCATGCTTCTGTTATGGATTATGGTGTCACAATAAAGTATATGGGAGTCCATTGTGTTTTATAATAGAGACCAGAGCATTTAGGCAGGTTTTGCTTAAGAGGAGCTGTGGCTTGAAACCAGAAGAAATGTGGATTGAAACCAGAAATCTGTGGATTGAAGCTCCATAAATGTCCTGCTCACCTTCCTGAATGAAAAGTAGGTAGGAAAAGCAGAACCAAATTATTGGCTTAAGGAACAGATATGAAACAAGAGAATGATTCATAGAGTTCTGTGATGCTAAAAATGTGTTTACTGCAAATACTTCAATCAAATGGCTCTACAATCATGCAGACATCAGGTAAGATGGTCAATATAGAAATAAAATAGACTACATAACTGGAAGCAGGAAAGGGAGAAATGATATTCTCTTACCAAAATAAGCCTGGGAGCAGATAGTGGTAGTGATCATGACCCATTAATATCTAACATTAGAGTAAAACTGTAAAAGAACACTAAAAGAATAGCAGTGCCACAATATAAATTTTATAACATTCCTGCTGAATTTAGGAAAGAACAGATCGTTACTAAACTCTACTGACTGGTAACCAGAAGAAATATGGTTTGAAACCAGAGATATTATTAGGAAAGGATGCAAAAGACAATTCATGCAGTCAAAAAGGGAAAAAACATTCACACTAACATAGTAACATTATGGTAACATTCATAGTGTTACAATGAAGTAGGGGGCAATCTTAAAGAAACATTTAAAATTGTAACATTCTTCAAGGGTGCCTGGTGTCTGGCATCAGGGTGTAGCAGTCATTTATCTTTCTCTGGGCAGGTTCAGCCTGGAGTTAGGTGGCCTGGGGCTTCCGCTACCACCCAAATGCCACATTTAATTAGAAAGGGGACTATTTAGTTGCCTTTGAGGTATGGAAAAGTACAGGAATGTTTTTTAAACAACTGTATCTGTTATAGATAATGGTTTCTTTTGGTAGAGTGTGAAAGTTGGAAAACAATTTTCCAGGCTTTATACATAATGGAAATGCTTCCAAGATGTATCAGTGCATTTATGTACATCTTCTATAGATGACAGTGAATATATAGATGACAGTGAATATATCAAGAAGAAAGGACCTACTGATTTGAGGTAAGACGTGCTAATAAATGATGATGAGACAAGCTTTCAGAAAAGCTTACAAAAGTTATAGACTAGTTCTGGGTTAAATTGGAAAAATGATTTGATAGGAAATGGATGTGTAAACTAGGACTTTTAATGGTCAATTGGAGAAAGGTTTCCATATTAAACTTGTGCCCTGAGTGTTTCTTGCTGTTATAAATATGATTGTAATGCCAAAAACTGATGGCTTTATCACTCGGCCAACTTTCACATTATCAGAGATGACTTTTTTGTTGTTTTTGTTTTCTTTTATTTATTTTGAAGGCAAGAATGAAGCCAAGAGGAAGCAAACCAGACCGGGGACGGGGGCCTTCAACAGCATGCTTTAAACATTCCGGAAAAGTGAAAATAAAAATGAAGATTATGTGAGGAAAAGTGAAGAAACACGTCAAGAAACAGAGATGCCACAAAGAGTGGGTTATGGGAACCATCTTGAGTTAGATCTGAGCTTGCACACAAAGTTTGTGTGAATGAAAATGCTTTGTATGAGATGTTTCTTTGTGTTGATTGTAGTGCCTTGTGTTGTAAGAGTTTTATTCATCTAATTCCCCTAATTGATACTCTTTTATTGGCAGCAGCCTGGTACCTCTCCTCTGACTTTTCCTACTGCAGACATATCAGTGCTAGGCTATCAGAGAATAAACAAAACAAAAAGACAAAAAACACGTTGTGGCACTTTAAAGACTACCTGCTGTATTTTAATGTTAGCTTTCGTAGATCCAAGTCCACTTCATCAAACCTGATCCACGAAAGCTAACATTAAAATACAGCACTTAAGGCTTTAAAGTGCCACCACTTTTTTTTTGTCTCTTTGTTTTGTTTGACTCTCTGGTATTCTTGAAACACAGGCTAACGCGGCTACCTACCATTTCAAAAATACCAACACTGTTCGGCTGTTTCACTTGTCAGCACTTCGAATCAGGCACGCCTTGTTAGCTTTAAGGCCCGCAAGTAGGCAGTTCGAGACCCGGGTACTGCGTGATGGACTGAGCACCGGTTTCTGTCCCAGCTCATGAGGGCGTGAAAGGAGACTCATGTGGGCGTCCCTTGAGCAGAGTTTCTCCAGCAATAAAATCCTTTAAACCCAGAATAATTTTGACGTGAAATTATTAAGCAAAGGACAAAGGTCACCCTTGTTTGAAAGCCAGTCGTATCCGACTCATTTCATTTCATTTCTTCGATTTATATACCGCCCTACTCGGTAAAACCGACTCAGGGCAGTACACAGAATCAATACATATAACATTCCATAACAACAACAGCAGTATGATCAAACATAATACTCTAGGGTACTGCTCATCTCTGTTTCATAACCGAAGGGGCAGCGCTGTCCGCTTCTGCAGACGTTTTCGTGGCCATGTGGCAGGCATGGGGATCAATGAACACTGGATCCCATGTTGGCTGGCTTATCAGATGATCTAGCCACCCTTTGCTCTTACCCTTACTCCTGGTTTTTTTTAGCAATTTTTAGTAATTTTATAACTCGGAAATGTTTAATTCCTTTTTAGCCTAACTTTTAATATTGTATTGATTCATATTTTTAACTGCTAATAGGGTATTGGATATTGATTTGTGGTTTTCAACTATGTATTTTTAAATTTGTTGTGTAAGCCGCCCAGAGTTGGGTTTTACCCGATTGGGGCGGGATAACAAGTTGAAATAAATAAATAAATAAATAGACACTGGAGCGCACAGAGCGCTGCTTTCCTTCCCCCCGAAGTGGCCCCTATTTATCTACTTGCAATGTCTTGCTTTCGAACTGCTAGGCTATCAGGCTCGTTTTCCTCGCGAGACATTTGGGTGAAGCGGTGGATCTACCAATTGTACGAAACGACCGCCCAAAAGCGACGCTCCCTTATCTGGGGTCCTGTCCTGCCCTTCCCAGGCCCACCAACAGTTCGTGGCCAGCGGAAGGCACTCTACACATGCTCAGGGGTAAGCCAGGCTTTCCTTGATTACAGCGAGGTGCACGCCCGGAAAGTGGCTGCAGGGGGGCTCCACAATTCGAATTAAATGTGTGTGTGTGTGTTGACCGAAATCTCCAGCAGCCTAAAACCTGCCCCAAGCGCTAGGCAGGGATCGGGCGTGGAAGAGAGGAATGCACGGCTCCAGGGGGCGCCCAAGCGCACGGAAGCCAAAGGGGACGCCGGCCCGCTTCCCCCTGGCCTGCCCTTCTCCTGTCCAGGCAGGCGTCCGCCCACGGGAGGCGTCGCAGCTTCGGTTTAGCGTCGCTCTCCTGCTTCCGCCAGTCCCGCCCCGTGTTTGAGAACGGCCATCCCCGGGAAGGCAGCGGCGGCGCAACTATGGATCGCCTCCTTAGTCGGGATCCCGTGGATATTGAGGTACCCACTGGCCGCGGGGAAACGGGGCCATGGAGAGAAACAGAAGCGTCAAACCAACAGCGTGGCTGAGGCTGGAGGCCAGGAAGAGGAAACTTTAGAGGGGGGGGGGGTTGCCCAAATTCTTTGGGCCATGGGCCAGTCGCTTTAGCTTGTGGGCTGGATCCAGCCCCTGACACCAATTTATCTGGCCGGCGAAGCCCTCGTCGCTCCTGGAAGCGGAAGTCGCTTCCAGGAGCGATGAGGACTTTGTGGGCCGGATGAATTGGCATTGGGGGGGGGGGAACAGATCCAGCCCCTAGACTGTAGTTTGGGCGCCCCTGCTTTAGACCCAAGAGTCTCTGCATGTGGCAGGCAGCGTTTGGAGCAGAAGGTCCCGCCTGCGCCGCTTTGGCAAGGTTGCCTAACTGTTCCGAAAACATGTGACTGTGTCACTGAAACTAGAGCAGGGGTTCTCAACCTTTTCAAGCCGAGGGCCAGATCACGCTCCCTCGGACAGCTTCGGAGGGCCAGACGAACATTTTGCCCTGCCTGCCACACATGGCACTTCTGATCAATCAATCTACAGTCAACGGCCAGCACAGTAAAATGGAGGGAAACTTTTAAAATTTAAATGCTTAAAATGTAGTTAAAATATATTATTTAAAAACATCCACCTGGATCATAAAGGAGGTTTTCCCAGGGTGAGGCTCATTCATTGGCACTTCTGGGTGTGGCAGAGATGGAGGGAAAAAAATGGCATTGTGGGCCACATTTGGCCACCGGGTGGCTGCAGGTTGAGAACCCCTGGACTAGAGAATAGGTCACCTTGTGAACTTGGGAATGGGTACAGCAGGCTCCCGCACCTCCTTTGCTCAAATATGTAGCTTTCCCTCAGATACTAAGTCCTGGGCCCTTACCCATACAATAGTAATTATTTCGTGTCCAAAATTACTTTGGGTTGAAAGGATTTTTGCTGGAGAAACTCCGCTCAGGGAATGCCTTTCATGTCCCCAGATCTTTTCCCACTGAAGTGATCCCTATTTATCGACTTGAATTTTTTTGCTTTCAAACTGCTAGGTTGGCAGGAGCTGGGACAGAGACGGGTGCTCAGTTCATCATGCTGTACTCAGGTCTCAAACTGCCGACTTGCTAGCCTTCCAGCTAACAAGTTGAGCTCCTTAACCACTGAGTCACTGCAGCCCCTGCCATACAATTAAATATACGATTAAAAATATAGAAACACTTCTGGTTGGTCCAGTGCCCTCTGAGACTATTTTAACACCAAGTGGAAATTTCCTTTGTCCAGCTAGCCGTCTTGTCCTTTGAACCCCAACCAATGAAATGCACTTGCTCAACCAAATCTGTGGCTCAGTTCTTGAGTGTCCTCTGTTCATCTAAATACAGTATGAATCATTATTTTGGTTATCTGGTGAGGACAAAAAATCAGCTGGGATGTCTCCTCACCTGTGGCAAATATCTTCACTGGGAGGCAGATTCACACAGAGATATATATGGGAAAGCCCCTGGGGAACCTTCTTCTTCTTCAAGTGCTGTATCCAATTCTGAATATTAACTCTCATCATGGCTGTGGTGGCTCAGTGGTTAAGAAGCTCACCTTGTTAGCTGGAAGGCTGGCAAGTTGGCAGTTCAAGACCTGAGTACTGCATGACGGATTGAGTGTCCATTTATGTCCCAGCTCTTGGGGACATGAAAGGAGCCTCATTTGGGCATTCCCTGAGTAGAGTTTCTTCTGCAAAAATCCTTTCAACCCACAATAATTTCTGACACAAAATTATTATTACTATCATGGTACTGTAGAGGTCTTCAATTTGCTTTCCATATCACAATCCAGTTCTGCTAGTCATTTTCTGGTCCTGAGCCCTTTTGGCACACTTAAGTCCTCATTGGCGTCAGGCCAGTATTGATGAAGCTGCTGGGATTTAATCCACTTGGGGACTATCACCCTTCCTTGTGGCCTTTGCCACCCAAGGCCATTAGTCCTCAGGTTGGTTAGGTTAATTAACCACTGCCTGATGATTGGCATCGAGTTGCTGGCAGTATGATCTACTGTATTACTGTAACAGGATAACTTGGCCAGACTATTACTATCAGGGAACTTTGCTTGGTTGTAAATCTGCATGTTTTGTTGAGGGGGTTTACTCCTCAGCCTAAATGGATAGTTTGCTATCTTGTAATAGCATTTCAGGATCTGAACCCTGTGCCATGACTTCCTCTGCTTTACCCAAGTTTAAGCCTAGTTTTGGAGAAAGATAGTGGTAAATAGCCTTCTATGCTGAAAGCATCATATCAAAAATACACTTACTGGTAACCCATTGTGTTCCTGCTCCTCTTTAAAGTTATTTTGCATTGAAAGAATGAGGGCTTCAACTCAGCTGAAGTTGGCACTCCTGGCCATTTGTTGGGAATAGCATAGAACGGGTTAATTTTGCACATAAAGAAGTGTGTTGTCTTTTTAAAAGAAAGCTTTCCTTTGGCTTTCAAGCCACTTTCCATATATTGGTGCATACCAGCATTTCCCCAAAGGTCCTTGGGACATGTGACAACATCTGGAGGACAAATGTGCCCACCTGTGGTCTAGCCCTGGTCTGATTGCCAGGAGTTGTGCAACTTGTGGCCCTCCAGATATTGATGGTCTGCAGCTCCTATCATCTTTTACTCATGATTTTGTTGACTAGACTTGACTAGAATAGAAAGCCATAAGTTGCTGTCTCCTGATGTAGAGCTTGCAGATAAGAAGCAGCCAGATGGTAAAGGTAAAGGTTTCCCCTGCTCGAAAGCCAGTCGTATTCGACTCTAGGGTTCAGTGCTCATCTCTGTTTCAAAGCCGAAGACCCAGCGCTGTCTGCTTCTGCAGACGTTTCCATGGTCATGTGGCAGGCATGACTAGACACTGGAGTGCATGGAACACTGTTTACCTTTCCACCAAAGTGGTCCCTATTTATCTACTTGCAATTTCTTTCTTTCAGACTGCTAGGTTGGCAGGAGCTGGGACAAAGATGGGAGCTACATGGATGTATATCTGTGGTTTTCCTGATGTTATCAGATTCCCAGTTCCATAAATTCCACATGTCATAGCCGGTCAACATGGACAATGGATGTTGTAATACCACAGCATCTAAAGCATGATAGGTTTCTCAATGTCAGGTGTCTTAATTTTTCTAGGAACAGCATGCCATTCCTTAGCAAAGGCTTATTGTTTTGAAGACAACTCACAGACCTGCTGGAGGGAATATATGCACTGATGTTTCATGAGATGATTGTCATATGAAAGGTTCATGTCAGGATACCTTGGAACAGTAAATTAATCATTTATATTAATGTTCCTCCCCTCCCCCCACAATCAACACAACATCTTTAGAGATGACAATCACATGAGCCCTTTCCCATCTGGTTTTCAGTTCCTGTGCAGTGATTGGTGTGTTATGAAAATTAAACTATTTCACAACAGACTTTCTCCTCTGTTTTCTTACATAGTGACAAAGGTCTGTTTTACGCAACAGATATGCTTGCTGCAGTTACACTCACACTAGTAAATGCAGAAGGGAGACACTTGTTTTAACCTTCTTCTTATTGTCTATGAAGCAAGATGATGGCAAAATAAGCAACATTTATTTTTCTACATATTCCTGCATCCTCCAGGTGTATATGCATTCTTAAAAATCTGGGAATGTGTATTTGGGAGCCATGATCAGCAATGATCCTGTGGTCCCTAAGGAATGTCTGCTGCATGTTTAGGGACAAAATGTGATCCTCCAAACTTTACACGTTGAACACATTAAACAGTGATATGACTGCAATCATTGTGGTTCATATATAAAATATGGATGAAGAATATGTCACCCTCTAGATCAGCAATTCTCAAAATGAGGCACATGTCCCAAAGGGGACTTCAATTCCCAGAAGCCTAAATCAGTACATTGGTTGGTCAGTGATTTGGGAAATTGACATAGGCTTCTGGGAATTGAAGTCAAAAAACCCAAGGTTGAGAAACACTGGTCCAGATATTGTTGGGATACCTATATCCACCTCAATCGTCCATCTCTATTGACACTGTTGGACAGGACTGGTGGGAAGCCAGTGCTATCTGGAGGGTCTAAGTCAGTGTTTCCTGACTTTTGGATTTCAATTTCTAGAAGCCTAAGTCAATTCCGCAAAGTACTGATCAGCTAATGCACTGACTTAGGCTGCTGGGAATTGAAGTGCTCCATGTTGGGAACCACTGGTTAAGTTAACCCATCCATGATATCAAATATGAAATATCTTCATGATATCAAGAACAGGAATACCTTCATTCTTCATGTTGGATTGTCTACAATCATGTCATGGAGTTAACACTTGCTTTTGCATCTTTTAAGAGTGCTCCAGGAAAGCTGACACTGTCCCTTAAACTTTTCTGTGCATCACCTTGCCCACCTATACACATGTTACCAGTATTGCTTTGTGTGGTTTATTAAGGGCTGGGTGACATTGGAGTCTTCAGTTGGGTCCTGAGAGTTGACTTCATCTTATTGAAGTTGGTTCATCTCAATTTCATGTCATGTGGTCTTTCTGCCAGTATGTGCATCCTAATGGGATTTAAAGCTGTATGGTATACCACTTCAGGGGAATGCATGGGACTGAAAATCACTGCATTTGCAGCTCAATCCTCCAGGAATTTGGGGTGGAGGTGGGGGGGGGGAGGAATAACTTAAGAATTGTCACTCTGGGTCTCTGTTTGTGTTCCTCCTCATATAGTCTCTATTTTCTTGGGGATATTTTACATTTTCTCTCTCTTTTTGTACCTGGCATAACGCAACAGCTTTTGACAGGTGTGAAAAAAAAGTCAAGCTCCCAGTTTTTAGTTCCATAAGCAGAGTTGTGGCTATGCTACCTAAAATTGTCAATTGGATGCTCTGTTTGTGTCCCTTCTCACATGAAAAAATATGTAGCTGCCATTCCCTTGTGAAGATTTTACACAATTTTACATAATTCCTAACAACTCAGTTCATGCATCAATTAATCCAGTGCTCTCTATGTGGGGCTACCTTTGAGGATATTACAGAAAGTAGTGATCATGCACTAGATGGAAAATATTTTTTTTGTTCAGTTGCACAGTCGATTCTGACACTTTGTGACCCCATGGACCATTGTCCTCCAGGTGCCCCTGTCCTCCACCATCCTCCTCAAACCCCCCCCCCCGCTCTGTGCCCATTGCATCTACAATACCATCTAGCCATCTCATTGTTGGCCGCCCCTTCTTCTTTTGCCCTCCACCTTTCACAGCATCAAGGCTTTCTCAAGTGAATCCTCTCTTCTCATTTGATGTCCAAAGTACTTTAGCTTCATCTTTACTATTTGACCTTCTAAGGAGCAGTCAGGTTTGATTTCTTCTAAGATTGACCTATTTGTTCTCCTCGCTGTCCAGGGGACTCTCAAAACTCTCCTCCAAAACCACACTTCAGAGGCATCTATTCTTCTGTGCTCAGCTCTCCTTATGGTCCAGCTCTCACAACCATGGAAAATATATAAATCAAAATAATAAATAAATCCTCCTTTTCTGGGTAACACAATAGCATTACCCTTTAAAATGATTTAAATAATTATGAGTTTGAATTGCAGGGTAACTGCAGTCCAGAACACATTATCTTTGGTAGCAAAAACTTGCCAGACCACAGAGGCAATGTATCCTAGCACAAATGATTGCACATTTAGAAACAATTCAAAATAAATTGTGACTAGAATCGAATAAAAATAAACAACCCCTGCTAAGCTGTTTAAAATAAACCACTTGCTGGCTGAAATAATTCATGCTTAGCTGTACATTGTGTGTTAACGATCTTTAAATCAATTTAAAACATGGGGAACCAGACTCATATACAGGTTTATATTGACCTCTAGATGAGTCCCGAATCAGCTTTATCAAAAGGCATGGTAGGTTTTCCCTTCTTTAATGTCTAGTGAACAGTCTTCTAGGACAGCTTCAGTGCTAGACAGTGGGCAGCTGTAAATAAGTATACAGTAATACCTCATATAACATTAGTATCGAATAACACTAAAATCGCATAACATTAAGGAATCTGGGGGGAAGAATTGCATCAGATAACATTAAGATCCTATGGGATGCTTCAGATAACAACCGCTAAAGCCTGTGTGGTTACAATGTATCTCTATGGATCCCATAGAGGATCAGATAACACTAAAAATCATATAACACGAAGAATTGTGGAACCAGGTTTTAGTGTTATATGAGGTTTTACTGTACATCCAAATTAATTAGAACATGGAGATGAGCGATGACTATTTTTTATACCCACTGGAGATCATCGCTGTCTTAATTTAGTTCATTAGGCTCACAGCTAGTAATATGATTAGAGTGCTGTGATCTTTTCATCTTAGCAATCTTCTACTATTTTCTCCATTTTGACATACAGCTTTCACAGTATCACTTAAAACACATGTTCACATCGCACACATACTATGCACATTAATCACAGCTTTTTAAACCTTGATTTTATGTGTATGATTGTTATGTCTGATGATCACAGCGATGCAGAGAGTTCACCTTTTCTCCTTTCCAGTCACTTTTAAAAACCAATTAAAACTGTGAAAGTTGCTAATTCCTTTTTAATATAGCAAGATTTTCTTTCAGTTACAAACAAAGTTGAGGTTTTAAAAGCAAATTTAATATTGAATGGCTTTTGAGTATGCTTTAAATAGATGTTTGGTTGGGGGTTATAGATTGTTACATGAAGCAGTAAGCAACATTGTGATTCTAATTAGGTAGAAGGAAGCTCCATCAATTTGGATGGTATTTGTAATTGCAATCTCAGTGAACTCAAGAGTTTGGAAATGTTACTCATTAGACGACTACTCAAAATGGTCAGAGGATTCTGGGATCTGTACTTCAAAAAAAAAATGAAATTTGCAAGTAGTGGAGAAGGCAATGTAGTTAATTAATTTAGATTTTACTTTTGAACACAAACATTTTGTGTTCATTTGTGTTGGTAAAGATCCACATATCTTTCTGTCATTCAGTGCCCTTGAAACCTTGAACTGGAGATAATGCATCTTGCATAACTCAGTTGTTTTCATTGGCTTGTAAAAGGTGCTTCACTCTTAACTTGTGTTGTTCTTTGAGGCTGTTTCATAATGGATTCTTCATTTTTCAGGCCTTTAATTTGCCAGGTTCTAAAATGAAAACTGAGTACTGTGCATAGTCTTGACGGTAGTTTTTGTTGTTGTTTAGTCAAACAGTCGATTCCGACCCTTTGCGACCCTATGGACCATTGGTAGTTTATGAAAAGATAAATAAAACAAGTTAAGAAACAAAAGAAAAAACAAAATCGCTAATACTATTTGAAAACCCTTTTTGTAAAAGACTGTTCGCAGTTAGCAAAATCCAGAGAAAGACTGACTGTGTGTTTTAAGTCCCATTGATTTTAGGATTTAGCAATGCTTAACTTGTCTCTCATTAAACCTGCTGCCTGATCCTAGAAACATGCAATTAGCCATTATGGTCTCTGCCCTTTCTAGACCCTTTCTGTATGGGGTAAGATGTGCAGCCTCTATTTTGTCCGATTGATCTGTGAGAAATTGAGGGGCTTCTGCCTTCCATTATATTTAGCCAATGAATGAAGGCATAGTAAAGATACACACAGGGTTTGAATGAATGAAGGCATAGTAAAGATACACACAGGGTTTGAATAAAGAATCTGTCAGTTCACTTCTAAGGTTTTTTTTAAATGGTCCTCACTGATATGAAAAGTGATTTGTTAGAAATCCAGGTTTTAAAAGTACTTAGTAGTACTGTGTATTACCACAAATGTGATTGTCTCCAGTATGTTTATGAGCATTTTAAACATTATATTAAAAAAAATATCCAGATAATGTAAAATGATCTACCAACTCTGGAGTTCTGTGTTATCATAAGTATGCTACAAGAGATGGTGCTTGGAGTGAGAAAATGCAGTGCCTGAAAAGTAATCCAGTGTTGTCATAACCAATATGCTGAAGAGGAGCAGAGGTAATGAATGACAAACCTGCAGAGTATGTTATATATTTTCTATGCATATTGTGATGTTTTTAGAACTGTTGTATTGTGTGTGTAAAGCTGATTCTAGCATCATTCCATTTGCTAAGGGATAGAAAAAGCCAGGGAAAGAATCGGAGACTTCAGTGATCTGTTAAATATCATCCAGATACCAGGACTACCTAAAGCTAATGTTCCTCCATAAACTTTAGTTCTCAGACTGGTGACTTGCATCACAAAATCTTTGTCAGCAAGTGAGAAACTCCTGGGTTAGGCAGTTGATTCTGAACTTCCAACTAATCTCTGAACCAGATTAATATGGTCAACCTTATGTCTTTGGGTGTATGACTCTCTTTTTAATGCATTTTATATTACTGAGATTCTTTAGCTACTCTTTGTAAGGGAACAAATAAATTGAAATACCATAAATAAAGCTGTCTGGTTTGACAGATAATAAACAAAAGACATATAGAACCATAAGCAGTGCTATGTTTACCTTAAAGTTATGGTTGGTTATTTTTGGTCTTTTTCTTTCTTTTTAAATGGATATAAAATGTTAAGAAAACCACAATCTTATAAAATGGTAAGAAAACTATATTTTATCTTGGAAGTATCTCTCTGATGCATATTCTTCCTCACAGATTTCTCCCTTCCCATTGGTCTACACGTTTTCTGAGCTTTTGCCCTGTCAACATGAATGGACAGTTGTGAATGGTTTAAATTAAACTATCTTTGGTTGGACTTTGACATGCTAGCCGCAAATAATAGCTCCATTGAGCACACTTCTTTAATCTGCTTTTAAAAAATCACCAATTTGTTACAAAGTTTAAAAGCAACAAAATGCATCTTGCAGCAACTTGACTTCTGTCTGGTGCAATTTGGTATGCATATACCAGTAGTTTTGTCTATGATTTAATTCATTGTATCTGTTGCTGTATCTTGTATTTTAAACCTTTATTTATGTCTCTGTCACTAGTCTGAACCAGATATATAGATAATATGTCATTCCCAAGGTGATTTGGAAAAAGATCCTCCAGATTGCTCCAACGTTTTGGCCATCTTTCTCCTGTCATAGATAGTTTGCTGTCCTCCATGATGACATATTTTCATTAAGTCCTTGATCCAGGATGACCCTGTGGGAGACTTCTCATTCATTGTATAGCAGCCTGCCCTGACTAACAGCTCAGGGCTTGCTTGTATAGCAAGCGTTTAAAAAAGGTGAGCTAACAAAAGACCAAATCCTTGATGGAAACCTATTACTCTTCTAGTACTGCCTTTATTTCCATCCTGACACTCTCAGATGTGTTTGACTGTCTTTGCCATCATTACGACAGCCAATATTGAATGAATAAAATGGGAGGGTGTTTCCAATAAGATAATAGTTTCATATAGTCTTTTGATAATGAAAATGTTTCAAAGCAGTCAAAGTCATTGACTTATGATGTGGGAAATGGGATGGTTTGATTAACATCCCCCCCTTGATCACATGACATAGAAGCATATGTGAATCAGCCTGGATTTCTACCCTCCATCCATAGTTTTTCCTCTCTCACTGGGGCTTCTACTTTAATTTGATAACGGGTCCATTCATATTGATTTGGGTGGTGTAATTGTTTGATGACAAGTGGAAGGGTTTGTATCCATTGTATTTCAGTCCATTCTAGCCACCTAGAGTGTAAGTGGTTTAGGGTTTGATTTCACTTTTCCTTCCTGTTCCATGCCATTCCTTTCCTTTCCTCCCCCCTCCTTTTTAAATTCTGCTAATATAATTTTGGAATGGTTGAGTGAGGAAAGGGATGAAAAGAGGAGAGAAAGTTTTAAGACAGCTTTACTCTAGCTATGCCTGCTCCAAATCTGAATAGGCAGGATGGAACCATATGAATCATTGAGTCCAGCCAAGGAGAAACAGTGGGAAATCAAACTCCCAACCACTAGTTCTGCAGCCAAAGACCTAACCAACTGAACAATCCAGCAGCCCCTGTGTGTGAAATGTGAAGTGAAAATGTCTTCCTTTCTCTCTGCCAATCTTTGTCTCCCTTGGATCAGCCAGCTGACCTAGTATTAGACCAAGACTTTCAAAGAAAGGAAGGAAGGAAGGAAGATAGATGAGACTGGGAAGGGAAGAGGAAAATGAACAGATGGGCACCAGCTGTGGGGTGAAGAGGATTCTAATGTCAATAAACTGCAAACAAGGCTAATTTCCTCCTCTGCCTCTGATGTGATCAGCTAAAGTGAGCTTATCCTAGAGAAACTGACTTGCCCGATGCAGTTTCCCAGTGGATTTATTTGCATTTTTCTTCTTGTGTAGTCACACTCTCAGTTGTTGTCTTTATTTCATGACTGCTGAGCTTCTTAATGGAAGGGCAAATGACACAGTTGGTGCCTTGGTGGCACAGTGGTTAAACTGCTGTACTACAGCCAAACAGTTGTGAGCTCGATCTTGACTCAGACTTCCATCCTTCCAAGATCAGTAAAATGAGTACCCAGCATGTTAGGGAAAAAATGCAAATTACTGTATGAACTGCTCAGAGACTGCACTAATTCCTTGTTTGAGGAGTTCCTCTAGATGCTTAGTTCCTTCTCAGTTGTGTGACTTCTTAGCTCTTAATACAGGGTTTGGTTTTTTGCATGAAGAAACTTCTTTCAAACAACATGCCACTGTGTGAGATATAAGAGCTCTGTATCAAGACCATGCCACTTTTTGCAAGATTAAGGTAGCGGTCCTTTCTGTTGTTCCTGTCAGCCAACCATGCTGTGCTCCAAAATGCTCGATTCTGTGCTCCCTGCTTTTCAGATTCATACTTATCACTCCCATCAGTCATTATTCCATGGCTGTTGAGCACAATTGGCCATTCTTTAACAGGTTTGGATGTTCCTCTTGTCTCCACTCAGGAAATATGTACAGTACTGTATTTGCTTTATGTGAGCCTTCACTGATCGTCCTGACTGTGTAATGAGATTGGAAAGCCCAGATATATGATGATTATGTCTGCGATGTGGTGCAGGGGTCGCGAAGGTGTATGCCTCTGGTGTGCTTCGTCTCATTTTGGAGAGTTTGGGGAGAGACAAGGGAGAATATCTGTCTGTCCAGCAGCCTGAAGCAGGTCCATAGGGACCCAGGAGCCACACCAAGGGGGCATGGACTTAACCGTGGGGTGCAGGGTGCTGAGGGTAGACAGAGTTATGTGGTAAAGGCAAGGTGCTTGAGACCCGTTTCACCCCGTTAGCACTGTTACAAAATATATCAAGAAATAGAAGTTAAAATGAGGGTACTTGACGTATAGTTTTTGGGACTGCAGTGGCTCAAATGGCTAAAACACTAACTGGCAGGTCAGGAGTTCGATACCCGAATACTGCAGAACAGAATGAGCTCTGGTCCTTGTCCCAGCTCCTGCCAACCTAGCAGTTTGAAAGCAAGAAATTGCAAGTAGATAAATAGGGACCACTTCAGTGGGAAGGTAAACAGCGTACCACACACTCCAGTGTCTAGTCATGCCTGCCACATGACCATGGAAATGTCTGCAGAAGCAGACAGTGCTTGCTCTTTGGCTATGAAACAAAGATGAGCACTGAACCCTTGAGTTGCTTTTCCTCCTTCTGTGCACCCATGAACCGGGTAGCTTATGTGATTAGAAAATGGCTTTCGAGCAAGGGTGACCTTTGACATATATTTTTAAAATGAGTGTTTCTGCTCAGAGTTAAGGAGTAATTTAATTTAATGTAATGTAATTTAATTTAATTTAATGTACACTCCCCTCCATTTTAGGTTCTAAGGCTCCATAGGGATCCATGGAGTCTTGAGTTGTGAGAAGCCCTTAGTATCATAAAATTGGTGCTGGATTGTGACTGCCATAATTGGGGCCAATTTTCCTATACTGGAGGCTTTCCCTCATGCTCCAAGCCTCGGAAAGGCTTCTACAGGTCAAAAGGCATTGTAAGAACCTTCAGCTATATTCTAGATATTTTATATGTAAGGATATAATTTGTCAAACACAAGTTTGAACCAAAAACCAAATCAGAGGACCACAAGTTGCTTGGTGAATCTTAGGCCTTTATAGGCCTTTCCTGCCATAGCAATGCCCTTTTTGGATGAAACGTTCTGGATAAATTGAAAGTTTGTAAATATAATATAGTGAAAGTAAGCTGTATGCTTTAATAATTGATCCTAATGTAGATATTGGCCACCTGTGAATTTTCAAAATAATATTTGTTTAAAGTTTTAGGCCAGAAGCCCAGATCTGACCCTAAAAAGGATCTGTGCACCAATTGCAATTCAGAGAAGGCATTTATCTGTCGCTTTGGGCTACTTATTTCACTTTGTAGGAAGAATAGTGGTTATCTGAGAATGATTGCAAAGCTGGCCCAGGGTGATTTGCTGCTTGAAGCAGAATTGCAAATGGTAAAATTGTGGAACGCAGTATCTACAGGCAGCCAGATTATTTTGGTATAAGGGTTAGAAATTCCATAAGCACATCTGTGTATCCAAGGAATCAAAAATAAAATAATATTGAACTAAATAGCTAACACATCAAATATATTTATGGCTCCCTGTTGTATGCATATAGAAGACCTTTGTCATGATATGGAAGTTGGCTGACATTCATTAGTAATTTGCAACTAGTAAGTCACCACTAGAGTAGCCCCATTGAATCAATGGGGACTTGATGAACCAAAACCTATAGAAGTTTGATTAATTAAGTGGGCCTACTCTAGCTGTTCTTTCATGTCTAGATCAGACTTTAAACTGCCAAACAAAGCCACCTTTGGGTGAATTTGTTAAGCAGTTCCTTTCGCCTGACCTAGTGTGAGAAAGATTAGGTGGTACAACAAGGGTGCTGTTGTGATTCAGAAATATCACAAACTTTGAGAAGGCTCTTTAGTGCCCAACTCTTCAACTACAGTAAAACCTCGCATAAAGAGCGTCTCGCTTAGAGAGTAACTCGCTTATAGAGCCGAATTTTCTCTGAATGGTCGCTTCGCTTAACAAATAAAAAACATAAAACAAACCAAAAACTCGCTTAACAAATAAATTGGGGTTTGCAATCTCTCCCCCCCCCCCCAAAGTCACAATTGGTCACTTACAATGGTGTTTCACTTAAAGGGCAAACCCACTTAAAGAGCAATCCTGTGGAACACATTATGCTCTTTAAGCAAGGTACCTCTGTATTTCTAGATGCTGCCAGACACCAGAGATCATCACTGGATGTTACATAGGAAACGGTTAGAAACTGGTGGAAAAAAGTCTTGTGTGACTATATGACCGAAGTCACCTGGAAAAGTACAAGTTAATTACCCTAGAACAGTGGTGGCAAACCTATGGCATGTGTGCCAGAATGGGCACACACAACCCTCTCTGTGGGTACGCTTGCTGTTGCCCTAGCGGTGTGAGATGACCATTCACCCCACACCCCTCCTATACTTACAATTGTGTGTGTGTGTGCATGCGTGCGTGTGAGTGCCCAAGGAGGTGGTGGTGCACGGGCAAGCACTGCACATGTGCCCATGTGATGTCGCTGGCATACCTCAAGTGGTGCATGTACCCACATGACTTCACTGCCATGCCTTGAGCACCCAGTGCACACGTGTTGCCTGCCCACACGCTACCTCTACCTCCTTGGACACTCAGTCTGTAAAAGGTTTGCCATTACTGCCCTAGAATGTTCTGAGTGAGAATTTAAGGATGATAAGAAGTAACTAGAATTGGATAACAGCCCAATTCTGTTATCCATTGATGTTCTCAATTTGCTCATTAGTTGTGTTACCCATTGCTGTTATCAATTTGCTCATGTTATCAATTTGCTGAGCTATCATTGTACTAGTACAATTTAGGTAAAGGTAAACGTTTTCCATGCTCGAAAGCCAGTCGTATCCGACTCTAGGGTTCAGTGCTCATCTCTGTTTCAAAGCCGAAGAGCCAGCGCTGTCTGCTTCTGCAGACGTTTCCGTGGTCATGTTGCAGGCATGACTAGACACCAGAGCGCATAGAACCCTCTTACCTTCCCACTGAAGGTGGGAATTTAGCTCTATGAAAAGTTGGTTGTACTAGTTATGCATGAGCAGGTGAGCTTAATTGCTGTGTCATAAACAGAAATATAAAGGCCAGGCATTTTGTCACCAAAGAACCTAGTTTTGAGAGGTGCTGAACAATTGCTTATTCTAGGGTTCTCCTACCAACATTCTTCAGGGGTTCCCAGTGAGTAGAATGAATCTGAGTTTTCTCTTTACTGTTTTACTCCTTATGTTTTCTGTCAAGAGATTGAAAAATTGATGCATCTTGGGCTCTGATGCTTGCATTTCAGTCAGTTCTAGGAGCTTGGTAGCTGAAGAGAAGGGGACAATACCTTGGATAACTTGGAGTCGTTATTCAGCGAGGAGTCCACACATTGGTAGATGTCTCCACAACAACATTCTGCATATGCAAATGGACCTGAGGGATCAAGTTCATTTGCATGTGGGATATTTTGTTTAGCCATTTGGATATCATGTCACCAGCTTGCTAGGCAGACCATGATGTGTGCAGTCCACTTACACCTTGTCCAAGGGATCGTCAGAGGATGCTTTGGTGCAATTTGGTGCATTGACAAGAGATAGGCAACACTGCCTAGTTAGACCACTCAAACCCCTGCACCCTCACAAGGCTCTCACCTAGAAGGAGATCGCCGCAGACATGAAGAGGCTAAGCGTCAAGCATGAAAGCTTTGTCAAACTGAACTATGCCCTCTACCATTACACATTCAGTGTAATGTGTGTGGTCGCATGTTTCATGTCAGGGTCGGCTTTTGTTGAGTCACCAGAGACACATCCATCAGCTGAAAAGATGACTTCCAGGAAAAATGCATGCTCAGATATGAGTAGCAGCCGATGATGAGTTGGATCAGACCAGGGTATTGGGAGGTTGCTAGGACAAGAAGATTTCCATCCCCCAAGCCATCACAGCATTGTCTCTCCTGGATCACCCACGCCAGGAATAACAAGATAGTGTGACTAACTGGTTACCCTCAGTCTTCTGGTACCTTGCCACTTTGTTTTATTGCATCTTTTGTACATTTTCATATTTGGTGTATTAGTTGTTTTTAAATCCAAAAGTGCCCCCATTCAGCCTTGACAATTTACTCCCAACGTCTGTCTCCTGAGATGATCCCAGACTACCTAATAGCAGACCTGTTTTTCCACATGGATGTGACCATAGATCTTTCTTCTTGGCAGTATGACCCATGAAGGAATCAGACCCAGTTTAGTTGACGGCCTTCCTTGCACCAGAGCTGTACACCGTTGATGTACAGGCGTGGTTATGCTTGCTACTGCTGAGGGGAACCTATTTTCAAGTCTTTTATTTTTTCCATGTGAAATATTGGCATGCAAAAACCCTTTCTGGAAAGCGTAATGTTTGAATAGGCTTACAGTCAAATGTATTTTATCACCATCGTGATAATTCAAATAGCCTCTGTTTGTTGAACACCCTAAGGGTGGTGTTTAATGTTGATGAGGCCTCCTTCTTGGGACCTGGCCATCCTATCTTGCCAGTAGAATATTTCAGTATCTTTTCTCAAAGCCATGCTGGCGAAAATGAGCGGCTTTGTTTGTTTAACCCTTCAGAAGTAATAGAGTTCAAAACAAAAGATCCCTCCCTGATTTCACAGTTGCCTAGCAACCTCCCTCCCCTTTATTAGCATACAGTTTAATATCTCTTTATTACAGGCCTAAGCTATGCTCCCGCTCAGTCTGCTGCAGAATTTGGCAAGTGTTTGATGTGGCAAAAAAAAAAGGAAAAAAAAAGGGGGAAAAAAGAAAAGAAAAAAAAGTGTGGTTGGAAATAAGTATTTGGCTTTAAAATGTGTCCTCACATGCTGAGTAGTAAAGGATAGCCCCCTGCTTAGTTTTCGTTTGTAGAGTTTTTGCCTGAAACCTGATAGTGAACTCCCTTAAGGTTTGCCTGCCAACTGAAGTAATTCACAGTCAAACCAGTGCTGCCCCCGCCATGTCCTCCAATGATTAGGAAAGTAAACTACTCTCTGAGGAAAAGCTTGGAAACTCTTTCTTGTCACTCAGGTAGTTTGCAGTGTGTGAAACTACCTTTTCCACAAAATGAGTTGTGACTATAATAGGAGTGCCTTGAATTTATTCGTTTTTTTTAAACCTCCATGTGGTTGTGGATCTTAACATTAAAGTTGAAAAATGCTGCTGGAGGCAGGCTTTGGACCTGCTGGGTTTAGAGAGCGAGGAAGAGGCAGAAGGATGAAGGAGGTTGCCCAGGGCAAGGTTGCTATCCCTTTGTGAGAGAAGGCATACAAAACACTTGGAAGGTGCCTCAGGTCCTGTCTGTCCTGACCCTTGGTGGGTTATAGATCAGAGTACAGCTCAGGAAACTCTGGGCTGGGCAAGGCAGCCTGGTGAAACTTATCAATTTGGAATAAAGATAAATGGATCCTAGGAATTCTGCTGGCCGGTGATGGTAGTTATTGGCTACAGAAATGCACTCTGAATTTTTTTTTTTAAAAAAGTTCAGATTAAATTCTAATTTGTGTGAGGCAATATGAATTAAAGGTCTTTTTTTTTGCAATGTAAAATTGTAAGCTGAGCACACTGGAGTACACAGAACGAGCTTCCTCGAAGATTGTGATATTTCTGATTCACAATTGGTCAATGGCAACCTTGTGTTGCCAGTTATTTATTTATTTATTTATTTATTTATTTATTTAGCTTTATATCACCGCCCACTCGCCGTGGCGACTCAGGGCAGTTTACAATCAGGAAAAAAAACCCACAAAGACAAAACAACAATAACACACACACAACGCAGACATCTAAAATCCATTCCTCCTTCTGGCCAGAGGACGTTAGTCTTTTCCTTCCCTGGGCAGATAAGGCCCAGGATGAAGAAGTGGGAGCTTCCATCTAAAAACCTTAAAACTTTTAAAAATTAAAAATTAAAATCTGAAAAAGATTAAAAACAGATTAAAAACACACCAGGTGCTACAACTACTAATTTAAAAGTAGAAAAAGAGAGGGGCTCAGATCAACCAATGTGCTGGGGTCATTATACCTTCCATACCCCATATCTGTCCTGCCAGCCATGTTTTTAGAGTCTTCCTAAAGGGTAGCAACTCTGTCTGGAGATGTAGCTCCGTTGGCAGGAGGTTCCATAGGGCCAGAGCAGACACAGAGAAGGCCCTCCTTCTAGTGCCAGAGAAATGTGCCTCCCTGGCCGATAGAACAACTAGGGAGCCTCTCTGGTCCGCTCTGGTGGGACGGGCAGATGTTCTTGTGGTGAGGCGGTATCCTGGCCCACTACCATGTAGGACTTTAAAGGTAATAACACTAGGTCTGGCGAAAGGAACTGCAGATTGAACTCACCAAAAGGCGCGTTCATTTTGGCAGTTTCACGTCTGGCCTAGACACAGAGGAGGAGGAAGAACAAGAACAAAAAGAAGAACAAGAACAAAAAGAAGAACAAGAACAACAACAAGAAGAACAAACTCACTAAAAATTCATACAAGCATCAATACACAATTAATTACTACACACACACTTTTACATAAAGTATTTATTCTAAGTTAGTTTTGGTGAACCTATGGCATCTGTGCCAGAGGGGGCACTCAGAGCCCTCTCTCTGGACATGCGTGCCATTGACCCAGCACAGTTTGCTTCCTCCCTTCCCCCAGCACAGAATTCACCCTGTTCGTCTGTGGTGCAGACGACGGCATGTTGAGTTTGGGCACTTGGTCTCTAAAAGGTTTGCCATCACCATTCTAGTCAGTGGCTATACGAACTGTTTTCTTAAGCAACCCAAGCACCTATTAGGCATTTCTTTGTGTCAGAATGTTTCTCAGAATTGAGAAAAACAAAAGGGTTCTATTTGTCACTGGGGAGCATACATATCAAAAGGGACACAGATTAGGCTGTTTAGAGGTTTGAAAGGTAAAGGTTTCCCTTACTCGAAAGCCAGTCTTATCTGACTCTAGGGTTCAATGCTCATATCTGTTTCAAAACCAAAGAGCCTATGCTGTCTGCTTAAGTAGGGACAACAGCACATCCCTCTGAATGTGTAGGATGAGTTGCTAGAGAACTGTAAAATTTTGTCAGTGGTAGGGTGCTCTTAATATTTTGAATTCTTTTAAGGATACCCTATATCTAATAGTGTGAACTTTGTGAACTTTTATGAAATTAACCTCAGCTAAATTGCCTTTTGATCAATAAAGTAAAAATGAGTATTCCTTTGTGTAAACTTCTTGCATGTCCAGATCAAACCCTGGACTGCCAAAAGGAAGCTATCTTTTTTGACTTTGTCTTTTGCCAAACTTAAGTTCTCATCAGTGCATGTTTCTTGCAGTAATCAACAGACCAGTAAATGAGCTGGATTCTGTATCTCTCCACAATCACAGCACATCTTGTTGCCTGCCAGCAGTCCCCACTTGAGCATTGTTGGTCTTGCATTTAGGGACATCGACCCTCAGCCTATTCACGGTCCTCCAAGTGACATAAGGGGAGGTTGAGTTCCTCAGCTATATCCTCCTTTAAGCTTGTTCCTTGTCCAATGAGCTCTTTCTTCCATTTTCTAATTTGGTTTTGCTCTTGCATATCCTCAAGAATGCTGTAATTATAACTGAGGCTCATTTATTTTGTATTAGAAAGGGAACCATTGCTGTACTTTCCTTTTTAGCTCTTAATAAGTTGGCTTGGTTCAGCAACTACGTATTGCATATTATTTCTGGTTTCCTTCCAGGGCAAACATCATTACTGGTATTATTATTAATTAATTAATTGGAAACTCTAATTTAGGTAACATAATCATATACCTCGGCACAGTTTTATAGCCTTTCTGACCCAGTGCTGCCTTTTCAAAACTCACAAGAACAGTTTGGCAGCATGAATGAAGAAACAGATTTATTGGTAGTCTAGGATGTGATGCTTCACCTTTGCTCTATTCATGTGAATGCTGAGGGGGAAATTGAGAAAATGGGCCTGTTTTCCCCCTCAAGACAGAAGGCATATTTCACTTATATTTTTACTTGTTATTATAGTTTCCTGTTCTCTTGCTTTTTGCCTTTTTCCTGCTCAACTTTTCCCTCTAAACAAAACTTACACAGCAAAAATAGCATTGATGCCCCTTTCCCAAGGTCAGGGCGATCCAGTGAAGTAACAACTTGAACTGTTCTAGTTGCATTAAAACTATTTTTGAAAAGCCACTTTATTAATATTTATTTCCCCTTGCACAATTGTGCCTGAGGAGCAATTTTTTTAGACTTGCATTTATTTAAAATATCCTATTGATGACCCAGTAGACTTCAATTTTTGCTAGTAAAACTGTTATGGAAACCTCATCATCAAGTAACTAATTTTTTTTTCTGTCTTATGCATACCTAGTTCTTATTTGTATTCATAAGGTTTATATCCTGTAAACAATGAATAGTGAAAAAACAAAGGAAATTAGTTTTTTATTCCTTAGAGACAGACTCTATGTTTCATTGCTGATTTGTGGTCTCTATGACTTTTTTGAGCCAAGTTTATTCTGAGCTGTCATAAAACTTGATGCTAAAGCATTTAAAGTTCATAATTCTAGGTACTATTGATTGGTATGTAGTTTCACCCATACTTCTGGTGGTATTATATGACATAGAAGGGGTTATGCCTTTTACATTTTGATATTTAGTGGGTAAGTGAGAGCCCCCCAAATTCTCATCAGGTACCTAAATAGAAACTCTTTAAGGTTTATGACATCTTCTAGGGGAATATTAGTAGATTTGACACCTTCTACAATATGGCTACACTAAAACAAAGTCCTTCCTCTTTTTCTCATCCTCATCCATTTTTGTGGTATGACTTACAAATGATAGCCAGAATCCTATTGATTTGTCATGTTGGCTTAAATGCAGGTGCAGCAATGAATTCCCACTAGATAACAAGTTGATGCTTGTATCTCTCATCATGTGTGCTGGTGTGTAACAAGGGATCAAAGCAGCAAATCGTTAATTAGTGAAAATTGGGTTGTACAGTTTATGACATTGCATTTACACTGGCATATTCAAACAAGAGGATTCTGGTCAATACAGTTAATGCAATAGATTTCAAATATTTATAAAAATATAACTTGAACTGTGCAAACTATTCTACTACTATGCTTAAGTTGCTGGAAGTTCTTTGAAGTTGAATGAGAAATTAGAAATATTAATCCATCATGTGTTCTCTGCATATCTGTGTTCTTTTTACTGGGTATACACCTTTCCATGAAACCAGAACTACTTACCTACTCGTGTCTTCAATTCTTATCCTGGGATACCTTGACTACTAAGTGTGTGTGGAACTTCCCTATGAAGATCGGGAAGATGGAATGATTCAGAAGCAAAAACAAGCTGTTATTTGCAAATCAAGTAAAGATCCTGTTTAAAATGTTGAAAGCATACCGAGAAGCACACTTATTGTTTCCCAGTTGATGACATAGATGCCCAGCTGAGCCTGGAGCCACTAGACTCACCAGAGGTGGTGTTGACAGAGGAAGATCTACAGTAGGCATTTACCTCAGATCTCTCAGAGAGAGGATTAAGTCTTGGCCAACCCAAAAGGGTGTCAGTTGTTTGGGATCAGTTTTGAAAACTAAACCCCAGCCTTTGACTCACACCTCAGTGAAAGGGACTTTGGTTTGCTAAGAAGCGAAATCAGTGAGAGGCTAGTGGAATTAACTAAGTCCCATGCAGGCTGTAAGGATGGAGAGAATCAGATCCCTAATCAAGCTTTGTTTCCAATTTCCTCATAAAGGCCAATTTGAGTAGTAGTTAGATCCTGCAGTGCATCAGGCACTCATTGGGACATTCCTGGCCATTACCATCCTGGGGAGAGAGGTTGTGGTAGTCACAGTCAGACTTACAGTGCTGCCCCCCAGTTCTGTAGATTAGAGGTGAAACCATATCATGGCATAGTTTAGCAGAAAAAGATGAAAGGGAAGGTGTGTGTGTTGTAGTGTGTAAAAACTGTGATAATTTCTTATAGTTTAGGAATTTCAGTTTGTTGGATAAGGTCAAAGGATGGGCATTGCAAATAGGTAGGCAGATGTATTATTTTTGGAGTCGAGGCAAAAAAGGGGAATACAGTAATATGGTAACGCAAGTACCGTATAGCGTGAAAACCGCATAACATGACAAGATTTTTGGAAAAATCTTGTATCGAATAACGCGATTTTAACGTTATTCGGAACAACCGTATGTGTGTGTGTGGGGGAGTTGGATTGGGTAGAACATCTACCCAATCCAACCCCCCCAGCGCCTGCCCCCACGATGTTTGGAAAGGGTACGGCGATCCTTACCGTTTTGAAACTTCGGGCGAGCAGCACGCGTCGGTGGGGGTTAGCGCAGGATATGGGGGGGACCTCCGTGTCCTGAGCTAACCCCCACCGACGCGCGCGCGCCTGCAAGCCACCCAAGGTTCCGAAAAGATAAGGATCTTTACCCTTTCGGAACTTCGGGAGAGGAGAACATCGTCTCCCCGGCTTGGGAAAGAGGCAGCTTGGCCGAAATTCCCTCCCCCTGCACGGGGGTGAGGATTTCGACCAAGCCGCCTCTTTTCCAGGCATGCTATAGCAAAGCGGATCGCACGTCAAGGCAATTGCCTTGACGTGGGATCCCTGTTTCGCTCGCCTAAACAAGGGTCAGCTTTTTAAAAAGCCCCTGTGTCCCCCCGGGGAGGGGGGAATTCGGAAATGCCAATCCTTGCCCAGGTGCGCGAAACGGGGATCCCACGTTAAGGTAAGGGATCAAAGTGGGGGGTGGCACCCCCGCTTTGATACCTTGCCTTGACGTGCAATGCCCGTTGCTATACCCGTTTGGTAGAAGAGGCTCCCGCTGGCGCGCCTTTTCGCGTGCGTGCGAGCGTCTCTTCTCAGGTTTTTTTAAGCGTTGTTGGATCAATGTATCGAACAACGTTAAAAACCGGACAACGTCATGACTTGTGGAACCATGTCATAACGTTGTCCGGGGTTCTAGTGTATTTAGGTTTTCTTTTCTATTGCATTTTTGGCCCACAATGATGGGAAACATGTTGCCAAAAGAAACAGGACTTGTAATTATCCAGACTTGATTATTGTAATGCGCTCTACATGGGGTTGCCCTTGGTGACCATCTGGAGGCTTCAGCTGGTCCAGAATGCAGCTGCTCGGGTGGTGATAGGATGCGGACGTTATGCTTGTCCCTCACCACTGCTCAGAGAGCTACACTGGCTTCCAGTTTGCCTCCGGGTGCAATTCAAGGTGCTGGTTATTTCCTTTGAAGCCCTAGACCAGTGGTCTGCAAATAGTGGCTCTCCAGGTGTTTTGGACTTCAATTCCCAGAAGCCCAAGTCAGCACTACTGTTGATCGAGGCTTCTGGGAATTGAAGTCCAAAACACCTGGAGAGCCACTATTTGCAGACCAAGGCCCTAGACGGTAGTGGACCAGGATACTTAAGAGACTGCATCACCCCAAGGACATCTGTCCATCCCACCAGAGTGGACTGGAGAGGCTCTTTGGTTGTGCCATTGGCCAGAGAGGCGCACCTCTCTGGCATTAGAAAGAGGGCCTTCTCTGTGTCTGCCCCAGCCCTATGGAACCTCCTACCAGTTGAGTTACGTATGCAGACAGAGTTGCTGTCCTTTAGGAAAGGAGTGAAAACTTGGCTGGCGGGATGGGTTTGGGGGACGGGTGGTATAACGACCCCAGCCCATTGGCTAATTTGAGCCCCTTGTCCTTAATTTCTTAGTTGTAATTTAGTATAAACTTTTAAACTTTTAGTTTTTAATTTGTTTTTAGCTAGTTTTAAACGCTTGATTAATAATTTTTAAATGTGTTTTATCCGTCATTGATGCTTTTATTGTTGTGAAATCGCCCTGAGTCACTTCGGTGAGAAGGGCGATGAATAAATTTGACTAATAAATAAATAAATAAATAATAATGTGCTGTTTGTAATTCCCTAGAGATAATGGTGATGCTTTATTCCTTTAGCAAGACAGGGAACTGAAAATCTTGTGCCTGTAGTTATTTGCAAACTCAGTGACATTCCTCTGTGGTTGTATATGCTTAAGAACAAGCAGTGGTGTCTTTTGCTGGCATAGCTATGATGATTCATGCTGATGGGCAAGCCTGACAGATTGATATGGTATACCAGAATCAGACCACAATTTGACCTTTTTCTGTCAAACCAGGTGTTTTGGCTGGTTTTCTGGTGTGTCAGTTGATAAGGCTTAGCACATTAGTCTTAAAATTACCTTCTAGAAAGCTGCTGTGGTTGGTGAAATAAAAATAACATCACTAAATCTGTGGCTGATTAAACTTAAAGCTGCAGTAACTTCAATACTGATTTTTTTTCTGTAGTTCAAACCTGTTTGCCATTAACTTTTCACTAACTGATCCATGACCATCTAAGTGTGTTTTTGGTTTGTATAAACATTCATAACCTTTCCCAAGACAGGACCTTTAATCTTACAGCAGTTTGGATATTAAAGAGGTTGAGTTTCTAAGATGTAGCCCAAAGTAAAGCAGTGCATATTGACTTCATTGATTCTAATTCTCTTGAAATACTGTGTACTAAAAGAAAAAAGTGAAACAAGAAACTGAGATGTATGGGGAAATTAATTGCCACTTGGTACTGGATTGCTTCAAGTAGTTTCTGTGTTATGGGAGTTGGGGGAGGGTAGTCTGAGAAAGTTAATGGTTGATTCAGCCATAACATAGAAGAAAAAACAAGATGTTCTTTGGAAATCAAGTAAATATCCTGTTTAAAATGTTGAAAGTTAAATGGTAAGAAAAATGTGTCTCTGATTTGTAGTTACTGCTAGAGCTGGCCTTACCACCAGGACCAGTGATGCAGCTATCTTGGGCAACATGTTTTGAATACCATTAAAAAGTAGCAGATTTTAAGTAACTGAGTGTACTGTTATAGTTTTATTGTCATACAGTATATTGAGATATGCTTTTAGGATTTCTGCTTCCTGTGCCAATATTATAGTCTGCCTTTGAACACTGTGAACCTAGAGAGAAGGAGGAATATTTACTAGTCCAATGCATGCTATGAAATATTTTGGACCAGTCTTGCTCACTTTATATTTATAGAGTATTCACACTTGTATGACAGCCTTTTTTTCCATGGTTCACCCTTGCGTCTGATCAATTAACTTTCTAGGTACTGCTGGAGTTCTAGTAGAAGAAGCAAAATAGATGGCCTTTCCCCAAATCATTGTCTTCAATCACTCTAGTAAAATAATTTCACAGGATAAAGATTAGGCAATTAAGAACAAGAATTAGTCAAAGAGAAATCTTACCTAAAGTGAGATTTCTAAAAATTAGCTTTGATAAAGGACATGGTAGTATGACTGATACACATCTAATTGTGAGAGTAAATAAAATAGAATGGCAAAACAAGACAAAAAATACGTCTGATGAAATGGACTTGGTCCATGAAAGCTCACAGTTAAATAGACGAGTTAGTCTGAGGTGTCACAACCTTTTTTTGGTCTTTTTTTGCTGTTCTATTTTATTTACTCTCAGATATGCTTGCGCAGACTAACATGGCTACCACTTCAAACATCTAATTCTGTCACTTTTTTGGTTGCTAGTTTAGAAAGCAAGGATTGACTGGTTACTTTGGATTAAATCCATCATTACTCTCCTGTGGTGAAAATCCCCTGTAACAAAAATGTGATAGATTATGCCATTGCAACAAGAAGTTATTTGAGAAGTTGTGCAGGTACAGTAGTTGTATTGGATGCTATCCTTAACCCTGAAAATGTGTAACTGTTAGCACCATAAGTCTCTTATTCCTGCTGACATCACTGGTACAGGACTGTAAATTCAAGTGATTCCTCAGCTAAAATTTATTAGGGGAATATTGGGATCTAGAATTTATCCTTGATGTGCTAGCTATTGACAAAGTTATGTTTTGTATTAGGAAAAACATTCAGATATGCATATGGAGACCTCTGCAGCCTGAAGTGATAAAATTTCTGCTGAAATATGCTGTTTGGCTTGCATAGGAAAAAGAATCAGTTTTAAACATTCAGTAATTCAGGATTCTTGATGCTGTATTTTCCTACAGCATTGATTTTAACCCTTTTACTTCTCCCTTTGATCTGACAAATACCTTCCTTTTCTCTTTGAATGTTTGGGACCCCATATTTTCTGCCATGAAGTACAGTGGTTTAGGGAGCTTGGAAATGTTATAATTCCTGCTGTTGTCTCATCTGTTCGTTTGTAACCCACCTTTAAAATGAATAGTTTCCTGTGAGCTGGATTAGGATTCTGAAATGTGAGCAACTTGTCTTTATCAATTGAATATATTATTAAGATGCATGGAAATTTTTAATTAAATTAAAATAAATATTCTGTGGATAATGCATTTGTAATGGTATTTATTATCATTTAGTAATCTACTGGGAATATGTGTTGAAACTGTTTTCTTTACACTAAATTGCATTTGCAATGCTTGGTGTGGAGTTCATCAATAGATCAGGCCACTATTGCTCATGCTTTCTACTCCAAAATTTGTTTAATTAATCCTATTTGGTCCTCTCCCCTCAATTTTTAATATGTTCCAAAAATCAGATCTACTTTATGAAACCAATTATTTATAATGAATTATTGTACCCTGCCAGATTTCATCAGTTCCATGTCAAACCAAAGAATTCGCTAGGCTTAGATCTTAAGATAATATTTTCTCCACATTTATTGAACTATTTACAGGATGTTTTTGCTTTGTAGCTCCCACATGCTTGTAGGAAGGGGAGGAAGGGCAGAGAAGCTGATTCTAGAAAGCATTGATTCTATTGGCTTTTGTACCAGATGCTTTATAAAACAGGGTGTGCTGACCCCCCCTTCACATTCTCTGAAACCAGATGCTTGCTTACTTATTTCTGTTTTGTTTCAGGTGAATTTAGAGTGTGGTTGGGTTTTATATCTTCAAGGTCTTAGAATGAGGAAGGTTGAAGATATATCTGATTAGATTAGCCCCAAGAGCAGTCCATGTCTCTAGTTTAAGAGAGCTGTTGGCAAACTTGGAGAGATCTTTCATTGGAATACATAGTACTAGGCTTGGTGGACAAATAATGTTACTTATTATGAGGCTGCTTGAAGGTAAATGTATAAGTAACATAACTCCTGTGTATGTTGCCCTTTCCGGTAAGCATTCCTTGTAAGGAAAATCTTACTTTGTATTTTTTTTTATTTGTTCAGATTTATATTGCCACCCACTCGCCTAGGCAACTCAGGGCAGCTTACAGTCAAAACAGCAACAGTACAGTAAAAAAATAAAATACAACCTTGGTATGGTTACACTTGTGGATTACTTTCCAATTAAAGAAGAAAGCTAGTTGCAGTCCATCTGTCTTGAACAAACTACTTGAACTGAAGCAGTGTAGCATCAATGATACAAAAAGCAGTGTAGTGTATCACATTATCACAGGATCATAGAATAATGGGGTTGGAAGGAGTCTAAAAAACCATCAAATCCAACCTTCTGCTTAATGTGCAAATCCCAACTAAAACCAACCAAAAACTCGTTAACAACTAAATTGGGGTTCTCAGTCCCTCCCCCCCACCAGAAGTCACAATTGGTCACTTGCAATGGTGTTTTGCTTAAAGAGCAAACTTGCTTAAAGAGCAATCATGTGGAACGCATAATGCTCTTTAAGTGAGGTACCACTGTACTGTATATCTGAAAGAGGGTTGTCAAATTATCTCCTGAGCACTCAGTATTGAAGTGCCCAACAACTCCCAAGATAATTGGTTTGATTATAATACTATTTATATTCAGCTTGTGATCTACAACAATTCCAAGATCTTTCTCTCTTCGTCCAGTTTCTTGGCATCCTTTTTAGAGTGCACGGCCCAGAACTAGACATGGTATTTAACATGAAACCTAACCAGTGCCAAATAAAAGGGGACTAGTACTTTACAGGATTTGGAGATTATCCTTCTGTTTATGTAGCCTAAAATAGCATATGCCTTTTTTTTTGTACATCACACCATTGGCTCATATTCACCTTGTGATCTACAACAGTTCCAGGATCTTACTGATCCAGGTCTCCTCCATCTGTGTTAGCCATAGGTTAGCACCATAACAGAAGAAGCATGACTGTTCCAACACCATAACAGAAGAAGCATGACTTGTTGCTATGCAAGACCTCCTGGATTTTCCCTTGTGCACGTCACACACTGTACCATGCATCTCAAACTTATCATGGATGTGTGCAGTTGTTGGGCATATTGGAGGTTCTGTTCAATAGTGTGATTCGATTTTTTTTTACTACCTACTCTTTGGGTGTGGTATGGTGGCCGTGGCCAGGGGAAAAGTCTTGCATTGCACCCAAATTAGGACTACTTTATTTCAAAACTTGGATGGGCAGGGCCAGGCAGAATTTCTGCTACTGGTTCTGGCGAACTGGTGCAAACCTGCTGAATCCCACCACTGGCTTTGTTGCATATTCATGCCTCTGTTGTCATTGTACTTCCACAACGTTCTTGAATTTCAAATACCACTTCAAAATGGTCTTGCGGTCCTTGAATGATAACCATGCTTCCACCTTTTTCTTTGACTATCCTGCCTGTTGCATGGTGACACTAGTATTCATTCTTTTGAGCAAATGTCATACTACACATTGCTGTCATAATTAAATTGAACTTCAAAAAACCAAGATATAGGTAACATAACTCAAAATGTGAATACTTTTTGCACCCTCTGTATATATTTCCAAGGTGCAATACCAGAGCTGGCCACTAGAGACCATTCTGCAATGTAATATTGTGAAAGAATGGATTGTGTTTCTAGGGGAGTCATTTCCTTAGAGGACCTGAAAGACTGATGGAGGCATTTGCAGCATTCCCCATTTTTATAACTAAGGCGTGTGTGCTGTAATACAGGACTCACTGCTTTCCACAGATTCAAGTACAGTAATACCTTGGATAACGCTAAGACTTGGTTCCACAAGTCTTGGTGTTATCCGATTTTTAGTGTTATCTGATGCATGTTAAAATCCTATGGGATGGATCGGATAACGTTAAAGCTCCATAGAGATACATTGTAACTGCACAGGCTCTAGCGGTTGTTATCTGATCCATCCCATAGGACCTTAACGTTATTCAATTCAATTCTCCTCCCCAGATTGCTTAACGTTATGCGATTTTAGCATTATCCGAAGTAAATCGAGGTATTACTGTATCTGCAGAAGCTCTTTAAATGTAAACTCCACAGACACAGGGGGTGACCTGCATAGCAGTTGGTCTTTAAGATCTCACAAAGTTTGTCTTCCTCTTTTGTTTTTACTTTTGTTTCTTGTCTGATATGACTGCAGAGACAAACATAGCTACCATTTGAGAAACCGGAGTTTTCCCTGGGATTGATGTAATGTCAGGCTCACTGGTCAGTAGTCTGCATGTTCCTCCTTTTTGTCCTGTTTGAGGATGAAGACAATATGAACTCTCCTCCAGTCATCTAGCACTTCACAAATGCTCCATGACTTTAAAAAAATAGGCAGTGTTCTGTGAATTCTCTAGCCAGTTCCTCCAATACTCATGAACTGATGCAGTTCATCAGGCCCTGGAGATTTGAACTCATCCAAAATTATAAAATATTCCTTGACTATTTGTTTAGCAACCCCAATCTGCAATACTGTTCCCTCCCTTTGTACTTCACATTTACCCTGAGGGTTGTACACTACCTTTTGGGGAAAATACAGCTAAAGTAGGAATTGAGCACTTTAGCCTTTTCTTTCTCATCTGTTATCATTTCCCCATCAGTGCTGAGGAACTGGGCTATTTTCTGTCTTTTGTTGCACATCTATGTGAAAAATGCTTTCTTGTTGCTTTTAGCATCTCTTGCTAACCTCACCTCATTTCTCAGCCTTTGCCTTCATAATACTATCCCTGCAATTTTTTCTATCTGTACGTACTCTTCCATTGAGACCCGACCTTTCTTCCATTTTCTATATGGGACTTTTTCAATTTTCAGTTTTTTTCCTGAACTTTTTTTGTGAGATGTTTGTAAAGCCACATTGTGATGTGTTTTTGTGTGTATGTGCTGTTTCCACCTTTTTTCCTTTTTGGAATTGTTTGTACTTATTAGAATTACCTTCTTAAGAAACTTTGTTTTATTTTCCTATTCAGATCTCCAGTCTTGGGACTACAGTAATACCTCGGATAATGTTTACATCGGATAACGCTAAAATCACATAACGTTAAGTAATCTGGGGAGGAGAATTGGATCAAATAATGTTAAGGTCCTATGGGATGGATTGGATGACAGCCGCTAAAGCCTGTGCACTTACAATGTATCTCTATGGAGCTTTAACGTTATCCGATCCAGCCCATAGGATTTTAACATGCATCGGATAACACTAAAAATCGGATAACACCAAGACTTGTGGAACCGAGTCTTAGCGTTATCTGAGGTATTACTGTATTTGTCATTGTTTACAGTTTATTAAAATCTGCCTTCTTAAAATTCAGCATACACTTTTAGCTACACTCTACTTTTGTTTCTTTTGAAACCAAGAGCTCAAGTAGAAAATGGTGAGTGTTCTCCAGAATTAACTCTTGCTGTCACTTTTTCCACTAAGTCATCTCTATTGGTTATAATCAAGTCACAGATAACTAATTCCCTAATGTCCTCCTCTGCTTTCTGTAGGAGAAAAAGCTACTCAATCCAGGAATTTCTTCAAAGGGTCATACTTGTCTCTCAATACATATGAAGATAATTGAAATCTCCTATTACTACCAAATAATATATCTTTGAAATTTTTGCAACTTTTTTCCAAAGTTTGTCTGTATCTTCTCCTTGATTGGGCAGATGGTAGATGACTCCATTTGCCACATTTCTTTTATTTTTCACCCCAGTTATATTACTGCAGATACTCTCCATTGGAGAATGAAGACCATTCTCTATTTCTATGCAGGAATATAAATTTTTGATATGTACAGTGGTACCTCGCTTAAAGAGGATAATGAGTTCCACGGGATTGCTCTTTAAGCGAGTTTGCTCTTTAAGCAAAACACCATTGTAAGTGACCACTTGTGACTTCTGGTATTGCGAACCTTGGTTTAGTTGTTACATGAGTTTTTGGTTGGTTTTAGTTGTTAAGCGAGGCGACCATTCAGATAAAATTCTGATCTTCAAGTGAGTTACTCTCTAAGCGAGGTGCTCTTTATGTGACGTTTTACTGTACTGCAATTCTACCTTCCTTTCTATTCATTTTTGTATGATTTATGTCCTTCACTTGCAGTTTTCCACTCAATGGAAAGCATCCCATCAATTTTCAGTTAACCCTACCAAGTCATATTTGCCCTACTAAACTAAAATTTCCAGTTGTTCTTGTTTATTTCCCATACTTTTTGCATTTGTATATAGACATTGGAGATTGTATAATTTGTGTCCTGCTTTCCTTTTTATATTTTTATGAAGACTGTTATTGGGCCCTGTTAGACCTACAGTACTTGCTTTGTTTTTCTTCTTGTTCATAAGCCTTCTTTACCTCCAAGCCTGCATCTTCCTCCCTATTCCAATTTAGTTTAAAGCCTTCCTGATGAAGTTCTTCATTCTGTGACATTTGAGCCAGAGCTGGACAAAGCTGAACAGTTGATTTCCTTCTTTGGCTGGGATAAGCTGAATAAACCACAGAAGCAATCTCGTGTGCAGTGTCTCTGAAAGAATTGAGGTGATACTGCCCCTGCTAATTGCATGATAGAGAAGCTCAGAGTGAGTGGCTTTATCCTTTCACTTTTTACAGGAAGTGGGAGGTCAGTTCCCTGTACAAAGGTAGAGAAGATCACATCCCTTTTCTTTCAGAATCTGGGTATCAATAGTTATCTCAGTCTTTTCACTTTGCTAGAAAGGTTTGCAAGATGTCTCTATTGTCACATGGGAGACCTGAATAAATATTTAAAGAGATTGGCTAGCATCCACTTGAATAGCTCTGCCTACACTGCAGGGATGATTTCATTGCCAGCATCAATTTGCTGTTAATTAGAGTTCTCTTTTCCACAAGTTATGCTCTTTCCCCCCAAGTTGTACATACTATGCATGTGATTAATGTGCAGTGAGACAAAGGGGTATGGACCCCAAATCAAACAAAGAAAGTTTAACTAATAGCAGTCTGTAAGTTACATTATTCTCATTGGTCAATGAGTTCACCACACTTCTCTGCTTACCTCTGTCCCAATTTTTACCACCCCTTCTTCTTTGGATTAAAACTTCTTTTTTTGATTAAAACTACAACAGAGCTGTAGGGTTTATAGGTCTATTATGCAGACAATTTGAAGTGTTCGTTACCTGTGTAACCATGGCTAAATCTTGGCTAAATGGAGCCCTTTGTATTTTGTGCCAATGCAAAATATTCATAAGCTTGGATTTTAAGATTGATGTTGAAGCGATTGTTACCTGATCAGAAGATTAATTTCAAACTCAAATAAAACAGATGTCTAGGGGATATCCTTCGATACTTATTTCTCACTGTGGATCAAAACTCTTAAGATGCTTAGCTTAATTGTTCTAATCTGCTCATTACTTTTGGAGGAAAAAGAAATAATATAGTGAAATGGTTCCCACTTGGGAAACAGATGTATTTTCTAATATACTAAATGCTGCATGCTGTGAAAGATAAAGTGGAAAGTGGTTTATAGAAAATGGCAAGTAGATGAATTTAACCCACCCCAGCATGCTCACCTAATCAATTAGGTTGTGATCAGCTGGTTGCTTCTCCTATGGGCAGATATTTACAGTAACCTAAATTTGGGTGCATATGTTTCTGTTTCGGGAAGGGAATGTAAAAAATATCTCTAACTAGTGCAAGGAGATAGAATAATTCTTATTTTTCTCCATTTGCTGAATTAGTGACTACTTGCATCTCACTAGAAATATTCTGTTTTGTAAGTGCCTTTAATGAATTTTAAATTATATCTTTGAAGTGGCTTTCTCCAATGATGTCTTTTTCAAATAAATTAGACTCTTATCTTCCATCATCACCAAGCATCATTGCTTTGGACAGTGTAAGTTGCAATGCAATATAAGGGACCAGGTTGTAGGAGGCAGATTTAAAGTCTAAGAAATACAGTCATACCTCGCATAATGAATTTAATTCGTTCTGTGAGGCTGCTCGCTATGCGAGTTTTTTGCTATGTGAAACAAACTTGCATAGCAAAAATTCCTATGGGGAAACTCGCATAACGAGTGTTTCAAAGGGGAAAACTTGCATAGAGTTTCTCCCATAGAAATGCTTGTTATGCAAATTTTTCCATAGGGAAAGTCCGACTCACATAGCGAAAATTTTTCTTATGCGCGTCGGACCACTTAGTGAAAAAAATTGCTCGTTATACGAGTTTTTCACTAAGCGAAACGCTCGTTATGTGAGGCTTGACTGTAATAGATTTGTGAAGAATGTTGCCTGAAATTAGGAAGCAAAGAAAACCAGTGGATAGATAATTCTCTCAATATATTCAGGAGTTCCAAGAGTTTTGTTTGCATACGTGAATAAATAACTTTGTCACCACTCCCACACATATGGCTGGGCATTCTCTGGATTTGGTTTTCTTGATAGAATAGGGAGGTTATCTGAGGTTGAGAGATATTAATAGCACCCCTCTGTCATGGTTGGATCACTTCCTGCAACAATTTGTGCTAGAGATGGTGACCCGCCTCTTTGGGGAGCTGGAACAGATTAGAATGGCCCATCCTCACAGGCATATAAATCCTAATGTTTTCCAAAAGGCCTTGAAAAGGCCTTGGACAAAACAGGATGGTGATGCTGTCATCTCCTTAATGAAAAATGGTACATGGAGATCACTAGAGTGAAAGTCTAAATAAATGGTACATGGAGACCACTAGAGTGAAAGTCTAAATAAATAAATAAAATTGACACTATTGTACCCAAATTCCAAATCCATTAACTCCTCTTTTTGTGAGAGCGTTGTGCTGGCATGATTGAAGGCAATCTTAAATTGGAGAGCATTGTTCTCCCTTTGAAGGAGAATGTATGTAATCTGGGTGTGCAAGCAGGGGTGTGCTGGGCACCTTGGGTGGGTGGTGAACAAGAAGTGATGGGGGCGCCTATTGGGGAGTTGGGGAAGAAATCACATACATTCCCGTTACCTCTGCCTGCCTCTGGGGAGTGCCAGTCACAAGGGCACACCGGGATGAGTCCCTGTATCCCTGTGGGCCAGCACACCACTGTGTGGCAAGTTGAACAATCTCTGACAAAGGAAATTCAGGTGATGTTGGTGGTCAAGTCCATAACCTTCCGTCTGCTATGCATAGCCCAGCTTTGCTTATTTCTGGACAGAAGATCCCTGATAGCTTAAAATTATTCCCCGGGTTCGATTATAGTAATGCTCATTGTGTGGGGCTACCCTTAAGACTAGTATGGAGGCTTTAGCACAGGGGTCGGCAACTTTTTTTTTAAGTTGGGGACCGGATCATGCTCCCTCAGACAGTTGGGGGACCAGACTGGTGGTCCCCCTGCTGTAAATGTATCTGCGGCTGCTTCTGGTGGTGGCAACAGTGGTTGGAGTGAGGGTGGGGCCAGATTATTTGGTGCTGCAGGCCAGATTTGGCTCACAGGCCATAGCTTGCTGACCCCTGCTTTAGCGGGTACAAAATGTGGTGGCCAGATAAGGTGTGGGTATAGGTTGTTTTGACCATATAACACTAGTCCTGTCTAGTCTGCATTGATTGCCCATGGCACTCAGTGCCAGATTCAAGGTGTTGGTGTTGACCTATAAAGCCATGAATGGTTTGGGTACAAGTTATATGAGAGAGCACCTGAAGTACCCTGGCATGTAAGCTCCAAGTGGTTATGCTTAGAGAAGTAAAGAAAGCATTGACCACATCTAAAGCTTTCTCTCCCATAGCACCCACTTCCTGGAATGATATTTCAGCACAACCCCCTTTACCTATTAACTTTCTTAAAGCCCTTAAATGCCTACCTGTTTCAGCAGGTCTTGCATGGCCAATGTGATTGTTTGGTTTGCAAGGTTATTGCCCTGGTTTTACATTGAAGGCTGCTACTGCTGTCTTTTATTGCTGTTATAGTGTGACTTACAGTATTATTATTATAAGGATATTGCTATGATGTTATTACTGCCTGATGCTAACTGGCTCTGATAGGTGATGCTGGTTTTTCTTCCTTTTTGGGTTGATTATTATTGTGCTTTTGTTACATATATTAATTTTATGTTATTGTTTTGTTGTTTTAATTTGATGTTTTATATGGTTGTAACTTGCTCTGAGTGGTGCTTGCACCAGAAGGGTGAGGTATAAACGCAACTAATAAATAAATAAAATATTTCTATATTCAAAATGAAATACATTCCAATTAATATCGGCACATTACATCTGATAGAATAAAACATGTTATGCTTATAGTAGTATATTTCTTAGATCAAGATGGTAAAAAATTTGAAATAATGAAGTATATAGGATGTGAGAAAATGTCACTGTGTTGCCAAGACACAGCCTGTCTTGATTTTCATTTGAGTTAAGATAGGCTGTCTCATCATAAAAAGGAAACATTTGGAGGATTATTGAATGCTTGTAAGAGGTCTCATTGCCAACGTGAGACAGAGACATCAAGTGTTTTGTGTTTTTTTTGCTGTGCTTTCTGCATTTTGCACAAAATATCTTTGTACAGTTAATTTTCCCTTTTGGAAGTTTGGTATACACAGAAAAAAATTGTAAAACAACATGCTGATAACTCATACTCTCAGTCTCTTTCAGTGCTACTACTTTGACTAGTCCATGCAATAAGGTGTTATTATATGTTTGTTTTGTGCATTTTTATAGAAATATATAAATGCAATCTTAAAGTGTGCAAAATGTCTCCTAGGCCACCAACAAAAAAATATTTCACGTTCTCATGAGCCGACCAATTTTTCTTGGTTGGGATCCTGTTGTGCAGTTCTACCAGCAGTGGCAGATTGTTGATAATCAAAGGCTTGCTTTTCCTTTGGAACATTGTGTATGAGCTATGTGCACTCCAGAATTGCAAAAGAATTATTTTAATCTTTTAATCAGGGAATAACCTGTTGCTACTGCCAGAGCTACACAACAGGATTTCTGCCACTCTCTAATTAAATTCATGAGTTAATTCTGTTTTATTGGCAGAGCTACTATCTCATTTAACTCAAGAGTCCCAACCAAATCAGGATTTACCTTCCTGTTAATATATAGTGGGAATATTGGCTTAAATCCTGTTGTGAGCTACACAACAGGATTTCAGCCACTCTCTAATTAAATTCATGAGTTAATTCTATTTTATTGGTGGAACCACTATCTCATTTAACTCAAGAGTCCCAACCAAATCAGGATTTACCTTCCTGTTAATATATAGTGGGAATATTGGCTTAAGTTATACTCCGGTAATGTCATTTATATTCTAGTTTGAATTTAATTTCACAGCAAAAACAGGACTATTATAAATCTGGGAAAAGTTAATTAAAGACCATTGAAATCAATGAAATTAGTCAATTGCAAAATTACATTACATTAGTTTTCCTTACTGAACTTTGAACAAATCTCTTTGGATTGGGAGTTTGCAACTGAGACTATAACAATATCTTAAAACATTAATTCACTCATTTCTGTTGATCATTTCCTCCCTTTTGAAATGAAACTGTAACTAGCCAATTGGTAATTCTTGTAATGTTAATATACAAAAATATATTTTTATCAATTTTAACCAAAAAACAAATATTTTGGAAGCTGTTTTTAAAAATAGACATGATTTCTGTAAGCTGTGAGTCGCAGCCAGTGTATTTCCAATAGTTCTTAATCAAGTTGATGATCTAGAACAGTATTCTCCTGATCTGTCTGTCCTACCTAATGTCTTGTTCTTTCTATTTTCTTTTTGCATCACTTCATGATAGCTTGACCTCAAAAGTCCTTAATAAAAATTGCCAGAAGAAAATATATGTAAGAGTTGGGAAACCAGTTAACCAATGTACAACCTATGTAAGGTTACTGGTTATTTTAACATGATATTTAAAAGTACCCCTGCTTTTACTATACTGAAAAATGAGAATTTCTAGAAATCTAGGATTTATTGTTCATGACCAATAGTTTTGTTCTTCTCCCAAATAATAATGGCTGAAGTAGGGAAGTACAAATTGCAGCTTCCAGTGGTGTCCCATCATCTTCTTTTTCCTGAAAAGAAAAACCCCAAGATAAATAGTACAAGAAACAAAAGAGGAGGAGGGGAAATGAACAAAGACAAAAATCTTGTGGGATCTTAAAGACTAGCTGCTATATTTCAGTGTGAGCTTTTGTGGATCAAGTCTATTTCCTCAAAATTATAGTTCTTAGAAAATCTCCAGAGTGGTAATTTGCCTTTTAAATAGGTCACTGGGGCCCAGCATTTCTTAGTACAGTACTTCTCAATATCCATTTTCTGAAACTGGAAATGGATTTCTCACCATTTTGGTACCTGCATTCTCCAAGTTCAGTGCTAGTATTGTTTCTTCTCACCTCATGCTTTCCTGTTTTGTCTGAGCTCCAGTTCATTTCGCATGTTAAAAATCATACCCCAACTTATCCCAGTTGTAAAATAAATTAAGGAGTGATTTGAACTTGAATGGGGAGTTACAAAACTTTACAAAAGCTTTATGAGTTTTGCATTGCCTGAAAAGTAGATTGAGACTGGGCGGCCTCGAGAAACCGTCCTGATTTATCACTATGCCACAGAAAGGATACCATGTCTTTCAAATCTTAAAAACAACTTTTTTGGCTTTTAATGTTTTGTTTGGACTTGTTGCTCATGTGCTTTTAAGTGTACATTTTCAATGACAGGACTAGATAGTTGTGATGACAATTAAAACAGAAGCTGAATTCTCATTGCCCACTAACATATTTTGTGACATTAACGCAGAATTGTGGCATATACATAGCTACAGTTACAACGGCCACTTTCTTTTACATGTGTACAGTCATCCTGATATTAGATATATTTCTCTTTAATAATTTATTGGTTTTTTTTTAAATGAGGACATTATGATATATGAAACAAAGCCAACTCAGAATCAGGTGTGTAGATTGACTGGAATAGGCCATCATCTTCTGCCAGAGAATCTTTTCAAGGTTTTTGTTTGACTTTTCAAAAGTTTTAATTGGAGTTGCTTTACATTCAAATTTCTACAGTGTCAGAGTAGTATTTTTGTAAAATTGCATATGATTTAATGGAATTCTAGTCTGCAAGGCTTTGACTTCCTAATGACATACAGAATATTGTAGAATGTAGAGAGGATCAATTCACAACTTTAAATCAATCATAAATCTATAATGTGGAAGGGAAGGGTAGAATTTTAGGTAAGCTTTTTAGGGGAGGAGACTTATTAGACAAATTGCAATGGAGACTAGATAGTGTGTTCAGCTGCAACACATTAATTGCTGAAGAGAGTGAATGAAATCCATTTGGGTTTTAGAAGATAAGAACACAGGAAATATCTGTAGTACTGGGAGATGTTGAATACAAATTCAGCTTATACACAGACCCACAATTCTTCCCCTGAACTGTATTTCCATTGGATTATGAAATCTGGTTTCTTCAATGGCTAATCCCTAGACTATGAATACTACATGTGGTCCTACTATGTATACCTACAAATTTATCATATTTTTAAAAACTCCTCCCTCCCCCAATGATTGGGTCAAAGAGTGACAAAAAATTAACAGTTTCCCCCCAAAATCTAACAATTTCCCTAAAATGCAAGGAGGGTTTTTTGATTCATTTTAAAAAAAATTGGGCAGGCAGGTTTCAGAGATGATGGGGATTCATTTGGGCCCCTGAGTGCTTTGTTGTAGTTGTAAACTACATGTTACCCACCTGTAGGTTTTCCACACTATGGTAAGGGTTTTTTAATTTCTATTTAAATTATGGTTGCTACTTGAGAATTTGGTTCTCTGTGTACCCCATAGAGGACAAGAGTCTAGTTCACATGGATGAACATTTTTGGAACTTCTGTACAAATGGCTTTGTAAAGGTTGCTTCTGAGGCTATAATCCTCTATACTTCCATCTGACTAAACTGTTAGCCGTATACTTACAGTTCATCCCTCCAAATCTTGTGTGCTAAGAGTTCCTATTGAGAGCAACAATATATATTCCTACATTGAGCATAGGTTTGGACTCAATGGCCTTATAAGCTTTTTCAGATTCAATTATATATAATTGTACTATGATTCTATGATATATAAATGATGGAAAGAAGGTGAGACAAAAATACTTGCTGAAAATAGGCTTTCTTTTATTAAATTTTTGAAATGATTACTGGAAACTGAACATTAATCTTCAGAAATGTTTAGTTACCATTTTGACTGCAGTGAAATTCTCTCTAGTATTGATACTATATTTCTTCCTTTATTTCTGCTTTGCAACAAATTGGTAAATGACAGCATGACAAAATATAAAGCAACCACAAAGTCCATGTTGGGTTTCTACTTTGTATCCTTGATTGTTTTGTGCACTTAACAAATGTACTGTGGTTGCTAATTTTCAAATGAATTGCAAGTACCTACTCTAGGAATGTCTTTTTCCATATACAGTCAAGCCTCGCATAACAAATGCGAAAAACTCGCATAACGAGCGGGCATTTAAAAAACATTTCTGATTCGCATAATGAAAATTTTCGCTATGCGAAATGGTCTTTCCCTGTGGAAAAACTCGCATTGCAAAAATTTCTATGGGAAAAACTTGCATAATGAAATTTTTCGTTATGCAAGTTTTTCCATAGGAATTTTCATTATGCGAAAAAAACTCGCATAGCAAAAAACTCGCATAGCGAGCAGCCTCGTAAAATAAGATATTTTAATTATACGAAGTTTGACTGTATGCCTCTATAGAAATTATTGTTTTTGAATAAAACTCTGCTTCTAAGGGCCATGAATTTCATTTATCCCTGACATGCAATAGTTAAAAGTATTGGAGCCATGCCAGAAAAACAATAGCACACCTAGTTCATACTCTTCTATCCCCATTAACATAAATTTCTATTAGTCAATATGGGTAGCTTTTTTTCTTAATTCTACCTGGACTCCCAGGGTTTGGCAGTGTGAAATTAGGTTTTGAGTCCCCTTTGATAAAATGGAAAATTTGGAGAATCACCAGTGGAAGAGTGTATTTCCAGATGCACTGTAATGAATGAAGCAAAGATGTTGATCAATACAAGCCCCATCTAGAAACACCATGATGGTCTTGTCTTGTCAGTGGAAAGGCTGTTATAGGTCATTCAACATAGGAATACAGTATAGGTAATTCAATATACTGTATAAGAATTCTTCTGCCAGCTAAGATCCAGGAAGACCTTTATGGTAAGAACAAACATCATCGTGAGTATGCAAGAGCAAAGCCAAATTAGAAGATGGAAGAAGGAGCTCACTGGACAAGGAATAATATTAAAGGATGGTGCCTACCTTTGTTATCACCACCACAGTGACTGGTACGTTGCTTATTAAATCTAGCAGTTATATGTTGTTACATCTATAGTGTGGGTTTTGAACACGTCTACACAGTAGTTTCTTCTTTCGTGTCCTGATCAAACCCTGGATTGCCAAAATGAAGCCACTTTCTTGGCTTTGTCATTGACCAAACTTAAGTCCTCTTTGTTGCATGTTTCTGGCAGTAATCAACAGGCTAGTAAATGAACCAGATTCGGTATCTCTCCACATTCACACAGTGTGTTGTTGTCTGCCATCAGCCCCCACTTGAGCATGTTGGTCTTACATTTAGCCACTCCAACTCCCAGCCTATTCTGGGTCCTCCAAGTGATGCAGGGGAGGTTGAGTTCCTCAGCCATATCCTCCTTTAATGATGTTCCTTGCCTAGTGAGTTCATTCCTCCATCTTCTAATCTGGTTTTGCTCCTGTGTACCCTAAAGAATGTTTGTTCTTGCCATGAAGCTCTTTCTGGATCTGAGCTGGTGGATTTGAAGCTCAAATACATTTAGTCTTCACAGTAAAGGGTGGGCTTTAAAAAAATCAGTAGTTTTGAAGCTCCAAATCAGGCATGGCTAATTTGTGATTCTCTAAGTATAGGACTCTTAATTCCCATCAACCCTAGCCAGCTTCCTCAACAATTAAGGATGATGGGACTTGATTTACAACAGTGTTCATAGCGTTTCCTATTCTCCTGGGCCTGCTGGGCTGTGAACTCTTCTTAGACTTCAACAAACATTTGATGTGGAGCCATCTTGATAAAGTTTTTTTTAATGGAGTTATAAGAATAGTAAATATGAAGTTTCTTCCATGGTTGAAAGCAGTAACAACAAAACTAATAGTGTTGTTCTCAAAGGAATACATCTGTTTGGGAACAATATTAGAACTGTATTATTCTGTTCAAATGCTACAGAATTTACTAGTACTTTAGGACATTTAGCAAATGCTGTATTAAAGATTTATAAAATATAGTGTTGATGCATTCTAACTTCTATAAAAATAGCCTGTGGGACCAGCTTCTAGAGACTGTATGTGTCTTTTAACAGCTGGCCTCCTATCTGGATTCTGCTAAGTTCTGCTTAGACCTAGGCTGTTTTACTTTATAACTGTGCTTCCAATTCTTGTGAGGAGTTTTATAGTCTGTGGCACAGGACCAAATTAGGCATTATGGTTACACAACATTTTAGTGAACTTTTTAAAATTGAGATTGGAATAATTTAAAGCTCTGCATTTGTCTCCTTTCCACCTAGAGCTGTTTTTCTCCAGCTTTTTTTCTCTTGATACCTCTTACTTCTGGTTTCAGGAACTCATAAGAAGAAATAGCAGGGAAAAGCAGCTTTGGAAGAAAAGCCATGGGGAATGGCTACTTCTTTCCCCAGTTGTCTCCCCCCTCCCCAAAATGTTTTATTTTAAATTCAGAAGTAATTGACTTTACACTTGGTGTGTAGCTATCATGGTGGCAACCCCCTCCCGCCCTGCTTTTTGGAGGTGGTTGAGTAATCCCAGGTCATCTCTGGAGGAGGAGGGACAGAAGAAAGGATCTTCATGCTGCCATCTGGGAGGAAAAGAAGAGCCAGCCCTGGATGAGCAAGGGAGGGATCCCACTTTACTGATGGACAGGCTCCATCCCTCCGTGCTTCAGGTCCAGTAAAAAGAATCTGTGGCAAAGAGGATGAAGAGTTGGGTGAAGGGAGGGGAAGCCACTCTTGAGGAGATCCCGCCATCACTCTCTTGCTCCTCCTCCACTCTTCTCTCCACAAAGGCATACTAATTGCCCCAGTTTCTTTCTACTGGACCCAAAGCATGGAGGGATGGAGCTTGTCCGGCAATAAGGTGCCGGTGTAGTTTAAAGGGGGGGGGGAGTGCATCTTATACACCGGCATATACAGTATTCCCTGTGTGTCCTCAGCCAAGTTATTAGCACTGAGACCAGGACTAAACCTTGTGGTACCCCACCTGTTATCCCATCCCAGTTTGAGAAGGAGCCATTGATAAAATGTGTATCCACTTGGCCCTTATGCTATCCAGCCCACCACTAGTTAGCTTGCTAATCAGAATATCATGGGGCACTTTTTCAAAGTCTTTGCTAAAATAACAATATATTATGTCTACAGCATTCCCACTCTCTACCAAGGAGGTTGCTCATTTAAAAAATGAGATAAGATTATTCTAGCAGGATTTATTTGTGACAAATCCATGTTGACTTCCAGTTATTAATGCATTGCTTTCAAGGTGCTTGCAGAGTGACCATTTTATAATCTATTCCAGAATTTTCACTGGGATTGATATCAGAGACTGACATATCATGAGAACCACACAACTGTCCCATTTGGTATCTGGCGCCACTCATGTTTCAGGGCACACCATTGACCTTGTTTTCTGTAGTAGGCAGGATGGTGATGATCTGAGCATGGAGGAAATTCCAATAGTTCCATTGTTGTGGGCAGATTACTACCTGGTAGGGTTTAGGTTTATTGGAACTAAGAACCTCTTCAGAAGTAGTGGGACAGTTAAAATTTTCTATAAGATTCTTTACTGTGATTGTTTCATAATATGACTCTTGACTGTTCTTCTGGAAGATTGCTGTAAAGCAGGAGTCCCCAAACTTTTTAGGCCATGGGCCGGTCACGTGGTTCAGGGGGCCAGTTACTATGGCCCATGGGCTGGATACGGCCCCTGATAGCAATTCATCTGGCCCACAAAGCCCTCGTCGCTACTGGAAGTGGAAGTAAAACTCTCCCATACGGGTGCATTTTACTTCTGCTTCTGGGAGCCGTGAGGGCTTTGTGGGCTGGATGAATTGCCATTGGGAGCCAGATCTGGCCCACAGGCCATAGTTTGGGCACCCCTACTGTAAACTAACTAGGTGCCCTCCAGAAATGTTGGACCACAACATAGAGATTGTTCCAGATAGCTGGAGGTCATCAAATTGGGAAAGTTGGTGGAAGAAATAGGAGCAATTGTGAAGAAACGTGCAGGTGTTACTTATTCATAACTTAGTACGTATCCCTTTCCTGTGTTGCAGAAAGCAATATTTCTTTGCTTGCAATGTTGACTCTGTAGCACATTGCAAAAACAGCTGGTTTTGAAAGCACAGGACACTTTATTCACAGCAGTAAAAAGGAAATTATTGTAGTGTACATTTGTGATTTTAAATGGCAAGTGAATATCTAATGCTCAGAGTCTGCTTTAATATAACATATGAAAGAAAAAAGTACATTTATTTTGTTTTAAAAATTAAAATCACATAAATGCTTTGAAAGTCTGTTTTGCACAATTATTATTTTCTTTTTTTAAATAAATGGTGGCAGGTTGATATAATTTAGTGGCTTTGTGAATAAAAATGACCAGTTGTTTCTTTAAAAACTTCTGAATGTTATTTTAAAAAAGAAAATATATTTTGTTCGGTTTACAGAATATCCTGTGTCTAAACCCTCGCAAGCAAATTCATGTGTCTTTGAATTCAACTGCAGCAAAGAAACATGAGAGAAAGCACTGGAAAAGGAATGCAGATAAAAACTGTTCAGTAAGTACCACGTCTGTTTCTCCTACCTTTGAAAAAAAAAAGTTACATTATGGGGGAAGAGAGAAGTTTATAACTGTGCACATGTCAGTCTAGGACAGTGGTTCCCAACATGGGTCACACTCCCCCGGGGGACTTCAATTCCCAGAAGCTTAAGTCAGTAAATTGGCTGATTAGTGCTTTTGGGAATTGATTTAGGCTTCTGGGAACTGAAGTCCAAAAACCAACAGTTGGAAAACACTGGTCTAGACTGTCTTGAGACTCCACATTCCTGATAGTTAACACTTTGATTTAAGGTCCTGATCTGAACGTCTTACTGAGGTAGTTTGGAAGACACAGGAAACTTAGCTTGATAAAACCAGCAGATGTTGGTTTTCTCCATGGCACAGGAACCTATGACTTTGGCAGTTTTGATGGGATTCCCAATCTTTACCATTGCTGTGGCTGGCTGGGGTGATGGGACATGGAGTCCAACTGTATCTGGAGGGCTGTTTGGTTTGAGCCCTGTTTTGAGCAAATGCAAGAGGGCAAGAAGAAGTAGATGAGCCTGTCAGTCATTTCCACTTTATGGTTTTCCAGGATTGAGAATATGACATATAAATGCAGTCATAGTTTGATATCCTGCTGAGTTAAGCTGGCACTTAGGCTCTTCAGTTAAATTTATTGGGAAGAATACCGTGAAAAGGAGAGATCAGATAGAAAAGGAGCTTAAAGCAGAGGTGAGCTGGACAGAAGCTTGTGAACTATACTGGTACTTTTCAAAACTTTTAATATTAAAAAAAACCCTCTCATATTTACCATTTGGAGACATGTACCAAAGTCATCACTTAGAATTAAAGAATTCTGAACCCACAATTTTGTATTGCTATCAGCACTAAATAGTGCATGTAGTCCTTCTGTATAAACAAAGGAGTAAACTCATTTTAGCTTCCTCAAGCTTTCTTAATTTCAGAAGTATATTTATAGAAGGAGATACCTTTTTTTTGCACTTGCTATTAAACAACAGTGATTAAGATATTCTTACCAATCTGCTAGAAGCCGCCTAGAGAAATACTAATAAATCTATATCTACCTTCTTCACACCCATGGCTTAAATTATCGTTCTCTTTTTGGTTTACATGACAAACTTCTCTGATTATGCCTCCCTTTCTCTTTTTCTAACCAACTTTGGGTGACATTTGTTACTTGTACTGTTTTAATTCTCATTATTAATTTTGACTGGTTGCTTTTCAGTGTTTTTTGTGTTAATACTTCCAGATAAGGAGGTCTACAGAAGAATTTTTTATTCTATGTGAAGTCAAATTTTAAAGATCCATCTACTTCAAAATCTTTCCAGTTGCTAAATTTCTGGTGGGTTCAGTGCTTTATCTTTTTGGTGAAGTGCTTTCTTGGTACACTTTAGCACCAAAAATACTGCTTAAAACTTTTAATTATAGTGGTGGACATCTATCTTTCCAGTCACTAGTCTAGCTGAACACTAATTAAAAATATGTGGATAAAATGGGGTACGGAAGGTATAATGATCCCAGCGCATTGGATGATCTGAGCCCCTCTCTATTTCTACTTTTAAATTAGTAGTTGTAGCATCTGGTGTGTTTTTTAATCTGTTTTTAATCTTTTTTAGATTTTAATTTTAAATTTTAACAATTTTAAGGTTTTTAGATGGAAGCTTCCACTTCCTAATCCTGGGCCCTACCTGCCCAGGGAAGGATAAGACTAACATCCTCTGGCCAGGACGAGGAATGGATTTTAGCTGTTTGTGGTGTGTGTGTGGTTTTTTCCCCCCCTGACTGTAAACCACCCTGAGTCGCCATGGCGAGTGGGCGGTGATATAAATCTAAATTTATAAATAAATAAATGAAATACTATTTTTATGAATCACTGTTTTTTTTTTAAATCACAACTATTCTGCCAATAATTGGTATAATTTACAAAAGGGCATCTGAGAGAAATACTTTGACATTTGACAAATTAAACTGATGCCTGTGAGGACCTGAACTTTTTTCAGTATTTCTCCCAAATATTAAAGGAACTACTGTACCATTTGCGGAACATGCTCTAGAAAGTGCTATAATTATTATGAAATTTGGTAAATTGCCTTTTAAAATCCCCTGCTAGGTGACAGCCTTGTCAGGGTACAGGGGATTGAGCGGTCTGACTAGGCGGTGATGCCCATCTCTTGCCAATGATGTTAGACCGGGACTAAAGCTCACCAAAGCATTCTCTGTTGGATCTCATTGGCAAGATTAAAGCAGAGGGCACAAGTCACGGTCCGCCTAGCCAGTGGGTAATGTGGTATCCAAATGGCTAAAAAACTGCATGCAAGTAGACTTGATTTTTCAAGTCCATTTTCATGCACAGAACATTGTCACAAGATGTCTACCAATGTGTGGACACCTTGCTGTATAATGACTCCAAAGTATCCAAGGCCTTTTAAACACCATACATTATGTGTGCATGGTTGTATTTGGTAGACTGCCCTTTACGTACCATATTTTTTTGTGTATGTGTTAAAGCAGGAATTCTCAACCTTTTAAAGCTGGGGGCCGGGTCACGTTCCCTCAGACAGCTTCGGGGGCCAGACGGCCATTTTGCACTTTCTTCACCACATGGCACTTCCTGGTGTGTTGGAAGCGGTGGGGGGTCCCATATGAAATGGTGCCACGGGCTGCATCCGGCCCACAGGCCGCGGGTTGACAATTCCTGTGTTAAAGCAAACACATTTGCTTCTTTTAATTTCTTACTGATAACTAGGGATATACTCCTGACTTGTTTCCTCATTGTGTAGGAAATGAGCCAATGTGAAGATTTCTCCTGTTGTTGGATGTTAAATCTCTCCCCTTCCCACCCCCTGGTCTTGGAGAGATTTTGTGCATTTTCGTAACTGATTTTTGTACATTTCTCTAAATCACAAAAATAAAAATTGTAACAAGTATTGTCTTGTTGTCTGGTGTATTAAGAGAGAGAGTAGTGGAGGAATTGTTTGAGTCTTTGTGTTTTTGGGTTCACTCAACCTGTTCTTTAAAGATTGGAATTTTTATGCATGTTGTGGAACATACAAAGAAAAAAGGGACTTGGGTGTCTTGCAAGGGAGATCACACACAGAGGTTGGAGAATCCTTGGCAGGACATTTGACCATTTTGAGACACGTTAAATTTACAAAAGTTGAGACAGTTGTGAATTCTTTTTATATTTCCTGTAGGTTGCTCAAGGTTGCTCCAATTTACTTCCCTAGATCCAGAGAATTGTTGTCAGGATAAAGATCTGCCTACTTTAAAACTAATTAATGTGCTATAATAGAGCTCGACTAACATATGCTAAAATGCGATACTGAAGTTGCTTAACTGGCAATGTTTGTAAAAAGCTGCTGCTACTGCCTTTCTAAACATGTGAATTGTGTGTTTTTGAGGGGGATTTTTCTCTGCTTGTTCAGTTCTACTTATATTGCTTCTGAAGCTGATGGGGATTGCAGGTTCTTATGTCCTCTGAGGATTTTGTTCAAAAGGTTTAAGAACCAACTAAATTCTTTTGATTATCTACTACACATTCCAAGTTATTTGTATTTCTCTTGGTTGTATGTATAGTTGAAAGTGTTTTATTGACTCTGTTTACATTAAAGCTTGAACAGCTAATAAGCTAGGTTTAAATTCACAATTGGCTATAAAAAATTAAACACAGTTAGGAATAGTAATTTTTAAAGTTCTTTATCTTTTTTTGAAGATCGAATCACAAAATAAACCAACATTTTATTCCTATAATTTTGATCTAGTAGCTGCATAGGTAAAAATGAGAAATGTTAGCTCCCAAGTGATTTTGATCTATTTTAGCAGTGTGAAGAAGTTTGCTTTCTGATGGTGGCTTTGCAGAATTTATAAGTTTTGATTTAATGTTTCTTTGGAGGTGAAAATACAGACAGCAGTCTTTTCTAAGATTATCTTCTGTAATTTTTGACTCTGAAAAGCATCTTTATTGCAAGGCTTCTGGCTTAGGTGAAATGAAATGTACTATTGTTTCTGGGTGAAGCTATAACACCATAGAGTGCAATTTTGAAAATATTCTGCTTGAATCCTTTTGGTAGAAGCTGAGTGTGTTTTTATACGTGTTAGTAATTCTTACAAGTATTATAGTGACTGTAATAGGACTTTCTAGGTAAGTGAGATATTTAAGGAGTGGTTTTACCAGGTCCACATCCCCAGTAAGTCTCCTGAGCCCTATTCTGTCACTCAATCAATTACACCACTCACTAAGTGTCCCATATATAAATACTGATTCTTGGGAGGCAAGCTATGAGAAACCTGGGGGACATCACACTGTAGAGACATCACATTGCAACCAATATCCGTATAGTCAAAGCAATGGTATTCCCGATGGCAATGTATGGTTATGAGAGCTGGACCATTAGGAAAGCTGAGCGCAGAAGAATAGATGCCTTTGAGATGTGGTGTTGGATGAGAGTTTTGAGAGTATCCTGGACAGCCAGGAGAACAAATAGGTTAATCTTAGAAGAAATTAAACCTCACTGCTCCTTAGAAGGTCAAATAGTAAAAATGAAGCTAAAGTACTTTGGACATCAAATGAGAAGAGAGGATTCACTTGAGAAGGCCTTGATGCTTGGAAAGGTGAAGGGCAAAAGAAGAAGGGGGCGGCCAAAAATGAGATGGCTAGATGGTATTGTGGATGCAGTGGGCACAGAGCTGGGCGGGCTGAGGATGATGGTGGAGGATAGAGGTGCCTGGAGGACAATGGTCTATAGGGTCGCAAAGGGTCGGAATCGACTGTGCAACTCTGAACAACAACAACAAAAACAAATTATAAATACAGATACAGTGGTACCTTGCTTAAAGAGCATAATGTGTTCCACAGGATTGCTCTTTAAGCGACTTTGCTCTTTATGTAAAACACCATTGTAAGTGACCAATTGTGACTTCTGGCAGGGGAGATTGTGAAACCCGATTTATTTGTTAAGCGATTTTTGATTGGTTTTATTCGTTATGTGAGGCGACAATTCAGAGAAAATTCTGATCTTTAAACAAGTTAGTCTCTAAGCAAGGTGCTCTCTATGCAAGGTTTTACTGTACAGTATATAAATGTAGAGAATATGCAACAATTCAGTCAAAGTTTTTTTTAGATCCCTTTGTTAGTCACTCATAAGTGTGTGCATATACTCATGTGAGCTTTAGTAGAAGGCTAAAGGGAGAAATGGTTACATGGAGGAAGGGAAAACCCCTTAAATAATAATTGAACAGGATTTGAACCATAGGTTTATAAGATTAATGCCACCACCATTCTGCCTGCTTTATTATACTGCTGTGAAACATGGGCACCTACAAAAGCTGATATCAAAAGAATTGATGTAACACAAAGAGCAATCGAACAAAGAATGCTACTATGTGTATGATGGATTGACTGAATATCAAAGAAGAACTGCATATAAGATCAGGTGCAAAACAAGCATCAGCGTTGATTTAGTTTGTAAGGCATTGGTGGTCCGGGCATGTGTGCTGCTCCAAAGATGGCAGGTGAATGAAAGGTATCACAGAATGGATACCACATGACATAAAGTGACAATTAGGAAGGCCAGTATCCAGATGAAAAGACCAGTTCAGGGCAAAATTCCTGAGGCCCTGGATGAAACAGGCATGGGATTGGAAACTAAGGAAGACAATGCTTCGATACACCACATCAACTTGAAGTGTGAAACACGGATCAGCCAAGTAATTAATGTCACCATGGTTATTGAATATCCTCTTCTCTTTCTGGTAGGGTCACAAATAATAGTTTGGAAGCTTTTGCTTCTATTTTGAGTTAACCGCAACCTGCTGTGTCACCTGAAGTGAGACCAGCTGTGGTTAATCTAAACCAGAGAAAACATGTGGCCAACCAAAAAAGCCATCCCAGCTGGCCTGTTCTAGGAATTGTAGTGTAAAGGTAGTCTGAGAAGAGTGACATTTCCAATCTTTGATTATGACTATGGTTAGTATTGGCAAACCATATTTCTACATAGTTTGTGAAGCTACGTTATTTTCATTAGACACAGTGAAGATTAACAAACATTTAAGGCATTTTGAGCCAAAGGGTGAATTGCTGTTTCAAAAGTGTCTCAAAGACTCCATTCCAGCAGTATTGAGGACTACAGGCTTGTTGTAAGTCCTAATAATTTTTCAAAACCTTTAAAACATGTATAACCTTCATAACTCTATTAAAAATGCAAAAAAATGCAGGAAGAAGGTGATACCTTTATTGGATCACTGAAAATTAAAATGATTTAAGCTTTTGAGATCCAAAATCAATTCTTTGGGCATGGCAAACAAACATTGGGTTTCCTGTGGAGAGATGGGATGATGAACAAAAAAGCCTTTTGCTGTTGTTCCTCATGCATTTCTAAGACTTAGAAGGAGACATCATGCCATGCCCAAAGAAACGATTTTAGATCTCGAATCCTTGCATCATTTTAATTTTCGGTGATTCAATAAAGATATCGCCTTCTTCCTGCATTTCTTTTTTTGCATTTTTCTGTAATTTGATTATGGATCACACAGCTAATCTGCTTTGTTTGTCTTCATAAGTCTGTAAACCAAAACTCTGCAAACTGGAGCACCCATTTCATGCACTATTTTCCTGGCTGGCAGACCATAGCTTCTGATCTTTTAAAATATTTTCTGGGCTGCAACCCTGATCTCATTTTGCTAAAAATCTTCATAGATTTGTCCAGTGATTTCAGGCAGTTCTAGTTACCCACAACATTATATGGTATCCCTTATGTTTTCTGATTTGGAGGGACAACCTTTTTTTTTTGCCCAACTTTTTTTCTTCAAAACAGGGACTAACCTTGCAAGAGAAGCATATGCTTCACTGTCCATTTCTTGCTTTCTGTGTTAAGACTAAGTTTTTAAAGTAACTCACAAACTCTGCAGTATCCTGTGTTATTTTCCCCTATTTGTACAGGAAGCTTAGTAGGATTACTGTAGCTGGCACAACTAAGTGGAAGGACAACCTCCCTGGACTACTGCTCAAGGTAAAGACAGGACACAAAAAGACAAAAGAAGAGAAGTGGAAAGCAGAGAGATTAACATGGAAACTTCAGCTCTGTTAGTTTTTTCACCATTGCTGTTATTTATATGGAAGCAGGTGTTTCCTTGTTTTAGCATATAGTCCAGAACATTATAAGTAAGATCAAGCTGTCTCTTGGACATTCCCAGCAAGAAGCTTTTAAAAGCTGTTTTAAAAACCACAGTCTTTTAAACAATGTTTTAGGTCCAGTTGCTTTTTAATGTTGTAATTTAGTTTCCATTGTATTCTAACTTTTGTAGGATTTCTTCTGATAAGTTTTTAAATTGCTACTGATTCTGATGTGAAGCCTAGCTTTCCTAATCGAAGGACAGGGTGAAATAATGGGACTATTTCTTTCCCACTGGCCTCTGTAATAGCCTATCATTAGACGCAGGAAGACACATAAGTATGCCTCCAGACAGATGTGTCCTATTGCAACCAGTCAAAAGAGATGGCACATCTATTCTGACATTCTCTTTTTACTGACTCTTCTGTGCTAAGAGGTAAAGGCAAGGAAAGGCAGGAAGGTTCTGATAGAAGAGAACAATGTCTGAACATTTGTGGGAATTGCATGAATGGTTGCATGGTGATTGCGTAGTGAAAGCTCCTTACATTATATTCCTTTGGAAGCAACTTTAGTTCTATTAATGACATCGTACTATGTTAATGACATGGCATCGTGCTCTGTAATGAAAGTAATTCAGGTTAAAAACTTCTTGATATGAACAGTATTCCCTGTTAGTTGAGGCACATGACAAAATGGCCCCAAATCAAGCTGTGCCATACCTAGGAGTGTGGACAAATTTCTTGATTTCAAACAAGACAAGGTGTCTTGACATGGTAAGGCATTTTATAGAGATTGCTGTAACCCCTGAACAACATATCACCTCCAGTTCAAGACTGAGACATCAAGCATGCTTTTTTGCCCCCCCTCCAATTTGTTGAAAAAATACTAATTGATGCTTGCTATAGTGCATTTACAGCTTTCTCTCTACTTTTTTTTAAATGATCATAGGAAAATCTTATTGGGCCAAACCAAAAAGCCAGTACAGTAAAACCCTGTTTTATGGGAAAAGTCCGTTCTGTAGCTTTTCCTGTAAGACGGTTTTTCCGTAAAATGAAGCACAATTTCCCATAGGAATGCATTAAAAAATAAAATAATGGTCCCGACTGGACCAAAAATAATTTAAATCAGGGGTGTCCAAACTTTTTAGGCCATGGGCTGGTTACGTGGTTCAGGAAGCTGGTCACTATTGCCTGGGGGCCGGATGTGGCCCCTGATGCCAATTCATCTTGCCTGCAAAGCCCTTGTTGCTCCTAGAAGCGGAAGAAAAATGTGCCCATATGGGGCTTTATGGGCCAGATGAATTGGCATTGGGGGCCACTTCTGCCCACCGGGCTGTAGTTTTGACACTCCTGATTTAAATAATCAAAAAATAATCCCCTAAATGGCACACATGACCCTCTCCCACACCTCGATCATGGAGTGGAAAAGAGGGGGTGTTATTAGAGCTTTTCCCTTTATTATCCTGCACCTCTACACCTCAGTTGAGGTGTGGGGATGCGAGATAAAAAAGGGGAAAAAAACAGCAGGGACTGTGGAAAATGTGGCAAAACTGCTGCCATCATCATCGCTGCTGCCACCGCTGCCATGGTAAGTGATGTCTTGCGACTTCTGACGGTGGGGGTGGGTGATGCAGGGTGGAATTTTTTTAGTCTAAAATGGCATGGGGCCACCATTTTAGACTTACCAGACAGAAGGAAATTGTTGGGAAACCCATTCCGTTAAACATTTTTTTCCTGGAAAATGGGACATGATTTCCTCACAATTTCCTACCAGAAAACGGGGTTTCTGGAAAACAAGGCATCTGTAAACTGGGGTTTTACTGTATTTTGTTCCTGATAGGTGACAGCCAGCAGCCTGAAAGAAGAGAATGAGAATAACAGGTTTCCACAGTTTGCCTATTGTAGGAGTGAGGCAAGTGTGATTCCTGGGCTACATGAGGCCCTGAGGTAAACTCAACATTCAAGACACCTGGATCACACCATGCCCTCCCATTTAAATTTTAAAACACCATTTGTGATTCAAGAAATCCCTTTGTGCTGTCTCAGAGTCATGGGGGATAATTTTACCATGGGGGGAGGGGGGAGAACAGAGAAACTCCAGTATCCCTGCTACCTTTTCTTTACAGTTCTTTTAAAAAGCCTTTTCTGGGCCACTAAAGGGTACAGAGATAAGTCTTTTAAGTTATTTTTAAAAGTTTATTTAAAAGAAAAAAATTAGTTTGGGTGGCTGCAGAGTGTGTTGAGCCTGTCATGTTGAAGAGGTGGGGCTTCTCAGAACTCTGGACGTTGCCCACCTCAGGTTTTTAAGATGTGGATGCGATCATCCTATTTATCTGTTATCTGTAATATTTATCTGTTATCTGTGACTAGATCTCTGTCTGATCTCACAGTTTAGCTGTCGGATCCTTAAATGGACATGATAAGCCAATAGTGCTTCAGAAAGGTTCATATTTCTGCCCTGACCCCCATTGCATGTGAGGAGGGAATATGTATGAAAATCCATGCTGTTGACATCCCTTTCAAATACAAAATGGAAAGTATGTGTTGTGTATGTATGTAGTATGGCGGCAGCTTTATTTTCAGTGCTTTCTGAATTCTGTGGAAGGCTCCTAAACGATGTAAGGTATGACACAATACAGGATTAGAAGCCGTAAAGGCTTCACAAGTCATATATAAAGTAAGGCTTACTTTCCCTATATATGCTTCTTTAGTAAAAGGAAATCATGTTGTTGGTATAACTGAGCTGAAAGGTCAGTGAATGAAACCAAGAAGAGAAGAAAATAGCAGGAAGAGCAATTTAACTTGAGAAAGTAAGTAATATTTTAGATTCTACAGTGGCTCAAGAAGGATCTCTAGCACATAGCCAAGAAACATTTTCACCATATGTCAATATCTTCAAAATTAAGCAGCAGCTTCATTTCACTTTCTTAAACTAGAAGTAGTGGCACAGAATTGTGTGAAACCTCATATTAAAGTTTCTCGGGAGAAGGGTGCAGGGCCAACCTTGGCACTCTAGGTGTTCTTGGACTTCAATTCCCAGAAGCCTAAGTTGGTACACCAGCTGATCAAGGCTTCTGGGAATTGAAGTTCAAGAACACCTGGAGTGCCAAGGTTGGCCACCACTGGCATAGGGCTTTTGTCTTGGAATGCACCAACAAGAGTGTGTGGGTGGGAGTCATCATTGTGTGTCAAACTGATGTCGTTTTAATTTTTGGGTAGAGGACCAGCTTTTTAGCTAGACAGCATCATCCATCTGAGAAAACATATTTTCTGACTCTGGCAGCAGATTGCCAAATTTGCTTATTGTGTTGTGTAATCCCTTTGGAAAGGACCTTTCTCATTTTGTATTTGGCTAAGGTCATGATAAATATATTCACATTCCGCCTGGAGGAATTCTGTTTTGCTATAATCAAGGTCTGTGCCATGACTCTCCAGTAGCCTAAAAATAAGCACTAGAGTTGAATTCTGCATTGGATGAGTGAGAATGGTCCCCAAAGTGTTTATTTAGTGTTGTTGTAACTGGGACTGAGCTGAAACTATTCACTGTGTTTGTGGACATTTTCCACAGCACCTAAAAGTACTCAGTTGGTATTTTGGGAGTATTTGCTTTGAAAATGTTCTGTTAGCCCGGAAAGCTTTATTCTTGTGCTAAATTATCTTTGTTTTCCTGAAGTGATTTTTGATCATAGCCATACCTGATTAAGATCTCCAAATCCCATTCATTCTATGATCATCAGTTGGCTAGGATAAATTCTATTTGGAAGAGTGAATATAATTGGTCAAGAGTGTGAAAAAGGATACTTTTTTAAAAAAGTATTAGCAGATGATAGAAGATATTGTAGTAGCAGCAGATGTGGAAAATAATTCTAGTGATTAGGATCAAGAGACAATCTCAGTTCATGAATTTCCCATAAATATCTTCTTGCAAATTAAAAACAAAACAAAAATGTGACATATCCCTAATTTTTGCACTATTGATTATCAGTGTTATTGGCAGTATGATTGAATAGGAAGGAATATTTGTCTTATAGTGCAAGGCCCATTTAGTTCCTAATCATTTTAAAGTATTCTTCTACTTCGATGAATTGTACTCAAGAGCTCTAAAGAACAACTTTCAAAGGGACATGATAAATAGTCAGGTTTGAAGCAGCAGGAAAGGGGTCATGTTTGAAGGAGTTGAGCTTTAGGAAGATTATGCTCTCTGTTGTTGTGAGTACAGTAATACCCTGGATAACGATTGCACCGGATAACGTTAAAACCGCATAACGATGACAAATTTGGGGGGAAGATTTGCACCGGAGAACGTTCATTTTAGCGTTATCTGGTCCATCGTATTAAAGAAGTAAAGTAGGCCAAAGCTCCTCTCCCTGCCACTTCCCTCCTCCCCCCCAGCAGTTTGGGGACTCCCCACACCTACCCCACTGCCTGCTCGGGAGAATCCAGCCCAGCCCTGGCCGTTTACCTTCAAGCCAACAGCAAGCTTCTGTTGCTGAGCTGCATGCTCCAACGATCGACGATTGGAGGCTTGTTTTTCTTCTTCACTTCCTGTATTGACAATACAGGGAGGGGGAAAGAGAGAGAGGTGATTGGTTCTCTAGAGAACCAATCACATTTCTCTCTTTCCCCCTTCCCTTTAGTTTAAATACAGGGAGGGATGGGAACAAAGGGAACGGGAAAAAACAAGCCTCCAGCGATCATCGGAGCATGCAGCTCAGCAACAGAAGCTTGCTGGTGGTTTGAAGGTAAACGGCCAGGGCTGGGCTGGATTCTCCCGAGCAGGCAGTGGGGTGGGTGTGCAGTCACAGCAGTGGGGTTTGGCTTTAAAGGCACCCCACTGCCTGCTCGGTTTGTCCCTGAAGTCAGGGGTTTTTTTTTTTTGCGTTGTTCGATGCATGCATCGGACAACTCTAAAAATCGGATAATGTCATGACTTGTGGAACCAAGTCATAACTTTATCCCGGGTATTACTGTACATGTATGTATTGCCGGTTGTGGAAATAGGTGGGTGATTGAGCATGTGATGAGCACATAAAGTACAGATATGTGGAATAAAACTTCAGGTTTACTGGGCTACTGGTTTTTAACCTAACTTTTGACCAGTACAATAAAATACAATTTACCTTGCCTTTTGTGTACTTGGCTGGGCAATTTTGATGGTCCTGGAGGCTGACCCCCCTCCCCCGGGCTACATTAGGCACAAAAATGGCATTAAAATGCAGAACTAAACCAAACCAGAAGTGTCCAGATGTCTACTTTTAGTTTTGATGTTGGGGAATGTTTCTGGCTTGGCTATTGTCCCGTTTTGTGACAAGAGCACCACTGGTGGACATTTCCAAGAGCAGTAGAATCCTGCTTTTAACTGGGGGAAAATAATCTAGAGTGGCAGTGAGCATTGGAGGTCTCCATTGGCAGGTGGAAAAATTGAATGCTATTCATGCAACACTCCTTCAAAACAATAGCAGAGCAATAGCAATGACATATACCACCTGACAGCACTTGAACACTTTCTGGATGGTTCACAAGGTAATTAGCATTTTGCCCCTGGGTTTTTACCGACCTCTGAAGGATGGAAGACTTGGTTAACCTTGATTTCCCATTAGGATCAAACTCACAACATGAGCAGAATTTGGGCTGCAGTACAGCAGTTTGACCACTGTGCCAAGAGGATTTTTGGCCATTCTTTTGGATCCAGCTCTTCAGCTGACCTCTGCAACAGTCATCCCAAGGATAGTCAGTAAGACAGTGTCTACCTGCAAAAAAGTGACGTGGAGGGATTTAAAAATTAGAACTCATGGGCCAGAATCCTTTTAGAAAAAGAGTTTGAATAAGCACAATTGTGCAGTGTATACTTCTGCTTGCACAATCAGTGAAAGGTTGGACATCTAAAGGAGACAGTGCAGGATTGGAGAAAGCGTACGATATTGACCTTCTGTCCTGTGTTCTCTTAGTAGTATTCTAGCCTATTATAATCTAAGGCTATAAATAGAAAATGAATTAGCTCTTGTGGACAGTGTGATTATAAAAAACAAAATTACCAGAAACATGTCTATGTCTGCCAGTCCCCATGATACAAGCACACTAAAAATGTAGACTGTAACAGAATTTCTAGCATTCCACCTTCCTGTAATACATTGCTCCCTCTGTGACATGCTGTCTTGAAACATCAGTGCTATTTTACTCTTTGCTCCCTCAATATAAACTCCTGGCTCTCTTGCACTCTATTTGTTATGTTGTCCCACTGCTCCTTTCAGCCTTGTCTGTCTCATCTTCGCTATATCAATATTATCTGTTATGGTGGTCCCAGCTGGATCACATTCTGTTCCCTCTTTTCTCTATGCTGTCAACAGAGTTTGAACAGAAGTAAGATTCTTTGCATTTTGCATTGTTACTAAAGAATATATAATTTGATATGTGCCTGCAGACGAAAGGACAGAATTGTTCAACAAAAAGCTATGAGGCCATGGGCTTATTCACACATAAATGTTTTCCTCCATGGGGCTGCTTTTAGAAATGTCTTCTGTGGCTGAATAAATATGGAAAATGTTATGGGAAATCCACATGGAATCAAGAATTCTGCTTGTGAATCTTAGCTGAAATTTTAATGCCCTGCCTTTCTATGTTGTACTCAGGGAGGCCAGTCAAAGCAATAATAGTATTGAAATAGCATGCCTCATGCATTCAGAGTGTTCTGCATATGTTATCACAGCAATATTTACAATAGCACTTTAGGACTGGATATTATTATACCAAGCATGTCTGAGGCATGGAGAGTGATGGCTTGCATAAGGGTCCTTGTTGGGTTCGGGGCAAGGTACCTTACAAACCAATGCAATAATAATAATAATAATAATAATAATAATAATAATAATAATAATAATAATAATAATAATAATAATAATAATAATAATAATAATAATAATAATAATAATAATAATAATTTCATGTCAGAAATTATTCTGGGTTGAAATGATTTTTGCTGGAGAAACTCCGCTCAGGGGAAGCCTGAATGAGACTACTTTCATGTTCCCAAGAGCTGGGACAGAGATGGGTGCTCAAACAGTCATTCAATACCCAGGTCTCGAACTGCCGACTTGCCAGCCTTCCAGCTAAGAAGACGAGCTTCTTAACCACTGTGCCACCGCAGCTCCTTACCAACGCCACTGTGAAAATGCAACAATTAAAGTAAATTTTCAAATAGTAATTTGGGAACACCACGGTCATCACATTCTCTAGCATGTTATCTTTCATATGTTATCTTTCCAGTGGTCAGAACAGTGATGGGATATCCCCAGTTCCAGACGGTTCCCCAGAACCGGTAGGATCAATTCCGGAGGGTTCTCCGGGAGGGGAGTCCACTTTTGGGGCGTCCGGTTCCGGACGCCTCACCGAAAGAAATTTTTTTTTAAATCGGAGCTAAAATGGCTCCAATTGACTGCGCATGCGCAGAAACTCAATCTGACACATTGTGCATGCATCAGATTGAGTTTCTGCACATGCGCAGTCAATTGGAGCCATTTTAGCTCCAATTTTTAAAAAAAATTGTTTAAAGCTTTCAGGACGGCGGTGGCGGTGGCGGCACCAGCCCTCTGAGAAGGGCACCTCCCCCGCGGCACGTTGAGGGCTGCCTGGGCCGTCCGCTGCCAACAAGCCCCATGCCCTTGGGATGCCCGGCGCGGCGCACCGCTGACGCCTCCTCCTCCGCCGGGCGCCGGCCTGTGGGCTGGGTGCCTGCAACCGCTGCCCGCCGCCGCCGGAGCTGCCGTTGGCTGCATTCCTGTGGCCTCCCCCTTGGGCCGGTCCCTTTTTAGCCCGGCTGCGGCGCTTGGCGGAGGAGGAATGCAGGTGGCGGTGGTGCGGCATGGGGACGGCCCAGGGAGGCTCGGCAGCCGCGGCTGGAGCCACTGCTGCCCACCGCCCCTGCCCATGGCCGGAGCAGGGCTAAAAAGGTACCGGCCCGAGGAGGAGGCCACAGGGGTGCAGGCAGCTCCGGTGGCGGCGGCGGCGGCTGTGGACGCAGTCGGGGTGCCGGGTCCCAAGAAAGGTAAGCAAGGGGTAATTTATTTGTGTTTTGGGTGGGTGGTTGTTTTTATTTTATTTATTTATTTATTTGTGTCTGGGTGGGTGGGCTGAGAGGGAGGGGTGTGTGTGTGTATGTTTATTTTTATTTATTTTTATTTTTGGCCCCGCCCACAACGTCATGACATCATGACGTCGGCTTCGGCTATGACGTCATGACGTCATGACATTGGCCACGCCCATGACGTCCGTGACGTCATGGCGTGGTAGTAGAATTTTTTTCATCCCATCACTGGGTCAGAACTATGGTGTAGTTTCTGTCTAGAGCTCAAGAAAGTTTCTTTTCGGACTAGAGGCAGGGGGTGGTTATTTGGGCTTCTCAGTGTTATAATAAAAAAGTAACTTTTCTAAGCTGCAAATTGGTGAGGTGACAAGGAGTACTCATATTATTATTATTATTATTATTTTTTGGGGGGGAACTGAAGCAGTTGAAGATCGGCTTCTATGAGAAAATAGAAAGCTGTCCAGAATGAAACTTTATACAGTCAACAGCAGACTAAAAAGTGGAAGGATGCAGGTATGTTCCCCATACCGTTGAGGAAAATTGTCAAGGTATGGGTAAATAAAAGTGTAGGGAATTCAGAGTTAATATGAAAGGCTGGTGTAAAATATGAGATTGGGGTGGCTGAAGCTCTCCTATTGCCAAGGGTGGGAAGCAGAGTATAGTGTGTTGGGTGGTGAGCTCTTTTTAGCAGAAATTTGGTGCCTGCCTGAGGCAGCTTCCTTTATGGCCCTCATATTAAAACCAGCCATGAATCAAAGAGACTGAAAAAAGAAATGAAAAGCTAGGCTAGGTGTCTTGAAAACATGGGCAGAGAGACGGAGAACTGAGGTGAAAAATAGACTAATCAGGGTGAGGAACTCTGAAGGATCATCACAGAAATTAATGATTTTTTACTTGGTAAGTGGTGGGAAGAGAGTTCAAGGAAGGTTGGGGAAGAAGGAGATTCACAAAGGGGTCAGCAAAGCCAGTTCTCCATGTGTTCTTGGAAGCCCAAGTCAGTACACCTGCTGATCAGGGCTTCTTGAAATTGAAGTCCAAGAACATCTGGAGAGCCAAGTTTGTTGACCCCAACACTAGAGGAATAGGTTGCTATAAGTAGTCTTCCAAAGGCAGTTTTCTCAAAAATTGTGGCTCTTGCTGTTATTGATCCATTGATACTTGCCCATCCAAAGAGACGACAGAGGTAAAAATATAGTGTGTTTCCAGAGGCTAAATATGGAATGACAGAGTGGTTTGGAATAGGAAAAGGAGTAAGACAAGGATGCATTTTGTCACCCTGCTTATTCAACTTATACACAGAGCACATAATGCACAATGCAGGGATGGAGGAATCACAATTTGGGATCAAAATTGCTGGGAGAAACATCAATAATTTGAGATATGCAGATGATACCACCATAATGGCAGAAAGTGAGGAGGACCTAAAGAAGCTCCTGATTAGGTTGAAAGAAGAGAGTGAAAAAGATGGCTTGAGACTCAATATAAAGAAAACCAAGATCATGGCAACAGGCCCTATCAGTCCCAGGAAAATAGATGGGGAAGAAGTAGAAGCAGTGACAGATTTTATTTTCTTGGGATCAAAGCTCACTGCAGAAGGTGACTGCAGCCATGAAATAAAAAGGTGACTGATTCTTGGGAGGCAAGCGATGAGAAACCTGGGGAGCATAGTGAAAAGTAGAGACATCACATTGCAAACAAAAATTCGTATTGTCAAAGCAATGGTATTCCCTATGACAATGTATGGTTGTGAGAGCTGGACCATTAGGAAAGCTGAGCGCAGAAGAATAGATGCCTTTGAGATGTGGTGTTGGAGGAGAGTTTTGAGAGTTCCCTGGACAGCGAGGAGAACAAATAGGTCAAGCTTAGAAGAAATCAACCCTGACTGCTCCTTAGAAGGTCAAATTGTAAAGATGAAGCTAAGGTACTTTGGACATCAAATGAGAAGAGATGATTCGCTTGAGAAAGCCTTGATGCTGGGAAAGGTGGAGGGCAAAAGAAGAAGGGGGCAGCCAAAAATGAGATGGCTGGATGGCATTGTAGACACAATGGGCACAGAGCTGAGCGAGTTGAGGAGGATGGTAGAGGACAGAGGTGCCTGGCGGACAGTGGTCCATGGGGTCGCAAAGGGTCGGAATCAACTGTGTGACTGAACAACAAAAACCAGAGGCTGAAGGCAGCGTATTCTGTTTCAAGCAAATAAGTAGTTCTTAACCCATGAAATTCTGGTCAGGATTTTAAAATTATCTTTCCTAACCTGGAGCCCTCAAGATTTAGACATATCTTTCTTGCAAAATGTATGATGCAGCGCCATTGCATTATGCATTTCCTTTGATAAGTTACTAGCTTGGAAAAATATGCAGAACTATTGTGGCCCAGCTGTTCTGCTGTCACTATCAAGAGCACATCATTGTCTGCAGAAACCTACATTTGGGGAACTAGTTATTTGTACTGTGTCTTATTTCACATTAAATTATAGACAAAAGAGACAGACAGACAGACTGACTGATCAATTTATATCTTGGCATTTTTTAAAATATCAATTTGAGGCATTGTGTTGTAGTGGCTACAGTTCTTCCTCAATGGCCATATTCAGAGAGTTCAACTTGGAGAGGTGTTATCAACTCCATGACACTTCATTGTGGGGTATCCCAGAAGTTGATCAACTCCCAGGTGATATTTAATATCTGTATAAAGCCTTTGGAGGAGGAAGGGGTGTCATCTGGCAATTTCGAGTTCCTTGTCATCAATATGTTTGTGCCACACAAGTTTCTACAATATACCAATGTTTTTTAAATTGGGAATTGGCCAGAGACCACCATCTTTTTGGGCACCATAAAATATTGGGAGAAGAATGATGTGGTTGTCATTCCTTAAGAACTAGCTGTATTGCATCCTTTTTTAACGAGTGTTAGAATTTCCTACTGTAAGACCTCAGATGGTGTAGGAGGCCTGTGGATGCAGGTGGATGGTAAAGAAGGAGAGCATATGCATTCTTTGGGTCTTTTCTAAAGGAGTTGGAAACCTGGAGAAGCAGAGTTCTGTCATAGTTGTCACTCTTCATATGTAGAAGAACAATGAAACCAGGGGTGAGAGTTATGCTTTTCATGTGAGGTTTCTACATGGATAATAGTACTGTACCTTAACAGCCATTGTTTGTTTCTCTGCTTCCATATATTGTTCTGGTACTACAATGCAAAGAACACATATAAGGAAAGGTTGCCTGTACTGCTGCAGCAAGGTATAAAGCAATTGAAAATGGATTATGACAAGTAGCAGGAGCTTCTCATTTAGGGTGTCAACTTCTCTGTCTGCCTTCTCCTCTCCCTCTTTTCTTCTTTCACTGTATTGATATCCTAGTATCACTATTAGAAGTCCTTCTGGCCTCAAAACAAAATAAGAAATCAAAAAAAAGTTCAGACTTTGTGTGAAAAAATAATTCCCTTGTTATGGTTGCTTAGGTTTGCATGAGAGAGAGAAAAAAAAGCTAAAAGGATTTTTTAAATTCACAGCAATGGTCTGTTAGTATGGTTGTTGGAATATTTTTAAATAATTTTTGTTTGGCATGTAATCCTGCTTAATTAGATTCTACTCTGTTGTTTCAAGATTCCATAAACTGGAGTCTTTTCTACCAGCTGCTGAAGCAGGAGTTACTGTCTAAATGATATTCACAACGAGTATTTGGAAGGTTTACAATTATACCCTTGCTAATAAGTTGCGTTATTTTCCCCAACAATTTTAAGAGCTAATCTTCAGAAGGCATTTTAAAATTAGCTAAAATTCTGTCAAGAGATTTACAAAAATGGTTAGCATGAAGATAATTATGTCACAGTCCTTGGACTCCATCTCTGATTGTGTGCATAAATTAGAAAATGTCAGCTGTGTTTTCCCTTAATAATTATCCTTGCAGCAATATATTGCAGTTTAAATTTCTGTTACAATTTTGCTGTGGGTTTATAAAACACAAGGCAGTTGTTGCTAAAGTTTTTCTGCTGATTAAATAATCCAAAGACTTGCTAGAATAACAAGTGATCATCATGTTTAACATTCAAATATCAATAAGCAGATCAATAAAAGCTAGGGAACGAGCACACTCTTTGATGAACTAAAAATCCCTTGAGAAGGTGGAAATTGTCTTTGGGAGTGTAAGTGAGATCTTAAGAGGATGACTTATGAGGCTTACATTTTCACAAGCATTTTCTAAATCTGAACAGTTTATGGATGACTTGCATGATCCATGATTGAGATAGATGGTGCCTTTTTGAAATTCAGAATGAAAAGTCCTAAATCCATTTAACAGTTTGAACTACTTTTTTTGTTGTTCAGTTGCACAGTCAGGTCCGACCCTTTGCAACCCCATGAACCCCTATTCTCCACCATCCTTACAGCCCGCTCAGCTCTACACCCACTGTGTCAACAATTCCATCTAGCCATTTCATTCTTCCGCTCCCTTCTCTTTTTGCCTTCAATCTTTCCCAGCATCAGGGCCTTCTTGAATGAGTCCTTTCTTCTCATTTGGTGTCCAAAGTATTTCAGTTTCATCTTCAATATTTGTCCTTCCAAGGAACAGTCAAGGTTGATTTTCTTCAGGATCGACTTGTTTGATCTCTTTGCTGTCCAGGATACTCTCAAAATTCTCCAACACCACATTCGAAAGCCTTCATTAAGTAGCAATATATTTAAGAACATTTTGTTGTGATATTTGTTTCATAGAATCCATCGTTTTGAGGACTTTACAAACATCAGGCTACCTGATTTTGAGTCAAAGTATTATGCCACCTGCCCACAAATAATGATAGCCATGTGAGGAGAGGAGCAGGAACAGCTGAGCGGCAGGGTGGGACCTTTAAAAACTGGACGGCCGTTGCCCTCGCCGCCACTGCTGCTGCCGCCGCCAATGGACGCTCCCCAAGCCAGCCCGGCCCCGCTGAGAGGAGCAGGAACAGCTGAGCGGCGGGACAGGGTGGGACTTTAAAAGCCAGTTAGTCGAGGACGTGGTTATGAGACTTTTTTAATGAATGACTTTTTCATTATTATTATTGTTAGTATCTTCTTTGCAATGTGTTATGATGTGATATGTTATTGTGATTTATTTGTTGTTACCCCGTTGCTTTTTATTCTGTTGTAATGTGTCTATGCTTTGTTTATATATATATATATATTGTAATGTTGTTTTATGTAACATTATATTTAAAGGTTCTGTGAGCCGCACTGAGTCGGTTTTTACCGAGTAGGGCAGCATACAAATCGAAATATAATAATAATAATAATAATAATAATAATAATAATAATAATAATAATAATAATAATAATAATAATAATAATAATAATAATAATGATGATGATGATGATGATGATGATGTGATCCTTACACAAAACCAATGTAGGAGAAAGGTGATACATTTATTGGATCACTATAAATATCAAATATTATGTGAGCTTTTGTGACTCAAGATCACTTCTTCAGGCATGCACCAGTTTCTTGTGGACAGTGCAGGAAAGGTATCAATGAGAGTCCCATTCATGGCAAGATGTTGTGCCAGGCTTTGCTTCTTAGAAGTGAGCTGGAATAAACAGCACACCATAGTAGCTTTAAATTCTTACCAATCAGGGGAAAATGACTGAATATGGTTATTACAGGAAACAGTAGTTCAAAACTGAAAGTGAAAATGTTTAATCTATTATTATGAACGAATGTTGAGTGGAAGATTAATGTACATGAGCCTATGGCCTCCTGTAGTTGATGCCCACAGAGCTAAACTATGGTTTTTCCATAGTTTAGCATTAGATTAGAATAGGAATTAAGCCTCATCTCTATCTCTCAGTGCTGGGTAAAAAAAACTTTGATCAGATTTATCAGTAAAGCCATCGTGGTGTTTGCTGCTTCTTTTTCTTGAGATGGGTGGAGAGAGATATTTAGCCATAGTAAAAATATTACAAAATGAAATAATAACAGTGGAATAAAGACATGAACGAAGTACATATTTGTTCACACTGCGTTGCTTTAGACTTGACACATAAATGTGCACTGATTTGTATCGACGGAATGGTTGAGGAAAAAGGGGAAATTGTAGCTGAAATCTGTGTATGTTACAACAGTGTGTTCCAACTCAGGGTAGTACAACAATTATCTCCAGTATTCTGAATGTATTTCTTGTATGAAATAATGTTTATTTGTGGATCTGATTTTATTCACTTTCTTATAGGACAAAGAATATCTTTTTAAAATTGATGCTTTGAATGTTCAGGGATATTTATATTTATCCTCTGTTACTGGATTTTGTTGTTGTTCTTCAGTTGCATAGTCGAGTCCGAACCTTTGTGACCCCATGGACCATTGCATGCCAGGCACCACTATCTTCCACTATTCTCCTCAATCTGCTCAGCTCTGTGCCCATTGTGTCAACGATACCTTTTAGCCATTGCATTCTCTGCGGGCCCCTTCTTCTTTTGCTCTCGATCTTTCCCATCATCAAGGCTTTCTCAAGTGAGTCCTCTCTTCTCATTTGATTTCCAAAATACACTATAATCTCTACTTTCGTTAATCATTTTTTATGTATATTGAAGCAAACCCATAGGAAAAATTGATATTTACGTAAATTGAAGCAAACCCATAGGGGGAAATGAATTTTTTACCTAAATCAAAACAAACCCATAGGAAATTGCATTATGTAAATAGGGGCATTTACTTAAATTGGGACGCCATTTTAGCAAAAAACATCTTTGCGTAAGTCTAATTTTATGTAACTCGAGGGCATATGTAAATTGGGGATTTACTGTACTTTAGTTTCATCTTCAATATTTAGCCTTCCAAGGATCAGTCGGGGTTGATTTCTTTTAAAACTGACCTATTTGTTCTCCTCGCTGTCCAGGGTACTCTCAAAATTCTCCTCCAACACCACATTTCAAAGACATCTATTCTTCTGTGCTCAGCTTTCCTTATGGTCCAGCTCTCACAACCATATTTTATATCAGAAATACCATTGCTTTGATTATGTGGATTTTTGTTTGTCCCTATTTTTAACTACGTTCCCTAGGTTTCTCATAGCTTGTGTCCCAAGCATCAGTCGCCTTTTTATTTCATGGTTACAGTTATCTTGGATCCTAACAAAATAAAGTATGTCACTGCTTCTACTTCTTTCCCATCTATTTTCTAGGGCCCATTGCCATTGTCTTGGTTTTCTTGATGTTGAGTCTCAAGCCAGCTTTTGCACTCTCTTCTTTCATCCTAAGCAAGAGCTTCTTTAGTTCTTCTTCACTTCCTGCCATTAAGGTAGTATCATCTGCATACAGTATCTCAAATTGTTGATATTTCTCCCAGCAATTTTAATTTCAACTTGTGATTCATACAGCCCTGCTCTGTATATAAGTTAAATAAGCAGGGTGACAAAATGCAGCCTTGTCTTAACTCCTTTTCCTATTCCAAACCACTCCATCATTCCATATTCTATCCTAACTGTTGCTTCTTGACTCATGTACAGGTTTCTCATGAGGCATATAAGGTGTTCTGGTATTCCCATCTCTTTAATTACTTGCCACATTTTGTTGTGGTCCACACAGTCAATGGCCTTGGTGTAATCAATGAAACAGAAGTAGACTTGTTTCTGGCATTCCTTTGTTTTCTCCATGATCCAACGTATGTTGGCAATGTGGTCTTTAATCACAAGTTATTGGAGACTTGTAAATAATAATAATAATAATAATAATAATAATAATAATAATAATAATAATAATAATAATAATAATAATAATAATAATAATAATAATAATAATAATAATAATAAATTCATGTCAGAAATTATTCTGGGTTGAAAGGATTTTTTCCTGGAGAAACTCCACTCAGGGAATCCCCGAATGTGGCACCTTTCATGTCCCCAAGATCTTTTCCAACCAAGGTGGTCCCTATATATCTACTTGCAATTTCTTGCTTTTGACCTGCTAGGTTGGCAGGACTTGTACTTGTACAGAAACAGAATAGCAACACTTTCTGTTCTGCATGTTTATATTTGCTGAACAGATGTTACCAGTGCATTCTGGATTATGATAACTCATTGAAGACTTATTCTATATTTAATTAAATAGTCAGAAGATTTAGAATCAGCCTTTTCAGGTCAGGTCATGTCCATACAGGGAAAGTTAAATGGCCCAGTTCATACGTAAAAGGCTCTTATCTTTAGTGTAATCTATTTTATCTCATATTTGAACAACCCTTCTGTTCATACTGATTGACATTTCTTCTTCTGTGAGAAGCATCCAGACTGGTCTTTGGATCACTATGATTTGTCTACTTTTTTAAAATTAGTGGCACTCTCTTTCCTGCCTTTTCTCCACCTTTCCAGCTGCTGTCATTCAAAGGGTCATGATGGCTTTCCCTTTTTTTAAAAAATAAAGTGATTGACACACTTCAACAGCAATTAATCTATCTACTGCCAGTGTATCTCATTTATCTGAAATAGAGATGCACCAATAGGAAAATTTAAAATGGTAGAGTAGATGAAAATAGAGGAAGGAGTTTCTTCATTGTCCTTTTCAGTGCCACAACCCACCAAATATGTCAGATTTGTCACCTCAGATAACACTGTCCACAACTATATTTAGGTATGAACTAGCGTTCTACAAGAGCTACAGAATGGAATAATTAGAAGTGGCCTGAGTTTGTTTGTTTGTTTGTTTATTCACATTTTTATACTGCCCTCCTCACCGGGGCGACCCAGGGCGGTTTACAACATCATAAAAGCATAACATAATACAACCCGAACCCATTATCTAAAACTTCAAAGTTACAATTATAAAAATTTAAAAAGTTTTTAAAATTGTAGAATTGTACCAAAACTACGCATCGCCTTATTGGAGGCCTTCTCAACCTTTTTAAGACGGGGGCCAGGGAACGCTCCCTCAGACAGCTTCGGGGTCCAGACAGCCATTTTGCTGTTTCTCCACCACATGCCACTTCCTGGTGTGGTGGAGGTGGTGGGGGACCACATGAAATGGTGCTGCGGGCCATATTCAGCTCGTAGGCCATAGGTTGAGAATCTCTGCCTTATTGCTTTGCCAAAACAAAGTGGGACCAATTATAAAAAGAGCTGGATGGATCATTCTAAGCCAAAACACATATGGACACCATAATATTATTCTAATTGAAGAACACCAGAAGTGATCTAAATAGTGATGTCTGGATATACTGTACCATCATTTTTTGAAACAAAAGTGATAAATGTGCCTTATGTTAACAAAACATTACACAGAACATTTGTCCACCCCCTTTCCTTCCTATTTAACTACCATGATACTATATATCTGCAAAACATAGCAAATTAAAAGCAAAAGAAAAACTTGGGGATCTATTGTGTTCTGTGCATGACAGCTTTTCCCTTTTTGTGGAGTTAAGGTGTAGAATGGTATGGAGTATAGAGCTGTTAATGTGCAATGAGTTAAATTCCTTGTGTGCAGGTAAAAGGGTCATGGAGAAAAATTCTGAAGGATTAATGAGATTAGGATTATTTCTTGTGTTTTTTTTAAAAATCTCAGATTACACACCCCCATGCTGAGATAAACAAGCAATGATAGAGCTTACTTTGAAAATATAATTATCAAAGAGCTGACTGAGCTAGTGACAACTAGTTAAAATGGGAATGATAGTTATACTGTATTGGTAAGGTTGGATATTAATTTTACTAATATATCTACAGTATTTGAGTTACATCAGGAACAGCACCAGTCTATTAAGAGCTGCTTCCTTAGCAGCCATTTGTTTGTCAACTAAAATTCTGAATAAAATCAGAATAAAAATCTGTTTGGAGTAAGGAAACAAGGAAGGTCTAGGCCTAACTTTTCTTGGATAACGGAGTATCCGCTGAGAAGACTCTATCTGTGGTTCCCGATTTGGGGCACATGCCCTGCAGGGGGACTTCAATTCCCAGAAGCCTAAGTCAGTACATTGGTTGATCAGTGCTTTGGATAATAATAATAATAATAATAATAATAATAATAATAATAATAATAATAATAATAATAATAATAATAATAATAATAATAATAATAATAATAATAATAATAATAATAATAATAATAATTTTGTGTCAGAAATTATTCTGGATTGAAAGGATTTTTGCTGGAGAAACTCCACTCAGGGGACGCCTGAATGAGGCTCCTTTCATGTCCCCAAGATCTTCTCCCACTAAAGTACTTGCAATTTCTTGCTTTCAGACCACTAGGTTGGCAGGAGCTAGGTCAGAGATGGACACTCAAACCATCATGCACTGCTCAAACTGCTGACTTGCTGGCCTTCCAGCTAACAAGGTGAGCTTCTTCACCACTGAACTACCGCAGCTCCCTTTGGGAAATTGATTTAGGATTCAGGGAATTGAAGTCCAAAAAGGTTGAGAAACACTGCTGTATCTCATGTCCCAAATGTGTCTGTGGGTATGGAATGACTGAGAAAAGTCATGTAACAGGAAGTCTTGTCTCTCATACCTGCTCAGTAGTCTAGCCACAGCCTTACTTGCTACCTGTAACATGTGGATGCTTTTGGAAGCTGCTCCACATATAATAAAATGCTTGGCAGTAATTCAAACAGAATGTAACTAAGTCATAGAGGAAAATTATCTCCAGGATATGGGTAGAGACTATGTTAGCGTGAATACTGGAGAGTGCAATTGGCATATGTAATGAGCTATAGAAATAACTTATTGCACATAAGTAAGAACTCTGCTTGTAGACAAACACTCTGTATCTCTCTTATGAAGTTCTGAAGAGTCCACACCAAAAGCCTTCCTATTGCTGTGCAATAGCAGTACATCTGGTCAGGTTATCCTGCTATGGTATTAGAGTAGACCATACTGCCAGAGACTCAATACCAATAATCAAGTGGCAGTTTACTAACCTGACAACCCTGAGGACTAAGGGCCTTGGGTGATGAAGTCCATAGGGAAGGGTGATTGTCCCCAAGTGGATTAAATCTCACTTGAATCCATCTTGATTGAGGGCAGAAGCTTCATCAGTACTGGCTGGGGCTAATGAGGACTTTCTATGCCAAAAGAGTTCAGGGTCAGAAAGTGACTTGCAAAACGGGATCAATGGTATGGGTGTCACACTGTGATGTGGAAGGCAAATAGAAGACCACTGCATTATATTCCCAGGACAATCTTCGTGGCTGTTCATCCTGAAAAAGAGTTAATGTGAGATGATTGCCTCAGTGATGGCAGATAATGGGCAGTGGTTAGGAAGTGACATGGATAAGGTAAAGGTAAAGGTTTCCCTTGATCGAAAGCCAGTCGTATCCGACTCTAGGGGTCAGTGCTCATCTCAGTTTCTAAGCCGAAGAGCCAGCGCTGTCTGCTTCTGCAGACGTTTCCATGGTCATGTGGCAGGCAGGACTAGACACCGGAGCACATGGAACGCTGTTACCTTCCCACCGACGTGGTCCCTATTCATCTATTTGCAATTTCTTGCTTTTGAACTGCTAGGTTGGCAGGACATGGATATCCTAGCATTATTATTATTATTATTTAGACTTATACCCCACCACACTCGCATACAGCGACTCTGGGCAGCTTACAGGAATGCAAAAATATACAGTTAGCATAGATAAACAGCTTAGGGCAGCGGTTCCCAAACTTTTTGCACCACAGGCTGCTCTCATGGTTGAGTGGACTGGTCACGTGGTTCCTCCCACTGGAAGTGGAAGTAAAATGTGCCTGCTGGAAATGCATCTGTGGCTGTCATAAATGTGTTTTCAACAGCTACGGGTGCATTTACAGCAGCATTTTGCATGGGCACATGCTACCTCCGCTTCTGGGAGCAGTGCTGGATGATTTGGCGGCATGCAGGCCATAGTTTGGCCACACCTGGCTTAGTGGGGAAAAGCATTTACCTGTTTAAGTTAAAGGGAGACGGAGCTTAACCTTGAGATGAACTGTTGCTGATGGGAATTGTAATCAGTAGCGTCAAAGGGAATAGAATTGCAAGAAGTGAAGGAAATAAAAATTGGCTTTAACAGTGTCCATTAGTAAATAGCAGTTGAGTGATTACACATACAGTACTTTCCTGTGTAGATGAACTGATGGCACTGTCTAATCTTGTGCTCTTCAATGGTCACCAGCTAGATGTACATGGGACACTTAATACTCAGAGCAAACCATACCTTTTTACTTGCTTTTGATATTTGGTAAGGTAAAGGTAAAGGTCACCCTTGTTTAAAAGCCAGTTGCATCTGACTCTAGAGTTCAGAGCTCATCTCTGTTTATAGCCAAAGAGCCAGTGCTGTCTGTGTCTGCAGATGTTTCTGTGGACATATGGCAGGCATGCCTCAACATGGAACACTGTTTACCTTCCCACTGAAGTGGTACCTAGTTATCTAGGTTGGCAGGAGCTGGGACTGAGACAGGAGCTCACTCCATTGTGCAATACGTGGGTATTGAACTCTGACCTTCCAGTCTTCAAATTCAAGTCTTAACTCCTTGAGCCACTGCAATCCCTTGATATTTGGTAACTGGATACATTTTTGCAACACAAAATAAAATGCTGGTAGTCATCTGATTCCCTAATATGAATCAATATTGATCTCCTCTCAGTGCCAACTATTACTGTTACATTTGTTCAACTAGATGAGAATAAATGTCAACTTCTAGTAATCCTCCTCCTGCATTACTACTGATTTTGTAGTTGTGTCTCTTTGTTTTAGCTTTGCTATGATAAATCTCTTTGAATTGTTAGGTTTGGTATAATACAGCATTATACAACTGTTAACAGAGATAAGATATAAATACTGTGTAATTAGTCCATCACAGTTGAAACTTTTAGACCTTATCAAGACCCACAGGAAATAACTTGGCAGAAAGCCACAAGCAACATTCTCACTCACCCCTGTTCCACACCCCCTCAGTGGTTTGTGTTTTCATTTTCTGCTCTAATTGCTGCTAAGAGCTGGGAATTAATTACTTTTTATCTTTCAGTCTTGAAAGTGTCATTGGGCTAAACTAGACATGATGATAAGTATATGGCTGCTACCAAAAATCTTGTCCCTTGCATAACATTTACATCACGATGTGTTGTGTTTCCCTGCCCACTTTCAACATCATTTCCTGCCTTGAATGAGGGAAGCAAAATGGAGAGATATGTGATGCCAAGGTGACATACCCTGGCTTAAATGTAATTGCTAGGTCCAATCAGTTGAAGAAATTGTTGAATGGAGGGTCAACATTTAAATGCCATTGATTATGTGGGTGTACGTTAATGGAGATTGCTAACGGGATCCAGGACATTACATCTCTAACATGGTTATTCCATTATCAGATTTACTCCTTTCAGTAGATGGTTCCACCTTGTCAAGGAACGATTCCACCCTGCAGTCTCCCATCCACTCTCAAAATTAGCCCAAGAAGTTGAACAACTCTTTAGAGAAAGGTTTCAGGTGATGCGGGTGGTGGTGGTGGTGGTGAGTTATATAAAGCCCCATTGTGGTAGTGGTTGACTGTTAGTTTATGTTTTTTATACAGACCTTGGGCTACATTTACTTAGCATGGAAAATATCAATTACGGCCACATCTTGGTAGCAAGACGTTACTATTGAAGCAAGGCATTCCTTGTAACATAACCAATAATAATAATAATAATAATAATAATAATAATAATAATAATAATAATAATAATAATAATAATAATAATAATAATAATAATAATAATAATAATAATAATAATAATTTAATTTATAGGCTGCCCAATTGGAGGGATCCAACTCAGGGCGGCTAACAGGCATATATAAATACTCATACAAATAATAATAATAGAAATAGCAATACTGATACATAATACAATACATAGTAATACAGTACAACCATTATGTAGATACACAATATAGTCAGCACAACACAGAAATTATACAATGTCAACACCATAAGTACAGTCCTCAATATAGAAAAAGTATCATATCACAATAATTAATTCAACAAAACAGTTCAATGGCCATTCTTCCCAGCCCTAAATTAGTCCAAGGGGCAGCTGCTGTGAAAAAAAGAAATTCCACCGCCCACCGCTATGGTGGTCTTTGGTAGTGATCAATAATAATCTGTAGAGATGGCCCGTAGACACCAATTGGGGCATCTCACCTTCAAAACGTTGCAGGTACTTTTTGAGGGAAAATGTGAATTTTTCTAAACAGTTGTTGTTCAACTTGTATGTCGCCCTACTTGCAAAGTGACTCTGGGCAGCTAACAAAGATACAAAAATCATAGTTACAATTACAAGGTACCACATTATCATAATACAAAAACATTTCAAAAATAAAATAAATAAATCCCAATTACAATTACAAAATATCAAATTATGATGATACAAAAAACACTTCAAAAAACAACACACGAGAAAAAACATTCATAAACTCAACCCCACCAAGAAAGAGATGGTGGTTTGGTGGAAGTGTTCTGATGGCAGGCTGGGCCGCACAGCTGCTGCTCCTTCCCTCAGCCAGGCTGGTCGAGGGAGAGTCCATTTTAGTCCATTTATTTACTATTTTTGATGAACTTTACAAAAAGAGATAGAAAATAATGACTTTTTAAAAGGACAACACACCATAGCAATGATTCTTTTTTTAAAAAAAACTCAGCTTCCACACTTTTTTTCTGATGTACTAAACCGGGGTCCTCAACCTTTTCCAGCCATGGGCCAACCATGCACCCTCAGACAGCTGAGCCAGACATATGGTTCCCCCGTAAACGCTGCCATAAAACACATCCATGGCTGTCGTAAGCATGTTTATGACAGCCATGGATGCATTTATGGCACCTTTTCTGCTGTTTTTGCTGGAATGAGGGCAGCATGTTTTCGGCTGTTTTCACTGCTTCCGCTGCTTCTGGCAGTGGCAGCAGTGGCAGGAGCAAGGGCAGTGGTCCACATGAAATGGTGCCATGGGCCAGGGCCAATCCATGGGCCATAGGTTGCAAACCCCTGTACTAAACCATGATGTTGTCTTGAAGATTGAGTCAAATGGGGGTAAACCAGCCTCACTCCCTACCTTATACTCAGTGGTGGGCAGGAACAGGTTCGCACCCACCGGGAGGGGGGTTTAGCAAAGTTGGGTGGCCTCTGGGCATGGTGGTAGCGAAATTGGGTGACTATGTCCCCTCCCTGCCCTGACCCATCAGGTTTTGTCCCTGCAAGTGGTTCAAGGTCTCCCTTGCTCAAAAGCCAATCATACCTGACTCTAGGGTGCAGTGGTCATCTCCATTTACAGCCAAAGAGCCAGTGCTGCTTGTGTTTTCAGGTGTATACATGGCCATATGGCAGGCATGATTAGATCGCCCATGATGCAGGCTCCACCCACAACAAAGGCTCTATCCACAACATAGACTCCGCCCATGGTGTGGTAGCGAAATTTTTTTGCTGCCTACCACTGCTTATACTGTATCCTCGTGGGTTGTCTGGAATGGGGGTAACAAGGCAGTGAAATAGGCAATTCAGTTCTGCACACAAATAATCCTTTTCTTAAATGAATGCATTTAGGTGGGTAGTCAGCAAAAACAAAATGTTACTTTATGGTCCAAGTTGTAAGAATTGTGCAGGCTGCACCCTGAAATTATAGAGAATGATGAAATTGGCCTATACCTTGGCTTTCATTTGTTTTCACAATTACACCTTTTGTCAGATTTGCAGCAATCTTCTGATTTGTCAGTGATAGTAACTGGGGATTGGGGTACAACAGGTCTCAGGAGATAAACATTACTGTAGTTTATCAGTTGATGTATGTCAGCACATTTTCTTACAATGGTAAAGGTAAAGGTTGCCCTTGCTTTAAAGTCAGTCGTCTCCGACTCTAGGGGGCGGTGCTCATCCCTATTTACAGCCAAAGAGCCAGCACTATCTGCATGTGCAGACATTTCCATGGTCATGTGGCACGCATGACTAGAGGCCAGGACGGACAGAATGTTGTTACCTTTCCTGCCAAAGTGGTATCTAATTATCCCCTTGTAGTTTCTTGCTTTCTAACTGTTAGGTTGGCAGGTACTGGGACAGACGATGGAAGCTCACTCTGTTTCACAGTACTCGGATCTTGGTCTGTTGCAACCTTCAGGTCATCAAGCTCAGCATCTTAACCACTAAGCCATTAAGGCCTTTTTAGAATAATACTAGTCTTTGATTGGATTTGCAACTTAAACAGTGTACCATAAAATTGTAATTGTTAGACCAGCACAGTGGTCTAGGTATCTGGCTGCGCACGCACGCATGCACGTGCGCGTGCACTCACACACACACACACACACACACACACACACACACACACACACACACACACACACACACACACACACACACACACACACACACACAGTTTTCTCTCAGAGTTTGTTTTATTCCAGTAATTTTGAAAATTCAATAGTGCTCTTAAAATATTTTATAGGATTACTTTGTGTATATATGTGTCTGTGGGATTCTATGGTCTAATTGCAGAGAAGTTGTAGGAAATGGTTTTCTTCTTTCTGCCCCCCTTCCTAACTTACAAAGGATGGATAATATTTTCATGATGAGGAACAGATTTTAGAAAGAAATCATACAGCACTAAACAGAGGACAGAGCTAATATGTAGGGTTTTTTTAAAAAATGGTATTGCAGATTTCTTGAATAGAGATGAAAGAAAAGGCCTCCTTACACAGGCTTGCTTTAAATATCCTTTGCTGATTTGGTAATTATGTCTTAGCAGTGTCAGTAGAGTAGCATGATGTTTAATAGTGTATATTAAAATGTCTGTAGCATTATCTCAAAAGTTGTAACAAGCTAATTTTGATGTTAGCTGGACAAGTTGATAAGGCCTTTTTAATAAAGTGATATAAAGAAGCTTGGGTAATTATTTTTCATTCATGTTTGTCTTTTAAAGGACTGAGCTATCTGTCATAATTTCACAATAGCCACAGACAGGGCATCATTAGAAATGGATGTAGGATTGGCAATGTGGGTGACATTATGCAAATACATAGGCATTATTCTCTGTTAGATAGAACACATTTAGTACACACACTGGACTATGCATCTATGTTAAAAAATATCATAAAATGCTAGTGAAGGAATTAAACAATGGAAGACATCTGATGGTTATTTCTTGATTGCCATGTTACATGGTCCCATGGTTACATGGTTGCTTTAGTTCTTTTGACTGAATAAATACTTGTAGGTTGAGTCTCCTTAAAAACCATTATATTAACTGATCAAATTTAAGCAAACTTGTCGAATTCTAGAATCTTAGTAGCAAATGCCATTTTGAGACAAAGATTGTTTTTAGTGGTACCGAAAAGAAAGCTGGTGCAAAAAAAGGAAAAAAAAAGAAATTGGAAGTGATATAATAAAGTATGTTGTCACCTTTTTGGCTTATGAGTATTAAATCCTTTACTTTTTTAAAAGCTTTAATAAAAGCCCTAGAGAAGTTGCAATTTTTCTCTGCAAAATAATGTTTAGTTGGTTACTGCAGAATTTTATTTGGTAGCGTCATTAGTGATGGTAGCTAAAACAACAACAACAGAGCAATAAGAGTAAGAAGCAGGTTACTTTTGTGAATAATGTACTAATTTGGTTTCTGTTTTTTTTAAAACTTGGGTGCCAAGAATGTGGAATATGTTCTGTAAGTTGAAAATTGTCACATATTAGTTTTAAGTTTGTTAGATAAGGCCTGGGCCGCTCAAGTGTACGTTGCTGCCAGAGTCAAGACACAAATGCCACCTTCTCTTGACACACCAGCTAAATCTGGTCAGATTATTTCACTAAGGGGTTGAGGTGGCTCAGTGGTTACCTTGTTAGCTGGAAGGCTGGCAAGTCGTCATTTCGAGACCCAGGTACTGCATGACTGATTGAGTGCCTGTCTCTGTCCCAGATCTTGGGGACATAAAAAGAGCCTCATTTGGGAGTATTTATTTATTAGATTTGTATGCCGCTCTCCTTGCCAAAGCAAAAATCCTTTCAACCCCGAATAATAACAACAACAACAATAATAATAATAATTCACCCTCACATGCCAGTCTGCTCTAACACCTCCCACTTTCCCAAGAAATGAAGGAATGTGCTTATCCATTAAACTGCTTGAAGGATAATACCATTCATGCAAGGTGACTCATAGAGTGAGTGTTTGTGGGATAAGTCATGGGAACTTGGAGATAGGTAAACATCTTCTTATCTTCTCATGAGCCACCTGTGTCTTCACAATACTCTGTTTTTAGCTGTTTTACCAGGTTGACTTTTTAAAAATACTCTTTTTTTTAACCTAGGAAAGGTAATATATTGCCATTTATTGATATGGTTTTACTTTAGATTATTTTTTAAAATATTAATAATAATTTCATGTCAGAGATTACTCTGGGTTGAAAGGATTTCTGGAGGATAACCAAATGAGCCTCCTTTCATGTCCCCAAGTTTAGCTCTAGGACAGTGGTGTAGCATGGGGGAGCAGGGGCCCCCAGGTGGCACTTTTTGGGAGCAGCAAAATGTCACTTGGGCGTATGGGTGTTCTTGGACTTCATTTCCCAGAAGCCCTATAGGCTGCTGCGGCGACGAGCACCGACATCTTGGGCACCACCCAGGGGGCAGCAAATTTGCCTTATGAAACCCACGCCATGCCACTGCTCTAGGGTATTGAAACCCAACCTTCCAGTCTCCAGCTCAGCGACTTAACCACTAAGTCACTGGGGTATTGTAAATTGCTTTCAGTAATTCTGTGGGGAACAAGTGGAGTACAATAATTTGCTGAAGAAAAATTTGAAGAAAATAGATCTTTTTTTTAGAACTTATTAACTCAAAATTTGCCCTTCTGTTTAAGAAAATTTGTCTTTGGAAAAGTCATTCTGGATTATACCAAAGTCTACTATGTCATCCAATCTTATTTAGTTAAATATTTCATTCATAGCCTTTGTTCCCCCTTTCAAGGAGACCAAAGCGACACATTTGGTTCTCCTCTTTTCCAATCTGTCCTCCCAATAACCCAGTGAAGTTATTGTGCCTGAGAGCGTGTAACTGGCTGAAGGTTGCTGATTCAATTCCTTTCTTAGCCAAGAAAGGAATTGAATCTAAGTCCCCTGAGTTCATAGTCAAAAATTCTAATTACTACACTTTGCCGAGTGCCTCTTAAATTTATTGAAGTCAGTGTACTTATTTGGATTTTGGATTTTTTTTCCTTTGGCTTTTTGGTTTTACTGATTTTTACTTTTTGGGGTAGCAATGTTTAACAAACCCAATTTTCAGGTGTGCTCTCAAGAACTCTTGCATTCTAACTCTTTGGTCTGCCTGCTTTCCTATGATCTTCCCCCCTATGATTCAGAAATGCAAATCTTTATCCTTGTATGGACTCCTACGGTTGAAATATGTAACAATAGAGAATCTATCTGATGCCACCTCCGTCATAGGTATGCATGTAGAGCCCCCCCCCCCATTTGTTCTTCCTTGTTAGATTGGGAAAGAAAAGCTGATAGGAAATGATTTTATCTCCCTCATTTTACAATGTTGATACGAGGATCGCTATAGCAACCATATCCTAAGCCTCATACATACTTTGTTGCTGAGTTCATAGTGTCATTTTTAATTACTCCTATGCAATTAAAAGCAAAAATGAGTAATTTGTGTGAATATGTAATCAATATAATCATCTATGTTTGTATTGAGAGTGAATGTGGGTAATTTATCCAACTAGAAGGGAAGAGTTTTTATACAACTTGGAAATGTCGCTTTTTAACATGAATTCTCTTCCCCCCCCCCCAAAAAAAAAATATTATTGTTTTTATTATTGCAGAACTGTGAGAAGCTGGAAAATAATTTTGATGACATCAAGCACACGACTCTTGGTGAGCGAGGAGCACTTCGAGAAGCAATGAGGTAAGTCTGGGTCACCATAGCAACAGTCACAGATGTGGTAAAGAAAGAGTCATTCTTCATTATTGGGGGAACAAATGAGTTCATTGCCACCATTCAGCTCTATCCTCTAAGGTATTAATTTGTCAGTGGAGCGGCTTCCCTGGAGGCTGTACTTCGGTTTTGAAGCTGCGCAAACGCTAAGCCTCTCTGCACACTAAAAAACGCAAATGTTTAATTTGTTACTAAAAACGCTTAAGGGGTGCCTTGTTTTATATTTATAATAAACCATGGGAATGAAGGAAAATTGTTCCTCTAAATTGTGCAAGTATTAAGGAAATTGTACAGCGATTTCTTCCTTCCTTTTTTCTTTTTGAAACTGGGGCTATATTTGCTTGTAATTTGTGTTTAATTTTCATGATATAGCAGCCTGTGTAATTTCTTTTTCTATTAGAATTTAATGGGATTATACTACTGTATGTTAAAACAAATGACCTCCCCTTTTCCAAATGCTCTGCTTTCATGATCCTAGCATTTTGTGTAGGCTTTTAAAACACTCTTTTATGTCCCAGAGTTTGGGATGGACTATACTTCTGGTGATAGCAATGCTGGGGTTAGTGATGTAAGGATTATTATTTATTTAATTCATTTATTAATTTAACTCATTTATTTGTTTTAATTTCTGCCCCACCTTTCTTCCTGTAAATGGATTCGATGCGGCTGGTAGGCAAATACATACTCATCTTTACAGTTTAATATTTCCCATTCACATAATCAAATTGTGATATTTTCTGGATTGCCATTGTTGCAGAAATTGCTTGCCATGGTTGTTCTGTGTATTACTTAGTTCATGTTTCCTTGTGTATGTGAACAAACAATGCCCCAAGATATTTTGCAGCATGAAGTGGAACTCAAATAATACTTCTCTTCCCCTTCCTTGGCCAAAACTTTTTTAAAAAGTTTTGTTATACCATTTAGACATCAATTTCTGCCTTGGTTAGTCAGCTAGGATGCAGCATCTAAAAATTTGTCCACTTTGATACTTATATTTTTTCTCCAGAACAGTATTTTTGATTCCCCCCCCCCCAATAGATGTGTATACTGTATATTGTGTTTCTCTGGTGTTTTTGTGGATCAACCCTCCTTTAAATGACTATTCAGAGCAATAGAATAGACTAAATAAAGAATACAGAATAAAACTGTAAGATGATAAAATTCTGAAGAAGTTTAAGATCAACTGATAAATATTACAATCAAATGGGCATAATTTGGAAATTCAAAGATCAGTCTTCATAATTAAAAGTTTGGGAGAATAGTACTCTATAGAAAGTTCAACAAGGAAGAAGTTGACATGACCTCTTTCTTGACAGCAACTGGGAGCTTTTTAGGGAAATATTGTCTCTTCTAAATTCTGCTTTCCCTTTTTGCCTTTGCTGTTGTGGATGATGATTAAGATGATGATAATGAAGAAAGGGGTTTTATATATTAGTAATAACCAAATGAACTGGTTGTAAGAAGAACCATTTGCACCTCTACATTGATTTGCTCATATTATCTGCTCCCTGTACAAGATATCCAAGAGCACTTTGGTGTTCCTTAGTAGTGTGTCATCAGACTATTCTGTTCTACACCTACAAGCAATGATTTGAGGAAATCAGAAGAAGAAAGAAAATACTAGGTCCAAATGAGAGAAGGTGGGTGGTGGGCATGGACTGGCCCTAGGGGTCTTCACTTTGTCCTTTTGGAGCTGGTTTTCTCTGCAAATGGGTTGCTGCTTTGGCTTAAAATATAACAGAAAGAGCAAAGGTAGTGTGGTGAATAGGGATAGAAATAGGGTCCAAGCAATGATAGAGGCTCCCTTTTTGGTTGCCCAAAGAGGCTGTCATAAACACGAATGATTCATAACTACAAAACAGAGGTACATGAAATGTTTGTGGGTATTTATGTTTATTATTTTGTGTACGTTCTCTTTCATCCTTTGTCAAATTGCCTGAGAAATATTTCATCCAATAATATCAGTACAAGGCGGTCAGCAGCCGATCAGAACATCTAAAGGTGAAAAAGGGAATTTTGAACAGGAAGAAGGGTCTGGAAGCTAATCAGGAAGGTTCTTGACAGGGTTTGGCTGGACATATACTGGGAGTGGCAGTTAAAATGGTTGGAAAGAATGACAAATTGTTTATGAATGGAACTGTATGTTGACTGGTTGGTGTGATTGCTTATTGCATAAATACTGTTTTACATATAGGGGATGGATGTAAGTGTGAGAGACAGATGAGAATTCAAATCTCCAGCAATCAGAGTAATTAGAACAGGGCTTCTCAACCTTTTCAGGCTGAGGGCCTGGTCAAACTCCCTCAGACAGCTTCAGGGGCCGGATGACCATTTTGCACTGCCTGCCACACATGGCGGTTCTGGGTGTGGTGGAGGCAGTGGGGGGCCACATGAAATGGTGTCATGGGCTGCATTTAGTCCATGGGCCGTAGGTTGAGAACCCCTTGAGTTAGAGAATGAGAGAAATTAGGAAAAAGAATGAGAGCAGTGACATCGAAACCGGTGAAGTATCCGTTTTTATGAAGATGTTATGAAGGCCAATGTATGTTCTCATTGCAACTTGTGCAAAAACAAGCATCCATCTATACATATATAAAGAACTAAATGGGCTTTTTAAAAAGAAAGAAGTAAAGTAACGAGTGCTTGGCTATTTGATATAGCCTAAAGCTTTTCCCTGAACACCAACTGAAGACGGGAATGGCAAATGGTAAACCACTTCTGAGTATTCTCTACCTGCAAAACCCTGGAATGGGTCACGTAAGTCAGAACTGACTGACTTGGTGGTACATGATTATTATTTATTGTAATTTAAGAACCTTCTCTGCTTTTGTGCATGTTTTATTCAAAGAAGCTTTATTTTGGTTTTCAAATCCTGATGATTATATTTTTGCCATAAATATGGTTAGCCAGTATTGGAACACTAGAATAGCAAAGGCTGTGTATGCCAAAGAATAGCCATGCAAGTTCATGTATGCAAAGCATGTGCTGTACCAGTGACCTAACATGCTGTACCTAACATGTCCCTTCTGTAAACTTGAAAAGTTGGCAAGAAAGCAATCAGCATACAGTAGACAATGGCAATTTTAAAATATTTTCCCATTAGTAGAAGTGCTGCAATTTGCATTAGTTCTTGCTTTATCTGCTGTTTTATCTGCTAGTTATAGCATGCTTAGAGTATCTGAGTGTTTGCTTTTCTGATCTACTCTTTCAGAACCATCAAGAAGCATGTAACTCAATTGGTACAGCTTTGAAATAGAAAGCCGCATGGGTTTCTATTTGCAGAATAACTCACAGGGAGTATCTTGTCACCGTGGTGGTTATCTCCAGGGCATTAGAAAGTGATTGCACTGCCTTAAATATATTTAAAGTATAAATCAGGAAACCCATAAAAGTCTTGTTTTGAACTTGATTGCAAGATTGATATTTGATGAAACAGTTTCTTTTATGCCACTGTTGACACAGAATGTTTATGTCAAGTATTTCCCCCAATTTTATATGGGTTTATAAGATTGTATAGGCTTAGGTGGTTATGTATTTTACACTTTCCAAGATTTCATCTGTAATTTCTGATTTTTTTCCAGTTGGGAATTTTAATTTACTTTGTGAGCTGCAGAGATAAATTGGAGAGAAAGCCTTCTTCCTTAGAGAATATCACTGCAAAAGGGGATTATGGGGGAGTAGAAAAGCAGTGATTTCCCTTGAACATTCCTTCAATCACCTGTCTCAAATAAACCAAAATTCTTTAATTCTAACTGACCTAAGGTTACATATTATACATGGTCAGAACTGACAGTTATAAACTTCTATTGAATTCTGTGGAAATGCCCATTGAAGTGTACCTCTTCTTTCAGACAAATAACAAAATTGCTTTGTTCATAACAAAACAAGGAAAACCTAAATGGCTGTGTTTAGCTGCACTTTACAGAAATACAACCATTAGGGATAATAACCAAATAATAATATTGCTGAGATTAAAAATCTGCAACATTCATGGATGTAAATGTATGTATGTTGCAGCAGCAATGATTTAAATCATTTATAAAGCTGCTATTTTGTGTTTATGTGTGTATGTAAGTCTATTGCAGCAATTATTTACATCATTAGGCTGTCACTTTGTGTTCATGGTAAAACCAAAGAGCTTGCAGTCTAATAATATTATTATAATTAGTGATACTGATAGCCAAGTCGTTGGCAGCTGCAACTCGTATTCGACAATGCATTGGCGTGAATTTGTTTAAGGTGGATCCCAGCTTGCCATGAAGTGACCCACACACTTTGATCATGGAGCCATCTCCTATGGCACATATGAAATGAAAATGCAGGCATTAACACTGGGACTGCAAAGGACTGCCGCAGCCTTTAGGATATTATCAGGGTCCGCTTTCACAGCCAGTCCATCTGGCGTGGCCTCTTCCACCTCAATGACTGTTGGGAATCAGAGTTCCTCCTCTGCTCTTTTTGCCGTTGAGCCCAATCTGATGGTTTCCAGTGGCATTTCCTCCACTGAGGGGACCATCACCCCACCTAAAGGGGCTCATCCACCCGTAGCCATTGGCACCTTTAGGGAATCAGGTTATTTACCACTGCACAACATTCGGTGTTGAGTCACTGGCTGTACGGTCTACTCCAATTCCCATAGCAGGATGTCCATCCAGACTGTGCTCTTAAGGCTTGGGTGATGGCAATCCCTCTCCGGGGACCTGTTCCCCCCATTCTGGAATAATTAGTAATAGAATTCAAGCCATATTCTGAGATGGGTAAAATGCTGGAGTTTTGAATTTTCTTTGGAATTCAGGTACTCACTAAGTTGAAATATTTTCCCATATAAAATATGAATGATGTGACAGCCTCATTTCACATTTCTGTCCTTTTATTTTTAAATTTACAGTTCTGAGCACATGTGCATGGATGTAAGCCACACTGAATACTAGAACTTACCTACATGGAAAGTACAGGAGATTGCAATACAGTATACGTGTTTAGTTTTGGCTACTCTTTCCCATCACATCTGCTTTAAATAATAAGCTGTTCTTTCACAGTCATGTTGTTGAGCCATTGCTTTTCCTCACTGTGGAAATAAATACCTGATTTAAAATTGTGCTTAATATGATGGGCTGGATGCAGCCAGTGGTGGGCTCAAATTTGTTTTACTACCACACAGTGGCATGGTATGGTGGGCGTGGCCAGGGGAAAGCCATGCGGTGCACCCAAATTAGGACTACTGTATACACTCTAATATAAGATGACCCGCATATAAGCCAAGATACATAATTTTGACCTGAAAACCCAGGAAAATAGATTGACCTGAATATAAGCCGAGGGTGGGAAATGCAGCAGCTGTGAGTGAATTTCAATAATCAAAATACATGAAAATATGGTAAAAGTAATTAAATTGTTGGCACATCTCAATCTGGCTCGGTCTTCGGACCCTCATGGTCATTGACCTGAGTATAAGCCAAGTCCCCTTTTTAGGGCTCATTTTTGGGGCTAAAAACTCGGCTTATATTCAAGTATTTCAAAACTTGGATGGGTGGTGCCAGCCAGGATTTCTGCTACCGGTTCTGTCGAACTGGTGTGAACCTGCTGATGCCCACCACTGCAAGTGCCTTGTGGTGTAGGAATGGCAAAATGGCCATCTGCCCCCCAAAGCTGTCTGGAGCATGACCCAGCCCCTGGCTTAAAAAGTTTGAGAACTCATGCACTAGCCTATCTCATCTCTCAAATCCTTCTACAATGTTCAGTATTTTTTATGAAAGCTTCTTGGCAGTTTTAATGAGCAACTTCCTTCTTATGTGTCCTACCACTTTTTGTTCGTTCCTGTTCAAGGTTGGAAAGATTAGTGATGAATTAGCCTTACAGTACTTGTCTTTTTTATTCTATACTGTACAGTGGATGGGGAAGAGTTAATCAGTAGCTCAGGTTTTATAGATGAAATGTAATAAGTAGTTCTTTTGTAAAATAGTACTGCAGTAATACCTCGGATAACGCTAAGACTTGGTTCCACAAGTCTTGGTGTTATCCAATTTTTAGTGTTATTTGATGCATGTTAAAATCCTATGGGATGGATCAGATAACGTTAAAGCTCCATAGAGATACATTGTAACTGCACAGGCTTTAGCGGTTGTTATCCGATCCATCCCATAGGACCTTAACGTTATTCGATCCAATTCTCCACCCCAGATTACTTAACGTTATACAATTTTAGCGTTATCAGAGGTAAACGTTATCCGAGGTATTACTGTACTTCACTGTAAAAGAAGGAAAATAGCAGCATAATTAAAGGAAACTAATTTATTAGCACAGCCACACCCATGGTTGAAAGTTATCAATGTGACAATCTCAGGCAAGGACAAGGAATCCTAGTATTTTCTACACCGGGAAGATCTCTACATGGTTTTCTGTTTCTCAGTTCAGCCATGGCAGCAGCAAGAACATTTTTTAATCAAACTTGGTGCAAATTGGTCTTAAATAGGGATGACTGTTCTTTTGGATTCATGAAAATCAGAGATTTTTAACATTTGGATGGACAGGCCTGCACTGGCTACCCATCCCTTTCCATATCAGGTACAAGGTGATAGTGCTAACTTTGGAAGCTCTAAATGGTTTGAGACCTTCTTATCTTGCGGAACATCTTCCCCTCTTGAAGTAGCCCACATCACTCGCTCCTCAATGTCAGCACAGCTTCAGGTGCCAACCCCAAGACTGTCTAGAAAGGCCGTGACGAGGAGAAGGGCCTTCTCAGTGGCAGCACCAGTGCTGTGGAATGCCACTCCAGCTGAGCTACTCCAAGCTGCAGTCTTTTAAAAAACAACTAAAAACCCTGCTTTTTGAGGAGACCTTTGGGAATGTGCTGCCTATTTCTGGTTGTTAAATATGCTGCCTGGCTCTTTTTTGTCCTAAATAGGTTGTGTTTTAACTATCCTGGATAGCAGTACTTTCTGGCTATTGTGTGGTGATGATTTTATTGGGAGATTTAGTATGTGTAATTTTAAACTTTTGATTGTTATATGACTGGTTTTATGATGTTAGCTGCCCTGAGTAGGGATGATTTTTCCCTGGGGGGGGGGGGCAGGGTATAAGCATAAATAAATAAATAAATAAATAAATAAATAAATAAATAAATAGATAGATAGATAGATAGATAGATAGATAGATAGATAGATAGATAGATAGATAGTAGTCTACACCAGTGTTTCCCAAATGTTGGGTTTGGGACTTCAATTCCCAGAAGCCTAAGTCAAGTCCCCAAAGCACTGACCAGCCAATGTACTGACTTAGGCTTCTGGGAATTGAAGTCCCAAACCCAACATTTGGGAAACACTGGTCTACACCTTTACTTAAAACCACCCTTTCAGATGTGAGTCAGCCCACATTACAGAGGTTTCACTCTTGTCTGCACTCAAAACTTCAAGGCTTTCAAAATCTATGCTGAGACAGATGAAATCCATTAGGAACAGGAATTTAGTGAGCATGCTTCACTCTTTCAATTGAATATTTGATGTCTCCCTTGAATCTAAAAGAATTCCATTGAACATTGAAAACCAGCAGGTGAAGAAGATGACTAACCTAAGACATGCTATTTCTGTGTCTACAGAGAATTTAATGGCACATTCAAAAGTAATATATAGTATAGTAGTTTTTCTTATAAAGAGCAATATGAAAAGTAAGTGATTTTCCATGGTATATGCTTCTTAAAACCTGGTTCCCCTTTTATTTCTATTTCAGTACACCTTCAGAATATTCCCTCATCCATATTTCTTTTTGGGTACCACGGAGCCTTTCTTTAATGTCTTTATAGCCATTTAACCAAGAAAAGGTACCTGCACATCACCTGTACTTGATATAGAAACCAAACATGTAGACTACTTTGTTTTTCTTAAGTTCATGTACATCAGACAAACTAACAAAAAAACCAGCACAAACTGGAAAATGTCATCTTGACAGTAGCATTTGTTTTGTTCATTGACAGTAGTATTTGTTTTGTTCATTGATGTGTCCTCAAGTAGGGATGATAAGATCTATATTTGTATGTACTTTTCCCTCTCCAGAGGAGGGTGGGGTACAAATGAAATGAAATAAATTTGCAGGTACTGTATCTTGTTATTCAGAATAGGAAAAATTCTAGAGAGTTAAAAAAAATAATATGGGAATACTAAACATTTCCAGTTTGTCTTTTTAGGCTCAGGACTTCAAGCACTTGTTATATATTTACTTTATTTATGCTTCCCCTTTCTCCCAGCTCTGTAAGAATTTAATTCTTAGGAATCAGGTTTTGAATACCTTGTACAGTTGTACCTCGCTTAAAGAGCATAATGCATTCCACAGGATTGCTCTTTAAGCGAGTTTGCTCTTTAAGCGAAACACTATTGTAAGTGATCAATTGTGGGGGGGATTGTGAACCCTGATTTATTTGTTAAGCGAGTTTTTGGTTGGTTTTATTTGTTAAGCGAAGCGAACATTCAGAGAAAAGTCTGCTCTTTAAGCGAGTTGCTCTTTAAGCGAAGTGCTCTTTATGTGAGGTTTGATTGTATTCAGTTAGAGCCATTATGAATTAAAATAACCACCTCTTTTTTTTCTGAGTTTCTTTATCTGTAGCACATGTATGGCTGTCAGGTACGACATGGTCTTCTTGGACTGGAATCAACTCTAATTGTTAAATGTGGGCATTGTGGGTTGAGAATAATTTTGTTTCTGTTTATTTTTGAAGAATTTATCAAAATTTGCAAATCATATAAAATATTGAGGTTTAAGAAATTTGAATTAGTGAGAAATAAGGCATTTCATATTCCTTGATTCCATGATTTACCAGACTATCAAGGGATAAGTTCCTGCTGGTTACAACTTGTTTTCCATTCATTTTGCTGCCATGCTCTTCTCCAGGTTCGACCAAAACTTTTCATGATTGGGTCTTCACATCTTTTGGGTGGCCTGGCAAGGGGTCTTTTTACTTCTCTGGGATGCCACTCAGTGAGTGCTGCTGTCCAACGCCCATCTGTCATTTGAGAGCCATGTCCAGCCCAGTGCAATTTCTGTTTATGATATTCGGCAACAGCTTTGTTGATTCCGCTTTGTTTTCTTATCTGGGGTTTGGGGATGTGGTTGTGAAGGGATATCTTTAGCGTTGATCTTTCCATGGCTCTTGATAGTTCTTCTTCCTTGGTCTTAATTAATGACCATGTTTCACTCCCATAGAGGACCGCAGGTAGTACTGTTGAATTAAAAAGGTTGGTGTGTTGTTTCTTGTTGATTTTAGCCATTATATATTATTTAGTATAACTTTTAAAATATCATGTAGAACTTTATGGAGATCCAGGTAGTGCATGAGATGCCAGGATGAACCGGCTGAGTTCACTGTTGTTGTTGGTCAACATTAGTCAAGGCTTATGCCGTTAAGAGTGAAGTTGGTGTTACCAGTTAAAAGCAGAGGCTTGGAATTTGCAGAAAAGGGAACCAACAATTTGTGAAACAGCTGTACAGAAGTAGAGTCAGTATTTTTTAGATGCCTTCCACGAAACCTAGAGATTTTCCCCAGCCATGCCTGCTCAGCAGTGTAAGAAATGCACCAACTAGAGGCCATAATGACAAAAACAAAAAATAACACACCTTGTTCTCAAGTAGATCAATCCTTTATTGGAGGACTTTTCTCATCTGGTGTTGTTCATTGTTCCACAACTGTCAGATGTCCTCATGTACCTTGCTATTGTTCCTCATGGGTACTAGTTATAGTATTACTATACCTAGCAGAGTTCACAGAAAGAGCATCCTTGAAGAGTGTGCTATTTTTGGACCACAATCGGGTATACCTTGGGCAACAGCCACCTTGTGCCAGCTAATCTTTTCCACACTAGGTCAGGCAAAAGGAACTACACAATGAACTCCCCAAGGGAGTTTTGGCAGTTTCATGACTAGCCTGGACACGGAAGAAGAAAAAGAAATATACCTAGCACCCCCTCCCCTTGCTGCAAAAAAGACGCAAAATCTTCTGTCTTCCCCTGAGTCTAGGCAAAAAAGCAATCTTTGTAATGCCAAATCATCTCAAACTATTTAATCTTACATCAGTGTGCATTCATTCCCCTTCTCTTGTTTTATTTATGTCTTTGTGGAGTCACGTCTCTGGACTTGTTCTGTGCCTGGGGAAGCTTGTTAGGTAACAGGACATATTGCTAGAGGTATTTTATTTATTTTGTTTTATTTTCTTCTATTCAAGGTGGTTTGCCTGCAGGTTGTTGGAAGTGCTTTGGTTTGTCTTGTTTATTAGATCATTGGTATGTACCTATAGAGTTTTTTCTGTTGTTTTAAGAATTTAAACTTTGTCCCTCTTGTGTTCTAAGACACTAGATGTAGCTCATTCTTAGCCAATGTTGTACCATTAAAATTCTGTTTGTTTAACTTTTGGCTGTTGGAGGGAGACTAAAACAGATTACTTATAAGAAATGTTCCTTATGAGGTTTTGGAATCATATTTTAATTTTGTTAGGATTAGCTGAGAGCAGTGCTTTGAAAAGTCAGGTCTCTTAATTCCACATTTTAGCCCCTAGTTAAGAGTAGATTGGCTCACCCTCTGGAAAACAATTTATCATGTGCATATCCTGCTGAGCAATATTGACAGTAAGTTAAGACAGTAAGTTAAGTTCCAGTGAGAAAAGTTCTGACATTGAATGTTGAAAATTTAAGCACTGATATATTCATAATTTAATCATTTAACACATTTTCAGAGATGTACTGTTGTTTTGACTGTAAGCCGCCCTGAGTCGCCTCAGCGAGTGGGTGGCAATATAAATCTAAATAAATAAATAAATGTTATCTATGTCTTACTTTTTGAAGTTGAATTGAATTATGATATTATGATAGCAAGGTGTAGCGTGATGTCTACTCAAAAGAATGAATGCTAGCATAACCATGCAATAGGCAAGGCAGTAAAAGAAAATGGCAGAGGCATAGTTGTTGTTTGAGGAGCGCAAGACCATTCTGAAGAGGTGTGGTTGAGTTTTCCCCATGTTCTCCTGACTTAACACCCCTTAAATTCTACCTATTATGGACCTTAAAGGATGTGGTGTACCATAGAAAATGGCTACACTGGCTTTACAACAAGAAGGAACTGAGACAGCAAACACAGCAATACAAGTAGATACAGTACTTTGTTCAGTGTTGCTTGAGCAGTAATTCAGTGTGATCAGAAGTGTCTGGACGCTGATGGTAAACACTTTCGATACCTCTTGTACTTGCAGAAGTCAAAATTGATTAGTAGTAATATTTTGTTAGCAGTATATATTGCGTATTACAATTTTAATAGTTTTTACTTTCTTAAAATGTGTATACATTTTGGCACCCTGAGTATTTCGAGAGGCAGTCTATATGTAAAATCTGTGTGGGTTGTTTTTATAGAAAATTGATTTTAATTGTTTTGCATTACTGTATTTTTGGAGCAAAGCAGTGCTTACTGCTGCAAAAGTGTTCTCGCCATCATCATCGGAGGCATTTCTTCAGTTAGTTTTTTGCTACCCACCACCCGTGCAGCTTCCCAGGGGGTATCCATGCTCTCCTGACCCTCCTAGAGCCTGCATGGGTGGTGGACAACCTAAAAAGCCCCCCCAAAATTGCCACCTTCAGAGGTGGATTTTTGGCTGTGCAACATCCATGCAGGCTCTGGGAGGGTCGGGGGAGCATGGATAACCCTCCCTAGGAATGCATTTTTTTAAACATTGATCAACAACCAAAAAGTAGACATGGAAAATGTTTTTTTGGCTTTGTCACACTTGAGAAAAGTAGTATTTCTGTTTCCTAAGAGAAATTGCAAGAAGGAAACTCACCTTGATAATACACATATTTACAAAGCTTAAGGCCTATGAGGGAAATTAAATGCTCATAAAATTATGTCTATGCTTTTAAAAGAAAATGTTTACAGCTGAAAAAACATGCACAAACATGCTCCAGGCAATGGGAAAAATAGATAAATCAAGTACAATGTGTAAATAAATGAAGAATTTGGGTACAACACATAATTAAAGGCACATACTTGGGACAATGTATTTCAACAATGTACAGTTGCCATGTAGGAAGAAATAGTAGTGTCACAATCCAAAAATAATTGTGATGCTTCTGATACAAGTAAAGAAAGATACAAACCATCTGTATTTCACTAGAAAAGTAATAAATCTTTCCTGCTAATTAATATCTACTAAGTTTTTGTGTTGATTTCTTTTGCAGACTTTTAAAATGTATTGTCCTAAAAGGCACAGGTATTGTATGGAAGGGGCCATCACAGCCTTAATCAGAAGGGAACTCTGTTTCTTTGCTAGCAGCTATTCAGCTTGCCCCTTTCTATTATTCTCCTGAAACATGCCTGGGAGGGTGACAGGGGAGACAGGAAGCACTCTCCTGAAAATCATCTGAGACAAAACTCTTCAAATAGCCTGGAACCAAGCTGTGTAGGCTTTATATATCAGAACATACACTCTGTGCTCAGAAACAGATTAGTAACCTGTGAAACTGTAGTAATTTTAATTATTTCAGTGTTCATATGGGAATCCAGACATACAGGTTCCTTTTGTACCTGTGTGAACATCCCTAGAACCTTCTAGAGCCTAAAGAAGGTGTTAGGGCGTGCCCTCTCCACCATGATTCCTCCTCACCCTGTATCTAGTCTTCAGTTCTCCACTGAGATAGAAACATGAATCATATTGTAGACTGAAGGAAGGATAGATGGGTTGTATGATTTTATAATTGAACACTCAAAGAACTACAGCTACAAGTAAGCAATCTGTCCTTCATGGTCTCTGAAATCACACAAATGGGCAACTGGCAAGCTCACTTACTGGCTGGTGGGAAGTCATGCTAATACATAGAAGATCACTACTGTGAAGCTCCCTCCTCAGCCATAAACAGCAGAGATAAAAACATTTACCTTCTACCCCAAATGAAATGACAAGTAGCAGCTGAAGCGGCCACCTTTTTAAATCTAAGGAACTCTCAATTTCTGGGTCAAAACCCGAAAATCCGTCGTAACCCGGATATTAAATTTAAATTTAATAAAATCCCTGTTTATAACCAACGGCAAACATAAACTGAGGCAGTCGTAAGTGGGGGTTTACTGTAACAAGATATTAGCACAGCTTTAACCAAAGTAGGTATGTGTTTTTAGTAATGTATTTTGATAAATAACACAAATGTTCTTGCCATGGACTCTGCATGGTGTGTGTGGGGGCTGATGATGATTTTTCTTTCCCCTTCCAATTACAGCCAAGTGTTTCCAGAGCACAGAAAGACCATGAACATCCTCCATGTGCAGCTTCATGGTGGTAGTTCTATATTGATAGAAAATGTTGACAAGCTGATGGATGTTCAGTACCTGCCCATTCAATCATTGAGTCCTAGCTCTGGAACTAGTTTAAAAAACAACAACAAATCATCTTGAAAAAGTGAAGAGGAAGCTAGATGCAGAATTTGTACCCATACACAAATAATGCAGATCACATCATCTCATATTAGTGTGACAGTGGAGTATTCACATCTTTTTTTTCTTCATATCTGAGCACTGCACAATATAAAATGTTGGGTGCACAGTATCTGATACTGTATATAGATAAAATTCTGACAAATGAAAATGATAAAATGAGGAGGCTATTTTTTACCAGAATCAAGCTACAATAGAACCCCGGACAACGTGATGACATGGTTCCAACGTGATGACACGGACTTTTTTTTTTTTTTTTACCAATTTTGGGGTATCTGACCCCCCCGCCGGGTCCAGGGAGGTGGGCAGACCCGATCCAAGCTGTTTCTGGGCTTCCCCGACGTCCTCACCCAGTGCAGCAAGCCAGAATGTCAGAGTTCGAATCCCGACATTTTGGCTTGCTGCAGCCTCAAAGAGGGTAGGGGGACTTCAAAATTAGCGCGCATCGTGTCTCCCGACCTCCCTAGAGCCGATGCGTGCTAATTTTGAAGTTCCCCCACCCTCTTTGAGGCTGCAGCAAGCCAGAATGTCGGGATTCGAATCCTGACATTTTGGCTTGCTGCACTGGCTGAGGACGTCGGGGAAGCCCAGAAACAGCTTGGATCAGGTCTGCCCACCTCCCTGGACCTGTGCAGGGGGAGGGATTTTCGGTCAAGCCGCCTCTTTCCCAAGCCGGAGAGACCCCGCGGAAAGGCGCCTCTCATCTCCTGAAGTTTCAAAAGGGTAAAGATCCTTATCTTTTCGGAACCTCGGGCGGCTTGCAGGCTTGCGCGCCTTGGCGGGGGTTAGGCGAGGATGCGGGGGTCTTTCCCGTATCCTCGCCTAACCCCAGCCGAGGCACGTGCGCACGCTCGAAGTTGCAAAAGTGTAAGGATCTTTACCCTTTCGCAACTCGAAGTTTCGAAAGGGTAAGGATCCTCGTACCCTTTCCAAACATCGTGGGGGCGGGCGCTGGGGTGTGTGTGGATTGGGTAGATGTTCTACCCAATCCAACCCCCCCCACGCATACGCTTGTTCCGAATAACACGAAAATCGCGTTATTCGATACAAGTTTTTTCCGAAAATCTTGTCACGTTATGCGGTTTTCACGCTATACGATACTCGCGTTACCCGGGGTATTACTGTACTTCAATAGTGTTATCTCAGCCATTTACTAAATCTTCTGTATACAAGGTGGAACATAAAGTAAATGCTGCATTGGTTGTATTTTCCCTTAGAGGTTTCTCTTGTTTGAAAGCCCGTTGCAGTGATGGGATGTAACAGGTTCTTACCAGCTCGCCAGAACCGGTAATAACTTTTCCCAGTGTCCCAGAGAACCGGTAGCAGCTTTTGGGGGGAACCACCTTCTGGGCTTACCTTTTCACTGGTTCCCCCACTGCGCATGCGCGCCAAGCACTTGGTGTGCGTGCATGCCTACAGTGCCTGGCACGTATGCACAGCCTCCTTGCTGTCCTCCCAAGCGGGGAGGAGGAAGAGAAGCTGCTAGCCTGAAGCTCCCTATAGCCTGCTCCCCAGGGTAAGTGACTCACCTTTGGATATGGTGTGTCTGTGTGTATTTTAATGTGTATTTAATACCTTTACCTATATTGACGTACTACCACAGTTCCTAAAAAGGCCCTGCGGCCTGGCTTATTTTTATTTTTTATTTTTTTTTATTTGGCCCCGCCCACAATGTCATGATGTTGGCTCCACACATGATGTCATAACATTCGCTCCGCCCACACTGTGATGACATCATGGTGGAGTAGTAAAATTTTTGACATCCCACCACTGGCCAGTTGTATCCAACTCTAGGGTTTGGTGCTCATTTTTGTTTATAGTAAAAAAGTCAGCATTGCTATGGTTATGTGACAGGCATGACTAGACACTAGAGTGCACATCACAGAAAATTAGTCCTGTGTTTAAGTAGCCCCATTTTAACATATTATTCTTTAATCTCTCTACTTCACTTCAAGTATATTAAGTGACGTCCAGATGGTCCCGTCAGAATCTTGTCCTGTGGGTTATTTTTCTTTTCTTTCTTTTTGGCTCTCTATCAGTTTAGCCTATCCTTTTCTGGTTTTATATTTACAACTTGAGAACTGTTTATAAAACTTTTCTTTGATTTTATCCATCAGCTAGATCAGGGATTCTCAACCTGCGGCCTGTGGGCCGGATACGACCTGCAATGCCCCCCCTCCCACTGCCTCTCCACCATACCAGAAAGTCCCATGTAGTGGAGGAAGGGCAAAATAGCCGTCCAGCCCCGAAGCTGTGTGAGGGAACATGACCCGGCCCCCAGCTTTAAAAGCTTGAGAATCTCTGTCCTAGAGGGCTGGTGTCCATGAAGTGGAGAGTTTTGTTGCTATAATACAGTGGAGCCCCGGGTTATAGAATTAATCTGTTCTGGGACTTTTTCTTTATAGCAATTTTCCATTAAAGAGAAGTGTGGTTTCTGATAGGAATGCATGGGGGGGGGGGAGAAAAACATTCCTGACCTCAGGAAAAAAAAAGTTTAAAAAATTGCAGGACACACAGTAAAAGGGAATACTAACAATAAATATAAGCTCCCTACCCTTTCCACCGCTTGAGAAATGCACCAGCCATGCCCTGTGAAATACCTACTGTGGGCAAACAGCTCTCCACCACAGCCATGCCACCTCTGCTGCCCCTTCTTGCTGCTGCTCCTTCTGTCCCCATATCCACCACCACTACCACCACTTGCCTATGCTTTGGCACTTCTTTGATCAATCTCCCCAGCTGGTCAGGACCTGGGGTGGAGAGGAGGGTTTGTCCTTAGATGATTCCACTTTCTCTCACTCACCTCACTCGATCTCGAAGAACACCCCTCCTCTCCACCCCAGGCACCCACCAGCTGGGGAGATCTATCGAAGAAGCACCGAAGTCCAGGCAAGTTGTGGTGATGGTGGATTTGGGGGCAGAAGGAGTGGCAGTGAGAAGGAGCTGTGACAGAGGGCTTACCCACTGTTGCTATTCCACAGGGCATGGTTCCGTGTGGTGAGTCCTCATGCAGCCTTCCATATGGACAGACAGCAGTGTGGTAGCCTGCCTGCTGTCCAGTCCGGTGGTGATGTTGACCCAGTGGGGGTAGGAGTTCCATTTCAAAAAGATGCTGTGGCACTTTAAAAGATTTACGTGCTACCTACAGATTCCAAAATGGCACTATAAATCCTCCCAGATGCAATGCAACCTGAGACAACCCATTCCGTATCACAAGTTTTTTTCTGTAAATCGCGACATTTCCTCACGGTTTCTTTCCATAACATGAGTTTTCCATTACCCGAAGCATCTGTAACCTAAGGTTCCACTGTAACAGAGTTTTCCCATGGGGGTAGGTTTCAGGCAGACGGTAAAAATCCTGCATGATTTGTTAAGAGCTACTTCCACTTGCTTGGCATGTGCTAATTTATACCATATTCTGCTGTAGCATAACACAAAGCTGCACCTGTTGTTCTTATTCACAGGTAGGTGTGCAGCCCAGTTTTCGAAGTATGTTATTTCTGGTGGCATCTTTCTATTCGATCTTTAGGCAATGATTTTGTAGGTCATGGTTTGATCCAGTGATGCCCAAATACTTTGGGGTACAGCAATGTTCCAAAATCTTTCCTTTCCAGCTAATTTAGAGCTTTCTCTCTACTTCTTTGAGTATTCACATAAGGAGCCCATTTACAGGTTTTTTTCCCTTCCAAAGTAAATTGTTATTTTATTAAAATGAAGATACCAAATCCTTGAAGTAAAATATATTATGTAAGGTATAATTATCTCATTTAAGCAACTGAGGTTATTAGCCTACATATGAAGCCTTTAAGATAACTTCCATTTGCACTTAAATTCTAACTGCGGTTTTGACACATTATCTAGGGAGAATGCCACATTTCCTGCTGTGCTAAACTTACCGAAACAAATAGAAAAAAACAGCATTGCTGTGTGCTATCCCTGCTTTACTATTTTGTAATTGGATGGCGCAACAGGAATGACACTTCTTTGTAACACTGAGTTACTGTGATGATCTTGCGATTTCATGCTCTTAGCATAAGGCTGGCTTGAATTGTCTTATATCAAGGATAAAAAGAGGATGACAGGATAGAAAAGAAAACAGTCAATTATAATAAATTGTCATGATAGTAAAACATAAAAATATTTGGTAAAACCACTAAAATCCCTCCTGACAGAGTGGTGCCTGGTTTGCATCCTGTGCTAAGCCAGTGACATCAAACAGCCAAAATTGTGTTGGGATTTTGTGCCTATGTAACTTTAAATTGCACAAGCTGTTGTAAAATTTGCATATCTATGTTGAAATTAGCATTTTGCTGAGTATTAAATCTGTGGCTTCAAGGTGCAACACCTAAATGTGTACAATATGAGGTGCCATTCCTGCTCAGAACTGTGGTGAGGTCCTAGTAAGGAGCAGTAATTCTGGTAAAAGAATTGAGAATGAGTAGCTCTGCTTTAAAGACTCAAATATCAAATCCCAGCCTTATGTAGATTTCCCAGGTGTCTGGCCTATAATTCAGTCTCAGAATCCACCAATTTCAATAATATGGCACAAGGCAAAATCTGTGAAGAATTCATAGATGTAGATGTTGGCTGGCATTTTTACTGTCTTGAAACAGCTTCACCTTCAGCAAGCTGGCCACATTGTCAGGATGTTGGAAAAATCATCTCTCAAACTGGATCTTCTGTGGAGAGCTTGTTGCAGGTGCCTGATTATGTGATGACTGAAGGATACAATGTAAGGCAATAGTGAAGACAACATTGAAAGATTTTAATTTTGATCATGCCAATTGGAAAGCTTTCACTCAAAACCAAAGCGCCAGGTGAAGCACTGTCAAAGCAGGAGCTAAATAATTCAAAACAAATCAAGGATGCACAAAAGAAGAGGAAAGTGAGAAAGCAAGGACATAACTTTACAGCCCAACGAGTAAAGGATCAGCTAACCTGTCCTCACTGTTTCCCTATTTCCTGGGAGTATATCATGCTAGTTAAATCAGCTGCATATTCATTAGTTGGATTTTAGCTGTTTGTGTTGTGTGTGTGTTGTTTTTTTCCTGATTGTGAACCGCCCTGAGTCGCCACGGCGAGTGGGCGGTGATATAAATCTAAATAAATAAATAAATAAATAAATAAATAAATAAATAATCAGTTGGCTGCTGCTAAACCTTAATCCAGGGATTCTCAACCTGCAACCCATGTGCCAGATTTATTTATTTATTAGTTTAAATTTATATTTCAGCCCACTCGCCATAGCGACTCAGGATGACTTACAAACAATACATTACAATACAATATGTTGATGGGGGCTCAGGAGGAGGGGTGGCGAAGTCCTCAACCTGCCCTGGTTTCTTCTTCCCCCGGCAGTAGGTGTGGGGACAGGGGGAGGGGTGGCACCATTTCATGTGGCCCTCCACCGCCTCCACCACACCAGGAAGTGCCATGTGATGGAGGAAGGGCAAAATGGCTGTCCAGCCGCCAAAGCTGTCTGAGGGAGCATGACCTGGTCCCCAGCTTAAAAAGGTTGAGAACTGACTTAATCACTTCTCTTCCCCTACCCCCCAACCCTAAATTGTGAATCTGATAAATACAATCTTTGAAAATGAAGGTGATCTGTCTGTCCATCTATCTATCTGTGTATGTGTACCTATAAAATCCACACACTCATAGCAGAAGACAACAAAGCCATATGTCAATGTTCTGTAAGCAGTATTCAGCGTAAGTTTTATCATGGGAACCAAAGTTATTTCTTCCTGTCAAGAGACTGAAGGATCATGGACTCGCGCTCTTCAGGAAAACCCAGGCTTTATAATTGGTGCCAGGAACTGGGTGGCTGAAAGAAGAGCAGGAATACCCACCAGTAGTTGGAGAGTAGCCTGACAGCTGAAGCTTATCAGTGTGAAAGCCAGCCTCTACTGCTAAAGTGGCCTGGTACCGAATTAATTGGGAAGGTGATTTCAGCTGTGTGTGAGGGAGGCCCAGAAATGGCTTATATCTGTATCACACCTTGGATTAGCCTCATTGGCTAAAATACTGCTTAGCACAAAGCTTATATCTGTATGAAACTTTGAGGAAACTCGAAGCCTGATTGGAAGAGTCCAGAAAATAAAGCTTAATGTATAAAAGAATGGTCACTGTAGGGAGATTATTTGTTGTTGTTGTTGAGTCGCACAGTTGATTCTGACCCTTTTCAACCCTATGGACCATTGCCCACCAGGCACCTCTGTCCTCCACCATCCTCCTCAACCCAACCAGCTCTGTGTCTATTGCGTCTACAATACCATCTAGCCATCTCATTTTTGGCCAACCCTTCTTTTTTTTGCCCTCCGCCTTTCCCAGCATCAAGGCTTTCTCAAGCGAATCATCTCTTCTCATTTGATGTCCAAAGTATTTTAGCTTCAGCTTTACTGTTTATCCTTCTAAGGAGCAGTCATGGTTGATTTCTTCTAAGATCAACCTATTTGTTCTCCTTGCTGTCCAGGGGACTCTCAAAACTCTCCTCCAACACCACATCTCAAAGGCATCTATTCTTCTGCGCTCAGCTTTCCTAATGGTCCAACTCTCACAACTATACATTGCCACCGGGAATACCATTGCTTTGACTATGCAAATTTTTGTTTGCAAGATGATGTCTCTACTTTTAACTATGCTCCCCAGGTTTCTCATAGCTTGTCTCTCAGTCTTTCCAGTCCCTGGAAAATAGATGGGCAAAAAGTAGAAGCAGTGACAGATTTTGCTTTCTTAGGATCAAAGATCACTGCAGATGGTGATTGCAGCCATGAAACAAAAAGGCAACTGATTCTTGGAAGACAAGCTATGATGATGGCTAGATGGTATTGTAGACACAGTGGGCACAGAGCTTGGCGGGCTGAGGAAGATGGTGGAGGACAGAGGTGCCTGGTGGGCAATGGTGCAAAGGGTCGCAAAAGGTTGGAATCGACTGTGCGACTAAACAACAACAAACTGCCACTTGCTCTTAGGACTTTACTTTTTAAAAGACTGAGGGCACAGTATGAGTTCCTGAGGTGCACTAATTAGCCATACTTTTGAAGAGAGAAATTAGAACACAGCCCTACTTTGTCAGCCATACATGCGACAAAATAGCTACACTGGGAGAGGGTAAATTTACAGGCATCAGTTGTGACAACATCATGTGACTAGGTAAAAATGCAGGATAGCATTCAAGCACCCACTTAAATCTTTTATAGTTTGATAAAGAAACATAAATAATCATAGAAACACTGCTTTAGAAATAGTAATAAAATAATCATAAATGCCATCTTGTCAATTCTGAGTTAAACGTCTCTCATACTCAAAACCCAGTCATGTCTGACTCTAAGGATCAGTGTTCATCTCTGTTTACAACCAAAGAGCCAGTGCTGTCTGTGTCTGCAGACATTCCCATGCTCATGTGACAGGCATCACTAGATGTCGAAGCACACAGAATGCTGTTACCTTTCATGCCAAAGTAGTACCTATTTATCTACATTGCAATTTCTTGCTTTCAAACTACCAGGTTGGTTGGATACAAAGTAGTTTATCGTTCCCTTCTTGTAGGGGTGCCTTGGGACTGTGCAGCCACTCAGACCGACTCTGTTTGTAGGAAGAATCAAACTCCCTAACCTCTGGTTCTGTAGTCAGATACCTCAACCACTGAGTCAGCCAGCCAGCTCAGAAATAATAATGCTCAATTAATACATTATCCTTGTGTCTCAAAACACCAGTTATTTTGATTTAAGGACCCAAACTCATCTAGGAAAAAATAAACCATAATTGTAAATGAATAAAGGATTTGTTATAAGCGATAAAAAAGGAAAATGATTTTACAAGTGTTCGTAGATGAGATTGTAATATTGAATGGGATTACTGGAGCTTCCTTGTTAACAACACTACAGTTTAGCTCAGGGGTGCCCCAACTTTTTGGGCTGTGGGGTAGTCATGTGATTGAGCAGGCTGGTCATGTGGTTCCTTCCAAAAGCGGAAGCATAGCACTGCTGTAAATGGACCCGTGGCTGCCGTAAATGTGTTGACGACAGTCATTGGTCATTTATGGCAGTGTTTTCCACATGGATGGGCGTGTTTTATTTTTTATTTCTGCTTCCAGGAGCAGTGAGAGCAGTGCAGGCTGGACGATTTAGTGCCACAGGCCGTAGTTTGGGTTTGGCGTGTGAAACGAGCCTGTTTTTTTAAATGTGGTACAGTAATATCCTTTCAGATGGTGCTAGCACTAGCTAGTGAAATACCTCACACTAAAGTTCCCAACCCTTTTTTGTTTTTACTTTGTGGGGAAAGGCATTATTTGAACATTGTCAGAGGTCTTTGGGGCAATGCCTTGTAGTAACCATCACAAAAGGCAGATCAGACAGAGATAAAGATCAGAACTGTTGAATGACAAAACTTGTTCATCCCTGGATATAGTGGATCAGAGTGCTTGTTCGACACCTTGGATTGCTTTGATGACTGGCATCGCCACTGACATTGAGATGTTGCTTTTGCTCAACAGCAGAATCCCCAGCAAAGCCGCTGAATCTGTATGTATAACAAATGCAGTAGTTGCTTCTCTGGCTTTCTGACAGATATTGGCAGAGAATAAATAGAGTGTAATCCTGGTTCCTTATGCTGCCCAAATGTAGCTTTCGCTGACCAAGTCTACAGATCAGAGGAACACAGGGTTTATATTAATAAGGAACAGAATATCTTCTCTACAAGGATTATCAATAATAGAGCTTTTATCCGTGGATTCACTTGGTCCATAAGCAACAGGACCACATTCTTACAAGAATGGATTTTTAAAAATTATTTAAATCTTCTGTGCTCTTGAGGGCATACAAACCTAAATCCTGTTGTTAATCCCAATTAGAGCAAGGCCAGTGAATCAGTGGGAATTTAAGGCAACCTTTCACGTGATCTAATGGTGATAAAGACTAGCATGTTTCAAACAAGCTTGTTCATGATTGTATGAATTCTTGGTAATCCATGAAAACTCTTTCAGGCTTCCTGCATGAGGAATAAGATAGATATGTAATAAATAGAAATGTAGCTGTTAGTTGCTCCAGCAAAGAAGGAATGACGGCACTAACAGTGGCAAATTGCCACCAAATAAAAGTCCCCACTTCAATTTTAAGGTGTACACAACTTTACTTCATTGCAGAGCAGTCATTTGCAATCTAAAACTGAAGAAAGTATAAAGCAGAGAAATTGAGCCAGTTTTCTTTCAGGCATACCACAGCTGATTAGCATCTTAACCCTATAGTTGTACCTTGCTTAAAGAGCATAATGCGTTCCACAGGATTGCTCTTTAAGCGAGTTTGCTCTTTAAGCGAAACACCATTGTAAATAACCAGGGGGGGGGGATTGCGAAGCCCGATTTATTTGTTAAGCGAGTTTTTGGAGAAAATTCAGAGAAAATTCTGCTCTTTAAGCGAGTTGCTCTTTAAGCGAGGCGCTCTTTATGTGAGGTTTGACTGTATTTGCCTGTTATTATTTCTTTTCAATACTGGATATGAAATAGCAATAGCAATTACACTTATATACCACCCCATAGCACTTAGTGCACTCTCTGAATGGTTCACGAGGTAATTTGCATTTTGCCCTCAGCATGCTGGGTACTCATTTTAGCAACCTCAGAATGATGGATGGTTGAGCCAACCTTGAGCTCCTTCAGGATCAGATTGTGTGTAGTTTTGGCCACAGTACAGCAATTTAACCACCACACTATGAGGGCTCATATGACTTGAAATACTGGCTTGATGCTGATGCCTAATTTTACTTGTCCTATATTTGAGAGATTCTGTGGAATAAAAACATTATTGTGGCAGTCTTACAACATAATGGTCACGATTCTGTTGTTTGTTGTAATAAATCATACTAGAGTAGGACTGTTGAATGAATAGGGATTGGATAAGTCAATTCCTTCCTAAATTCCTTTGATTCAAATGAGTGTTCTAACTGAGATGTTAGTATGGTAAGTCACAGTTAGAGTTAGGCCTATTTGAATCAATAGAATTTATAGAAGAGCTCACCCACTAAATCTCAATTGATTCAATGGGCTTACGCTAGTGAGCATTTCTATGCTAAGCAACATGATGTTAGCCTGCAGTTAATTTTAAAAATCAGGCATTCATCATGACAATTCTTATTCCAGTGCTGCAAGGCAGATCTGAAAATGTAAGCAGCAGTGTTGGGCTACATGTTCTTGGATTTCAATATCTGGAAGCCCTCATCAGCAGGTGTGCTAACTTGGGCTTCTGGTAATTGGAGTCCAAGAACATCTGGAGAGTCAAGTTTGATGAACCCTGGTTTACTGTATTTAAACTTCTACACCAGTGGTTCCCAACATGGGGCATACACACCACAGGAGGGCTTCAATTCCCAGAAGCTTACGTCAATGCATTGGCTGATCAGTGTTTTGGGGAAGTGACTTAGGCTTCTGAGAATTAAAGTCCAAAATCAAAAGGTTGGGAAACATTGTTCTACACAGTTGTAGGAGTTTTCTTTCCACACTGTGTAGGTCTTTTGTAAAGCCTTGTTTGTAATGAATTTCTGACTGCCCTACTCTGTCAGCTCACTTGATTTGTGGTAAGAAGAGGTGAGTTATGGAACGATTGATCCCAGTTCTTAGTCATTAGCATGTAACTCCTTGTGGCTAGAGCAGGGGTGGCTAACCTTGGTGCCCCAGGATTTCTTCGACTTCAATTCCCAGAAGCCCTGAACTCCTGAGGCACCAAAGTTGGCCATCCAAGGCTAGAGTTTAAATGGAAAGGCTATTCTAGAACCTGTCCAAGCTAAGTCACTGTCCTTGTTTTGTGTCTTTTTTTTTTGCCTTTGGAGAAACTTTGGTTTAAAGAGCTAGGTTGCTGCCATCCACACATCCAGATGTGAGATGTCTTCAGGGTTCAGCTCCCTTCCCAAGGAGATAAAAGATGATAGTTTAATTACCTGGGCGTCATTTTTGCTGTGTTATATTTTCAGTTGCTGCTAACTTACTTCAGAATAGTATTTTTGAATAGAAATTAAAAGCAGAGAAAGAGGCCACCTTGGCTTTCAGATCAGTGAACACCTAGTGGTTGTACTTTAAATGAATATTGTGCAAAAACTGATAGGAGGAAAAACCTCCCAGTGTGTGATGGTAAAGGAGGGAACACTTGGTTGGTGATGCTTAGTTTGGGAGTCAGATTGTTACTAGTGTTTCCCTATTTCTGGCTGTGAAGTGTTGAGAAATATGAATTTGTAGCATTAATCTTCCCAGGTAACCCAAGTTATTGTTGGGCGTGCATGCGTAGCAAAGCTTCCTTCATGTATGGTCTGCTGTCGCTGATTATACAGCACCAAATTCCTTTTCTATGGTAGCATAATGTTACCTAGGGAACAGCTTATGGCTGACATATACAGTTGTGCCACAAATTAATTTCATAGTTATCAGGATGTAGGGTGATAACAGCAACATGAACTGCTGTGAAATTACCATTGTTCCCATGGAGTTACAGTGTAATTAGGACTTTTGAGGCAACTTCGTAAGTAAAGCATGTCATTTTTAGGTGTTGGAGTATATTTACTTCTTTTTCTTCTGGGTTTCTCTGTTGCTGCACTACAGATCCAAATGTAAGCAACACTTTTAAAGAAGAATTAGAAAAATGAAATGAAATGAAAATAAATGTTGAGTCAAAACCTGCTCTTTGTGATATTTGAATGTGAAAGCATCAAATTAGAAGCTTGAAATTAGCAGAAAATCCACGGCACCGCTGTTCTTGGGTTATTTCCAGAAGCAGCATGCTGGCAAGAACAAAAAGCATTCTTACAGTGTCTCTGTGTGCAGAAATATTCAAATATCAGAAGAAAAAGAGGTGGTGAGCAGTTATTATTAAAAGCCATACTTGTGCTGTTTTATGTCATTTCATTAGAGAAGCTCTTAATTGTAGAATATTCTTTTACTGATAATATAAAATCTTGGGATCTATAGAATGATGACAACATTAACATTCTCCCTGTTGTTGTTGTTGTTGTTGTTTTACTGCTATATATGCATTTCTTATCCAACAGATGAAATTTCTGCAGTATTTTGAGTATGACTGTTACCAAAATATGGGTCAAATTGATTGTTCCAGATGTGCAACTATATGATCAAATTATTTCTCAAAGATTTGTTACCTTCTCCTACTCTTTTCTCCTCAGATCTCACAGTCATTTAGTCAGAACCTGGCTAAATGTAGTGTAGTTAGTAGTGGCTCTTGTAGGAGTACACACAAAAAGAGTTGAGGACCATGGAGATATGGATCCATTTTCAAGCCCTGGGGCTTACAGCTAGTACTAGAACTAAGTTTCCTTGTCCTATCATACAAAATTCATCTGATTGCCTGTCAGTTTTTTTTTAATCAGACACTTAAGGAGAAACATCCTCCACTGTGACTCCTGTTAGACCATTGAGACTCAGAACCCTTGCTGACTTACTACACTAGAACATTGGATAGCGTTATGACTTGGTTCCACACGTCATGACGTTATCCGATTTTTAGCGTTATTCAATGCATGCATCGAACAACGCTAAAAAAAAAGCCCTGATGTCAGAGACAAACCACGCGGTTTGTCCCTGAAGTCAAACTGACCCTAGGCTATCGATTGCTAGCCTAGGGTCAGCTTGACTTCGGGGGCAAACCTCTTCTCACCACCCGACATGACCCTTATCAAGCGCTAAGGGTCGTGTCGGGTGGCGAGAGAAGGCTCCCACTCGCGTGCCACAAGGCACATGATCAGGTACCTCTTCTCGCCACCTGACACAACCCTTAGTGCTTGCTAAGGGTCGTGTTGGGTGATGAGAGAAGACACACAAGAAACAGCAGAAAGTTTGGCTGAAATGCTAGCAAAAGAGGAACCCCTACAAAACCTGCCTTGGTTTTGTGAAGAGAAAGTACATGTAGGACTGCACATCAACTGTGAGGCTTCTGAGCTGCTCAGAGTCCAGCAGTTCAAAACAGCAGTGATCCTCCCTATGTCCAATGGATCCTAATCCTCAAGCTGCCTTTATTACGGAAAACACACCCAGACAACCTACAGAGTGCAGTCCTTGTTTTAAAATCAGTTCCTCCAGAAAGTGCCCTTTAAACCTCCATCCATCTTCTCTTCCAGTCACGCGAAGAGGAAGCAACCAGCCTTCCCCCTTAGTAGGTAATGCCAAGATACAACACGATGCATCCCCTTGGAGCTGTGGCACTGGCCAGAACAAGGGGATACCTTTCTCTCTGACCTAGCAGCAGATCCAGTTTTGAAAAAAAGAAAGAAAAAGGGAGGGAGGGAAGATGGAAGAAAAGATGAAGTGAGGGAATAAGAAAGAGGGAGGGAGGGAATGAGAGATGAAGGAAAGGAGGGTAGGAAAGAAAAGAGAGAGGGAGGGAGGGAGGAAAGATGGAGGAATGGAATAAGAAAGGAAGGAAGGAGGGAGGGAGGGAGAGAGGAAGGGAGGGAATGAGAGATGAAGGAAGGAAAAAAGAAAGAACAAAGGGAAGCCAATAAGGAAAGAAAGAAGGACAGAAGGAAAAAAGAAGGGAGGGAACAAGAAAGAAGGAATTCCACTCTTCGGGATTTCTCTGGCAGCAAGAAGAGAGGAGACACTAAAAAGGGTGTGTGTGTTCTCCCTATACCCACGAGCCTCCAGCTTGCCTTGCCAAAGGATTGAGAGCCCACATCCGCGGGGTCTCCGTTCCCCCATATCTCTTTCTCTCCCTCCCTCCCTCTACGCCAGCTGCCGCCAGTAAACTCTTCTCAGAGCAGAACAAAAGGTACACTTCCTCTCTCTGTCCCTCCCTTCTGCCTGCCCTCCGGCTACCTGCTCGGATCCCATGGGTGCAGAGACCCCGGCGAAGGCAGCCAGCCACACGCCCACCCGGTGCTTGTGGCGCACAAGCGGGCGCCGTCTCTCTCCACCCGATATGACCCTTAGTGCTTGCTAAGGGTCGAGTCGGGTGGCGAGAAGAGGTGCCCGATCGCGCGCCTTCTCTCACCACCCGACACGACCCTTACCAAGAGCGATCCCTAGCCACAACTCAGTTCGGCTTGGGTGATGCCTTTCCTCTGGACCCTACTGCGCTCGCATGAATTGTTGCGAGTGCATTACGGTCGGGAGGAAATGCACGCTACCCAATCCACACCCACCTCCCAGACAATTGGCTCGGATAACGCTAAAGGATTGTTATCCAGAATCGTTATCTGATGCAAGTTTTTCCCAAAAAACTTGTATCATTATCCAATTCTAGCGTTATTCAATCCAATCGTTATTTGGTGTTTTACTGTATATACCATTCAGAGTTTTTCAAAGCACACTAGCTCTTGCAGTGCATTAAAGCAATCACACTTATATACCACTCCATATTGCTTAGTGCACTCTCTGGATGGTTCACGAGTTAATTTTGCTCCCAACATGCTGGGTACTCATTTTACTGACCTCAGAAGGATGGAAGGCTGAGTCAACCTTGTGACCTGGTCAGGATTGAACAGTACAGCAGCTTAACAACTGCACCACGAGGGCTCCTTGGATGTCCTACTTATGATGGCTTCCACTTAACTATATCCCATTAGTTTTTCCACTCCACACTGCCCTTTATCTGTCCTGCAGTGCTGCCTTTCACATATAAATAGTTTCTTACCAGTTGAGTCCTCGCTCCATTACAGCAGTATGTCTATCATCTTAGTGTTCGTTATCTGCTGATTTCACATGATCCATTGGCTTTGGATTTCATAAGAAATTGCCAAACCAAGATGTATATAAAATGATTTGAGCTCTTTTTTGACTTCCATCATTATTCCTAATTAAGTAAGTAATTAATACCTTAATACATTTATATCTTGCCCTTCAGCAATGCTCTCATGGGGGGCTAACAAAAAAAATACTGAAAACATTAAATAAACAGCATGGCAGCAAGATAAAACATGAAAAGGCAAATTAACATGTTAACTGATGTTTTTAAAAGGTCTGGGAAAATCAAGAGGTTCCTGGTGCCAAACTGATAGCAAATTGGGCACAAAATAATTCTTCTTACGGTTGCAGAAGGCAGGAGCACTGTGAGAAAGGTATTTGATGAAAAGGTACAATATAACCATCAGCATTGTGATATCAGGGGTGTGGCACTTTTCTCTTGTGGAAAGATACATGTGTTTTCCACATATCTGTTTATTTTGCAGGTCATTGTTCCTTTGACAGTTTTTATGGCCATTTAGGGACTGTGGTGGCTCATTCCGTCATGTCCCAGTTCCTGTCAACTTAGCAGTTCAAAAACAAGAATTTGCAAGTAGATGAATAGGGACCACTTTGGTGGGAAGGTAAGCAGTGTTCTGTGCACTGTAGTGTTGAGGCATGCCTGCCTCTTGTCCATAAAAACATTTGCAGGCACCGATAGTGGTGGCTCTTTGGGTATAAACAGCGATGAGCACTGAACCCTAGAGTTGGATACGACTGGCTTTCGAGCAAGGGCAACCTTTACCTTTGCTCCTTAGCTAGTGTAAACATCACAGATCTATGGCCTCTAGCACTGCCTTTCTTATGTACTGGGGTGGATGGAAAGTAGATTGTTGAATGATTTTGTAGCAGATCGGGCAGAATGTCTGACTTATTTTTAGACGGGTTACAATAAAACCATTTATACTGCTGGAAAAAAAACAATCCAATGTTACCTAACAGGTAAATTCCTGTACATAATTGTACAGGTCTGTGAGCTCTATTCAGTTCTGGAACTTGAAACAGTGTTCTGAACTTAGAACATTTTAAGTCCAAATACAGTGGTACCCCGTAGAATGAAAATAATGCATTCCATGAGACCTTTCGTTCGATGAAATTTTCACAGTACGAAGCCTATTTTCCCATCGGAATGCATTTTTTGGTCTGTTCTGGACCTAAAAAGGATAAAAAATCCCCAAACCCTTAGAGCACACATTAAAATGTTAAAAACATCTACCTGCCTTGCCACCCAAATGCAGAGTGGTGAAATGCTGTGGGGGCAGCAGCAGAATTGTGCACTTTTTTTCAGCTGCATTTGCAGCTTCAGTGGTGGTGGTGGAGTGGGGGAGGATTTTTTGCTCTCTTTTAGGCCCGAAATTGTGCCAATTACATCACTTCTGGTTTCTCAGAGGTACATCAGTTTTTCTGTTTTTGGTCCTCCAAGGCCTCCCTTAAATGGGGGAGGGGGGCTTAGGAGAGAGCATTTTTACGCCATTTTTTTTTTAATTTTTAGGTGCGTTTTGGCACAAAAAGGAGCTGTGATGTCAAATACATGCTTAATTTTTTATTTTTTTTTAGAAACTGGAAGTACCTCTGATAAACCAGATGTGATGTAATTGACACTTTTTTGGGCCTTAAAAGAAAGCAACCCCCTACTCCCAGTGCTGTCATTGAGGCATTTGTTTTTAGATAGTAAATGGCACAGTGGGGGCGGTGTGGTGTGGTGGTAATATTGCTATGTTTTAAGGGTTTTTTAATTGTTTCATATTGGTTTTACTTGTGTACAACTCCCAGAGTTCATTGGATAGGGCGGTATATAAATCTGTTAAATTAAATTAAATTAAATTAAATTAAATTAAATTAAATTAAATGCAGCTGAAAAACGTGCACGATTCCGCCACTGCTGCTGCAAAGGATAACTTTTCAATGTACCAAAAAAAAAAAAAAAATCGTACTATGAAGCACATTTTTTCCTTGATTTCCTTTCTTAGTACAATTTTTTTCATTATAACAACCCTTTGTTGTATGGGGCTTTATTGTACAGTTTATGTCTTTTGCAGCAGGCTCAAACTTGATAATGTTAATCTTCTATTAAAATTATAATTTACCACAAGCCTGGAGTCTGCTAAATCCTGCTGTATCTAATGCATACACTGTATAGCAAGATGGGGACCCACCCCTTTCTGTACTAATGTCAGTGGATAGGATCAAGCATCTATTATGGAGCTGAATTTCCCTAAGCATACACTTTTTCAGTGTTCAAATTGTTGTGTGTGTGTTTTTTACTAGCCTTGTTTTAAAGACTATGGATTTTCATCTGGAAACTGAAAATATAGCTGCTTGGGATGTAGCCACAGGGATGCCATTCCATTTAGTAAAATTACTAAGAAATATAGGAAATATAGACGATAAATCTAGGGGAAAGGTCCTCTCTAGTAGTTGTTCATAAATGGGACTATATCTCTCAAAATCCCACTTCAAACCTGGTTAAGAGCAGTTTCAGCCGAGGAAAAACTTCCAGTATTCAAGCTTTTCATATGTGGTTATGTATTTGTTTTCTGTTTCAAGTATGCATGTTTTTAAAATCTTATCTGTTTCAAATCACTTCTTAAAGTGAAATTAAAATGCAGAGTGTATGGAAAGAACATTACAGTATTCCTAAAGATGGGGAAAAATAGCAGGAAATTAACTGCTGGATTTCTTTTCTATTCACTGTCTGTCGTCATTCTCTCTCTCTAGTTCTTCCTCCATGACTATATCCAGAGAGTTCTACTGTGGGTGGTGATGGCTTTATTTCCATGAGTTCAACAGTATGGTGTACTTTAGTGGTCTGTCATCCCCACATGCTGTTTTATATCTACAGTCAAACCTCTCATAAAGAGCACCTCGCTTAAAGAGTAACTCGCTTAAAGAGCAGAATTTTCTCTGAATGTTCGCTTCGCTTAACAAATAAAACCAACCAAAAACTCGCTTAACAAATAAATCGGGGTTCGCAATCCCCCCACAAATGGTCACTTTCAATGGTGTTTCGCTTAAAGAGCAAACTCGCTTAAAGAGCAATCTCATGGAACGCATTATGCTCTTTAAGCGAGGTAGCACTGTTTATGAAACTGCTGGGTGAGGTCTTTCAGAGATTTGGTGTAGTATCACTAATATGTTGATGATGTAGAACTCAGTCTCTGTTTTTTATCTTCAGTTGCTGTGGAGCTCCTGGTTTTGTCTGGCCACATTCATTGATTGAACGACTAACAGATTGAGGTTGAATCCACACAAGATGGAGATCCTATTTTTGGGGAAATTGTCTGATAGGTTGGGTGGTATTGATCCATGTCTGGATGGGGTTATTTTTATTTTAAAGGACTAGAATTGGTATCCAGGTGTTATCCTAGACTGGATGATCTCTGTGGAGAAGCAAATATCTGCCATGGCCAAGGCTGCCTTTTTCCATATTAGTTCTACCCTTACCTTGACAGAAAGTCCCTCATAATATTAGTTCACACATTGGTAATCTTGAGAATCAACTATCATAATGCACCCTACCTGGGGCTTCCTTTGACGATGATTTGGAAGCTACAGCACGTCCAGAATGTGGCCTCTTGATTTGTGGTGGAGATCCAACATTTTGATTGGATTTCTTCTACACTGGCTCAGTTGCACTAGTTACCCATAGGCTTCCAGGCCTGACTCAGGGTTCTGTTTCTAACTTATAAAGCCATAAACAGTTTTGGACCTTGGTATGTAGCAGAGCATCTCTCTTGAATAAATTCAGCCTAGACAACTAGATCCCCCCCCCCCATGCCTTTTGACTTTAGCTGTTCACTCAGAGGAAGGCTAAGAAGACTTCTAATAAGACTAGGGCATTTTCAGGGATGGCACCATTGTTGTGGAATTCCTTTCTATCTCACATCTGGTAGGCTTCCTCCTCCTTTGTTTCTTAAACTGGCTAAAGGTATAGCATTTTAAGGAGCCATTTACTAACATTTTGCCCCAGGCTACCTACCTCCCCTGCTCTCCCCCCCTGCTAATTCCTAAGAGCTTACTATTGCCATTGTTGTTAGATTACAACTGATATCTTATTTATTTGGTGGGTGGGAGTTTAATACTTGTGTATTCTATCTGTTTGTGTTCAGTCAAACCAGATGAACAGTATAAAAATGAGATGGACAGACAGACAGGTGAGAGTTCTGTCTAGTGCTTCTACTGGTTTGGCCAAAGCTAAAATGATGGCATTTTGATTGTTTACTTTAAATCCAAACTGTAAAGTAGCAACTTGTTAATTGGGGATAGTAAGGTTGGCATCAACTCTGTGAGTATCTGCCTGGCTCACAGTGATCAACTTGAATGTTTGTAAATAAACAGACACTCAGAATTGCTGTAGGCTTGCTCAAACATAATTTTAAATAGTAGGACACCATTGCAAGAAGGAAACTAACCTTGTTTAAGCTTACTCAGCCACCAGCTGATGCAAGGGCGTGGAGGAGTTTGGAAGCTTTCCTTCTGTACTGGACTAACTACAATTTGCCATATTATATAAATCTGGACAAATGTTGCTTGATCTTAACTATGGTGTAGTGAAAATAAGTAACTGCAAAACAGTTTAAAACTCAAACAGGGTGGTGAACTGATGTTAATCTAAAACAGTCTGCAATAGAGAAAAGCAGGGAGGGTGTGTACACTCATGGAAACTAGATTCTTTCTTATAATGCTAATCAAAGATTATTTATGAACATGCCATGCAGTTCCCCATAACCTTCCCCCATAAGAAAACTAATCCTCTAACAGCGATCGGTGAATTTAGGAATAAGGGAGTACAGTATTTGTAACAAAAAGTTCACAAACATTGTTTACTATGAACCTTTGTTTAGAAAAGAATGATTCATGTTGGATTCCTAATGTCAAACATGCAGAGGTTAGCAGAGTATCATCCATAACCTGGAAGTACTAGTTCTCTTCAAGTCTGAAAATATTCCAGTCTTCTGGATTTTCCCAAACATAATGCATACATCATTTTAAAAAAAGTTAATGAATTAAATAACAGTGAAAGAAAAAAATGCACTAGGAAGAAAACATTGTTATCAAAACTATGATTTAAGAAACCATCTTCCCTACGTTCAAATGCCAGCATGAACTATGGTTAGATTAAATCCTAAAACTGGAGCTTTCCCCCTATTCCTATTACATATGAAAGAGAGGGTGAGTAGGAGTTCCTGTTAATATATGAGCACTTTGCTCATGTAGAGTGATGCGACTCAGTGGGTTAAAGCACATGATCATAAAGTTGGAGGCCAAGAATTTAAACTCTCCGACTGTGCTCCTGGGGGAGGGACCAGCCACGATCACCCAGAATATATGTGGCTGATGGAGTTACATGCCCTGCCATCTGTGTGGCCTTTAGCAAGCTGGATGATCTTAAAGTACTCCTAGAACTGCAGTGGTGAACCAGCATTCTAGCTGTTCTTGGACTTCAATTCCCAGAAACCCTGATCAGCATATGTACTGACATGGGCTTCTGGTAATTGAAGTCCAAGAACACCTGAAGTGCCCAGGTTCACCACCAATGTCTTAGAAGGAAGGTCTGATAGATAATTTTATACCTAGAAAAACATGGAAGGATTGATCAAGTTAGTTTCAATTTGATTGCACATTATTATTACTTAATGCTAATTATAACTGTGTTTGACTACAGATAATAGATCTGATTGTACATGCATTTACTTAATTTTCATTTAAAAAAAAAAAGCTTGTTAAGGACTACTCACGTATGTTCTCAGGCCGCTTCCCTCTTCCCAAATGTAATATGAAAACGTGGTATTTCTGAGGTTGTTTTGGTTGGCAAATGAATTGGTGTAGTGTGGTGAGAATTCATTCAACATTTGTTTATTGCACATCATTTACATATGTGAGCTTCTGCAACATGGTTGGTGGGCTGACTCTGGCAGAACTTGAAAACACTCTAGGGATCCTTTCTAAGTCTCATCCAGAGACTACCTGCTAAGACCACTAATGCTGCTTTCACACCAAGTACGGTCCTGATCTTGTGTGAGTATATTTCTACGAGGAATAGGATTAATAATTAATGCTTGTTCCTCTGTGTAAAATAGGATAATCTCTGACAGATGGTGGTTTTTAACAAGAACGCTACAGCAATTCAGATCAGACTAAGCATGTTTTATCTCTGTGTCAGACCCGCACATGCACACACACACACACACACACACACACACACACACACTGTTTTAAAAAGACGGTTATGTAGCTGAGATGTAGATTCTTTAGGGGTATTTGTTATTCTGCAATAATCATGGGTTGTTCAGGATTTCAGGGACCAGCCCGTCCACATTTATCTGTGTCAGTGTATGTTTACATTTATAAATATAAAGACAAAGATATCTGTCTAGGTGTGTGTACATACAAATGTACACATATGTGCATGCAAGTCCATATTAAAAATAATATGAACTTGATATTTGGACTGGGATTGCAAAGTAGATAATAGAGAGAAGTTTGATTTTTTAAAAAAAGATTCAGGGACTGAATTTAATGATAGAATTCATTTGCCCTAATTAGACATCAACTTAAGCCGTTGTGCCGAGAATCTGGGAATTGTATTCATAATCAGGACTGTGCAGAGTTCTTGTTTTGGAAATCCAAACTTTACTTTCACAAAACTATAATTATACGTGCAGTTGTTTGCATAAAATTGCATGAATTGTATGAACATGCCAAATTTGATTTACTGTGCCTAGTTAAATTTATGTCTGCTAGAGATGGTGATGTGGTGTAGTGGATATAGAGTGATGTGCTAGGAATCAGGAGGCTTGGGAAACTCACTTGGAGTATGGGACCATTCCTTAAATTACTCACTTGCCTTAAAAGCCTTATTAGGACCACTACAAATCATTTCTGACAACCACTCATAACAACAAGAGATGGTGATAGGGAAGAAGCAATGCAAAACTCCGGAGTCCAAGCCCAATCAATGGAAAGCAGTCATCTGAGATTTTGCAAGATGTATTTTCATAACTGTAATGGCTAGACATTTGCTTCATTTTGAACACCAGATGATATTCTGGAAGCCAAATTGAATGCCACATATTACAGTCTGTCCTTATTTGGGCTCTGTGCAGCAGACAATTATATTACGTGAGGAATTATCAGATGCTCAGTCCAAAAACAAGGAAGGAATAGAGTTGCCCAGGCCTGTCCCATTTCACCATGCTTTTAATGACACTAATTCCCATCCACAAGAGATATCAGTACAATTATTAGTCTGTGGCTGAAAAAGAGGAAAGTAAAATCCCCTGTCAAGTAGTTGTTATCATTATCTTGACTTTTCTGTTCTTCATTAATCATTCCTTACACATTTAAAATAATCTGAGGTAACCACATTGTAGTTTTTATTCCCAGGACATTTTTGAATATTTTGGTTTTACTTTATTTTTGAGTTTTTTTTTTTTTTTTTAAAAATCATATTTCAGGATTTGGAATTGCTTTTAGAGAATGGTAGAGGAATGGCAGGTGGAGAGTGTAATCTAATGGGAAAATGGAGGAGGAGGAAGAAACACATCTGCTGTGCTGTGCTAAGAGCTTGTAAATGAAAATCTTCCTTTTAACATCTATAACCCGTGTAGTTTCTAAACTTACTGCAGAAAATGACCTAAACACTTCCAGGCTTTTTTCCTCACTGTGGGAAAATTCATGATGATTTAAAGCTTTCAGTGCTGAAATGTTAAATCACATTCAAGGTGCCAGTAAGGAGGTTATTTTCCATGCTACTGCTTCACCTCCCATAGAGTGGGATGATACCAACATGGGAAGCAATCTGACTTATGACTCTTCCTATATGATGCTAATGGTCTGACTCTACCAAAGCACCACAGGGCAATGGCTATTTAAGGATTTTATCCAGTCTTCATTTCGGAAGGAATTGACCTGATCTCTACCTTCTATACTGAGTGCAGATTAGAATGAAGATATCCTTCCAGTGTTTTCCATCCTTTGGTTTTTGGACTTCAATTCCCATAAGCCTAAGTCAAAGCACTGATCAGCCAATGTAATGACTTAGGCTTCTGGGAACTGAAGTCCAAGGTTGGGAAACACTGCTTTAGACATTACATTTTTCTGAACTTCATCACGTTACAGGTGCCTCAAAAACCATAACACATGTGTATTAAAATACACCTTTTAAGATAATATGCATTTAATGATTTGTACTTAGAAAGGGCTATGGTGACTTAGTGGTTAAGACCCTGACCTTGACAATGGCAAGGTTAATAGGTCAGCAGTTCAAGACCTGAGTGCTGTGTGATGGAATGAGTACCTGTTGTCTGTCCCAGCTCCTGCCAACCTAGCAGTTTGAATGCAAGAAATTGTAAGTAGATAAATAGGTACCACTTCAGTCAGAAAGGTAGCAGCATTCCATGTGCTTTGGCATCTAGTCATGTCTGCCACCTGACCACGGAAACATCAGCAGATGTCTGTAAATGGAGATGAGCATTGCCCCTTAGAGTTGGAAGTGACGGCTTTTGAACAATGGAGATTTTTATCTTTACTACCACCACCACCACCACCACCACCACCACCACCTTCTGTTTCCCTTTTGAGCATTTATTTATTTATTTATTAGTTCAAATTTATATTGCCGCCCACTCGCCGTGGCGACTCAGGGCGGCTTACAGACAATACATTACATTACATTACAATACAACAGCATCCAACGGTAGTCAGATAGTATATTGATATTCCATCTTCCTTGGTAGCGTCTCTCCATATCACAGACATCCTGGTAAAATCTTTCACTCTGCTCTTCACTGTAGGCTCCCAAGTTTTCAGGAAAATACTTGACATGGGAGTGTAAGAAACGAACTTTTAAGCTCATCTTGCATCCTTGAGCTTTATATGCATTCAACATGCATAGTACAATGGTTTCGTAGTGAGAGTCTTTAGTATTCTCTAAAAACTTGTGAACTACATATTTGAAAGAGTCCCATGCTTCCTTATCTTTTTATCCCATTGTTTCTAAAAAGAGGGGATCAGATAACAGTTTTCGTATGTTGGGGCTAGTAAAAATTCCCTCTTTCAACTTGGCTTCAGTTTTGGGAACTTGGAACACAGATATCTGAAACATTCCCCATCTTTTGGGAGTGATTTAACAAACTGCTTCATAAACCCTAATTTAATATGAAGAGGTGGGAATAACACCTTTGCTGTTGGAACCAAGGTCATATTAATGCCTTTTTTTCCACCAGGGATTATGGCGTCTCGAAGGTGCCAGTCAGTTTTTGTCCAATGGAGGTCTCTGGATCGACTATCTCACAAACATAGGAAGCAGGGATATTTTGTATAATCTGCCTGCTGGCCTTACAACATGGTTAGTATTTTAAAGTCTCCACAAACCATCCAGTGATGTTCTTGATATTTGATTTTGTCAAGAATCACAGTTAAATCATTACAGTTTTCACCCAAATGCACCGAGTCTCCTATAGGAAGTGATACAAATCTATTTCCATAATGCAGCAAGACTGCTTTGAGGCATGTTTTAGATGACTCAATGAATAGGCACCACTCAGATGAATCATATTCTATTTCATAGCATTTTATTAGCCCTTGAATATCACTACAATAAACAAGATTTCCATCTTTGAAGAAAACTGAGTGAATTCTTTCTCTCGGTGCCTCTACCACAAAAATGATGTTCCAGGTGACAGCAGGTTTTTATTTGTTAGTCTTGACCCCAGCAATTCAGTTGAATCTTTGGAAAGGCCTAAATCTCTAACTAGGTCATTGGGCTCGCTCTGAGAAAAAAGTTGAGATACCTCATCAACAGAAAAATCTGAGCTAGATTCGTCCTGGAAAGGCAATGTGTCTCCATCCTCCGAATCGCTCAGGATATTATAATAATACAGTTTATTGCTGCAGTGGAGTAAAATAAACGTCCAAATTAACAGAGGCAATGAATCAGTAAAAACATCTCCATCTCTTTTTTCCTGGTGGAAAATATTTTTGGAAATATTTTGAAGAAGGCCTTTGCTTCCAAGAGGTTACACTTCAGTCTTCATTCTTATTTGAAGCCATGGACAGTCTGGGCACATTTCTAATGCAAGTTGCCGTTGTACTGTCTCCTACTGTTTGGATGAATAAGTTCAGCTTTTCTTTCTCCCTGTCCCCTGTCCAACATTTGAGTGCAGGATGCATAATTTTCACAAGATTCTCTCTTAGAAGTTTAAGGACAGATAGGACAGGACAGTTAGCAAGAGAGAACATTTTAATCTTAATTTCAGAAATCAATAAGGAAAATGCTATGGTAAATGCATTGAAACATATATTGTCTGTGAACAATATTTATGGAAGCCAATACACTAAATAGCTTTTGTTCTTACTGTGTTCAGACATTTGCCTGAAGACTTAAAGGGCAAAGTGGGCACCCATCATTGCTGTCAGTTTTTGTTGGCCTCTGTAGAAAGGTCATCTATCTCATTCTTGTTTCTTTAGCAGAGATGTATTAAAAATGCTTGTGAATTTCTGATGTGCATATGTAGGCTTTCTCATTCTATGTATATATATATATATAAGGCAGATGCAGCATTAGGATACTGTTGATGGATAGGTGTCATTGTTTAAATGAAGGCTTTGAATCACAAATGTATGTGAAAGTAGTTATTTTCTTCCATTTGTAAAATACCACTCTAAGCATCCCTTTAAAATGAATAATGTACCACACATCTTACCAAAACAATGTCTAAAAGTGCTTCATATCATACTAAATAGAAATAGATATGTCTGCTGCATATAGTATCTAACTTGTACCCTTGAAAATGTCCATTTTGACCTTTTCCTCTGTTAAAAGGTCTTTTTAAAGCTATCAATCTGTTCAACAAGGGAAAATAGATATATTATTGAAACTGTGAGTTCTGACAAATGTGTTTTCTCTCTAAGATTAGTTGAAAAGACTGTCTTCCTTGAAAGATAGATGCTATAAAAAACCTAAAACCTTGTAAAATTTTGATTTTGTTTAAAGAATGACATAGAAGTACACTTTATACATGTGTGTGTGTGTGCGCACGTGCGCGCGTGAGAGAGAGAGAGAGAATGTGTGTATAGTTAATTTTGGTGAGCTAGCTGTTATATATATATGTACAGTTATATAATGGATCAAATATTATATATTGTTCTTGTTCTTTGTGTTCCATTCATTTATAATGTATTTATAGCGTGGTGAGCCTAAAGGGCTCAATCAATATCAGAGACTCACTGCAGAATATGAAACAAGATGTAATCATGCATATAATAAACAGTTGGGCAGATTGCAAAGGCTATACAGGTAACACAATCACTTCACACCTGGCCAAAGCTAGAAAATGGGAATCAAAGGCGGGGGGAGGGGAAATCATCCAGCAGATGTCCATAACATATCAGTAACAGCTCCTCTCCTGTCAGAGTTATATCCCACCAAGGTGGTACAGAATCCTCAAAGTAATTAGTAATAAAGCAATGGAACATTATAATCTAGAATAAAGAAATGCACATTTCATAGCTGCACAAAACAGAAGCAACAGTTATTGTTCAGAGTGCAAACATCAGAAGCCCTTTGCAGCTTAATAAACTCACAACACACCAAAAGCCTGCCTGAACTAATAGGGTTTTTATCCACCTTCTGAGGAGAAGATACATCCCTGTGGTCAGGCCTCTTTGATCAGGAGTGGACTTCCATATCAAGGAGCACGGCATGCCTTATTATTTGTGTTGGAATCAGATGCTAGAAGACAAGTAGGAGTTGCAGTTATATACCTACCCCATAGCACTTAGTGCACTCTCTGGGCAGTTCACAAGTTAATTAGCATTTCGCTCCAACATGCTGGGTGCTAATTTTACTGACCTCGGAAGGATGGAAGGCTGAGACAACCTTGAGCCTTGGCCAGGATCGAACCTACAAACCTTTGGTTGCAATACAGCAGTTCAACCACTGCACCACCAGGGCACATAAAGTGGAAGTGAGCAATGAATGTGAAGAGGCAACAGTCAAATTTTATATAGCTTACATCTGCTTTAGGTCACACAGACTGCAAAGAAAGGTTCCGGAGATTACTGGAGGCTGCAGATGCTACTGTTGAAGACACATTTAGTCTCAACTTGGGCAATTTCCAATGTGAAGACAAGCAGTAAAATTCTCAATACTTATCAGGCTCTTAAAGTGTTGTATCAAATTCTGAATGCAGTCATACCTCGCATAACAAATGTAATGCGTTCTGCGAGGCTGCTCGCTATGCGAAAAATTTGCTATGCGAGTCAGACTCGCATAACGAATTTTTCGCTATGTGAGTCGGACTTTTCCCTATGGAAAAACTCGCATAATGAACGCTTATATGGGGAAAACTCGCATAGCGAAAAATGTTTGCTATGCAAGTTTTCCCCATAGAAATGCTCATTATGCAAGATTTTCCATAGGAAAAAGTCCAAATCACATAGTGAAAAATTTGTTACGCGAGTTGGACCGCTTAGCAAAAAACTTGCTCGTTATACAAGTTTTTTGCTAAGCGAAACGCTCGTTATGCGAGGTTTGACTGTATTGGCTATCATCATGATAATCAAGTGGTGTTACATGGGGGTGGGGTGGGGTGGGGGAACTCACCCTGGGTGGTGCTTTTTGGGCTATGGGTGTTCTTGGCCTACAATTCCCAGAAGCCCTAGTGGGAGCGGGTGCCAGTGTTCACCAGGGGGTGGCAAATTTGGCTTCTGCCCTGGCCGGCTGAAATCCATGCGATGTTACTGTGACAATCAGCAATGAAGTGTGTCCTGGAAAGATAATGTCGTGGCCTTCCATTTGCCTTCTGCATCGCAGCGTGGCACCTGGGACATCTCAACAAGAAATTACCAAGTCCTGTCAGAGACCATTAATGGGTGGCACTTCATGAGCCTTGCTTTTGTTCTCAAAATGAGGCACATTTCCCTTGAAAGGGCAAGACAGAGAGGGTGAGCTATCGATGTGAAGTACTATAATGGTAAACAACTTTAGGGAATTCTGAAATAATTTTATAATTTTTATAATTAAAAAGCAAGCATTGGAGCAGCTTGCTAGACATGTCTAGGACATCTCCTCTATGAGTTACATTTAGGTGTCTGCAGCTCTCTGTTTGTCAGGTGAGGCTCCAAGAACAGAGGATTCCTTGATTTGTAGTGAAAACAAAAACAGATGACACATTCCTATAATTTATACTGAGCATTATTTATGGCATCATTTTAAGACCCATTTCCAGTTTCCAGTTGATTAAATAAACAGGAAGCAGATTTTGCAAAGTAACAGATCACATGCAAATTAGAAAGTGAACCTGGAATTTCATATCACAAATAACAGAAAACCAAGCAAATATTCATAAATGGATGTTTAACTGGTGCCTTGCAGCACTGAGTTGAGTCCATACTTAGATTTGACTCCAAAACACTGTGTACAGTGTAGAAGATGTAATCACAAGTTCAAATTCAGTGTGGCAAGACATTATTAACTACCAGGCCTTGAGGGCTGACCTCTTGGGCAGCACAGCCAGTGGTGAACATTTCTGGAAGTTTTAGTCCGAGAACATCTGGGACCCAAAGGTTGAGAACTACAGTGGCACCTTGCTTAAAGAATATAATGCGTTCCATGGGATTGCTCTTTAAGCAAGTTTGCTCTTTAAGCGAAACACAATTGTAAGAGACCAGTTGTGACTTCTGGTGGGGGGGATTGTGAACCCCAATTTAGTTGTTTAGTCTCTAAGCGAGGCACTCTTTGTGTGAGGTTTTACTGTATTGGTATAGTACAGTGATAGCAAACCTTTTAGAGACTGAGTGCCCAAACAGAGGGGTGGGGTGAACTCTGTGCTGGAGGAGGGAGGAAGTGTTCCCATTGGACTGCTGGACAGAGGGGCAGGGCAAATGCTGTGCTAGGGGAGGGAGGAAGTGCTCCCATTGGGCTGCTGGGCAGAGGGGTAGGGCAAATGCTGTGCTGGGGGAGCGAGGAAGCGCTCCCATTGGGCCGCTGGGCAGAGGAGCGCGGTGAATTCTGTGCTGTGGTGACGGCTCATGTGCAAACAGAGAGAGCTGGCATATGTGCAATAGGTTTGCCATCACTACTATAGTGAATCTCATTTTCCTACCAGTCTTTGAGGTTCTCCAGTAGATAACATTAAGAAAGGTACTGGCATATAGATGGCCCATTTTATGGCTGGATCACGATCCTACGCAACTCCAAAAATCTATTAAAGCTGCAACATATAAAGTTGAATCCATTTTCCCATTTCATCCCCATATGTATTTTGTTATTCAGTTATGTCCTCCTCCTGCTACTCCCTTAACTACAAGGGGTGCAAATAATGGACATTGACATACTGTACTGTATTTCATTTTTGTTATTCTAAATAAACCATAATTTCTCTTTCTCTTATATTTTCTTTAATTCTATCAAATCATTATTTTTCCATCATTCCTTGTCTTCTGCAATATCAACAAACCATGCCTGGTTTGTAATGTACTGCTGTGAGGGATCATATACCTGAACGGTGTGCATTCATATTTATACCATACTAATTGTGGAGATTTCCTGACTCTGTTCTTGTCAAACAAGGGTTGTTTTTGGGTTTCCTTTAAATATTTCTGACTAATGCATCACAAAGTGTGTTTGAAAGACTGTATCTTCTTTTTCTGATGTATAATTGAACTATATTTTCAAAGCATCTTCATATGAGTTCAAAACTGCTGTGTACTGTTTTTCATCTGAAAATGATAAATCCTATTCCTTGATTTATAGAAGGTTTTTACATCCAACCACAGTTCTTTTCCATTCAGACAAAATCTAGGACCATTTCTGTCCTCCCCTTCCCCATATTATTCAACCTTAGTGATTTTGAAATATTTAGAAATATAAAGACAAATATTTGTATATATGACTTGCTGCAGTACTCATCTGTAATTGATCTCCAGCATTAATCAAAATATACTGTAATTTTAAATGTGCATTAATTTATATAAATAAAACAATGAAAATAAGCACTGGCTTTATTAGTTTCCATGAAAAGACAACCTTTTCGGACAATCCATCTGAAAGTTATCAGATATTGTCGATTTTCATCCTAGTTGACATACCAAATGTAAATATAACATTTATCTCAGCACAAAGATAGAATTTTGTTGTCACCTTCTTGTGATCTCTTGTTTCTCAACAGAGTGGAAAATCTCTGGCCAGCCATGATATTTGGCATGCTCTTTCTTTTCAAATCCAGTTTCGAAAATGTTGTACCATTAGAATTAATGGAGGCCAAGGACAGTTAGTAAGCAAATACAGTACCATTTAATGTATATGCTGATCACTTAATGTTGGATTATTTTATAGTCACCTCAGTCATTGGGAGGGGTTTGAACAGGGAAGGCGGAGACAAATACTGTAAGTTGTGAAGCCGACAGTATTTCTGTTATGAAAATCAGAGACCATTTTCTTCATCTTTATGTTCCAAATGGATTGCATCATTAACTTATGAGATGTTGTAGCTCCAGTTGCTGTGCGATATATTGTGTTGTTTGCAGGATTACAGCCTTTGGTTATCTTTTCATAGCATTTTAATGTCACATCACAGGAAAATATAATTGCGTCTCTATTCCCCATCAACTTCTAAATTTTTCAGACATAGAAGTAGGAATAGGATCTCAGGGAAAATCAATAATGTAGAAAGGATCTCTGCAATAGTCATTGCTTTACAACAGATCACAGGAGCTGTTAAAAATAACGAGATATATTATAGGAGACAGTTCCTCATTGTTTTTTCCTTAATGCCATTGTCGAAGTGTGAATATCCTCTCTCATATTTTCATTAGCTCATACACATTTACACATGTTAAAAAAATGCAAATCAGTCCTAATTTCTTCGTATTTATCTGAATCCCACCTGCATTTTCTTCCCATTCTTAAAATATTCACATTTTCTTGGTGAGGCAAATTTATTCTCAAAACAAGCTGTGGACAGACTATTGACACCCAGACTATTGTATCCAATAAAATAAGCTCCCCTCCCTGAACACACTGGTGTCATAATAAAATTTGAAGTGTAAGTGTTCACCATGGCTGCCCCCATACAGAATATAGGAAATTGTGTTGATCTGTATCAGCAGATTGGTTCAAACAGTTCTCCTCTTTACCTGGTCTCATCCTCTGCAAAACTAATGCAACGCCGCCTTTACTCCCACATAAATGCCATTGTAACAGGAATAGCTCATACTGTACTTGCAATATCTTGTTGCTGACAAATCCTATTCCACTTTTCAGATGCTATTAGGTAAAACTGGTAGAGCTCAGTGGTAACAAGAAGGCTCAGTGGAAACAGAGAGGTGTGATTGGAGTGGCTGATGATTTCTTCTTTATTCCTCAAAACATGCCAGCACATTGGTCCAGTGCACTTTGGCTTCTTTGTAATGTTGGTAGTACCTGGTTGACATATTGCCATGTCATTACTAGTGCTAAGAAAAATACAATTAAATATGTATGGTTCTCCCTAAAAGTCAATCCCCGTACTGCACTTTCAAAATATTTCCAAATTTACAAAAACTAGAACAAAACAGTGCATTTTTGTCACTTAGGGCAAGAATAGAAGAGTGAAATCCAACTTGGAAGAATTATAAACAAAATGATGTTTGAATTGATCTTTGGGGTACTCATTGTACCCCAAAAGTTATTTGGCAATTCTTGTTACATTGATTTAGAACGGTAACCTAGTTATAACATTGTGACCCAAAAAGTAACTAATTATAACCAGTCATATTACTTATAGTAATATAGTAAGAGCCTGCGATGATTTAGTGGCTTAGTCGCTGAACTTGATGACTGGAAGGTCGGCAGGTCAGCCATTCGAGACCTGAGTACTGCATGATGGAGTGTGCTCCTCTCTCTTCCAACATGGCAGTTTGAAAACAAGAAATTGCAAGCAGTACAGTAAAACACCGGATAACGATTGGATCTGATAACGCTAAAATCACATAACATTAAGTAATCTGGGGAGGAGAATTGGATCGAATAACATTAAGGTCCTATGGGATGGATCGGATAACAACTGCTAAAGCCTGTGCGGTTACAATGTACAGTAATACCTCATATAACATTAGTATCGAATAACACGAAAATCGCATAACATCAAGGAATCTGGGGGGAAGAATTGCATCAGATAACATTAAGATCCTATGGGATGCTTCAGATAACAACCGCGAAAGCCTGTGTGGTTACAATGTATCTCTATGGATCCCATAGAGGATCAGATAACACGAAAAATCATATAACACGAAGACTTGTGGAACCAGGTTTTAGTGTTATATGAGGTATCTCTATGGAGCTTTAACGTTACCCGATCCATCCCATAGGATTTTAACATGGATCGGATAATACTAAAAATCGGATAACACCAAGCCTTGTGGAACCAAGTTTTAGCGTTATCCGGTATTTTGCTATAGATAAATACACCTTAGTGGAAAGGTAAACAGCGTTCCGTGCACTCTGGTGTCTAGTCATGCCTGCCATATGTCCATGTAAATGTCTGCAAACACATTCGGTGCTGGCTCTTTGGCTCTAAACAGAGATGAGCACTGAACCCTGGAGTTGGATATAACTGGCTTTCGAGCAAGGGCAACCTATACAGTGGTGGGATGGCAAAAATTTTACCACCCCACCGTGATGTCATCATAGTGTGAGAGGAGCTAACGTCATGACATTGTGGGTGGGGCTAAAGAAAAATATAAAAAATAAAAATAAAATAAAAAAAAGCACACACACACACACACCTTAACCCACCCACCCACCCACAACACAAACCCATAAATAAATAAATAAATAAATAAATAAATAAATAAATAAATAAATAAATAATACATTAAAAACCCCAAGCCAGGCCACTAGGCCTGCTGGGCGCCACACCTCTTTAGGAACTGTGGTAGTACGTCAATATAGGTAAAGGTATTAAATACACATTAAAATACACACAAACTTACCACATCCAAAGGTGAGTCACTTACCCTGGGGAGCATGCTATAGGGAACTTCAGGCTAGCAGCTTCTCTTCCTCCTCCCCACTTGGGAGGACAGCAAGGAGGCTGTGCATACGCGGCAAACACTGTAGGCGTGCATGCATACCAAGTGTTTGGCGCGCATGCGCAGTGGGAGAACCAGTGAAAAGGTAAGCCCCGAAGGTGGTTCCCACCAAAAGCTGCTATCAGTTCTCTGGGACACTGGGAAAAGTTACTACCGGTTCTGGAGAACTGGTGACATCCCATCACTGAACCTATATTACTTGTAATTGTTGCTTCCAAGCTTTCAGTCCACTATAGAAAGTGGAAAGGGGACAGTGTTGATTTTGATATTTCACAAATGTTCCACTCACGTCCTTTTGCTGATTTGGTTTACCTAAAGACAGACAGAAAGTGGTAATGAACCATTATGGAAACAAAATTATTTGTCTCTTGTTTGGGGGAAAAAATATATTCTGTAACATTCTTCCCTTTTTGGTGAAACAAAATAATTTCAAAGCTCTAGAATTTTATATTAATATGAGAATGTCCATGAAGAAATGGTCTTGAGAAAATAAATGATAAACATTTCACTTTATTTTTCTCTAATCTTGAGTTTTCCATACTGAAATGCAATTACTGTACCATTATTTGACACATGTTTTTCCAGCTCTGACCACTAGAGGGTGATATTGCAGTCTCTGCACAGTTCTCTGCAAACAGGTCAGGCAGGAGGGGATGAAAGTATGGAATAAAGTATAATCAAAACTGATCTTGCAGCCAAGTGGATTCTTGGAATGTCTAACACCAGGCCACAAATGCAGCATATATACATTTGAGGAAGTAGTTCTGAGAGAAAGGAAAATTGGTAATGAGGAACATGGCAGGGATTGTGAGTTTTCTTGTGTTTAATGGACCTAAAGCTTAGAGGAGAAACATAGCTAGATGAGTAAGGGCATTCTTGTTATAATTTAATAATATTAGACAAGAATTTTAATAGAAACTTGAAATTTATTTAGTCCGAATTTCTGCATGGAGCTAAAATGAAAAACAGATTCTTATTTGATCCTCAGTAGCAGTAATCCTGACAGGTTGCAGTGGCTCAGGTGGCTAAGATGCTGACTGGAAGGTGGCAGGTCAGCAGTTTGATACCCGAATACTGCAGGATGGAATGATCTCCCATCTTTGTCCCAGCTCCTGCCAACCTAGCAGTTCAAAAGCAAGAAGTTGCATTTAGATAAAGAGGGACCACTTCGGTGGGAAGGTAAACAGCATTCCGTCTGAGCTGGTGTCTAGTCATGCCTGCCACATGACCACAGAAATGTCTGCAGAAGCAGATAGCACTGGCTCTTTAGATGTGAAATAGAGATGAGCACTGAACCCTAGAGTCAGATACAACTGGCCTTCGAGCAAGGGTGACCTTTACTTTACCTTAGCAGTAATCCTCGAGTCTGTTCTTAATTTATTCAGTTGTTTGGATCCTGAATAGGATCTGTTCTCAATCTATATTCATTTTTTATACTTCCACATTTCTTGATTTCCCATTCTTGAACCTGTGTGTATAATTTTTGTCCATTTACTTTGTGCATCTGATAGACACTTACACCTTTAACAAAATCCTGCATTTAATCTGTAAAATGATAATTGCTCCTATGAGCTAAAACATAAGACTGTAATCTTATATTTTAGCTCTTAGGACCCCAGAGAGCATCCTTAAGTTGCTTCTTCTAATGCTCATATTGCTTGCATGTCCTTGCAGAAAAACCAGCTTGTTCACTTTTTTAGTAGAATGTGTAGAAGAGGCAGTATCAGCGGGGTGACTATAAGAGCTCCATCAACTGCTTATGTGCTTGTCTCAGAACTTTGCAGAAAAAGTAGGACTTTCTTTAGTCTTGTACACCTTGCCATCACAAAATATTTATCCCCTTTGATGCTGCTCTAGGAGTTTCATCAAAGACTAGCATAAAATAATTGGAATGTATCTAGAAACTGGAAAAGTCCAGGTTTTTTTTAATGTATAGCTCTTGAAATCTGCCAAGCCAGTCTGTCCATTCTAAGTCTGGGTTGGTGGGAATTGTAGTTCAAGATGTAACTTCTGTAGGTTCTGTACATAGACATAGGTAAAGGAGCTGCAGTAGTTCAGTAGTTAAGAAGCTCACCTTGTTATCTGGAAGGGCGGCAAGTCGGTAGTTTGAGCCCCAGGTACTGCATGACAGAATGAGTGCTCGTCTCTGTCCCAGCTCCTACCATCCTAGCAGCTGGAAAGCAAGAAATTGCAAGTAGATAAATAAGGACCACTTAGAAGGGAAAAGATCTTGGGGACATGAAAGGAGCCTCATTGGGGCGTCCCCTGAGTGGAGTTTCTCCAGCAGAAATCCTTTGAACCCAGAATAATTTCTGACACGAAAGTATTATTATGGACGTATATGTTGCTGTATATGTACTCACATCCACAATCTTTGCTGGAATGGTAGTTAGCTCTGTAGTGGTGGGCAGCCAAAAAAATTGCTACCACACCGTAGGTGGAGCCTACGTCGTGGGCAGAGCCTACATCATGGGTGGAGCCTACATCATGGGCAATCTAGTCATGCCTGCCATATGGCCATGTATGCATCTGCAAACACAGGCAGCACTGGCTCTTTGGCTGTAAATGGAGATGAGTACTGCACCCTAGAGTCGGATATGCCTGGCTTTTGTGCAAGGAAGACCTTGAACCACTTGCAGGGACAAATCATGATGTCAAATTTGAATACCAATTAGGGATCTTCTGTTATTAAGTAAATGTTGCCCTTGCTCGAAAGCCAGTCGTTACCAACTCTAGGGTTCAGTGCTCATCTCTGTTTATAGCCAAAGAGCCAGCGGACCTGATCCACAAAATCTCACTATAAAATACAGCCACAACGTTTTTGTCTTGTTTACTCTCTGATATGCTTGCACAGAATAAAACTTTTTAAATGGTAGCTGTATTAGTCTGAGTGGGGCAGGGAGGTGGTCATGGCTGCCTAGTTTCGCTACCCCACCTCCCGAAGGCCACCCAATTTTGCTCCCCCCCCCACCGGGGGTTGCAAACCTGTTGCTGCCCACCGCTGCAGCTCTGATACCCTCTTAGTGGCCCGAAATAAAGACTTTCCACTCAGACGTTTTGTGTTGCCTGTTACCGTGTGTTGACTAGAAGCAACAATACCCATTGATCATGAGTTTTACAAGGCTTATGACCAGTCATCATTAGCATGTCAGACTAAATGGAAAATTTGATTTGACAACAGCTGCATACTCTTACAGAAGGTACTTGTCAATGTGTGTGTGTTTGTAGGAAGTGCTTGAAAGATGAATGTGAGCTCATTTTACATGCCTGTTGTAGTCTGATGCTTGTTGCTGTCTATGTTAGTACCACACACCTCCTTCAGAGGTAACAGATGCTGCAGTAATTTCTGAAAAGATCCATGATTTCTTCCCTGTGGCTCTTCCAGGTGTTGCATGGCCTGAGGAGTTAAAAATGACACTAATGTCTACAGATAGCCCTTCTTTGCAATCTGTGACAAAGCAGAGTTATGTTGATTAACATTGGGTAGTTTTGCAGCAAAGCAGTAATTAACCCAAACAACTTGTTATCTTGCATGCACTACCGTTTGCTTATCTGTGCAGGGTTTCCTCTTGAGTATTAAAAGGGAACATAAATGATGGTTTATAAATTTTCTTGTATTGCATCTTCTCTCGAGTTACTAATTGTCAATGTTTCTCTCAACATTTTTAAATTTTCACCAGTTTCATGACGATTTCTCCTTTTTCTCTGCCTCTAGCACTGTTTCTTTCCAGATACAGTAATACTTCAGATAACATTTACCTCAGATAACGCTAAAATCGCATAACATTAAGTAATCTGGGGAGGAGAATTGGATCGAATAACGTTAAGGTCCTATGGGATGGATCGGATAACAACCGCTAAAGCCTGTGCGGTTACAATGTATCTCTATGGAGCTTTAACATTATCCGATCCATCCCATAGGATTTTAACATGGATCGGATAACACTAAAAATCGGATAACACCAAGACTTGTGGAACCAAGTCTTAGCGTTATCCGAGGTATTACTGTAATTGACTATCCTATTTAAAAGTTTGTTATGGGTAGTGGTCGTTATGCAAAATGTCATAGTGTTTATGTTATCTGTTTTTAGTTGTCTTTTCCCACATTTATAACCCTTTCGTTTGTTTTTATCTTTTCTTTTCATGATGTTAGTTACTATGTTTAGTAAGTTCCTCCCCAGTTCACCTTTTTGAGTCTCAGCCAACTTTTCTGTCTTTACCTGTTTTGTAAGATTTTCTTGCCTGCATTGAAATTTGTATACATTTTTTGGACATTTTCCCATGTGTGCATTTTATTTCTGCATTTTAGCTGATACATGCATTTGTTGACACATTCTACCCTGTTCAGCAATTTCTCCCATTGATTGCATCATGTTTGCACACTTTTCCTCAGTTCAAATGATAGCCATTCACATTTTACACCTATGTGGTGCTTCATAATTCTTCAGAATATATGAAGACTTGAGGTGTGGTAGGTTGCTTCTCACAGTAGTTTTGGGAGATGCGAAAAGACTGCTTTCTCTGAGATGATGGAATTCAACAACATTCTTTTCCTTTCCTGTGGCTGCTTTATAGGCTGCTGTCAGTACGGAAGGTGCTGTTATCAGATAGTAGGTGCAGGGGTAGAGCTTTTCCTCAGGGCATTTGCGATTTAAATTTTTGCTGAGGAGAGAAATGGTGAAAGGTGGGCAAGAAAGAGAGAAGGCAGAAGTATTGCATATAAATGCAAAGGCTGTTAGATCTTGTGGTAATAGTTGTAGCACCAGTAAAAGTGTTAAATATTTCATAATTTTGTAGTGCTTTTAAGGTCTTTAAAAACTTTGCATTCAATTTCTGCTTATAACCTTACACTAATCCTGGAGTAAAGGAAGGTAGAGAGACAATAAGTTCCTTCCTGTCAGTAGTCAGAGAGATGAATCCTGAATCTCCTCATTGTGAGTACGAAATACTTGTCTTATTGAAATACTCTGACTTATATCCAGAGTTTTTCCCGTTCAGAAGAAGGGCCCAACCCTCTATGTATCATTTCTAAGACATTGGATAAGCTTCCCAAGGGAGGAATTAAATCAAAGACTAGTGGAAATAATGGAGTTTGAATTCATTTTTTTAGAGCTGTGTTTTAGAGCATGTTTTTGGGTCGTGGGCTGATCATGTGGTTCAGGGAGCCGGTCACTAAGTCCTGGGGGCCAGGTGCGGCCCCCGGCACCAATTCATCCAGCCTGCGAAGCCCTCGTCGCTCCTGGAAGTGAAAGTAAAACACCTGTATGGGCGTGTTTTACTTCCGCTTCCAGGAGTGATGAGGGCTTTGTGGGCCGGATGAATTGACATCAGGGGCCACACCCAGCCCCCAGGCCTTAGTTTGGTCATCACTGTTTTAGAGTGTGACACTGGGATGTCAAAAGAGAAGGCATGGAGTACTGCGAGAGTGGATAAAACCTTGGATGCTAGTTAAGATCTAGATCTAGTTCAAAACTCTAGCTCATGGTACTCAGCCTTTCAAAGCCGGGGCCCAGTTCACACTTCCTCAGACTGTGAGGGGCCAAACTGGTGGTCCCACCGCTGACAGATCTTTTGTTTCGTTGTGAGCTGCCCAGAGTCACTATAAGCGAGTGGGGCGGCATATAAGTTGAACAATACAAGACAATACAAAAGATGCTTGAACAAGAGATGCTGGGCATAAACATCAATGCCTGATGGCATACGTACTTAATGCTATGCTGCACATTGAATTTCTTCTGTTGTTTTATGTTAACTTGCTGATTATTCACATGCTTATTTTTATGAACTCGCCTTCCTTTTCTGCTCACTTTAATTGGTTTTCAGTTCCTTTGAAGTCCATTGTAATATTTTAGCTTGATCCTTGTTACATTAACACTACCACTAATGCTGAGAAGGAGGACCTTAGGATTCTCTTGTTGCAGTGTGCGAAATTGTTGGACAGGCTCCAAGAAGCAAATCAGAAATGCCCATTTACTTAGGATTCAAATACCACATGATTCCATGACATTAAAGAACAAGAACAAATATTATGACATAATCTACACATAATCTCTCATGTGTTTTGGTTTGAATATAGGATTTTGGGTGTACTGTATATAACTTGATTGCTGAAAACGTCTTGCTTTTCAATAGATTTTTCACCAGGAAACAGAGAGAAGGGAAAACAAACACTCTAATATGTTCCTTATTTTTGTCAAGATTATCATGAATGACAACAGAATATTGCTATGTCTTCTTTTTAAATATCATGGTGATTTATCCATAATCTTTCATATCAATAATAATTCAACAGATCTGGCCAATTTGTTTACTTATTCTGGATAATATTTACTTCCACCAAGTACCAACTTGCAGTTTGCTCACTGCTCATTCCTCTTTTGAAAGAGCCCTGGTGGCACAGTGGTTAAATTGTTGTACTGCAGCCAAAATGTTGTGAGTTCGATCCTGACCAAGTTTGACTCTGCGTTTCATCCTTCTGAGGTCGGTAAAATGAAGACCTAGCATGCTGGGGGTAAAATGCTAATTAACTTGTGACTTGCCCAGACAGTGCACTAAGTACCATGGGGCAGTATATACAGTTGTGGGATTCAGCAGGTTTGCCCCAGTTCGCCAGAACCAATAGCAGAAATTCCGGCTGGCCCCACCCATCCAAGTTTTGAAATAAAGTACAATAGTACCTTGGATAACGATGAGACATGGTTCCACAGTCCCTTTTTTTTTTTTTTTTTACAAAATTTTGCATTGTTATCCAATTTTAGCGTTATCTGATGTAATCGTTATCCGAGGTATTACTGTAGTTCTAATTCAGGTGCAACACAGGGCTTTCCCCCTAGCCACATCCACCACACAACACCCACAGAGTAGGTAGTACAATTTTTTGAATCCCACCACTGAGTATATAAGTCTAATTGCTATTGTGTCAACTTCTGGCTGAACTCTAGTTGGAACAGCTGTGCCACATCAGTATTGATGATATCATAAGCTAACAAATGAAAATATTTTATTTAACTGAGTTTAAAACTTTTATCCCATTCTTCAAGCGAAAGCTTTTAATATTGGAAGATCACAAGAGGTGGTCTCGATCCAGTGGCAAGGCTGACAGCAGAGTTTCACAGAGTTGTGCATAAGCACTCTCTGGTTGCTTTTACAAATTTGGCCTGTCAGGGGAGTGCGGCAATATCCAGCACAGGTAGAATCCCAACCCCCAAATGTAACCAGCAGAATCTTCATCTTGTCAGGATTTAATTTCAGTTTCTTGAGACAAGTCTCTGACAAAGGTCATATTCTATTTACCTGGGGATATTTCATGGAAGCCTTCTAAGTTCTAACAACACCTTTGATCCTATTGCTATCACAGAACACTGGGTTAGGCATTGCACCTTGATGGGGAAGAATATTGTACATATTTCAGTGAGAATTGACCAGGTTTATACCCTCTGAATAAGTATATGAACATATTGCATTTATCCTTCAATATTTATGCTTTTTAGAATTTTATGGTGCTGATTTCCAAAGAAAAAGATGCATGTCAATAAAATCTGTCAATGGAAAGCACATACAAAAATGCAGATCGATTGACATACTGGGGGGAAATTGGTAGCATGGGTGTTTGTTGTTCAAGTATAAGCTCAAAATGTGCATGTTGGAAAAATTGCACACACAGGTGTTTTATCTTAGAAAAAAATATGACAAAATACATATGAATTTTCATGTAGTTTTTTTTTAAAAAGAAAATGTTATAAGCTGGTGCTGGAGCAGGAAAGGGTAAATTTCAGGTAAGAAAAATGAGAAACTGACATTGGGAGGGTATCCATTCATAATTATAAATTTGCAGGTTAGCTTGCTATGTAATGTTTGTCTAAATCAGGGGTGGCCAACTTTGGCACTCCTGTTGTTCCCAGAAGCCCAAGTCAGCACACCATCTGATCAGGGTTTCTGGGAATTGAAGTCCAAGAACAGCAGCGGGACCAAGTTTGGCCACCCCCGGTCTAAACGAAATATGTTTGAGCATTGCAGTAAAGTGGGCTTATTCTTCCTCAAATGTTGCTTTTCAAACTCACAGAAGGAAAAAGTTCAATACCCCTTAACTCCTCTTGTATAAAAATCACCCATCTACACTCATAAACAGCTGGCTGCATGGAGACTGTTGCCAAGGGGACCAATTAAAAGTGATCTTCATATGGAGGCTGTTTTTGTGTTCATAATCCTTGGCTGGAAGTTAGTTTTACTAAATCAATGAGAATTCTTTTGAAGCAAGGATATTTAGTGGAACTACAGTGTAAATTGATTTGATCAGTTATATTCTGGTTGTTGCTTTTTTAGACTAAATGGGTGCTATGGTTTATTAGGTTACAGTAGTTTTTTAAATAGATTTTTTTTAAAAAAATCAAGTTAAAAAAACTGCAGGAGGCAGTTTCTCTCAGAGGGTGGGTAATACAATCCAAAGATGGTAACACCATGCCACGTGTGTTTGCCTGAAGAAGCGACCTGTGAGTTACGAAAGCTTGCAATGTTTTATTTTTAAAGTGACCCTATAAAAGGGATTGCCTCCGTTCTGCAATTCTTTGACCCTCCAAAAAGTGCCTTATCTACATAATATAAAAGCAAATATAGTGGTCATTTAGCTTCACAATTGCTTTGCTAATTAATTTACTAATTGATGAAAACTGAATTGCTTTGTTGACTCAAATTTCTTTGAAAAACAGTTTGTTAGATATCGGTCAGAGAGATGTTACCTAGTTGTAGGAGAAGACTAGTGGACTGAATCCAGAGAATCTCTTCCCAGGTAGAAGAGTCAGCTCTAGTAAGTAGAGACTTCACTAGAGGAATATATTCCGCACCCATCCACCTTCCTGCAGCCCATTCAAGAGGCACAAGGGGTTGCAATGGAAAAGAGGAAAGGGGGGGAATTCCCTTTTCCCTTCCTCTAGTGGTTGATTTGACCTTTGAAAGTATTCCATTGGCAGTAAGCAAAACAAGGTTCAATTTAAGAGCACTCTTGCATGGCAAGCCAAAGAATCAACGAATTTGTGTTTTGCAGTGGAATACTAGTGTACTGGTACTTGAAAACAGAAGATTCAGTAAATATTATTTTAGGAGTTTCAAACTTTGAAAAAGCAGGGTGTGGGGGTATAATTTACATAAAATGTTTTCATCAATTAGTAAATTAATTAGCATAAAATGAAATGATATTGAGAATAGTTAATTTGGAAGGTTTATACTGTCCCTCTAGTGATGCATGCATGTTGTAGTTGTATGTAATTTTGTTAAGATTTTTATTTGGGTCCCCCCCCCCCCCCCGTAGCTGAGATGGGGTTTTTTTGTGTTTTTTGTTTGTGTAGAAAAGTAATGATGAAATTTGGTAGACATTCTATCTTTCATTTGGGGAATATATTTATTAAGCAGGTTCAAAGTTACAAAAATACTTTTAAGACAGAGGTCCCCAAACTTTTCAGGCCATGGGCCGTCACATGGTTGAGCGGGCCAGTCACATGGTTCCTCCCTCTGAAAGCGGAAGTAAAACACACTTGGACATGCTCAAAATGCTATCATAAATGCACCTGCGGCTGTCGTAAATGCATTTACCACAGCTGCAGGTGCTTTATGGCAGCGTTTTGCGCATTTGTGGGTGTGTTTAACTTCCACTTCTGAGAGCAGTGAGGGTGACACAGGCCAGATTATTAGGACTGTGGGCTGGATCCAGCCCATGGGCTATAGTTTGTGCACCCCTATTTTAAGATCACAGAATATGTGGGTGTCTTGGGTTTTGCGGTCCATCTGTCTGTCTCTCTATCTATTGATCACCTGAATTTGTGACAAGCACTACTCTACAATTCTTTTTTACTATAATAATAATTTCATATCAGATATTATTCTGAGTTGAAAGGATTTTTGTGGAAGAAATTCCTTTCAGGGAATGCCCAAATGAGGCTCCTTTTATGTCCCCAAGAGCTGGGACAGATATGGGTGCTCAGTCCATCATGCAGTACCTGGGTCTCGAACTGCCGACTTGCCAGCATTCCAGCTAACAAGGCGAGCTTCTTAACCACTGAGCCACCACAGCCCCTTCCTTTTTACTTTTCAGACATTTGTTCCGGTGAAATGTTCTATTTTTAAATTTTAAAAAATCCTGTACAAACCTTGTAATCTATTTGTATGAAAAATTTCCATAATGATTCTTCTTATGGAATTAACAGGTAGTCCTGGAAAGTACTGACAACACAGTGATCGTGAGAAGGAGTACGCAGATCTAATAGAACTGCCTATCAGATTGATAAGGGAATTCATTAGGGGCAAGGTATTGAAGTAACCCAATGGAAAGAACTGTCAGTTAAGAGAATACTGTCATATTTACTGAGATAATTGGTGTCCCAGTTAGTAGCTGGGAAGATAGGCAGGCATATAAAGTGAAATGTATTTTTAAAAAGTGAACCAGGTAACAAAGAAAGAAAATCTCCAAAAAGAAATCTAAGCTAGCCATTTTTGTCCAGAATGAGACAACACACTGTGCAATTTCTAAGTAAAGAATATTCCCAAGTTAATTGAGGGGAATAGAAATAAGATATTTTGAAAACATGGACCAATAGTAAGCTGTTTGAGGATGTTGACTTTTAAAAATCTGAAGTGGTATCCTACATGTTTTGTCATATATGGTACTAGGCTGCTCAGCAGAAATGTATAATGCTGTCAGATAAAATAATTAGTTCATTTGGATGGTTTTCTGCACCATCATTCCATTTAAATGCTTCTAGCACAATTTAAAAATCAAATAAAATATGAAATAAAATTGACCTGGAAATAGACAATATGAAGACCTAGCAAAAAGTAGTACAGTGGTACCTTGTGTAAGAGCGTAATGTGTTCCACGGGATTGCTCTTTAAGCGAGATTGCTCTTTAAGCGAAACACCATTGTAAGTGACCAATTGTGACTTCTGGCAGGGGCAGGATTGCGAACCCCGATTTAGTTGTTAAGCGAGTTTTTGGTTGGTTTTGGTTGTTAAGTGAGGTGACCATTCAGAGAAAATTCTGCTCTTTAAGTGAGTTAGTCTCTAAGCGAGGCACTCTTTATGCGAGGCTTTACTATATTTATTCGGTATAATAAAATTAAAAGTTGGAAGCAAGAACAAAATGTGCTTGATACATAAAAGTTTGGCACATAGAATTCCGTAGTTTTGGCACCAACACCAAAGAAGGCTTCCTCACCCTCTCTGTGATTCTCATCTTGAATGATAAAAATGCCATGAGAAGATTTGTGAAGACTGTAGTGGATGTGACCCCTGCCCAGTGGTGGCCTTCAAATTTTTTTTACTACCACACTATGGGCGTGGTCAACTCTGTGGGTGTGCTCTACTCTGTGGGTGTGGCCAGCTCTGTGGGCATGGCCAGGTGACTGGGTGGGCATGGTTAAACTGCTGTATTTTTTGAGTTTTTGTGGATCGAGTCCACTTCATCAGACCATTAGTTAGCAATTACACTTCAATGCTCTAATTTTCCTTTAAAGAGTAACTGAAGCAGAGTAACTGCTGGCTCAGCCTCACCCCACTCCGGGTGCCCAGACCCAGCAGCAAGGATGTTGGAGTCACGGCCAGAGTGGTGTGAGAGGAGGAGGAGGAGGTGGGTGGGACTTGATAGGGCAGTGGGCGGGGCTAGCTAGTTTTACTACCGGTTCTCCTGAACCTATCCGAACCTACTGGAACCCACCACTGCCTCTGCCGCAACCTTCCAGTGTCAACCTGAAAAGTTTGAAAGGAGTTTATACTTTTGTTTGGCTGAATGAAGTCAGTTTTCTATGGAATTGCTTTTGACTAAAGAAAAGATTGGAGAGGACTTGCAATGTATGGATACATAGCCTGTCTTGACCCATAAATGACTCAGTGCCTAATTTAACATGAGAAAAAAGTGGGGTTGTCAAGCTAATAATTATCATTCTTCACCAATAAGAATACCATAATAGTATCTTATGTTATTCAGCTACATTTACAATTTTGTAGGAGTACACTGGTACCTCGCTTAAAGAGCATAATGCATTCCACGGGATTGCTCTTTAAGTGAGTTTGCTCTTTAAGTGAAACACCATTGTAAGTGACCAATTGTGTGTGTGTGTGTGGGGGGGGGATTGTGAAGCCCAATTTATTTGTTAACTGAGTTTTTGGTTGGTTTTAGTTGTTAAGTGAGGTGACCATTCAGATAAAATTCTGCTCTTTAAGCAAGTTACTCTCTAAGCGAGGCGCTCTTCATGCGAGGTTTTACTGTATCCAGAAAGAGCCTCCTCAAAGATTGTGGTATTTTTGAACCACAATTGGGTGTACCCTTGTAACGGCAACCTTGTATTGTCATCTAATCTTTCTCACACTCGGTCAGGCGAAAGGAACTGCAGAATGAAGTCCCTAAGATGTGCCTTCATTTTGGCAGTTTCACGTCTGGTCTGGACACAGAAGAAGAAGGTCAAATATATGCAGTAATACATCATATTTACTCATATCAGAAAAGTCGTAGTATGGCACTGGAAGATAAGAGCATTATGGTGTGTGTTTGGAGGTTCAAAGAATACTGTACTTTTGTTTCTGTGCATATGCAGTATGTTCTGAAGAAAGCAGATGCTAGGCTTGATGGAACTGATGTTGCTTTTCTAGTAAGTGCTAATTCACTGTAGTACCCAATTTTGAAGGCATCCAAATTGTTATTGTTACTGTGTGATTACATGTCAAAACCTTTTGAGAAACAAAATTAAAATGCCGCTGTGGGGATATTCTCTGTGCGTGCTTCTTGGAGAGCTCTCTGTCTATCTCTCTCTCTCATTAACTTGGTAGTTGAAACATAAGTTTATTAAACTTTTTGCTGATTATGAATCATTTATGCTACTTTTTAAAAAGAAGTTTATATAGACATTAATAGTACATACAAATATGTATTTGTGTGTATTAAACACAGAGCCTAGCAATACTGCTGAATCCACTCCTTGATATGTTGGAATTCAATGGGACCAGAAAATACCCTACAACTCCATTAGTCTATGATGTTTTTGTTTGCTTTGAATTATCTTGATGTATAAGAGTTAAACTATTTTTTGTTGTTGATTACAGCATTTTCCCCAAAAGCTTCCATTTCTATATAATTTGAAAGGAAGTATAGGGCTTCTATTGAGAAACACTGCAGTCATGTAGGTGACCCTGAAAATTTTTCAAGGTTTCATTTCCTGCTAAAGTGAAAGGATCAATGTTTTGTTCTGTGCTCGCTTATGCTCCAAATCTCTGTACAGTATTTTATTTTGAAAAGCATGTATTCTTGTTTAGATTTAAATATAGTGCACATGTGTAACAATAATAGTCCAATACTATAAGATTATTGTAGTTTGCTCCTAGTAAAGATATGAGCTGAGAGCAGCCAGGTAGCATTTGGAAGAACTACTAGTGATCAATGCTGAGCTTATTGTCAGCAATTAGTGATGACTAATGTAAGACCCAGTTCTAAAGAAGGGCAGTGCCAAATAATGTTCAAATTATCATACAACTGAGCTCATCTGACATGCTAGCAAGGTCATGCTCAAGCTCTTACAAGCTAGGCTTCAGCAGTACATGGGTCGAGAACTTCCAGAAGTACAAGGTGGGTTCCAAAGAGGCAAGGGAACTAGAGACCAAATTGCCAACATTCATTGTATCTTGGAGAAAGCAAGGGAGTACCAGAAAAATATCTACTTCTGTTTCATTGACTACACCAAAGTGTTTGTGCTTCACAATAAACTGTGGCAAGTCCTTAAAGAGATGGGAATACCAGACCACCTCAACTGTCTTCTAAGAAATCTGTATGTGGGGCAAGAAGCAGCAGTTACAACAGGATATGGAACAACTGACTGGTTTAGAATAGGAAGTATGATAAGTCTGCATATTATCACCCTGTTTATTTAACTTACCGGTATATGCAGAGTACATCATGCATAATGCAGGGCTAGAAGAAGCGCAAGCTGGAATTAAGATTGCTGGGAAAAATATCAACAACTTGAAATATGCAGATGACACTACTCTAATGGCAGAAAGTGAAGAAGACCTAAAGAACCTCTTGATGGGGGTGAAAGTGGAAAGTGCAAAAGTTGGCCTGAAACTCAGCATAAAAAAACCAAGATCATGGCATCCGACCCTATCATCATTGGCAAATAGAAGGGAAAGAAAAGGAAGCAGTGACAGACATTACCTTCTTGGGATCTAAGATCACTGCAGATGGTGACTGCAGCCATGAAATTAAAAGACACTTAGTTCTTAGGAGGCAAGCTATGAGAACCTAGGTGGCATAATAAAAAGTAGAGACATCACCCTGCCAACAAAGGGCTGCATAGTTAAAGCAATGGTCTTCCCAGTAGTAATGAATGGCTGTGAGAACTGGACCATAAGGAAGGCTAAGTGCAGAAGAATAGGCGCCTTTGAACTGTGGTGCTAGAGGAGGCTCTTGAGAGTCCCCTGGACTGCAAAGAGATCAAATCAGTCAGTCCTAAAGAAAATCAACCCTGACTGCTCTATGGAAGGACAAATACTGAAACTGAAGCTCAGGTATTCTGGCCACCAAATGAGAAGTATGGACTCACTGGAAAAGATCCTGATGCTAGGAAAGATCAAAGGCAACAGGAGAAGCGGGCAGCTTCTGAAATTTTCATTATATATATAGAAGTATGTGTTTGGATCAAGGCTAGGGATGTTCAAACTGTAAGACTGAGTCTCTGTCCAGCCCTCAGGTGCTCCTCAGAAATCCACAACCATTTCTCCATGCCATCATCATTTGCTGGTCCCTAGCTTTTATACTGCTTTCTTCCATTCTGAATGGTTTAGTTATTTGTAGGAAAACTTTATAAAAATGTGTTAGTAGTTTATTTTATTTTTTATCCCATTCTTTTGCAAATATCTACACTTGGATATTTTATTTCATTATTAAATTTAATTTTATTACATTTATATCCTGAGCTGCTTGTTGTTGCTCTTTAACTGTAACTCCCAGAATTCCCCACAAATTGAATGGGAAATAAATAAATAATATATGAATTCCTGAGGCAGGATTCTGGGAGTTCCAGTCTCAGAAACAGGTACTTATCCTGGTGAACAAAATATACATGTCTGTAGGGCTGGAATATTCTGGAAAGCAAATCCTATGATGAATGTTTGAGGGATTTGGGTATGCTTAGCCTTAGGATCAGGGCCGGATTTACATGAAAAGAGGCCCTAGGCTATTCCACTTATGTGGCCCTTTCACCTCCCATTTTTAAGTTTGTAAATTACATGAGATATAATAAAATACATTACTGTGGTATATATCAATATATAGGCCCCTCTTGATCTTGAGGCCCTAGGCTGAAACCTAGTTAGCTTAGGATAAGGAGAAGCCTTTGTTTCTGCAATTCCAGAGGGCAAAACTGGAATTGTTGTCTATATGTATCTGAAAGTAGCTTCTGGCCTACAGTAATACCATTTCTTTTTATGAGTTGTTTTGTGTAATTGGTAGCAGCTGTTGGGATTCCTGGAGGGTGAGAACAGAGGATAAAATTTGCTTGAAGAATAACTAAAATACATTATCTCATGCAATTTTCCATTTGGGCCCTTTCTACACATTCAGATTTAGCAACTTTGTTGTCTGTGGTGCTTTTGGATGCCTTGAGTATGCAGGTTAGTGTCTTTTGACCAAGTTGATCATGTGAATGAATGATCAGTCAGATCTCTTCCAAACGTAACGCTTTCACTGGCATCAATTCGGACATTAGGTAGAGTATCCAAATGAATTGATATGCTTGTGTGAATGAAGCCTATGGAACACTCATTGCTTGAGGGGCTATCCTTTTCTTTATATCCCAGACATCAAGGCTATGGAGATTTTCTTAGTCTTGAACTATGTTTAGTCAATTCTAATTTTGATGTGAGGGATCAGAAAAATCTAATAATTTTCATTCTAAAACAGTTGCTGTCTTCCCCCCCTGGAATAATAATGAGTTCATTAGCCATCAGAATGCCCTAGGGTTGTGTGCTGGGGGCTTGTACAGTTCATCACATTTCATGGTGTGTCAAAAAATCTGAATACTGCTTCTTGTACTAAATATTTGCATTTTAATTGGTCACAGGTGGCAGCGGCACAAAGCTTGGTGATTCTAGGCATAAAGGCTCAGATATTCTTTTTGTAAAACTGGTTGTTGCTCTACCATGTTGGATTTATTGGTTAAAATTAAATTTTCACACATTATGAAGTTGATTTTTGAAGGAGTTCACACCTTTCTTGATCTGCTCTGCGCTGACCTCTGCAGTTTGTCTTGAGTTATTTATAATGCTGTGTTGGAAAACCTTTTCAATCTTGGCTTTTTGAATAATTTTACTTTCATGAAGAAAAGGAAAGCTAGAATAATTCCCTTTAACATCAGCACAAATGTCAGGACACAGAAGGAAAAACCATCTATTTCTGATTTTCATAATATTGTAAAAAGAGATGCATTCCTTCCCTAGCTATGAAAAGAAAATGACAAATATTCTTCAAGTGAAATGTGTTCTCATTTTGTTTTCTGTGTATCCGCTATAATGAGGTGTTTCTTATAGTATTGGTTGACACTGTTTGGCTCCCCCTTACTTACTTACTTACTTACTTACTTACTTACTTACTTACTTACTTACTTACTTACTTACTTACTTACTTACTTACACACAAACAAACAAACAAACAACAACAGAAGAAAGCAACATTCAATTTTAAATCACCCAAGTTTAAAAAGAGATGGCTCATTAAGATCAGTCTGTAAACTTAAAATATTAAAATACACCATGTTGATAATGTTAGAGAACAGCATGCTTCTTTACATATTGTATAGCTACTTCTTCATGATGCACATAGTTGAACAGTGGAATCCATTACCAGAAGATGCAGTAAATGGCTGCCTGCCTCTTTGGAAGATTTTAAAGCGGGATCAGATAAATTAATGGAGGTTAGGGTTATCTGTGTTTACTAATTGCTGTCAGTATCAGTTCCAGTTTTGCTCTGTGTATGTGCTGCTAGAGAGAGGAAGATAGAGGATCCAGTTGCATTCATGTCCTGCAGCTGGACATTGTGCGGATCGAATATTGGACTTGATACGACTTTATTTTGATCTAGTATGGCATTTTATGGTCTTCTGTTATTGTGCCATAGTTATGCTACTTCATGCGAACTCTTTAAAAGTATTTGGAAGGTTTGAATGGAAAAGGGGGGTGTCTTACTCTATATAGAATGTCTTGGCCAGAAATGTGACATTAGTAACTCTCCTCAGTTACCCTTCTGCTCTCCTCTTTCCCCAAATATCTAGAACAGCACCAAGGTTCTAATTTTTTTACTGGTTTCAAAAAAGCTGGTGAAAAATGGAAAGACAACCTTAAAGATATAGTAAAGGTAAAGGTTGCCCTTGCTCGAAAGCCAGTCGTATCTGACTCAAGGGTTCAGTGCTCATCTCTGTTTCAAAACCAAAGAGCCAGCACTGTCTGCTTCTGCAGACGTCTCCATGGTCATGTGGCAGGCATGACTAGACACCGGAGTGCAAGCAATCCGGCTGAAGTTCTCAATAGGATAACAGCAAAACCAGCATTCATTTTCTAGATACATTAATACCTCGGATAATGCTAAGGCTTAGTTCCACAAGTCTTGGTGTTATCCGATTTTTAGTGTTATCCGATGCATGTTAAAATCCTATGGAATGTATCGGATAACGTTAAAGCTCCATAGAGATACATTGTAACCGCTCAGGCTTTAGTGGTTGTTATCCGATACATCCCATAGGACCTTAACGTTATTCGATCCAATTCTCCTCCCCAGATTACTTAACGTTATGCGATTTTAGCGTTATCCAAGGTAAACGTTATCCGAGGTATTACTGTACATGTTTACCATGTAAATTATGAAGTCGGGCTCATATCACCAGATGTTTGAAAAACATTTCTTACAGTATTAGAACTGCAGAGCTGGAAAGGACTCTATGGATTATCAAGTTCAGCTCTTGTCAAGGATGCACAGTGGGGAAGCAAATTCCCAATCTCTGGCTCCGCAGATATCTAAACCATTGAGCTATCCACCAGTTTGCTGTTTGAAATCCTCAGCCTTTTCTACTCCAAATTCCCAGTATGTATTTCCAATGTGCCAATGTGCCGTAAGTTGAAAAAACAGAAAGTCTTCAGTGGGTTTTGGTTTGTGCCATGAGTATAACAGAGCTGTAGTTCATGTGAGAACATTTTATGTTGCTTCTGCTTGTGCTTTTGGATATCCATTTAGGATTTCAGCAACTAACTAAGGCAGTGGTGGTGAGCCTATGGCGCATGTGCCAGAGGGGCCACTCAGAGCCCTCTCTGTGGGTATGTGCACAGTTGCCCTAGCACAGACTTCGCCTCACCCTTCTTCCCAGCAGCCCAATGGTGGCGCTTCCTTCCTCCTCCAGCACAGAGCTCACCCTGCCCCTCTGCCCAGCAGCCCAAAAGGAGCATTTCCTCTCTTTCCCTGTCTGTGGTAAGGCGGACAGCTCACATGTGGCAAGACAGTGCGGTGCGGACAGCCTGTTGAGTCTGTGGTGAAGTTGAGTTGTTTTTTAAAAAAATAAACATCAGTATTCAGGTTAAATTGCCGTGTTGGCACTTTGCAATAAACAAGTGGGTTTTGGGTTGCAGTTTGGGCACTCAATCTCTAAAAGGTTTGCCATCACTGAACTAAGGGAACCAGTGAGGTAAACATATTTTGAACTGGTGAAAATATATGGCTTCCATAAATTCACTACTGTTCATTATCTTAATGTTTCAGAGTAATTTAAGAGGTGAAAATAAAATAATTCTTGCACCATTTAAGTAACATGTTCTAGTTTCATCCATAGGTAAGGTTTCAGCTTCCTCAGTTCTGTTGTTTCCCGAATGTTGCCTATGTTTTGCAAGATGAAATTTCCTTTACAATCTCTTATGCAAAGAAAAGGAGATCCATTAAATTTGATCATGGCACTAACAATTGTACAGTGTCGTTATTATATGAGGAAAAGTAGATAGTAAAGTAAGAAAATGATGAAGAACTTGATCCTTTTTATTTATTTATTTATTTAGATTTATATCACCGCCCACTTGCCATGGCAACTCAGACTTGCCTTATAAAAAATATTGGCTGCATTGTTTTTTAGCCAGACTAATGATGAAGAATATTTCAGATCCACTTGTGATTCAATACAGAGATGAAAGTGAAGCAAGCAGAAATCTCTTCAATATTCTTCAATTAAAATGAAGATATTTAGCAAAGAGATGGTTACCTTCTGGTCCCTCTTTTAAGAATCTATATTTCTTTGGGTGCTGTATAAATGTACAAGTATTAGTGTTAGTGGCTTTGTCTATTCATTGTGTTTGTATTTCAGAACTTCGACAACAAAAGTGGACTATTTTAATGTTACGTTAGAATAAGAGGTATTTACTTAATTTGTAAGAAGTGATCTGAAACAGGAAATGCAACTTGCATTCCTTTGGTTTCTGATGGTAGAATGTGAAAGAGCCATTTGAAATTATGTTTTGAAGAAAAAGGCCAGAATTTGGTTACTAAACACTGACCTATTTTCTGTTTTGATGGCAAATCAGAAATGGCAGTCCTATTCTATACCTTGGATATGATCAGGTTGTGAGATTAATATGGTTTCCTATGCCAATTTGCTCTATGGTCAAATCAATTGAAGAAAGAAATCTATTTGATTCCTGTGAGGATTGGTAATTTCCCTACGGAGTGTCTTACACCTGAATATAAAGCGGACAACCATTCATTTATCTTGCTGTTATAGCTCATTCTGCTATCCTCCCTCCCTCTCTCTTTACAAACAGAGCTGGTGCAAAACTGTGTAACAAAATAGAATTTAAACAAATGCTGAAATAGTGACCTGTGGTTTTAGATAAGTTGTAATATTTTTCTGGTGACAAACACTGACCTTCAACAAACTTGATGTTATCCACTCTTTGTGGTACCAAAGGGAGAAAGAGTTCAACATTTGCAGGTTGATTCTAATGAACTTCTAATTTGTTTGCACTGAGGCATGAGGAACGCTTTTGAGAATTCACCAGGAACATAATAAACCATCTCAATCTAATTCATAGTGTTCAATTGGTCAATGCTAGTAAAACATTTGGTATTTTTGTTCTTATTTTATACCATTATTAGTATTTTCATTTAACACTTTTGTGAGATTGGTAATGTAGTATAATGCAAGATTGGTAATGTAGTATAATGCAAGATTGGTAATGTAGTATAATCTTAGAACTGCAGAGCTAGAAAGAACTACAGTCAAACATCGCATAAAGAGCGCCTCGCTTAAAGAGGAACTTGCTTAAAGAGCAGAATTTTCTCTGAATATTCACTTTGCTTAACAACAAAAACCAAACAAAAACTCACTTAAAAAATAAATTGGGGGGCGCAATCCCCCCCCCCCAGAAGTCACAATTGGTCACTTACAATGGTGTTTTGCTTAAAGAGCAAACTCGCTTAAAGAGCAATCCTGTGGAATGCATTATGCTTTTTAAGCGATCTACCACTGTATATGATTTATCACGTCCAGGTCTAGCCCCAGTCACAGAGGCACAGTGACATATAGAACTCCCAACCTTAGGCTCTGCAGTTACATACCAAAAGCACTGAGCTTTCCAGCAACATGTTTTGGAAGTTCTAGATTATTTATGTCAAAAACACAGTACTTATATTTACAGTTCTAAGCAGGGGGATTTGATTTAAATCAAATCAATTTAGACTACAATTTAAATCTCTAATCAGTAAAACTAGGTTTAAAACTTGTTGGTATAATCTTAACATTTACAACTACTGTATTTTTAGACTAAAACCCTTTAAGATTAGTTTTTACAGCTATATCAAAAAAAATTACTGATATGGTTGTATTATTAGAACCAATATCATAGATAGATAATTATGAAATTATTGCAAAGTGAACAGTTTCCAGTTTAATAAGTTAATCATTAATATTTGAATAACTTTTTTTTTTGCTGTACTTTATTGGGAGGAGGAATACAGTAAAACCTTGCATAAAGACCACCTTGCTTAGAGAGTAACTCGCTTAAAGAGCAGAATTTTCTCTGAATGATCGCCTCGCTTAACAAATAAAACCAACCAAAAGCTCGCTTAACACTAAATCAGGGTTTGCATCCCCCCCCCAAAGTCACAATGGGTCACTTACAATGGCGTTTCACTTAAAGAGCAAACTCGCTTAAAGAGCAATCCCGTGGAACACATTATGCTCTTTAAGCGAGGTACCACTGTATACGGTAATCATTGTCTTAATAATAAGAATTTAAATAGTCTAATTTAACTGAAATAAACTTACGGCATATGCATTCTTGTATTTGCTTAAACATCGTGATTATTAACTGACGGTTGTTAAAAAAATTCCTCTGTAGTTTATTCATCTTCATCTTCTTCTTTGTTCTTAATCTGGAAAAGGAAAACAAGTTTTTCTGCTTTATCAGATCCCAAACAATTTCTCAATTTAGAATGAATTAAGACTAAAGGAAGAGAATATTCTTTCTATTAAAGAAACTATTGCTGTTAAAAGTGAAATCGTTACTTCAGCAGTCTCTTAAATCTAAGTGCTTAAGTGACTTCCACCAGTTCACTGGTGTGACTTTCTTTAAAACATCAACAAACATACTTATTGAATGGCTTCCCCTTAGCTGTAAAGTTTATGATAGATAATTGTAGATAGATGATTGTTGGATACCCATGTCATAGCTAACTCCAGCTCCTCAGCACTTAAGGTTTGACCCTGGTACCAGAATTGAACAATATTTGTGGGGAAATGAGTGTTTGTCCGATTCATTTCTTTAATGCTTGTAATTCTGTCAGTGTGTTTTGTTTTTAAGTGCTTATTCAGTTCCTTCTAAATTTCATCTGCACCAGCAATAAAAGTTGTCTTTCTGTAATTTGTTTAAAGCTTCAGAAATGGGTTTCAGGATGCCCAGAATATGTTCAACATTTCTCTTAAGCCCAGTGTTGAGGAGTTTTGGCTGTGACGCTGTCATCTCTTTTCTCTCAATTTTGTTAACAAACTGTCATCAGAATAGGAGTTACCAAATTCAGGAGTTATCAAATACAGTTGTATCTCGCTTAAAGAGCATAATGCATTCCACTGGGTTGCTCTTTAAATGAGTTTGCTCTTTAAGCGAAACACCATTGTAAGTGACCAATTGTGACTTCTGGTGGGAGGGATTGCGAACCCTGATTTATTTGTTAAGCGAGTTTTTGGTTGGTTTTATTTGTTAAGTGAAGCAAACATTCAGAGAAAATTCTGCTCTTTAAGCGAGTTACTCTTTAAACGAGGCACTCTTTATGCAAGGTATGACTGTACAGAATAGGAGTTATCAAATACAGGAGTTTGTTTTTAAGGTGCCACAACAGTTTTTGTCTTTTTTTTCCTGTCCTGTTTTGTTTACTCTCAGATACGCTTGCATAGACTAACACGGCTACCACTTCAAACATTTCAAAATAGGCCAGTTCTTTATATTCTGCACAAACAGTCCACTGCAGAATCCCATCTAACATCTTGTGGGAGAATTAGCTTGGTTCTACCCATTCATTTCAGATCTGCAGCAGCAAAATGTTATGGAAGTATTTAGCAGTTTCAATGACATTAGACTTCATTTATGGAACACTGAAATCTTTGGCTAGGTAGTGCAGTAAATGAGCATTGCAACCATATGTTATTAGGTTTGCATTCCTTTCCTGCTCCTCTAATTTTTTTCTCATCTTGAACATCTTTGCAGCATTGTCTGTGACCAAACATTGCCAGTGCACTACACATTTGGATTTTTGCTCACATTATTATACTTTCCCGCCATTTGTTATAAATATTTTGCTGTGTTTTCTTTTCCTGACATGCTGCTTCTACAAAAAAGATGTACATGAGGCTCCTGGGAGAGGTCATCAGGAAATGTGGCATCTGCATTTAGTAGTGCACTGATGATATATGCAGCTCTATCTCTCTGGTAATCTCCAGAATCAACTATTGGAATGCTCTCTATGTAGGGCTACCCTTGAGGCTGGTATGGAGACATCCTTGAGTGCAAAATGCAGTGGCCAGGCTGGTTATGAGTATTGTTTGGTTAGACCATATCACACCAGTCCTGGCTAGTCTACATTGGTAGCCAGGATTTTCGATCCACACAATTGCACTCCAATTAATATTTCACCAACAATTAGTGTTAGACACTGCTAGATCTACTAGATACCAGTTGTATCTTAGATACCAATTGTATCTTAGCAAGTCTACTGCCAGCTTTGTTAAAGGTAAAGGTATCCCTTCCTTGAAAACGAGTCATATCCGACTCTAGGATGTGGTGCCCATCTCCATTTACAGCCAAAGACCTAGTGCTGTCTGTATTTGCAGATGTTTCTGTGGTCATGTGGTAGGCATGACTAGATGCCAGAGTGCATGGATTGCTGTTTACCTTTCCTGCCAAAGCAGTACTGTACCTATTTATCTACTTGCATACTTACCTGCCGATCTTCTTGTCGTCACATTCAGCGTTTTAACTACTAAGCGTCCACAGTATTTCAGAGCTTGTAGCTTGATAGGTATTATTTGGCAAAATGTGCCATAATATAAATGTGAAATTACATAAACTATGGCAGGTGTTGGCATTATGAAGTGACATAGAAGGTCCTATTCCAGTTCCCATGCCTTCTTTCAGCAAATAAGGCATTGATTTGCATCAGTGATAATCTGTGACTATATACTGCAGGTCTAAAACTAAGCACATTTGGTTAAGCCTTGGATGGGAGACGTCACATGAGTGGGATAGCTGGGGTTTTGAGGGGAGCTTGGTTTCTTGGAATTGAAGTTGAAGTACACCTTGAGACCTAGGGTTGAGAAACCCTATTGTTTAGACTAGTCCTCCAGGTGTTTTGGAACTTGAATTCCCAGAAGCCAAGGTTCCCCTCAAAGCTGCAGGTTCTCTATCCTTGTAAACTTTCTTGAATTCTAAGGGTGAAAGAAAGGCAGAATAATGTACTGTCCAAATAAATAAAAGCACACACATCTCTGAGACTAAAATACGTTAGTAGCTGAAATATCAGTATTTCAATACATCAGTATTTACAGTGTTATACATGTACACACTGCAATAATTCTACAAATGTACATTTTCCATGTAATACCCATACTAAATCTTGTGTTGTCACTGTATATTAGTATTCTCGTTTTCTGCATTCACCATTTCGTTGACCAGCTCTGAGTAGCAAATGCCGACCCACACCAAATCTAACAGCTGTTTCTTAAAAAATCACATTGATGCTCACCATCAAAGTGCCATCTCCTCATAAGAGACAGCTGTTACATGATGTTCAATATCCTTTTAATCCTCTGTAGACCTTAGACAGAATGGGTTGACAGAACTGACAGTTTTTATTATAGCATTCCTAGTACACAATAATCTTCTTTCACCTGGCCTCTTCTCCCAGTAGAGTTATAAGACTTTTGACTTATATCAAGGCCTCTTTCCCAGCCTGGTTAGGAAAAAAAGAAATTTGTATTTGTTGTGATTCATATGTTGTGTAAATTATCTTTTCCAAATTTGAAACACCTGTTGTCTGGTAATCGTAATACAAAGAAACTCTTTAAGGGCTTAATGCAGAAGGAGGGTTTCCACTTCAAGAACACCGCCATACACCAGAGAGTAACTACATCTTTATAAGCTATTTATAAATATATACTTTCTTTCTCATGAACTAAATAGCAATAACTCATTTCTAGTCTTTCCCCATTTACAGAAAATGTTATTAGTACTCACATTTAGTCTATTTACCACCACTGTGAACTATGATAACGACTAGTATAGAAGGCATATAAAATAGCAATAGTATGGTCTAGGAATATAAATCTTACAAACTTTCACTTTCAGCAAGAAGTCAAGAAGAAAATTGCTCTTTTCTCCTGGTAGTGAGATTTCTCAGTGTCTGGCTTTTTTTGTTTAGTTTTGAAAAATCTTATGGCAAATCTTGTTTGATTTTTTTTATTGGTGTGTGTGTGTGTGTGTGTGTGTGTGTGTGTGTGTGTGTGTGTGTGTGTGTGTGTGTGTGTGTGTGTGAGAGAGAGAGAGAGAGAGAGAGAAGTGCCAATCTCTGGGTTTATTACAATTTCTGTTCGAAATAGCATTGTTCCTGCAGAGTTCATTAGAAAGAACTTTTACTGTGTGGAATTTAACATTTGTGTGTGTGTGCAAAAAATATATATGAAAAGTATGTGTATTAGATACAAGTTCTCATTTTTCAAAGAAGCAGTGAAATTTCACTAGTGCAGGGAAGATGCCAATTTGGAGTCCTGGCATAAGAAGACATGGAAAGTAGCCAAGAATGAGAAATCTTTCAAGTACTGTCAGATCCTTAATATGTTCCTTTTGTTTAAAAATCTGGAAGGGATTAACTGTCATTATTGTAGTATTGTAAATTCTTCACTCCTCTAGCACAGACACTTAGATACCATCAGAGAAATGATGCTGAACATTATTCTGTGGTTTCTGGAAGAAAAGAAGATACACAGAAGGGGTGTAACAAAACTGTTTATAATTGTTTATTACAAAAAAGATAATGAAATGCAACATTGGGTGGATTTAGAGCATGCAAGTTTAAAAATACAGTAAAACCTCATATAACACTAAAACCTGGTTCCACAAGTCTTGGTGTTATATGATTTTTAGTGTTATCTGATGCATGTTAAAATCCTATGGGATCCATAGAGATACATTGTAACCACACAGGCTTTAGCGGTTGTTATCTGAAGCATCCCATAGGATCTTAATGTTATCTGATGCAATTCTTCCCCCCAGATTCCTTAATGTTATGCGATTTTAGTGTTATTCGATACTAATGTTATATGAGGTATTACTGTACTGAGGAATTCATGTTTCCAGTAAGAATGAAATAGTTACATTACATTCCAGTAGTACATACCGTCAAACCTCGCATAAAGAGTGCCTCGTTTAAAGAGTAACTCGCTTAAAGAGCAGAATTTTCTCTGAATGTTCGCTTCGCTTAACAAATAAAACCAACCAAAAACTTCCTTAACAAATAAATCAGGGTTCGCAATCCACCTCACCAGAAGTCACAATTGGTCACTTACAATGGTGTTTCGCTTAAAGAGCAAACTCGCTTAAAGAGCAATCCTATGGAGCACATTATGCTCTTTAAGCAAGGTACAACTGTATATGAAAAGCTGGCTGGATAGCTCAGTTATTTAGCTATCTGGCTGAGATTGAGAGTTTGATTTCCCACTATGCTCCAAAGGAGAATATCTAGTCAGTGCAATCATGGACAAGCTGCACAGTCCCAGGATGCCTCCATGTCTGTGTATTATTTTGGAAAGGGGCTCCATAAGGTGGATTAGACTTGGTGACATGTTGTAGTAGTAGTAGCAGCAGCAGCAGCAGCAGCAAAAAAAAAAAAAAGCTATCTGCCTTACATACAAAGGCTCAGTTTTCCTTGACTGCCAGGGATTCTTTAGGGCAGCGGTGCCCAAATTACGTCCTGCGGGCTCAATTAGGCCACCGCATCTCATTATCTGGCCTGGGCTGAGAAACTGGGCACTTAGTGGACTGCCCCCACCCCCACCCCATTGCCTGATGTAGCAATATGTCACCTATGGTGGCAGCAGTGGCAGTGATTGAGCTTCGCTCCTGCTGGTCCGAGCAGCCTCTGCTCAGTCCCAGCACTTCAAAAGCCTTGGGTAACATGGATCACCACATTGCAGAAATTTTCTGAATCTTCCCCATTTCAAAATCCATGGCGCGCCGCATTGATGTCAGACATGGCACAACAAGGGGCTCTCCCAGTGCCACGGATTTTGAAATGGAGAAAGTTTGGGAAATTTCTGCAACGCGGTGATCCACGTTGCCAAAGGCTTCTGAAGTGCTAGGACTGAGTGGAGGGTGCTCAGACCAGCAGGAGAGAAGCCTGATCGCCACCGCTTCTGCTGCTGATGACATCGAAATAGCAGCGATAGCAGAAAGAAAGGGTAATGTGTGTGAAGTGGTAAAAAGTAGACCCAGGATCACTTTTGTTATGCATATGTTGAAATGAAACAGGAACATACTCAAATACAGTAATACCTCGGATAACGCTAAGACTTGGTTCCACAAGTCTTGGTGTTATCCGATTTTTAGTGTTATCCGATGCATGTTAAAATCCTATGGGATGGATCAGATAACGTTAAAGCTCCATAGAGATACATTGTAACTGCACAGGCTTTAGCGGTTGTTTTCCGATCCATCCCATAGGACCTTAACGTTATTTGATCCAATTCTCCTCCCCAGATTACTTAACGTTATGCGATTTTAGCGTTATCAGAGGTAAACGTTATCCGAGGTATTACTGTAATTTCATATTCCACAAAATTTATTTCCTCAAAGTACCACATAGGAATTCACACCTCATAATGTTTGAAGACTATGTAGAATATGGAGATTTTACAAGATTGACATATAGTTTTTTATTAATGCTTTGCATTTCTATCGTGATGCATTTGGTTCCTCTGTCGACAGAGAATTAAATGTAATTTTTGTCCATTACCATCCTCTTCCTGAAACAAATCTGTATGTAAATATAATTAAATAGGCATGTAAATGAATATTTGTCAAAGAGACAGAAATGGAAATAAACATATTTGTTTGTCTTTTATTTGGAATAGTGCTTCTGCTAATGTGAGACAGAATCTGGTAATGGTCTTTGTTAATGGTCAAAAAATAATATGGTTTTGTGGGAGAAAGCTCCAGTTTTTCAGTGCTTCTCTTCAAAGTAAGCATTTTGGGGATTCTGGTTTAAGATAACGTTGTTTTACTCTGAAAAGACAAAATTTAATGACTCTTCAGGACTACCTTTGTACAGACATATCAGGGTAAACCTCTGAAAAATAATATTCTCTCATATTTTTTGGAATAGTAGCCATGTTAGTCTGTGGCTCAGGCATATCAGAAAACAAAATAAAAATAAAAATAACCCCCCCCCCCAAAAAAAAAAACATGACTGTAGCACTTTAAAGACTAACTGCTATGTTTTTATTGTTAGCTTTCGTGGATCAAGTCCACTTCTTCAGACAAAGAGTGAAACTTACAGGCATGATTTTTATACAGGCATGGTTTTTATACAGTAAAACCTCACTTAAAGAGTTCCTCGCTTAGAGACTAACTCGCTTAAAGGGCAGAATTTTCTCTGAATGGTCACCAACCAAAAACTCACTTAACAACTAAATTGGGGTTTACAATATCCCCCACAATTGGTCACTTACAATGGTGTTTCACTTAAACAGCAAACTTGCTTAAAGAGCAATCCCTTGGAATGCATTATGCTCTTTAAGTGAAGTACCACTGAATTTGGTTTAAATAAAATAAGACAGTTTTGGCTATGATATCATATTGTGACCGATTAGTCTTTGAATGCTATCGTGTGACTGCACAGGTGAATTTTTCAAGTTTTCTCAAAATAGCTTTATTTTGTAAAATAATGCAATTATCTGGGGTCATGTACATTTTCACTGTCATGATTTCTGAGGTACCTATTACAGTGCATACATATTTAGCATTTCTGTTTGGATAGCAGCAGCGTGGCTGGGAAGCCAACCGGGGAGTCCCTGTTCAGCTTCCCAGCCGCTCCACTGCGCCCTTCGTAGCAGTGGTGTATTTGGGAAGCTGACTGGGGGTTTCCCATTTGGCTTCCCATACACGCTGCAGCTGCACCCAGCGAGTGATCATTGCTTTGATTGGGGAGGGAGGGTGCTTTCTCTCCCCAAGCAAACTGGATCTACCCCCTCTTTGGAAAGGGAACAGGGCTTTTTTTTTTAAAAAAATTGTGTGATCAATGCATCACACAATGTTAAAAACTGGATAACGTAAAGACTTGTGGAACCAAGTCTTAACATTATCTGAGGTACTAGTGTATTGTCAGTTGTAAAAAGCCACAATGTTACTTTTCTGTTAGCTGGCCAACTATCGTACGCCTCTCTCTGTATCTGATGTGTATAAATTGATGCCATGAAGTCTCATTCTTATGTCAGACAAAGTAGACTTGGTTCATGAACGCTAACATCAAAATACAGCAGTTAGTCTTTAAGGTGCCACAATTGTTATTGTCTTTTTACTTTGGTCTGTTTACTCTCTGATACACATAGATCTGGGAAGCTACAGATGTTAGTCCCTTTTTTATCATTGTGTCATGTAGCCTGTGGAGAAAGTGTTTCTACAAAGGCATCATTACTAACAACAGTTGACAGAGCTCTCCTCTATGAATGTCTTTCAGCTTCTACTTCCCATCAAAGCAATTTTTGTCAGGTGAACTTTTGATTAATGTTGATGTTTCTAATACTATCCCTTGATGTTTTAATTAATTTCAATTGGTCATCTGTTTTAATTGTCCAATATTTTGCACTTATTTTCATGAATATTGGTTTATAAATTTTTATAGCAGTAAGGCAGATAATTATAATCAGTCTTCTAAAATAACAAACAATTTCAAGCCAATCCAAAGTACTGACTATTACCATACCTTGCAGGAGAAAACTCCATAACTTATGCAAGATTAGTCAGTCAGGGTGATGTTATGTTCTAACTCAGCTTCTGACAGTCATGATTTAGAACCAAAGCTAGTTTTGAACTGGTAGTCTGAGATGCATCAAGTAGGGAATTTGCCTGCGGGGTTCAAAAGAGGCAGGGGAACTAGAGACCACATCGCCAACATAAGATGGATCATGGAAAAAACAAAGGAATATCAGAAACAAGTCTACTTCTGTTTCATTGATTACACTAAGGCCTTTGACTGTGTAGACCACAACAAAATGAGAAACCTGGGGAGCATAATGAAAAGTAGAGACATCATATTGAAAACAAAAATTCGTATTGTCAAAGCAATGGTATTCCCTGTGGCAATGTATGGATGTGAGAGCTGGACCATTAGGAAAGCTGAGCGCAGAAGAATAGATGCCTTTGAGATGTGGTGTTGGAGGAGAGTTTTGAGAGTCCCCTGGACAGCAAGGAGAACAAATAGGTCAATCTTAGAAGAAATCAACCCAGAATGCTCTTTGGAAAGTCAAATTGTAAAGATGAAGCTAAGGTACTTTGGACATCAAATGAGAAGAGAGGATTCACTTGAGAAGGCCTTGAAAGAAGAAGGGGGCGGCCAAAAATGAGATGGTTAGATGGTATTGTAGAGACAATGGGCACAGAACTGAGCGAGTTGAGAAGGATGGTGGAGGACAGAAATGCCTGGTGGACAATGGTCCATGGGGTCGCAGAGGCTCAGAATCGACTGTGTGACTGAACAACAAAAAGAATCAACTTGATTGGACAGAGTGCTAACTTGTCAAGGAATCCTCTTTGAAGCAATGAGCCAAGATGGGTCAAAAGTTATCTCTACCCAATAGATGTTTTTGAACCTTTGTGTCATTCTTTTGGAATGTGAACCATCTGTTCGCAGAAATTGAGCATTCCACATTGGAGAATCCAAATTGGTTGTCTAATCTGTATGACTCAGATGTTACAGAACCTACTTCCATTGAGTGAAAGAAGCAAGCTAATGGTTGGTTTTCCTCCCCCCTCCCTTGGCTTCTTCATTACCACTAACCATTTTCACTAACCAATAATGTCATGTACCTGTTTGCAGACATGATTTGTGATGGTCCAAAACACAGCGCAAACAGCTTGTGTGCACATTACAGGTGCTTCTGGTGATTCATGGTACCAATGAAATAAAAGGACCTTTTTTCACAATATTGAAATGCAAGATGCAGCTGTAACGAAATAATATTGTGCAGTTAGGTTGCTAATACACTTTAATGTTTCCAAAACATTTTAAGGTATCATGATGTATTATTTAATTTATTCTGAGGATTTTCCTCCTGTTCCTGAGCAAACACCCTAGAGACAACTAGCAAAACAATGGAAGCTAACATAAAAATGTAAGCTGATACTTCAGAAAATATTGTATTATGAGAACACATACATTAGGCAAGTAGTACTAATTGTATTTTGGCAACTATATTTGTGAAAGGAAAAGTGTGATATTTCTTACTATTTATGACCCCAGGAAAGAAAAAGTTTTCTCCTTCTTCTGAGGTAGAAGATTAGTAGTTGGGCATTTCACAGGAAAAATATTACCCTTGATGGAACTGGCTAGCATCAGTGTAGGAGCTATGGAACCTTCAAAGACTGTTATCTCCTTAGGTATTTTTCCTCAAAACTAATCCAGGCTTCTCAAGATAGCACTGAAAAGGACTTCTCTTCAAAATATTTCTGCAGGGTTTTTTTTAATGGCAAAGTCATAGGTTATCCTCTTGACTTTTTCTCTCTCCCCATTGATATCCATTGTGGAACACAACAAGGAGTATATGCAGAGGTGATCCCTGAGGAAAGAATAATCTTCAGAACTTGAATGCTCCAAAAATATAAAAAATGAGGAATATGGGTTTAGGGGAAATGCAAAATGAATAAAGTAGATGATTTGGTCAGGGGAGTAACTGACAACAAGTTGAAGCAAGGGGACTTGAAAATGGCCCAGGAGATAATAATTCAGAACCCTTTGTTGTGTTGGTTGAACCTTTTAGTCTCTGAACTGATTTCAGTGTTTCCCAACAAATGGTTTTTGGAATCCAGTTCCTAGAAGCCTAAGTCAATTCCCCAAAGCACTGATTAGCCAATGTACTGACTTAGGCTTCTGTGAAATGAAGTTCCCCATGGGGCGACCACATTGCTGGTGCCCCACACCTGCTTTGCCAGCCAGGTTTTATGCCCCCACATTGTGAACCACTGGCGTATATTTGGTAAAACCTCTCATGGTGTTGCAAAACTTCTTATTTGCCGTCTCAAACACAATACAATAGATACACTTTCTTTCCTAACTATGGGCCTTTCATAGAGAATAACTAGCATATACGTTCTCCATAATGAACTAAAAGGGAAAATCCCACTAACACAAGTTATGTTTGTCTTCAATCTGTTGCCAGTCAGTCAACACTGAAAATTAATCTCTAGTTAAATGAATGACTATGTCTGTTTTTAAAAATTGAAAAGCAGTTTTCCAACAACTTGAGACAATTAACACTTACAAAGTATTTCAAATTAAAAGGTAAAATTCCCAATACTAGAGGCATTTTCACAATGAGTAATAGAGCAGAAATATCAACAACCTGAGATATGCAGATGACACTACCCTAATGCCAGAAAATGAAGAAGACCCAAAGAACCTCTTGATTAAGATGAAAGAAGAGAGTGCAAAATTTGGCCTGAGACTTAACATAAAAAACCCAAGATAATGGCAACTGGCCCTATCACTTCCTGGCAAATAGAAGGGGGAGAATTTTATTTATTTATTTATTTATTTATTTATTTATTTATTTATTTATTTATATTTGTTTATTGCCCTCCTCCCCGAAGGGACCCATGGCAATTTCCAACAATTTTAAAAACACTTAAAAAATTAAAAACTTTAAAAAGCTTAAAAACTTAATTAAAAGCTAGGTATTATAACTTGGTCATACTGGGGGTCAAACCATCCAACTGGCTGGGAAATTGAACCATCCACTCCCAGACCAGACCTGCCAGCCAGGTTTTCACTCCTTTCCTAAAGGACAGCAACTCCGTCTGCAGGCGTAGCTCTATCGGAAGGAGGTTTCACAGGGCTGGAGCAGACACCGAGATGACCCTCCTTCTAGTGCCAGAGAGATGCGCCTCTCTGGCTGATGGCACAACCAGAGAGCCTCTCCGGTTCGGTCTGGTGGGCCAGGTAGATGTTCTTGAGATGATGTGGTCTCTCAAGTAACCTGGACCACTACCATAAAGGGCTTTAAAGGTAATAACCAGCACCTTGAATTGCACCCGCACCCGGAGGCAAACTGGGAGCCAGTGCAGCTCCTTCAGCAGCAGAGAAGCACGGGCATAACTCCCACATCCGACCACTACTCATGCAGCCGCATTTTGGACCAGCTAAAGCCTCCGAATGGTCACCAAGGGCAGCCCCATGTAGAACACATTACAATAGTCAAGTCTGGAGGTGACCAAGGCATGTGTGACCATGAGCAAGGAGTCTCATTCTAGGAATGGCCGTAACTGGCGAATCACAAGAAGTTGTGCAAAGGCCCTCCTGGCCATGACTGTCACCTGCTCTTTGAGCAGTAGTCGCGAGTCCAGGAGGACCCCCAGGTTATGTACAGGGTCTGTTTGGGGCAGGACTGCCCCATCCAGAACCAAAGGTGGTAGTTCCCAAGATAACACAGGACCCCCAATCCACAGCCACTCAGTCTTGCCAGGATTCAGTTGTAGCCCGTTGTCCCCCATCCAGACATTGACAGCCTCCAGGCACCTGGAAAGGACTTCCACTACATCGCTAGGGTTCCCACGGGCTGAGATATACAGTTGGGTGTCATCTGCATAATGATGGTACCTCACCCCATGGGAACGGATGACCTCACCCAGCGGTTTCATGTAGATATTAAATAGGAGAGGTGAGAGCACCGAGCCCTGAGGCACCCCGTATTGGAGCCACCTAGGACTGGACATCTCACCCTCCAACCACACCGACTGGGTCCGGCCCCTCAGAAATGAGGAAAACCAAGCCAACACTGCCTTGGATCTCCAATCCTTGGAACCTTCCCAGAAGGATACCATGGCCGACGGTATTGAACGCCGCTGAGATGTCAAGAAGAGCCAGGACAGTTGGATGTCTGCCATCCCGCTCCCTCCAGAGATCATCCACCAGCGCGACCAATGCAGTTTCCATCCCATATCCAAGCCTGAATCCTGACTGAAAAGGATCCAGATAATCCGCTTCATCCAGGAACTCCTGTAACCGCCATGCCAATGCCTTTTCCAATAGTTTACCCAAAAAGGGAAGGTTGGATACCGGTCGAAAGTTGGCCATTATGGTTGGGTCAAGGGATGGCTTTTTCAGGATGGGGCAACCAATACATGTTTGAAAGATGCCGGAAAAGCCCCCTCCCGGAGCGAGGAATTAATAATTGCCTCAACCCAACCTCCAGTCACCATCCGGGCAGAATTAACAACCCAGGTGGGACAAGAGTCTAATTTACAGGCAGTAGTACGGACAGCTCCCAGGAGCCTGTCCACTTCCTCAGGGACAATTGGATCGAACCGATCCCAGATAACATGGCAAGACTGTACCTCAGACAACCCCAGCTCTATGTTTTCCATGCCAGGATCCAACTTCAGGTGAATCTGAGCGATTTTCTCTGTCAGATAATCCACAAAAACCTCAGCTGACCCCTGCCACCCGGGCCCCCCCCCCTTACCCAGGAGGGACCTTGTCACCCGGACCAGTGTAGCTGGGCAGTTATCTGCAGAGGCAATGTGTGAGGTGAAATACTGGCATTTCACCCCCTCCACCGCCACTAAGTAGGCTTTAATAGCTCTAGCTAGTGTTCAGTCAGATTCACTTTGTGTCTTCACCTAGTGGCGCTCTTGGCGTCTCTTAGCCTGTTTGAGCACCCTAAGTTCCTCTGTGAACCACGGTGATGAATGGTGCCCATGAGCACGGAGAGGCCGTAGTGGAGCAATTACATCCAGGGCTGCCACTGCCCTCTCGTTCCAGAGGTCAAACAGCTCTTCAGGTGATTCGTTACGCCGGTCCAGAGGAATATCCCCCAATTCCCTTTGGAATCCATCAGGATCCAGCAGTCGCTGGGGGCGGGCCAATTTAATAGGCTCCACTTCCCCGCAGAGAAGCCTCGCCCCCAGGAAGTCCAAAGTCACCAAAAAGTGATCTGACCATGGCACAGGTGTAATGTCTAGTTTCTGCAATTTGAGATCACTCTGCCACCACTCCAACAAGAAAACTAAGTCCGGGGTGTGGCCACTGCTCCTGGTCGGGCCCTGGATTACCTGAGTCAGGCCCACAGCTGCCATGGAAGCTATGAACTCCCGAGCCACCTCGGAGCCAATCCCCAACAATGGCAAGTTGAAGTCCCCCAAGACCATTAGTTTGGTGAACTCCAATGCCAGCATGGTGATGGCCTCAAGGAGCTCAGGTAGGGAACCCATTGCTCTTCAGGGAGGCAGGTACAGAAGTAGGATTCCCTGCTGACTGTTAGAACCCACTTGCAGGAGCAGGGCCTCACAACCCGGCACTTGTGGAGCAGTGGCTCTGGCGACTCCCAAGGCGTCCCTGGCCACTATGGCGATGCCCCCGCACCTCCCCTCCTCCCTAGGCTGGTGCCAAATACCAAAACCGGCTGGACAAATGTCTGACAGAGGTACGCCATCGTCTGGTCTCAGCCAGGATTCAGTGATGCATGCCAGGGCGGCCCGCTCCACCAAGATGGAATCTGCAAGCAGGGGAGCCTTATTACAGAACGTCCTGGCAATCATCAGCACCAGCCTAAGGGGGGGGGGTGTCACTCTGGACAGGGAACCCAGGAACCAGAGGTGTCGCCAGGGGACTGGAACGCGGGATAGCAGTTAGACATCTGACCCGCATTCCCTGAGAGTGGCCTGTCCCCTGGTAACCATTGTCACCACCTTAATTACAGCCCCAGGACCCCCCCATCCCTCCAGACAGAGTGCTGTCCTCCATGACTGTCTGGCAGGAGTTTTCTTTCCATCCGCCCCATGCCTTTATCCAGCTGTCGCACATAGCGATGTCCTGGCGGCTCCTGCCACGGCCCCTGTGGCACTTTTTATTGCAAGCTGAGTCTCGCTGATGCAAGTCCTCTAGCTCCCAGCCCGGAACAGTGCGGGCAGCCTTTGAACTGGTGGGCTGACGGGGCTGCGCATGTGGAAGGAGTGACAGACTTCACCTTCTTAGGATCCAAGATCACTGCAGATGGTGACTGCAGCCATGAAATAAAAATACAATTAATTCTTGGGAGGCAAGCTATGAGAAACCTAGGAAACATAATAAAAAGTAGAGACATCACCCTGCCAATAAAAGTCCGCATAGCCAAAGCAGTGTTATTCCCAGTACAGTATTTATTTATTTATTTATTTTTACATTTTATTTTATTTTATTTTATTTTACATTTTACAGAAGCCTCGTTTTACAGAAACCTCGTTTTATAAAAGGTTTTTTTTTGTTGCTGAAAATGTGTCCTGTTTAACAGAAAAAACCAATTTTACAGAATGTGATTTCCCAGAACACATTGTGCCTAGTGGGCTATAAAAGACCACCCACAGACATTCTGGGTCCTGTGGGTGACAGTAGAGTGGTCTCGAGAGGAGTTAGACTGATTTTATTTTTACTATTATTATTATTATTTTGAAGTCAGGAATGTGTTTTCCTCAATGTGTTCTTATGGGAATGTCTTGTTTTACAGGGGAAAAATGGGTTAAGGAAAAAGCTACAGGACAGACTTTACTTGTAAAATGTGGCTTCACATAGTAATGTATGGTTGTGAGAGCTGGACCAAAAGGAAGGCTTGAGCGAAGAAGAATAGACACCTTTGAAATGTGGAAAAATGAGGAGAGTTTTGAGAGTACCCTGGTCAGCAAATAAGATGATCCTGAAGGAAATCAACCCTGACTGCTCCTCGGAAGGACAAATATTGATTAGGAAGCTAAAGTACTTTGGACACCAAATGAGAAGTGGGGACTCACTTGAGAAGGCTTTTAGAGTTGAACGGGCTGTGGCGGAAGGTGGAGGATAGAGGTGCCTGGCGTGCAGTAGTCCATGGAGTCACAAAGGGTAGTACTTGACTGTGTAACTGGACAACAACAAAAATAGAACAGTTACTTTACATAACTTGATTTATATTCATGAACTGTACCTTTCTTCCAGAGTTTCAGGCATGCCAGACTACCTCCCAATTAATATTTTGTTGTTTTAGAATAACCAAAGGGAATGGCCTGCTGTTTTTTTGAAAAATGTTTTTTTCCATTCCACCATTTTAAAAGTATTTGTTTTACCTTTATATACCGCTTTCCTATAAAGATGCTGGTGTACAGCAGAAACCCAGATTTTTTAAAAACGTTTTTTAAAAAAGAAATAAGAACAGGAATGCTTCATAATTCCTTTTCCTTGCATTCTGGTAGTACTTTACATGGTTTAAGTATGTTCTAAGGACATTGGTTTTTATGTGATAACTATTTTACTCAGTGCTGTAGGTTTTCTGTGTGTGTGTATGAGGGACTGATAAATCCACTCCTTGATATCTCACTTTGTAAGATATTCAGCTCAAGAAATATGAAAATTATTACTGAATTGGTAATTTGTATTTTGTATTTGTATTTTCGACTTATATGCCGCCCCACTCGCACAGCGACTCTGGGCGGCTTACAGAAGAAACAGATACAATAGCATATTCCATAGGATAAAAACAATTACAGGTGTCACATAGTAAATTACAAATATCACATAGCAGGAATAACATCAAAAAACATATCAAAATATATCCCCCCCCCCCCAAATAATCTCTAATAACAATTGTAATTACAAAACATCAGGACATCCTAAAAAAAATACATCAGAGATACTATCATATAAATCATTACAGGATCAAGATTCAATAGGCAACAATATCAATGAGCAATCAAAGGTTCCAAATATCAATCCAGTTTACACAAAATTACAAGAATTACAAAAGCAGAAAACTAAACAAGGAAAAAAAACAATTGCTAAAACCTGCAACACGTGGTAAGACTCTCCTCCCCGCCGCAGGTGTTTCTAGCGGCGGCTGGGCTTCGAGAATGTCCTGCCGCCGTAGCGGCTTTTGAGCCCTGGCCAGGATGGAGCCCCCGGGACAGGTGGCTAGAGTCCCGGGGCTCGACGAAACGGCAGCCTCTCCTCTCCGCCGCAGGTGTTTCTAGCAGTGGCTGGGCTTCGAGAATGTCCTGCCGCCGTAGCGGCTTTTAAGCCCTGGCCAGGATGGACCCCCCGGGACAGGTGGCTAGAGTCCCGGGGCTCGACAAAACGGCGGCCTCTCCTCTCCGCCGCAGGTGTTTCTAGTGGCGGCTGGGCTTCAAGATGTCCTGCCGCCGTAGCGGCTTTTGAGCCCTGGCCAGGATAGAGCCCCTGGGACAGGTGGCTAGAGTCCCAGGGCTCGACAAAACGGCGGCCTCTCCTCCCCGCCGCAGGTGTTTCTAGCAGCGGCTGGGCTTCGAGATGTCCTGCTGCCGTAGTGGCTTTTGAGCCCTGGCCAGGATGGAGCCCCTGGGACAGGTGGCTAGAGTCCCGAGGCTTGACGAAACGGCGGCCTCCCCTCCCCGCCGCAGGTGTTTCTAGCGGCGGCTGGGCTTCGAGCATGTCCTGCCGCTGTAGCGGCTTTTAAGCCCTGGCCAGGATGGAGCCCCCGGGACAGGTGGCTAGAGTCCCGGGGCTCGACGAAACGGCGGCCTCTCCTCTCCGCCGCAGGTGTCATGTTTCACTTTTTGCTCCTTACTACTAACCTGCTGATGCCACTTCATTCCAACCTGGCAAAAATCACCAATTTCTAAGAGATAGAATATCTCTCTTCCTTCCCTCATTGCTGTTTTACTTCATAGACTCTAAGGTGTTTGAGACAGCATAGGCTATCTCCTGCCAACCTAGCAGTTTGAAAGCAAGAACTTGCAAATAGATAAATAGGTACTGCTTTCGCTTGAAAGGTACCATGCACTCCAGCATCTAGTCAGGCCTGCCAAATGAACCCGGAAATGTCTGCAGATGCAGACAGTGCTGGCTCTTTGGCTGTATTTCTCCCTCAGAACAACTCCCCACATCACTTATTCATCACAATTGGCACAGCTCCAGGTGCCGACCCCGAGGATGGCTTGAAAGGCTTTAACTAGAAATAGATTCTTCTCGGTGGTGGCACCAAAACTGTGGAACACTCTACAAGTAGAGCTGTGCCAGGCCCCATCACTGGCTATTGTTAAAAAGCAATTAAAAAGTCTCTTCTTCAAGGAGGCTTTTCAGTGTGTTGTCCTTTTAGGGATAAATTAGTCAGTTAGGTTGAGTCCCTATGCCCCCAGGTTGCGTCCTTAAGCCCTGCACAGTTATTTTAGTTTAGTTTAGTTTGTGACATATTTGTCAGTTGTTTGTTTCAATTTGCTGTGTTTGTTATCTGTATGTACACCAGCCAGAGTGTGAAACTACCCAAATGGGTGGTATAGAAATACAATAAATAAATGGAGAGGGGGGAAAACATGGGGGAAAAGCCAATGGCCTCTGAGTACTGAAGTCAGGGCTCTTTCATTATTTTTATCATTATATTTTTATCATTATATTTTCTGCTTTCTTCTTAAATTGCTCAAAATTCACTATGATTCTTTTTCTTATTCTTCTTAAGCTAGAGTCATGTGACATATCTGAGATGTCATTGGCCTTTCTATGATTGGTAGGCTTTCTCTCTCTCACTCCTCAGTGGCACAGTATATAAAGGGGATGAGTGGTTGGGAGTATGTATTCTAATGTCATGTGTAAAATGACATTAATAATGAGGTTTATTTGACTCAGATTCATGAAGAATAGGTTGCTACCTTCAGTTTTTTCAATTATTGTCTATTTTCTGAACTTTTTGTGCAGAGCATGGTCCTTCAGGATGTGTATGAAACTGCGTGTACATTTTGTGTCTACCCTTGGATAATGAACACAGCCTAATATAATGTGCACATTATATTAGAGAAAGATTCCTGCATTCATTATACAGTACAGTGGTACCTCGCTTAAAGAGCATAATGTGTTCCAAGGGATTGCTCTTTAAGCGTAACACCATTGTAAGTGACCAATTATGACTTCTGGCCGGGTGGGTGGGTTGCAAACCCTGTTTTATTTGTTAAACCAGTTTTTTTGTTGGTTTTAGTTGTTTAGCGAGGCAACCATTCAGAGAAAATTCTGCTCTTTAAACAAGTTAGTCTCTAAGCGAGGCGCTCTTTATGTAAGGTTTTACTGTACCTTTTTCCAATAGGGAGCAGAATTGAGGAAAACAGTACAGCAGGTTTTAATGCATACAGATTTCAATAGGAATTGAAGTCATCTATGTTTGTGGTCAAGGTTGTCTTTTTGTGTAGAAAACCAAAATTAGGTTTTGGCACCTGTTCCCTCCTTATGGAGTAAAGCTAAAGAGAACGTGATTTGAACTGCTGGATAATAAATTCCATTTATTCTATTCAAATTATTGATCAATCAAAAGATTGTTTAAATAAGCCTAAAGTGTGATAGTGGCAGCTGTGTTTTAAATACACTGTTTAAAAAAAAACCCAGAACCTGTAAAAATAAAAGTATGCTTCCTATACCTATAGCCAGTGCTAGTTTTCTTTTTAAAAAATGGTTTGCTAATCAGTTTTGAAAATTTATTTAATCTAAACGTATAACCATGTAGTAAGTTTGGAAACCAGAAGAAAACTTCTGATAAATGAATTATGATTTTTTTGAAAAAAAAATATTGATTGAATAGGACAATTTATGTAGAATTGTGGTTTATGGTAGTTTTTGTCATGTTGTTTTCTAAGTATACATCCATGTCTATTATTTCTCACAGTTTCAACCATTTAAAGCCATGCAGGTAATGCTGTTCCCATGCACCTATCAACCATTTTTATTCTAGGCCAATTGGCTTGGTTCCTTGGAATGCTTTGTTTTGCTGTTTTGGTATAGAAAATGCACTCTGTAATATCTATTATGGTATGGTCAAAGGATAATTTATTGTCAAATAGAAAAAATAGGTCAACACTAATGTCACTTGATGATCACATACACTCACCCCTCCCCAGTTTAATAAAACATCTCACCAGCATGCATCCTGCACCACGGTTGATATTTTATTACAACTGCAGTACCTGGGCTATAGCAGTAGTGTAATTACTGAGCTGTCAGAGTGATAAGTGGGATTAATGGCAGCCTGATGCACTTTAGTCTGCAGAGTGCTCTGAGAATTGGAAGATGGTGTTGTTATAAGAATCTGTCTATACTGGCATATTCATGGCACTTCCAGTCCCCTCCCCATGCAATGCCACAAATCCAAGTTTGCATTGCCCTGCCTCATTAACATTTGACATTTTCAACAGCTGTTATTTGTGAGCCAGCTCAATAATAAAAAAAATGAGAGAGGTGTAATTTGGTACAAATATGTATAACTGTACCACTAATCTGTGCATAGTGCCACCATGTCAAAATGTCTTCTTTGTCAATTTTAGTTTCAGATTGTCATTCCCCCCCAATTTTTTTTAAAAAAGTATTTATTTTGGTCTGACATTTGCCCAGCACCATCTTTCAAACATTTCCATTGATCGGTCACAATATTTAATTTTTTCTCATAGGTAGAATCTTCCTGAAAATTGGAATTTTCTGCTTCTTATTCAAAACTAAATCTCCTGTCTTGAACACATAGTTCTCAGGAAATGCTATTGTTCAAATCACAATATTATTGTTGCTTTTAATTTCCGTGCCATACAGTTACTCTGCTTGTAAGGGATTCCTGGAGTAGCCAAGATTCTGATGGATAAAAACAGTATAGTACTTTATAGGATAATAAAGATTAGGTGGAAGATTATATATAATGCATATCAAGTATCCAGACTGAAGAAACATTAACTTTGGAATGTTTAGAACAGACATATTAGGGCAGCGTTGCTTATCTCACTTTTGCAAGCTGAGAGGTAAGGATGGAGAAGTGAATAAGGAAGAGACTGTTGCCTTTCATTAACCACCTAATGTAATTCCCAGCTCCCACTCTTGCCACTTTGCAAGTAAGTAGGGGGCTTGGTTCAGAGTACATTGATTACTTCCTATTCACTCATACTTTTAATCTTTTTGGAGACTAAAGCTAGGTTTTTTTTTCTATAATGGCAAAGGAGTATAATAGGAGTGTGCATTGTTGTTTGGGATACAGTATATAAACTCATAGCATTCTTTTATCTCCATGAGGCTGCAATCTAGTTTAGCTAGAGAAAAAAACCCACCAGGATTTGAAGAAGTAATGTGTCATACCTGATCCCTCTGTTGTAGCTTATTTTCCCTCCAAAGTGTTAAAGAATCCTGGTTATTGCCAACAGCAAATGCATGTGCTTAGCCTATTCAGGCATCCTAAAGTGAAAGGAGATTAAGGAGCCATGGAAACATGCTCCAGCCCCATCATTTCAACTCCCAAGGGGTTGCCGGGGCTCAGAGGTTAAGAAGCTCGCCTTGTTAGCTGGAAGGCTGGCAAGTTGGCAGTTCGAAACCCAGGTACTGCATGACGGATTAAGCCCCCTTCTCTGTCCCAGCTCTTGGGGACATGAAAGGAGCCTCATTTGGGCATCCCCTGAGCGGAGTTTCTTCCCCAAAAATCCTTTCAACCCAGAATAATTTCTGACATGAAATTATTATTATTATTACAGCTCCCAATGTTGCCCTGCTTGCCTTCAAATGAATGTGCTTACAGACCTTCATGTCTTTAGGTAAAGGTCATGGTATCCCTTGGTCAAAAGCCAGTCATATCCAACTCTAGGGCGTGGCCCTCATCTCCATTTACAGCCAAAGAGCCAGCTGCTGTCTGAATCTGCAGATGTTTCTGTGGTCATGTGGCAGTCATGGCTAGACACAGGAGCACACAGAATGCTGCTACCTTTCCTACCTAGGCGGTACCTATTTATCTGCTTGCAATTTCTTGCTTTTGAACCCTGGTAACAGCAACCTTGTGTTGCCAACTAATCTTTCTCACATTAGGTCAGATGAATAAAACTGCAAAATGAACTCACCAAAGGGTGCCTTCATTTTGAAAGTTTCATGTCTGGCCTTGACATGGAAGAAGAAGCAAGAGCTAGGAACAGATGGCAGGAGCTCACTCGCCATGGAACACATGGGTCTCAAACTACAGACTTGCCAATCTTCAGTGTCTTAACCACAAAGCCACCGCAGTCCCCCTTATGCCTTTCATGTCTTGAGCTGCCTTTAAATGTTATCATCTGAACTAATTGATACCATATATACTCGGGTATAAGCAGATCCGAATATAAGCCAAGGTACCTAATTTTGACCTGAAAACCAGGAAAATAGATTGACCTGAGAATAAGCAGAAGGTGGGAAATGCATCACCTGCTAGTGAGTTTCAATAATCAAAATACATGAAAATATGGTAAAATTAATCCAGCATGGTCTTGGGACCAGAGATGGGATGTAACAGGTTCTCACCAGTTCGCCAGAACCAGTAGTAACTTTTCCCAGTGTCCCAGGGAACAGGTAGCAGCTTTTGGGGGGAACCACCTTCGGGGCTTACCTTTTCACTGGTGCACTGCGCATGTGCACCAAGCACTTGGTGTGTATGCATGTCTACAGTGCTTGGCGCATATGCATGGCCTCCTTACTGTCCTCCTTGCTGTCCTCCTTGCTGTCCTTGTGTTGTGGGTGGGTGGGTGGGTTGAGGGGTGTGTATGTGCTTATTTTTAAAAATTTTATTATTATTATTATTTATTTTTTCTTTGGCTCCGCGCACAATGTCATGATGTCATGATGTTGGCTCCGCCCACACTGATGACATCACAGTGGGGTAGTAAAATTTTTTGACATCCCACCACTGCTTGGGACCCTCGTGGTCACTGACCCAAGTGTAAGCCAAGTCCCCTTTTTGGGGCTTAAAAACTCGACTTATTCTTGAGTATATACAGTAGTTAATGTAGCATGAACCATAACAAGTAGAACATAGGTAGCTGCTTGTGGTCGTTTCTCTTTCAGCACAGATATAAGGAATATGAACAGATCCAGTGCTTCTAGACTCTTAAGTGGCCACACTGAAGGGAATAGGGAGTACATGAGTAAAAGACTGTTATAGCTTATTAAACCCACTACCCATTTTACTGATTACAGGGAAGTAAATGATTAATGCATCTATTATAATCCTTGCATTTGGATAGGAAGCTGGGTGACAAAAGTTTGAAAAGCTAGTGACAAATGGAACTTTAAAAAAAGTCCAGAATATTCGCCATAGCATTTCACCATCTTGCATTAAATTTGCTGCAACTAGATAGGAAGTTTAAGGAGGGGGATACACCGATGATTATCAATTTGCTGACTACAGTACTGCTGGTTCTCTTTGGCTAGTGACAAATGGAACTTTTAAAAAAAGTCCAGAATATTCGGCATAGCATTTCACCATCTTGAATTACATTTGCTGCAACTAGATAGGAAGTTTGGGGGGGGGGGGGAGACACCGATGGTTATCAGTTTGCTGACTACAGTACTGCTGGTTCTCTTTGGCAGCTCAAATATATGCTTTAGAGAAGAAAAATGGTCCCCATAATTCTTGTCACAGTGCACATGATTGAGGGAATTGTCTTTTATGGGTGACTTGGTTTTTGCTTTTGAGGGCTGAATGATCTGATGGTGGTTGCCTTGGTTTGCCCGTCTGTGACATGGGAGTAATGGCACTTCTCTTGGGAGCTGTTTTGAGCTGCTGCCCAAAGAGTAAAGCATTATTAATTTTTAGATTGATTAGCTTCTGTCAGGTACATGGAAAAATGTATGTTGTTGGCAGTGCTTTGTGCTGTAAGTCGCTTTAACTCATTTACTTTCTTCCTCAGGTGCTTAAAGTGTGCAGATGCCCCCTGTCAGAAGAGCTGCCCAACTAATCTAGACATCAAGTCATTTATCACCAGTATTGCAAACAAGGTAAAGGGGGAAGGGAGGGAAAAGCAAAAATGGCAGGTTCACCAAGAAATTAAAAGGCGAACAGTGTAGTTGCTGCATTTCTTTTTGTATGAGTTAATTACGATGCCTACCTTAATGAAATAATGTTTCTAGCAGTTATTATAAAATTTAGCAAACTTTCTAAATTACATGGAAATACTGTGCAATGGGTGCATCGCCAATATACTAAGCCTGCCTTTTCAAATGTTTGTGAACAGGGGAGTGCTGGCTATTCTAAAAGGGTGCTGGACAGGGAGGGAGGAGGTGACACCTGGGGGGGGGTACTGCATGACGTGCTTCATTGCTGGCTTAGAAGAGAGTTGCATAATTGATATTGTCTGTCTCTCAAAAACCAAAGGTATTTGTAGATTAGATTCACTATAGAATTCTGTTAGCTTGTTCTTAATGGTGTGGCATTTTTCTCTCTCTTAAAAGATAATATCTTGTCTTCAGAGAGCTCCCTAATGTGAAAGACACTAAATAGTTTGTAGAGTTTATTCCAGAACTGTGCACTGTTAGAGGAGAGCTGATATTTTCTTTTTGAATTTCATTTGTAGTTTATTTAAGGAAAAAGGGCACCTTGAACTAAAACTGAAGTGTAGGCCCTTATATAAGGAGAGTGCTGTTTTTCTTCCAAAAGATCTCTTTAGTGAAAGCCTATTTTTTTTTTACTTTAGTGGTATAACCTAAGTGTAAGAGTAGGAGAAGTATCATTTAACAGGATGGAACAGAACTAACAAGAACAGTGAAAACTACTGAATTCAGTCTAACTAGTGACTACTACAGTGTAGTATTATCCCTAACATTAAGCAGAGTTCTGCTTCAGACAGCAGATTGTTGAAAAGAGAACAAAGTGAGCTGTTAGTTTATTGCCATTGTTTTGCCAGAGGGATGGATTTATTTATTTATTAAACTTATATCCTGCCCCTCTAGGAAAAACTTTCCTACTTGGGGTGTCTAACAGCATAAAACTCAACAAATACAAACAGACACAAATATTAAAATGTTCATATAAATACATCAAAACCCAAGATACCCTAAAAAGAAAAACCTAGTTATGATGCAGAGAGACAGAATAAAATGCCTAACAATCGACTGTTGGTAAAATATTCCCAAAGGCCTCTTTAAAAAGAGATTTCAGCTGCTTTTTAAACATATGGAGAGATGGTACCAGGCACAGCTCCACTGAGAGGGAGTTCCACAACATTGGTGCCGCTACCAAGAAGGCCCTCCTCCTAGTCACACCTTTGTTGTTGGCACCTGGAGCTGCGTCATCATGGAGGAGCAAGTGATGTGGGCTGTTGTCCTGAGGGGAAGATGTTCCACCAGGTAGGATGGTCCAAAACTGTTTATTTATTTATTTCTTATTCAAATTATATATTGCTGCCCAAATCGAATGCACGACTCTGGGCGGCATAACAATAGTGAAAACATTACAACCATAAAAATCCTTAGAAAACCTTAATAGACCTTAAAGATTACCGTCCCCTCCCCCTCAATTATTTAAAAATTATGGTTAAAAGAATGACTAAAAGAACGGAGAGGCCTACACTATATAAGCCAGCAGGGTGGAGTCACCATGTTACCCGTGCCCCACACCTGCTTTGACAGCCAGGTTTTTAGTTCTTTCCTGAAGGGCAACAACTGTGCCTGGATACCCAACTCAATTGGTAAGAGGTTCCATAGGGCTGGAGCAGACATGGAAAAGCCCTCCATCTAGTGCTAGAGAGTCAAGCCTCTCTAGCCGATGGTATCTTAAGAGATCCTCTCCAGTCCACTCTGGTGGGACAGATGTTCTTGGGGTGAGGCGGTCTCTTAGATATCCTGGCCAACTACCATGTAGGGCTTTAAAGGCCATAAGCAGCACCTTGAATTTCAATCAGAGGCACACCGATAACCAATGCAGCTCCTGAAGTAGTGGTGAGGCACTGGCTTTGACAGTTAGAACTAATACTTTGTACCTGATACGAAAAGAAACAGGTAGCCATTGCAGCATGCCAGGGCTGGGGAGATATTATCCTAACCAGCCTGGCTGCTGCATTCTTCACTCGTTGGAGCCTCAGTAACAGGCACAGGGGAAGCCCCACATAAAGAGCATTGCAATAATCAATACGTGAAACTAGTGTTATGAGAGACCATCTGTCCATGTAGGGACACAACTGAGATTTTGTCAGGATTCATCTTCTGCTTAACTCTGATCCATTCCATTATGGTTTCCAGGCAGTCATCCAGGCACTGGGCCATGTCCACTGTCAAGGATAAGAAGGGAAGGTAGAGTTGGGTGTCATCCACATATTGTTGATACCCCACTCCAAATTCCCAGATGATCCCTCCCAACAGCTTGACATAAATATTAAATAATAATGGGGAGATAATAGACCTCTGGGGAACACCCCATTGTTGGGGTCCAAGGAGTAGACATAAACTCCCCAAGCTGGATTCTCTGGGAATGGCCAACCAGGAAGGAACAAAGCCACTGTAACACAGTGCCTTGAACCCCCATCTCTGACAGATGACCCTGTAGGATACTGTGGTCTATGGTATCCAGGAGCACCAGGAGAGATGAAGCCCTTCCTGTCTGCTTCCCAGAGAAGGTCATCCTGCAGTGTGACCAGTGCGGATTAAGTGCCATGGCATGGCCTAAAACCTGACTGAAATGGATCCAGTTAGTTGGTTTCATCGAAGAACACCCGAAGCTGGTCTGCACCAGCCTCTCAGTGACCTTGTCCAACAAAGGAATGCTAGCTACAGGTCTATAATTCAAGACAGCTGTAGCTAAATTTGACTTTTTCAGGAGAGGGCATATAACAGTCTTTTTTAGACCAGAGGGCATAACGCCTTCAGTCAGAGACGCATTAATTATGTTTCTCAGCCACTCCCCCACCTCATTTTTTGTTGTTCAGTTGCACAGTCGATTCCGACCCTTTGCAACCCCATGGACCACTGTCCACCAGGCACTTCTGTCCTCCACCATTCTCCTCAACTCGCTCAGCTCTGTGCCCATTGTGTCTACAATACCATCTAGCCATCTCATTTTGGCCGCCCCCTTCTTCTTTTGCCCTCGACCTTTCCAAGCATCAAGGCTTTCTCAAGTGAATCTTCTCCTCATTTGATGTCCAAAGTACCAAAGTACGCCTCATTTACAGGTTTCAATAACCATGATAGGCAAGGGTCAAAGTAAGTATTCATGGGATTATTGTGTGCAAGTGCCTTGTCCACCTCCTCAGATGACACAAGCTGAAACTGGTCCTAGGACATGCCAACCTTACTTACTGTTTCAACTGTGGAATCAAGATCCCGACAGATGATCTCCACCTTAGTTTTAAAATGAGTCATGAATAGTTTGCAGCTCTGTTGTTTTTGATGAGGACACAAAGACTGACTGGGTATAATGAGGCTGCAGACAATTTTATAAAGCTCCGCCGGTTTATTAGCTGCCTCCTTTATACAGAGGGCATTATAATTCTTCCTTACCCTCCTAATACAGTAAAACCCAATTTTATGGAAAAAGTATGTTCCGTAACTTTTTCTGTAACTCGCTTTTTCCATAAAATGAAGAATGATTTCCCATAGAAATGCATTGGAAAAAAAAATAAAAAAATGGTCCCGACTGGACCAAAAACAATTTAATTTTTTTTTAATCCCAAAAATTCCCCAATAAGTGCAAGACACAACCCTCTTCCACACCCCAATCATCTCACCAGCTGGTGAGTGGCTAGGATGGAGAAGGGTGTTATTAGAGGATTTCTCTTTTTTATTCTGCTCCTTGATCGAAGTGTGAGGGTGTAAGATAAAAAAAAGGGAAAAAACAGAGCACAAAGGGAAGCAATCTCCCTACTATTTCCATACTGCTGCTTCCTGAGCAGTTTGTCTGGCCATTGGGAGAGCCACCACCATTTCCACAGCCTCCATCACTTCTTCTGGCACTGGGAGAGTTTGGGGGTCATATCCTCTCCATTCCGGTCTCATCCGAGATCCTTCGCAGCATGCTTTAGCTGGGAATGCATGCCAGACAAAGACCGGAATGGAGCAGTCCTTGTCCAACGCATGTTCCCGGCTAACAGCGAAGACAAGAATGGAGTGGATATGCCCCCCACACTCTCCCAGTGCTGTTAGAAATGGCAGGGACTGTGGAAAAAGCTGCAAAACTGCTGCAATTGACACTGCCCCTCCATGATAAGTAATGTTTTGCGACTTCCGGTGGTGGGGGCAGGTAGTGGGTGGTGCAATTTTTGAGTCAAAAATGGTTCAGGGCCACCATTTTAGAGTCTAGAATGGCAGTGTCACCATTTTAGATTCTCACAGACAGAAGGAACTCTTGGGAAACTTATTCCATAAGTTGATTTCCCCCCATAAATTGGGATATGATTTACCCAGAATTTACTTCTGTAAAATGATTTTTCCATAGAAAGAGCCATCCATAAAATGGGTTTTTACTAGAGCAGAATTTTCTCTGAAAGTTTGCTTTGCTTAACAAATAAAATCAACCAAAAACTCGCTTAACAAATAAATTGGGGTTTGCAGCCCCCCCCCCCGAAGTCACAATTGGTCACTTACAATGGTGTTTTGCTTAAAGAGCAAACTCGTTTAAAAAGCGATCCTGTGGAACACATTATGCTCTTTAAGAGAGGTACAACTGTATATGACATTGTTGCCCATCCTGAAAAAATATTTGCCCACCTACATCTAGAATCCTGGCTATGTCCCTGTGTAGAAAACTGGCTGGCTAGGTGAGTCTACCGTTAGATTATTCTACCATGGAAGTAAAGAGAAACTCAAACTACTTCTCTGCTGTTTCATAAACAAGGTACAGTAGATGCAAAGATTTCCCCTCATCCCATCAAATTGAAAGAGAATAATAGGAAACTCTCAAGGGAGAAATTTTTGGCACCACACAGAAGACAACATTTACATCCTATGTGGGATGGAAGTGAATGGGGTGATTTAGTATCTCAATCAATGCTCATTGGCATATGAGTGGGTTTTTAAGAGCCTCAAGCTCTTCTTTTAAACCAAAGCTGCTGTAATCCTAGTCCATACCATGGGAGTGCGTACTAGCTCCTGTGCTTCCAGTTGTCTCTTGTGTACAATCACTTCCCATTTCAGATCTTTGCTCAGTAAGTGGAGATTGGAAAGATATATTTTTATGAGAAATACTAGGAGGCACCATTCCAGCCTTCTCCGTCTGTTAGCTCTCCAGATGGCTAGTGTATAAATTGGATGTGTGTGCGGTGAAGGGTGGGAGCAGTACTTTAGTTTCTATCAGAGAAAAGAAGTGTTCATTTTTTGGGCCGCGAAACCTCAAATCCATCTTGCCTACAGGAGTTATAATCCCAAACTTTTTCCAAACCCTGGTTGCTACTCCAGTTTATTAATCTATTTCTGGCCCTTGTCCACAGAAGGCAGCATGATTTTCAAGTATTGGTTTAAGCAACTTTCATTATAACATGCTATTTTGATGGTAGAGTGTAGCAAATGCATTACTTTGTCAGGTGTTTGAAGGCCTTATTGTGTATAGCATGTTTTGCTGGGGAAACTACTGTAGCAATCATAAAAGGTCAGGGATTCTTGTTCTCTAAAGCCTGGGGCATTTTAGATATTTGCAGGTCTTGTACAGTGTAGTTGATTCAACACTGCATTGCCCACAATGCGAACCTCATCTGGGCAAAAGGGGGGCAGCCACCTTTCTGGGGCTGGGAGGGTAATTGAATTGTAAGGCTCAATGGGCCTTGAGACTCTTGGAGAGAAGGATGTCACTGGCTTTGGTATAGATTTCAATGATTCTGAAATGTCTACACCAAAATCATCTTTTCATTCCTATAGGATTACAAAGCCCTGCTTCCCAAACTGTATTGCTACGTCTTTGTAGTCAATATTCACAGCAATGTTCATACAGGCTATTGCTATTGTATGTCGCAATAGGTGAGATGCCGCTTTAGATTTCCCCATACTGTGAACAGTTGTCTGGCGGGGCGGGGGGAGAGGTAAGCAACAAGAATGTATTTTGTCACTACACCAACTGTTTGTTACTGAAGATCAGACATGTAAAGAAATGATTTTATTGAGAGGCTTGGAGGTATCATAATTTATTCATGCCTTCACCAGAGACAGGCCCTGGTAAAGAGCAAACATTTGTTGAGAACTAAGCAAGAACAAAACAAAGTGAGAGGATGAATGCTGTTCTCATTTTTTTTTGTTTCCCATTTGTTTCAATGGGACATAATGCACTGAAGCTCATCATTTTCGTATCTAGGTGTACAGAAAATCAGGTACTCGGTCACCAGTAGTGAGTTGGGGAAAAAACATTATTGGTGCTTGGCATAAAGAAAAGGGGAAAGGATTAATTTCATTTCCTGCAATGTGTGTTGTCTTATGTCCGGGGCAAGAAGTGGAGTCTGCATTTAAAGATTTGTTTGCATTTTGCAAAGTTTGACATTCACCCATGCATGCTAAGATACATCTTTCTCAGATATTTAATTCATGTTCAGTTTCTATTGGTGCTAAATTTTAAGTGTGTTCTTCCTATTTAGTTTTGTTTTGTTTATTCTGATTGATTTTTTTACCCTAAGGCAGGGATGGCCAAACTATGTCCCGTGGGCTGGACCTGACCCACTGTGCCAAATCATCGAGCCTGTGCCGCCCTCACCACTACCGGAAGTGTCCCCACATGCACAGTCGCTACCAGAAGTGGAAGTAAAATGCACCCGCTCATGTGCAAATGCTGCCATAAATGCATCCACATCTGCCACATGTTTATGGCAGCCGTGGACATGTTTTACAGTGGGAGGAACCATGTAACCAGCATGCTCAACCATGTGACCGGCCCTCAGTGTGAAAAGTTTGGGAACCCCTGCCCTAAGGTCTCCCTTGCTCAAAAGCAAGTTGTATCCAACTGTAGGGTATGGTATTCATCTCCATTTACAGCTAAAGAGCCAGTGCTCTCTGTGTCTGCAGGCATTTCTGTGATCATGTGGCAGACATGACTAGACGCTGGAGTGCATGGAAAACTGTTACCTTTCCCACTGAGACAATGCCTTTTTATCTACTTGCAATTTCTTGCTTTTGGACTCCTAGTTTGGCAGGAGCTGGGAGAGATACAGACGCTCACTTTGTCGTGCAGCACTCTGGTCTCAAACTGCTGACCTGCCAACCTTCCAGTCATCAAGCACATCATCTTAACCACTAAGCCACCGCAATCCGTTTCTTTACTGTACCTAGTAGTTATTCATTGGAGAAAAAATTCAGAAATCCAAGATAATGAGATCTATTTACCTTGAATCAGTGCTGTAGTGGTTTTGGAGTCCTAGTGGTTATTGTAACAGTCCTTCACAGGGAGTAAAAAAAAGTACAGTAAGCCTTGTTGTTAGCAACAGACTAGTTCTGCCAGTTTTCATCTTCAACAAGATAATATATTTTGCAAAGTCTATGGGCCTTAATTGTCCACTGAAAATTAAACCGCTCCAAAATAATTTACATTACAACAAGCAGTTTATGACAATATAAGGTTGCAAGAAATCTTCTCCCCTCCTGTGTATGCTTGGAGAAAATAGGGAAGAAGTCCTGGAGTCCTCTGGTTTTCCACTACTTGGAGGCATTGTAATACAGTAAAACCTCGCATAAAGAGCACCTCGCTTAGAGACTAACTCGCTTAAAGAGCAGAATTTTCTCTTAATGGTCGCCTCACCTAACAAATAAAACCAACCAAAAACTCATTTAACAACTAAATCGGGGTTTGCAATCCCCCCCTTGCCAGAAGTCACAATTGGTCACTTACAATGGTGTTTTGCATAATGAGCAAACTCACTTAAAGAACAATCCTGTGGAACGCATTATGCTCTTTAAGCGAGGTATCACTATACAGGTAGTTCCTAATCAAGGAATAAATCTCTTTAACAGACCAACAGTAATGTGTGTTTTTCTTTTTGACATCTTTTTCTTCCCTTCTTCCTCTCCATTCCTTCCTCCTTCCCTCCAGTTTTTGCTATATGTTCCCTTTGACTTCCACCCAGTATTAAACTTTTGTTTATGTGTTTCTTTCCTTTCCTTCCCCAGCCTCTTATTGCTTCCTTCTCTCTCCTCTTATTATTTATTACTTCTACTTTCTTTTCACTTCTCTCTCCTTTCCTTCTGTTTTGTATTTAGTTCTTTCATTTAAGATTTAAAATGTAATGAAACATAGACATTAGACACAAGAGGGCCTGTTCTCAAAGTGACAGCTCAAATTGTGCATGCAAATTGGAGACTGTGTGTGAAAGTCTGTACTCATTTGCACAAGCCATGCGCACTCATGCATGCCATTTAAAACTGCTACATTTAATTTTAATAAGTGGGGCTTCAAGAAAGTGTCTTTAATTTTAGATACAGGATAGATGTCACCTACATGCCACTGGAAATTGTTGCCAAAAAAAAAATCACCTGCCAGAATTCAGAAGCAAAATCATACAGGGAATTGTTAATATAGAGAACTGCTTATTATTATTTTCCATAAAGGAAACTAAAGCTGCAATGCACTGAGTTATAATTACATAGAAATCTGCATTTTAATTAACCTTTCTTGGAAGGATTTCTAGGGCACTGGGTTTTTGAAAGTTAAGTTTTATTCGGGGGTTCATTTTCTCTGTTCATCTTGATCTTTTTCCAGGTCACTAAGTACAAAAGCATTCAGAAGAAAAGCAAGGATGTCGTTAATGTATTTGAAACACTGACTTTTCTTAAGATGTCTGTCACTATTTAATGTACTGGGATGGCTGACAGTTGGTTTCATTGCTATAGTGTAATTATGTAGAATAGACTGTCTCAATGACATTGCTTTGAAGATGGAATATTTTGCATGCTAGATAACAAAGACTAAAATGACATTACAAGAGAACCAACTTAGCGGTTCCCTTTCATTGGCTTTGTGAAACTGTGAAACTGTTTTGATGACGCAAGTGAAATGATATGAGGTGAAGTTCAATGTAAGATAACAGACATATTGATACCCTGTCACTTTTTCTACTGGTTCTGTTCTGCCTTTACTGCTTTAAGCTTAGAGACTTTCAGAGTTACCTGAATTTAGAATAAAAATGAATAATGAAACTCTTACAATAGTTCGAAGCTCAGTAACTTGAGTTCTCAATTTAAAGCACGCCATTTATACCTCAGTGTTCTTAGTACAATACTAATCCTTCCTTTTTAAACCCATTTACTTGGTAATGTGTCCATTCAACTCTATAGAGTTTAGTTTTTAGTAGTCATGTATAAGATAGCACAGCTGTACTGCTGTCCTATACTTGTCTAGAAAGAAGCCTCTCTCGAGCTAATGGACTTTCTTCTGAGCTGGACCATGTTTACATATAATAACAGACCATGATCTGCCAATGTTCAGTTCTATGAGGTACATGAGCAACTCAGCCAGAATTGCTTACCATGGCATTGGAGCTCTGGATCACAGCACATTGAGCTCAAACAAGCTAGGATCATAAGCTATCATTAAAGCCAATTTTTTTTTGTTCTTTCAAAATCCTTCCTCATTTATTTGCAATAAACAGTAATCACAGGTCATCTAAACACATCAAGTGTGCTCCTCTAGTTCACAGTGAGGCTGTTTATGAAGCTTTAGCTCTCAGCCTATATTTCCAGATTTTAGTAGTGACTTGGACTGTATTTGCATATTTAAAATTTGTACACCACCAGTTGAAAGGCACTCAATCAGTTACTGAGGAAGAGCAAAGAACAGTTACAAATAGTACTTTTGCTAATGACACACACAGTTTAAAGCCAAAAGGAAATCTAGAAACTACTTGCACAGAAGTGTTGTGCAACATATACAGTTGGAACTTCAAACTGAAAAACATAAAGCATGAAATGGAACTGTAAAACAAAACACTGCAGTGCTGGTGTCAGTAAACTTGAAAGGGATATTTTCTGCCAGACAGCTACTCTAGAAATGAACAACCTGGAAGAAATTGAATAGTTCTCATATTGAGGCAAGATGTACCTCAGGATTTTAATGCAAGGTCTGACCGAATGATATCAGTCTGACTCTGGGGGAAATGTATGAACATAACCATAATTCAAGTCTATGCTCTAACTACTAATGTTGAAGAAAATGAAATTGAAAGCTTTTATACAGGCATCCAGGAAGAAATTGATTAGACACTAAAACAAGAAATGCTGAGGTGATGGGAAGCAAAGCAAAACCAAATGTTGTTGTAAAATTTGTTCTATGGGACAGAAACAAAGCAGGAGCACAGTTCATAGAGTTCTGCTAAGCCAAAAAGAAAAAAGAAAAAGAAAACAATGCTACAAGCAATCAAATATACAACTGGACATGTGGACATAATGGCCAATATAGAAATCAAATGGACTGTATAACTGGAAGCAGGATATGGAGAAGCTGTATTCTCTTTGCAAAAACACAACTACATAAGTTATAAAAAAAACTCTTAAAAACTGGAAGCATTGGATATATTGCCTGCATCTTTTTGATCAGTCCTTCTTGACTGTTGTAAGTGGACATCTTGCTGGCATAAATTATTCAAACAAAACCATTGTCTTAATATTGCTCTGCAAGCAAGAACTACTGGAGAGCCTAGGAATGTCTTGTTCTTGATGAGAACAAATAATTTGATGAGTATTCATTGTAGCCCAATTTCTTTTCTGGTCTATATTCTTTTCTTCTACTTACTTTTACAGAAGCAGGTTTCACTGAAATCAACAGGATTTACTTCTATGTGAAAAATATTTTGGTTTCAGTTGCCAACCTCTGTGCCATTAGTTCTATTGTCTTTATGGAGAATAAAGTCCTACAGCCATGTTATGTAGTGCATTTCTAGGTGGAATATAAATAATGGCTACTGGAATTAGTGGAAAATCAAAATGGCATGAACATTTCCTGATAGAAAATGTAATGTCTTCTGGTCTAATAGTATTGATCTAACATTTTAATAGTTTTCCCCCAAGTAACAACATTCTCATTTACATGCATATTATGTAATGCTTCCAACTGATACATGGAAAGATCCACTTCTGTCTGCTACCAATTATTGATGTCTGTTTAAGGCTGGCTTCTGTTCTCTTGGTTACCAATGCAGTACTTATTGACATTTTGATAAAGGAAACCACAAAACATCCTATCCACTTAGATACATGTCTTCCTGTGGAATTGCTCAGGAGAAGGCATTTTATAAACAAAGCATGAGCAGGCATCTATTTAATTGAAAACATTTACAAAGCATTTCAGGTCCAGGCCACTTCTGATGATGAATAATGGTAACCATCAGACTTGTCTGAATAATCATAATTCATTGGGATACCTATCTTCCTGATGCAGGCATAGTGCCTTGCTGTGTACTTCAGGTTTAGCTGAATCTTATAAGGTGGGGAAATCAAGGCATACTTTGAAGAGGCTGGAGCATCTGCAATAAAGAAAATTATGGGAATGTTTTTATCGTTCACTTGATCATCTGCTAGAAGTATAAAGCCCCAGTTTTATTCAGCCGGGGGTGTGTGTGGGGAGAAGCTGATGGCTGTGGAATAGGAAGGTGTCTTCTTTATATTTCAAAGCAGAGCAAACTTTATAGAGAACATGTGGTATGATGATGTTGTTGTTGTATTTTCAGTCATAGACCAGCAAATTCAAATTACTGAAATGTAGAAAAAGATGTTAGGAGGCAAACTGTCCTAGTTGCTTTTAATCATGCTGTTGATGCTTGGAATGTTTGTGTTATTGTTCTATTGTTTTACCAATCTATTTTTTAATATTATATGGTGGTTTGTGCATTTATTGCTTGCACCCAGATTAGTGTTTGACCTTTTGGGCAGGATATGTGATAGATGGATGGATGATCGGATGGATGGATGAGTTTTATAAAGCAAAGCAAAACAATGACACTTATATACCACCCCATAGCACTTGGTACATTCTCAGGGTGGCTTACAAGTTAATTAGCATATTGCCCCCAACATGCTGGGTACTCATTTTACTGACCTCAGAAGGATGGAAAGCTGAGTCAACTTTGATTCCTAGTCAGAATTGAACTCAGAACATTCTGGCTGCAATATAGCAGTTTAACCACTGTACCACCATGACCAATGTACTGTTGAATTGTGCATGGTGTTTTTGTTATATTTCATGGCACCCACAATTTGTGAAGAAGAGCAATTATTAAAGAATAGGCCATTTCGCTGGTGATGCCCAGTATGGTGTAGTACATAGATTAGCAGTGCCCAAACTATGCCCTGTGGATTGTATCAAGACTCTGATGCCAATTCATCTGGTCCATGAAACCCTCATTGCTCCTGGATGGGTGTGTTTTACTTCCACTTCCAGAAGCAACGAGGGTTTTGCGGGCCAGATGAATTGGCATAAGGGCCGGATCCAGCCCACAGGCCATAGTGACCACTCACTTGAACCATGTGACCGACCCATGGTCCAAAAAGTTTGGGCACTCCTGACATACATTGAAGGACTGGGACTCAGGAAGCCTAGATTTGAAGTGAGGTACAAAAACAGACTGGTGGAGTGGAACCACTTACCTTGAAAGCCCTATTAAGGTCACCATAAGTCAGTTCTGACCTGACAGTACATAACATACAATCTAGCAAGTAACCATTTTAATCTGCTGTAGGACAAGAGAATCGGGAAGTCTTCTGACTTAACTAGTTCTTGCTTTTTAAATAAGTTTTCATATGTCCATGCATATCTCTACACATGTTTGGAAACACAAAAGCTTGTGGAAAATAAAAAACCGAGTTACTGTTAAACATGCTATATATATACACAGTATAGCGCTATACATGCTGTATATAGTAGTGCTTAAGGTATCATAGGCCTCTTGGTCATTTTTGCCTCAACATGGTTAGCCCTTTGGAATGTCTTTATATCATTGCAAACATGCCATTGTTTGATATCAGCCACTTGCTCACAGCTCCCGGATGTTAACAGAAAGGAGTTAATCTTAATAGAACATTCACCGTTTCTTCATTGTTGATAAAACTGTTACTAGCAAAATACCCTTCACTGTTATTCTCCTTGCCTAGCTAAGTGTACAAAACCCATGTTTTGTAAACAGGGGTCCAATACTTGAACCACCAAACTGCTGTGTTGCTTTTCAGTGCCATTGTCACAAAGGTAAAGGTAAAGGTCACCTTGCTCGAAAGCCTTTCATATCCGACTCTAGTGTTCAGTGCCCATCATTGTTTACAGCCAAAGAGCCAGTGCTTTCTGCATTTGCAGACGTTTCCGTAGACATGTGGCAGGCATGCGTCAACACCGGAGTGAACGGAATGCTGTTTACCTTCCCACCAAAGTGGTCCCTATTTGTCTACTTGAATTTTCTTGCTTTAAAACTGCTAGGTTGGCAGGAGCTGGGACAGAGATGGTAGTTCATTCCATCATGCAGTAATGGGGGAATCGAACCTCCGTCATGCAGTAACGGGGAATCGAATCTTCCAGTCAGCGAGTTCAGCATCTTAAGCACTTGAGCCACCACAGTCCCTATTATTGACAATGCCAATATCATCAAGTATTAGTCAAGTATTAGTGACAAGAATTGCCAGCAGTGACAACAGTGGCTTTGTCACTAAAGCCACTGTTATATTCACCATGGGCTATAAGTAGCCATATTGTTGGTAAATTAAGCCAACCGTGTGCCAACCCCAATCCACTGAAGTGTATATGGGAGAAAGCCATGCTTATCTGGAGCTCTAATTAGTCTATTAATCTCTATTAGCCTCTAATTAAGATACAGTCAAACCTTGCATAAAGAGCATTTCACTTAAAGAATAACTTGCTTAAAGAGCAGAATTTTCTCTGAATGTTTGCTTCGCTTAACAAATAAAACCAACCAAAAACTCGCTTAACAAATAAATCGGGGTTTGCAACTCCCCCCACAATTGGTCATTTACAATGATGTTTCGCTTAAAGAGCAAACTCGCTTAAAGAGCAATCATGTGGAACGCATTATGCTCTTTAAGCGAGGCACAACTGTATTTCCTTATTTCTGGATTCTTTATGTCCCAGTTTTCCCCATTTCACTTTATATAACTTTTTTGGGGGGGAAAGATAATAGTGATGATTTTCATATTTTATCCACCTACTCAATTAAGTAGGACAAGGATTGTAGGACTGTACAACATTTGTCTTTTTCTTCTTCTGGAGATGATTCTTTTGGCATCTTTTTGACACAGTTGTGAAAGAGCTTATGGAAATTTTCCGAAGACTAATGCCATCAACATAACCATTTTACAAAAGGTGTTAGCCGCTATGTAATTTTTTACTCTTGGTCATTTAATTAATGCCTAATATTTTGATGCTTTTATGAGCTCTGAAATAATTTAAATACAACTACAAAATGTGTAAACCACTGTCCAGTGCAAAATTAGACATGTTAAATTTTAGCTATCTCTTTAATCCATTCATTGTGTTCATCAGTACAATAATGTGGAAGTCCATGATGCATATCTGAGCAGTCCATATAAAATGTGCATAACAGCTTTAAATCCAATGAATAATGCATCTCAGCATAAATTTAAACACAATAATAATCCAGTAACAGAGGAAAACAATCAACATTTAAATTTACATAATGGAAGTATTCTAATGAAGTTGCCTCAGAAGTATATTAGTATGTGTCTTTTAACTATGTTATAATTAATTATGTTTTAGAGCAGAGCATTGGAAAACAAAACAAATAGCCACCTGTTGAATTGGTTGCAATTTGATTTCCAAGGAGAACATTTGGTTAATAAATTAAAATGGTTAGTGATTTGCATGCACTGATTTGGCACTCATAAGTAAGTACTTCTTTAGATTTCAGCCTTAGTGTAAAAGACATCTGGTTTGATATTTCAACTTTCATCATGTACTAAAAGGCTGTAACATTTTGACAAATAAATTAAGCTATATTTTCATGCATTCCTTCCTTTAAAAGTGACAGCATGTAGCTCATTTGATTAGCAGCTAGATTGGCTAAAATGCTAATGTATGGCAGCCTGTAGGACTGATGGAAGACAACTTGTCTGCTCATTGTCAGTCACTTTGCTGCTGTTGTGCTCATGGGCAATGGGTTCCAGAGCCCACAGATCAAAAATTCGTTGTCAAAAGACTTTTTTGTTGTTGTTCACATTAGTTCAAAGCTATTTAATGTTGTTTGGTTCCATTTTAGTTTCTGCTGCGAAATGCATTGGGAACCTGGATGAAATGTACAAGTGGTATGCGAACTACTGTACAGTAAAACCTCGCATAAAGAGCGCCTCACGTAGAAACTAACTCACTTAAAGAGCAAAAATTTCTCTGAATGGGTGCCTTACTTAACAATTAAAACCAACCAAAAATTCGCTTAACAACTAAATTGGAATTTGCAATCCTCCCCCCCCACCCGCCCGCCAGAAGTCACAATTGGTCACTTACAATGGTGTTTCACTTAAAGAAGAAACTCGCTTAAAGAGCAATCCCATGGAACACATGATGCTCTTTACGCGAGGTACCACTGTATCCAGGCTGTGTGTTCCTGGCACTTTCCCTCTTTCCTGTAGCTGACCAGCTGTTCCTGCAGCTGCCACTCAATTCATTGAGAGCCAGTTCTTCTCTTCTGTCAGCCATAATGGTGTTTCAGATGTGAAGTTTGTATTCTCACAGTATCTTTCATCTTGTGAAATATATATGTGCCAGACCCTCACTTGTGATCTTCTTTAGTCCTATAATATTAGTTTTTGTGAGGAAGAATGCCTTTATTTTAAACAAACTATAGTTCATTCAGACTAAATAGTATACTTAGCCCTCTGTACTTACAAGTGGTGTACTCTTAAGTGATTTACAATGTATCCTTGCCCTAAAACAAACCTTTCCTCATTTCCATACCTTGCATCCCAGCTGGCTTTGTTCACAATTGACTGTTTGAAGCCAAACAGAGGCTTATTTCACAGTCAGATTTCCTAGGAATTTACTTTTGAGGAAACTGTGTTGTGGGAGGAAGAATGGCAGATCACAAGAAATACACATTCCCTGTTGCATCTGGTTTGACCCTTATGTTTGCATTTCTGTTGCATTCACAGTCAAATTAGTAGAATTCTTTAGTTTTATTGCATGTACTGGTAATCTTCTTATCAATGGCTTATTTTCTTGACTGTCTAATCCATCTGAAATCAAAGTTACCATAAAGAACTTTGACTTACTCTGCCCCAGATGACCATCCAGAGACTCCAGCTGGTCCAGAATGCGGCGGCCCGGGTAGTGGTGGGGTGTGGGCGTTATGCTCATGCTTCGCCGCTGCTCCGGGAGCTGCACTGGCTGCCAGTATGTCTCCGGGTGCAATTCAAGGTGCTGGTTATTACCTTTAAAGCCCTATATGGTAGTGGGCCAGGATACCTAAGAGACCGCATCACCCCAAGAACATCTGTCCGGCCCACCAGGGCGGATTGGAGAGGCTCCCTTGTTATTCCTTCGGCGAGAGAGGCGCGCCTCGCCTGTACTAGGAGGAGAGCCTTCTCCGTGTCCGCCCCGACCCTCTGGAACCTCCTGCCCACCGAACTGCGCCTTCAGACAGAGCTCTTACCCTTCTGGAAGGGCGTGAAAACCTGGCTGGCAGGACAGGTCTGGGGACCCGGGAATGTGGGTTCCCATACCAAGTGGCTTATATAAGGACTGCCTCCGTGGGATGGAATGTGGGAATACTGGTGTGCAGTTCTGTGTTGTTTTAACTTCTGATGACTTTTTAATTTTGACGTTTTTATTGATATTGAGTGTTTAGGTTTTATTTCTGTTTTTATCAGGATGTAAGCCGCTCAGAGTCGGGTCCTCCCGATTGTTGCAGGGTATCAAATTTAATAAATAATAATAATAATAATTTGTGTGCATACATGCATTTAGAATGGAGAAAGATGGCCTTGGTTGTGTGTGATGTGAAAGATACTATAAGATCCTATTGTATTGGCTTCAGAAATTATACAGCTCCCTCTCTCATTGAAAATTGTTGCATTAGGAATTGTCAGAGTGCTTTCTTTGACTAGAAGGAATGGGTTTCCACTGCTTGTTGAGTGATGAAGACTGTGCCAGTTGTTCATGATATGTCTAGGAATATATGCAACAGATGGTCGATCTATAACCTTAGTAGTTTATCAGTATAACACTTGTATGTTACATTCAGTAATAGGTTTATTTTATGGAGGATCAATGATGGCATTCATTAAAATCCTTATGAAATTTAAGAAAACCTTTCATAAATAGTGTGAAGGTAGTCTCACCCCACAGGGCTCAGAGAGTCCCTCTTACTTCCTGACATAGTGCACCTCCCAGCTCCAGGTAACAATCTTTTGGCAACCCAGTGCAACTTGGACTTTAAGGGGGAAATACACACACTCTGACCACACCCGTCATTTTCTCAAGGGGCAGAGCTTGTCAAAATAGATAGAAAAAGTGGGCAAGGAAAAGTCCTTGCCCACTTGGCAGTTCTCCCTGGTAGCAGTCCCTGAGCTTGGGGCGCTGCTGACACCACTTTTGACTAAGCAGGGCTTCATGGCTTCTGGACTCTAATCTCCGAGGGCTTGAAGACACACTTTAGCGAAACAATTTTAAGCTTGCACATGAAAACAAACAAAACAGGATGGCAAAAAACAGGACAAAATGGTAGTGCAGACCCACCAAAAGCAAAGGAAAAAACACGACCCCCTCACCCACTTGTAAGGACTCTGAGGTGGGCAAACAAAAGGGCCAAATTAGCAATCTTAAAGATAAGAAAGGATAGGGCCTGAAGGTACAAGAGACTTCTGCACATTTGCAGAGCAGAGCAGAGGAATGGAACCAAACTATGGCTTTTGGCTAAAGGGCTGTGCCACTTGAAAGAGCCACTGCTATAGGGATTCAGCTGGTGAAGTAACTCCTGCTCAGTTCAAAGCGGTGGCCAAGTGTTTTGCCAGTGGAACAGCTTCCAAGCCTAGCTCTTCCCTGACTAAGCCACCCCGTGATTGTTCTGGCAGGCTGTTATAAGGCTTAGCCTCTCATTGAATGTCCCCTCACCCAATACTGTATATACTCAGGGGGGAGACTCGGGGGGGAGACTGACCTTCACAACAACTGGTGTTTATTATAATTTTTAATTTTAATTTAATTTAATTTTTAGATTTCTATTCCACCTCATTCGCAAAAGAGACTCTGGATTATAAACAATCCAGCTGAGGTTTAGTGAACCCAGGCTGATAAAGGCAGCATGTAGACAGCATCTTGCATAGCTGTACTTCTTATTTATCCAGGTCACTAACTGCCCTTCTCAAAGATTCCTCCATCCAAAGGGAACTTACAGCCAAACCTTGCATAAAGAGCGCCTAGCTTAAAGAGCAGAATTTTCTCTGAATGTTCGCTTCGCTTAACAAATAAAACCAACCCAAAACTCGCTTAACAAATAAATTGGGGTTTGCAATCCCCCCACAATTGGTCACTTACAATGGTGTTTCACTTAAAGAGCAAACTCACTTAAAGAGCAACCCTGTGGAACACATTATGCTCTTTAAGCAAGGTACAACTTGTACCTCACAAATTGATAGTTGTTGACTTGATGGATCTTCTGGAATGGAAAGAAAATTGGAAGTGAAATCACATTACCCTGTCCCCCCCTCCCGTATATAATTTATGTAAGTACAAAGGAGTAAGTTGTACCAGCGCTAAGTTATTTCTGTTGTGAGACCATTCTGCTATTGGGGAGGGAAGTCCTAAAATCCTCCAGAACTGATCAAAACATTTCAGTCTTTGAAATAAGGCTGACATAACTTGAAACGCATTTAACATTTGTGTGGCAGAGTAATGTGTGACTACTTTTGTATGGAATTATGACAGAATTGTAAAAATTATGAAAAAAATTTCAGTGCTGTACATGGCAGTGAGAGCATTTTCCTCTGAAGTTCTGTACTCATTCTAATTCTGGGATTGTGTTTATGTTTGTGCAGAACTACTATGGAGCTGCCAAAATGATCTTTTCTGACAACCCACTTGGGCTGACGTGTGGGATGGTTTGCCCAACTTCAGATCTCTGTGTGGGCGGATGTAATTTATATGCCACTGAGGAGGGACCAATTAATATTGGTGGACTGCAACAATTTGCTACAGAGGTGAGTACAGGTGTATGTTTTGTGCACAGAGGCTATCCCCCTGTGCACACAGCATGTTTAAACAATTTTAAATTTTGACAATCTGATTAAGTCAAAATGTTGTCTTCATATTTAATGCAAGAATAGAGTTAGCATTAACGAGCTAGCCACAATCAAGATATACAGCACAGCACTATGGTCTGCTGCCATTCCTACATATAATGATGTTTTTGCAAATGATTTCTCCATCACAATGCATTTTTAATGTTGTTTTCAATGCGTAAGCCAGAAATCTTCTTTTCTCAGTTTATGTACTATCTTCATCAAGAGAAGGGGGTTCCAACCCTGATTTGGTCTGATCAGTTGCCATAATAGCCTGCAGTCCAGTCTTTTGTGAATTAATGCCTCTCAGAGTTGAAGCCTCAATGTGGACATTTTGTTCCTCAGGGTGGTGCTCTGTCACGCTCTTAAAAATGTACCCATTGCTCCACATTACCTATTCTTGCTACTCTTCTCTGATGTGCCCTTCATATGGTCCTATGAAGAAAGCTGGATGGACATCTGAACACTAGACAAACAAATGCAGGGAACATCTGGGATGTTATTGATCCTACCAATTCAGTCAAACCTTGCATAAAGACTGCCTCGCTTAAAGAGTAACTCACTTAAAGAGCAGAACTTTCTTTGAATGTTTGCATTGCTTAACAAATAAAACCATCCAAAAACTCACTTAACAAATAAATTGGGGTTCATAATCCCCCCCACAATTGGTTACTTACAATGGTGTTTTGCTTAAAGAGCAAACTCGCTTAAAGAGCAATCCTGTGGAACACATTATGCTCTTTAAGTGAGGTACAACTGTATACTGAATGTTTTGTTTTACCACTGAAAGGCTACTATCATACCTTGCTTTCTCTGTATTTTTAACATACCCATACTGCATTGAAGCTTTTGCAAAAGAAACAGATTAAACTCTTGTCAAATGTGTGAGCAATATATTATTGAATTATTACTGTTTTTAAACCCAAATGCAAGTAATATGTGCTAAACTTTGATTTGTGTCTCCCTTTAGTCTTAATGCTATGATTAATAGGAAGAATTATGCCTTGATAGATTTTGCTAAATATCTACCATTCTTCTTCAAAAATCTTTACAAATCTATTAAAAATGCTATGTGCTGGCACAATGATTGATATTAGAGCTGGCATAGGATGAATAGCTCAGAATGGTTTTCATCTCAGAATTTTAAGTTTATTTAAAGTGATATATTGGTATTGTGGGTTCTAATACAATTGAGCAATGTGATAATTCTGCATTATTTAAATGCAGTAAAATGTATATGCACACAAACATATACTTAGAATGCATTCACTATTTATACCCTGTTCATGTTCATAACTTCAAATTTCAGTTTTTCCCCTGTGTGGTGTTCTTTAATTACTGTTTCATATATTATAAAAATGATAAGGAATGATAATCTGTCAATTTCACAGTGCATTTTTTAATGTCCTCCTTCTTTTCCAAGCATATGAGATTGAAGGATTTCTTTTCTTCAGCAGATGAAATCTTTCAAAATTAAAACTTGGAGTTTATATTGTCACTGTAAACTGCCATGACAAATATGCAATAGACTAAAGGGAGGGCCATCAAAGGGACAGAAGATATCTTGGACATAGACCTCAAAGATGTGTTGTGAAAATGTTTATTTGCAAAAAGAATGAATATTACAGCTTAAAGAATTTTGAATAATAATATTCAGACAATCTCCACAATTTTTTCTCTTTATGAGAGGGGACTTGCCAAGGCAGGATTCTATGTAGTGGGATGACTATTACGACTGGATTTCGAGCAAGGGAAACCTTTACCTTTACTATTAGGGCTGTGATGACTTAGTGTTTATGATGCTGAGCTTAATGACTGGAAGGTCAGTAGATCAGCAGGTCGAGACCCCGAGTGATGTGAGAGGGAGTGAGCTCCTGTTGTCTGTCCCAGCTCCTGCCAACCTAGCAGTGTGAAAGCAAGAAATTGCAAGTAGATAAAGAGGTACCACTTTGGCATGAAAGGTACCAGCATCCCATGTGTTCCAGCTTCTAGTCATGCCTGCCACATGACCACAATAAACGTCTGCAGAAGCAGATAACACTGGTTCTTTAGCTATAAACGGAGATTTGCGCCACCTCCTAGAGTTGGATACAACTGGCAAGAGAGACCTTTACCTTTTATTAAACCTATTAAAGGAGAAATGAAGAGCAGAAGGAAAAGAAGTTAAAATCTCATTCAAGGGGAAATAAGAGTTTTACAGTTGGCAGTAGTATCTAGTCATAATGACTAGTTACCATTGATGGCTCAATCCATGTTTAATTTTTCTCATTAAAGTAATGCAAGTTGATGCTTATTATCATATCCTGGGAATGAAAATTAGTTGTATAGTGCACAAAGAAGTACTTTCTCCTATCTGACCTGAATGTCCTACCATTCAGCTTGATTGGTTGATCCTGGATTTTAGTAAAATGAGGGATTGATTGAATTGAATTGAATTTATTGAATTTATTACCCCGCCCCACTCGGGAGAACCCGACTCTGGGCGGCTTACATCATGATAAAATAAAGGTAAAAGATAAAAACATATAAAATCGTAAAAATTTAAAAGTTATCTAAAGTTAAAAACAGTACAAAACTGCACGCCAGTATTCCCATAGTTCAGACCCAGAATGGCACTCCTTAAATAAGCCACTTAGTATGGGAACCCATGTTCCCTGGTCCCCAAATATGTCCTGCCAGCCAGGTTTTCAAGCCCTTCCGGAAGGGCAAGAGCTCCGTCTGCAGGCGCAGTTCGGTGGGCAGGAGGTTCCAGAGAGTCGGGGTGGACACCTTCTCCGCAATACAATATCCAAACTCCCTTGAGAAAAGTAGCTTCAGCTACAAAGGTGGCTTTGAAACTACTCTTCAGGCAACCATTGTGGCTTCTTGTAAGCTTATGAGAGATTATCAATGAGAAGACTGGTTTCAAAGAAAACTTTCCCTAACAGACAGGAAATGGAAACCATATAACAAGAAATGAAACATCTAAAGATTACAGTAAACTGAGTGGACTGGAATGGGATCTTTTCTTGTCAGATGGTCTACTCTGACAAAGAAGGATGCAGAAAAAATGGAGTGGCACTAACATTGAGGCAAGACCTCCATTTTGGAGATTGTGTTTTCATAGAATTATTCAGCATAAATTGGGAGCGGCTTAATGTAAGAGAAACAACTACAAGTGTAGAAAAGTGTTGGTTGGGTACTAGGCTGCAGAGCAAATCAGGCAGAACTTGACTTCTGGATCACATACAGCCAGACTTGTTTTGTTACCACCAGAGTTCAAAATTCTCATACTTGTTAAAACATGGTGAATTGGATCCCAGAAGCCTCAACGAATTGTGATTTATCTTGGTGATAATAATAATAATAATTTCGTGTCAGAAATTATTCTGGGTTGAAAGGATTTTTGCTGGAGAAATTCTGCTCAGGGGACACCCAAATGAGGCTCCTTTCATGTCTCCAAGATCTTTTCCCACTGAAGTGGATCCAATTTGTCTACTTGCAATTTCTTGCTTTCGAACTGCTAGGTTGGCAGGAGCTGGGACAGAGACAGGTGCTCAAACTGTCATGTAGTACCCGGGTCCCAAACTGCTGACTTGCAGCTAACAAGGCGAGCTTCTTGTGATGTTTGTGAAACATATGCTTGTGAAACTTGATTCTATCAAAACCATGCTTTTCTTTAGAAAAAGAGGAAAGGATATTTTTGTTCATTTGTGGAAACCCTAGTGTAGCCTGTGTTGCGTCTAATGGGGGAGAATTTGGCACCCAGATACACGAATCAACCCAGACAGCATGACGGCATTCTTGTTATTTGCTTCTTAATTGAAGGTGTGACATAAGTGAGGAAGATCTCATATGAATGTGATTAGGTGATTTTGTCATTTATGCTACAGTCTCAAATATTTGCCCAACCTTCCTTAAGCATTCAGGACAATCCCTGACCAAGTGGTTAATTCTTCTCTTATAAACAATTAAGCCAGGTTAATGCATTTGTCTTCAGCGTGGCAGTTTAAATGGTTTGTACTTGTTTTGTGTATTTCACAATTTACAGCCCAACTGAAAGCATGCTGTGCCAGCAGATTATGTGCATAGGGTGGGAGACTTATTGACCGGCTATACCAGTAAGAGAAGGCAAAGCAAGACATCATGCTGCCATTGCAAGTAGGCAGATGAAAATACTCTTTGTCAGGTGTCACATAAATATTGTTGATTAGCTTCCTGTATATATGACTTTCACCTCTTATGATTTAAGTTGTCCCATCTGGCAAATACAATGGTACCTCACATAACAAACACACTGTATAGCGAAAAATTAGCACAACAAAGTATTCATTATGCAATGGCAGTACCCCGCATAACGAAATATGTGGGGTTTTTGGTAACCAGGTTATACCCGCTTAATGGGAACCCCTGTTAATGAACTTTATTTTTTTCGTTAGAGAACCGCATAGCGAAAAAACCGCATAGCGAAGAGCTCTGTGGAATGGAGTTTTTTCGTTATGTGGGGTTCTACTGTATATCAGATTTTGTTGTCTATTATATCTGGTATGTTTGTAGAGTGAGAGGCAATGCAGCACTACGGATAACATGACCTATTGGGACTCAGGAAGTCTGGGTTCAAATCTCTGGAAACTAACTAGAGGTTGGTGCTGTTAAAACTACTCTTACTACTTTGAAAACTATGAAGGTCTTTATTAATTGGATGAGACTTGATGGCACATAACAAACATCTTTGTAAGGTACAATAATTTTTACAGGGATTTTAGCAAACCTGGAAAACTGAATAAGCCTACTTTTATTGAATTGCCTTAGCTCTTCATCAGAAATAATGTATCACAAGCTATATAAAAATAGTTGGAAGTTCCTGCTGTGTCTGTGTAAATGTAAAAGAAAGAGGGGAAGAGAAAAGGCACATCATCTGTGCAACACAAGTCCCTAAACAAATTAAGCAAGCACGAAAGATACAAGGCAGGTTTATGAAACGCTCAGGGAGAAATAAGTCTGTTTTTGCCTTTCAGTATTTTTAGCCAGTTAATGGGATCACAAACAACAGTAGACACACCTCTTGTCTGGAGAAGAAACCTGCATGGTTCATTTCATAAGGTATTTGTTAGGTACAAGAAACTAATTTTCCCTGGTGGAGAAATGATTACGACCCTATAGAAAAGAATGGCAGAAAATCTAACTTAGAGCAAAAAAAAATTTTTTTTTAATGCAGGTCTTGTTTCATATCCAAAGAAACCTGATTTTTGCTCTTAACCCAAGTCTAAAAACACTGACAAAAATCAGTGCCAATATCAATGCACTGTTTTTATTACATTCCTTTTTGTAACATTTATTTATTTAGACTTATATCACCGCCCGCTCACTGTGGCGACTCAGGGCGGTTTACAGTCAGTAAAAGAACAGTCACAGTATAAAATCGAATCACAGTACTATGATTAAAATCAGTAAACTATAACAGCTAAAATACACCTTATAAAAACATCTTTAGATGGTTAAACTAAATCCCCTTATGATGCACAAGGTGTGATCTCTGAGTAAAGCATTTCCCACAGTCTGTGCATTTGTATAGTTTCTCTCCTGTGTAGACCTTCTTATGCTTCTTATGTATCACAAGGTTGAATCTTTGAGTAAAGCATTTCCCAGTTTCTTGGAATTAGAAGGGGAATGTACCATAGTAGAATTGTGGGGTCAGTGAATATTGCTTCCCATGATATATTCTGGGGCTCTTCCTTTTTTCCAGAACTTCTGCATTTGGACTATGAGGGCAGGGAAAGCAGGACCTGAATGCACAGAAACTTGGGGTGAGAGACCAAACTCCTGGATTTACAGCAGGGGTAGAGAATCTGTGCCATTAGAGATGCTGTTAAACAGCTTTAGTCAGCATTGGCATCGGGGATACCCTGACTAGATTTGTAAAGGATCAACAAGGAATCATTAGAATTGTCGGCTAAGAACATCTGGCGGTCCACATGTTCCCCGGCCATGAATTAGGGCAGGGTTTCTCAACCTCAGGTCCCCAGGTGTCCTTGGACCTCGGTTCCCAAAAGCCCTATCCAGTAGACCTGCTGATTAAGACTTCTGGTAATTGAAGTCCAAAATCATCTGGAGGCCCAAGGTTGAGAAGCCTTGAATTATAGCTTTACAGACCTAAATTGAAGTAAGATAGAAAGATTGGTCCAATAGGATTGCTGCTTAGAAATAATAATCTAAGTTTGGGACAGGAGTGCAGACTTCTAGTCTATTAAATTGCCAGCATCAAAGCAGATTAATGATGACAACTGATATTTTTAAAAACATTTAATGTTTGTCCCTTTGGTTTATATATGAATCTTCATTATTACCATAATAAATCACTCCTTTGCCTTTTAAGTCATTCTTGGCTGCATTATTGCTTTAGGAGTGTTGATAGTGAGTTATATTTCTGCAAGGGATAAAACTCCGTTCAGATAGCCAGACCATGAAATGAAATGGTGAGGGCAGTTGATTGGGCCCTTACATTCCTGTTCCTGGACTAAGAACACTTATATTGGTAAAAGCCATCCAGAGTCCGTTTTTGGGACAGACAAGAGGCCTGTAAGGGGGGAGAATTAATGGGGATTTCAGTTGCACCCATGTCCTCCTGGTAACAAGTTGACCACTATGTGATCATTGTGAGGAATTGGACAAGTCTTTGGTCTGATCTGATACGTCTCTTTCTGTGTTCTTATGTTGCCAGTGTCCAATGGATGGCCACAACCGGATTTTGCCTGCTGATTTTGTATGGCTTATATTTTCTGAAGTTCTTCTTCATCAAATAAATCTTTCTTGATTGACCAGCTGTGTTTTATATATGTTAACACAGTCCTCCTTCAGTGATTCCCTCGCTATTTTTTTTTTTTGGATCTGGTCTTAATCTGAATAGTGCACTCCACTTTTAAAATGAGTAATTGTTCCTTAAATTAACTGAAGAAAAATGGCCCATTTTACAGATGCACAGTCTGCTTATAGAGTGTACATGGTACATGTTATAAGAATATTATACATCTGGCAATAAGTTAGCTGCTGCATTGGCTGCTAGTGTGCCTCTGGGTGAAATTCAAAGTGCTGGTAATGACCTTTAAAGCCCTACATGGTAGTGGATCAGGGTACTTAAGAGACTGCATCACCCCAAGGACATCGGCTCATCCCACCAGTGCAGATCAGAGGAGCTCCCTAAGGGTTCCATCTGCCAGAAAGGCTCGTCACTCTGGCATTAGAAGGAGAGCCTTCTCCATATCTGCTCCATTCCTGTGGAACCTCTTACCAATCGAGTTGTGTCTCCAGACAGAGCTATTGTCTTTTAGAAAAGGAACAAAAATATGGCTAGGTCACCAGGTGTAGGGTGCTGCCAGTGTGGCAGCGCTGCTGCCCACCCCCGTTGGTTGATATAAGAACTGTCCGGGGTGGGGTTTTTTTAAGCTTCCTTACCCTAATTCTAGCTAGCTTTAATGGGGAACAGGAGGTAGAGGACTTTTTAAGGTTTTAGTGATTTTAACCTGAGACTTTTTATGATTATTTCTATGGAGTTGTTTTTATGTTGGGTTTGTAATATGTGTTGTAACCCACCCAGGGTTGCCCTGGCAAATGGGGCGGCAATACAAATCTAAGAAATAAATAAACCATTAGGGAAATGAATTTTTATGTAAATTGGAGCAAACCCATAGGAAAAATGATATTTTACATAACTCGAAGCAAACCTATAGGGAATTGTGTTGCGTAAATCGGGACAGTTACATAAATCAGGACATGATTTCAGCACAAAACAATTACGTAAATCAAATTTTACATAACTCGAGGCAGATGTAAGTCAGGGTTTACTATATATCTTTTGTATGTACTTAATGTTCTCATTTTGGGTGAGCTTCCATTATGGCAGCCTGTTTTGGCTTTTATTACAGCACACTGTTAATATTCAATATCCTTGTATTGCTTGGCCAAGTTTAAAGAGAGCCTATTGACTTTCTGTTTGACTTTGAATTCAGTGCTTGTATGTTTGCAAATACTTTGCTCCCTCTCCTCCAGACATTGAACAGACATCCATAGAAGTCTATACATTACATAGTTTTTATCCCAAGGATAGACAATTTTAGCCTGCCTAGAGGATAGTTTTCCTTTCCAACACCTCTCCTCACAAAATTGGAATCTGGAATTTATTTTCCACATGATAGGAAGTCTGCTTGTGTTTTTACTAAGAGAGCAATCCATGAATGATGTTTGTTTTTTAAAATATTATATTGTTGGATTGGTTGGGAAAAGAGTTTTGAGATTTACTAACAAGAAGGCCATATTCAGCTTATGTGTGAGTTATTGCCCACTTTTGGTCTGACTTATTTAAAATGAATGAAAGAAACAACATTGCAAATAAAAATTTCCTTTTACAGTGTAATGCAGGTTTTTGGAAAATAACATTGTTCTATAGATCTTTATTAATTGGTTAGAGTGAATGAGGCCGCTAGAAGTGCCAGAACAAGCACCTTGTGTCTTCCTCGACACCTAATGGGGTAAAAGAAGAAGCAAAGAAGAAGAAAATATTACATTTTTACATGCATGAAAATGCCATGTCTATGTCAGTATTTGTATTCCATTCTCCTGTCGCTATTATAACTGCACACACCATGAAACTAATGATGGGAGCTACATCACTGGCCATGTAGTTCAAACAACTTATTCAGTTCTTAGAAAACTTTTGGTTTATGAATGTGGGATATTGTAGTTAGTTATTCATGATTCAAAACACCAGGAAATAGCCTGATATTATTGCACAATATTGTGCTCATATTGCTAAGTGAATGTAGTCCATCTTGACTGCTGCCGTCAGTATTGTCAACATTTAAGCAGTCCTTTGCTTCTAAAACTTGGCTTCCTTTTTCTTCCTTGCAAGCTAATGGCATAATAACATGCAGCAATATCGGGCCATTTCCTGACATTCTGAATCATGAATACAGAAGCACAATATCCTACATTCATAAACCAGAGGGTTTCTTTTTAAAGTATTGAGCTTCCTGGCTTTTTAAAGTGGAAGTTTAAAAACTGCATACAAATTCCAACAGCAGCTTCTCAGAACAACCCAGTGCTAGAGGATCCCAAAATATGAGCACATGATTTGCACTATGGTTGCTGGGAGAGGAATGGGCTGCAGAGGCTCATGTGGTTAAGATGCTGAACTTGCTAACTAGAAGGTTGCAATTCGATTCTTGGGTACTGCATGACAGAGTGAGCTCCTGTCTCTGTCCCAGCTCCTGCCAACCTAGCAGTTCGAAAGCAAGAAATTGCAAGTAGATAAATAGGGACCACTTCGGTGGGAAGGTAAACAGCATTCCATGCACTTTGGTGTTGAGGCATGTCTGCAGCATATCCACAGAAACATCTGCAGACTCAGACAGTGCTGGCTTTTTGGCTATAAAAAGAGATGAGCACTGAACCTTAGAGTTGGATTTGACTGGCTTTTGAGGAGAGAAGCAAGGAGTGTTGGGATGTGACTATAGTTCCTGTGTGTCAAAACATTTTGAAGACCAGTATTGGACTGAATGAAATGGTAAAGCAAAGAGGTGATTAAGTGCCACACATGCAAAAGAAAACAGACACACCTCTTAACCTCTGAGGCAAACTAATGTTGTCATGCCTTCTCTGCAGAATGCAGACTAGTAAGCTATGTTCCAATTTCCAAACCTTTTACTTCAGTGATGGGATGTAACAGGTTCTCTCCAGTTCTCCAGAACCGGTAGTAACTTTCCCCAATGTCCCGGAGAACCGGTAGCAGCTTTTGGGGCTTATCTTTTCACTTGGTGTGCATGCATGCCTACAGTGCTTGGCACATATGCATGGCCTCCTGGCCTTAGTTAGTTAGTTTATTTATGGGTTTGTGTTGTGGGTGGGTGAGTAGATGGGTTGAGGTGTGTGTCTGCGTGCGTGCGTGCGCTTATTTTATTTATTATTATTATTTTGTATTTTTTTAAAAAAAATTCTTTGGCCCTGCCCATGACATCATGACATTATGATGTTAGCTCTGCCCGCACTGTGATAACATCACGGTGGGGTAGTAAAAATTTTGACATCCCACCACTGTTTTACTTGGTTGAGGCAAGATTAAAAATAAAAGCTGCATCAGGCCAAAAGCTCCAGGAACATGTACACATGTTTTCCAAAAGACATCTCCTCATCTTTTCTTTTTTTTAATAGAGGGAGATTTGAGAGTTAGCAAAGATTGTCGTTGGAGATGAAAACCAAAATCATCTATTGTACTGTATGTAAAAGAAAAACAGGGAAGAAGACAATGGAAGAAATCATATACAGTAATTGAAATGTAGTGTCAAAAGAGAAACTTACAATGCTATAGAAAACCAGAAGGGCAAAAATGGGGGCTGTTAATGAAGCCTGAACTCACAAAAGAGTAAAAATGAGTAAATTCAGGCTATTCTACTGTACGTATATAGTGAAAATACAGAACTGACCAGAAAAGACAATATTGCTGGGGGAAATGGAAGGAATAGGAAAAGAGAAAGATTCTCACATTGGATGGGTTGACTCAATAAAAGAAGACACTGCTCTTAGTTTGCAAGAGCTGAGGAGAACTAATTGGAAGAGACAGTATTGTTTGGGAGGATTTAGGAAACAACCACAACCTAATATAAGATGCTGTTGCTTGCAAGTTCTTAGTAGAGCTGTTAATGTCTCCAAAATGTCTTACCATTGATTTATATAGTCATCACATATCACCAAGAAATGACCTGATGGCACATGTATTTTTTCCATAACTACCAATTGATTGTACAGTGACAGGATGGGTGGCATGGGCATCAATGGCATGGGCATCATAGAATACCATCCACAGCTACAAAAAAAAAATAGTAATTTCTCAGCTTAAATGAGTGCGCTTCTGAATAAATACTTTTGCAATCAGGAACAGAATCACTTTTTAACGACTGTTTGGCTGGGAAGGAGATAAAAAATTCTTGAGTGTCAGATAATTAGGTCCTGATTGGTAGGACCAAAAGTTCAGTTTGCCAAGGAGCTCAGCCAAATTGCATCAATTTGTACTTTGGATTCTTTGTGGTAAAAAGCCTCTTCAAATTTCCATATTCACTGGTGTATAAGAAGCACCTGAGTATAAGACACACCCTGTCTTTGATATATATGTATATATATATTAAAGGAAAATAATATTTTTCTACATTTTCATGAATTTCCAAAATTAACTCCAGGGGCTGGGGTGGTGGTGGTGGTGGTAGTGGTAGTGGGGAAGGATAATTTAAGATTGTTTATTTTTCCCTTCCCCCTCTCCACACTTGGTGGTGGGCTGGGGGAAAAAGATGGATCCTTTTAGTCTGTTTCCATCCCATCCCACCACCAGCCAAGGAGAGTGGGATGGGGAAAAGAAATGGGCTTAAAGGATCCTTCTTTTCCCCCATACCTTCACCCAGCAAGGGGGGGGGAGGATCCTTTGAGCCTGTTTATTCCCCCCCCCTCACTCTCCTCGCCTTGGTAGTGGGATGGGATGGAAACAGGCTTAAAGGATCCTTCCCATCCCCATCCCACCACCAGCCAAGGAGACTGGGATGGGGGGGAGGATCCTTTAAGCCCGGTTCTTCTTCCCATCTCACTCTCCTTGGCTGGTGTTGGGATGGGGAGAAAAGAAGGATCCTTTAAGCCCATTTCTACCCCATCCCACCACCAGTTGAGGAGAGTGGGATGGAGGGAAAGAAGGATCCTTTCAAGAGGCAGGGGGGCAGGATCGGGTGGGATTTGGCCCAGGCAAGATTGCCCCTTTAGGAGCCTCTTGCCTGGTCGATCCAACTGCTGCTGACCATCAGGAGGTGGAGAGGGCAGGATCAGCTGAGCAAGAGAGCTCCTTTGGAAGCCACCCTTTGCCCAGCTCCTAGTGGTCACCGGCAGCTAGCTGCAAAACCGCACCAGCAGGGGACTGTTACCAAGCATATAAGACACACTCCAGTTTCCCCGTGTATTTTGAGATGGGGGAAGTGTATCATATATGCTGGCAAATATGGTAGTTTATAACCATCAACTTGAGAAGTCTTACTTATGGGATCAGCATTTCAACTCCTGCAGCTGGGATTTGTTTTAAAATCAAAAACAAAAAACAAGAGTGTGGCCAACGCTTCTTCTTCAAGATTAGCAAAATTGGTTTTTCCAGATTATTTGATCTGTTTTTTTATCTGTGGGTATAAAAGGTAATGACACAGAGGAAAAGCAAACTCTGCTACATCTGTGCATTTTTTCCTTTTTGCATGTCCCCATTTTTAGAATTGCTTTGTAAAATGTTGTTTTTATCTGCCAGAAAAATGGCAGTTTCTATTGGTGGGATAAAGAGTTATAACTCCATACGTATTTGGGGGCTATAATTCCCCTAATCTACATATGTGGGCTCAAATGTTAAATGCAAAAAAATCTAGAAAGCCACAGCTTTCCATCCCTGCCCTGATCTAAAATTAATTTGAAAGTGAGAACACATATGCTCATGGATCCTTTTCCAAGGCACTGTACATCACTGCATTTATGTTATAAGGCAGGGATTCTCAACCTGCGGCCTGTGGGCCAGATGAGGCCTGCAACACCATTTCATGTGGCCCCCTGTCACAATCCAGCCGGCCCCCACTCTTCTGGAAAAACCCCTGGAAACCAAAACAAACCTACACAGGGCGAGCTGGACGGCTAATTAGAACAGAGATAGAATTCTCAGCTGCTTATCAGCTCTTAAGGGGTTTTTATTTGGGTAGCGTGTTCAAAGATTTGTGTGTGTGAAAGGCAGCTCTTACCCTTTTTAGTCCAATGAAGACACGTTGTTCAGAAAAATGATGAAGATTTATTGATCAGGTTCATAAAGCATAAAAGTCAGTAGCATAGGTCAGTCCAATAAAGTCCACAGGCAAAGCTAGGTAACCATTTTTAAGGAGCAAAAATGCATAGCTCCTAGGCTAAAGATTTCTAGCCCATTGAGATGCAGAAACAAAAGCTCTCTAATCAAAAACAGGTCTTAATCCATGAAGAAACAGAGACGAACTCTTTCTTCTCTCCAAAATGGAGAATTTTCAGTCAGGTGGGACTGCTTCAGCCAATGACGTATCAGCAAGCAACAGAGAAAACTTTCTCAAAACAATAGTTGTTTACACACGTGCACGCAGAGTTTTCTGGGACTAGTCATAACATTGCTCTGCTAAAGAGATAAGACGGGTACACTGACACTAAAAACATGGTGGAAAAACATGCTGTCACACAGCCTTGAGGCTCAGAGAGAGAGAAATGGATTTTTCTGAGGCCTATTTGAAAATTGGCAATTTCAAGTCTTAGGAAATAGGTCCATTTCCTGACACGCCCTCCTTTCTGGAAAGGCAAACCGGGGGTTTGACTTTACCAAAAGGCATTATTTACTAATGTGAGCAAAGCAATTGAGCAAACAAGCTATCCCTTATATATGTAGGATATCAAGCGTTAAAGCTTCTTCCAGTTTTAGTTACTGGAGGTACACGTTACATAAGTTACATTCTGCATTGCAAGCAAACTCAGGTATAAAACCTTGCTGGAACAAAAGACTTGGGCATTTTCAGGTACCAAAGGTTTTCCCTTTCCAAAACACATTTTGCCCAAACAGAACAACCTTTAAATCAGAAAACAGGTCAGTAACACCACACATGTCACAGAAGCCGCTTGTACGAGCCTCTGGAAAAATAAACAGATGATTAGCAAGAAACAATAACATTTCCCCCCCTTTCTTTGTCTTCTTCGATGTTGCACCTGCAAACAATTAAACAACCAGTTGAACAAAGTTCACTCAGAGTTCCGTTATCAGCTCTTCTTTCAGACGACAGTAACATGTGCATCTCCTAGAAAAAAAACTCAAGAAACAACCTTTAAGGTATTTATCAGAACACAGTCCAAAGGAATCAATCAAACAACCCATCACCCTCATCCCTGTGAGGTTTGGGAACTAAACAGGCAACAGAATTGATGGCTTGACTAACGTCTCAACTCAAGAGCACGCAGAATTCCATTCACTCTCCTCAGTACGTCGGGAATCTGGATCTGGATCTGGCCTCTGCTATTGCTGAAACCGCTAGGTGGGCTCTCCACAGCCATCTTTACGGACTACTCCCCTCTTCAGCTCTTAGCTTTCTCGAAGGGTAGTAAAACTCAGGGAAACACTGCATCCGGCAATTATTTCCCACTTCCCACTAGCTGACCAAAACAGCGTAGTGTAACAGCCTGTAGATAACACTTTTCAGAGTGGTGGCTCTGGCCCACCCACTCTAGCAAACTTCTTCCTTGGACACGTGGAGGAGTCCGTTGGAGCTCTTCCACCTTTACACTGGTATCTCAAACACAATGAGGCAATCAGCAACTTCTCCAGGTCTTCAAAGACCAAACAGCACATGTAATCAGCAACTAGGAACTTCAATGCAGGAAAATAAATCTTATCTGAAGGGTTCCACTCCCTCTTCTTGGCTTTGGGGGAAAATTACTTCAGGGAACTGCTTCTGAGTGAAAATAGGCACTCTGTGGAGTTTTGACTCCAATTCAACACAAAAGAGTCTTATTTAGGGCTTGGGGCTTGCTGGGCGTCTGGGGAAGTCTCAGAAGTCATCTGGACAAGCTTCACCCACCCTGGGCCCTTCCTTCTGGCTAAACATCATCTGGGCACCTTCTCCAAGATCCCATCTGGAATGGAGTCTGTCTTGGGGTGCTAACTGTGGTGAGGGGGTACATTCATCAGCCACTGGCTTACCTTCCATCTTGTAGGCTTGGAAGACGTCTCAGTCCTGCCAGCACTGGAAACGGCCCTTGGCCCACGGCCCTCAGACCTGGGAGTTTGAGAATCCGACTCAAAACTCAAAACGAAGAAGCAAACAGCTGCGATCCTGCTTCCCTTTCAGCACCCTTATCTCAGGAAAACAAAACATTCCAAGGATGCAGTTTCTCAGCTTCTGCTGCAGACGCACACACGCAGGCTTTCAGCCAAAATAAACGAAGGCTGCTGCTTCTTGCTGGGCCGAGATTGAGAGCATGCACACACACACAAAAAAACTTCTTCAGGGTTCGTTTATCGCACCGCTAGGCCAACATGTCACAATCCAGCCGGCCCCCACTCTTCTGGAAAAACCCCTGGAAACCAAAACAAACCTACACAGGGCGAGCTGGACGGCTAATTAGAACAGAGATAGAATTCTCAGCTGCTTATCAGCTCTTAAGGGGTTTTTATTTGGGTAGCGTGTTCAAAGATTTGTGTGTGTGAAAGGCAGCTCTTACCCTTTTTAGTCCAATGAAGACACGTTGTTCAGAAAAATGATGAAGATTTATTGATCAGGTTCATAAAGCATAAAAGTCAGTAGCATAGGTCAGTCCAATAAAGTCCACAGGCAAAGCTAGGTAACCATTTTTAAGGAGCAAAAATGCATAGCTCCTAGGCTAAAGATTTCTAGCCCATTGAGATGCAGAAACAAAAGCTCTCTAATCAAAAACAGGTCTTAATCCATGAAGAAACAGAGACGAACTCTTTCTTCTCTCCAAAATGGAGAATTTTCAGTCAGGTGGGACTGCTTCAGCCAATGACGTATCAGCAAGCAACAGAGAAAACTTTCTCAAAACAATAGTTGTTTACACACGTGCACGCAGAGTTTTCTGGGACTAGTCATAACATTGCTCTGCTAAAGAGATAAGACGGGTACACTGACACTAAAAACATGGTGGAAAAACATGCTGTCACACAGCCTTGAGGCTCAGAGAGAGAGAAATGGATTTTTCTGAGGCCTATTTGAAAATTGGCAATTTCAAGTCTTAGGAAATAGGTCCATTTCCTGACACCCCCTCACCGCACCAGGAAGTACCATGTGATGGAGAAAGGGCCAAAGGGCCGTCCAGCCCCCCAAGCTGTATGAGGGAGCGTGACCCTGCCCCTGGCTTTTAAAAGTTGAGAACTCCTGTTATAAGGGAATATCTGGATGGGTGAAGTAGGTTTGCTTCCAACTGCACAGGAATGGCATATATATCTATGTATGTTCCTCTCTTTCACTGTGTACTGCAGACATAAATTGAGATTAAATATCTCTGTTCCATGTTCTGAAATTGACATTTCCAGATTTGTAACTTTTTTAAAAAACTGAAAATCTCTAATCTTTAGAACTCAGTAGCTTTTTAAAATGTGTGTTTGTAACATCACAAAAATGGAAACAATTTAAATAAGTAGCTTCTCACAGAAAAACATCAAAACTAGAAACTTCTTTTCAATCTGCATTGTATATTTATGAATTAAAGTATGTGTTGCAGTTTCCAGGGTAACAGCTGGAATTAGATAATATGTGGAGCAGAATCAAACTATTAACAGAATCACACATTAGACCTCCTGTACCACAGGTCAAAATTATATTAATGCATTTGTCTCCCCTTCCTTCTGATGCCCCACTGCTGCTTAAATTCACATTTCTTCATGTCTGTGAATGCAGAATTAAACTAATCCATAGAACATTGCTTGCAAAATATAAAGGGAAGTTATTACACTAATGTAATGTGCTAACTATGTGTGGAACAAGTATAATTTTGTCAGTCAGTGCTTCTAATATCTTGCTTCATAATGTATAAAATTTTTAAATTTGCAGAGACATCTCTTTGGAAAATGCTGAGAAACACTTTCTTGTTGAGAAGACATTCTATTGATGTCCATCCTTCATTTCAATTATTAAATTTGTGTTCCACTGAAATTACTTTCCCTGTGTAATTCATGCACATAGTGGAAAGAAATTCTCAATATATATGGTACATGAACTGGTATAAATATGTGGAGTGCTTTCACATCATACCTTGTGACCCTGAAGTCAGATGATAGTGATATTCATATCTCACATACACTCTGAGAGCAGGAATTCTTCTTATGTGACAGAGATTCTATTTACTACTACTGATTTTCAGTAATGCTGCTAAAAAGTGTGCTATCTTTTCAGTGAGGTCAGTATCCATTTCAATTGAACTTGTGCAGAAATGGTGTTCACCAAACGAAAGGTATACCTATCAGTGATTCCTGTGGTATTCCTTTGCAATTGACCATTTGTCACAAGGTTTCACCTTACTCATTTCCTGTCAGGAATGGTTACTGTGTACTAACACACCACCTTCGACATATATTTTAAATGTCCCCAGTTTCAAAGGTATTGCCAAAGAACAATTGGTTCTTAGGCTGCTAGGAAGATAATTTTTGATACAATCGACTGTTAATATTGTTGACTACTGTTTGTACTGAACAAAAGAAAAAACAGATTTTATTATTTGTACTATCAGACAGTTACATGGCTACACCTGACTCTTCATTTCAATATATAAATTATACAGCTTGTGTAGTTACTATAGTTATGACTTCCTCCCTTCCCTCTTTCTTTCTTTCTGTCTGTCTGTCTTGTTAATTTGGCTATTACTAACCAAAACTGCAGTTTTACCCAGTGGTGGGATGTCAAAAATTTTACTACCCCCACCATGAAGCTAACGTCATGACATCATGATGTTATGGGTGGGGCCAAAGAAAAATAAAAAAACAATAAAATAAAATAAAAATAAACACACACACACACCCCTCAACCCACGCACCCACAACACAAACCTGTAAATAAAATAAATAAATAAATAAAATAAACATTACATTAAAATACACCCACCCACCCACCCCAAACACAAATCAAACAAAGCTTTTAAACCAAAGCTTAAAGCTTATTCTGGCTAATCTTTCTCACACTAAGTCAGATGGAAGGAACTACAGAATGAACTCACCACAAGATGGCTTCATTTTGGCACTTTTCAACAGTTAAAGAAGTTAGGTACTAAGTCTTTGCATAACCAGTTCTCTAGGATAATGTGCCTTAATGTAAATGTAAAACAGCTGTACCACCTTAAGGGTTCTCCAATTGGAACAGCAATTGGAACAGCACAGGTGTAGCTTATTGATGAGGTAACTCCAAGACTTTGCTTAAAAACTCCAAGCCAGGGTGCCAGGCCTTTTTAGGAACTGTGGTAGTACGTCAATATAGGTAAAGGTATTAAATACACATTAAAATACACACAGACACACCACATCCAAAGGTGAGTCACTTACCCTGGGGAGCAGGCTATAGGGAGCTTCAGGCTAGCAGTTTCTCTTCCTCCTCCCCACTTGGGAGAACAGCAAGGAGGCTGCGCATACATGCCAAGCACTGTAGGCGTGCATGCACACCAAGTGCTTGGCGCTCATGCACAGTGAAAAGGTAAGCCCCAAAGGTGGTTCCCCCCAAAAGCTGCTACCAGTTCTCCAGGACACTGGGAAAAGTTACTACCGGTTCCAGCGAACTGGTGAGAACCTGTTACATCCCATCACTGGTTTTACCTCACCTCTGTCCCAGCACTTGGGGACATGAAAGGAGCCTATTTTGGGCATCCCCTGAGTGGAGTTTTTCCAGCAAAAATCCTTTCAACCCAGAATAATTTCTGACATGATATTATCATTATTACCTCTTAGTCCTACCACTTTTGGAAAATTAGAGTTATCTGCATAGCCTTTTACTCAGATGTATAATGTGCAGTGTCAATTATGAGGTTCCAATTGTTCATCTTCAGGGAGACTCACATTTGATAGAAAACACATGAACTTGGAATGGGAACTCTGAGTGGCATGATTTCACTTTGTGGAGGGGATATTGTCTGCAAGTAGTTAAACTGGTTCTGGCAACTGGTTAATTTTTTTTAATTAAAATTTGTTTGTTGCACTTGAAAGAAAGACATCTTTAACTTCATCCCTGTATGGATAAGGACATTAGACCACATGGGGCAGTAGCAAGAAACTCTCATACTTTTTACTGATTCATATCATATTCACAGAATCACACAAAGTAGTTGGTTAGAACAAAGTTTATTTGAATTTCATATTCATTAATGCTTAACATAAACAAGGGGGCCATTCATTTTGTTTATTTTGAGTTTAAGCACCCTACTGCTGGAAGCTTCTAGAATCTCATTATGCTTTTGAAATAATCAGAGTTGATAGACTGGAATGTGCTTGTAGTTAAAAGTGGTGGCAAATTGCTTTTTGGATGGGCATCCTTCAAAAACATTCACTGTTTAGAAGAGGTCTGATGGAACAAAGCAAAGGCCTTCCTGAGATGGCATTCTGCTCCCTAGTGAAAAGCCAGTAGGTCTAGAAAGCCTCCCAACACTAAAACATTCTCATGTTTTCTATACAATGGTATATGGCCTTTATTATTAGAGGGGATATACAGTACTGTACAAAAGGTCTTAGGTTGCCAGTAGCTGGTTGAGAGGGAAATCAGTGAGTGATTTGAGGGGGCATAACTCAGAAACCCTAATGCCAAACTTCACCAAACATTGTGAGAATTGAGACGCAAGTCAGCAGAATAATCTCTCCAGTTTTGGTGTGTCTAGGTGGATCAGGAGCTGAGTTATGCCCCCCAAATTACTCATTGAATTTTCCTCAAACCGCTGGTGGTGGCTTAAGACTTTTGTACAGTACAGTAGATGGAAAGAAGACTGGTAATCACACCATAGCTACTAACCCTTCATAAACTAAGGTGAGAAGAGGCACCTTTCATTCAGTCTTTCATTTCCCATGTCTCCACATTTCTGGCAGGTGTTCAAAGCAATGAATATTCCACAGATTAGAAATCCCTCATTGCCGCCACCGGAAGAGATGCTTGAAGCTTACCAGGCAAAGATTGCACTTCTTGGAGCAGGACCAGCAAGCATAAGCTGTGCTACATTTTTGGCTCGATTGGGCTACACAGACATCAACATTTTTGAGAAGGAATGTTATGTCGGTGGCTTAAGGTAAGTATTGTGGCCTTAACATTTGAAATAGAGCACTAGCATCTTATTTTTTATTATAATATAGCAAATATAAAGTTTGGGGAAGCTATATTAAAATACAGTCTGATTTACTTATTATAGAAGTATTATAGAAGTGATTTACAAGTTAGATACATGATCAACAACAAAAATGTCATCCATTCACTGCTGTGTTTTTAGCTCAACACTGAACAAAAGTGTTAAGTACATAATTGAATGGCATTCATTTTATTTGTTATGTATTTCCTAATCAGAGTCTGGCTGGATATCCAGCTGCAGTAATGGAGTAGACTACACAGTCAGTGACTCAATGCTGAGTTTTGGGTGAGGGTAAATAACCTGACTCCCTCCAGGCGGTTGAGTCCCTTTAGGTGGGGTGATGTTCTCCTCAGTGGAGGAAATGCCACTGTAAACCATCATGTTGGGCCCAACAACAAAATGAATGGAGGAGGAACCACTTCATTCTGATTCCCAATGGTCATGGAGGAAGAAGAGGCCATGCCAGATGGACTGGCTGTAAAGGTGCACCTTGTTAATATCCTCAAGGCTGTGGCAGCCCATTGCAGTCCCAGTATTAAATCCTCCGTGTCTCATTTCAAATGTACTGCAGGAGATGGCTCCGTGATCACAGTGTGTGGGTCACTTCATCGCAAGCTGAGATCCACCTTAAACAAATTTATGCTTTTCCTGTTTGTCATTCTGTGAAAATGATCTTCAGGAAAAATGTATACTTGGATACAAGTAGCAGCCACCGCTTACAAAACTCTAAACATTAAGTAAAGCAACATTATAAACATAAAGTATACAACAATAAAAGGAAAAGAAATTATTAAGAAGTATAGCTAACTAACCTTACCACCCTAAAGACTAACAGCCTTGGTTGCTGAAGTCCATAGGAAAGGGTGATGGTCCCCAAGTGGATTAAATCCCACTTGAATATATCTTGATGGAGGGCTTCAGCTTCATTACTACTGGCCTGGGCTGATGAGAACTTTGTGTGGCAAAAGGGCTCAGGACCAGAAAGTGACTCATGGAACTAGATCAGTAGTATGGGTGTCATGTCATGTTTTGATGCAGAAGGCAGATGAAAGGCTAGTGCATTATATTCCCAGGACAGTCTTCATGGCTGATTGCCATGATGATCACCAATATTCGGATATGACAGAAAGAGAAGAAGAATAGCTAAAACCACACTAAAAAAGTTACCCTGCTATTCTCACCATTGTTTCAGGCTACTTCCACGTGACTTGCTCAAGTCAGAAGATTAAAAAAAGTTTCGTTAACCATGTACTTTAAGAATAGGAATAAGGTGTGCAAGTGGAAGAGGAGTGAATTTTGGAAGGAGGTCTGATGTGATAATTTGAGAATGTCTCTAAGTAAAGAAAGCATAACAATGGGAAGGGAGAAGAGTTCAATAAAAGGATAAATTGCAGTGGATGAGGGAATGAACTGATGGAGTGGAAGAAGCTGTATTTGTCCCTGTTCCAGATTATCTGGATGTCAGCTGTCCTATCCGTATAAATCTGTCCTGTTTTATTGTTTTTCAATCAGATATAAAGAAGTGTTGGCACAAATGTAGCACCAATTTTAGGAACTGGTTTTATTCTATTTTATTTTAACTCAAGTAGATACATTTGTGGTAATACATTTTAATTGTATCTCGTGCACTTAAACCCTTTTTACTGTGCTTGTCATTGACTGTAATAAAGTGATTTGATTGATTTGATTGGAACTGATGGTTCTAATGGTTGGAAAAGACTATAGAGGTTTATTTGTTCAATGTCTCAAAGAGCATTGGATGTTTGTTCTATTTGAGGTTCCTGATTACCGGTCCTTTTCAGTATTAAATTGTCTGGAACATTACATTCTAGAACAGGGGTAGGCAACCTACGGCCTCTGGTTCCAAATCATTCGGCCAGTACCACCATCGCCACCAGAAGCAGACGCGTTTATGACAGCCGTAACATGTTTACGACAGCCATGGATGCATTTTATGGCAACGTTTATGGTGGGGGGAACTACCAGTCCGGGCCCATCAACTGTTTGAGGGAGTTTGACCCAGCCCCCAACTTTCAAAGGTTGGCAACCACTGTTCTAGAATAACTATTGTTATTCTGCAGACTTTTCTGTGGTCATGTGGCAGGCATGACTAGAGTGTATGGCGCGCACGGAACACTTTTTACCTTCCCACCGAAGTGGTCCCTATTTACGTGCAATTTCTTACTTTCGAACTGCTAATTTGGCAGGAGCTGGGACAAAGACAGGAACTCATTCCGTCCTGCAGTACTCGGGTATCGAAGTGCTGACCACCCGCCTTCCAGTCAGCATCTTAGCCACTTGAGCCACTGAAAATCCACACCTAAAATTATATTCAATGGCCTTTGAACAAATTTTCTCTTCTCCCCATTTTGAAATAGTCTTTTTATCAAACTGTACATTTTCAGTGCATTTTATCATAAAATATGGCCTTTATATGGTTTTGATACTTCTGTTGAGCTAGAACTTTCATTAAAAAAAATTAGAGGTGTGAAATGTAGGGTTTCTCTAATCTGCACCATTAGTCTAGGAAATGTGGCTCAGATCAGTTCAGTTCAAAATAAGGATTGAACAAAAATCCTAGACTGTTCCATGTTGTCACATTAGCTGTAGTTCAGGAAGGCTTTTGCCTGATAAAACACTTTGGTATTTAAAATACAACAAGGTTCTTCCGTGTGTTTGCTGCAACAGACTACAGATGAGCACAGCTACCCTCTGAAAGTTCATTTTAAAAAGTGTGCTTAATACTTTCTTCTTAGATACAGTACTTTAAAGTTCACCTTTAAAACAAAGTGTATTATTCTAGATTGCTTTCTTTTCTTTTTTGCAAGGCAGCTGGGAAATGTTTCATGAGTTGTATTTTATTTGTTCTCTCTAGTACATCCGAAATTCCCCAGTTCCGGCTGCCATATGATGTAGTACACTTCGAAACTGAGCTTATGAAAGACCTCGGAGTGAAGGTAATGAAAAATATAAACTGCTTTGGCATGGCTCACAGGAAAAAATAAGGAGCCAGAGCACTGCCAAAGATTAACAGCAAAATGTCATGCACATTAGTAAAGAACAATTAAAAGCTACACCAGGCTGAGGGAGGAAGATGCTTTCTCTTGCTTAGGGCATTTGTCTGTCTGCTGTCTGAATGCCACTAGTTTGGAAAAGGGCAATCAATAGTTCTCATCTGGCTTGCCTGCATGTGATTAATTGTCTGTAAGAAACAAATACCTAAATGGCTTTAGGGGCTCACTGTAGCTATTGGAAGGATTTTATTTCTTTAATCACATACCATTGTTGCTGCTTCACCCTCCTTTTATGCAAGTTAAATCTTAGTTAAAAACATTAATCTTTTCCCTACCTCAGTTTTCTGATGAAACATACTTTTACGCAGGCCATTTCCACTTCTTTTGCATGTTAACCAAGTGGAGCATTAATAATTTCTTTTTCAAAAAAGATGCTGTGATAGATGGGCTTCCTTGAAAAATCTTTGCTTAATGGTCTGTTGCTCTTAAAAACTGTATATGTTTAATTATCATACTAACCTGCCATTATATGATAGTTTATGCTGACTTTAGACCAGAATAATAAAATGATTAAACAGAAAAGTGCATATTCATGAGATTTTAAATTGATTAAAGAAAGATGTAGTGCTTCTAATGTTGTCTCTGTAATGAATGTAAAGAGTCTCTTCCAGTTCCTTCCATCTCCATCATGTAGAATTCTTTCTTCTGTAAAATCGGAGTAATTACAGTGCTCACAAATGAAGAATGCAGTAGTGTCATGTGCACTAGGACTTATGTTCATGATTTCCACCACCACCCCTCTCAAAAAAAGCAATTCCTTTTCTAAGATTAACCTGTAGTTTTTAAAAGTTAAGGGTCTAGACCAGTGATGGTGAACTTTTTAGAGACCAAGTGTCCAAACAGAGGGGCGGGATGAACTCTGTGCTGGACAAGGGAGGAAGCAAGTGCTCCCATTGGGCTTCTGGGCAGGGGTGTGTGTGAACTCTGTGCTGGGCCAATGGCCGTGTGCCCACAGAGAAGGCTGTGAGGGCCACCTCTGGCACACGTGCCATAGGTTCGCCACCACTGGACTAGACTAGATCTAAAGAATATTACATTTTTGTTTTCCATTATACATATAATACAAAGCAACATACAGTAAAGCAGAATGATTTATACTTTGTTTCCAATGAATATAAATTAACTATTTGAGAAGGACTGTAAATGTGCTTTATTATGGTGTTCCTTAACTATGAGTTATCAAGAAAGGGGAAAGTTGCTTTATATGCAGGTTCAGCCCACAATTGAGAGAAATGTCAGTGTACCAGTATAGCTTGCACTTGAGTAATGAGTTTTCATTTATGGACAGGTCTACATTAGCAATTCAACTGCATTGCAGAATTTTGAATTTCTGCTAAAAAAATTTAGCTGTGCAGTAGAAGTACAGAGACCCGCAGAAGAGAATAGCTACAAATTTCCCAGAGTCTACCTATTTTTGATTCACAATAACTAAGTGTGAGATATTTGTAGGAGAAAGAATTTAAAAACTTTTTTTACTTACAGTTACTTGCGATTACAGATGTTTATATGTTGCTTTCTTTATGCACACATGTTATCATTCAGCAAACAGATCAACAACAACAAACAACTGATTAATTGAGAAAGAGAGGAAAAGAACAAAGCAGAGAGAACATACAGAGCAATGGTGGGATGTCAAAAAATTTACTACCCCACCGTGACATCATCACAGTGTGGGTGGAGCTAACGTCATGACGTCATGGGAGGAACCAATGTCATGATGATGTGGGTGGGGCCAAAGGAAAAAAATAAAATTAAAATAATAAAAATTAAAATAAAAATAAGCACACACACCCACACACCTCAACCCACCCTCCAACCCACAACACAAACCCATAAATAAATTAAATAAATTAAATTAAAAAATAAAAAATACATTAAAATGCACCCACCCACCCCAAACACAAATCAACCAGAGCTTTTAAACCAGAGCTTAAAGCTTATTCTGGCTAATCTTTCTCACACTAGGTCAGATGGAAAGAACTACAGAATGAACTCACCACAAGATGGCTTCATTTTGGCACTTTTCAACTTTTCAACTGTTAAAGAAGTTAGGTACTAAGTCTTTTCCTAACCAGTTCTCTAGGATAATATGCCTTAATGTAAATGTAAAACAGCTGTACCTCCTTAAGGGTTCTCCAACTGGAACAGCAATTGGAACAGCACAGGTGTAGCTTATTGATGAGGTAACTCCAATACCTTGCTTAAAAACCCCAAGCCAGGCCGCCTGGCCATTTTAGGAACTGTGGTAGTACGTCAATATAGGTAAAGGTATTAAATACACATTAAAATACACACAGACACACCACATCCAAAGGTGAGTCACTTACCCTGCGGAGCAGGCTATAGGGAGCTTCAGGCTAGCAGCTTCTCTTCCTCCTCCCCTCTTGGGAGGCCGTGCATACGCACCAAGCACTGTAGGTGTGAATGAACACCAAGTACTTGGCGCACATGTGCAGTGAGGGAACCAGTGAAAAGGTAAGCCCCTAAGGTGGTTCCCCCCAAAAGCTGCTACCAGTTCTCCGGGGCACTGGGAAAAGTTACTACCAGTTCTGGTGAAATGGTGTGAACCTGTTACATCCCATCGCTGATACAGAGATGGAAAGGAAATTAGTGTTAGATATACAGTGATCCCAGCCCTTAGAGCAGGGGTTCTCAACATAAAGCCCATGGGCTGAATCCGGCTCATGGCACCATTTCATGTGGCCCTCCACCCCTCTAAGGACATTCAAGAAACAAAATGGCTGTTGGGACAAAATGGCCACCTCATCATGCAGGCATGGCAAAATGGCCTCCCAACCCTCAATACTGACCGAGAGACCGTGACCTGGCCCCCGGCTTGAAAAGGTTAGGAAACCCTGCCTTAGATGTTCCTCCCTGTCACTCCAAGCAACATTTGAGGTTGGGGGAAAACAACCAACCTCTATCACTGTGTAAGGGGTGCATTTTCTCTTTCTGGAAAATGTGTAGCCGTGCTGCAAGGAGAAGGCCCAGATCATGATTACAGTTGAATTGTGAATTAGAAATTATAAGCTATTTCAGCTAGTTTATTAAACATTTTCTGGAAAAAGCAAACAAAATATGAATAAAATGCAGACAAAATACACACACCCCATAAGAACACAGAAAGCATCTTTCTAAATCAGGCCAGGTTTCATTTAACATCTTGCTACTCACATTGGCCAACCAGACACCTTTGAGAAACCCATGGACAGTACTCAAGTATAGCATCCCTCTCCCTCCTATTTACAAGTGTTATTTATAGGCATGCTCCTCTAATCCTGGAGGTAGAATGTAGCTACCATTGCTGGCCACAGTTACTAGCCTTATTTGCCATTAATCTATATAATTCCATTTTAAGGGCATTTCATTTGTTGGCTATTGTCACACTTTATGGAATCAAATTCCATAGTTTAACTATGTGCCATGAAATAATATGTTTTGTTACAAAGGTGTTTTCCTCGAAATCAGTGTTTCTTAACCTTTGGGTTTTGGACGTAAGTTCCCAGAAGCCTAAGTCAATTCCCCAAAGCACTGATCAGCCAATGTACTCATCTAGGCTTCTGAGAATTGGAGCATTCCACATTTTGCTATTTTCTGGCTCCATTCTAGGATGGGGTGCTCATACTTTTTGGGTCGTGAGTCGGTTGCATGGTTCAGGGAGCCTGTCACTATGGCCCAGTTCTGGCCCCTGACGCCAATTCATCCAGCCCATGAAGCCCTTGTCTGTATAGACGTGTTTTACTTCCGCTTCCAGGAACGATGAGTGCTTTGTGGTCTGGATGAATTGGCATTGGGGGCCATATCCAGACCCCGGGCCATAGTTTGGTCACCCCGTTCTAAGAAGTAACCTCAAAGGTTGTTGAAGAGAACTATAATTGTGATTAGTTTAGTGGCATAAATTTCATATATTTTAGGCATATGAAGGCAAAAGGACAAGAAGTAGACTTTAGAATTGGGGCAAGAGATGAAACAAAATGTTGTAACATCCCCTCACTCTAATTACCACAGCTTCTTGGATTTCTTTTTAGGCTGTAAACAGTTGCTGTAAAGAACTTTTTTCCTCAACCTGTGATGACTAGGGACCTTTTTCAGAAAGCTGTTAGGTATCCCTTTGAAATGAAGTGGGAAAAGAATTGATGCCGTTTTCTTCATCTATTCTTTTAATAGATTTTTATTTGACATAATAGTGTTAGATAGGAATGAAAGGGAGAGGGATGAAAAGATGGTCTGTGTCAGGAAGAGCAATAGGTGAAGAGAGGAGACTAGGTCACATGGAACTATTAGCAATTGAGAGGTGTCAAAGAAGTATATATAAGTTGTAGGCAAAGTCTGGTAGTTATAACAGCTGAGAGTCAGTTAGAATGACTTATGGTTGTTCTGACCATTACTTTCTGTTCTTTATGCGGTAACTACTCATTCTGGTCATTGTGCCCCACAGATAAACATAGTAACAGGTACACTTTCCTGAAATGTTCTATTTTGGGAGAATTATATCAGCCAACATGGTCTGACATTGATTTATACAGTTCAGTCCCCTATTTGCTGGCATATAAAACCCATTCCCCTCCTTAAAATACACTGGAAAAATGGAGTGTGTCTTGTACTTTATATAATAGCCTATACAGTAATACCTCGGATAACGCTAAGACTTGGTTTCACAAGTCTTGGTGTTATCCGATTTTTAGTGTTTTCCTATCCATGTTAAAATCCTATGGGATGGATCGGATAACGTTAAAGCTCCATAGAGATACATTGTAACTGCACAGGCTTTAGCGGTTGTTATCCGATCCATCCCATAGGACCGTAACGTTATTCGATCTAATTCTCCTCCCCAGATTACTTAACGTCATGCGATTTTAGCGTTATCCGATCCAATCGTTATCCAGTGTTTTACTGTAGTCTATTTTGGTAATAATGGGGTACGTCTTATACTCCGATGCATCTTATACGCCAGCAGATACAGTATGTTTTAAGAAATGAGGTGCTATTCTTAATAGCTTCTTCTTCTTTTGTGTTCAGATCAAACTTTCGACTGCCAAAATGAAGCGACTATCTTGGCTTTGTCCTTGGTCAAACTTAAGTTCTCATTGATGCATGTTTCTGGCAGTAATTGGTGGACCAGTAAATGAGCCGGGTTCTGTATCTCTCCTAATAGCTGAGGAGACTGTGATAGCAATATATTTGGTTATGGAGAGTCTTAAAATCTGCGGCTGGACAATTTAATTCTAGAGACTTCTAGGACCAGGGACATGGTATAGTTTAGGGTCGAGTGCCCAAACTTTTTGGGCGGTGGGCCGTTCACGTGTGTCAGGAGACCAGTCATGATGGCCTGTGGGCAAGGCCCACAAAGTACTCATTGCTCTCAGAAGCGGAAGTAAAATGCGCCTGTATGGCCAACGAGGCTTCGTGGGCCAGATGAATTAGCATTGGGGACCAGATCCCACTTACGGGCTGTAGTTTAGGCACCCCTGGTTTAGGGTATTGCATTGCCTGTCAGCAGTGCTTCCAGAGCAATTAAACAAGATAAAGTATAAAAATTAAATGGTAGAATGTAAATCCTGTTGCTAATCCTTACTTAGAGTTACTAGAACAGAACCACTGAATCTGTGGGATTTGTGTTAATGTCCACTTTTCAGCTTCAGTGGGTCTACTCTGGTTTGGAATAATAATTACATTCAATCTCCTAAATTTGTCGGTGACACATGTGAACATAACAATAGATTACTGTATTAGGGATATTGTTAGAATACTGTGATGTATGGTCCACCAGAAACAATAACTTTGGTGCTGTACAGACTTCCATGCAAAGAGAATTTCATAACATGGGCATCACAGCTGAGATGGTTGCCATTTGCCTTACATTAGGGGTGAATAAATCAGGAAGAGAAACTCAAACTTCAAAATATATCAGAATGCAAGAGCAGCAAAGATTTCCCTGGGTGTGCACTTTGAATTACCTTTAAAAATTAGATGGTTAAGTGGTTAAATTCTTTAAGCATTTTTCCTAATACATTCACTGTTTATTATGGTCCAGATTTGAGTCTAGGGTCAAATCAAGCCCCTTTTTTTCTTCCTACACAACATTTTATGTTTTAGATGATTGACTGAACGACCAGCGCAAAACATGGGCTTAAAAATGACTGATAAAAGTTACATTGAGTTTCCAAATATTATCTTACAGATAATTTGTGGCAGAAGCCTTTCAGTGGATGATTTGACACTCCGTGCATTGAAGGAAGATGATTACAAAGCAGTCTTTATTGGAATTGGTAGGAATTCATCATTCTTTTCTGTACTTGGTTTTACTGGAAGTATTGTATGTATGATTAATGCTGCAATAAAGGGACTGTGTTTCTGTGTCTCAGCAAGAGACCTTTAAATACTTCCAATAGTCAAGTGATACAGTTAAAGTGTGAGAGGTTTTCACCCTCATCTGACTAGTTTTAATGTGACCTGATCTGGAAATAGCCACTTTACCCAATATATAATTACACCTATTACCTACATGAAATATTTCTCTGGGGCTGTGGAAGTATGAAACAGTGCTGGCTTTGGCAATAGTTGCTGAGTTACATTAGGAACAGAGTTAATAAAATCTGAATCAATATGTTCTAGTACAATTATCACATTCCTAAGGAGCACTTTATTTAATAGATGTCACTAATTTAGTCAAGATCTCAATATGATTATTAAGTAAAATTTCTTGGGGGACTTATTTATGCTAAATTAATGTTAGCAGATTAGAGGATCAACATTATCTTTCTAAAAGCACACACAGTGACATATTTATTTATTTCCACTTCATCCTTCCCCAAATATTAAAGTAAGAGGAACTGGTTTTATGCACTTGTTTATAGAGTACTTTAATGATAAATTCTTTAAGCTATTTAAATTTTTATTTTGTGATGCACTTAATTTATTTTAAGGGTGTTTATTTTACAACTACTTTTTAAATCTCAGGTCAAAGTAGGGGTGATGTATTTGCATAGTTTATTAGTCGAATTAATTAATTTTAGTTTGATTAAAATATTATCCCTATTAATTGAGTAGTGATTTCTTTTGCAGAGAAGTACATGTGCTTATGAAGAAAGGTAGGAAGCTTTTAAAGATGTCTTCTTCATTCTTTCTCACCACATTTAGAAGGTCTCTTCAAAGATGATCCTTCCTATAGCATACATACCTACATACATACATACATACATACATACATAGTACTGTTGTTTTCTAGCCATATACAAATTGTATGCAAATTTGGTGTAGTTGAACACATAAGATTAATAAGAGATTTCTTCAGCTGGGTGACAATGCAAAGTACAGTGGTACCTCATACAACAATTTTAATCTGTTCCCTGGGGCTCATTGTTGTATGAAACAATTGCTGTACAATGCATGCATCATATAGCGATTTTCCCTATGGGATGCATCACACAATGATTTTTTTTTTTTTGCTAAGTGGTTTTTCGCATTGAAAAATTGTTGCATGATTTTTTTTCCACAGGGAAAATTGTTATGCAGGACACCTTTCCCCCCCAAAAAACCTAATTGTTATGCGATTTTGTTGCTATACAGGGCAATCGTTGTATGAGGTTCCACTGTAGTTACCAAAGGATGCAAACTGTGATGGGACACACAATGTTCCCTTTGTTGTGTTGAATACTTTTTTTTTGTACAATCATGAGAGAAAGCTGAACGTGACTCCACTTGAACCTTCCAAAATCACCTGGATAAATCATTGTTAATTGATTATACAGGGAAATGATTGGTGTTGTTTCAATAATGCTGATTCAAAGCTTTGTGCATGGCTTGTGCATTTCCTTGCTCTCCTTCAAAAAAACAGCTGAAAACACTGCTCTTTCAGGAGGCTTTTGGGAATATTCTGTCTACAACTGGCCATTAGAGATGCTGCCCAACTGGTTTCTCTCCGTCCCAAATAGGTTGCACATTTAGGGCCCTTCTTTGATGTATTTTCTGACAATTTTAATGTTTTGTGAATGTTTTTATTGTGAGTTTTATTGTGAGCAACTTTTAATAATTCTTAATTCTTTTATTGTTGATTTTATGATGTTAGCTGTCATGAGTGGGAATGATTTTTTTCCTAGAGGGGCGGGATATAAGTGTAATAAACAAAATATAAATAAATGGTAAGTGTGAGAGTTGTCCTTAAGTTCTTTTACTTCTGCTCTTCACTGTGCATAGCATGTAATACCCAATTATGATTATTTTTACCTGATTCTTGTGCTCATGTTAATTGCACCTGGTATCATCTTTTTGCTTCTGTTTCTATATATAACAAGCAGATGCGAAAGAAACATTTAAACTTTCAGGTGACTTGATATTGTAGATAGGTGGATGGGGAGTAACATCCAAACTGACATATTTTATTTTATTTTATTTTGGAATTTCTATTCCTCCCTGCTCACCAGGGTGACTCAGGGCAGATTACAAATATGTCATATAAAAACATATAAAATCATAAATTCCAATACAATTTAAAAATCTAAAAACAATTTAAAACAACTTATCATATTTTATACAGAAAACAATCTCTTTGTACAGCATAGATGATCCAAGTGACATCTAGGTGATCTTAGTGACATTTCATGCAAGAATGACTAGGTAGAATAAACATACATCATTCTAGAGATATATTTTAAAGAAAAGTTTTAATATTCTTACAAGTGTGTAATTCTGCACCCTAATGATTTCGAAGGCACGCTGCCTTCTAGTAAAAGTCATTTTGCAATCTTAGCTACATAAAAACAACAACACACCATTTCTTTGGCATTTAAATGAGTTTCCAATTGAAGTGCACATTTATCTGTTTAAGAATATGATTGCAAAACCAAATCCCTCCTGCCCAGCATATGCTAGGCAAATTGAGTATGCACAGCCAAGAGTGGTATGAGACTTAATGCTCTTTATTGATCTAGACGTTGGCTAAGTGAACATAATAAGAAACAAGTTGCCCAACTGTTCTTTTTTCCTGTTATTGATTACAAGAATGGTAATTCTTAGTGCAGCAACAACTGTTGTTCTCCATCTTGGTATTCAGTATAATAAGCTTTACAGGTTTGTTCTCTCATGTGACTGTACTACAGACCTTTGTGATTTATATAATCCTAAATCCTTTCTTTGTTCAAAGGTTCTATGCATAGGAATTTCCATGGGGTCATATTTCTTGATAATTGTACATGAGGCACTGTGCCAGGTTACCGTCCCTCTTGATTTAATCCATCTGACAAACCATGTACCCCTCATTCTTCTATTCACCCTTTGCTCAGGGAAGAAAACTCCCTGAACTTAGGTGGGAATACATAAAGAGCCTTGGTTTCCTTTGCTACTGAGAGGGAGGCTAAACAATCAGCTATTTTATGTTTTGAGATTACCCCACTTGGTACACCTGGGATTTTTGTTCATTATAAAAAGTAAGAAAAATGACTACTAGGGAAAGGGGGAAATCAAGAATTCCTTTCATTTTGAACTGTTCTGTTTTTGATCTCCTTTGTGTTTATGCGTATGTACACACATACACTGAAAAACATCCACACATTGCCTTATACTCATTCTGACCACAGATCTACATAGCCCAGAATTAGTTCCTTTGACCAACAGCAACTCTCCAGGGACTCCAAAAAAGGTTTGTTTCTAATTCTTTCTACCTCGCATCCTTCTTAACTGGAAATGCAATGGGTTAAATTTTAAAACTTTTTGTATGCCAACCACCTAAGGTGCTTCCTACTCATGTGGTGCTTCAAGAAATCAATTTCACAATCCTTCACATCATTCAGTAGTGCCCTATGTTGTTTCCACTTCATCACATTTATTTATTTATTTATTTATTTTATATCTCACCCCTCTAGGGGAAAAAAAATCATCCCTACTCAGGGCGGCCAACATCATAAAACCAGTCATACATTGATCAAGAATTATTTTAAAAAAAATTTGCACACAATAAAACTCCCAATAAAATCATCACCAAACATTACAATAGCCAGAAAGTTCTGTAATCCAGTACCCTGAAAATGCAACCTATTTAGGACGAAACCAGGATCCAGGCTACATTTCTAGCAACCAGAAATAGGCATCACATTCCCAAAGGCCTCCTCAAAGAGCAGTGTTTTAGTTGTTTTTGAAAAGACTGCAGGGATGGAGCCTGATGCAGCTCAGCTGGAACAGCGTTCCACAACATTGGCACCACCACCAAGAAGGCCCTTCTCCTTGTCACGGCCTTTCTAGCCAATCTCAGGGTCAGTACCTAAAGCTGTGCCAACTTTGAGGAGTGAGTGATGTGGGCTACTGTCCTGAGGAAAAGACGTTCTGCAAGGTAAGAAGGTCCCAAACCGTTTAGGGCTTTAAAAGTTAGAACTAATGCTTTGTACCTAATACGAAAAGGGACAGGTAGCCAGTGCAGGCCTACCAAGGCTGGGGAGATATGCTCAAATTTTCTCACTCCCATAATCAGCCTGGCTGCTGCCTTCTAGACTCATTGAAGTCTCCATAGCAGGGACAGGGGAAGCCCCACATAGAGAGCATTAAAGTAAAGGCTTCCCTTGCTCGAAAGCCAGTTGTATCTGACTCTAGAGTTCAGTATTCATGTCTGTTTCAAAGCCGAAGAGCCAGCACTGTCTGCTTCTGCAGACGTTTCACCATAGTCATGTGGCAGGCATGACTAGACACCGGAGTGCATTGAACGCTGTTACCTTCCCATCGAAGTGGTCCCTATTTATCTACTTGCAATTTCTTGCTTTCGAACTGCTAGGTTGGCAGGAGCTGGGACAAAGATGGGAGCTCATTCTGTCCTGCAGTACTCAGGAATCGAACTGCTGACCTTCTGCCTCCCAGTCAGCATCTTAGCCACTTGAGCCACTGCATTACAGTAGTCAACATGAGAGACTACCAGTGAGATAACTAATGTCGTGAGGGACAGCCTATCCAGGAAGGGATGCAACTGCTACAATTTGGTGTAGCTGGAAGAAAGCGGCTTTACACACTGTTGCAATCTGCACCTCAAGCAGCTTTACACACTGCTACAATCTGCACCCCAAATGCTGGTCTAATATGACCCCTAAGTTGCGCACCTGATCCCTACGGGAGAGAGCCATCCTGCCCATCACAAAGTCATGTTCCTTACAGTAGGAGAGAAAATAAGGACACAGTGTCGCAATTTGCCTGTAGCATTTGCTCATCTTTGGGTTTGTTTGGTACTCTGAAATAAGAGGATGGCTAGTCCTAAATTGCTATTGGTTTGAGACACCATCGCAGGGTCCCAGGGGAATGTGTAAAAATAAATGAAAATGTAGGTATAGATCTTTCAGCCCCATATGTTCAGTGTGCAAGTGTGAGAAAGTGTTTTTCTTCACCATGGAAAGATATGAGATAGTTAAAAGAACTTCTGTGGTGAAAAGGAGAGTACTTTGGAATGCCAGCTGCTAGAGACAAAGAAAATGGCTGCTGGCCTTCATGCGTTCTAGAGGCCAGAGGTCCTATATCCCATACCCCCCTGTTTTTGTGGGCTGGTCCCGCCCCTGATACACAGCTGTGGGGGCCGGAGGCAGGCTGCTCCCGCTGCTGACAGTTTTGACGTCTGCGGTGGTGGCGATCAAACTTTGTCCTGGATGCTCTGAGCAGCCTCTGGCTCGGTCCCATCCCCTCTGCAGCCTTTGCCAAAGCCGACCGCCACGTTGGGGAAAATTTTTGGAGCCTCCTCTGTTTCAAAATCCATGGCTCTGGAAGGGTAAACCAGGCACGCTGCGGTGATGTCATTCTGGGTGCACCAGGGAGCGAGCCAGAGGCTCCTCGGAGCAGCCGGGACAAAGCGTAATCACCACCGTGGCTGCCACTGATGTCAGGTGGTGGTAGTTGGTGGAGGGGCGGTCCACGGTGATCATGGGTACTCACCACAGACCACATTAATGATATGCATGGGCCTAATTGGGCCCGTGGGCTGTAGTTAGGGTGCCTCTGTCCTGTACACTTTGTGGTCTAAAGCAGGGCAACAAATTGTATCATTTCCCCTGTGATGATACTTGGGGATCTGCTCTAAGCATGAGGATACAGTAATATCTCGGATAATGTTTACCTCGGATAATGTTAAAATCACATAATGTTAAGTAATCTGGGGAGGAGAATTGGATCGAATAACGTTAAGGTCCTATGGGATGGATCAGATAACAACCGCTAAAGCCTGTGCGATTACAATGTATCTCTATGGAGCTTTAACATTATCCGATCCATCCCATAGGATTTTAACATGCATCGGATAACACTAAAAATCGGATAACACCAAGACTTGTGGAACCAAGTCTTAGCGTTATCTGAGGTATTACTGTAGTAGGAAATGAAGTAAGGGAATATCCACTGCCCTTTTGAGACATCCAAGATCAGCTGCCTAATGTGGTTGCTTTACATGCCTCCTGGTAGTTTAGGTCTGCTAAATGTAACTGGTCTGAAAACATGGAAACAGAGAATAGATCTACTTTCCCCAGTTTGTTTACATGTCTCTGTTTGTATCTTATTTTGGATTTTTGTAGCAATACACTATCCAATGCTGGCTTGCTGGGTCTGTTGCTACCTCAACATAGCCCCTGAGGGTCACAGAAAGAATCTCCTCAAAGATTGTGGTACTTTTGAACCACAATTGGGCATACCCTTGTGCTGGCTAACCTTTCTTACAATAGGTAGGTGGAAGGAACTGTGGGATGAACTCACCATGAGGTGACTTCATTTTGGCTATTTAGAGTATGACCTAGACATGAAAGAAGAAGATCAGAGACCCTTTCAGGGTGACCCAGGATGGTCTTCATGGCTGCCATAATGGTCCTGTGGCACAGGCCCACACCTGTTACCACTTCTCACAACATGGACATAGGGTTGGGCTTTGAGAGGCCATGGAAATGAAATATCTGAGGAAGGCTGCTGGGGTAACTAGAAGGGATAAAATCAGGAATGAGATTATAACATAAACAATTAGGAAATAGAACCAATTTTAAACTATATTCAGAGACAAAAAAAAAAGTGGTTTGCTCATTTGGAGAGAATATCTTGGAATTCATTACCATGCAAGGGATATACAAAGAGCATGAAGTGGACCCAGAGGAAAGTGGAGAGACAACATCAAAGATATATTATAACAACACTAAATAACACCCGTGGAGGCTCCTAGAAGTGCCAGAGGAAGAGCCATGTATCTTCCTCAACACCTGAAGTGATAAAAGGAGGGGGGGAAGAAGTGTACATGTCTCAGTGGCCCTTTTAGAGACAGACTAGTTAATTTCAGCCAGTGGGACTTGAACAGCATGCATAGGGAATTGTTAGAGAGGAACTTGCTTTATCACAGGTTCATGATTTCCAAGCTTTTCCTCTCTATTTCTCTTCGAATGAGCTGACAGGAGGAGCAGCTGATCTGAGCTGGTATTAATGTCCTTGATTACTTTCCCCATGAGGCAGTCTTACAAAGCTTCTCTTTTTAGATCCATACTTAATCTAATATATCTGTAAAGTGAGGGAGGGGGTGGAAATGGAGGAACTTTGGTTCTGAAGCCCTTGGTTAAAAGAACTCAAATTCAGTTAGCTGGTACTGTTGGGCAGAGGGAAGTAAGAGGAAGAGAAGACAAAGAACAGCTTTTGAAGCTTCACACCTCTTCAGAAAAGAATGGAGATCAAGGTCAAACACCAAGCTGTGTTACGTTTGTGCTCTGCCTAGGCACTGGAACTATGCTGAGATTTAATTTATAGTTTAGGATTAGTTAGCTTTTATTGTTTTATTGAGAAACTGCTTTCAAACTGTTCACCTCTGTTTCTTGCAAAATGGCTCGGCTTCACTCCTTGTTGCTGGTTTTTTAAAAGTATTGCACCTGTTCTTTTGAACATTTGCAGTATCTTTAAATAAGAACAGTAAAAATTTTAACCTGGTTTGGTTGCTTGTAGAAAGTAGGAGTCTTAGTGGTACTGTTTGCAGTCTTTAGACTCTGCCATTCAAAGTGGATGTTTGATCTAATCTACCTTGGAGGGGTGGTGTGTAAGTCAAAAGCTTACATCCTTGTGATTTTATGGAGTCTTCCTGAAATGCTAAACCATTTGTGTGGAAGAAGGGATTGATAGGAGATTTCTCCAGCCACAGCACATTTACTCACCTGGAAATTGCCCATGTCAGGAAAGTTTTTCAGTGGTGTGGCTGAGTGACTTGTGAGGTCCCTCTTGACCAGGTCAGCTTCTTGACAATATCCTCGATTTTTTAAATAATTGACATTGGCATGCTGCTGTATGAATAACTGTTTTTCTGCTGCTGGAAATCAGTTGGGGTGTGTGTGTGTGTGTAAAAACATATTCATTAATCATTTATTATCAAAGGGTTTTAATGTGAATTACAGGCTATTGAACAATGTGAGACAATGGATAGTTAAAATAATTAAAAACAACTTGGAACAATTTGAATAGTGTAAAATAATGCAGAGCGACACATGCAAAGTCAAAAACTCCATAATAGAGTCAAGCTGTGATCCCTAATCCGTGAGAGTTCAGATTATTCTGATTTGACACTGAAATAAGACTATATTGGTGCCATTCAAACCCCACCCACCCCAACATATCACATTTAGGATGCCAGGGTGTGGATTCAAGGAAGGCTTTTTTCCTTTGTCACGGTGACAGGTTTCCAGAATTAGGTAAGTGAATGAAAACCTAATTAGGTAAGTAATGTAATATATTGTTTGAAAGCCGCCCTGAGTCATTATGGCGAGTGGGCAGCAATATAAATTTGAACTAACAAACAAACAAACAAACAAACCTCAGTCTGCAAAGCACAGAACAGCCTAAATCCCTGGCATTGTATAGAGTTTGTAGTATGGTGCAGCGGTACATAAAAAGAGTCCCCTCAAAGACTGTGGTATTTTTAAACCACAATCAGGTGTACCCTGGTAATGGCAACCTTGAGTTGCCAACTAATCTTTCTCACACTAGGTCAAGTGAAAGAAGCTGCAGAATGAATTCACCATAAGGTGCCTTCGTTTCAGCATTTTCACGTCTGGCCTAGACACAGAAGAAGAAGTGTGGTGCAGTAGTTTATAGTAAATGGAAGATTTCTATTTTGTAATTTTTTTTATTGTGCCCTTAATAATCACTCTCAATTCCAGAAACAAACCACAGTAGTTCCCTGTTATTATCCAATATATTCTTCTTCTTCTTCTGTGTCTAGGTCAGATGTGAAACTGCCAAAATGAAGGCACATTTTGGTGAGTTCATTCTGCAGTTCCTTTGAGCTCCGACCTAGTGTGAGAAAGATTAACCAGCAACACAAGGTTGCCATTACCAGGATATGTCCAATTGTGGTTCAAAACTACCACAACCATGTAACACAGTCTTACTAGTTTTTTAAATTGTGTCAGAAGCACACAAAAGTGCTTTTTTACTGGTGAAGTAGCACTTTCAAAGATATGTGTCATATGGATATGTATCTTTGATAGTGATGGGGAGTTACTGTTTTGCTCAGGAGAAAGTGATTGGTTTCTGTAAATAGCTCTCTACACTCACAATTGTATTTGTATGCTTCTGGAAATAATATTTTACACGTTAGCATAATGTGGAAGAGAAACCTAGTTTCTTATACAGTCATACCTCGCATAATGAATTTAATGCATTCTGCGAGGCTGCTCGCTATGCGAAAAATTCACTATGCGAGTCTGACTCGCATAACCATTTTTTTGCTATGCAAGTCGGACTTTTCCCTATGGAAAAACTCACATAACGACCATTTCTATGGGGAAAACTCGCATAGCAATTTTTTTCACTGTGCAAGTTTTTCCAATAGAAACGCTCGTTATGCAAGTTTTTCCATAGGGAAAAGTCTGACTCACATAGCAAAAAATTCGTTATGCAAGTCACACTGCTTAGCGAAAAACTTGCTCATGATGCGAGTTTTTCGCTAAGCGAAACGCTCATTATGCTGGGTTTGACTATCTGTTTTCCTCCTTGGCCTGTTCTCCATTTCTTTGGACTGTCACCTCAGGATTTTGGCTTTGTCCTATCGGTCCCATTCATCTGAATCCAATCCTTGCAGCCATATTGGTGACATCTCTGTAGCTCTATCTTTTTCTCTGTGGTTTTTTAAAGATATGTCTGTATCAGTTACACTACAGATCAAAGAGGAGATAATTGAATGCAGAAACCACAGTGATTGAAACATAAAGCTGATTAATCCCATGGCAAGACCATGAAGTTTTCATAGTGTCACTACTACTATTTACTCCCTATTGAGCATTTATTTGGCTTTTTGGTTGGTTCCTCTCCCAGTCAATGCAGATCGTTTCTTACTGGCATTTGTTGCAGTAAAGTGGAGAAAATACGGTAAATACAAATCTTCCAAGTGGTAGCCATGTTAGTCTCTGCGAGCATCTCAGAGAGTAAACAAAATAGAAAAAAATAGACAAAAAATTGTGCCACCTTAAAGACTAACTGCTGTATTTAAATGTGAGCTTTCATGGACCAAATCCACTTCATCATACAACTTAATCTGATGAAGTGGATTTGGTCCATGAAAGTAAATTAAAAGGGACATAACCTGCCTTGAAGTGATGCTGATCCATTGATATCCAATAGTGTCTATTGCCCAATTAAATGTAAGAAAATTCCCTACTGTTTATAATTTGTAGTGACTTTTTGTATGGATAGAGCTATGGTACACTCCACAGGATGGTTGTGCCATCTGTGCTGGTCTTACCTGCTCAGGAAAACACCTGATTTTATCTTTGTTAGCTTAAAGGCTTGCATGATGATTAATCACCTTTCTAAAAGCATGAATATAAATGTTAGACCTTAAAATAAATGGCTGGCAGATGCAGAAATTCAAAATGACATTTGTAGGCATTCGCAGCTAGCCACATGTGTCTTATGAAAAATTGTCATCATTTTAATCCTCTGTTATTAAAAGAAAATGCCATAAACTTTAGAAATGCATCATTAAGGTGTGGCCTTTATTTATTATAAAAATTAGGAGCAAAATACAACAATTGGAGGTGACAAATACTATAGAGTTCCATAGAGCGTAAGTGAAATGACAATATTATTCATATACACAGTCAAATACAGCTGGCAGCTTCTTTCATAGGATGCATTTTGACCTTCAGTTGAATTATTGTTTTCTTTTTCTTTTTGTTTCAGAAACAGTAGTGACATGAGGGCAAAATCAGCTGCCTGAAGTGCTGAATTTCTGTATTTTATAATAATTGATCATGGAGCCCTAGCCTTCAAATTAATTGGGATTGTTTCCTTTATTCAAAAGATGATGCATTTTTAAAATTTTAGAAAAAATAAACATTTACTGGCAGGGCAGGCAGTTAATTAAAACTTCTCACAGATATATATATCCCAAAATGTCTGCTTCTGATACCAGCTTTTCAGAAATATCTCTCCTCGAAATTCTAGTTGTACATGAGGAGAGAATGATATGGAAAGATGGCAGATCTTTCTGAGCTATGGCATTATTTCCCTAAAAATATTGTAAACAACATGATCTTCAAACTTATAAGGCTGTATGTGTGTTGCATGTCATTAGGCTAGAGCTCCTCCGGTGGCTTAGTGGTTAAGACTCAGCTGGAGACTTGAAGGTCAGGTTTTCATATCTGACAGCTGCACTTGGTGACATGAAAGGAGCCTCATTCAAGTGTCCCCTGAGTGGAGTTTCTCCAGTAAAAATCCTTTCAACCCAGAGTAATGTCTGACACAAAATTATTATTATTATTATAGTCAGAGCCAACTTGGGGTACAGGTAAACGTCACCCTTGCTTGAAAGCCAGTTGTATCTGACTCTAGGGTTCAGTGCTCATCTCTGTTTATAGCCAAAGAGCCAGCGCTGTCTGGTGGACATGTTTCCGTGGACATGTGGCAGGCATGACTAGTGCATGGAACACTGTTTACCTTCTCACTGAAGTGGTACCTATTTATCTACAGTCAAACCTCGCTTATCGAGTGACTCGCTTAGGGAAAAACGCATAACAAGTGGGTTTTTCGCTAACTGGTCCGACTAATATAACGAAAATTTTCACTATGCGAGTCAGACTTTCCCTATGGAAACACTTGCATAGTGAGTGTTTCTATGGGGAAAACTTGCATAACGAAAAATGTTTGCTTTGCGAGTTTTCCCCCTAGAAAAGCTCGTTATGCGAGTTTTTCCATTGGAATTTTCGCTATGCGAGTTTGTTTCACATAACGAAAAACTCGCATAGCGAACAGCCTCGCAGAACAAATTAAATTCATTATGCGAGGTATGACTGTACTTGCAATTCTTGTTTTCAAATGGCTGGGTTGGCAGGAGTTGGGACAGAGACAGGAGCTCACTCCATGATGCAGTACTCGGGTATCAAACTCTGACCTTTCAGTTTTTAAGTTCAGCATCTTAACCACTTAAGCCACTGCAGTCAAGGTAAGTTTGATATTTAAGGAATTATTTGTCAGTTCCACTCCTCCAGTGAATTTCTATGGCCAAGTAGAAATTTGAACCCAGGGCTTCTGGATCCACAGTTTTGTCTGGAATAAATAAAACTGGAAGTGGTTCAGTTTTTTAAAATGTTGATTTATCATCATTTCATCTTTTTCTCCACTGTGTGTGTCCTGGTGAAGGATCTCATAGCCTGATGTATTTTGGCCCAGGGACAACACAGGATTTCTAATTGCTGCATTTAGAAGCAATTTGGCAAATCTGCATTACAGGATCAGGGGAGTGGGGCGAAATATGTCTTTCTAATTACCAAAGCATAACTACTCAAAAGTAATTTCAATGAGATGGAAAACTAGAAAGCCGTCAGTAAACTGGAAGTAAGCAAATATCATGCTTATTTCTAGTTAAACACACATGTATGCAAACACATTCTGCTTCGTAATCAGTTAAGGATGTGGCACTTTCTCCTGCCCATTACTTATGAAGAAAGATTAACATCTTCCCCCAACAAGACTCAGGATCAACTAAAACTGCCTGCCTTCATCTTACCCATCTACTTCAGAGACCACCTTTGTTCATCTTCAGTGTCTAGGCCAGACATGAAACTGCCATCATAATAATAATAATTTTGTGTCAGAGATCACTCTAGTGAAAGGATTTTTGCTGGAGAAACTCCACTCAGGAGACAACCTAATGAGGCTCCTTTCATGTCCCCAAGTGCAGTCCTCAGGTATCAAAACACAACCTTCCAGTCTTCAGCTCAGTGTCTTAACTACTAAGCCACCGGGGGAGCCAAAATGAAACCACTTTAGTTCATTTTGCCTAACCCAGTGTGAGAAAGATTAGCCAGCCACACAAGGTTGCTGTTCCCAGGGTATGCCCGATTGTGGTCCAAAAATTACCACATCTTTGAGGAGGCTCTTTCTGTGTACCCCACCACCTTTGTTGAGAGAACTTGATACAACTGTCTTGCCATCTCATCCATGGGTAGCAATAAGAGGCCCAAGCCTGGCTAGTTCAGTCATGAACAGAACTAGGGCGTTCCTCCAGGCTAGCAAGGCATAAATGAAGGCTGAGGCTTTGAGTATATTATTCAAATAATCAAATCCTGAGTCTTCCCCAGCACTTTCACAGGGTAGGTGGTTGGGAGGCTAAACATCTTTAGTACCAGTGTGGCAAATATTTCCTTTTAAAGTAAAGTCTTGGTGCCACTGCTTTGAAGGTGGCACAGACCCAGGTGGATTTGTAAAACAAATTAAACCACCTCAGTTGTATCACTACCTCACTTAAGTCCTTATGCTTCAAATATATATATGAACATATAAAAAATAAATCTTAAATGTATTTATTTACACACACCACCCCGAATGCTGCAGCATCTCAGGATGCTTGCTTCTTTGCCCCATTTACTCTCTCCTTGTAGTCCCAATATATGCAATAGCACATGCTATTCTTCTTTACTTCCTCTTTTACCATTTTTGGTGTTGAGAGATTACATGCTGCTGCTTCCATGTCTAGGCCACACATGAAATGGCCCAAATAAAGGCACCTTTTGATGAGTTCATTCTGAGTTCCTTTGATCTGACCTAGTGTGAGGAAGATTTCTCAGCAATACAAAGTTACCAACCCCAGGCGACGCCCAATTGTGGTTAAAAAATACCACAATCTTCAGGAAGCTCTCTCTGCGTACTCCTGAAGTACATGCTATAGCAATTCAAACTAAACAACCCTACTGGACGTTTAAAACAAACCTCTTTCTGATATATATATATATATATAGAGAGAGAGAGAGTGCATGTTTAGCTGCGTGTCATGGCTTTCCCCATCTTTGAATCGATTTACAGCTTGGGAAACTCAATGCGAATGCAGGATTATTTTGACATCTAAATGAGCACCTTGTTCATCACTCTATCCACTACACTGGGTATAAGCTCTTTAGGGGACAGATTTAAATATTGATTTCTTTATTTTTTTGACACACAAGCTCAGTGTTCCTAATTTTTGTTCAATAGTTTACAAACAGACACAGTTTACCTGTTGCATTTGTAATCAGTTTCTTTTTCATGTACTGTGTTGGTAATTTTGTGTCAGGGAGATGGAGTGAGCAATTAACATGTATAGATGAAAGCGAGTTCATGAGTCAGCCCAGTGTAATGGCCTGTTTGGATGAAGTACACAGTATAACAGGTGTGGGGCATTTTTAACCAGAGGATAGAAAAGAGAATACTGGCTGAAGGATCCTGGGAATTACATTTTTATGAATAGCTTCTCCTTTGGTACTTTGGATATTTTAGTCAACAAATCTCATCTATGCCATCTAAGAGTTTCAGAAACTACTGTAGTCCAAAATATCTGAATAAAGAGTATTACTTACTTTACACCTACAGGATAGTTCTGTTCCGGTGTTATGGTTGAATCTGCGTATGGCTAAAACAGTGGGAGTGATGTCAGAGTGCACAAAAGTTTCACTCTGTATGTTTCCACACTGCTTGGAAATAAACTACAACTTTGCATGTCGAATGTTAGAGTTACCAGAGCAATCTGGAGAATCATTTATCTGAATGCACTTAAAGTGCTTCTGTGATTGCAGAATCTTTGCTTACAGTTTTTCCTTCAGACTTTTGTATTAAACATGAAAAGATTTGAGAGACTTCATGGTAGAGAAGTGGCGAAAGCCTTGCCATCCCCACCCACTCCGTGACTGAGTTCTATACACTCCCGTTAACAAATCCTTCTTGTTGTATTCTGCATTAAAATGAAACTTCAGGACAATCTTTAAGGACAGCCCATCTAACACACATTACAGGTTGTTCTGTATATGGACAGGTTCAGTATGTGCAGTTTCAGTTATCCATAGGTCTAAAAATATTCAATTAAAAATCCCTGAAATGCATAATATATATGTATTTCTATGGCACATTACCTGAGCTAGCCACTAGAGGTGACTGTCTGCAATGTTTACAAGGGATGGAGGCAGATATTTTGGTAGCTCTCATGAAGAATGACAGAGGTGTTGGAAACTCCCTCCCCTGCTTTTATGACTCAGGTATGAGTGATTAATATAGAATCTGCTGTTATACATGGTTTCATGTATCTGTGGAAGGTCTTGGAACACATCCTCCACAGATGTGAAAGGATACCTGTACAATAATATAGTGAGATAACCAAGACAATTTTAGAAGGAAGGTCCATTTTCTAGAAGAATGTCACAGCTGGTGACCAACCCACATGTACTGGATAGCATTCCTTTGCTATTGCTAGCACCTGTGCTTTCATAGGGAGCATGCTGAATCCTGGAAAAATTCAAATAAAAATATGATTCTGTAAGAATCTGTTAATTTACTACATTTTCTGTGCGATACGACAACTACAATAATTCTAAGTTAGCAATTTTCAGCTCGCTGAAGAACCATATTCTTACAGAACCAAAAAAGGTTGTGGAAGAAAAATAATGCAGTGGGGCTTGAGAGTGACTAGGGGCAATAAAAAGTACCTGTACTAATGAATAATCTACCTGCATTTCAAAAGCTTATTAATGAACTGTTCAGATTCTCATTGTTCAAGTTATTCACAACTTGCGGCTTTGAAAATGCACCAAAGAGGAGTAACTACCTTTGCAGGGGGTGATAGCTGATAGCCTTTTGCAACTCTAGATTGTGAGAAACTTTCAAAGGGGATTATTTGTGTTCGTATGTATGAGGGTTATTACTTGTTCCCTCACAGCTATGATGTTGCTGTAGCACCCCTTAACTCTACTCTCAGCTTCCTATAGATGTTGTACGCCACTGAGTCCCACTACATCTTAAGTAGCACTTCTTACAAATGTCGGAAACCATTACTTCTCCTTCGTGTTGTTTGGGGATGCACACTGATGGGTTCTGCGCCTGCGCTGAATCCTGAGCGGAGCTGGAAAGCTGATTGGATAAAGAGTTTTGAATGTGGGACCGCCCACCATGCCCAACCCTTTTAGGCGCCATTTCGCGCTTTCCCCTCAGTTTGCTTTTTTCTGCTGCGCAAGCAGGAGCCTGGAAAAAAAGCTGTGAGTACTTTAACTGAGATTGTCTCAGAATCTTCCAATTTTTCTAACCTACAATTTTTCTCGGACCAGGGGACTTGATCCCTTGGTCCTCGTGTGGCTGGGGCTCGCCCTCAGCCGCCGGTAAAAAAAAAAAAAACCAAGAGAAGGAAACCGTTCTTTCCTGCAATCTCGTGCCGGGGCCTCCCGGCCGGGATAATTTTTTCTCTTCGGCCATCTACCTCGGTGGATGGCCTCAGCGGCAGCGTTCAAGCAGTGTCCGTCCTGCAAGAGAAAGTTCCCTAGTTCGGACGGACACGTGCGCTGCCTCCGCTGCCTCGGAGAGAGCCACCAGGTCCAGACCTGCGAGGTGTGTAGAGGCTTCTCGAAGGCCGCCATCAAGAACCGCCAGTACCGCCTCCAAGCCTACCTCATGGAGGCCGCACTCGCACCACCGCCTCCCCCAGCTCCAGAGCAGGCCGCTGCCTCAACGTCTGCTCCTTCGACCTCTGCTCCTTCTTCACGGCCGTCGGCCTCCGAACTGTTTAAACGGAAGAAGGAGCAGGAGAAGAAGAAAAAAGATAAAAAAGAGAAGAAGAAGCGCCGTAGCTCTACGTCTTCTCTCCCACCGACCCCGGGACCGGCTCACCCCTCGCCGCCACGCTCCCTAGCATCCGCCCCGGTTGCAGCCCCACCTACGCCGGGCAGGATGACGGTCGATGTCCGGGAAACCACACCGGAGAGGGCCCCCAGCCCTCCGCCGTCGCCAGAGGCCCTTCCACCTCCACTGCCGCGACGATCTACCTCTCTTCGCAACCATTCCGTGGCTCCTGGTCTGGCTTCCGAAGCGCCACCCCAGTTGAGCCTCATCGCCCCGTTTATCGAGGCGATGGTGCGGAAGCTGCATGCCGAGTTCCAAGGCCCTCGACCGACACCATCCGAGTTCGTGGAGCACCCTCTGCCTCCCGAACCAGCCACGGAGGCACCACCGCTCCGTGACGAGGGTCCGGCACCGAAGAGGCAACGAGTGGAACAGGCGCGGTCGGAGGCCTCTCTCCCTCCGTACCAGCTGCCTTTGCCGGGGAGCGATCCGAGATCCGCCAGGCCGTACTGGTCGGACTCGGACCCCGAGGCCTACCTGCCACCGCCCAGCGTCTCGGAGCGGTCAGGAGGCTCCGACGACTCGTCGGACCAGGAGGAGGAGGATCGGCCACCACCGGTTGCGGTTGACAAGTCCCCGGACGATAACATTGGCTCCGTCCATGGCTCCCAACCGGAGGACCAGAAAACGTACACGGCCCTCATCACCCGCCTTGGATCCACGCTGGGGATCCGGGCGGAGGCTCCCCTGGATGAATGCGAAGACGTCGTCTGCGGCATGGCCGACCGGAAGGAGCTAGTCCCCGTCCGTCTGGGACTACTCCCGAAGATCGCCAAGGCGGCCAAGGAGATCTGGAAGAGACCCGTCTCTTCCCATTCGGTGTCCAACAGGGTGGACTCTATGTACAGACTACTGGAAGACTCCAACTTCTTACACGTCCACCCGGCGCCGAACTCCCGAGTGGTGAAAGGCTCCCAACACCGGACACCGATTAGTAGCACCCCCGTTCCGTCGACCCAAGAAGGGAAGAAACTGGACGCACTGGGCAGGAGGGTCTACGCCAATGCCTCCTTGTCCTTCCGTGCGTCCAACTACGCGACGGCCATGGGGGGCTACCAGTGCCGACTGTGGGAACAGGCGGAGTCCTTCAAGTCACTGCTACCACCGGACAAACGGGCGGACTTCGAGCGGGTCTGCATGGAGGGAAACCAACTCGCTCTCCAGCAGATCCGTACGGGCCGCCACGTCACGGAGTCGGAGGCGAAGAATCTGGCCTCTGCCATCCAGCTTCGTCGCCACGCCTGGCTCCGCTCCGCTGACCTGCAAGACGACGTCAAGCGGCTGGTGGAAGAGCTCCCCTTCGACGGTGAGGGCCTCTTCGCCAAGGAGACCGACACCTCCTTGGGAGAGCTGAAGGGGGACTACGCCACCATCAAACAGCTCCGCCCTCCACGCCGTGGGTCCAACCGTTACCAGCAGGACCAACCGTCGACGTCCCAGGCGGGTCCGTCCTACCAACCTCGCCCACCGCAGAGGCAAGGCGACTACTCCCGGTACCAGCCCTACCGGCCACGACCACAACCCAGCCGTCCACGCTACCAGCAGCGTCACCAGACTGGTAAACGCACGGAACGGAAGGGCAAACAACGTGTTTGACTCTTCCGTGACCGAGACTCTACCCTACTGTCCCCTCGCCAACTACCTATCGGCCTGGTCTGCCATCACCACAGACCGATGGGTTTTAACCATCTTAGACTCTGGCTACGCGATCGAGTTCAGGAAATGCCCTACTGTCGGACGGGTCCGCGTCACCGATCCGTCCCCACCGCTCCAGGAAGAAATATCAGCTCTCCTAGAGAAGGGCGCCATAGAACCGGTTGCAGCGTCGGAGTCTCACGAAGGGTTCTTCTCCCGCTACTTCCTCGTGGACAAAAAAGACGGGGGGACACGTCCAATCCTGGACCTCCGTCTCCTCAACAAGCACATCGACGCGAGGAAGTTCCGGATGGTGACTCTTCATTCCATCCTCCCACTGATCAACCACGGGGACTGGTTCACCGTCATCGACCTGAAGGATGCCTACTTCCACGTATCCATCAGGTGGGAACACCGCCGATTCCTACGGTTCCAGATCGGCGGCGACGTCTACCAGTACACTTGCCTACCCTTTGGCCTCTCCACCGCTCCGAGGGTATTCACGAAGTGCATGGCGCTGGTGGCTGCTCATCTTCGGCTGCAAGGCGTCCAAGTGTTCCCGTACATAGACGACTGGTTGGTCTGCTCCCCAACCCAACAGAAAGCCAAGGACGATGTTGCCCATTGCCTGGCCCTTATGCAGAGTCTCGGTCTACGGGTCAACTACAAGAAGTCTCAGTTGACCCCCACTCAACGAATAGACTACATCGGAGCCGTATTGGACTCTCTGGCTCTAAGAGCCTACGCTCCCCCCAAACGTCTGTTCGACATCCGCACGGTAGTGGCTCGGATCCAAGGCAGTCGTCGCGTCCGTGCCAGGGATGCTCTCCGCTTACTAGGACTCATGGCGTCGACCACAGCAGTGATCTCGCACGCCAAGCTCAAAATGCGGTCGCTCCAGTCGTGGCTCCTAGCCTCCTTCGACAGCACCCACGACAACCTCAGGAAGTGGCTCACACCGACCCCCGAACTGCGGGACCAGCTGAACTGGTGGACAACGGACCGCAATGTGACCGCCGGGAAGCTCTTCACCCTCCCCGCGCCATCCGTCCAGGTCACCACCGACGCGAGCACACACGGATGGGGTGCGTGCTGCCTCGGGTTACGGGTCCACGGCATCTGGACGCCCGCGGAAGCCGACCGCCACATCAACTTCCTCGAGCTGTTAGCGGTATGGAAGGCGATGAGGTCCTTCAGACTGTCACTAGCAGGCCGCGTGGTGCAGATCGCTTCGGACAACACCACGACCCTAGCCTACCTCAACCGGCAAGGAGGGACCAAGTCCCTCTCCCTCCTTCACCTGACGGTCCAGATCTGGGAGTGGTGCCTCAAGGTACATGTGTTCCCCATAGGTGTCCACATCCAGGGCACGCTGAACTTAGAGGCGGACTCCCTGAGCCGCAAAGGGACAGCGATGCATGAATGGGAACTGGACGGATCGGTGTTCGACCGCCTGTGCCGACGGTGGGGCACACCGAGCCTAGATGTGTTCGCGACACAGATCAACACCAAGTGCCGCCGTTACTGCTCCCGGGCGGGGATCGGCCACGGATCGGAGGGCGATGCCTTCATGGTGCCGTGGCACCAGGAACTGCTGTACATGTTTCCTCCGATCCCTCTCATCCAACGGGTCCTGGTACGGATCCGTGCGGAGAACGCCTGGGCGATCCTGATCGCCCCATCCTGGCCGCGCCAGCCGTGGTTCCCACTACTCCAAACCCTGGCTTGCGACCGCTTCCGCCTACCCACCGATCCGAACCTCCTCCGCATGGAGGACGGTCGGATCCTCCACTCGGATCTGCCGAGCCTACACCTGACGGCCTGGCTTATCCGCCCGACATAACGCGGATCCTTGAACTTTCAAGGAAACCTTCCACGCGGAAGTCCTATGATGCCAAGTACCGTTGCTTCATAGACTTTCTAGCATCCAGTGACCGCACCGTGGACTCGGCATCCCTGCAGGACGTCATGTCCTACCTCCTGCACCTGGCCGAGTCAGGATCTGCACACTCATCCTTAAAGGTCCACTTGGCTGCGGTGGTAGCCAAGGCCCCTCCTTCATCAGTATTGTCCTCCGCTTTCAGAGACAAGACTGTTAAAAGATTCCTCCAGGGACTGCGTAATGCCTACCCTCCAGTAAAGATACCACCTCCTCAGTGGTCCCTCACTGCTGTGCTCACCGCGCTCACGAAGGCGCCTTTTGAGCCCATGGCTACAGTGGACATTAAGTTTGTTTCTTACAAAACTGCCTTCCTCGTAGCCATCACCTCTGCCCGGAGAGCAGGAGAACTGGCAGCCCTGCGGTCTGACCCTCCTTTTCTCAAGTTCTACCCCGATAGGGTAGTATTGCACCCGGACCTGGCTTTTCTGCCCAAAGTCCTGACTGAATTCCACCTGGCCCAGTCCATCACGCTTCCAGCATTCTTCCTGAATCCTTCGTCTGCACAAGAGAGAGTGTGGCATTCGCTGGATGTCAGGAGGGCCTTGCTGTTCTACACGCAAAGGACTGCGTCCTTCAGGAGAGCCAAGCAACTGTTTGTGGCCTATGGTGGCAAGTCCAAGGGACACTCTCTGTCTGCCCAGAGACTTTCCAAATGGATCTCAAGCACCATCTACTTGGCCTATGAGATGTCATCTCTGCCACCCCCGCCTCATGTCCGGGCTCACTCCACCAGGACATTGGCTTCCTCCACTGCGTTCCTCGAAGGCATCCCGATGGAGGACATCTGCAAGGCCGCTACCTGGTCCAGGTCCTCCACCTTCATCACCCACTACCGGGTTGACACAAGGTCTGCTTCCGATGTCAGACGGGGCAGATCCATCCTGACGGCTGGTCTCCGATCCTCTTCGCTGATGACCGCCCATCCATGATGCCATCGCGCTCTCCTACATCTCAGGACGCCGGCTGCCCACCATCCAAGTAAGTGAACTTGCTAGTCACCCATCAGTGTGCATCCCCAAACAACACGAAGGAGAAGGACAGGTTTCACTTACCAGTAACTGTCGTTCTCCGAGTATGTTGTTTGGGGATTCACACAACCCAACCCTGCCTCCCCTCAGGGCTGCCGGCCTGAGATGGCCTTATGCTTAGCGGGCAGCTTTAATATCTAACTGAGGGGAAAGCGCGAAATGGCGCCTAAAGGGGTTGGGCATGGTGGGCGGTCCCACATTCAAAACTCTTTATCCAATCAGCTTTCCAGCTCTGCTCAGGATTCAGCACAGGCGCTGAACCCATCAGTGTGAATCCCCAAATAACATACTCGGAGAACGACAGTTACTGGTAAGTGAAACCTGTCCTTCTCCCCTGCAAAAATGGCATATAATTTTCTTTGTCTGTAGTTTAAAGGGTTATATTGGGTAAATCAAAGCCAATTGTTATCTAAGGATCTTCAGAGTAATTGCACTTGTTTGTGCTAATTAACACAATATTGGAAATGATGGTGTCATCAGTTGATCTCATTGATCATTACCAAATTGTTGAACATCAAAAGATAAATTAAAAGTCTTCACCATTGGTGCACTTTTTAAAAGTCATAAGATTGACTTATTCTGTTATCCCTAAAAACTAAATAATCACCTCATGCCAATTATTATCTTCTGATTAACTATGCAGTGCCACCTGGTGTGCAGATGGGTAGAATATTACATATCAAGGGCTCTGTTCACACTCACCCACAAGCATTGAAAACTTATGTGACAAAAAATGAACAGATGCTCATTTTGCTTCTGTTACAGAAAGAAACTATGCTTCTTGCTCCTGATTAATAAACTAAATTTGGAGGATACTTTCCCCATAGAGACATTTTTTGACCACAGGCCAGCATAGGTATTTTGAGAGAGAGAATATATTCATTTGTAATTTTTCAAGCCAATTTTGTCATCACATTATGGCTGTACTTTCCATTCTCCCCCTCCTCTTTTAACCCTCCATACTGAGCTTTTCGTCTCCCATAAGGAGAGTGGGAGAACAACATCATTTGAAGCATTTTAATGAACTCTTCAATCTCTGCCTCTGAGTGTTACTTTTCCTTTTTTAAAAAGTCCTAAATGTCTAGATTTCATAAGAGGTACCTTTTGAGTGGTGGATTAGTGGTTAAGATGATGAAATTGACAACTGGAAGGTTGACAGGTCAGCTGTTCGACATCCAAATGTTGCAAGAAGCAGTGAATTCTCATCTCTGTCCCAGTTCCTGCCAACCTAGCAGATTGCTTGCCTCGTTAGCTGAAAGGCTGACAAGTCAGCAGTTCAAAACCTGGGTACTGCATGATGGTTTGAGTGCCTGTCTCTGTCCCAGCTCCTACCTACCTAGCAGGTTCAAAAGCAAGAAATTGCAAGTAGATAAATAGGGACCACTTCAGTGGGAAAAGATCTTGGTGACACAAAAGAAGCCTCATTTGGGCATCCCCTGAGCAGAGTTACTCCAGCAAAAATCCTTTCAATCTAGAATAATTTCTGACATGAAATTATTATTATTATTATTATTATTATTATTATTATTATTATTATTATTATTATTATTATTATTATTATTATTATTATTATTATTATTATTAAGAAATTGCAAGTAGATAAATAATTACTGCTTCAGCAGGAAAGGTAGCAACATTCCATGTGCTCTAGCATCTAGTCATGCTTGTCACATGACCAAGCTAACATCTTCAGATGCAGACAGTGCTGACTCTTTGGTAGTAAATGAAGATGAGCACTGCACCCTAGAATTGGATATGACTGACGTTTGAGCAAGGACAACCTTTACTGTTACTATTTGAGATCTCATTTTTTTCAGAGTAAACAGTAATGAGCAGTAATATATGTTCTGCAAGTACAAAACAAAGTGACCAGATTGCTGAACAGAGTTGGTTAGAGAGAAAACAAATACTTAGCATAACAACTTCGTTGATTAAACATCCATTTCCAGGTGCATTTCAGCTTGACTCATAAAGCCATACATGGACTGGGTCCAAATTTCTAAAGAAACATATCTTCCTTTATGTGATTGCCAGGTCTAGATATATTTGGAGGAAAACTTTTCTTGCCACCTCACCTTTGGTGAGAACATGAGCGGGCTTTCACAATATATTTGGTTTCCTTCCAACAGAGGCTAGGCTGGCCTCCTTATTTCTCTTCTTCGGTTGACAGGCAAAGACCTTTTTATTTACATAAACTTTTCCTCTAGCTAGATAGCTCAGTGAGGTTGGGAGTTCAATTGTGGACTGTGCCTCCTGTGAGACAAGCCAGTCTATTTAGCCTTGGGCAAGTTGCACAGCAGAAAGATGCCCCAGAAGACAGGAATAGTAAACCCACTTCTGAATCTGCTTACTTAGAAAAACATAAACAGTTTCACTGTAAGTTAGAAAAACATATTGATTTACAATTTATTGGCCACTTGCTGGTTGTTGAGGAAGTATCTTTCAGTAATGAGTGTTATAAAACTCTTTCTCCTTTCCTGTGCCTTTTAAGTACTTTTTATTTTGATTCAGTGTTGGTGTTTAATTGCTAATTCACCAATTTTAATAATGTATTATTCTAGCATTGTGTATTAGCCAGTGGTGTAGTGCAGGTTTCAGCCACCCAGGACTGCAGGCCAAACATGCCGCCCTCCCCAGGCTCCCCCCCCCCGGTAGGAAAATCCTACCTTTGGGCTTTGCCCGGCTGGGAGGCGGGGCGGCCGCACACCTGGGACCCCAATGGTGCTGGTAAGGCACAGGGTCTGTGGCGGTGCAGTGCGGGTCCAGCAGGGAGCCCACCATTGGCGTCCCAGGCACATGGTTGCTCTGCCTCTGAGCCCAGTGGTGGCAGCTCGTCCGCCTTCGGCGGCAGTGGCACCCAGGAAGGCAGGAAGCAAGGCTGGCAGTCGCCGTGGCCCAACACCCAGAGCAGCACCAGCTAGGCCGAGGACCCCCCACAAGGTCTGCCCGGAGTGCTCCGGCCATGTGTGCTGGGCCGCAACAACCACCAGCCTCACTCCTCTGGGCACCGCTGCCACCAAAGGTAGATGTGCTGCTGCCGCTGGGCTCAGAGGCATGGCAGCTGTGCACCTGGGACGTCGATTGTGGGCTCATGGCTGGGCCTGCACCGCCCCGCCCCAGACTCTCGCCTGCGCCATCGGGGTCCCAGGTTTGTGGCTACCCCGCCTCCTCGCCTGTCAGCAGCAGTGGCACCCAGGAAGGCAGGAAGTGAGGCCGGTGGTTGCTGCAGCCCAGCTGCCGGAGCAGCACCGGCCAGGCGTTGTGAGGGGGGGCACGTCCTTAGCCTGTCTGGTGCTGCTGCAGGTGCTGGACCATGGTGACTGCCAGCCTCACTTCCCGCCTTCCTGGGTGCCGCTGGCACTGAAGGCAGACAAGCTGCCGCCGCTGAGCTCGGAGGCGGGGCGTCCCCGTGCCTGGAACCCTGATGGTGGGCTCCTCACTGTGGCCACAATGCACTGCCCCAGCCTGGTAGGCCTGAGGACAGGGTACCTGGGGAGGAGGGGGAGGTGCACCCCCTGTTCCCCACTGTGCCGTTGGTCCCACACCCTCCAGCCCAGGGTGGGGCCCAGGGCACCGGGGGTGGCAGAGGGTCCTGGCACCCGCCCCGGCTGCCAGGAAGTCTGGGGCAGCAGCATCGCTGCCCCCCGCAAATTGCCTCCCAGGGTGGGCCGCCCCCCTCACCCCCTCCAGTTGTATTAGCTATGCCTTTTTAAATTAATGATCCAAGTCATCTTGAGCCCTGTATTGAGAGAAAGGTGAGCTATAAATATAATAAAATAAAATAAATCAGATTGAAAATACACAAAGTAGGACCTGTAGTACATTTGTGTGCAGATGAACTTGTCTTTGTTCTCAATTTCCAGTCCTGTGTAGATTTATTTTCCAAGCACACTAATTGCTAAATAGATTAAATCATTCTAAAAGTTTCTAAAAACTTTTGATTTGGCAGGATAATACCTTGGGACATATTTTTCTTAGACAGCCAAATAGAACAGCATTAGTAATCTCATTGGAAGTTTAAATATAGCTGAACAAGTACAGGCAGAGAACCTTATGTTGGCCTGGGGAAATCAGAGAGAAGTGGAAAAACTATGGTCATATTTGGGCAGTAAGAACATAGCTGAGCTTCACAGCCCCATTTATATCCAAAGGTGATAACATATATATTTTTCAGGGTAAGAAACTATGGCGTTCTAGTGTTGTCTGGGAGACAGTGTAGATTGATAATTAGAGTACTGGACTAGTGTAGTGGATCTCCTGGTTCAAATCCCTGCTCCTGCATGAAATTCATTGCATATTCTTAAACCAGTCACAGATTGGCAGCCTGATCTATGCTACAGGGTTATTATTGTGAAAATAAAGCAAAGGAAGGATAGATATGCCTTCTTGAGTGTATCAGAGGAAACTCAAAATATTTGTATAGCAAAAAAATTGAATAGTGGCCAAAATCCTGTTGTGACTTTAAATCGGCATAGCTCTCTGGCTATAAGCAGAGATGAGCACTGAATCCTAGAGTCAGATACGACTGGCTTTTGAGCAAGGACAACCTTTACCTTTAACACAAATGTTGCAACTTTTGGATGCAGTTTGCATCAACTTAGAAAATCAGCATAGTGGTTGCTATGTGCTGAGTTTTGCAACTTGGTGAACACCTTTATTATGATTCTATTTCTTGGAAAGATGAGACATACATTTATGAAATAGATAAGCAGTCAACAAACACTGACTAGAATCTTGTTGATGGATCTGGTAGTTAAGAGATACTGATCTGCCCAGCATGTTGGGGGCAAAATGCTAATTAACTTGTGAACACCCCAGAGAGTGCACTAAGTGCTATGGAGCGGTATATAAGTGTAATTGCTTTGTTTGTTTGTTTTTGCTTTTTGTGTAGCCCTTATTGCTTCTTTTCACATTTCCTTTTACTTTTCTCCTTCACTGACCCAGGCATTTCAATGCTTTTATAACAGACACCCCCTTCTGAGAATCATTAATGTATGAGAGATTCTTCTGTCCAAGACAGTTGTGTCAAAGCATTTCCCTACAACCAAACCTATTGTATATGTTGAAACAAAGGAGGAATAGCTGGTAGATTATATGTTGGAATAGCTCTTGAAGACTAGGGTAAGAAGGAACCTCAAAATGTGTGTTTGTGTGGGAATGTAGGTTGGTAAAATCTAAATGTATATTCACTCACACTTTCATGCATACATGGACCTGACTTTTTCACTAAGTGTATTCTACTGAAACAAGATAAATAAGTTTGCTTGGAGCTCTTTCAGCCCCAGTTTCCTGCTTAAGCCACTGGTTTTAACATTTTGAGTTTGAGAATACCTCTTGATACGTAGGTAAGATATAGATTGCCAGGGCCCCAGCATTCTTGGGAAAGACCGAAATGCAAATTGATGCAGTGCTATTCATTTCTATTAACTCCTGTCTTCCTTTAACCCTGTACAGGTTTAATGATTCTAGACACTTTTTCGAGACATTGTGCTACCGTATTCCAGATGAGTTATGACACAGTACAAAATTTAAACAACGGACCAGAAAAGCCTGCTCATTTCCCCTTCATTTCCCCTCTCCCTGAGGCAAGTTAGGGAACTAGGCTTGTTGGAGTCTTAAAACTATATGAAAAAACCAACACATGGAAGATGCACCGAACTCTCCATTGATGTTGGGTGCCAATTACGATGGAGAAAATGGCAGGTCTTTTTTATGTTAACGAATAAAGCTCCACACTGTCTACCTGTATAAATTTGTGTCTTATAAATATAATAATTCCAGCTTGCTACCCACTCAGTAAGAGGAACAGCCACTTTGACACACTAGACAAATCTCTGTTTTATGAGGCAGATTTTCAGTATGTGTTTCAAAAGGTGGTCTAGGTACTCCTAGGAAGCCCTTTTGAGGCAACTTATCCAACATGTCTAGTTGTCAAATAATAATCCTGTTGTAGAATGGCTCTGTCCATCCCACCAGGGCGGATTGGAGAGCCTCTCTTATCATTCCATCAGCTAGAGAGGCGCATCTCTCTAGCACCAGAAGGAGGGCCTTCTCCGTGGCCGCCCCGGCCCTTTGGAACCTCCTGCCAACTGAGTTACGTCTACAGACAGAGCTCCTGCCCTTTCGGAAGGGCCTAAAAACCTGGCTGGCAGGGCAGGTGTGGGGCTCCAGGAATACGGGGTCCCATGTTGGGTGGCTGATCTGATGGGACAGCCACCCCTCCCTCACTCTTTTAAACTTTTTAAATCTTTTTAAACCTTTTAACCTTTTAAAATCTTTTAGAGTTTTGTAAATTTATGGTTTAATTCTTTTTTAATTGACTTTTAAGTAATTTTGAACCTTGAGGTTTCAATTTATGAATTTTCTGTAAGCCGCCTAGAGTCAGGTTCGCCTGATTGGGGCGGGATAATAAATCTAAATAAGTAAATAAATAATATATTATTTTAATCAGCTGGACCTAATCATTTGAGTAGCCAGAAGAGCTAGTTCTGATTCAGTGCTGTTTGTTCGCGTTTAATCATTTTTTCTTGGTTTGCTTTACTAGGCTAGGCTAAATTTTTACTGCTTTTGAGAAGAAAATTAGGCATTGTCTCCTTTTTCAGAGTTGTTTCTCCAACATTAGGAAAAAATCCCTTCATTTATTTGCATTATTTTCTGCTTACTGTTTGTTTTACAAATCTTATGGTGTCTAAAATGAAGTGATGGCATCCTATTTCTCTGTGTAATCCTTGATTGGTGGGAAGCTTTGCCTTCACTTTCATTTGACTGGATCAGATATGTTTTATTAACTTGTGTTGGCATCCCATTCCCTGTTGGCTTCTTATTCTTCCATGTCTAGGCCAGATGTGAAGCTGCCAAAATGAAGATACCTTTTGGTGAGTTCTTTCTGCAGTTCCTTTCACCTGACCTAGTGTGAGAAAGACGGCTGGCAACTTAAGGTTGCCATTACCAGGGAAGGCCCAATTGTGGTTCAGAAAAGCACAATCTTCGAGGAGGCTCTGTGTACCCCCAGTTTTTTGGTAGAGCTTATGTGGTTGTCTCAGGAAGAAAAAAGTGAAAGTGAACAAAAGAAGGGTGCAGGAATGAAGTAAACCCATTTTAAGAGATAGAGTAAGCCATTACCCCAAACAGATTATGAAAGTGGTGCAGCAGAATTTTACTTTTCAGTAACACACAAATGGCCCCTCATTTTATTATATGTTGATAAGAGAAGGGTGAAAAAGGAGGCATAGTAAAGATGAAGCTAAAGTACTTTGGACATCAAATGAGAAGAGAGGATTCACTTCAGAAAGCCTTGATGCTGGGAAAGGTGGAGGGCAAAAGAAAAAGGGGGCAGCCAAAATGAAATGGCTAGATGGTATTGTAGAGACAATGGGCACAGAACTGAGTGAGTTGAGGAGGATGGTGGAGGACAAAAGTGCCTAGCGGACAGTGGTCCATAGGGTTGCAAAGGGTCAGAATCGTCTGTGCAACTGAACAACAACAAATTACTATAGTTATAATTTTAAAATAGTTATATACAGCCATTCCCTAATCCAGTGGTTCCCATCTTAAGGCCCATGGGCTGGATCTGCCCTGTGGTGCCATTTCATGTTGCCCCCCCACCTCTCCAAGGACATTTGAGAAACAAAATGGCTGCCCATTTGAATTAGTTGGGACAAAAAGGTCACCCCCATCATGCAGGCAAGGCTAAATGGCTCTCCAGCCCTCAAAGCTGACTGGGAAAATGTGACCCAGCCCCTGGCTTGAAAAGGTTAGGAACCCTTGCCAAAGTCTACACATTCATATAGTTGAAGCAAAAGACAGAAGTTTGTAGTGCATGGTTTTTCCTTCATTGCATAGGATACAGTGCAGAAAACATAGGGGTTTCCTCCTCTTTTTAAATATAAATGTCTCCTTGCTTGAAATGAAAGGGTCTGAAGAATAGACATTAGTTTACATCAGGGGTTTTCAACCTATGGCTTATGGGCAAGATCTGGCCCACAGCACAATTCCATCAGCCTGCAGCCTCACTCCCACTGCCGTTGTTGCTGTTGTTGCCATCCTTGCCCCCTTTGCCTCGCTTGGTGTGTCCCTAACGCCACTCCATAGCAAGGTGGATGTTTTAAGAAGGCTTACAACATCCGCTCTGCTATGGAGAGGGATTAAGGACACACCAAGTCAAGTGGAGGGGATAAGAATGTCGGTGGAAGTGACAGAGGCATGCAGCTGCCCACGTCTTTCCTGGGGGCCTCTCTGGCCGAGCGTGGGCAAGGACAGTCAGGACCCCTCCTTCACCCATAGCAGGCCAGGAAGCAGGGTAGCTCAGCGTTGGTGTGGGGAGGGAGTGTTGGCAGGCTGGACTGGGGGCATGGGGGTAATGTTGGTGGTGGCGGGGGGGGACACGCCAGTCTGTCCCATCAACAGTCTAAGGGGGTGTAATTCAGCCCCCAGCTTTAAAAGGTTGAGAATCCCTGGTTTACATAGTGATCCTAAATACATGCATGAAATCATCTCTGTTGATACGAGTAGTGAACCATTTTGCCACATAATGTGGTAATGATCATGATGTTGACCAGTTAGTAAACAATAATTTATGAAGACACACTACATAAATTATCTAGAGAAAGAGCAAAAATAGCATAAATATAAAGCTCTTTTAAAATTCCTAGTGGTGATAAGGGATGCATTTTACATGTTTGATTGGCCCACTAGTGACAAATCCATTTCGATGCATGACACTGATCCGTGTTTCTACACCATAAATTTATTGTGTTCTGTGGGACCTGAGCTTGACTTTATAGCATTCCTTAGTTGCTATATGTGATGTGTGTTGTAAAAAAAAAAATTTGTGTGTGTGAGGGGAGGAACGTTTACAGCAATGTTTGTACTTTTGCTCAGTGGGTTAGGTAAATATGTGATATCTGCTTCATTGGCATCTGTTGAGAAATATAATGGTGTAATTTAGTGCAAAATATGCACAGTAGATAATAAAAAATTTAATTCAGTTAAGACTTTATACAATATTACAAAAGGAAATGTTTTTAATGTCTGTTATCCTTGGCATTACCTTTTATTCAAGAAATACAATGATCGTTGTCTGTTAATTTCCATATTGCACAGTTATATAGTAAGTATCAGGCACTCAATTAATACATAACAATTGGACTCTTAGCATTCTAATTTCCTAGGTATTGCAGGATGTACTCATTTTTTCTACATTTTAAATTGATTTTAGGTAATGTGTCTATGGCAGAGATGGAGGAATTGTAATACAGACCATTATGAAAAATTATAAGTTTCAGTAGCTCAGTACTGTAGTTGTTCAGAGCTCTTTCTAATTAATGGTCTTTGCTTATTAGAGTTTAATGTAAAAAGATCAGTGATTATGGTTTAATGGTAAAAATATATGGTTGATTAGTCTTTAATGCAGCTGTTTATAATTTTTTTTTGCCAGAGTCAAAGTAGGGTTGTTTTTGCTGTAAATTATGTAATAACCATTAGCTTTTTATTTCCTGTGTATTAAAAATGTAATTGGACCTCTTTGATCATTCTTGCTGTATTTTTTAAAAAAGATACGTAGCTTTCAATAAAAAATTTCTGGTTATATTAAAACGGGCAAACATTCTCTTATCTGTATAAATAATAGATGAGTTGTCTACAACTTGTTTACAAGTGTCTTGTCATTATTTACACCAAGAGGATATTAAAGTCCATTGCTGTCAATCTTTACTGCTGCTACAGAGAAGACTATTAAGAATAAATGTTGCTCAGACTTCCGGACATCTTTGACTTAGAAGCTCTCATGAGAAGTCCAAGAATATTGTATGACTTACCTTGGCCTTTCATTGCAAGAAGATTTCTTGGATGTTGAGGCTTGTACGGAAAACATGCTATTCAGGAAATTTTTCCCATTCTCCATGGAATTCTCCATAAGAATTCAATTTTGTCATCTTGAGGTGATTGGTGACTAGAGCAATGACATTGCCCTCCCCCATTTAATTATGTTTTCAAGATGCTTCTATCCATCTACACAATGCAGGAAATGGACTTTAATTGTCCATGTTTGGCAGGATAAGTTATGGAACATTCTTCCATGTAAGTATTTTTATCTCTTCACTTTTGATCCACAAAAGCTGTTAACTGTTCAGTTACCACATGTCAAAAATGTGTTTTGAAATCATGTCTTTGCAGCTTTGCCCAAAGCCACTTAATGGGACTATCACTCATTCCAACTTGATCATCTGAAGTTCACTTTCCTCTGGGTCATGCTAAACATCCTACTTCTGCTTCTTGACCTAAGAGTGATAAATCAAGCTCCTGCTTCCCTCCTTTCTATGCTCATGCAGAGTCCACATTTAGCAATTTTCTAGTTTGAATCTGTCATCTTTGGCATCTCTATAACTACCCTAGAACACGGGTGCCTCTTAGAATGGCAATTGTATAGTATAACTAAAATTTATTTTCTGTTTTCTTTTGAAGCTGGGTTTTGTTCATTCTAAATACTGTCTTTATAACTGGGACATAGTATTGATTTACAGATATCAAAAGAGGGAGAAATATTTAGTCAAGATTGTAGGAAAGAATTCCTGGTTTGAATTGGAAAAAACTTTGAATGTGTAGCCTGGAGGGAAGAAGCCTGGAATCAACATTCATTCATTTATTTATTCATATCCAGTAAATTTAATATCTTGCTGCTTATTTAAGCTATGAAAAAGGAAATGGCAGAATTTGTGACAGCAAATTGGTGTTAATTAACATGGATTCTTTATCATGCTCTTGTCAGTTGGTGCACAACTATGATTTTAGCTGGTATAACTATGCAAAAGATTTACATTCACATTTGAGTTCACTTTCATTTTCATTTATTTCTAATTGCCCAAAGGTGGGACTCATGATGACTCATATCAATACTAGCAAAATCCTCTTGTGTAGCTGTGCAAATGGCAAAACTTTTTGATGCAAATTTCCTGAACTTAAGAAATTACTGTAATTATCAGTTGCATCCTAAGTATTATGCAGACTTACTATCCATGATGATTTCTTATCTTAGGGTAGTGTATTGCCCAAATGTACACTGTTTGTGCTGCGCCAGTATAACTAGGTAAGTAGATTTTGGTCTGTTAGGTTTATTAAGGATAATTAAAATACAAAATAAGATCGTACAAAAATAAATTAAAAACCCAATTTAAAACAATTAAGAACCAAATTTGTACAGAGTAGCTCACCAACTGGTAACAAGCACCATCCTCTGCAATTAATGAGTTACCTGAAACCCAAATAAAAGTTATTGTCTGTCAATACCAAATGATAGGGATTATACCGATGGGGACTTCCAGAATATGATAATAGCTACAGACAAACAGACCAAAATTGTGTAAGGCTTAATAGGTCTTAATTTTGATACACTTTAAATTGTTCCCAGAAACTGACTAGTTGCTAGTGAAATATGTTTAACATTGATGTTGTCTTCTAGGCATTGGACCTTTGGGTGGAAATAAACTCCCAGTCTCATAATTCACATTGATGTATTCCTACTAAATTAAGGGACTGGGATTTCCTTTTTTTTAATGAAAGTCTCACCCTTATGCCAACTCCTGATAATAGTCACTGGTCATGTCTGGTTGTATTATATTGGATTGCCTGAACTTTCCAAATGCTTTTTAATGTAAGCTCATGTAGAGTACATTAAGAGTAATTTAAGGTAAAGGTAAAAGTTTCCCTTGCTTGAAAGCCAGTTGTATCCAACTCTAGGGTTCAGTGTTCATCTCTGTTTCAAAGCCGAAGAGCCAGTGCACGGAACACTAGAGTGCACGGAACACTGTTTACCTTCCCACAGAAGTGTCTCTATTTATCTACTTTCAATTTCTTGCTTTGGAACTGCCAGATTGGCAGGTCTTGCAGTACTCGGGAATCGAACTGCTGACCTCCCACCTTCCAGTCAGGGTCTTAGCCACTTGAGCCACTGCAGTCCCTTACAGTAATCTAAGTGGGATGTAATTAAGCCATGTAAGAATTGCCAGACAAGCCATCTTCAAGAAATGGTGTAACTTGTACTCTAGCTTTAACTGTGTAGTTTCATTCCAAATAACCATTAAAAAATGGAACATCTATGTTCTGGGTGAATCCAGAAAAGTGTCCAGATTGTGACTATGAATCTTCAGGGATAGCGCAACTTGTTTATAACATTTTAATATACTGTATTGGTTATCCTTTCTGCCTTTCTTCTATTGACTATGAGGTCCTGTACACGAGTATCCTATTCACTTTATTCTTTCTCACAAGATCATGGTGAGGTAGATCAGGACGAGAGTGAATGACTCATTGAAAGACACCCAGTAGGTCTCATATCTCAGTAGAGACTACTTGTGTTTGGGTCTTCTCACTCCCAGTCTAGGATTCTTATGTCTATGCCAGTGGTGCCCAAACTAAGGCCCGGGGTCCAGGTGTGGCCCCCAACACCAAGTCATCTGGCCCGCAAAGCCCTCATCGCTCCTGGAAGCAGAAGTCAAACGTGCCCATATGGGCGCGTTTGACTTCTGCTTCCAGGAGCGATGAGGGCTTCGTGGGCCGGATGACTTGGCGTTGGGGGCCACACCCGGCCCCTGGACATTAGTGACCGGCTCTCTGAACCACATGATCGGCCCACAGTCCAAAAAGATTGGGCACCCCTGGTCTATGCCATAGTATCTTCCCTGCAACACATTGGGTCTGTCTTCTTTGCCCCTCTTTCTGTCATTTTCGTCATCCCAATGTTATTGAAAGTATTCATATGAAAGCAGACGTGTGTTAGGGCCATTGTATAACTCAAAAGATATAACTCAAATTTAAAATACTTTAATTTCCCATTTTTAATCACAGAACAAAACAATAGTACTTGGTATGAACAAAACAATAGTAGCTTGGTATGTGACGAACTGGCTTTTTCAATTATACTATTCTTCAGAACAAAGAGGACTTTTCAGCCTTTTCCAACTTGACTTTTATATGATAAAATATGAAAGGTTATGAAGAAAGATCAACATAATACCAGAAGAATATATTTCTTATTCAGAGGACAGCTTCCAATAATTTCATAATTTCTGTCTGTTGTTACTATTGTGAAAAACTGTTTTGTCTGATAATCCCTTGTTCACATTCATGTCTATGTCCTCAAAAGGACTGTTTTGATAAGAGGCAGTAATATATACCATACTGCTTTCTGAAATGTACCGTATATACTGGAGTATAATGTATGTTTCAATTTGCACAACCTCATTTTGGGACTCTCGGGGTCATTGACCCGAGTATAAGTCGAGTCCCCTTTTTGATCCTTATTTTGGGAGCTAAAAACCTAGACTTATACTCGAGTATATACAGTAGTATGCTTACAAACATAGGCTATGTTTATAGATTTGTATTTTAAAAAACTGTCTTGCCTATTATTTATTTTTATTTATAGGTCATCCTTTTGGCTTAGCTTCTTAGGTTCTATATGTGAAAATAAACAGTAGCATAGCATACAGGGGTTAGCACACTTTGTAATACTGTACTGTACATTGGTGTTTGATTTTTTAAACAGTACATATTATTCATTACTAAGTTTCAAATAAGTATCCAGTAATAAAGGAAGGTCAGAGGCCAGCCAGTGAATAAAAGTCAGAATGGAAAATGAAGTGCCGTTTTGCTTAGGACTGGGCACTGATAGAAACTGATAATATTTGATTAATGAGAGGCAGCTTTGCAGTGGGTGAAAACATCTGTAAGAAATGATTTATTATTTCAAGGGTATTGGAAGCTTTCCGTATCTTGCAGATTTAACTATGTGTGCCTGAATAAAATAAATGAGATGCAACATGTGAAAAATGAAAACACATTACTTGCAAAGGATGTGTCACAAGCAGGGTATTTTCGTTCAAGTACACTTTGTCATGGGGATTTTTAATGTGGTTCTGAATACAAATCATTTAACTGGTTCATAAAATCAACTCAGTTGGAATTCTTGCATCTATCATCCAAGACAGAAATGGGGTTAAACTTAATGTGCTGTAACTTTCCTTAAATGTTCATGTTTTTATTGTGTAGAGCCATTGAAATGACACATATCGGGCAAAAAATGTTCCTGGGGAGAAAGGGTTCTTATTCTAATATGAAAACGAAAATGCAGGCTGCACTGATCAACTTCTTAAACAACCAACACTACAGTTCTCCTGCAGTCCTACCTTTCTGCTGAGGATGAGTTGCAACCTTTGCTATCATTATAATGCATGACATAATTCTAATGCTGCCTAAGCTCGTCCTATCTACCCTTCTGTTCCAATGAGCATCTTTCTTCTCCATCTGGAATCTTGGCTGATGACCTTTCTTTCCACTCCTGCGAAGGCAACAGAGGACAGCTGTCTATTTGTATGCACAGATTAGAGAGAAGAATGTATATAGGCATTAAGTTTCAGGCTCTACCTGCATCATTCTGGGAAATACATTTTTAATATACAGTATATAGGGACAAAAATATTTGTATCACATGCATTTCATTTATGCCCCTTTCAATGGAAGAGATAGTAAAGGATAGACGTGTTCCTACTTGTTCCTCTTTCTGTGGAAAACTTAAAAATGTTGTTGAATTGTACCTACCCCTTTAGAATTTGTGTTCACATCCTAAAACTAGGTTTTCTTAAAGCTTCATATAAAGCAAAGTTTTCCCCTTGTCTTTGGATATAAATGTGAGAGCTTGTATTTCTTAATAATCAACTTTTTTTCCTTATTATTGAAGTGTCATTTCATTTTTTTATTCTATCAGTCCATGGAATATGAAGATTTCTTCTGTAAGTCCATATTCCAAAAGCATTTATTCTATTGAGTATCTTGTTCTTGACAATCTAATTCTTATATTCATATGGGAAGGCTGGCCCTAGGTAACACTTGAATATCTTCATCTCAAAAATATATTAAGATTTTTGTTATACAACATTTTCTTCAACTTCATATAAATTGTTCTTCCTTAATTCTTTGTTATTATTTCTATATAGCAGTCTATGTGGTTGTTAATTAAGCATCCCAGATGCACTCGTGTGTTTACTTGGTCTGTGTGTGAGTTGTTACATGTATCAGTATTATTGATAATATCCCTATTTATCACTACTGATTTTGAGGTTTTGTCATCATTTGACAGTTCCATGTTGTTCTTTTCTTCTGTGGCCCAATCTAACAGTATTTAATGATCATCTGAACTTCTGGCAATGAAGACAGTGTTACTGGTATACACTAGTACTTCAGATAATGATGAGACTTGGTTTCACAAGTCTTGATCCAGTTTTTAATGTTGTGCGATTCATTTATCGCACAACATTTAAAAAAGCCCTATTCCCTTTCCAAAGAGGAAAGGGAACAGTGGGGAATCCCCACTGCCGTTTCCAAAGAGTCAGTCGGGTCGCAGCGTGGGATTGGCACCCGTTCCTCCCCTCTCAAGTGCTGATCTTGTGCTGGGATCAGTCAGTGCTTGTGTTGTGTGTAGCAATGGTCCCTGCCCACAACCCAAGCAAGAATTGATCCCAGCACAAGATCGGCACTTGGGAGGGGGTAAAGGGTGCGTGCACCCATCCCCCCCAACCGGTGCCAATCATGCCGGGATCAATCAGTGCTTGGCAGGGGGGGAGGAGTGGGTGAGTGTACCCATTCCTCCCTGCTTCCCAAGCGCCAATTAATCACAGCACAAGATTGGCGCTTGGGAGGGAGGAAACAGTGCACACAACCGTTCCCCCTCCCAAGCACTGATCTTGTGCTGGGATCAATCAGTGCTTTGGTTGTGGGCAGGGATGGTCCGTTCAACCCCCCAACCCAAGCACCAATTGCATGCTGCAATCAAAGTGCCCAGGTAGGTCTGGAGAGATCGGGACCAACCCCGGACGCTCGGACGCTCTCCCCTGCCGGCTGGGCGGGGAGAATGAGGAACACCTGGGGGCTCCGGGCGGGCGGCTATAAAAGAACTTTCCTGCCACCGCCGCCACCGCGAGACCAACCCCGGACGCTCGGATGCTCTCCCCTGCCAGCCGGGCAGGGAGAATGAGGAACACCTGGGGGCTCCGGGCGGGCGACTATAAAAGAACTTTCCTGTCACCGCCACCGCGAGACCAACCCCGGACGCACAGACGCTCTCCTCTGCCAGCTGGGCGGGAAGAATGAGAAACACCTGGGGGCTCCGGGCGGGTGGCTATAAAAGAACTTTCCTGCCGCCGCCACCGCGAGACCAACCCCGGATGCTCGCACGCTCTCCCCTGCCAGCCGGGCGGGGAGAATGAGAAACACCAGGGGGCTCCAGGTGGGCGGCTATAAAAGAACTTTCCTGCTGCCGCCGCCACCGTGAGACCAACCCGGACGCTCGGACGCTCTCCCCTGCCGGCCGGGCAGGGAGAATGAGGAACACCTGGGGGCTCCAGGCGGGCGGCTATAAAAGAACTTTCCTGCCACCGCCACTGCGAGACCAACCCCGGACGCTCGGACGCTCTCCCCTGCCGGTCGGGCGGGGAGAATGAGGACCAACTGGATGGATGGGCCAGCCGACTAAGGACGCCAGCTCCGCTAGTACCACTACAGCTTTACCATGGTCAGCAACTTCTCCGGATAAATGTATATTGTTACTAATTGAAATATGTATAAGGGATGAGGACTTTCCCTATTGCTTTGTACTGTATATCCTTGACTGATTTTGTATTTCTTTGATTGTACTGTATTTATATTTTTATTATTTTTATGAAGGATTTATTGACCACATTGATTGTATTATATGTGTTCTATTGTATGTATATTATGTTTTTTGTAACATTGTTAGCCGCTCTGGGTTGCTTCGGCAAGGAGAGCGGCATATAAATTGAATTTAACAACAACAACAACAACAGCAACAGCAACAACAACAACAGAGCAGATCGGGTCCCCTGACCTCCCCGGACCTGGCAGGGGTGGCGGAGAGCCAGAAATTGGTGAAAAATTGACTTTTTTGCCCATTTCGGGTTCCCCACCACCCCTGCCATGTCCGGGGAGGTCAGGGGACCTGATCTGCGCTGTTCCCGATCTCTCCAGACCTACCTGGGCACTTTGATTGCAGCATCCAATTGGCGCTTGGGTTGGGGGGTTGAATGAACCATTCTTGCCCACAACCCAAGTGCCAATTGATCCCAGCACAAGATTGGTGCTTGGGAGGTGGGGAGGAAAGGGTGCGCTTGGGTTCCAGGTTCTCCGATCTCCCCAGCCACTGCAGTAAGTCAAAACTTTTTCTTGCATTCCTGTTATCTTGATTGTAATCCTTCTGCTTGAAACAAAGAGTAACAGAGAAAAAACACAAATATTTAAACTTATTTATATGCCCACACATACTCAAAGCTCAAACACATTATCTGCCATCCTAGTAAAATTGTGTGGGGTTTCTTCAAAAACCGTCTGCAACATCTGCTGATTTGTATAGGCTCAGAAAGCTTTCCTGATATGTACTTCTAGCTACAACTCAGCATTTTTTAAATTTATTTTTGGTGCCTGAAACTCTGTGAGGTTTGAATTCCAGTCATAAAAGAAAGAAGCTAATTTAGCTGTTGCCAGAATATGGTATTCAAATGAATCACCAAGTTCATGCATGTGGCCCAGATGGGATTCAAGCAATAGTGAGAAAGATCCTGTTTGGGTGAAGATTTTTTTCATAGCAATAGTTACAATTTTGACTCCTAATCTCACAGCTGCTGTTTCCCTTATTTCTTTTCCTGAGCACGTATTTTCATTTTACTTCTTTCCCAAGAGTTAAGTAGAACTAGTAATGTGCAAGCTCCCTTTGGCTTAAATCTTAATTGGGTCACAAATTGCAAGCATCATCCTTGAATACACAGACAATACAAAATAAATCATGCTTCTTTGTCGAGTGATCTAAATTGATTTGCATTGGTTTGTCTATGCATATTCCCCCACTATTGTTTGGAAATTTTATTGAAGGGGGTTAGGAAGGAGAGTATGTTTATCTGCATAAAGCTTTCCGTGGATGTGATCCTGGATCCTTTCACCTGCTTTGCTTAAGTATCTCATAAGCAAGGAAATTGAGAAGCCATGGAACCTATAGTAAACTTTCTGGTAACAGAGGAAGAGGTGGAACAAGATTCTCCCTAGTGAGTCACCAACTGTAGATGACATCTGTAAGCCAATGAATTGCCCAAGAGCCTCTAAATACATTTCCATTTTGAAATGTCATGCTAGCATCAACAATCAATGGCAGCTTGATTAAAGGACAAGGAACTAAAACAACAAGCTTTTGAGCATGTACTAAAGCAGTTGTGCCTTTCAACAATTCATCTGAACACCGAACATGCAGGCACAAAATTGGAAACTACATTAATAATATCGTCGATGACTGTAACTTGTATCCACGAATGCATTTTTTCCTGAAGGAGGAAAAATACCATTGATGTGAATTTCTTTAAGCTGGATCCCAGCTTGCCATGAAGTGACCCACACACTATGATCATGGAGCCATCTTCTGCAGCCCATATGAAATGAGACATGCAGGATTTAACACCGGGACTGCAATGGACTGCCGCAGCTCTGAGGATATTAACAAGGTGCACCTTCACAGCCAGTCCATCTGGCATGGCCTCTTCTGTCTTCAAGACCGTTGGGAATCAGAATAGTGAAGTGGTTCCTCCACCACACATTTTGCTGTTGGGCCCAATCTTATGGCTTTGAGTGGCATTTCCTTCACTAAGGGAACCATCGCCCCACCTAAATGGGCTCATCTGTCTATAGCCATTGGCCCCTTTGGGGAGTCAGGTTATTTACTGCTGCCCAACACTCAACATTGAGTCGCTGTCTGTATGATCTACTCCATTACCATAGTGGGCCGTCTAGCCAGACAAATTAATAATATATACGAGTACATCGGATAACGATGAGACTTGGTTCCACAAGTCTCATTGTTATCTGGTTTTTAACGTTTTGCGATGCATTGATTGCACAACATTTTTTTAAAAAGCCCTGTTCCCCTGGAGGCTGCAGCAAGCCAAAATGTCAGGATTCAACATGTAATAGGGCATAAATTGCACGTGCATAAATGCTGTATTGAACAAATTTATCCACATTCACAGAAAATTTGTCCTGTATCCAAGCTACTTCATATTACTTCAGTATTCTTTTACCTTTCTACTTTGCTTTAAAGTTAACTGAATAAACTTCCAGATGGTCCAGTCAGACATTTCTCTTGGTGGCAGACACTTCAAAATTCATTCAGAAAGTTTTGTTGATTTTGCTTTCCATAAGTTTAACCTAGCCTCATCTGGCTTAGAACTTGCGAAGTATGCAGAAAATGTTTCCTCTATTTTAGCCATCATCTAGAGCAGGGGTCCTCAACCTTTTAAAGACAGGGGCCGGGTCATGCTCCCTCAGACAGTTGAGGGGGTGGATTGGCATTCCCCCTGCCGTAAACGTGTACACAGCTGCCATAAATGCAGCTATGGCCGCTTCTGCTGGTGGCAGCAGCTTGAATGAGGGCATGTGGTAGATGATTTGGTACCACAGGCCAGATCCGGCCCATAGGCCATAGGTTGGGGATGCCTGATCTAGAGGCTAGTGTCCATGGAATGGATGGTTTTGGTGCTGTATTAGCTTATTTCATTTGTTATTATCTAGTACCTTTCAGCATACTTCCAGAAGGGCAGTGCCAGCCAGATAATAGAATTTTTAAATGGAGATGGGTTTCAGGCAGCCAATTATTCTTAATTCATTAATGGCTACATCTATTATTTTGACATGATTTATGCCATACTGCACTAGCATATTCTGCTTTAGAGTAGCACAAGGGACAAAGGTGTTATTGTTTTTGGGTGTGCTCCTAATATGACCCAACTAATCTCTGATGAAATATTTTGGTAGCAACATTGTTTGCTCTTTAGACAGCCTGTTGTCTGTCCCAGCTCTTGCCAGCCTAACAATTCGAAAGGAAGAAGTTGCAAGTAGATAAATAGGTACTGCTTTGGTGGGAAAGGTAACAGTATTCTGTGTGTTCCAGTATGCCTGCTACAAGACCATGGAAACATCTGCATATGCAGACAGCACTAGCTCTTTAGCCTTCCCAGCTAACTTGCAATTTCTCTTCTTTATTATTTAAGTGGAAAGCAGGGATCTGTTTTTCAAAGTGTACTGAAAAGCTAGTTGGTTACATAGTTAAAGGGCATAAATAAAATAACAAACATATACAAACTTTGCATCCAAAGGGTGCCAAATTCTGTCCCGGCATATACAAGTGGCCTACTGTTGTCTAAACACTGCTGTCAGTCAAAGAGGACTGAGTTAGATGGACGAATAGTTTAGCTAAATATAAAGTATTCCATCTTTACCATAAATTTAGGCAACCATTAGTGGCCGCAAGAAATGAAGTTCTGTATGAACAATTGAACTATAAAATCCAGATAGTATACAACCAGAACATCTTAGAGTTCAGCTGTTGAGTTGCTGATCTGTTAATAAAAATACGATATGTGTCATAAGATCATCTTCGGTAAAGCTACTGAGAAATAATTGGAAAGCAACCAATGTAACATTAGTTTCTATAAAGGGATTTACAGTGGGATCCATTAAATTACAGGCTGGTTGCCTTCCTGGTAAATTAGTGGAGAGTATTATTCAAGATAAAATAATTTTCTGTAAAATTAAGGTGCTTAATAGAAAAGAAATGTAGAAATTAAGGTGCTTATATAGAAAAGAAATGTAGAAAAGTATGAATAAGCTGATTAAGGAATAGAAATAACTTCCAGGGAAAAGCTATTTAACTGGGAGTGGGGGTGGGATTAAAGGAAAACAAGATAGGAGTCTGTGCTATTTTGTACAGGGAAAGTGGTTAGGGAGAAATTTGTCATCTTGCATAGTAGAAAACTACAGTCCGCCCACTGAAATTTAATGTTAGGAGATTTAGGATAGATAAAGACAAGAATATCTTGACACAATGGATCGTTGGATTTGTTGTAGCAGGTACATAGAGACTAGAGTGACCTTAAAAGGGAGGGTTTGTGAAGGATCAGGCTTTATGTAGCCATTAATGCAGATGAATAATTTTAATGTCCAGAATCTAAGATGTTAGTGCCATTTACTGAGAAAGCCAGTGTGGTTTAGCAGATAGAGTGTCAGGCTAGTTTGAGGGGATCTGCGTTCATATTAATAAGCTATGAAAACAGTGCAGAACAGCAACAGTAAACCAATACTTGAATATCTTACCTATATGAGAAACCTGGTTAGGGTTGCCATCAGTCAGAAGGGCATCAGTAAGATGTAACATACATCTGAGCATATTAAGTATGCAGTTGCCCTTTAGTAATTCATGTGGCCTTTCCATAGCTGAGTTGGTAGGCAGAACAGAACTCTGGACTAGAAGGCTCTTTGGTGGCATTGAGATGGGTTCTTCTTTTATTCTTAACCTCTCCCTCTCTGTGTGTGTTTTGCAGATGTGAAATGGTTTTAATGGAAGGCAAAGTTGCAAGAATCTGTCACATTAGGCTGCCTAGGAAAATTTTCTCCAAGTGTCAGCTTTACTTCTAGAATTTAATGTTAAAGCAAATTAAGCCTACATTTTGCCATCACAGTTTGTGGTTCCGATAGAGTGGCTCAGTATTGTCTGGCAGTAGAAGGCTTGCACACAGTGGACAGTATCCTGTTGTGTAAAGTTATGCTGGCATAAACTGAATCTGACACCACAAATAATTAAAACTCATTGAAAGCTTGCTGTTCCTTCTTTCATGTTCTGAGGCTTCCCAGAGCTCTTTTTTACCGTGGGAAAGGCTTTGAGAGCTTCAGGATATGGGGAAGATTTCAATACTAAAGAATTGATGCTAAATCAACATTGCCTGGATTGGAACCAGCAGCAGCATTTTTAAAAACTGTTTACGACCTCCTCTTCTGGCCTGAGATTCCTTAGGACAAAAATGAGCCCTAGGAAGATTTAGAACCTGGATGTGAAGGATAGGAACAGTTCAATCCATTTAAAATAAATATTTCCATAATCAAATCTGGCATAACTTTACACAAAAAGATTTTGCTCACAATCACGTTAATTGTTCTGTCTCTCCAAACCTTTCCAAAGAAATAGCCTCACCCCATTCTGCTGAGAGACAACTGTCAGAATGATGCAATGATAATAATGTGAACACATGAAAGATGCAAATTTGTGATGTTCTGGATGGATGGGAACCATCCTGTTTAAAATGAGGGATAGCTATAGTAGCTTGAATGGAGACATTCATTCTTAAATCATTAATTGATTTTTGCTCCACTGGCCTTATTTTTGTTTGTGTTTACATCTCATTTTATTCCAAATCTCTTTCTATTTCTCTCTAGCTGTTGTTCTGCATACAAATGTGCTTTCTTCCCCCTTACAGGTATTGTATGCACATAATGCTCTGTCAGTAAGCACGATTAGCTTCCTAAAATATCCGAGAATCTTTAAATATATAGAGAACTGACTTAGTTTATTGGAACTATAGTGTCATGTCACACCAGTTACCATGCTTTGGGATTATCCCTGTAACAGATGTAAACCTAAAGAACATATGGAAGAACAGCTGCACACTAATGTCCTGTGGGCTTCAGCAGTATCTTGACCCTTGTAAATTTTGGAAAGAGAAGAATTAGGTAGTTAGCGTTTATGGGAATGCTGCTGTGCAATCACTCCTGTAATGTATAATTGAAGAAACATGTTGAAGGTGCTGGAAGCAAAGATGAGCTGGGGGAGATCCTTATGCATCTGTTACCTTATTCTTGAGGGGACTAAATGTTATCACTTAGCAGGCAACTCAATATCTTGGCAGGCAGATATTAGCAGATGTCTCTATGTCAGTATCTTGGCTTATGGTTTTTGAGACCTGTAATACTCTGTCAGCTTGCTACCTTGCCTTAGGATTGAAGTTCAGAAGATTTATTCTCCATTTCATGTAAGAGAAGACAAAAACAAATGAATTCCACACCATCCATCTGTAAGGCGACCAAAGGAGTATAACTCTTCATAGATGAGGTTTTTTGCTGATGCCATGTCATCACCATCAGTTGATAGTGTTAATGTCATGAAAAGCTAAGTGCAGTACTCTTTGCTCACAAGTGGGTGCAGATCTTGTTTTCACACAAGTGCTAAGTTCTTTAGAATGAGGAGAACCCATTGCCCACTTTCCTCTGTGGAACTTGAAATGCTGGCAAATGGAGCAGGAGGTGGATATGACATAACACTCCAAAGTTTGACAAAGGCTTCTCTCGTGCATTCCTACAGCAAGAGAAGGCAGGAGAAAACACTTTGCAAAGGATTTCTGCTAGATATTACCTGTTTCTAGATGATGATTCTACAATTATCCAAAACCTTACCTTGGATACTTTGGAGTCGTTATTCAGCGAGGAGTCTCTGCATTGGTAGACATCTCCAAGACAATGTTCTGCACATGCAAGTGGATTTGAGAAATGAAGTCTATTTGCATGTAGTTTTTTAGCATTTGGTTATCATGTTACCCACTGGCTAGGCAGACCATAGCATGTGCCCTCTGCTTTCACCTTTCCTAAGGGAACTGACGGAGGATGCTTTGGTGAGTTTTAGTCCTGGCCTAACATCATTGGCGAGAGATGGGAATCGCCACCAAGTTATCTAAAACACTGTCTACTTATTGCAGTTTTGTCACTAATTCTTTATTTGAAACAGAAAGAACAAAGCAGGACAGGAGAACTGGCTGCTTTCTATATTTCAGTGCAACTGTTTGTAGATAGTTTTTCCAGGCTCTGCCTAGATTTAAAAACAAATACCTGTATTGGTTTGTACTGCAGCTCTTCAAATCTTCTAGCCATCATGAAACTCTAGCTATGCTGGCTGAGGATTCTAAGGAGTGTAATCACAAATTGTTTCCCAAGCTCTGTATCAAGATTGGTTCTCATGTTAGACAGATGTGACTTTTTATTTTTGCATATATTATGTTGTATGTTTCAAGTTTGTAACTATAGTAAGAATGTGTGCTCTTTAAACTGATACAGACTGATTTTGATTTCATGTGAGCATTCAGTCACAAATATTGGACATCCTGACAGTAAAGTTCTTGTGTCTAGAAACTCTTCATACCTGCTGATCAGGACTTCTGGGAATTAAAGTCCAAGAACATCTGGAGAGCCAAGTTTGAGGAGCCCTGCTCTAGTCCAGTAGTTCTACAACTTTTTTTGGCCATGCCCCACCCAAACTTCTCTAAACTTCTGACCCGACCCCATGACATGTAAATCTTATTATTAAAAAAGTGAACTTCTATTTAGGCCATTCACTGTTAATAACTCATTCTTGAATTGCCCCCCAAAAAATCAAATTGTGCCCCAGTGGGGCATGTGTCCCACATTGGGAATCATGGCTGTAGGCCATGAGCGCCATGCATTCCAGGTGTTCTTGGACTTAAATTACCAGAAGCTCAAGTCAGCCCTCCTGCTGATCAGGGCTTCTTGGAATTGAAGTTCAAGAACACCTGGAGTGCCAAGTTTCGCGATCACTGCTCTAGACAGTCCACTAGTACATCAAGAAGTTGCATAGGAAAGAGATCAACACAGGTATTCCTTCTTGTAATCATGGATTTGAGGAAGCTCCTTTTTAGTGGTTGCTCACACTTTGTAGAATAGTTCCACCAGCTTGGTTCCCTCCCTACTGTCTGCCCACTGCAAAGAACTGTAATGTTTCTGGAATGAACACAGCATATACTTATTTCATATTCTGCTTCATAATTAAAATCATCTTGAAAATTTGCTTCTTAACGTATGCTGAAACTACTTTTCATACTTTAATTGTACAGCATTATGGCCCTTGTCACTTGCCAAACTGAATACTTTAAATTAACATTTTTAGAGCTTTGGTTATATTAAATAAAATCTTTAACTTCTATCTTGATATGATATTATTTTTAAAGCCAATATCCTAACTAATTTCCTTGCCTTATAGGTTTGTGTGTTTTACCTCAAGCAATCAGTATCAAATTTCACTAAGTACATATTTGTTTCTTACAAGTATTGCTGTCTAAATATATAATGAATGATACAGCTATTATAAACTTCATAGTATCATTGATGGTAATTAGTTGTTTGATTCATGTGTTGACTCATCCTAAATACGTGAATTGGAAACAACATTAGGATCATAACCCCTATTTAGAAACATGAAAAAAATGTATTTATATCCTCATGCCTAAACCTAGTCTTTGTCCATAAAAACCTACTGAAATGCTAAGGTATTTCACTAAAGTGTTAAACATTTGTACCTCTTATAAAATACTCATACTTAAATAAATGTCTAAAAGCAATCCAATATATGCAGTGCATGTGCTAAAAATATAGCTTTTCAAAATACCATGGATAACCGTGTGTGTTTGTGTGTGGGGAGTACCTCTTTTTTTAATTGTCTGTCAATCCCATCACAGGAAATTAACAAATTACAAATAATGAGTGGCTTGCAATTAATTCCTTTTTCTAGAAACAGTGGTAGGGGTGGTGCTTGTTTTAGATTAACATGGATATCATAACAAGCCTTATGTATCCTTCCTTTCTGCCTCTCTCTACCTTTGCATCAAAGGAGGATAGAAAGTTTTCACTTTTACTTCTGGTAACATCATGACTTCTGTTCATGTATGAAAAGTTACTAGAGAAAGGTAAGATATTTTAACTGTTTAAACCTGGATTAAAGGATTTTGTGATATTCTAGTTTTTCAACTAAACAGAGTTAAGATAAAGCACATCTCCTGAGTATCTGCATCAAAGGAAAGTATGTTTAAGTCAAAGCCAAACATGTGTGAAGAAGGAAAAGGGATGAAAAATGTAAGAGCCCCAGGATCACCATAACTGCTTCACAGTCACCTAAAATCAGACTGGCATTAAAGATCTGTTATTATGTCTTTGATCAAAGTTGCCATTACTCAAAACAAATACAATTCCTTTTCAGGCAATGTTTACTTCTCCTTCTTCTCACTGATTTCCTGTCTAGTTTCAGCCTTTTTTAGCTGTATCCTTTACTATTCTGGAGCCCTCCTCAAGAACACCTTTATGGGGAGTGGGCCCTACAGTGGGAAGAGTAAGAGAGTGTTATATAATGACTAGTTGACTTGGTTCATTCAGGTTGCTTAGGAATGGCTTCCAAAGTAGCTCAAATGATAAAAACATAGGGCCATAATTCCTGAAATAAAGCACTTTACATATATGCAAAACAAATAAGACAGATACATAAAATGCATCAGAAACAGGGTGAAAACCATCTTTTTGACAGCGAATTATCAAATAGAAATTTATGTTAAGCCAAAAGACTAACAAAATAACTGCTTTAAATTTGCCTTTAAGTGCTGGAAGTATGGGAGCCATGGGGATCCCTGGGCTAGGAAGGCATTTGTAGCTTGAGGCATCTACCAAGCCCTCAATGGTGAACCCCCCATACCATCTTCAAGCCCCATGCCACCTCCTATCTCTACAATTTTAAATTTGTAAAAGCTTTTATCTGTCATTCAAGATGTGCAAGGGGCAACTTGTAATTGTAATGATGTAAACTGCCCAAAGTGGAAAAGTCTTCCACATGGCTGGTATGTAAATAGACAAATAAAGCAGGGCAAGCCCTGGGAAAGTTTTTTGGGAAAAACTCCCTTGTGAAACAGCTTTGATGTGTGTGTGTGATGAAATTACCCACACACCCTTTATAAGGACCTGCATCAGAATTTTGTTTCTAGAGAAGTATAGGTGGTAGAGTCCATCCTCTTGAGATTCAGGGGGAATGCCTAGCTCCTGAACTTCTCTGAAGATGCCCTTCCACATTCTCAACCATAACTGTAGAGTGTCACTGCTTCTGAAAAGGCCTTGCCATGTGTCTCTGCCAGTTGTACCCTTGCTAGCAGCAGAACAGAGGGCAGAGCTTTCACTGCTGTGTTCAGGAGTTAGGTATAATCTTATGAAAGAAGATGGTTTCATTTGAGAAACCCATTAACTAAAGATATTGCTGATTATGTGAACTCTGTCATCCAGTTCAAGGACTGGAGAAAATTAGAAAAGAGAATAATCAATAATAATGTCTTATGCTCTATTGAAAATCCATTATGTTCCTAAAATGATTTTGTAAATATTACATTGATGGTGTATTTTATTGGATTTAGCATTATCAAAAAATATTTCATACTTTTGATGTCTTAAACAATACTTCTGGAGACATAAATGTTCCAAATTAAATTTATATATGTTATATTTATTTAATACACTTCTGTACCCAGCTATGGGGTCTGGATACTTCATGCTAAGTCAAGAAGAGTTCATTTTACTTAATAAAACAGCTGTAAAAGAATGTGCCATCTTTATCAATCTATGGTCCCATTTTAATCAGCAGGAGTGCTGGCTTGGGCTTCTGGCATTTGAAGTCCAAGAATACCTGGAGTGCCAAGCTTTGCCATCACTGTCCTAGGGCATAAACAGACATTATAGATAGGTTGTCATTAGAAGAACATTTCACTGGGCTGAATGTTTATGAGGGTCAGAAAGGCAATTGGATATCAGGTTGTTTTGCTTTGTGTTTGGTCTTTAAAACTTACGCACAAGATTCCCTTGTAATTTAAATTCTCAAGCATAAATTTTTGATTCAGTCATGTCTCTCCAGTAGTAGCAGGCTTTCAGCTCTCATGATGGGCAATTTGTGGTGACTGTTTCTGCCCATAATTAAAGCAAATTTGAAAGCAACAACACCACACCTCTATGTTATAATATAGTTGCCTATGTAATTCCTTCTATAAAAAGGGGAAAATGCATCTATACTGGTATGACTAATTACTATTACACCCATTTATCATTAAATAAACAGCATGCAAAACAGCAGGATTGTTTACTTAAGCTGCATAATATCAGGGAATGGGAGATAGCTCTAGAACACAGGATTATGTTGCTGAAATTGCACTATTTATTAAGGTATGATAACGCTAATGTTCCTCTTTGATGTATAGCATGTGCGACTTCAGCTGAACTTGTAGAGAGCCTTAAGGATGTTTCATTGAACATTTAGTATGGCAGCAAGCCAGAATACATTTAGCCCAAGCCCAGATGACAGGTTGGTAATGAGGTAGTGATTGATGACCACTGCTTCCTTATGAAAACCTGCTTGATATGCTGGGGGGTGAATGCATTGCTAGCTCTTTTCATTCCACTCCCTCTTATATTAGTTATTCTTACTTATAGGAAAGCTACATAAGCTAAGTACTCTTCCCCATATTGCAGTTAAGCAGTGTGATTTTTAACAACATTATCCTGTAGCTGTATTTATATGCAATTCTCATCTTAATTTCCAAATTTTTAGTAGCAAATATAATTGGAATTGTGTCCCCATTTAAAAAACAAGCCTGTAATGTTTCCTCCATTTTTAAATAATTGTATAGATCTCTGCTCTTTCTCCCATGGCTCTTACAAAGAATATTTTAATCTCTGAAATTTGATCAAAACTTTAAAAAACTGCAGAAAAGTACACAGACGTTAATGAAATACCCTTGGTTCTCTGAGCTCTCTTGATTTAAGAAGGGGAAAAGTTTCATTACTAATAATCTATGATTCAGTTAATTTTCTCCCCATTGAAATGTATTATTAATTTTGAACAATAGCCCAACATTTAATATTTTGATAAGCAGTCAAGTCTTCAATTTTCTCACCACCCTGAAGGCAGGCTATAATTTGGTGACACAATGTTTGTTTTAGAAACAAAGGCTTTGGGAAACTGTATTAACTTGTTTGTCCAGCTCAGATGTAGCTAACAGTCATTTGTTGGGTGCTAATTCAGATTCTTGGGTGGACTGGACAGATTATTGGGACTTTCCTTCTAGCTACTCCTAGTCTATAAATAAATATTCAGATATGCCTCTCTTCATTTTTATTTGTTCCTCAGTATTGGGTAAGGATGTCTTGGGTTGTCTAATAGAAGTTGCCCCTAATTGTGGATGATAACAGGCAAAAACTTAATGGGTCTCGGTGATCATTTTCAAGCATTGAGATTGCTTGTGTTCTTGTTCAGAGTTCTGTCTAGCCAACTATGGTGAATTTTTAGATACTCCATTATGTTTCCACTTCTTTTGTGTCCCATGGTTTTTCTTCTCTCCTGACAGCCAGTCAAGATTTTATCCCTGCAGAGCATATTCATTGCATTTTTAAGGGGAACATCCATAATTTTTTTTGAAGCTCTGTTAAAATTGGTCCTCCCCTGAGTCTGCTGTTACAGTAATACCTCGGATAATGACTGTATCAGATAACGTTAGAATTGGATAACGATGCAAAATTTCTAAAAAATATTTGCATTGGATAACGATCTGTTAGCGTTATCTGATGCAGTTGTTCATAGCAGCAGGGTGACTGGAAAGCTGAACAGGGGTTCCCTGTTCGGCTTCCCAGCCACCCCGCAGCTGTGGAGGCAGGGGTGGATGGAGAGCTGACAGGTGCCTCCTCTGTCGGCTTCCTCAGCCACCCTGCAGCTGTGGATCAGGTCTTCCAACCTCCCTGATCCAGGAGGGGAGCTGGAGAGCCCAAAATGGGCAAAAAAATTTTTTTGTTTTTTTCACCCATTTCAGGCTCTCCAACACCCCTGCCAGCTCTGGGGAGGTCAGGGGACCCGATCCACACTGTTTCCATTGTTCCCCGACCTCCCTGGCATTGGGATTCAAATCTTGACGTTTTGGCTTACCACAGCGGCCAGGGAGCATGGGTAACTTCAGAAACAGCGCAGATCAGGTTCCCTGACCTTTCCAGAGCCAGCAGGGGTGTCGGAGAGCCTGAAATGGGCAAAAAAACAAAAACAAAAACCCTTCCGTTTATATTTTCAGTAGTATGTATTTTAGCAATTCATGCTTAAAATATGTGCTTAATGTGTATGTGTACTCTACTTATCAAAAATGCCCCATAAACTTCACAAATTGTGCATTCTTGAAAGAAGGTATATTTGTTGCAGTGAATCTTGTGGGGTGCAGATATTCTACTTTTGTTGAGTTTGTTGAATCCAACAACACTATTATGTCCTGTTTACCCATGTAGGTACATCTTCTTATTGTAACACTTTCATCTGTATTTGGGAAGTAAAGTCAATATAGTGTAATTTTTAAAATTCTAAATTTTACATTGAGTGTTGTGTATGTGCATTGCTTGGGCAGGAAAGGTAATGGCGTTTTGTGCGCTCCAGCATCTAGTCATGTCTGCCACATAACCGTGGAAATGTCTCCAGACACAGACAGTGTTGGCTGTAAATGGAGATGAACATTGCCCCCTAGAATCAGACATGACTGGCTTTCAAGCAAGGAAGGGCGTGAACTTTATATTCCACATTCCACTCCTTCTGTGTGTGCGCTCCTGTGTGCCCCACACTTGAAAAATTTGGCACCTTCCAGCTCGGACAGTTAATCAAAATAGGGATGGATAAGTGGGATAAATCTTTTGGCTTCAATCTTATCAGTTTCTCTTGCTTTCAGATTTTAAGCTGCCCTGCGTGGTGCTTGCATCAAAAGGGTGGGGTATAAATATAATAAATAAATAAGATTGGAAGATGTTGGTAAGTTGTGCTGAAAAAGAAATTTAAACAAAATTATTAATCAACCTGAAACAGAAGTTGCCCCTAACTTGTAGCAGAGCTAAGTCTGGAGTATTATACCCTATGGAATACACATAAAATAAAGCTTCTATGATAACACTCTCTGTGTTGAATAGAATATCTCCAGCAATTGATAATGAAGTACTTTGTACACTTGTGAAGCTCCATATGGTAGTGGGGATCTCCATGTACTTCTGGGTGCACAGGAATTATATTCACTATGTTAGAATCAGCATGATCAGAAGGCTTGTGTGTTTCTTGAATATTAAACTACACATCTCATTAAAACCTCCTCTGTATATTCACTTTATTACCATATTAGAGCAGCATTTAATTTATGGCTCACTTTTATTCTTCCTCCATGACATTTTCCCTTTTCATGAAATCTCGTTCTCTACTTATCTACTTCTGTGATTTGTTAATCTACACATTTAAATAATCGGTAGGATGTGTAAACTGCTTATTTCATCATTAATTAATGTGCCTCTCAGTTTTGTAACATCTGCATTCTTAGGCATTTTGATTTCAATACAGTGATCCAAGCTGTTTGTGTAAATAATTGAATGAATAAATAAGTAAATAGCCATAGTCCCCAACCTCTGCCTATGGAGCCCCAACAGTAATCTCTTTTTATCTTGTAAAGATTGCATTTAAAATACATTGCTTTCTTGCCTTTGAGCATTTATTCATTCCTCTGTGCTAAAATTTGATTCATTTGATGGTTTTGCTCCTTTGCTGTCAACCTTCACAAATGGTTCCTACAATTTAAAGAAAATGTGCGTTAGCAGTTAGCATTAAAATGTATCTGGATTTGATATGTAAATTTACGCATTTGAAAGGTCAATATTTAATATGGCATTTGCCAACAGACCCAGCAGTCACCAAAGGTTTCCCCCCCACTCCTTGTAGTAAAACTAATGAGGGGTGGATCCTTAAACTAATGTCAGGGTTTGACTTTCTGGTTATTTTAAATATTTAGCATGTGGGTTTCTTAAAGACAAAGGTATACTTTTCATACAAAGAATTGCTGAAATTCCTTTTAAGTCCTTATGATTATTAGGACTAATAATCGTTTTTTTGTAATGTCCATATAGAATTGCATCCACTGCATAGGAATCAGCACAGTCAGGACGCTTGTACATTTCTTACCAATTTGTTAAGCAGCTCTATTTGCGCCTGAATCCAAATCCAGAATGTTTGAATATTTAGAGGCAGAAAACTGGAAAAACAATTTAAATGGCAAATATATCTTACAGTGTAACATTCTCTTTTAAAAAATAATGTCCAGTGTGGATATTTACATATGGAATTTTATTGGTTTGCTTCTTGCTATTTTAAAATACCTTTGTGTCTTATATGTACAAATTTTGCCCTTTCCATAAGGACACTGTTTAAACAACAATATTTCTGTGGCACTAGTGCCATGATGGTGAACTTTGGCACTTCAGATGTTCTTGGACTTCAGTTCCCAGAAGCCCAAGCCTCCTGTGAATCCACACAAATGGGTTTACTGTGATTCATCCGGCCTGCGCTATCCTCGTTGTTCCCAGAAGTGGAAGTAAAAGTTCCCATGGCGGTGGGAGGAAAGGGCACATTTTTGCAGTATTTTTGGAATTTTTTGCTGTGTTTTTGTTTTGCAGTGTTTCAATGTGTTTTTAGCATGATTTCATGACTTCCAGTGGTGGTGGGTCACTTCCAGTGTCGGGGGCAATCTGGCCCACAGGTCAGATTAATTTGCCCTGCAGGCCAGATCCAACCCATGGACCATAGTTTGGGCACCCCTATTTGGATGCTGTTTGGTATAGGTAATCACTGAAATTTAGGAGGGACGTTTGGTTTTGTGTATGATACATTTAGGGGCTTCCAAGGGGAAGGAACAATGGAGACATTAGCTCCTGGAACAGCTTTCTGCTAATGTGAACATAAAAACTATTTTTATTTGACCTTGTTATCTACTTGAGACTGTTATTGTAATGTCTGAACAATAGGTGATAGATGTGATGTACATTTAACATGTGAAAACATATACATACAGTTATTGCTGTGAAGAAAAAATATGGGTCATATAAAATTATATGTTATGCACAAATTCAAGCTTCCCCCCCAGAATGGTTTTAAAAGCTTATAAGTAAAAATAAATCCAGGTAGCTGCTGCTGTTCATCATGGTTTGAAGGCATATATAACTTTATATCTGAAAGTATACATCCTTCTTGTCCTGGATGGTTTTCAAAATAATAATTTACTTTTTGGTGTGAACACCACACAGACAGACAAATACACAGGTTTTGTTCAGAGGCAATGGCATTGTATTTATGGGTGTGAAATGATTTTCTCTTCAATGTCAATAGAAAACCATTGATTTTTAGCTCTAAGCAGCATTTCATCAATTAATCAACAATCTTATTTTGTGGAACAAGCATTTATAACTTTTACGTAGTGTGCATGTTTTGAAAGTATTGCAGTCCAACAGGAAAATCTCATGTGCTGTCACCATTTTGCAACTTACATAGACTGTAGTTATGCAAAAAAATTGTTCAGCTCCCTCTTGTTGTAGTAGATGTGGTAAAAGAAAAATGACATGAACAAAGTTAGCTATATAAATGCTTATCAGAGAGTAAACTAAACAACAAAAGAGACGAAGAAAGTTGTGGCACCTTAATGACTGTATTTAAATGTGAGCTTTCGTGGATCAATTCTGACAAAGTGGACTTGATCCACGAAAACTCACGTTTAAATACAAGAGTTAGTCTTTAAGGTGCCGCAACATTTTTTGTTTTTTATTGTTGTTTTGTTTGCTCTTTAATATGTATAAATGCTGTCATTGAAAATCTTATTCTCAGTGTAGGGATTTAGTCATCAGATAGCTGTCTTTTAATCATACATATCCACCCTACATATATCTGTCAGGTTCTTAGCTGTGCATCTTTGTCATACTAATTTTAGTGGTTTAGAGACTGAGCTTGATGACTAGAAGGCTGGCAGGAGAGCAGTTTGAGACCCGACTGTGTGCGATGGAGTGAGCACCTATCATCTGTCTTGGCTCTTCCCAACGTAGCAGTTTGAAAGCAAGAAATTACAAGTAGATAAATAGTTACTGCTTTGGTGGGAAAGGTAACAGCATTCCATGTGCCCCAGAATCAAGTCATGCCTGCCACATAACCACATAAATGTCTGCAAATGCAGACAGTGCTGGTTCTTTGGCTATAAACAGAGATCAGCACTGCCCCTTAGAGTCAGACAGGACTAGCAAGGGAGACGTTTACTATATATTTAGTAATTGTTCAGTGATAGTGGACTGAAAATGCCTAATGGTTCCTACACACAAACACACTTAGAATGGGGCAGCTTTGTGGTCCTATAGAGAAGTGGAAGGGAATGAGAAAGACCATTGCCATTGCTGCATGCGCCCAGCTGTTTTGAGGAGTTTACATTTGTTTCACCAGGCATCAAATGAGGCTAAAAGTTAGTCCAGTGTGGAGTGAGGCCTCACTCATTGTCATAAAGTTTACTGATAATTCTGTACAGTTTTGATCTTAGCTAAAAGGAAGAGAACTGCATAATTAATTAGAACCGATCAAAAACTTTAAGTAACAGTTGTTCTTTCAGATACCAATGAAAAGGTGAATCAAAGCTCATTCTTTGTTCCTGATGTAGAAGTGTCAGCTTCTAGTGAAAAGCAAAAACAAAATATTTTCAAGTTAAAAAAAAATACAACTTGAAATCATTTCCTCTAATTATTTCATCAGCGGTGGCCTTGAGCACTTAAAAGTCTCTTCCAATTTATGAGAAAAATTTCCACTGGATTACAACATTTATAGTTAATTAAAGATACAATTTGCTCTTTAATAAACAATATGTTTTGTAACTTCATTAAAGAGATGCTGCCTTCCTTGATATTAATGGTCCAAAAGATTGTCAGCAAAGTGTCCATTAACTGCAGAGATGATGTTTTTATATGTTAATAAATTTTAAATGAATAAGATGGCGTGGTTTTGCAGCTGTGTGGGACAAATAATGTACATTGCTGAAGCTTATTGTGATGTCAACCCCTTTCCATGAGGAAGAATGCTTAAAGATCCTTGTGTAAAATGCTCCTTTGTTTTATCTCAGTGCTAATGGCAAATATATTGGACCTGATGGTTTGGAAGGAATAGAGGCAACAATGGTTTCTGCAGACTGACATGAACATTTTATAAACAAATCCCTGTTAAGAAAGGGACCTATTTGGGATCATGTAACTTGATTTTGCGACTGTGGTGGCTTAGTGGTTAAGATGCTGAACTTGATGATAATAATTTCATGTCGGAGATTACTCTGGGTTGAAAGGATTTTTGCTGGAGAAACTCTGCTCAGGGGACACCCGAATGAGGCTCCTTTCCTGTCCCCAAGTGCAGCCCTCGTGTATCAATACTTGACCTTCCAACCCACTAAGCCACCAGGGGAGCTGTGCTGTTCTTGATGACTGGAAGGTTGGCAGGTCAGCCGTTCGAATCTTGAGTACTGCATGACAGAGTGAGTTCCCGTCACTGTCCCAGCTCCTGTCAACCTATCAGTTCAAAAAACAAGAAATTGCAAGTAATTAATAGGTACCACTTTGATGGGAAGGTAACAGAGTTCCATGCACTCCAGTGTCTAGTCATGCCTGCCACCTGTCCATGGAAACGTCTGCTTTGGAGCAAGGGCGACTTTACCTTTGTTAAGTTGATTTTCTCTTCATTGATTAGGTCTTGGGTTTTTTGTTTACATGGGAAGCTTCACTGAGGCTGCTGCTAGACAATTAAAACAATGATTTCAAAGCCTGTAATTTATTTTCCAACTCGGGTTACAGTCTAGACCAGTGGTTCCCAACCTTTTTTTTGGCCATGCACCACCTAAGCATCTCTAAAATCCTGATGCCAACCCCCTGTGACATAAAATTCTTATTAAAATCCTTATTATTCAAAAAGTGAACTATTCACATAGAAGAAGCCTAAAAGCCCATTCACTGCTAATAATTCGTTCACGAATTACCTTTCTTAAAAATCAAACTGCCCCATTGTGGGGCATGTGCCCCACATTGGGAACTATGGGTCTAGTAGAATATAAATCAATGTTCACGTCCATTATCAATTTACCTCCTTTCCACTCTCTTTCCCCTTCTGCAACTTCCAAGCTCCCACTTTTCCCTGCATGATCTGAAGCAGTGCCCTTCCACCCTACACCTCTGCTTTTCTGCTTGAGAAAGGCTTCTAAGGAACATATTTGTCCTGCACCAATGCAGTATGCACATCAGGGTGTGCCCTAGTAGGTTTTATTCCCATCAGCCCCAAGGTAAATGTCAGGAGACAGCCGCTGTCATTGTTACTTGAATTAGATTGTAGAGGCAATCTATTCACCCACTTCAATAAGTTTCTGTTGTTTACTCATTGTTAATTATATTATGGTGAAATCATTATTAATCCTATCAAGATTAGATTATTGAAATCAATGGGACTTAAATTAGTTACAGTTAACAAGTGTAATTCATTTGAGCTGGCCCATGCTAGGTAGGACATTAAAAAGCCCACTTTAAAAACAACAGCAACATCCTAATATCTCCTTTTTGTCTTTTAGAGTTATTGTATTTTCATGTTTTTAGTTTACATGTTTTTAATTTTACTGAATTATAGTGCTGTAATTGGGTGCACTCCTATAAAGTATACACCAACACACACTTCATGGGAGAGTTCAGTTTATCTGTGCAAAATGATTGAAATCATCAAAAGAGTACTGTATATACTTGACTATAAGTTGTCCCGAATATAAGTTGAGGTACCTAATTTTGACCTCTAAAACTAGGAAAATAGATTGACCCAAGTATAAGTCGGGGGTGGAAAATGCAGCTGCTACTAGTGAGTTTCAATAATTAAAATACAGTAATACCTCGGATAACGCTAAGACTTGGTTCCACAAGTCTTGGTGTTATCCGATTTTTAGTGTTATCCTGTTAAAATCCTATGGGATGGATCAGATAACGTTAAAGCTCCATAGAGATACATTGTAACTGCACAGGCTTTAGTGGTTGTTATCCGATCCATCCCATAGGACCTTAACGTTATTCGATGCAATTCTCCTCCCCAGATTACTTAAGGTTATGCGATTTAAGCATTATCCGAGGTAAATGTTATCCAAGATATTACTGTACATGGAAATACGGTAAATTTGATTTATTTAGACATTTGTGTGGGTATGTTTTTGAGTTTTTATGATCATGTTAGTGCTTTTTTTAAATGTATGTTTGAATTTGCACCACCTAATTTTGGGACCCTCAGGTTTGTTGAGCCGAACATAAGTCAAGTATCCTTTTTGGTCCTTATTTTGGGGGCTAAAAAACTAGACTGATACTCGAGTATATACATTATGTCTGTTGTTGTGCACTTGGGCATGGGAGAAAAAGAAAAAAGACAGCAGGTATTGTATATGTGCAAACATGTTCAAATGAAACATGGAAGCATCTCAAATTTCTGAGTGTTGAATGCAGTAATTTAGCTTTTGGTTTTTAAAAAGCCCATAATTAAGTCTGTCTGTCTGTCTGTTGTGTCTCTGCCTTTGCTTTTTGCCTTTGGGTTGGGGGCTGAACTGGAGCCGTACTCCTCCCACAACCCAAAGGCAGAGAGATTCTCCCTGCCTCCCCTGCTGAAACAACAGGGTGGGCAAGACGAATCCCTCACTGTTAGCCTTTCAGTGTGGGATTCGTCTAACAGTGAGGGCTTCATCTTGCCCACCCTGTTGTTTCAGCACGGGGAGGCAGGGAGAATCTCTCTGCCTTTGCCTTTTGCCTTTGGGTTGAGGGCTGAACCGGAACCCGTACTCCCTCCCTCATCCCAAAGACAAAGGCAGAGAGATTCTCCCTGCCTCCTGTGCTGAAACAACAGGGTGGGCAAGACGAATCCCTCACTGTTAGACGAATCCCACACTGAAAGGCTAACAGTGAGGGATTTGTCTCGCCCAACCAGAAAGGGAACAGGTTTTTTTTAAAAAACATTGTGCGATCAATGCATCGTACAACATTAAAAACCAGATAACGTTAAGACTTGTGGAACCAAGTCTTAACATTATCCGAGGTACTAGTATATTTAATATTATCAACTGGAGGCTTAAAAATTACCAAAGGTAATGAGAAGGAATGATAGTTTAGCTGCATTTGTTCTTTCAGCCCATGGTTGAATTAAATGTTTCTTTCCCTCTGTTGACATACAAATCTATAGCATCCTTTTGAGATGAAATCAGAAATAGGAACCTGGGCTCTTGTATTTCTGGACCAGAGATTAAAATTGATCACAGAAGGCACAAGGGAGCAGGTTGCAGTATCACAGCTCAATGTGGTTAACGAGGATAGTGCACGGCTTCTGTTCTACTTAACTCTGCGCTTATAAGTTACAAATATTATTGATTACAAGGGTCATTGGAGGCTGAAGGCAGGTTATGTCACTTGACGGTATTTGGCAATTTTTAAGGGACAAGAGCAATGAGCTCTCGTAGCGGGTGGGACAGGTATAGTTTAAAGCTGACAAATGGAGATTTATATACATGTGAGCTGGCAAAACCCTTCAGGTAGAAATAATGAATGGAAATTTGATAGGCTGTTTTATCATAGGTCAAACGATGTGCGGTGGAAGGAGGAGGGGATTTAAAAGACTTTAATTATTACCTTCTTGTCAAAACGAACTGATGATGGGTTTTCAGTCCCTATCCAACCTTCTAGACAAATTAACATTCCTTAAAATCCTGTTTGCAGGGCATAATTTTTAATATATGTTAGAAATGGTTTACCTGGAGCTATTTGAGCAGTGTGGCGTAGGTGGAACAATTTGTGGAAAAAGTACTGAACAGCATTTAGCCTCCACTTCTTTTTCTTTTCTGCTTTCTTGTGTTTCTTGTTCTTTTTTTTAATTCAAGTAGATGTAAATATTCCAAAGAATTAAAGCAAGCTACGTTGGTCACAACTTTCTAATTTTTCCAGAGTTGGAGAAAAAGATTCTATAAATGATTCAAATTGTTTACTTGGCTTCTCTGTGTAAATTTTAACTGCTCTTGGGCATAGAGTCATTTTATCCCGTAGAAACAAATAGGGGGTGGACAGTCTGTGCACACAAGCGAGCACACAAGCACACAATTTTGGCTTTATCCATATAAAATTACTGATCATAATTTGCTGCTTTTAGAAGTTTCATAGAAAATAGGTAGAGCCCTGTTCAGTTAGATGAAAAAGGTGGTTAAATCTGGCTTCCCACAATCTGGTGCCTTCTGAAGCTATTGCATTATACTGTAACTAGAATCATCCCCAATTTGTATGCCCATGCTGGCTCCAAAATGGGTGTTGCAATGTGTCATCTCTGAATGGTGCTAGTCTGGAGAAGCCAATCACCTGCTTCCTGCTCAACCAGAAGGTATGGGGCTCAGTGGCCCTCTGACACTTCTGCATCCAAATCAATATTGCAAATTAAAAAATCACCAAACAAATTCAAGTTTCCCATATCTTTTGATATTTTCACCTGAGAATATATAAAAATCAACCAGTAGAAGAGGTTTTTTTTTAATATAGGTAGTGGAGATTTGACCTTTGATCCTGTTTAATACCAACTGCTGTTTTTAAATGTAACAAAGGAGAGCTTGCATAATCACTGGAGAGCTGATAAAATGATGTGATAGTATTTGAGTTTCACGGAGTAGCCCCTAGATTTGCTGGGAGGAAGAACAGTACATTCCCTCTAAAATTCAGATATTCTCTGTCAAGTCCACAGTGGCTGGTGTATAGTGCCAAACAGGGTACTCAGGTATTGTGGATTCATCCTCATACATTTTTTCTTTATTCTTCTTCTTGTGCCATATCCAATTCCAAATTTTGGTGATCATCATGGCAATTAGCCATGAAGACTGTCCTGTGAATATAATGCCATGGCCTTTCAAATGTTCTTAGGATCTTCTAAACTACTGGCCATCAGCATGACTGGCTAGCAGTTAGTTTTTGCTGTACAGACAAACTAGAAGAACAAAGATGAGAAAAGCTTGTAAAATTAAATCCTTGGACATCAAAACGGGCAGTCAAATATCCCAAATACTTTTGTTGTTGTTGTTCAGTCACACAGTCAAGTCTGACCCTTTGCAACCTCATGGACCACCGCATGCCAAGCTCCTCTGTCATCTGCCATCCTTTGCAGCCCGGCCAGATCGACGCCCAATCACATCAACGATTCTGTTCATCTACCTCATCCTCTGCTGCTGCATTTCATTTTGCCTTTCCTGGCATCAAGGCCTTCTCAAGTGAGTCCTCTCTTCTCATTTGGTGGCCAAAGTACTTGAGTGTCACCTTCAGTATTGTCCTTCCAATGAGCAGTCAGGGTTGATTTCCTTCAGGATTGACTGATTTGATCTCCTTGCAGTCCAGGGGACTCTCAAGAGTCTCCTCCAGCACCACACTTCAAAGGCATCTATTCTTCTGCGCTCAGCCATCCTTATGGTCCAGCTTTCACAACCATGCATTACTACTGGGAAGACCATTGCTTTAACTGTGTGGACTTTTGTTGGCAGGGTGATGTGATGTATCTGCTTTTTATTATGCTGCCTAGGTTTGTCATAGCTTGCCATGATCTTGGTTTTGTATGTTTTTCATGTTGAGTTTCAGGCCAGCTTTTGCACTGTCCATTAATTCAGAATAATACCTCCAGTAAGTTTAGAAGATAAACTCTATATTGCCCTGGTTCTAGATATACAAGAAAGAAAAGTATTGAAAGGCATATTTTTTTCTCATTAATTTGCTTGAATTGTGATTTTCACATTCATTCAGCTAAGGATCAAAGTCTTTTTGGAATTCAAGAATGATGTCTCTCACATTTTCTTACAATCTGCAGCAATTTTGGCTTCTTCTTCTTCTGTGTCTAGGCCAGATGTGAAACTGCCAAAATTAAGGCACCTTTTGGTGAATTCATTCTGCAGTTTCTTTCACCTGATCTAGTGTGAGAAAGATTAGCTGGCAACACAAGATAGCTGTTACCAGGGTACGCCTGATTTTGGTTCAAAAATACCACAATCTTCAAGGAGGCTATTTCTGTGTACCACAGAAATTTTGTCTGATTCTCTCCAGAGATTATTCTGCTACATTCAAAGCGAGCATTAGAATACGACACATAAGAAATATAACTGATGCAAGGGAGATCTTACTTCGGTTTCTTCTCATGTTCCTTGTATGATGATAAGGCCAGTGATCAGATCAAGGATGGTACATGGTATACCATGGTACATGGTATGCTGAATATATATATATATTTGTCTAAAACATTGCTGATGGTTTACTTTGTGTTATTCTTTTCCCCCACTGTTCCTTCCCCATGTATTCAGTTTTCTACCCAGGACACTGTAGAGAAATCTAATTTTTGTATGTCCTAAGTAGCTTACTGGATAGCTTAGTCAACTGTGAGTTCCTAGCTGCAGAACCTGAGGTCAGGAGTTCAATTCCCCACTGTGCCACTTGAGAGAAGAAGGCAGCCTGTATAGTCTTGTTGTAAACCTCAGCACCGCAGACGGTCCCACAAAAGAGGGAAATGGGAAACAGCTCCTTGAATCCTGTATGCCTAGAAATCCCTGGAAAGATTTGCTAATTTTTACCAAGTATAGAAAGTGACTTGATAGCATTCAATCATTTTCTAACAAACAGTAGTGTATCTTCCCACTTTGTATCAACTATGTTGTAATTTTCTTTCCAAATCTATTAAGCACAGTTACATTATAGCAGGAGTTCTCAATCTTTTTACGCTGGGGGGTGGGTCATACTCCTTCAGAAGGCCTCCTGGGCTGGACAATCATGTTGTCCTTCATCCTCCACAAGTCACTTCTGGGTGTGGTGGAGGCCATGGAAGGCCATGTGATTGTGTAGGCCTCATTCAGCCTGTGGGCCACAGGTTGAGAATCCCTGCTTTATAGACTATCTTCAAACTTTCTTGTTGAATTTTTATGAAACTTACATCCCTTTATATATGGAAAGTGCTTGGTGAAAAAGCACATAAAAGTTTAAATTTTCTGGAGGAAGAAAAGTGGGTGGAGATAATCTTAATCAATATGATTTACTGCTTCTGGAGGGAAACCACTGTAAATTGAATTGGTGTCTATGCACAATTTATGCTGCATTAATGAATATACCCTGCCACCAGCCTTACTATTTAGTCACATGGTTGAGAATTAGTTTCTATTGCAGTATACCTCTAATGCTGTGATCTTGAATATGAATTCTCTACCCTGTTTGGTACTTTTAACCATCCTGGCTGCAATGAAGTGGTCACGGCAGGCTTGGAACAATATAACTATGAGGAGGACAGGCACATAACTCTCCATCAGCCTCCAACCCAGGGCTATCACAGTCAACCTACCCACCAGACAGCCTGTCAAGATAACTCCTGTGTAAGAAACGACACAGTGAAATGCTGTCATATGCTTTTCCTAGGAAAGTGGAACTCAAACTGAAGCTTATGTAGGCTTATGTAGTAATGCTGGCCTTAGGGATTGGTGAAGGCCCTGCAAGGGAGAGGGAGGCATACTTTGCTCCTAGAGAATGGCAGATGTAGAAGAGGGTTTACTGCAAACAAAGGAGGGGAAGAAGAGGGACTCACAGGACCTAATTAGCAAATCAAATTAACTTAATTTAAATTTGTGAGGATAAAATAGAAGGGCAGGTTTATTTCTTTAGGCCATTTTTATGAGTATAATGCAGAATGTGGTACAGGATTTATTTCTGCAGTAGATGCAGGCTGCTGGGTAACTTGCCATAGAGGCCCCCTTAGGGAGATGAAAACTTTCTCCATTTGAGTAGTGTTTCCACAGGAGATGTTCTAACAGGATATCTTCTCTGAGTAAGTATTTGGTTCACCATCTCACACAACTCTAAAAAGGCACAGATATGAGGTTATGCAAATTTATTTAAATTTAATCAATTCATATAGAGCAATCTTTAAGGAAAAAAACAGTAATCAGAGTTAATGTTAAGCAATTACTGATTTCTGAAATGTCGGGTGTAGGATAGGGACTCTACCCTCATGTAATACAATTAGACAAGCTGTAATCCTAAATGAGGAGTTCTGAAGAAGAAAAACAATCTCTTGATGATTTTCCACATCCTTATGGAATGCCCTATAAAAACCAAATGTAAATGGAGTATTAGACAGAATGTATTAAAATGTTAATTGCTTAATAGATTAAGATAATACTGTATGCCTGCTGACAGATATTCTGATGATATGATATGGTGAAGCTGCATTTGAGATCATTGATTTGTGCTAGTGAGGGATAACAGAGCTGTATAACAAAAGTCATCTGACCATTTTTTAAATTTAATGAGGAATTACTTGCATTGAATGAATATTTCCCTTTCCTCTCCATGACATTTCACACAATTCTGGTCTTCTTCCTACTGTATTATCTGTACAGAAACTTGATCTTGTTCTTAAAGATTTTTTCAGAAACTACAAAGGGTTTTTCTACTGTTTCTTTAAGCTGTATATTCTGCTGTAAAACCAGTGATGGGATGTAACAGGTTCTCACCAGTTCGCCAGAACCGGTAGTAACTTTCCCCAGTGTCCCAGAGAACCGGTAGCAGGTTTTTGGGGGAACCACCTTCAGGGCTTACCCTTTCACTGCTCATGCGTGCCAAGCACTTGGTGTGCATGCACGCCTACAGTGCTTGGCATGTATGCATGGCCTCCTTGCTGTCCTCCCAAGCTGCTAGCCTCCCTATAGCCTGCTCCCCAGAGTAAGTGACTCACCTTTGGATGTGGTATGTCTGTGTGTATTTTAATGTGTATTTAATACTTTTCCCTATATTGACGTACTACCACAGTTCCTAAAAAGGCCTGGTGGCTGGCAGGCCTGGCTTGAGGTTTTTAAGCAAAGTCTTGGAGTTACCTCATCAATAAGCTACACCTGTGCTGTTCCAAGTGCTGTTCCAATTGGAAAACCTTAAGGAGGTACAGCTGTTTTACATTTACATTTAGGCATATTATCCTAGAAAACTGGTTAGGCAAAGACTTAGTACCTAACTTCTTTAACTGTTGAAAAGTTGAAAAGTGCCAAAATGAAGCCATCTCATGGTGAATTCATTCTGTAGTTCCTTCCATCTGACCTAGTGTGAGAAAGATTAGCCAGAATAAGCTTTAAGCTCTGATTTAAAAGCTCTGGTTGATTTGTGTATGGGGTGGGTGGATGGCTGTATTTTAATGTATTTTTTATTTTATTTATTTATTTAATTTATTTACGGGTTTGTGTTGTGGGTGGGTGGGTGGGTTGAGGTGTGTGTGTACTTATTTTTATTTTATTTTTTTGTATTTTTTTGTATTTTTTAGTTTTTCTTTGGCCCCGCCCATGACATGACATCATGATGTTAGCTCCACCCACACTGATGACATCACGGTGGGGTAGTAAAAATTTTGACATCTCACCACTGTGTAAAACTTCATGTTCTGCTGTATCCTGATCTAATTCAGAGAGATCAGCAAGTGTGTATCTGGTTCCCTTAATGGTATAATTCAGGGATGGCAAACCTTGACACTCCAGGTGTTCTTGACCTTCAGTTCCCAGAACTGCTTGGATTGGGTACTCTGATCTCCCTGGAGCAGGCAGGGAGATCAGAACAGTGGCGTAGCGTGGGGGGCGGGGCGGGGGGGTGGATGCCCCAGGCAGCAGCTTTCAGGGGGCGGCAAAATGTCCCCTCCCCACCCTTTTGCTGGTGAGCGCCCCGCGTGTGCTTCGCCGCTTGCAGGCGAGGAGGAGAAAAAGGGTTTTTTTTTTAGGCGGACAATTCAAGGAGGGGGCCCGCCCACCCGGCTGGCCGTCGGGGGCTCTCCTGGTGGGCGGCCCACGTGCGCGCGCACGCTGCTCACCTCCGCCCGCCCAGCCACCCACCCAACTTGCCGTGAGACGGGGCGCTCGTCTGGGGTGGGTGGCGCCGTGGCGGGGAGCCCCTGGCGGCTGGCTGGGCAGGAGGAGGTGGGCAGCGTGCGCGCACATGCGGGCCGCCCGCCAGGAGAGCCCCCGACGGCCAGCCGGGCGGGGCGGGCCCCTCCTTGAATTGTCCGCCTTTAAAAAAAACCCTTTTTCTCCTCCTCGCCTGCAAGCGGCGAAGCGCACGCAGGATGCTCGCCAGCAAAAGGGTGGGGAGGGGACATTTTGCCGCCCCCTGAAAGCCGCTGCCAGGGGCAGGCGGCGGAGAGCCCCCGACGGCCAGCCGGGCGAGCGATCTGCCAGAGGTGCGCTCGTCGGGGGTGGGTGGCGGACGGCCCCTGGTGGGCAAGCGGACGGAGGTGTGTGGCGTGCGTGCGATCGCGCGCGTGCCGCTAGTCAGCAGGGGGCCGCCTTCTGCCTTGGGAGGGGGGAGGGGTGGCGGCAGCGGCGAGCTGGGGGGGCGGCGAGTTTGTTCTTCGCCCCAGGCGGCTGAAGACTGCGCGACGCCACTGGATCAGAAAGCCTGACATGGGTAAAAAAAAGTCCATTTTTTTACCCATTTTGGGCTCTCTGACCCCTCCCCCCACCTGCTCTAGGGAGATCAGAGTACCCAATCCAAGCTGTTTCTGGACTTCCCCGACGTCCCCAGCCAGTTCAACAAGCCAAAACATCAGAGTTCGAACCCTGACGTTTTGGCTTGCTCCACTGGCCGGGGACATCGGGGAAGCCCAGAAACAGCTTGGATCGGGTCCTCTGATCTCCCCAGAGCCAGCAGGGAGCCCAAAATGGGTTAAAATAATGGACGGGGGTTTTTTTACCCTTTTCGGGCTCCCTGACCCCCCTGCCAGCTCTAGGGAGGTCGGAAGACCCAATCCAAGCTGTTTCCAAAGTTCCCCCACCTCCCTGGAGGCTGCAGCAAGCCAAAACATTAGGATTCAAATCCTGACGTTCTGGCTTGCTGCAGTCTCCAGGGAAACAGGGCTTTTTTTTAACATTGTGCGATCAATGCATCGCACAACATTAAAAACCGGATAACAACAAGACTTGTGGAACCAAGTCTCATCGTTATCCGATGTACTAGTGTATCTAAATCAACAGGACATATCCCTGACAAGCAGTTATGTTTATCCTGGGTAACAGGTATCTATGCCTGGGAAGCACTAATTATTTTCTCTGTTATTTTGACTAAAGAATAGATCAAAAGGGAGAGGGGAGCTTTGTATGTCTACTTTACACAGCCAATAATCCAAGCAAGCTGTCAGGAAAAGACCTATTTCTTAAAGCTTCCCAAGGCTTGAAATTGCTATTTTTCAGCTAGGCCTCATAAAAATCCTTTCCCATCTCTGTGTGTCTCACAAGACTGTCATGAGAGGCTTGTTGACATTACAATGTTCCTGAGTTCCTATCTTTTTAGCGTGTTATGTCTTTACATGGATGTAAACAGCTATTGTTTTGAGAATATTTTTCTCTGTTACCTGATTGGCTAAGAGTAACCCACCTGACTGCAAATTCTCCATGTTTGCAGAGAAGTGAGTTAGTTTGGTTTTGTTTCTCAATGGATTAAGACCCTGGCTATGGAGTAGGATTTTCCTTTCTTTTCACAATGATTACTTAAAGAATCTAGTTTTACTGGACTGATACCTGTTATGACCCTCTAATCTGCGTTTTTCTATGGACTTTGCTATCAATAAACCTGAAGAATAAAACAGCTGTTTCTCTTTGAAGATCGTTGTTTTTCCTTTCACACACACACACAAGGCAACTTGGCTGCATGCTACCTGAAGAAGAAGCCTCCCTTGTTCTGCTCTACTGCTAGAGCTCAGTAAGTTCATTTTAAACGCGGCTCAACTCTTCCGAAAGGTGAGGCAAGGGTTAAGTTCCAGTTAAATGGGAAGTGTGCACAGGAACTAAAGGGAGGACCCTTGCAACGGAACGGCTGATAGTCCAATACAATCATTAAACAAAAAGAACTACAGTCACTGGATGCACCTCTAGTGTAATAGGATATGTCAAACAGGAGACTTGCTCTTCTGGAAAGAAGTTGTGGTTCTTGGGCAATGTGGTTCTTGGGCAATGTTTTCCTTTTGGGACTGCTGATTGTATTGATCTAGATGGCAGTAGAAAACATTTAGGCTGGTGAATTTTCAAAACACATCACCTTGCTCTGCCTTGGTCATTAGTGAACATTGGCTTTTTGGTACCAATTGTGCAGACTGACCTGTTTCCAAGTAGTGAAAAGTTAGCTCTGATGTGTGAGAGCGGTCCTGCCTACTGAAATATCACCTGCTTCATAAAGGCTGGCTCTGGCCCCAGGCTTAGATCATTAAATTCATTTTCCCTTGTGACCTTTTCAGATCTGTAGCCAGGATGATAGGATAGAGAAAGAGTCTGCGTGGAGGGGAAGAGTTTGGAGAAATCTTCGATTTACTCCACTTCTTTCTTTCTTTGGCAACAGCTGTTTCCTCTGCTATTTGAAAATCTTTTTTTTAAGCCCTGGTACAGTGTAACATAGAAAGAGGAACTGAACAAAATAGGAAACATTTCAAGAGCCGGAATTCAGTGAAACTCCGTTGTCTCTGCATCACCACGGCATCCACTTTTTATCACCTGTTGTATCCCCAAACACACACTCTAGAATTGTAAATGCAATAAAACCTAAGCATAAGCTAACTCTGATTAAAAATATTTGTTTTTGTGTCTCGTTACTTTTATCATTTGCAGTTGCTACTAAGTGAGAAGAAGACAGAGAACCAATAAAGGCATTGTCGTGTTTAAGTATGGAGATCCCTTCTTGGAAATTACAAGATACTATTCTTTTCTGTATTGTAATGGCTTTTCCTGGGCTGACTGCCTCTTTAGCCATCACCAATAATGCTTCTCCCTGAAAAGGGTAGTTTTCAGTACATTCGTCATGAAATGTATTGCTGAGGGATAATGCTTTCTCTCTTGAGTTGAGGGAAATGATAACCTATGAGTTCCCCTGCAAATTCTCTTTGAATTATTTTTTCTCTGTTTTATCATGATGAGGACAACGTCATGTTCTGGCCATATTACATTAGAACATTTCAGCTGCATCACATCTGAATGCTACAGAAGCTGCACAGCATTTTAAAAAATGCATCATTTTCTTTCTTACCCCCTTCCTTTTGTTTCATGTCTTTTTTATTATCATTACAGTAAGTATTAAGGCGAGGCTGTTTTGTTTTGATTGTCTGAAAGCCAAATAGAAGGTTGTAAATCTTTTAAATAAATAGGCACTTCCTTCCCCTCCATCTTATTTAAATCCCACTTCCTAAAGTAAAGATATATGTAATGAAAATAATTAAAAAGAACAGTAGAAAAGCAGTCATATTGTAAAATAAATCTGCCCAGGCTTCTACTCTACCGTGCACACACATGCACGCGTGCGCGCGCGCACACACACACACACAAACACACACCAAAAAACCCCACAAACCCAATTTGAAAGTGCCACCTGCTGTGGAGATGAGGCATTAATCTCAACAGCAGGAAATAAAGAGGAAAGGGGAGAAAAACACAAAAGCAAAGGCATTAAAGAAGTAATTAAAACACTTATCTGCATCAACATAGAGCACAAGCTAGCAAAACACCACCAGAAAAAAAGACCCCAAACACTGGAAATGAAAGAAGCAAGAAACACCATTCCCTGTTGTGGTTCACAGTGAGAATTAACCAAACTGCCTGAAAGAGGAAGGAAAAGGAAAGGGAGGCATTATAAAATGCAGACCTCCATAATGGCAGACTGATATGCTAATTGCTGTCTGACTGACCTTAGGAGGTGCTGGTCTCCTGCTGTTCCCCATGAAGTCTTCATCTCCTAAAATCACATCTTAATAACTGGACACCAGATCTCTACTTAGAGATGTCACTAGATCTCTCTGTTTTCATGTTGCTCTAATTGACAGGAATTTTACTTGGTGGGGGTGACCGTTTTGTGTTGTGTCTTTCTTTTATTGTTGCAAACTCCCTTTCATGAAATCCTTCTAATAACAGATAATGTGAACTCTTCCCTGTGAAATCTTCGCCTTTGCAAAAGAAATGCATAAATATTCATTTTTTCTGCACTTAAAGCAAAGTTTACCTATAATTCTTTTTCATGCACTTCCCATCAGAGGACATCCTGCAGGCATGAGCTGTCACTTCCACTGGCCCGTGCTATCTGTCATTAACATCAGCCTTCCATAGCTTGTGGAATGGTGACATTGTGAATCCTAGGGCTTTTTCTTATGTATTCAATCAAAATGATTTGTTCTCAAATAAATATATTTAATGAATGAGTAGGGCAAGTCTGTGATTTCCAGCATGGATAAATATTTTATGTTTAAAATGTGAAATACCTCCATGCATTGTGAACTCTATGCTTTCTCTTGGAAGCACAGCGAACAGCTTTCCAAGATTATGGTGGGGGTGGGGGTTGTTGTAATGAGGAATTTATGGCAATTTAATATTCTGTCATTATTATAATAGTACAATTCATTGTATTTTAGTCCTGTTTGAAACTAAATTTTTGTTTCATTAAGAGCTGCCAAAAGCAAACTTAATATTGTAACTTGTAAATGCTATTTGTTTGTTCATTTAACTTCCATACCACCCATCTAGCACAAAGGCTACTCTGGGCAGTTAACGCGGGTTGAAAACATCAAATAACAATGAAGTAATTGAATCAGAACAAAATAAACAGAATAAAATAAGAAAGCAAGAACAAAATGGTGGTCAAAAAAATATAACTGGAAAATATAAGAATAGTTCCCTCCAAAGATTTTTCAGAATTCAAGCAGCATTAAATACTTGATAGTAAGCTGTAAAATCCTGATAGCAAGCTCCTTTTATACAATTTTTTTTATCAAGTGTTAATACATATAATAACAAGTGGTTTTGTGGCTATTTTGTCAACAGTTCAATCTTTATAGAAAAATCCAATTTAAATTGTTTTAAAACAAATCTCTTTTTTAGCACAATTTTTTCCAAAGAAGAACCTTTTAAAGTTCCCAATACACGCTTTTTAAAGAAATTAAGCAAGTTTTTGTATGCGATCCTCACTTTAGCGCCGCCCTCCCCAAGCTAAATAGACTTGTTGAAGTGATCAGTGCTTCTAAGAATATTATGTGATATTTACACAAATTGAACATAAAGTATGCATGGCTTGTTTTGTGAGTGTATGCATTTGATGTTTACTTTTGGTACATTCAAAGTACATATCATTATGAATGTTAACAATGGACATGTTATCTCTGGAGTGTAAATGTAAGATACAAGTGTAAAAGACTTGATGTTCAGTGAACTTAAAAAAGATTCTTTTCAGCAGATAAAACAGACATTCTGTGAAATAGAATTTGCCTGAAGGCAGGATGAAATGGAGAATGAATTATTCTGTTGCCTTCTGTCCTTATAAGGATATTATGTTGCTGAAGAAGTATTTTTAAATGCTTAGATATTGTAAAAAGTGTTTTTTTTAATGTAGCAGAATTAAGCAAATGGGCCTGTTACAGCAGGGGTAGAGAGAGGCTCCCCAAAAGTTTCAACCTACAGCTCCCATCAGCCACACATGAAATGGCCAAAAGCAGGTGTGATGGTAGTGGTTGTATTAAATATCCAAAGGACCAAACATTCAGTACAGTACTCCTGTTTTTCAGGATTGTTCTCTCTTTAAGGTAAACTTTCAAATTTTTGAGAGTAGATTCAACCCAGAAGAAGGGACTGACCTCATCATACAGCGCAACCTGATTTACCAGATGTTATTTAAATGGGAAGTTTAATGCCAATTCTATATTTTTGAGCATGCAACCTAGTTTTGCCAAACAAAAAGGACCAGTATGATTTCTTTGAATTTAGTGGGAGTCTGATAATCAGGAAAGACAAAACTAGTAGTTACATCACTGGTGTACAGAAACAGTTCAGAATATCAGAAATGTGGACACTAAGGAGACATTGGCTGGAATCTAGTAGTAAGTCATATCTAGAGTTAAGTTAACGTAATCCAGGGTACTAGTGTACGTTAGCTTCATCTTTACAATTTGACCTTCTAAGGAGCAGTCAGGGTTAATTTCTTCTAAGATTGACCTATTTGTTCTCCTCGCTGTCCAGGGGACTCTCAAAACTCTCCTTCAACACCACATCTCAAAGGCATCTATTCTTCTGCGCTCAGCTTTCCTAATGGTCCAGCTCTCACAACCATACATTGCCACAGGGAATACCATTGCTTTGACTATGCGAATTTTTGTTTGCAATGTGATGTCTCTACTTTTCACTATGTTCCCCAGGTTTCTCATCGCTTGCCTCCCAAGAATCAGTCGGCTTTTTATTTCATGGCTGCAATCACCATCTGCAGTGAGCTTAGATCCTAGGATAGTAAAATCTGTCACTGCTTCTACTTCTTCCCCATCTATTTTCCAGGGACTTATAGGGACCGTTGCCATGATCTTTGTTTTCTTGATATTGAGTCTCAAGCCAGCTTTTTCACTTTCTTCTTTCAACCTAATCAGGAGCTTCTTTAGGTCCTCCTCACTTTCTGCCATTAGGGTGGTATCATCTGCATATCTCAAATTGTTGATGTTTCTCCCAGCAATTTTGATCCCAAATTGTGATTCCTCCATCCCTGCATTGCACATTATGTGTTCTGTGTATGTTGAATAAGCAGGGTGAGAAAATGCAGCCTTGTCTTACTCCTTTTCCTATTCCAAACCACTCCGTCATTCCATTTTCTGTCCTAACTGTTGCCTCTTGATTCATGTACAGATTTCTCATGAGGCATATAAGGTGTTCCGGTATTCCCATCTCTTTAATTACTTGCCACATTTTGTTGTGGTCGACACAGTCAAAGGCCTTGGTGTAGTCAATGAAACAGAAGTAGACTTGTTTCTGATATTCCTTTGTTTTTTCCATGATCCATCTTATGTTGGCAATGTGGTCTCTAGTCCCCCTGCCTCTTCTGAAACCCGCCTGCACTTCTGGTAATTCTCTTTCCACATACTGTTGCAGCCTATCCTGTATTATCATATATGGAGAGTTGATCAAAATCATATATGTATGTTAGATGTTACTTTGTCTGTTTTCTTTCATTTTTATTGTTTGTATACAATCTGCTTATTTCTATAGGTTTGTTTACAATTACATTTTTCTTTGTAGTTGTCTTTTTGCTTCAGATTGATTCTTTCGGGTAGTTGCTGGGTGGGGTATCCATTATTTAATCTCTCTTCCTGAATGTTATGCTGAGTTCCAGTTTATTATTTATTTATTTATTTATTTATTTATTTAGATTTATTATCCCACCCCAATCAGGTGAACCTGACTCTAGGCGGCTTACAGAAAATTCATAAATTAAAACCTTGAGGTTCGAAATTACTTTAAAAAATCAATTAAAATCAATTAAAAAAGAATTAAACCATGAATTTACAAAGATCTAAAAGATTTAAAAAGGTTAAAAGTTTAAAAAGAATTAAAAAATTTAAAAGAGTGTGGGAGGGGTGGCTGTCCCATCAGATCAGCCACCCAACATGGGACCCCATATTCCTGGAGCCCCACACCTGCCCTGCCAGCCAGGTTTTTAGGCCCTTCCGAAAGGGCAGGAGCTCTGTCTGTAGACGTAACTCAGTTGGCAGGAGGTTCCAAAGGGCCGGGGCGGCCACGGAGAAGGCCCTCCTTCTGGTGCTAGAGAGATGCGCCTCTCTAGCCGATGGAATGATAAGAGAGCCTCTCCGATCCGCCCTGGTGGGACAGACAGATGTCCTTGGGACGATGCGGTCTCTTAAGTATCCTGGCCCACTACCATGTAGGGCTTTAAAGGTAATAACCAGCACCTTGAATTGCACCCGGAGACATACTAGCAACCAGTGCAGCTCCTGAAGCAGCGGTGAGGCACGAGCATAACGCCCGCACCCCATCACTACCCGAGCAGCCGCATTCTGGGCCAGCTGCAGTCTCCGAATGGTCACCACATGTAAAGCGCATTACAATAATCAAGTCTGGAGGTGACCAAAGCATGTGTGATCATGAGCAAGGAATCCCGGTCTAGGAGTGGGCGTAGCTGGCGTATTACACGAAGTTGTGCAAAAGCCCTCCTGGCCACGGCTGCCACCTGCTCCTCGAGCAGTAGTCGTGAGTCCAAGAGGACCCCCAGATTACGCACCGGGTCTGTTTGGGGCAAAACTGCCCCATCCAGAACCAAAGATGGTAACTCCCGAGATAGCGCAGGACCCCTTACCCATAGCCACTCAGTCTTGCCGGGATTGATTGATTGTATCAATCAATGCACCTCATTCCACCTCTTGGCTCTCTATTGGCCCCCGAACTCACTCTTCTTTTTGGCTATAACTGTATCTTTGTTGAACAAAATTATCTGTTTCCTTTAACATGAAGGAAAGTGCCATATCAGAAAGATGGAAACTCATAATAGTCACAGTGAAAATATCCTCCAGTATAACTTTCAGATTACAAGATGGTTTTATTCAGTTACCTGCAAATTGATAAACTGTCCATAAGTAGTCACAAAAGCAATGTTTGATTTTTTAAAAGTGATCATATAAAGGTATTGCTTTCCTCCTACATTTATTTTGTGTATAGATCACATGGCTGTCTTTGTTTGTTTATGTCCTTAAGTAGGACATTCTGGCAATGATATTCACCTTCTATTCTTGTTGTCCTTCATATGCATAGACAAATTCATCCCTGGTGTCATTTCCAAGGATCCCATTGGGAAAAAATTAAATTAGTATAGTTGTGCTATAAACTTTAATAATAATAATAATAATAATAATAATAATAATAATAATAATAATAATAATAATAATAATAATAATAATAATAATAATAATAATAATAATAATAATAATAATAATAATAATATGCTGTGAAGTCGAATCTGACTTGTGGTGGTCCTTTCCAGACTTTCTAGGTAGAGAATATATAGAAATTGTTTATCTTTCTCTTCTTCTGAGAATTAAGGAACAGGAGCTAACTCTTATTTCCTTCCCTCTTTTTCATTTAGGAGGTAATGGGGATTTATAATGTTGTGAAGACTTCCCCCCCTTTTTTCCACAAAAAGGCCCAGTACAAATATAATGCAGTCAGTCTACCAAATTAGGATTTGGTTCAGAAGTAATGAGTTACCTACATAGGGTCGGTTCCTTGACGGTTGTGAGTTAAAACTTTCTAGTTCAGATATCACAATGAGCAATGATATAACAATCCAAGGTTGTCTTCTGCAGTTTGAGTATGGGAGATGAGAAGTGAGTGGGAGGGGGAGATGTTGAACTCCTTGCTCTTTCGTACTCAGAATAGTGTGTTCAGCAGTTCAATTAAATTTCAAGGAGTCCATTTTATGTTATGTGATGCTAATTGTATATAAAATAAAACCACCTTGTTCTCCAAAACAAATTGCAGTTCTTTATAGATTAGTACAGTATTCTTAAATCCTTGGGTTGTAATTCTTTGCTCATGCACCAACACACACACACACACACACACAATGATATCTTCTGAATCTGCAGGGGGAAAACCAGAGATTTTATAAGGTCAGAACTATTTGCTACCTGTTTTTCCTTCATTAAAATTAATCAGCTCCCCAAAGCTGTAGAACAGAGCTAAAGCCGTTACAGCAGTGGTCTTTTAGAATATGGAATAGATCACCGAACAACCTCTCCATCTTTTCCCTTTCCTTGATGTTTTATCTTGTTTTCTGGAGAAAAATAGTCATTTAAAGCCCATACAGCTCATTCAGTTTATGTGTTTGGCGGAATAGCTCTCCATTGGAAGAACAGGAAAAAATTGTCACTGAAGGATAGTTCTGGATTATAGCAATGATGGAAAAAATAACACAACAAATAAAATGTTTGAGACATCTTCAAGCTCATGAGTCATTCCTTTTTGTATGATCCCCTTCAATAATTTTATTAATAATTTAATGATTTATTTTCCCACCCTCATTCCGATCACTTTTTTAAAAATAACTCTTGTATTTCTCTATATTTGACAACTTAATATTGGACATTTATTTATTTTAAAAGTCTTAGTTTTAACTTGTCTTGCTGTACTTTGTTGCATTTTATACTACTTTGTTGTATTTTATGTTTATTGCACAAAACAAAGTTATTAAAGCACTTTGGTTTCCTTTTCATCACCAATATGGAAGTAGATGATCACTGGTCTACTCTATTACCATAGCAGGATAACCTGGCCAGATCTCTGAGTTCCTGTTCACAAGTAATTATTAAGGTCTAGGAACAACAATAGCTGACTTCTCAACCAACTGTGTGATGAAGTACCATCCACCTATGTAGCCCTTCCCAGAAGCTGTGCTAAAGAACTCTTAACTGCAACTTAGGATCTGGGCCATTACTTTCTTAATTGTACATAGTTACATCTGCTTATTTTTCCTTGTTAAAAACTGATTTAAAAGAACTGTTTAATAGCTTTGCCATTTAAAAACCATCATTTTTATCTTCTTCCTAATTTATTAATAAGCTTTCTTCCCCTTTAGAATTGCTTTCCCCCAGGGCTAACTAATACTCTGTGTTAACAAGGCTTTAGTTAGATATATCTCTGCTTTTGTACATACAAAAGCATAATACATACAGATGCACATGCAAGCACACACACATACACACTTGCTTGTTCTCACAGTCAAGATGCTGATGATGTAAAACGGCATTTTCTCAGAAAGACTGAATTAGTGACATTTCCTTTTTCATCCAAAGAAGCTACTCATTTGAAGAAGAGGGTTTTTAAACTTTCATTTAATAGCTGATTAAAAAGAGGGAAATGGTACTTAATGAGATAGGAGGTGTGTTCTGTGTGCATTTTTACATCCCCTGTGTGAAGTGATGTGTATCAATTCATAAGGGAATAGATATTGAGGGTGAGAATGAAAATGCATCCTATTCCAGAGTCAAGCAAGTTAACTCTACTGCTGTTTCACATTATTGTTTGCCAGGAACAAGAAATTGAAAATTTGACCATTTTTGCCATCTGTAGGGAAATGCCTACATAAAGTCTTTTTCTACAAATTGACGTTCTCAGAAGAATTTCAAATGCTGGAGGAAGCCTATTCTTGGGGAATACATGTTCCACTTATAAACTATCTTGGACCATGGTGGAAAGAGATTTTACCAGGCCGGATGGGAGTACACTGCTGCTCAAAGCCCATACCTTAAAGGTAAACACCACCTCAGCATTTTCCGCTTCAGTTCCTCTCACCAGTCTCTGCTCTGCTCCATGGGAGAAAGTCCGAAAGTCTTCAGGCAGATTCAGAAGAAGCTACCAAAGCTGCCCAAAGTGCTTCGAACTTTCTTCCACAGAGCAGAGTGGAGACAGGTGAGAGGAACCAAAGCAGAAAATGCCAAGGTGGCATTTCCCTTTAAGGTATGGGCTTTGAGCAGTACCACGCTCCCATCTGTCCCGGTAAAATCTCTTTCCACCACAGGGCTGCTCCTCTTGACTTTGCCCTAATGAGGTTCCATGAGGTTCTCTGAAGCTATGATGTTGAAGGTTGCAGCCTTGAAAGAGGCCAGATATCTGGAAGAAAGCTCCACCTTCTTGAAATGATTTTCTGATTGAGATCACCAAGCAAAATCATAATATCTTCATTTTTTATAGTTTGTTCTGATTCAATATCGGACATGTCCTTCTTTCTTATACTTCCAGTTTTTATGTCTAGTAGATACTCATACTCTATTTAAACTTCTGTGTTAGGTTTGCCAGAACCAAAGAGAGAATCACTGTTTCATGGTCTGGGAACAGATGAAGGATTTTACACATCTAAAGACTTCTTACCATTGGTGGCTATGGCAAGTAAATCAGGTAAGTTTATTATTTCCTTTCTGGATGAGTACGTTTACAATTTGGAGTAGTGGGTAGAGTGATGAACTAGAACTCTATTTCTTTAAATCTGAAATTGTTTTCCCTATAGCAGCTATGACTATGAGTTCATCTTTTGGAGAAACAAGAGAACCTTACCTAGTCTAAAACATGCACATTTTAATTTATTTGTTGTTCATGCTACACTCCATTCTTTATGCTGAAGATGCCACAAGGCAAATGGATCACAAAGCAATGAGGTAAAGACCAGAGGCGTAGCTACCGCCGTATCTGCCGTATCAATTATACGGGGGCCCCGGGCCACGGGGGCCCCCAACGTGCGTAAGCAAAACAAATCTTTACCCTTCCTAGGGCCCCCCAAACAAATTTTTATACGGGGCCCTGCCAAGGCACGCTACTCTTCTGGTAAAGAGTAATCAAGCAGAATGACAGACAAGCAGGCATATCAATACAGCTTCCTACAGCTAGCAGTAACAGTAACAAACAGAAATGTCTGCAAACGCAGACAGTGCTGGCTCTTCAGCTATAAACAGAGATGAGCACTGAACCCTATAGTTGGATATGACTGGCTTTCAAACAAGAGCGACCTTTACCTTTACTTAAGCACTGCACATCTCAACCTATGTTACCCTGTGACTTGGGCAAAATAATGGCACCGAAACGGTAGCAATTCAAGCAGACCATAGCAGTAAAAAGTGCAAACAAAAATAAAGTCCCAGCAATAGATGTGTGTTTAGAGAATATTTAGCTATGGCCATCACCAACAAAATTGGGTGAACATTTTGACTCAGACCTAATAAATTTCCATGGTATATCCATAGTGAGAAGTAATTGTCTGTGCACTTTTCTTATACGGAAGGAAAGATTCTATATACACATGTGCGTATTTCTAAAGAATTACATTCACAGACCTATGTTTAAAGGGGAATTTTTTGTTCTTCAAAGAAAATTATACTCATGGTCTACACCCTTGCTGTGAAAATTCAAGACTGGCATAGCACAAAGTTAAGGATTATAGATCATTGATGGTATTGTGAAAAAAACATCAACTACACATCCAATGAAACTATCATAAGCCCATCCAAATTACAGGTTTATGCTATTTATGGTATCATTTTTTAAAAAAATTACAGTGATTTGTTTAATCAGTGGTTAGTTGCATTCTCCCTGTTGTTAAAGTGCAACACATTGTATGAATTATGGGTCTTTGGGGTTTTTTTGTTTTAGTTTTTCTCTCCATGTCCTGGGGAATATTAAACACTCATTGATACTGTGTGAACTTTTATATTTTACCAAATAGCTTTTCTTAAAAAAAAAACACAACTAAAAAACAAAAACAAAGAAGTGGCAAGTTGATTGGGAAACATAGGACTCAGAATTACTTCGTAATCTTAATTAATCAGTTGTTTATTACCAGTTCACCCTGTGTTTACAATCTCATAGAATTCAATGCAACCCTTATATTTTCCTTAAATTGTGAAGACATGTCCACACTTCATAGCCCAACCATCATCGGTGGTAGCTTCAAAGTGTAGAGCTCTGTTTGGATTCCTAGTGGTGCTCAGGGTCACAAACATTTCTGTTGTAGAGACAATTTCCCTGTCAGTAGCCACCACTGGCATGGCAAGGCTGTGGGAATGAGTCCTTCTCCATCTTTCATTCGGTGCATCATTATAATTACAGTTATAGTACCAATGGCTACTTAGACCAGGGGTGCCCAAACATTTCAGGCCATGGGCCAGTCACGTGGTTCATGGGTGCCCAAACTACTCCCTGTGGGCCAGATCTGGCCTCCAATGCCAATTCATCCAGCTCACGCCATGCTCGTCACTCCCAGAAGCGGAAGTCGGGTGAGTTTTACTTCCGCTTCTGGGAGCAATGAGGGTGGAGCGGGCTGGATGAATTGGCGTCATGGGCTGGATCTGGCCCACGGGCCATAGTTTGGGCACCCATGACTGACTAATCAAGTGAACATTATAGTTACACTTTCTAAAAGCAACTCTTTGCCTTACCATTTTTTAGAAGTCCTGCACTTAAAATGTTTGCTTTAAAAATATGTGTAAATGCTACAAGCTATTGGATTGCAGTACAAAACGTACATTCCTGTTTCTACTTCACTGTTTCTTCAGCACAGCATAAGGTAGTGGCATAAGGCAGAGCATGAGCTAGTAGTTTAACCATATGATATTCCTTCTCTATCATTTATAAACTACTGTGTAACTGTAAGATGATCTAAAAAGTTGGTGTTTTTAATATTCGCAATGCACTTTATTTGCTGTCTTCATTGCTTCCACATGAGTTACATATGAGATAATGGTCAGAATATTATGACTTAGGTATGCCAGCAAAAGTGCAATGATGTAAATTTCATAGGTGAATTGTCGTTCGTTAAGAATAGATAATTGTATTCCTTGTTGCTCACCAAGATAGGAACCATGAAGCAGTCAATTGCGGCAATTCAAATGAAAAATTATATATGTTTATAACATCAGGTGTAGTGTTCCATGCTTTATCTCTGGAGGTCTGGTTTAAGAAATAGCTGTTGGGACATTTATTTATTCATGACCACCTCAGGAACATCACAGAACTCTCCCTGCCTGCTGGAGAGGGGGAATGAGGGCCAGCTGTGTGGACCAGCTAGCTCAGCCATAAAGACCTTGCTGTCTCTCTTGACTGTATTGTATTTTTACACTGTATTTTATTGTATTGTTTTTTCTTTTATGTAAAATTTATTGATTGTGTTATCTGTGCTGCACCTGTTGTTATATTTTTATATTATGCTGTATTTATATTTGAGATTGTGATACTGTATATGTTTATGTTATGTGAGCCCCTCTGAGTTGCATCAGTGAGGTGAGTAGAGGGGCATATAAATCTAATATAATAATAATAATAATAATAATAATAATAATAATAATAATAATAATAATAATAATAATAATAATAATAATAATAATTTCAATATTTATTTATGTTTAAATAAATATAATATTTATATTTTCAAAATTTGAATGTTTTAATTACTTTGTGCTGTTTTGTTTTAAATATCTTATGTTTTTAAAATGTTTTATATAGCTTTCTAACCTGCTGCGTGATCTTGTGGTATAGAATGGGTTATAAATGCTTAAATGGAGAAATAAAAATTATCATCCCCTTTTCTTTTTCTGCTGCTTTTTATATATCTGCGCATTAACAAACAGTTCTGGAGACCTTTATTCAGACAATATTTTCAGCAGGAATCAGGTGACAAAGTCATAGTGATGGATAGACATTCCAGTAGAATTTGTGATTTTATTTTCCCTTTTCTTTTTTTTTCAAAGGATATTGATGCTTACCGGGGTTGGGGGCGTGGGGTTGAGTCAAAGGTTTAATATTTTGAATGCCAGGATCTTAAATCAGTTGCACTCAATCTGACAAGGCCCTATAATTTCTTTTCTTTTCTTGTTTTTCTTTAAAGTGCTCTCTACTTTATTTCCTGCCAAGACAGGAAGGCAATACTGCTGAAGGTACTGACTATGAAATTACATGTATGAGCATATCTTAAAAAGTGGAAATAAAACTGTCTTTCAGTGAAGCAGAATAATTTGATAGTGACTCTCCATGCTCGGAAACGGCAAGATGCAATTTTACACTACTCCGAGTACAAGTGCTGTTTGAGCTGTCATGCAGAAATAGGTTTGTTTTTACTCTCCTTGAAAATGGGGTTTTCCTTTCATCACTCAGGAATGTGTGGCTGTCGCTCTCCATTGCCCTCCTTACAAGGGACAGTGATCGTTCTTGGGGCAGGTGACACCGCTTTTGATTGCGCCACATCAGCTTTGCGCTGTGGAGCACGCCGTGTTTTCGTGGTCTTCAGAAAAGGATTTACTAATATACGAGCTGTCCCTGAAGAGGTAAATTTCACATAATTGAAATTGTGGAGGTATCAGTCAAAAATGTGTTCAAGTATGAAATGCTGATTTATGGTTATTGCTCAGAGCCAAACTAACCATTGCACACACTCTTGTGGACCATACCAAGAACCTGAGTAATCAAACTGAGCATGGGAGTTTGCCCTCTTGAACAGAGATGGGGGGGGGGGGTAAGAGGCACTTAATTTTTTCCCCTCAGGCTGTTTGTTCCCTCTTTCCTTTCCTTGTTCCTTTTGTCCTCAAAGGAGGAAGCTAAAAAGCTGAGATGCGGAAGCAAAATTTGAACAGAATGATGACTGGCAGGGGAAAAAATGCTAAATATTTTCCTTTCCTCCCGATAGTAACAACTCATTGGTGCTATTTCTGGTAAAAGAAGTAATGTGTTAAAGCAGTGTTTCCCAAACAAATTAAGTAAGTAAACAAATAAATAAATTTAGTGACATCCAGTTAGTGAGGGGAATAGATCTGGAAAAGTACATTTCTAGAATAATCCATTCAAAATTAGTAAATATGTTCTTGTAAATTAATCAAAAAAGGTAGATTAATGAGGATATTGAATGGAACAGATATATGACTGAACACATATAAAAATGTCATCCCTACATTCTAGTTCATCTTAACGTACATTCAAACACCACCTATCCCATGGCACAGATGTTGGAAAACCATTAGTGAAGAAGATCTGTGTGAAACTGAGGTAGCCGTAGTTTGGATAATTTCCAAATTAAAGTTTGCTGTAGCAGCAGAGGTCCATGATCCCATTTCATGTTCTTAACTTTATAATACACCGTATTTTTATGTTGTAATTTATTTATTTATTTAAATTTCTATACCGCCCTCCTTGCCTTGTGATAGAGAAAACTCATGTGTGGAGCTCTTCCAAACAGTGTACTTGCTGTATTGCTAGGCCATATCTAGCATACCATAAATGAAACCAAATCAGAACCAAATAAAATTTATTAGTCATTAAGTTACCACAAGATTTTATGTTGCTTTTGCCATAATAAAACAGAAGAACCTCCTCCTGTCTGTAAAGAACAGACTAGAAATTACCGTATGTTCATGCATGTGAAAGACTAGAGTGGGAAGGGAAAACCTAAATGTTACATTCAAAAGCATTTTTAAATATTTCAAATCATAATTTTTGGGAGTAAAAATGCAATGCTCCTGCCAGCTTTCACACTGAACCTGTGATTGGCATCTTCATCATTTGTTTTATTATGAAAGCTTTTTCTTTCAGTTTTATTTTTCGCAGTGCAAAGTGGACTTGGTTTATTAGATTTTGTGTGCCCCATACTTTGGAAGAAAGGTCTGGCTGGACATCCCACTATGGTAATGGAGTAGACCATACAGCCAGCAACTCAATGCCGAGTGTTGGCTGTGGTAAATAACCTGACTCCCTAAAGAGGCCAATAGCTGTGGACGAATGAGCTCCTTTAGGTGGGGTGATGGTCCCCTCAGTGGAGGAAATGCCACTGGAAACCATCATATTGGGCCCAATGGCAAAATGAGCGGAGGAGGAACCAATTTCTGGTTCCTAATGGTCATGGAGTTGGAAGAGGTCATGCCAGGTGGACTGGCTGTGAAGGCACTCCTTGATAATATCCTCAAGGCTGCGGCAGTCCACTGCAGTCCCGGTGTTAAATCCTGCATGTCTTATTTCATATGTGCCACAGGAGATGGCTCCGTGATCATAGTGTCTGGGTCACTTCATGGCAAGCTGGAATCCACCTTAAACAAATTCATGCCAATCGTATTTTTCCTACTTCAGGAAAGAATGAATTCTCAGATACAAGTTGTAGCTGACAACGACTTTGGCTGATGGCATAAATTAAGTTTTAATTTAAAACAAAGATTCAGCTGTAATTTTTAACTGGTTTTATTTATAGATTTTAAGAACTTTTAATTTTTTTAATCTGTATTGTTCTGATGTTTTATGATGTGTCAAACCGACCTAGGTTGCCTTGATGAGGAGGGCAGTATAGAAATAAATAAATAAATAAATAAATAAATAAGCTACAGAATATGAAATATATGAGGAAATGAACTTCTCTGTTTATAAATAGTTGTAAGTTGTATAGAGGTAACAGTTAACCAGGGGAACAAAGGTAGCCAGAGAGAGGAATAAGATTCCAAGATGCATATGTTAAATCTTAGATTTTAATATGATAACAAAATATTCTTAAATAATTTGTCATACTGTTAAAATGTAGGAAAATATTATTCTAAATAATAATTTTAACTACAATTAATTATTTAGCACTACTCTAATTATTTTCCCCTCAGCACTCCACTCCTGAGCTACCAACAGTTTCTCTTTTTTAAAAAAATATTAACCAACATAAACTATTGCTTTTAAATGTTAAAATAACTTCCTGGTTCATTATGACTATTCGAATGACGTATAATATATTTTTTAAACATGTGGAATATATCTGAGCACCATCTCAATATTTCTTGCAAATAAAACCTTTAATTTGTAAGTGGAAATGATTTTTTAAAATATGAATGAAGACAGATTGAACCCATTCTTGCAACCCATTCAGTTTGTGAGAAATGCATTTGAATTAGTAGTTACTGATGAAGAAAAAACAATAACAACAGTAATAAGAGGATGTTTGGGTGATTGCATATCAAACTGAATGTTGGCAAGTTGGGCAGCATTGGAAATTCCCCTCAGTTGCTGAATTTGGTGGGTGAAAATAGTGGCAGGATTAAAAAAAAATATTACTTACTCTGTGGACATAGTATGGTGGGCATGGCCAGGAGGAAAGTGAATTAGGACTTCTTTATTTCAAAATTTGGATGGGTGGGGGCTGGGGCCCTCCAGAATTTCTGCTGTCGGTTCTGGTGTGAACCTGCTGAATCCCACCAGTGGGTGAAGTGTAGAATCAGTTGGTTTGTCTTCAGAATACATATGTCTGGTAGGAGATACACTCTTATCCTTCAAAATAATACTATGTCATCACATAGCACAAAGGGAGTGGAACAATGGATGTCCACTTGTCTCTGTAGGCTTAGTGCTGTCACTCTCAGCCTGGGGTTTCAGTTGAAGGGTCAGTGGCCTCCTTGATGCTTCCCTTCAGGATTCGTTCCTCTCTCTCCTTCTCTAAAGAGTTTTTTTCCCCAGTGAAGAAATTATTGCCTTGTATAAAGTTTGAATATGTACTGACATTCATAGCATTTCACAGTCTTGAGGAGTGTTAAAAGCTACTGAGCCAAAATTTCTCAGAAGACATTTTTCTAAGAAATATTTGTAGTGGTTTTTTTTTTTAAATTGTATATCCCAAAGATATAAATTGGGTGCTCTAATTTTGTGTTACTGGGCTCTCTCTGCATGGTTGGCTCTACAGACCATTTGTTATCTTACATTTACAAAGGAATTCCCTATGAGGGGTCAGCTTCTCCTTTAACCAACTCCATTGGTGAACTAGGTTGTCATCTGAAAAACTTAAAAGGAGCAGGAGAAATCAGATGGAGTTCCACTGTTTTGGCTTAAAATTGATATATTTTTAAGATACAGTATTGTAACTCAGGGGTGTCCAAACATTTCAGGCCATAGGCTGGTCATGGCTCAGGGGGCCAGTCATTATGGCCCATGGGCCTGATCCAGCCCCTGATACCAATTCATCTGGCCCACAAAGCCCTTATCACTCCTGGAAGTGATGCGTCCAGTTGCGTTTTACTTTTGCTTCCAGGAGCAGTGATGGCTTCCTGGGCCAGATGAATTGGCACCAGGGGTCAGATCCGGCCCATGGGCCATAGTTTGGGCACCCCTGCTATAACTCATTCCTTGCCAGTAGATGTAAATGTGAAAGAGACAAGTTAAGGGGTCTTCTGAAAAAGTTTTAAACAATGACAAAACTGTTTTGGCTTGAGATTCAGAATGTTACTTTGTAACCTACAAATGTTGCTAATTAAATTAGTGCAATTGTGAAAGAAATGGGTGGAAGAAAATATGATAAAAAAAATAGCTTACTTACTCTGATGTGCTGATCTCAGTAGTGTAGCATTGATTTCAGCCGCCCAGGGCATAAGCCAAATTTGCCGTCCCCTGGTGGATGCTGGTGCCCGCTCCCTCTAGGGCTTCTGGGAATTGTAGACCAAGATACCCATAGCCCAAAACACGCTTCCTGGGGCGATCCACCCACCTTGCCCCCCATTCCTACGCTGCTAGCTGACGTGATGTCTTCTTCCTTCTCCTCCTGAATACAGTCAAACCTCGCATAAAGAGCGCCTCGCTTAAAGAGTAACTCGCTTAAAGAGCAGATTTTTCTCTGAATCTTTGCTTCACTTAACAAATAAAACCAACCAAAAACTCGCTTAACAAATAAATCGTGGTTCACAATCCCCCCCACAATTAGTCACTTACAATGGTGTTTCGCTTAAAGAGCAAACTCGCTTAAAGAGCAATCCTGTGGAATGCATTATGTTCTTTAAGCGAGGTACCACTGTATATGAGAATCTGGTTGATCTCCTGTTTAAATAGAGATGCCCAGCACGGGGTGTAGTGGATCGAGTAATGGACTAGGACTCAAGAGGCCTGGGTTCAAATCCCTGTTTAGCCATGAAAGCTCATTGAGGGATGGGGAACTGCTAAAACTACTCCTTAAAATACCTCAATTATGTTGAAAGTCCTATTTAGGGTCCCTGTAAGTCACTTCGCTGTAAGTCACCAGGGACTGTGGTAGCTTCATGGTTAAGACATTGAATTTGATGACTGGAAGGATAGCAGGTCAGTATACTGCATGACGGAATGATCTCCTGTCTCTGTCCCAGCTCCTGCCAACCTAGCAGTTTGAAAGCAAGAACTTCCAAGTAGATAAATAGGGACCACTTTGGTGGGAAGGTAAACACTCCAGTGTCTAGTCATTCCTGCCACATGTCCATGGAAATGTCTTCAGATGCAGACATTGCTGCCTCTTTGGCTGTAAACAGGGATGAGCATTGAACCCTAGAGTTGGATATTACTGGCTTTCAAGCAAGGGAGACCTTTGCCTTTACCTAAGTCAGTTCCAACTTGATGACATAACTACATATTTCATTTACTTTTGGATCAGGTGCAAAAATATAAAACCTTTTCACAAACCATATTCTTCCTCCCCAGATGGACCTTGCAAAGGAAGAAAAGTGTGAATTTCTACCTTTTCTTTCCCCTCGGAAGGTTGTAGTGAAAGGAGGGAAGATTGTTGCTATGGAGTTTGTTCGGACTGAGCAAGATGAAGATGGAAACTGGAAGGAAGACTATGATCAAGTTGTCCTCCTGAAAGCAGATGTGGTGATTAGTGCCTTTGGTTCCATCCTAAGTGATCCTAAAGGTATGCGAGTTCTAAGGAACATGATCCAAATGTCAGGGATATGCATTTGCTTGCTTGCTTGCTTTCTATAGCTTGTTCCTTAATACTTATAAGTCAGTAGGATACAACATAGTCGCTCTGTTTTTAGAGAACAGGATTTCATTCCAATTAATTTGGGGGGAAATCTCAAAAAATTATTTAGTTTATTCAGTTCATTAAAAAAGAAAGAACTTAAAGTATAGGAGAAAGTGAGATTGATAGATTTTCCCTGCCCCTCTTCGCATATATGACATAAATAAGAAACATGTTTCAGAAGGTGTATACCTATATGTTTTTCCATCCGCAGTTTTTCAGTAAATGAAAATAGAATCAAAATGTCCTCTCATTTCATTCAGTTCTTTATTTGTTGTAAAAAAAATTGCACAACACTTCCACTGGACTGTGTAGTTTAGCTGTCCTCACCCTGCAACATATACATGCTTTGGTGTCCTCCCCCAAATTTTGGTAAAATTTCATTTCATTGTAAGAGTATATGTAGAAAAATTGACTAATACTGTATATAGCAAGCTGAGTATGGGTTCACCAGATCACACTGGCAGTGCGCTCATTTGGCAGTAGTGCAGTACTGTATCTATCATTTTAATGATCCTATTCTGTTTATCTTCTTTTATTGTGGCCTGAGGTGGACATAGCAGCTATGCTATATCCTCTGCAGCATGAATAAATCTCAGCTTTCATTAGCTGTTTGTGTGTCTGTGTCTGTGTTTTCAAGACTGCTTTTGTTGCAAAGGATTAGGTTCATGTTTACTTTAATCTAACCTTAATCAATAGAGAAATGTTGATAGAAAGAAAAGAGTCTGATGAGGTCAATACCGACCACAGGTATACTATTCTGGATCTTTTGTTCAGAATTGAACTTCAAGTGTTTTTGGGTCTTTGTTGTTGTTGTTGCTCTATCTGGGCTCTGATGTTAAGTGAACTCTTATGCTGGAGGATGGTCTGCATCAGCCACAAGAGAATGGCTGGTTGAGCTTGGAAAGTGGTCGGTGGGATTCAGTGTACACTTGTAAATGAAAAATAAGAAGTGCCGGCTTCATACTTTGCTTCTCTTCCTTGTATAAGGAAGGAAAGGAGAAGTAGTTTTAGATTGCATTTACAGGCACTAGCCAAATGCTAAGGTACTGCAAATATTATCAGAGAGTTGGCAGCTTTGTATTCTGCTCTTCCACCGGGAAATGTCTCTGAGCACTTTTTAGAAACAACAGTAAGATTTCTAGTAAGGTTTCTAGTCCTGTACTCCCATCCTCTGCAGGGGCCAGGAGTGGAGAAGAAAGTGATATGGGAACCTCCAGGTCGATTGGGCTTCAGGACCGGAATCCTTCTCAATCTATCTATCTATCTATCTATCTATCTATCTATCTATCTATCTATCTATCTATCTATCTATCTATCTATCTATCTATCTATCTATCTATCTATCTGTTTAGATAGATAGATAGATAGATAGATAGATAGATAGATAGATAGATAGATAGATAGATAGATAGATAGATATAGAGTGAGAGCATCACTCCTGGCCCCTGCAGGGGATGGGATATACTCTGTGTGTGTGTGAGAGAGAGAGAGAGTGCATTTCCGTGGACATGCAGCAGGCATGACAAACCCCAGAGTGCACAGAATGTACTTTACCTTCACACCAAAGTGGTACTTATTTATTTACCATACTTGCAAATTTTTTTTGCTTTTGAACCGCTAGGTTGGCAGGAGCTGAGACAGAGACAGGAGCTCACTTCATCATGCAGCACTCAGGTCTTGAACTGCTGACCTGCCAACCTTCTAGTCATAAGTTCAGCATCTTAACCACTAAGCCACCGCAGTCCCTCCTCTCTATGTGCTGTCTCCTAATTTCAACTCTCCCACAACCACTCAATTTTCATTGTGATTTCTTTAACCCCTGACATTTCTGTGACACATTTAATATTTTGTGTATTTATGCAAAACATATTCCTCTGATATATTCTGTTGCCATATCCACACACTTTCCTTCCTTTTACTTCATACAGTGAGAGATAAAAAAGGCATGATATAATGGAATGTCTGTTTGCATATTCTATATTTTTATCATAAACTCCCATTAGAAAAGACAGAATGTGTTCAGTTTTCCTTAGCTTTATTCCAAAGGAGAAAAAGAGAGAGGAATTACTTTAAAATACTATTTCAAGCTCAGCCTCACATTGCTGACTTTTGCCTTAGACACCTGATGGGAAGGCCAATATGATTCTGTAATTATGTTTTTCCTTTCCCAAATAGCTGCACTAAAAGAGCTTTCCTCCCTTGTGAATAGTAACACTCCAAATTTCTGCTTATCATTATTTTTCAGCAGGTTTCACTAGCAGTCGATACTGCATATGCTTTTACTAAGAGTCCTCTGACAAATCTTCAATAAGTCAAGCCAAGAATTTTGTATACAATTGCACTATTACTCATACAGAGAATCAAATTGGGATTGATAGGGAGAATATTACTAATATTAGTTTTTGCAATACAGAATTACTTAGATAGAGATACCATACTATTCCTATATAACCATGTTAATATAAATATCTTGATTTTATTGGTTGAGTACTAGACTAGTATAATAATAAAATTATTTTTTAAATGCAAATAAGCTGCATGGGTAGTGAAGTATGGATTTTCTTTTCTTCAAATAAAACTGCGATTTCCAAATGAGAGATTATAAATCAGGAGAGATCAACAGCATTTTGTAGTTCAAGGAAATATCACTTCTAAAAATTGAAATAGTGAAGGAAGTAGGAGGTCTTTTCACGTTAAACATTTGAAATATTTCAATAATCAGTAATTTTGATAAATCTAGTGACATTTTTCACAAGGTGGATGAAGACTTTGTATATTCCTGATTTGTTACAAGGAGCATTATTTTACCTTACATTGACTCCAAGCAGAGGCTATAGGTTTAGAGGGCATGAGAGGTGAAATTCCATGCAGTATGAAATAGGAAAGTCTCAGTATTACTGTATCTACTCAGGTATAAGTCTAGTTTTTTAGCCCCCCCCCCCAAATGAGGTCCAAAAATAGGACTCTACTTATACTCAAGTCAATGTAAACATTTAAAAATAACCACACAAATGACTAAATTAATTAATTTTATTGTATTTTCATGTATTTTAATAACTAAACCTCACTAGCAGCTGCTACATTTTCCACCCCTGACTTATACTCGGGTCAATCTATTTTCCTAGTTTTAGAGATCCAAATTAGGTACCTTGACTTCTATTCCAGATGACTTATAGTGGAGTATATGTGGTACATGCTAAACAGGCCAGATATGTCATCTGGAAATGTGAATAACGCACACTAAATTCCTTGTTCTTCCCAATTTTGCTCTTCAAGAGATTGGGAAATGGAGAGATCATGGACTCAGGTGCTCTTGTAGAAAATCCAGGCTTTCTAGTCAGTCCCTAGAACTGGCATATTTGTGTGAAGCAAATGAAAATTTTCATATGTAATACCATTAGTCATGGTTGTACACTGTTAGTTACTGCTGCTCCTATGTTGCCAAAAGGTTACTAGATTCCTCTGCATCTGTCCAGTGAGCAAATGTTTCTCCAGACTTAATTCAACTCTACCATTCCATGTTTAAAAAGGTATCGTCACTTCCCCTTCAAAAAATAAAGGTTGTATAACACAAAAGTGCTAAACCTGTGGGGCTCATATTTTATGAATGCACCCTTTTCAGAAAGAGTGCCATGTCTGCATGTTTTCATCTCTTTCAGAGAAACAGAAAGAGCTTTGTTGATTTTCAGTTGTAATTAATTGAGCCACAAAGATATGGATTTCTAAATAAAAGTTTCATGTGAGTTGAATTAGGTGGCCTATAGATCAGTCTGAATAAAATTGAAATGTCTTCTGAATTACTGCATTGAAATTCCAAAGAAATCATGTGGCCCATGTACCCCTGTAATACAAATTGCAAACCTTGGCCAGAATTGTGTTGGAGATTTATGCCAGTGTTAGTGTAAATTGCTACTGACTGATGAATTGCCATTACATTTTGTCATCCACAAGATCTCACAATTGACACAGAACCAGGAATGTGAGCAGCAACCTGTACATTAGCAGCAACTTGCCACCATAGTTTGCAATTAAGCATACACTAAACTAAATCCCAATTAGCCATGGGTAATTCCATGATGCTTCCTTCCATATGCATAAGAAGTCAATAGGAGTCTACCCATTAAGCCTTAAATATGGAATTTGTTAAGTGTGTTGAACAAATGTTAAACATCCATTTCATTTCTTTCACAGTCTCTCATAGGGGACTTGTGGTGGCCTCCAAACCTGGCTAGGAAATAGAAGTCATCATAAGGCTTTGCAAATAGATGGAGATGGCTTCTATCCTCTGCACATGCTTAATGGCATCATCAGACACATAATCTTCAATCGGAGTGCACAGAAAGAGCCTCCTCGAAGATTGTCGCATTTTTGAACTACAATCTGGCATACGCTGGTAATCTTTCTCACACTAGGTCATGCGAAAGGAACTGCAGAATGAACTCACCAAAAGGTGCCTTCATTTTGGCAGTTCCATGTCTGACCTAGACACGGAAGAAGAAGAAGACTCTTCAATCACAGAACAGACCATGTTCTGAAACAATACTGAAGTAAAATTGAATGTAAATACTGCTGGAAATATTTCCTGTAAATATTGCTGATAACTTCAACCATTCCTTTGCTTATGATGTTTCAAAATGATGGTGGAAGCTGTACAGAATGCTTCAGCAAGGGCTCAGTTGTGTTCTTTTTAGTCTGCCTGAATGCCCTAACAAAACAAGCCAGTTAATTTAGATTGCCAGCATTTTTAAAAATGCTGCTGAGTTTGTGTGGCATTTTGTTTTCAAGCTGCAAGAAAGAAGCTGTCTCATTCTGGGGGAAAAAAATGTTGTTTTATCATTTAACCCTTATGAGAGTTTAAGCCAAAGTTGCTGTATTTTCCAGCTGTAGCCAAGGGTATACTGCCAGCTTTCAGTGAAAGGAGCCTGGAAGATGCATATCAAAAATAACATTAATGAGCTGAGAATGCCAAAATTACAGGAACTTATGAAATTGGTTAAACATAAAATACCATTAAACTGTTTACTGAGGCTTCACAGATATATTGCAGCTAATGAGCATTTCTGCTATTTAAATAAGCCCAAATTGAACACACATTACATGGATACATAATTAGTCATGGCAGTCAAGCACACAGTGTGTCACTTTTAAAGCTTTATTTGAGGAATCTTTTCCATTTGATTTGTTTTGCTAATTAAAATATTTTCTGGCTTTCCGATATATCTTAATATTACTGTGTGTGTGTGTGGAGGGGGGAGTGTTTTCCCCAAAGTGTTCTGTAATTGGTTGGTGCCTTCCCATGTCTGCCTCTTTTACAGAGAAAAAGAAACAGTTTGAACTATAATGTCATAGCAACCTCTATTTTTGGTTTTTATGTTTGCCTTGGTGCCACTTGGCAACATGTTGAATGATCTGCTCTGATTTCATAGCCATTGCATGCCTGCAGTAGAGGCAGCTTTTCCTAACCTCTTCAAATGCAAATTGTCACTATAGAAGATGATGGAGAAGGCCCCATATGTAACCGCTTTCTTTATATCTTCCCAGAATAATACAGGAACACTGAGATTTTTTGAAAAGGGCTGTACCTGTATAGGTATAGTCAAGTCAAGCTCTAAGGTCATGATGTTAGATCAGTGTGACCTCCTACTTTAAAAAGAAAATATGTGTATGCTGATAATCAGTTGTTAAACCATACAGTATTTAAAACTTCATCTCCTTACCCAGTAGTTTGTAGCTTTTCTCTTGACAATGCAGCAATAATAGCTAAAAATATTCACTTAGAAAGGCAACCTTTGGCCCTTTTTTCATCTCAGCTGTTCAACAGCTATCTGACCAGGTGTTTCTGAAATGTCTATTTTGAAGCAGGTTTGGGATAAGATCAGAGTAACCTTGCTTTAGTTTGGCCTTATTAAAATGCAGTGGGATAACAGTGGGAAACAAGGTAGGGTAAAATGCAGTTAAATACCATAACTGATTAAAAATTCAGCCAAGGTCATCTGTGAAGTTCTGTCCTCCTACGGATATTAAATGCCCCTACAAAATTCTAGAAACATTCCAGTGTGGGTTTAGTTTTAACCTTAGAAATGTTACGTTAATTCAGTGGGGTGTGGATTTTTATTTATTTATTTAGAAACTGGGAGAAAACCAATCTACTCTCAGCACTTTGCAAATTGTTAAAAGAAGTTTAATGAAATGCATGTGTTGTATTTTTTTTAAAATGTCATTTTATCCTAGCATTTTAAAAGAAGTAGGACTTTAAGGGAGACTAATCACTTCTGATACTGAAAATGACACAGTATATTCAGTTTTAGAATTAGCTGCTGAAACATGCAAAACAGTTTATTTTTCTTGTATTTTTGTCTAAGCTATGAGTGCCTTATCTTAGTATTCAGGATTTCAAAATGTTTTGTTCTTAGCATTATCAGTATTAGCAGACCTATTTGGCATTCATATTACTTTGTCAAAATATTGTTTTGTTGACTGTATCAAAAAATAGGCACAGAGACAAATTATCCTTTCTCTTCTGTGCATTTTGAGATATTTCCATACAGGAGGATCTAAATCCAATCTGCTCCTCTTTTTCATGCCATCAGTTTTTCCTAGCATCCCCTTTGCTTTTGATCTAGTTGTGCCACTGGGCTTGGTCCAAAAGGAGCCATGGATGGATTGCTACGTAAATAGATGTCTAGGTACACACATCTTATCTTCAATTAGCTGACATTTTCTTTCAAGAAAACTTGAAAGTTTTTTTTTTTTTTTTACTATAGCAGCTCAAGCCTGAACACTTCTCTGGATGTTAAGAATCATATGAAGAGTCTTGGCTCATCCTCTGCGGAATCAGCTTCAGCAAAAGAAAAATCAGAGAAATCATTGGCTATGCATTTGCTTACAGAAGGCCCATGTATCACACCTATATGAAGAACAGCCTTTTATGTCTTTCGACCTTGAGATCAGGGACTTCTGTCGCTTAGTGGTTAAGATGCTGAGCCTGATGACTAGAAGGTTGGCAGGTCAGCAGTTCAAGACTCTGAGTCCTGCACAACGGAGTGAGCTTCTGTCTCTGTCCCAGCTCCTGCCAAGCTAGCAGTTTGAAAGCAAGAAAATGCAAGTAGATAAATAGGGGCCACTTTGATGGGAAGGTAACAGCATTCCATGTGTGGGATGAGGCGAGGGATGAAGCTTCATGAAACACACACGATTCCGATCCAGCGGAGAACACACTTCCTCGAACTCACATTCGAGCCTTTTTATTGTTACAATCGTATAAGGAAATGCTTACGTAGAAAATCACGGATTGGCTATTTTAGGCTCAGTACATTGGCTGTGATTGGGTCATGTTAGGGTGGGCTTCTACTTGATTGGTTAATACATTGTATGCATGTTTCCTATAGTATTCAGTCTCATGGCTTAAATGTGTAACAAACAACCCCCAGGCACGTATGCAATCTCATGACCTGGGACAGTCACAAACAACCCAAATAATGGAGACCTTTGAACTGGGTCAGGGATGGGTGCTGGCTAGCTTACTGGGGTACAAGGGTTAACCATTGAAGCATTGCACCAGGAGTCTTTGGACATCACTGTAATATGGTGCCCCCATCAGTTCTCCACACCATGCACTCCAGTGTCTAGGCATTCCTGCCACATGTCCACAGAAATGTCTGCAGATGCAGACAGCTTTGGCATCTTGGCTATAAATGGAGATGAGCACCGAACCCTATAGTCAGCTACAGCTGGCTTTTGAGCAAGGACTACCTTTAATTTACCTTGATATCATTCCTGAAAACTACTCCCCCCCCCCCAGATTTTTAAAAATCAAACATATAATATCACTTGTCTATCTTTTCAGTATTGGTAATGAACTCCTTGTAGATCTTCCTCTCCCAGCTCCTCTCCCAGCTCCTTCCTCTTCCTCTTCCTCTTCTTTTTTCCCATTCTTTAACCCATTTATGTGGAGACTGAGACTGGAAAATCATTAAAATCCCATCCCTATAATTATAGTTTTGACATTACAGAGGGTTTCCCAAGGCTAAACACAGCTGCCTGCATTCATCTCTTGTAAAAACAGGACACATCTTTGACACTCTTCTGTGACAACTGAGAAATATCCAAGCAGGTTTCACTTTTAGGTATATGACAGCACAGCTACATCAGTTTAATTGACCTTAGCAATCTGCATCTGTGTGTGCTATGTCCCCAAAGGATATGAAAAATAAATAAATAAATTAGTCCCCTCTCTTGTGGAGAGAGAGATAAATATAGATGACATAATATAATATCAATCTACATAAAGAATCAAGACGTGCTGAAATAATACTTTCATGTTCTGGCCATAACACTGAGGAACTAGTTTTAAGAACACACACACACACAAAACATGTGATTCTGAACTTGTAATTATGAAATACCAGTAGTAAATGAAGTTATTTTGAAATAAATATGGCATATTTCATAGGAACCAAAATATAATCCATTACTCTCTCATTACAGTACAGTAAAACATGGGATAACGCTAAAACCTGGTTCCACAAGTCTTGGTGTTCTCCGGTTTTTAGTGTTATCCGATCCATGTTAAAATCCTATGGGCTGGATCGGATAACGTTAAAGCTCCATAGAGATACATTGTAACCGCACAGGCTTTAGCGGTTGTTATCTGATCCATCCCATAGGACCTTAACATTATTCGATCCAATTCTCCTCCCCAGATTACTTAACGTTATGCGATTTTAGCGTTATCCGATCCAATCAGTATCCGGTGTTTTACTGTACTTCCCAGTTCTGTTTCTTTTACCTTGTTATTTATTTGCTTATTATGCACGGGACCTACTTCTTGTCTCCCACTAATTCCCCCGTTGTTGTTTTTTTAAAATCACAGCTTTCCCATGGCTGATCCAAGGTCACTCAAGAATCTAGAATGTGGGGAAAGGGATTTGAAGCCAATCTTCCAGTCTAATCTGAACATTTTGTTTATTAAGCTGCAACATTGAGACCTAGAGATGGAAAATATTGGCAGTGTTATTTCTTAGAAACCTTCAGGCAAACATGTTCCAATCAAAGTCCCTGATTCGTTTTCAAGATTTTGCCCCATTCCACCCATTTGGATTGCTGTAGAAATATACTATCCATTGCTGGTTTGCTGGGTCTGTCACAACTTCACCAGATCCCCTTTTGCCAGAGAGTTTTATGGTAGCCCAGGATGGCATTCATGGGTACCGCAACAGTCCTATGGCACAAAGCCACACAATAGTTTTCTTAATCATAGCAGTTTTTTTTTACTTTGGCCTGCTACTACTTCTCACAAAATGGGTGCAGAGAGAATGTCGTCCAATTCCTTACTGTACAAGGCAGATACAAATAGAAGAGAAGGACAAAGATTGTGAGGCAGACCCAGAGAAAGTTGGAGATATAGCATCAAGGACCTATTATAACAACACCAAATGACACTGATGGAGGCTGCTAGAAGTACAAGAACCCGCTGGGAGAGATCGTCCAGAGATTTGGAGTGCGTTGTCATCAATATGCAGATGACATGCAACTCTATCTCTCCTTCACATCATCGGCAGTGGAAGTAGTTCAGTGTCTGAATGATTGCTCTGCTTCAGTGTTGGAGTGGACCAGAGCTAAGAAACTGTGACTGAACCTGGGTAAAACAGAGGTAGTGGTGTTGGAGGGCCCATCTGTCTAACTGGGATTCCATAACCCAATGATAGCTGGGATGGTATTGTCACCCAGTAAACAGGTACACAACTTAGGAGTCATTTTTGATCACCATCTGACCCTTGAAGCACAAATTACGGCAGTTTGCAAAGCTGCTTTTTTCCATGTATATCAAATAAGACAGGTGCGTCCCTATTTGGACAGGCCGTCCCTTATAACACTGGCTATCTCGCTGGTAATCTCTCATATAGATTACTGCAATGCTTTCTACGTGGGCTTCCTCTGACCCTGGTATGGAAACTTCAACAGGTACAAAATGCAGCAGCCAGGCTAATCACTGGGGTGAGGAAATTCAAACATATCTCACCAGCGCTGGCAGGGCTGCACTGGCTGCCTGTTCCGTATCAGGTTCAAGGTGTTAGTTTTGACTTTTAAAGCCCTAAACTGTTTGGGACCTTCCTACTTGGCAGAGCATCTTCCGTTTAGAACATCATTTCGCATCACACAATATTTCCAGATGGGTCATCTTTGGGTGCCGACGCCGAAACTGGCAAGGAAGGCTACGACCCGGAGAAGAGTCTTTTTGGTGGCGGCACCAATCCTATGGAACTTGCTCCCAGTGGAATTGCAGACCACTTGCTTACTGATATTTAGAAAGCAGCTAAAATGCCTTCTGTTTAGGGAGGCATTTGAGAAGAGGTCATCATCTGCCTACTCTAAGAGTTCTTGCCATTCCCCCACCTGATGTTAATTAGGCCTGGTACTTCTCTCTCTCTCTTTTACTTTTACTTTTTTCTTTTTTTGTTTTTAATATGGTGTTGGTACCTGCCCAGAGTGGTGATGAAGCCCCAGATGAGTGGGGTATAAGTGGAAGTTAATAATAATAATAAAAATAAAAGTGAACCAGCAGCAGCTGCTGCATTCTACCCTGTTGTTCCCTCACTTCCAATCTAAGAGATTTAGCACCTTTTATTCTATTCAGCCTCCATTATGTCTGTAATTGTCATGGTTGCTATTAAAATGCACAGATGTTTGGAGATGAAAAGATTTTATAGAAAACGTCTCAGGAACTGGAGGAAAGGAGAGAGCTGACCTACAAATTATGATAAAAACACTTGCTGTTATTTGTAACTTAGGCCTTTTAGAGCAAATGCATATCATTAAAGTCCTCAACAAGGTAGTAAGCACAAGAGCCACCACTTAAGCTCCATAGCATTTATCCTTCACTGTTTTGTGAAACCACACTCCATATCTATAAGCCTATAAAATCAGGATTTTATATTACCTTTCCTGGGCCACTAAAATATCATTAAGGAGGGAAAAGGCAAATGTCTTTCTTCTAGTACCTGGCCTAATGAAGATCCTAGAAACCTTAAGAAGAAAAGCTCATATTTTACCAATAATATTTAGTGGCCCAAGAACAATGTTACCCAACCCTGATCTTGAATTTTGTTTATGAAGCTCACAGTTGTGTTTCTTATATTACTCTAGAAAGTTAGGGTTACAGCATGAAAGTTGTATGAATGCAACTTAGTTATGCCTTAATTACTGGAAAAAGGATTTACCTCAAAGTAATCAGCTTTTTGTAGTTAAATATTTCCAAGGTCCATTTCAGGATCCTCAGAGACAAAATCATGAGTTGATGCAGAGACTCTGAACTGTGATACTGTTCTCTCTCTCTCTCTCTCTCTGAAGCGGCTTTGATATCTTGCTATATTTTCATTGACAGTTTGGATGCCCTAAACAGTCTTCCTCAATACTTATGGGCACCCAAATTCAGACCCCCATTCTTTTCTTAATTCATAACTAACCTGGAGGTGTCATTTACCAAAAATGGTACACAGGTATTGTTCATAAGAGGTTCCCCCCTAATGATTGCAGTACAGTAAAACACCAGATAATGCTAAAACTTAGTTCCACAAGTCTTGGTGTTATCTGATTTTTAGTGTTATCCAATCCATGTTAAAATCCTATGGGATGAATCGGATAACGTTAAAGCTCCATAGAGATACATTGTAACCGCACAGGCTTTAGTGGTTGTTATCCGATCTATCCCATAAGACCTTAACGTTATTCAATCCAATTCTCCTCCCCAGATTACTTAACGTTATGCGATTTTAGCGTTATCCGATCCAATCGTTATCCGGTGTTTTACTGTAATGAAATGACAATACTTCACGGATTGGGAACTGTCAACAGATTTTAGTGAGCACTAATTGATGCTCATCATGCCAGTTCTTTGTAATTCTATTATGTTTCACTTTTCTACCTTCCCTATATTATTTAAACATCTCTCTGCTGAGGTTTCACTGCTATGTTCAGACCACAAAAATGTACATAAAATAAAATTGGTGTCTTGTCTTGTTCATTCTTTCATCTATGTTTCTTTCTTTTAATCCAGTAAAAGAAGCTCTGTGCCCTCTCAAGTTGAACAAATGGGGTCTCCCTGAAATTGATCCAGACACCATGCAAACAAGTGAGCCATGGATTTTTGCAGGAGGAGACATTACTGGCCTGGCCAACACTACAGTTGAATCAGTGAACGATGGGAAACAAGCTTCTTGGTATATACACAAATATTTACAAGTGAGTTTTCAGTGGAATCTTTTCCAAGCTTGATCTTGATTTCAACTGTCATGAATGTATTTCCTCCTCACTCCTAATCTAATCAGATTGTCTACAGTCAAAGAACAGTTGACGTGTCATGGGATACTGAGATCATAGAGATAGATTAGTTGCAAGTCTGGCAGCAGGATTTTTAATGGGAAAGGTCAGATAATTAAAAACTGTGGGAGCATAATGATGTTCATACGTTCAAAGTAGATGTTGTTAATGGGTGTGCATCTGTCTAGCTAGGTGGTTGTTACAGTTGTTTAATGTAGATATTTTTTGTTAACCAATAAGAATTACTTTTGCTCATCAATTCCATTTTCTACACAAAGGAAATACAACTTAATGCACAATACACTGCATAGTACACTTTACTCAGGTAATTGGAAGAAAACAGCTCATAAATATTAAAAGAGCACATCACTGAGCCGCATGAAAAATCTTCCTTCTTTGAAAGAATAGTTTTAGCATTGTCACCTGGGGCAGAAATTATTATGTATAAGGTGTGATCATACACCAGCATTTTCAAAAGTACACACAATTACAAAATAATGGCACCTGTACAAAGAAAGCTGCCTATCTATCAGATGAACCTGACAGTCACACAAGAGACCTCAAGGGTAATGCAAGAGGGTCTTAGCTTGTGGACAAAAAAGTGTACAAATAAAAATATGTATAAGTGATGTGCTGAAACAGAGAAAGGAACAATTCTTGTGACTGAGACTGAGAGGCTCATATATCTTTTGCTGTATTTGTTTTGCTGCTTTGAATAGGCCTTCTGGTAAAGAAATGTAAGATGGGTATAGGATGAAGAACAGTCAGTCATAAAAAGGAGTCAATTAATGCAAAATAAAACTAGAAAAGATGTGATGGTCTTCTTTTTTTTTAAACTATCATAGTGAACAAAGGAATGCTAAGGAAAGGAAGAATGCCATTTTCTCTCTCACACTTGAGTATTTGGAAATGAAATGGGGGGGGGGTAGTTATTTTTCTCTATTGAAGTCTGTTCTGAAAATTCCCTGCTGTAGAACTAAGAATTTAATTTTTAACTAATTGAATTGAAAAACATAACATATTTAAATATAAAATGTCAGTGAAAAATGATTTGGATTTTTATAGGATGTGAAGAATAGCTACTAAATTCTTCATTTCTAGCATTTTAAACTGTTTTAATAAAAAAAATACAGATTAATGAGGAATGTCTAAAGGTAAAGGTCTCCCTTGCTTGTATCTGACTCTAGGGTTCAGTACTCATCTCTGTTTCATAGATAAAGAGCCAGTGCTGTCTGCATTTGCAGATGTTTCTGTGGTCATGTGACAGGTGTGACTAGACACCGGAGTGTGCGGAATGCTGTTTACTTTCCCACCGAAGTGGTCCCTATTTATCTACGTGCAGTTTCTTGCTTTCGAACTGACTGGTTGGCAGGAGCTGGGACAGAGACAGGAGCTCATTCCGTCCTGCAGTATTTGGGTATCGAACTGCTGATCTGCCACTTTCCAGTCAGCGTCCTAGCCACTTGAGCCACTGCAGTCCCTTGAGGAATGTCTAGTCCACAAGTTTTTCCTCTTTCAGCACAAGAATCCACTTCCTCCCTTTTTCTCCTTCATATAAAATGCCTTTTTGCAAAAATAATGTGTTTTTCCTTTGGGATGTGGTGCACACAACACACTGAGCATAGGAAGTCTGCCTGAGATTGAGGTTGGACGATGCAAAGCATTCATATGATATTTCTGGTTTTTAAAAAGTCCATGCAATGAATCAAAAGTAATAACAGATGTGCACGGTTTGTGTTATTTGCATTAAAATATTTCTCCCCAATTCAAAAATTCTAGCTAAGGCTGATAGAAAATATCTTGGCCTTTCATGGGTGGAAGCTTATGGGTGGTTTCTTCTTTGTATACATAAGAGACAAGCACAGATTTATATGCCTATTGGCTGGATAGATAAGTAAGTCAGAGCACCAGGGAATACAGTTCCTCCTTGTGTCTTGCAGTAGAGAAGTCAGTATCTGTGGCAGTGGGCAAGCTACTTGCTCTGAGAATACCCTAGAAGAAGTAACTGGTAAACTACTATTGAGCACTACAGGGTTTCTCAACCTTGGGGCCCCAGATGTTCTTGGACTTCAATTATTAGAACCCCCAAGTCAGCATACCTGCTGAGCATGGGTAGAAAGGTCATCCTAAATTGGAATTGCTGTGATAGGATATAATTTTCAAATGCTAGTATTGCTTACCTGAGTGCTTTATATTTAGACGACTCTAAGAGAGTCCCCCTCTTGATGGCAAGTTGATGGCACAGAATAACCAATATTGATTGATTGATTGATTGCAAACAATCAGATAAATTCTTCCTGCAGTTCTATACTCAAAGAAACCAAGTACTGCTTAAGCAGTACAGGTTTGAAAAAAGTGTGTTTTAGTTTACGTGTAGCTAATTGTTGTTTTCTCTCTTGAGTGGATTAATCTATACCATTTGCTAACTAGGATTTCAATAGTTGCCTAACTAGGCAATAAAGCAGGACGAAATGGGCAGTTCTCCTGCTAGTGCTTCATCCCCTTCTGCAGCCAGCCACACTTCCTAAAAACCTACTCCAGGGATTGGAAATAACTCTTGAGCACATCCAGGGATGGCACAGGAGGAATGGCAGCAAGTAGATAGCTCTATATCAGATGCAGAATGGAGAACCATAGATTTGGGATGTGATGAAACAATATAAAATCTACATTTAGCATGTTATTTTTTACATCAATATTGCAATGAACATATGGTGGGCATCACTCTAAGGAAAAAGCAGAAAAGACAATGTCCCCTTTTTCAGGGGTAGCCTGATACCGCTAAACCAAGAAAATTGTGTACAGTAATACCTCATATAACATTAGTATCGAATAACATGAAAATCGCATAACATTAAGGAATCTGGGGGGAAGAATTGCATCGGATAACATTAAGATCCTATGGGATGCTTCAGATAACAACCGCTAAAGCCTGTGTGGTTACAATGTATCGCTATGGATCCCATAGGATTTTAACATGCATCAGATAACACTAAAAATCGTATAACACCAAGACTTGTGGAACCAGGTTTTAGTGTTATCTGAGGTTTTACTGTATTTCTAAAATAGAAAATGGGGAGAGAGGGTATAAGGTGGCACAGGAACATGAACAGAATGGTTTGTGGGGTATGATAGTGGGGGTCTCTTATTTATGTGAAAAGAAAGAGGAAATGAACTGGCATCAGTTAGCAGTGTTCAGGGTGACTCAGAAGAGGAGGGGACGAACAACAGAAGTAGAAAGGAAGGTCCATGGCATCTTGTGACCCTCTGGTGCCAGATAATCTGCTTTTTTATTACCCAGATATTTCTACATACTATCTGCCAAGCTAGAACAAAAGCCAAATAAGATGAAAGGAAGAGAGATGTTCCTGCCATCCCTTTTGCTTTGTTTTCCCTTTGGGGGAATCGAGCAAGTTTTTTTTTTCCTGATCTCTAACTAGACTTTGGCAAAGTATTCTTTCTACTTTTAGTTCAACCTGAATTTTAGAGAATATCAATTCCTAATTTTAAAGAGATGGACAATATTAAATTCTTGCCCGTTTACTTCTCCATCATAATTAAAACTCAGTGGGGAAGAGGAAATAGCAACATCAGTTACACTTATATAACACCACATAGTGCTTAGAACACTCTTTGGGCAGTTCACAAGATAATTAGCATTTTGCCCCCAACAAGCTTTAAAGACCTCAGAAGGGTGGAAGGCTGAATCCAGCCATGAGCCTGTCGAGATCAAACTCGGATCATGAGCAGAGTTTTGCCTACAGTACTGCAGCTCAACCGCTGACCCACAAGGGATGAACTTCCATTATTATTGGGCGAAGGTTTTGAAAAGAAAAACTGTATCAGAAGTTACAACAAAATGATGCAACCTTGGTTATTACTCATAAGTAATTTACAACACATTAGCCCAAACCACAGTCATACATTATGGTATTCTTGATTACAAGGAAAAGAGGTGAACACTATACAGTGAAGAAAGCTGACAAGACAAAATGAACTCATTCAAAATATGGTATTGGAGGAGAATCTTATGGATACCATTGGCTTTTTTATTTTATTCGTGTCAGATTCACCACCATCATATAATAACATACAAAGCTAAAATTAACACATCTAAAAACAAAATAGAGTTAAAAAGGGATAGATGACATCTGATGGCCACATCAACAGCATTTCCTCTTGCCAACATAAGGCAAGTGCATGTTTGTGGGTCATCATGTGTATTGTATCATATGGGTGATAGTTTGTTCTTCTCCTCATTCTCACACGCTATCATCTACAGGGAAACCCCACTTTCTCAGATTGGTCCTTGATCTTCCTACCCCTGCATGCAGTATAGTTAAAGCTTTCATTCTACCATGGGCTAAAGGTCACCCTTGCTCGAAAGCTAGCCATATCCAACTCTAGGGTTCAGTGCTCTTTGTTTATATAGCCAAAGAGCCAGTGCCGTCTGTGTCTGCAGACGTTTCTGTGGACATGTGGCAGGCATGCCTCAACAGCGGAGTGCAGGGAATGCTGTTTACTTTCCTACCGAAGTGGTACCTATTAATCCACTTGCAATTTCTTGTTTTCAAACTGCTACGTTGGCAGGAGCTGGGACAGTGATGGGAGCTCACTCCACTATGCAGTACTCAGGAATCAAACTCTGGCCATGGGCTAGACCCTGGGCTGGAAAGTCACATAAATGGTTCTTCATAAAATCAAACCTTGAACTCTTTCTAGAAATGCAAACTGAAGCTATTGTATTTTTGTCATATCATAAGAAGACAAGAGTCCCTGTTAAAGACAATAGCGGACTATTCTATTGTGATTGTGGGTTGTGAATTGTGAGCTGCCCAGAGTCACTACGGCGATAGGTGCGGCCATACAAATATAAATAAATAAATAAATAATAAAGCTGGGAAAAGTTGAAGACAATACAAGAAGGAAGATTTAACATGAAATGAACTGATTCAGTAGAACTCACAGTTTTGACTCTGAAAGACCTGAGCCAGGATTGTTAATGATATCTCTAATTCATAGATTTGATCTTAAGTCGGAAGCAACTTGATGGCACATAATAGAACAGACATTTGTGCAGTTTAAAAAAAAATACAAAAACTACCTTTAGTTAAAGGATAGAAATGAGCAAGGTTGGAAAATTTGTAAATAAATGCATACCTTGGTTAAAAACACCCTGCAATGTCCCATAAACTAATACAGAGAAACAGCAGGAAACCAAGATTGCAAGGTTTCTGTGTCATGCACAAATCCAGAAGAACATACACATATACCAATTGAGAGATGAGCATGGCTAATAGTCTCTGCCTATAGACTTGTGTATATAGTGTACAGTACTTGAAGAAGAACAAGATCCCATGTAAATCTTTTGCGAGCAGGTTGAATACTAGGCTACAGTTGGGGGATTCACATCCTCTCTAGCAGATGATTTCCTCATGTACTCTTTTCTCTCAGCAAGTAACATAGAGTATACAGATCATAAATAACATGTATCTATGGGTTGTCATTCCTCATATATACCCACCATGTATTTGCAATCAGTTTTATACCAATCCCTTCATTGAGGCACTCAGCATTTCTAAATACTCTTTCATCCAAACTCTTTACAGGATCAGATCTCAATAAGAGTGACAGAAGTGCATAATTTAACTGCAAAACATGCTTTGGTCATCTACCCTTCATGTTTGATAATGCTTGCTGTAACAATCACATACCAGAGGCCTCTGCTGAATAAAGCATGAATAAGTCTTTTCACTCCAAGCACATCAGTTTTTCTTTGACAAATGCCTTATTGGACATGGATCTGCACAATAAAGCACCTCTGTTCACTGAAATGGGAATATACTAAAAGCACTGGAGGAACTCTGACAATTCATAGTTTGTCAATTGAAATTTTAGATCAAGCAGGTTTAATATTAGAGTGTTTCGGTTACCCTTTGCAGGTTTTGAGGGAGCTTATTCAACCTTACCATCTCACCATGAAACTAATGGGGAAAGCCTTGCAGCAATCTTCACAGGAAAGTTTCCAAATGTCAAGTGTCATCTTTCCAGCTGCTAGATGAATGGGTAGCCACAAGGCATTTATTTGGGTATGCGGTCGCAGTAGAATCTGGTTGCTGTGGCAGTAATTACTATAATTTGGCAATTGCTTTACCAGTATTTGAGCCACTGGAACTCAGGGGCATTATTTGAGGAGAGTTGTAATTTAAAGGCAGGTCAAGACTTCATAGGGTTGCTTTTGGGGGGTAGGGCAAAAATGGATTGTACTCTCCTTTTCTTCTGCATGGTTAACGTTCCCCTGTGGTGTTCTCTTGAAGGCTTTCCAGCTTGAGACAAAATATGTATTCACAAAAGCAGAGTGGCACATTCTTCAGTAGAGAAATAAAGAAGACTTGCTAAATTCCTCATTCTTGCCACCTTTTGCTGCCTGTAGACTTTGGAAAGATATTTCCAAGCCCTATAAAAATCTTACCTCTAAAATGAGAGTGAGGGAAAGAGTATGGGGTTTTTGTTTATTGTTTCGTTTCTGTTGAGATTTTGGCAGTTTGTACCCACTAGCCCAAATCCTGTCAATTAGTAATGCAAAAGGCATAACTTTTGGAAGCGATGTGCCTCAAGTTAAGAAAGTTTCATCGGCATTTTCTGTTGTATAACAATCCATATGGCCCAAATATCCTGCAGCTTGGATTTCATATCTCTCTGCTGCATCTATAATTCCTAGAGACCATTTGAATTGTTAATAAGGAAAGGTTCTGTAGGAGATTACAACATGGATGTGTTCTATGGAAGAGTGCTTGTTTTTCAACCATCTATACTCCGGTCCCTCAGGCGTCATAAAACAATCTGTGGATCATCCAAGGAAGTTCTCCTAGGGAGAACTCTTGGCCTTAGAACTTGACGGATACTCACAATAGGCAGTGTATTGTGTAAATATGACTAGCCAATTAATCTATATTTTCTTGTGAAAATATCTGAATTATCCTTGAGGCTTGTCAATCTCCTTTAAGTATAGATAAGACTGAAGTAAAAGTGAATCTCAATGTCTGAAATCCTATTGCTTAGCATAATAAGTCCTCCCTAGAGTAAGCTCGTGGTTAGGATCTGATGTCACTTCAGGATTCTAGTTCTGATTAGACCCACAGTAAACTGCAGCTACTAGAGCCCTGATGAGCTCTACCTGAAAGCAAAACTGAAATGGACCTGCTCTTCCCGAAGCTGCCTCAGTAACAAAGTCTCCTGGATTTCTTGTGGTCTTTGCATGACCCTTCCTGCTCTTGCTTCAGCGCTAAATGTACACTGCTTCAATTGCTTCCTCGGTTGCCCAACTCCTGGTCTGCTTGGACTACCAACTTCTGTACTGGACTAGCCTTGTTCCCTTCTCAGCTCCCAACATTGATCTTGGACTTGGACTTAGGTAAGGTTTGCCTTGACCTTTAGCTTGTTGGTCCCGGGTCCTAGTGCCTGTGCTGTTAGCTGGCTGGCTCCCAGACTTTGACACCCATAAAATCAGTAGGAATTTGGTGAATCAACTTCTTCTTCTTTACATTGTTATTATAAAGATAAATGGGCATTATAGAAAAAAGAACAATAAGACAATAAACAACCAAATAAACAACAAAAACTCTATACAATATACAAAAATGCTATGTGCTCCCTTCACCCGGCAGAACAATATAGTTGTACCTAGCTTAAAGAGCATAATACGTTCCACGGGATTGCTCTTTATGCGAGTTTGCTCTTTAAGCGAAACACCATTGTAAATGACCAATGGGGGGGGGGGATTGCAAACCCCGATTTATTTGTTAAGTGAGTTTTTGGTTGGTTTTACAGTAATACCCCGGATAACTTTATGACTTGGTTCTACAAGTCATGACGTTATCCGATTTTTAGCGTTGTCCAATGCATGCATCGAACAACGCTAAAAAAAGCCCTGACTTCAGGGACAAACTGAGCAGGCAGTGGGGTGCCTTTAAAGCCACCCCCCACCACTGTGACTGCAGTAGGATTGAGGAAAGCACCTTTTCCCCCGACTCTACTGCAGTCTTCCCTCCGTGCTTACCTTCTGTTGCTGACCTGCACGCTCCGATCGCTCGAGGCTTGTTTTTTTCCATTCCCTTCCCTCCCTGTTGTTCCCTTCCCTCCCTTAACAAATAAATTGGGGTTCACAATCCCCCCCCCCACATAATTGGTCATTTACAATGGTGTTTCACTCGCCTAAAGAGCAATCCTGTGGAACGCATTACACTCTTTAAGTGAGGTACAACTGTATTTTAACTGTGACATTTTTTTGCAACAAGTTGTAACTAGAGTAGGCCCAGTTGAATCAGTGGAACCTATAGTGACTCAAGAAGATGTGGTGCAGATGAGAATTTTTTGGGATAATTTTCTCAACTTAATTTTGTAGGTTAACTGAGTTACCTGCATTCCTTTTAATGGTGTAAATCTCAATACCATATCATTTTTCAGTTAGTTTCATTTCAATAGGAAAGCCATTCTCAAAACCACCAGTTACTGAGGACTAAGGGTGTTCAAGAAGAGTGTTCAACAAACCTGCCAGTATTGGAGGTTTTAATGTTCACAATCTGAATTTGCTGCTTTGTCAGTGGAAAAAAACAGAATCACAATGTTTCTGTAAATTAAGTTGCCTAGGGCTAAGTGTTCCTTCTTTTCAAGTCAGTTTTTATCCCAGGAAGTATTCCACAAGAGTGATTGGGCTCTAAAGTAGAGCATGGACTATCAGACAGAGATACAACTCACTGCTTGTACTTTTGTTTCTCCACATCTGCAAGAGGGTGACAGATTTTTCTGTTGAACTCAATTAGACTTTTCACACCTGTCAAATGATTTTTCCTCAAGCTGTGTGAATTGTATAACTGAACTACAACAGCTGCTGTCTTTTTGCATTGACTTTTAAAAATTAGAAATATTAGTTGAGTTCTTTGCATCTTCTGTGCTTACTTTGCTGTATGTATGTATATTAGGTGTCAGAAAAGGAGAGATACTAGTTTTGCACAGCCAGTTTGCACAAACTGCAAAGACTTTGATGAACAAAGTATGTATTGCCTTAGCAGCATCTTCTCTTCTTTCATCTGATTATAATATCACATTATGTTCTATATTTCACCATTTTGTTTTACAGAGTACACGAACAGGAATCCAATAAATTTAGATTTGAGCCATTTCCCTCTTCTTTTAGTCTCTGTGTATCTTATTCTTTATTTTATGATGGTAAGGGACCACTTCAGTGGAAAGGTAAACAGCATTCTGTGTGCTCCAGTGTCTAGTCATGCCTGCCACATGACCACAGAAACATCTGCAAAAGCAGACACTGCTGTCTCTTTGGCTTTGAAAAAGAGGTGAGCACTGAACCCTAGAGTCAGATACAACTGGCTTTTGAGCAAGGGAAACCTTTACCTTTAAGATATGTGAACACTTAACATATACAGTTCATACATATGAACTCCCACTGAGGTTTCATCTTCATATAGCTTTAAGGACACTTTGTTAGTTTTATATTATCTAAAGTATTCCTTCTTTTACTTTCTCACTAAATAAATAAATGTGTGTGCTTTTATATCTGGTTTGCCAGGATTTTCTTTTTCTTTCTTTTATGCAGTATTGCCTCTTTCAAATATTTCTGAGATAATTTGAGTGCAAGTTATTGTTAAGGGAAATGGTATTAATTCACATCTCTAAGATATACCAGCTCGCTTATTGTGTTTCCATAAAGTGAATCCTCGCTTCTCTCAGAAAATGTTCCAGAGCCACATTAAGAATCTACTAGAGCCTAAGCATAATGTACTGGAATGTGATACAATTTTAATTTGAACAGTGACTTTCATGCAAAATGCATCCCTGCCTGACTGTAAATAATGTAAGAAAAGGCAAATAGTGGGAATATGAGGAAAGAAGAATAGAGAGGTCTCTGGATGAAATTAAACCCCCCAAAAGGAAGTAGACAATTAAGCTTCAGAGATGTAGGAGAAATTGAGTTACACTTTATTTATTTATTTATTTATTTAGGTGATTTTTATTTCCACCCAACTCAAAAGACTCTGCGTGGCACACAAAAAATGAAAACCAGCATCACAGCTAAAACCTATAAAAACCCCATTAAAAATGACTATCAAAAATTACCCCAACCCCTAGCAATTAAACCAGTGATGGGGTGTAACAGGTTCTCACCAGTTCTCCAGAACCGGTAGTAACTTTCCCCAGTGTCCCAGAGAACCTGTAGCAGCTTTTGGGGAGAACCACCTTCGGGGCTTACCTTTTCACTGGTTCCCCCACTGCGCATGCATGCCAAGCACTTGGTGTGCATTCACACCTAGTGCTTGGCACATATCCCTGGCCTCCCCAAATGGGGAGGAGGAAGAGAAGCTGCTAGCCTGAAGCTTCCTATAGCCTGAAGCTCCTTATTTTTATTATTTTGTATTTTTTTCTTTGGTCCCGCCCATGACATGACATCTTACCTTTTCGAAAAGGCTTAAAGACCTGGCTGGCGGAGCATGTGTGCGGACCCAGTAACACGGGATCCCATACAGGCTGGTTGATTTGAAAGATAGCCAACCCCCTGCCCCGGGTTTTATCCGTTACGCTGTTTTAATCTTTTCTTATGAATTCTTTCTTATGAATTCTTGAGGTTTTAAACATTATTATTTTATTGGATTTGGTCTGTGTTTTTAGCTACGCTGTAAGCCGCCCAGAGTCGGGTTTACCCGATTGGGGCGGGATAGCAAACGTGAATAAATAAATAAATAAATAGATAATCATGATGTTAGCTCCAGCCACACTGTGATGACATCACGGTGGGGTAGTAAAATTTTTGAGATCCCACCACTGAATTAAACCCTCAGCCAATGTACTAATTTAGGCTTCTGGGAATTGAAGTCCACCCATGTAGCCTGTGCCCACATTAGAGAGTGATAATCACTTCTACTTATAAAATTCTTCAACTTGTGTAGCTCGAACTGGTTATGTAGGCAAAAGTGTTCCAGCCATATGTAAGAGAATAGTATTAACAGGACTGAGAACCCTGTGATTTGTAGAGAAGGACAAAAAATATAGAGGAGAGCAACCTCTAAAACAGGAGTGCCTCCCCCACCAGCCTACTATACAATAACCTTTCTCTACAGTCACAGATTATTAGGGTAGACAAAGGACAGATGGAGTAGGTGTTCTCTTGGGTAGCAGCATTCCATGTAGCAACATTTTGTTGTAGATTCCACTTATAACAATATAATTGAGGAAAGTTAGCAAACATAGTAAGTTACATCTGATTTGAAGGAATACATGCCAGGCTACTGGTGTGCTGGATAGTTGTCCACTAAGTAGCATTTGGTGAGAAATAACACCACAGGAAGTGGAGCAAAATTACCTTCTGTTGAACCTGCAGTCTCTCTTGAGTTAATGTTCCTACCTAGACTTTGAATTAAGCTCACTTCAGAAATATGGCCGTAGAGATAAAATATATGATGTTAAAATCTGCATATATATGAAATACCACAGAGTCTTGTTGCCCTGGTTTGCTTATACTGTACAATATTTCTGAGCTGGAGGGTATTTTCTGTGCTTGCATAAAAAGTATCTATTACCTCCTTGTAGAAATGTGAGCCCCTTTAGAAACAAAGCAAATGTTCTTTATAAGGCCAGATGATGGTCTCCTGCCAATGCCACAAAATCATATTGTTGAGGGACATGATTGAAACTCATTCATTCCTCCCACTTTACAAGAAGCAAGTAGCAGAACTGATGGACTAAGCGAAGGAGGTGGAATAAGAGAACAAATCAAAAGCAGTAGCAAGAAAGTAATCGTAGAAGCACAGAGGTTTAGATTATTACCATTACTGTCAATGGTGAATAGGATAGTGACCAAAATAGACAACACTACTATATTTATTTCAGTATAATGATTTCTTTTGGATCACAACATTATGGGGTTTTTTCTATACCAAAGGACATAGACCCCATGAGCAGAAATCTTCTTTTCTACAGCAGTATAGGTTTTATTGACTATCAACCAAGTAGAACAATACCTTCCCCCTCTTCCTCCTTTTTGGTCAGTTTATATTTTAAAAGCAATAGAAAAAAATCATGGTTACTAACTTCTGCCAATACATGTTACATTTATACCTTTGTGCACGAGTGTTTTCTTTTGCTGTCTTTAAAAAAAAAAGATGCTGAGAATCTAGGAATCAGGCCAATTCTGCATTATACATTTTATTTGTTACAGGAACTTCTAAAGGTCTTTAGTTCTGTTGGTAGTGTTTTGTTGCAGACAAAAATAATCCATAATGCCTTGGAAAGTTTGTTTTCTTTCTGAAGTTTCAGTTTTTAAAATGAAGATGATTAAAATGGAATGAACAAAATAGTTTGGTTATTTATTTGTATGTGGTGGAAAGGTTGCCATTACCTAAGAATGTTGTTGTGGGTCTTGTTTTGCTTGGGGAGATGAAGGCCTGATAGTATTCAAATACTTCCCATTCCTGCAAATCTCTGACTGAATTCCCATTGTTTAGTGTAGTAAGGTGCACTAAAGCAGGTCTATTTACTCAGTGGGGATTTGGCTAGTCAGCTCCTCTGTAGGTTCTGTTTATTCAGATGAATCAACTCTAGTTTTAACTTACAGTAGGTGTGTGTTATTAGGATCATTCAGGTTGCCTCATGTAAAGATGTAATGAGTACTAATAATAATTTCATGTCAGATTACTTTGGGTTGAAAGGATTTTTAGAGGACGCAGAATGAGGCTCCTTTCATATCCCCAAATGCAGCTCTCTGCAGGGAGCTGTAATGAGTACTGACAGATTTTCTCATCCTTAATAGGAAAGGGGTGTCTTAATACATTGACATACCCCACTGGCAGAGAAAAATGAAACCACTACAAAATTTTCCACTCTTTTACTAGAGCAAAGACGCAGTCCTTTTTTTAGCCTTACTAGCAGTGTAAACAAAAAAAATCTATGAGTTATTGTGTGGAACAAAAGACCCACATTATTTGAATTACAAAAATTCACTCGGTTTTTACCATGTACAAATCAAAACTCTCTGAAGGAGAGGGAACTATATGTTGAGGTGTTTGGCTGCACAGCTAGACCTGCACCTGGTACCCTATCAAAAAGCCACAGTCATTACTGTAACTTTAGCTCCTCAAGCAGTATGTCTGCTTCCACCAAAGTCTTAGGATGTCAAAAATGCACAGAAACTCTCTTAAACTCAGCTGGTGTGAAGGAATGCTTTGAAATGGTTTCTTCAAACTTGTAAAATGAAATAAGTGAGGGTTATATCCTTACCCAATAGGCTTTCCCCGCCTTCTAAAAATGTTGCTTCTCTCTTCAAGAAGTAATTGATGAGGAAGCCTATGCAGTAGTAGAACCCTCTTGCTTTAGAGATTTAATTGAATTGCCTTCATTTTCTGTGTGCTTTGAGGAGTATTGTCTGTTATAGCTAATAGTTATAAAAGTACTGTATATGATTGAATGCAGGGGAGGAGAAGATAGGAAAAATGGCTTTCCATGGCCTAACAATGTCCTAGTTTGGTCCTGATACAAAACATTGGCTTGTTGTCATGTGTATAGTCACCATGGGTTCACATCACATCTCTATCCATTTCTGCACAAGGATGGAAATGAAATGCTGTACAGCTTGCAGGGGCTGTGGTGGCTTAGTGGTTAAGATGCTGAGCTTGATGACTGGAAGGTTGGCAGGTCAGTAGTTCAAGACCAGAGTGCTACATGATGGAGTGAGTGCCCGTCTCTGTCTCAGCTCCTGCCAACCTAGCAGTTTGAAAGCAAGAAATTGCAAGTATTGTAAATTAATAGGGACCACTTCATTTGGAAGGTAAAAAATCTTCTGTGCACTCCAGTATTTAGTCATGGCTGCAACATGTCCATGAAAATATCTGCAGACACATACAGCTCTGGCATTTGACTATAAACAGAGATGAGCACTGAACCCTAGAGTCGGATACAACTGTCTTTCAAGCAAGGGCAACCTTTACCTTTACAGCTTGCAAGAAAACAGTTTCCTGATTTCTGGAAGCTATGGTATTTTTGCAACTCTTGTTATTCTGGTTTTTTCAACAAACCGTGCTGAGGCAACGGGAAATGGTTGTTTATTTTTAATCAAGTATAGAAAGGAAAGAGCAGGATAATAGTAATAATAATTTTGTGTCAGGGATTACTCTGGGTTGAAAGGATTTTTAGGGGATGCCTGAATGAGGCTCCTTTCATGTCCCCAAGTGCAACTCTCGGGTATCGAAACCCAACCTTCCAGTCTCCAGCTCAGCACCTTAACCACTAAGCCACCAGTGGAGCTGCAAGAGTAGGATGCAGAAGCTGCAGTCTTCTGTGCACATATTGGTTTGGCTGTGATTGCTTTTTGCATCTGTCAAACCTTGCCTCCAACTGGCTAGCAATGCAGAGAGACTCTGTCTCAGGTTTACCAATCTGCTTCCTCCATTATGATTAGGAATCTGCTAGCATTTTGAAACTATGAAGATCTTGTATAAGTTTATATATGTGACTAAATTTGTTATGCTCATCTTCACCTTTAAAAATTAAGAAAGTGGGATATAATGAGATCAATTTTACTTTTGTCCTTTTTTTATTTCTACAGTCATTATATGGTTCCGAAGTTTCTACTGGACCCCAACTGCCTCTGTTTTACACTCCTATCGACTTAGTAGACATCAGTGTAGAAATGGCTGGACTCAAGTTTCTAAACCCTTTTGGCCTTGCCAGTGCAACACCCACCACCAGTTCACCAATGATCCGCAGAGCTTTTGAAGTCGGCTGGGGATTTGCCCTGACCAAGACTTTTTCTCTGGACAAGGTAATGAAAGCATAATGATCTTTCCTCCCTCATCTTGTACAGTTGTACAGTCAAACCTCGCATAAAGAGCATTTCACTTAAAGAGTAACTCATTTAAAGAGCAGAATTTTCTCTGAAAGTTTGCTTCGCTTAACAAATAAAACCAACCAAAAACTTGCTTAACAAATAAAATTGGGGTTCACAATCCCCCCCACAATTGGTCACTTTCAATGGTGTTTCGCTTAAAGAGCAAACTCGCTTAAAGAGCAATCCTGTGGAATGCATTATGCTCTTTAAGGAGGTACCAATTGTGACTTGTGGTGGTGGTGGGGATTGTAAACCCCAATTTATTTGTTAAGTGAGTTTTTGGTTGGTTTTATTTGTTAAGCAAAGCGAACATTCAGAGAAAATTCTGCTCTTTAAGCGAGTTTGCTCTTTAAGCGAAGCGCTCTTTATGCGCGGTTTGACTGTATAAAAATCAACTCCCACCGGTTCAGAAGAACTATTACCAAATACTAGCACAGTTATACAGTAGAAAAAACAAAGATATACAATACACTCGGCACAGAAAATACAGGACAGTCAGGAGAGTCAAGAGAGTCCTCATCCCTTCCCAGGAGTAACAAGAGATGCCAGTTTGTCAGGCTGGGGTGCTCTTTGCTAAGGAAAGGAGATTCCAACACTTTGGTTTCTTCATGAAAGAAAGCAGCATATAAATCAACTAGAAATGTGGCTAATCATAAAATTTTTGAGGGCTTATGAAAACATTGCAGTTAGAAAAGTAGTTATTTCCTTGTTTCACCATACTTTTGTTGTTCAGTTGCACAGTCGATTCTGACCCTTTGCTACCCATGAACCACCGTCCGCCAGGCACCTCTGTCCTCCACCATCCTTGGCAACTCACTCAGCTCTGTGCCCATTGTGTCTACAATAACATCTAGCCATCTCATTTTTGGCTGCCCCCTTCTTCTTTAGCCCTCGACCTTTCCAAGCATCGAGGCTTTCTCAAGTGAATCCTCTCTTCTCATTTGATGTTCAAAGTACTTTAACTTCATCTTTACTATTTGCTCTTCTAAGGAGCAGTCAGGGTTGATTTCTTCTAAGATTGACCTATTTGTTCTCCTTGCTGTCCAGGAGACTCTCAAAACTCTCCTCCAACACCACATCTCAAAGGCATCTATTCTTCTGTGCTCAGCTTTCCTAATGGTCCAGCTCTCATAACCATACATTGCCACAGGGTATACCATTGCTTTGATTATGCTAATTTTTGTTTGCAATTTGATGTCTCTACTTTTCACTATGTTCCCCAGGTTTCTCATTGCTTACCTCCCAAGAATCAGTCACCTTTTTATTTCATGGCTACAATCACCATCTGCAGTGAGCTTTGATCCTAAGGATAAGTTTCTGCTGGTTGCAACTCATTTTCCATTTGTTTCACTGCTGTGCTCTTCTTCTCCTGGTTCAACGAAAACTTTTCACAGTTGGGCCTTCCCATCCTTTGGTGGGGGGGCTGCAAAGGGGTCTTTTTATTCCTCTGGGATACCACTCAGTGACTGCTGCTGTCCATTGGCCGTCTATCTGTGTTCAGTCCAGTGCAATTTCTATTTGTGATATTCAACAACAGCTTCATTGATTTCACTTTGTTCTCTTAGCTGGGCATTGGAGATGTGGTTGCAAAGGGATACATTTAGCATTGATCTTTCCATGGCTTTTATGTCTCTTGATAGTTCTTTTTTCTTGGCCTTCATTAATGACTATGTTTCACTCCCATAGAGGATCACAGGTAGTACTGTCGAATTAAAAAGATTGACATGTTTCTTGTTGATTTTCTCGTTTAGCAAAATTTCTTTGATGGAGTTAAAAGCCACCCATCCCACTTTCTTTCTTCTGGCTAGTTCTGCTTTCTGATTGTTGTTCATCCCTATCAGATGGCCAAGATAGATGTAGTGGTCAACCTGCTCATTCTGGAATATTTGGAATTTCCATTGATTGCTTGATAGCATATATTTTGTATCCATGCCATTCATTTTTAGGCCAACTTTCCTACTTTCTGCATTGAGCTCACACAGCATTTTTGGAGTCTTTGATTATTTCTAGCAATTAGTACTATATAGAAAAGTAGTTCTATATAGAAATGTATGGTTGTGAGAGCTGGACCATAAAGAAAGCTGAGCACAGAAGAATAGATGCTTTTGAAATGTGGTGTTGGAGGAGAGTTTTGAGAGTCCCCTGGACAGCGAGGAGAACAAATAGGTCAATCTTAGAAGAAATCAAACCTGACTGCTCCTTAGAAGGTCAAATAGTAAAGATCAAGCTAAAGTACTTTGGACATCAAATGAGAAGAGAGGATTCACTTGAGAAAGCATTGATGCTGGGAAGGGTGGAGGGCAAAAGAAGAAGGGGGCAGCCAAAAATGAGATGGCTAGATGGTATTGTAGACACAGTGGGCACAGAGCTGAGCGAGTTGAGGAGGATGGTGGAGGAAAGAAGTGCCTGGCGGACAGTGGTCCATGGGGTCGCAAAGGGTCGGAATCGACTGTGCGACTGAATAACAACAAAAAAGAAAAGTAGTGCAGGTGATAAAATTTCACCACAATGCATTGCATAAAAAAGCAGGACAGAGCCGAGTCTATGGCTCTCTTACTCCTAATGACTCGCCTGTGAGAATGATGTATCAAGAGACATATTTATCTTGTATCAATACACATTTCCAGAAAGGACAAACAGATTGCCAATACCTAGAATCAGAAGCAGATGTTGTGACAAAAATCACAAAGAAATAACACTCAGGTAGGGGTTGCCACAAATAGATCCAGACAAACAAAAAAATTCAAGAGTTACTGTCCTTGGACAGCGAAGGATCAATACTCCACAGGGATGCATCTGGATAGACTTGATATATTGCTCCCTACCTTTCCATTAATTCACCGGACAATTATGAAAATTAAACAGGAGGAGACAGATGCAACCCTAGTTACTCCTTGCTAGCCAGCCATGGTTTGCAACTCTGCTTCTAATAGTAGTCTGAAACTGTCACTTCAAATATCCTAATGTGTCACCAAGGGCAAAATCTGTCATTCAAATATAGAAATATTAAAACTGACAGTGTAGAGAATACTCCCTCATTAACAAGAGTTCTTGGGAAGTCTAGAAAGAAGTCCACTAGAAAGTGTTACTATTACAAATTGGAAAAGATTTAAGGAGTTTTCAAATTATTTTAACAAGCCATATTTACTAGCAGTATTGCACTGTTTACTTCATTTTCTATTGAGTCCTAAAGAGAAATTACTTCTATGATTTTCTTTAAATGTTTGTCTGCTCTTGTGTCATATCAATTAGATAGTTCTAACTCATCAAAACATTTTACAAATTCCAAAGTAAAGAAGCTTTTGAAAGGCTTGAAAAATATCTATGCAGACATAAAACCAGTGGTGAGCAGCAACAGGTTCGGACTGTGACAAGCCCCAAGGATAATTCAGATATTTTCACAAGAAAATATTAATTAGCTAGTCATATTTACACAATACGTTGCCTATTGTGAGTATCTGTCAAGTTCTAAGGCCAAGAGTTCTCCGTAGGAGAACTTCCTTGGATGATCCACAGATTGTTTTATGACGCTTGAGGGACCGGAGTATAGATGGTTGAAAAACAAGCACTCTTCCATAGAAAACGTCCATGTTGTAATCTCCTACAGTGCCTTTCCTTATTAACAATTCAAATGATCTTTAGGAATTATAGATGCAGCAGAGAGAGATGAAATCCAAGCTGCAGGATATTTGGGCCATATGGATTGTTATACAACAGAAAATCCCTATGAAACTTTCTTAACTTGAGGCACATCACTTCCAAAAGTTATGCCTTTTGCGTAACTAATTGACAGGATTTGGGCTAGTGGGTACAAACTGCCAAAATCTCAACAAAAACGAAACAATAAACAAAAACCCTATGTTTCACCAGACTAGCAGAGGATAAGTTTCTGCTGGTTGCAACTCATTTTCCATTTGTTTCATTGCTGTGCTCTTCTTCTCCTGGTTCAACCAAACGTGGTAGGCAGCAACCGGTTCGAAATCCCCCCCCCGAGGGGGGGGGGTGTAGCAAAATTGGGTGGCCTCTGGGCAGGGGATGGCGGAATTGGGTGGCCTTCGGATGGGGGGGGGGTAGCAAAATTGGGTGGCCACACCCACCTCCCTGCCCCATCAGGTTTTGTCCCTGCAAGTGGTTCAAGGTCTCCCTTGCTCAAAAGCCGGTCATATCCAACTCTAGGGTGCAGTTCTCATCTCCATTTACAGCCAATGAGCCAGTGCTGCCTGTTTTTGCAGATGTATACATGACCATATGGCAGGCATGACTAGATCGCCCACGACATAGGCTCCGCCCATAACATAGGCTCTACCCACGGTATGTTAGCGACAATTTTTGCTGCCAACCACTGCATAAAACCACTAACATTGAAAAAGCCTTCGATTGAACATATAGCCACAGGTCATTTGAACCTTTAGACCTATAGAAATTTATTTTTTGATAACCGTAACTAGGCATGCAAGTGAGTTGGCCACACTGTGTTATGACAAACCTTACTTATAGTTCTACAAAGATGAGATGACTCTGCTTATGGACCTTTATTTATTTATAATTTATATTTATTTATAATTTAAATGTATATAGCCGCCCGCTCGCCACTTCGGGGTGACTCAGGACGGCTTTCAGTGTTGCGGTAATACAGTATCAAAGAAATAACAAAAACAAACCTTACTTTCTTACTAAAGGTAGTTTCATGTTTTCATGTGAACCAACCATTAGAATTACTTATGTTGTTTCCAATTCTTCCATCCACCTTGGGGAAAACACTTCACACACTGAATATTAGGTATTCTCTTGTAATTGATGTAGATTGAACAAGCCCTTTTAGAAAGTCTAATACCACCGGACTCCTCCCTTGGCTGGCCCAGCCGGAATGGGCATCAGCTGAGGGGCGTGGGCGGCCAGCCATAAAAGCTGCTGCCACCTTCACCACGAGACTCCTTCCTCGGACTTTTCCCTTGGCCACTTTCTGTGGGACTTCTCATATGAGTGCTGTGGGATTTAGCAAACGAGGTTTTTTTGTTTTTGTTTTTTGTTCTTTGTAATACTTTGTTACTGTGATATTGATACTTTTTGATATTGTTATTTGAGATTATTTGTGATGATGATATGTTGTATTATGATAATGTGGAACCTTTTTGATACTGTGATTTGTGATGATTTGTGATGATGATATGTTATATTATGATAATGTAGAACCTTGTAACTGTACATTTGTAACTTTGTTAGCCGCCCAGAGTCACTCTGCGAGTGGGGCGGCCAATAATAATAATAATAATAATAATAATAATAATAATAATAATAATAATAATAATAATAATAATAATAATAATAATAATAATATCAGGGAATAAAAAAGGTGGATACGCGTCATCACAGAGACTATCTAAATGAGTAGTAAAAGCAATCTCATTGTCATATGATTTAGCTAAAAGGAACTTGCTACCTTAAAGGGACATTTGATTTGGCCTGTGGTAATTTCTGTGCCCTTTTTGAAATGTGTCCAATTACAGGACATTTGCAAGGCTTCAGCTTTGTTTCACCCTGTGACTTTTGTGAACCGCTATAGGTTGGATGTTAGGGTCAATTTGGATTTTTCATTCAGCCATGTTCTACGCTTGCATGACCTACCATCAGCCAGTAAATTACCTTGGGAGTCACCCATGAGTGTGAATCACACAGACCGCAAAAATTAATTGCAGCAGTGATAGGTTGGAGGAACTTTTGGAAAGCAGCTATTAGGCAGCAGCAATATTGATAGACGACACTGGTGGAGGATCTTTCATAGACAATGTCAATGACACCTCCAGCTAACTTTTGTTAGTACTGTACTGTGCAGAAGAAGGCAATGGTCACCCACTGCTAATTTTCTTACCTTGAAAACTTTATGATGAAACAATCTCAGTCTCTGGTCCTTGAGATACTCTGTGTTTACTCTCCAATAATCAGTTGGTCAGGTTCCTTGGAGCTGAAGGCTGAAACACTTGGCATCCTTTTTCCTGCTGTCAACACAGCCATGATATTACAGGGGGATATCTGGCCATTTCCTGTGTTTTGAATTATGGATTCAGAAGCAGCATATCCCACATTCATAACTAGAGGTGGTTTGAAGAAATGATTGTATCTTCTCTCTGTTGAACCCCTGCATGCATGTTAGTCTGTAAACATCAGTGGGACACCCTTCCATATAAACAGGAGACACGTGAGACAGTGATGGCCACCCTTGGCATTCCAGCTGTTCTTGAACTTCAATTCCCAGAAGCCCTGTTTAGCAGGAGTGCTGACTTGAGTTTCTGGGTATTGAAGTCCAAGAACAGCTGGAGTGCCAGGGTTGGCAGCCACAGGTCTATAGGATGGGTGGAGATGGTAAGCAATACCAGAACAAAATAGTAGTTCTGTAAATATTGTGCTTTGCATAGAAAACAACAGAAGAAAAATCATAATCTTTTAATGAATTAAACTTTAATCATCAAATTAGGCAAGTGAGGGGTGTTGTCAAATTTGCTCTATACAGGTATATCTGGGTTCACCCATTTTCTGTGTTTGAGAACAGCACAAACTGGAGTTGACTAAAACTGAAAATAAAAGTTTTCAAAGTTCTCCTTCTGAGAAAGGGAGGGAAATTTGCAAGCCTGTGACTTGATTAAGGACACACTAAACTTCAGTTCAATAGGACATGGAAATGAGTGGTAAAAGAAGAAGCTCAATAATTCTATAACCCAATTCTTTGGTGTCAGTGTTATGTGATAATTCCATAAACAGCTATGATCCATAATATACAAGGAGAGAGAACCGGTGAGCTTCAAATTCAAGATGTTTTCTTTAAAAAAATCTTTACCCTTGTTAAGAAACATGCACATGCTGAGCTGCTACTTTTTCTAAAGTTCAGCTGGGGTAGTGTGTACGTCTGCAGGTCAATGTTGCACATATGTCTTGCCAAGCAAGGAGTTCCCCAGAAGGTTGTGTTATAATTGTTATCTTGTCAAAATTAATTCTGGATCACTGGAGCAGTCACTTCTTTAATTATGGTGTTGCAGCAGACGCTGTTGCTGCTGTGTCTCCTGTTACACAGCACATTTGCAAAGCCATTGACCTACTGTCCATACTGCTGAATTATCACTCTATTGCCAAGTTCTTTCCTGCTACTGTCACACTGCTGTAGTCTGCATGGCTCCGCTGACACAACTTTGTCACATAGGCCCACTCCGTCACTCACATTAGTCTACCTGTGCATTTCTTTTCATTCTTTCTCTTGAGCCTCATAGTTTATGGAGCTTGCAAGAAGCATTTCTGTGCCTCCTTCTGCTAGCTGTCTATAATATAAGATATATAAAAAGCAATTTCTGAAAATACTGTTAATCTTCAACCCCACATTCTAGCTCAAGGGTGAGCAAACTTTGCTCTCTAGATGTTCTTGGACTTCAATTCCCAGAAGCCCTGATCAGAAGGTGTACTGACTTAGGCTTATGGTAACTGAAGTCCAAAAACACCTGGCGTGCCAAGTTTGCTGATCCCATGTTGTAACTCAACCAAGAAATCGGGAAAACTTACAAGAGTATAGGGTTTATGAAGGTGAAGGAGGGAATGCTGTGTAGGTAGGGTTACTTTGGTTCAGTACTTCTAACTAGAGGTGTGAAATGTTGCTTTTTAGGGTGACAGGACTGGCTGATATATTTTGGGAGTCATTGTCCAAAAGGAGAAGTCTGTACTTTTCACACACTTCATCCTTTTTGTATGGTTTATGTATGATTAATAATTTTCTAAACTGATATCAACTATCTGCTTAGATGAGGTTGTTATGTGAAATGAGGGGAGATGCAGTTCCTTCCTACATACGTTGTTGTACCTATACCTATATAATATACAGTAAAACTTCGGATAACACTAAAACTTGGTTCCACAAGTCCTAGAGTTATCCAATTTTTAACGTTATCCAATGCATCAGATAACGTTAAAATCCTATGGGATGCATCGGATGTTAAAACTCCATAGAAATACATTGTAACTGGCACAGGATTTAGCGAAAGTTATCTAATGCACGTCATAGGATTTTAACATTATGTGATTCAATTTTTTTCCGGATTGCTTAATGTTATGCAGTTTTAGCATTATCTGACGCAAACGTTATCCGAGGCATTACTGTATCTCTATCTGTCTTTCCTTTTCATAGAGTTAATAGTGTATTCTGAAATATACATTTTTTCATTCACAGATAACAAACAATACGTTAGCAGTGGGGGGGGGGGGAATGAAATACAGTAGACTTTGGTAAAGCTAATATATAGTCATTTGTCCTACCATATTAATTTGTTTAATTCCGTGTCTGAAGAATTTGTTCCAAAAATGTAAATCACCATACTCAATGGCTAAATTCCAGTTAGCTGAACTTTATGCCATATAATGAGAATGATGTCATCAGCTCATGATGAAATGACTTAGTTAATTTAATTTAAAATTTCCTACCCAGTCCACCCCATCCTCATTTCTGACTATCTTGGGATCTCTTTTGCCCTAATTGTCCAGTGTTTCTAATATGAAATCTTTCTCCCATCCTTGTCCCATCCCCCAGGCTCATAAAGGTTTTCCCAGGTCAAAAGGGATTCCTAAGGATCCTCAGGGTCTGAAAAGAGTGAAATAGGACATTGCCAATTAAAATAAGTTAACAATTTCCATCACAGGCTGATAATACTGCCTTCAATATTGTGTGATATAAAGTTGAATAACAAGGTTTCAGCCTGTATTTAATGAGAGCAATTAAATTAGTACAGTATTTGATGGGCAATGTGGCTGGCATTTCTCCCTCCCTATTGAAATCTACCTTGCAGAATTTAAATTTGGCAGAAAATTATATGGGGGAAAGAACAAAAAATAAAACACATACAAGTTTTCAGTTTTTACAATTTTTGTTTAAGCCAAAGAACTTATGGCTGCTTCACTGTGTTTATTGTTAGGATTGAACAGTAAGAATAAACACAGCAGGGATGGAAGAAATATTTGCTTTGATTTTAGCTACTTCCTTCATTGGTAAAAATGAAATTCTGATTAATCAGAGGCATCTGTCTTTACTCTGCTGGTGACATGCATTGATTTGTGATGCTGTCGCTTTCAATAACGTGGAAAAGCTGTTGCCTTTATTAAACCTCACCAGTCGAAATAAACACATGGAGTGTTTCCTATGAAATCTCCAGTATTTCAGAAAAGAAAAATGAAATATTGTGATAATGATGCAGTTGTTTAGAATTTTTTTTTTTGGGGGGGGGGGCAGAATTAGATTTGATTGGGGCTCACCCACTTCAGCATGGGCACAAAATGGAATTCAGATACTTCTTTAAAATTAATTGAAGCTTGCCTTGTTCTCTAAATCAAAAAAAGGGGGTGGGGGGGAAGAAAGGAAAGGGGAAAAGAACAACCTATGATTAATCATAATAACACATTGTTGAAACAACTTTGAGACCAATATTTCAGATGCTGTTCGGTTTTCTTCTGATTATCATGGAGAAATAAGGCAGTTATGGACCAAACTCTTGCTATCCCTGTTCGTGTGAGATCTAGCAGCCAATTCCATGCAGAGGCCTCATGAAACATCCGAAAGTACCCTAGCCAGGCCAGAGGAAGAATGAGTGAGGCATTGTGGTTTCAACATCTATCCCCATAGGATAAAGGGGGATAAGGAAGAAAATCCTGGCAATGACATCCCCACACACTGCCATGTGAAACAGAAATGGCTCCCCCTACAATGTCCAGAGTCCCCCCTCCCCCACAATGTCCAGATATCAGCACTGCAATCAATCTGGCTACATCACATATGATTTTATGACCTATTCCCACACTATGGGAGGCATTCTAGAGCAGCATAGACCCTCCAAGGACAATGGCAGCGATGACAGTGAGTCATGCTTACCCTCCATCTGGCACTCTGTTGCTTGTAGTCTACGTTGAATTGTAGTCCATGTAGAATTGAGATAGAAGCTTCCACCCTTCTTTCTACTAAACTGAGGGAAGAAGGGAAGACACACTTGGTAACTAATTCTCATAAAGCTCAGCCACATTTTGGGGTTAGAACTGAAGTTTTAAGTGTTGCTATCTCCCATAGTTTCAAAGAAGGAATTCTGGCAAAAATTGTGTTCATTAGGAAGAAAAGTACAGCCATGTGTGTATTTCTGTGTATTCAACATAGTTAACTGATGCTTAATATATAACTCAGGACTGCGGTAGCTTAGTGGTTAAGACACTGAACTTGACATCTGGAAGGTCAGCAGTTTGAGACCTGAAAGCTGCACGATGGAGTGAGCTCCCATCTCTGACCCAGTTCCTGCCAACCTAGCAGTTCAAAAGCAAGAAATTGCAAGTATATAAATAGCTACCACTTAGGTGGGAAGATAACAGCTTTCCATGTGCTCTAGTGTCTAGTCATACCTGCCACATAACCATGGAAATGTCTGCAGATCCAGACAGTGCTGGCTCTTTGGCTGTAAATGGAGATGAGCACTGCACCCTAAAGTTGGATATGACTGGCTTTCGAGCAAGGTGACCTTTACCTTTTAATATATAACTCATACCAGGGATGATACCATGCTGTATCTACAGCTACTGCATGCCAGTCAGAGAGGTTGACTATATATATTAACTAATTGTGCTAAGAAATGGCCTTCTTCCATAGTAGTAGACACTCTGATTCATGCTATTAGTTGGTGTTTCCATAGGGACCAATATGGGAGATACATGCTTCCCAACATAATTATAAGCACCAACACTAAAGCACAATGGCTTGTATTCTCCTCTGTAATGTCAGCATTTTTCCTGAATTGAACTTGCACTGTAACAGGCATATTTCCCCTTGATATCACAGTAAAATGATATGTAACATATTCGCTATGATTTCTGGTTCCAAGTCTGCTACTTCCCTCTCTAAAAATGACTTAAAACAATATTAAAATATATAACTTTTCACACTTTTAATACAACAGTTTTTTTTTCTTATGGAGTTTTGTTCAAATATAAAATATTAATATTTTACAGTTCACTTGTGATGATGAAATGCAATTTGCCTAGCTTGCATGTGATAAAGTAAGTGCAGTACAGTATATGCTTACCAAGGGAGTTGCATGAGAATTAGAGGCCTGGCGTGAACATCTGCTTGAAATTTTATTATCTTGTTCTACTGACACTCTGTCCCTTGTTGTTTTTTCTAGACTGACAGGTGAATATTGCTTGGGTTGTATATCTTTTTTATTTATTGCCATAGTACATATAGGCACACATTGTTTCATTTTTTGAAAGGAAAAAAAACCTCCAAAAAGAAACAAAACCTTAGAACTTGCTTATGATTTTTGCCCTGTTTATATACTCTTGACATTTGTAGATGCCGGACTGAAGTCTAGTTTTCTGTAGCCAATACAGACCATTGACTTGCAGTGAAATGCCATTTGATATCTCAGTAAACAGAAATATTCTGTTTTATTGTTAGACCATATGAAAGCTATATAGGCTTTCTTTGGCGAGACAAATGATCAGATTATTAATGTCAAATAAAAAAATAACTGTTTGCTCTTCTACAAAATAACATGAAAGACAATTTTTTATTATTACCAGTCCTGGTGGGAGGGGGAGAGCAAGGAGTTTTACCCAATACAGTATCTCAGCAAATCATATTTTTACTTTGTAACTTAAATGCCTTGTGTTTTTTAAAAATAAATTAATTCTTCATTGTTTTTTTCAATTGGAGAAGTGGATTTAAAGTAACAAAGTTGCCCTAAGGCAGGGATTCTCAACCTGCGGCCCACAGTGCTATTTCATGTCCCTTCACACACACTGACTCCACCACAGCAGGAAGTACTGTCCCCCGAAGCTCTCTGTGGTTGAGGACTCCTGCCCTAAGGGCTAAGATATGAAGCTTGTAAAGTTAACGTTTCATCTTCGTTAGAGAAAAATACAGGTTTTTTTTAATCATCCTTGTTAATTCTTTATTGAGTTCACATTATTTATGTTGTTGTCCCAAGGATTGTCAGACAGCTTATTTGAGAAAGGTTCCAACCTTTTCACAGCAATCTTGTTAGTTAATTTTACTTTAGTAGGTGAAACTAGGCATGTTTATAATGGGGACAAATCTGATAATTTTGCTCCATTAAAATCCCAGGCTTGATTTGATTTAAAATTGCTTTAGGTTGGTTATTTGTAATTCTAAATAAAATTTACATATAGCCACTAATATGGAAGAAGGAGTGCACAGAACTACATTGTTAACCTAAATTTTCAAGAGATTTCAAGCCTGTTAGCATTTTGTTCTCAATCTAAGTTAGAGAGAACTGGTTGTGTTAGAAACCCTAAGGCAAAGAACTTGAAGAATTACCAAAATAGTACGCCTGTTGTTTTCCTTTGCTTTCACTCCAGTATATGTGTGTGGCGCAGAGAAGGGTGGGAGATAGGAAGGGAGATAGGAAGGAATGGAGTAGCCGCCATTTTAATATGGATTCTCAAATGTTAAAAATTAGTGGCCAACACTTTGCTTGAGTTTTATGAAGTGTCAGCATTTTTGGTAAGCATATACACTACTACCTTGAGTAACGATGAGACTTGGTTCCACAAGTCTCGTCATTATACGGTTTTTAACATTGTGTGATGCATTGATCACGCAACGTTAAAAAAAGCCCTGTTCCCTTTCCGAAGAGAGTGGGATCCCCACTGCCCTTTCCAAAGAGGCAGGCAGATCACAGCATGGGATCAGCTGCTTGGGTTGGGGGTTGAACCGAAGGCACGCCCGGTTCAACCCCCCCAACCCAAGCGAATGCTGCGATCACAGCACTTGGGTAGATTGGGAAAGCTTTTTTCGCCCATTTCAGGCTCCCCGCCACCCTTGCCACCTCCTGGGAGGTTGGGGGACCCGATCCGCCCTGTTTCTGAAGTTCCTGACCTCCCTGGTTGCTGCAGTAAGCCAAAACACTGGGATTTGAATCCTGGTGTTTTGGCTTACTGCAGTGGCCGGGTAGGTTGGGGAACTTCAGAAACAGCACAGATCGAATGCTCTGACCTCCCCAGACATGTCAGGGGTGGCAGAGAGCCTGAAACGGGCAAAAACAATCTTTCATTTTTTTTCACCGATTTCGGGCTCTTTGACATGCCTGCCACATCTGGGGAGGTCAGGATACAAATCCTGACATTTTGACTCAGTGCACTGGCTGGGGAGGTTGGAGAACAGCGGAAACAGCCCGGATCGGGTCCCCTGACCTCCCCAGAGCCAGCAGGGGTGTTGGAATGCCAAAATAGACCCAAAAAATTTGAAAGTTTATTTTGCCCATTTTGGGCTCTCCAACACTCCTGCCGGCTACGGGGAGGTCGGGGGACCTGATCCACAGCTGTGGGATGGCTGGGGAAGCCGATGATGGGTGCTCCTCCGTCGACTTCCCCAGCCACCCCACAGCTGTGGAGGCAGGGGCAGGGTAGCTGGAGAAGCCAACGGTGACTCCCCATCAGCTTCCCTAGCCACCCCACCCCTGCCTCTGCAGCTGTGGGGTGGCTAGGGAAGTCGACGGTGGAGCACCCATCATCTTTCCAGCCACCTTGCCCCTTGCCTCTGCAGCTGCAGGGGGGCTGGGAAGCTGAACGGAGAACCCCTGTTCAGCTTTCCAGCCACCCTGCTGTGACAAACGAGTGGATCGGATAACCCTAACAGGATCGGATAACCCTAATCGTTATCCGATTCTAGCATTATCCAATGCAATCGTTATCCAAGGTATTACTGCACAGATCTATTAGGTTTGGAACTACATAGTATTTGTGAAATGGAATTCTGGAAAACTTACAAAGGTCTGAGAGACTGCACATATTCAGTGACTATACAATCTTATTGATCATATGCTCTTTTAAAAAAGAAGTAGAAAGGAGTAAGATGGGAAACAGCTGTCATAATTTAAAGTATAGAATTGCTACAAAAATCAGTAAGCATTGATTAAGCTGATATATGTTTGCCCTTATCATGGGACTCCAGTGTATTCTTAGCCAACATAATAAACATTTAATTGTCCACTAAAATTCAAAACTGAAATGGAATGGTAGACCAATACAATGTTGGGACATAAAATCTTATAATATTAAAACTTGTATCAATGAGTATAGACCTGAAAATGATGAATTTGTCATACCTGGCTTAGTTTGAAAAGAAAATAGAGCATGAGGCTTCTAACAACATGTCACCAGAGTTCCTGAGAGTGTAGTAATACTTAATATCCTGAGCAGTGTTCCCCATTAATCTTTATTCCAGAATTTTTACATTATGGAAAATGGACGTAAACTCTTGGCTGTAAGCTCATCAGAATTTTGTGTTTTATATCTAACTACATTTGAGTTTATAAATGATGCATGTATTTATATTTGCGAAGATCAAGCAAAATGCTAATTCCTAGCATTTTGTGAAACATGATTAATATCTTGTAGAAAAGAATTTAACAACTTTAGCAGTGTTTTTCTTCTGTGTTGTAGGAGTGCTTGTACACTGTTGCTTCAATATTGCTTAGTTTAGATAGGTAAGTGGTAAATATATTTTATTTATAAATAACACTTTCATTGATGGCATTCATTTAGGTTATGTTGCATTAATTTAGGTAGGATGCTATTGTCACAGACTGCAAGGGCCCCTGAGACAGTATCTGCACCTGCCAATGATTCTTTTTCCTCAGGCTAAGGGCTCTTTTTTACTTCCACAACTCCCAAAACTCCAGCCCTGTAACTTTGTGTATTACACCTGAGTTGGCCTCTGTCTCACCTTCGGTCACGCTTCCCTAAACAAGCCGTGGAAGGTTTATATGGTAGCATGCAAAATGATATAAGCTGGTAGCAAAATGTGGCAAATCCCATTTCTCTGGGATCCCACTAAAACTGGACATGCCACTTTCAAATCCTTTGGAAAACAGACCACTGTGGTCTCCAAAGTTTACTTGAATAAAAAGAAAATTAATATCCCTAAGACAAATTGTTGCTTCAGTAAGCAAAGCATAGCGATAGCCAAATAGCAAATCTGATTCAAGAAATTTAAAGTAAAATGTTCCATTTCAGGGTTCTAATTCTAGCTAAAAAGCTGATAAGTTGTCTATCTGGTCAACTAATTCCTAGGTATGCAATGTCCCCTAATACTTGAATCTAGAAAATAAAGAAACACAATATTTTCTAAGTGAGGCTTCTCCTGGGTAGAATCTGGAGATATTTCTAAGTCTTTTCTCAGACTGCTGGCTGAAGAATTTCGAAGTATCGATGTTGGAAAAACTTTTAAGAGTCAAGGTTGGGGATCTGGGTAAGTCCCAACTGCCTCCCTTCTCTGATAGTCTCCATGGAAATGGCCTTTCAAGGCCACATCTGCCTTCAAGGTTTTGTTTCTTCTCTCTACTGCATCTTGTCCATGAATTCGAAACTACATCCTACTCCTGTCTCTCTGCCTGTCAGGCTATCTACAGGGCCACTTTTATATACTAAAGTGTCACTTTCCCCCACCTTAGATGTCAAACATCTAAAGGTTCAAGGACACCTTTTCCTCCCGACTGTCTTTGGGTGAATGATACTAGAGTTCAAAGTGTGTAAATTTGTGTGTGTCATGGTGGATAAATTCTACCTTTAGGGTGTCGCTAGAGACACTTGTCTAGCTGACGTAATGCATCTCAGTGAAGAATTTCTAAACACAATGTAAATCAATGCAGGTTTGTCTCTATGAAACGTAGACTGAGTGATTAACTAAATCACATTAACACACTCTTGTAACTTATTTACATGACTAAGGCATTCAAATTCCATGACAGCTATAAATGTTTGAAAAACTAAAATTTGGATTTTCCATCAAACAAAAAAACAAACCCTAAGATTTAAACTTATGGATACTAAACAAAAACATGATTTCTGAAATGTACATGAAACGTAGGGAATGGATGAAATTAGGAGATGCAGAGGAAATTTGAGGAAATTTCTATAAACTGAACAAAAATACATCTAGCCTTCTGTGTTCTTCTACTTCCATGTCTAGGCCAGATGTAAAACTGTCAAAATGAAGGCAACCTTTGGTAAGTTCATTCTGTACAGTTCTAGTCGTCTGACTTACTGTGAGAAAGATTAGCCGGCAACAAAAGGTTGCCATTACCAGAATATGCCTGTTTGTGGTTCAAGAATACCACAATCTTCGAGGAGGCTTTTTCTGTGTACCCCACCTTCTATGTTGAAGTATTGAAACATTAGTTGCCTACAAGTTTCTAAACTTCCCAAATGTTCTTAATAGTTTTCACCTTTAAAAGGTGCATCTTTACCAATGGCTCAATCTGAAATAAAGTTTCTTTCAAAATCTGGTAGTGCTTAAATAAGGAAGATGGGATATATGAACAAATACATTAGAACAGGGGTTCCCAGCCTACAGCCCGGCCCTGGCCCATGGCACCATTTCATGTTGCTATCTGCCAACGCACCTTGAAATGGACACATTTACAACAGCTATAAAATGTGCCCACACATGCATAAATACGGTTATGTCAGCTGTAAATGCACTTTGGTTGGCAAAGTGTTCAATATTCAGGTAGACCCACATATAGATTCTTTTCTCTACCTGTGATATGATATTGTTTGCTATTTTCATAGAGTTGTGTAGTATAGATATTTGAGAGTGCTAGCAAGGTAGTGGTGATTGTGTATTGGAATGTGCAGAGTAGAGAAGGCTGTCACAGCAGTCAATAAGATCTGAGAGGTGTTGACTAATTGCCTGCTAATTACACAGTAAATTGTCTAATTAAGCTGATGGTTAATTAGGGTGCGCTTGCACAGCAGTCTTGTGGAATTTTTGTCTGATGTCTAGGAAGCAGCTTGTGTAATTGGCAAACTGGTAAAGACTGGCAGAAAACATGACTAGAAAGCACCATGCCAGTAGACAACAGAATAAAGATGTGTTTAAAATAAGATCTGTCATGTGAACATTGTGAGGATTCCATGGCTGTATTCTAGTGGATAGTTTGGGGAATGTCGATGTTGTAGGAACACAAAATAAATTCACTCTTACTCTTAGGTTCCTTACTTTGTTGTCTTCTACACGCACCATTAAAGGTGATTTTTAAAAGTCTTGGAGGATTCATACTGTTCTTGAAAGGATTGGTGCATCCTAAAAATATTTCCTGGGTTTCTAGCAGCATCACAAAGAATGATCCCATAATGGGGTTATGTACAATGAAGCGCACACATCTTTGAACAGTGGTGCCCGGAAGGATATTTTGAATGTACTGTATAACTATCAGTAGTTCTTATGTGTAACACTACAAGCTTTGTGAAAGAGTATAAAAGAAAAAGTGATCTAGGGGTAGTTTTGTAGTAGACTAGGGGTCATTTCGTAGTAAATTTTGAAGAGAGGGAAGATAAATTATTGGATGGGAATAAAAGCAGGAAGAAAATACTTTGATAAATGAGAGGGGAGGCGTTAAAAAGCGTGAAAGTGAAGAAATTAGAGCAGGGGTGAGGGATTGGTACTTACCATCCAAGCCTCCCATCCCGCTTGTGAAATGTCATGGATATTGAATAACTAAATAGATATATTGCCACCCGCCTATGTGCAAAATTGAGTATGTAAAAAACAAAACAAAAATGAATTCCAGTATCATCAGACCTTCTTTATGGCCAATTGTGTTAATTTTTTTGTTTCTCATTAATGATGACATCCCTTTCCTGGCTTGTGTGTGTGTGTGTCCAAAGTCTAATATAGATGGTAGGTGGCTAGAGCTAAATTCTCTTATCCTGTACTTTCTCTCCAAGATACATATTTCTGATGTTTTGTTTTTGTTTTCAATACTAGATGAACACTCTTGTCTATTTGTGTGGGTTTTGAACTTTTCAGCCTTAGTGTGGAAACACCTTAGGGTTTGAATATCACTCATGATATGTTCACTCATGATTCCAATCAATCTCATCCTGGCATAAATCTGCAAATTTAAATTTAAGAAACTGAATTAAAGATTTCAATACATAAGTAAAAATTTATTTTTAATCACATTTTTGAGCCAGGACCAGTCAGAAAGTGTGAAAGTTTTATCAATAAGTAGATTCTAGCATGCATATTTCTTAAGGAGGTATGGATCAGACAGTTTCAAATTACAACTCTGAAAATCAAACCAGTTAAATATCCGAAAAATATTCATTCTCACCCTTTGTGTCCTTCTTCTCTTCTCTTACACTTTTGTCTGCTTTATCTGAGCAGCTGGCCATTATCCATATGTTATTATTATTAAGTTATGTCCTTGGCTTCAGGGTATTCTGGAAATTCTGTATCATCTTCCAAAAGGGGTAATATATCCCACACCAAATGCTTCTCAGCTCATGTTTGGTCTTCAACTATTTTAGTTTTGCTGTGATTTTTATTATGTCCAGTACCATTTATTGGGTTTTATTTGTATTGACTCTATAATGTGAGCTGGTGTGATTCATTTCTATGACAGAGCTGTCTTTGACCATTCTCTTTGCTGGTGTTATTTTTTTCCTAATACTGGTTTGCTCTCACAGGTGTGATTTTGTTGTTTATTTGTTTATCCCCTTGGATATCATTTGAAGGGGGGGAAAGCATATGAAAATCATCAACATAGGAACAAATGTGGATCAGATTTATATTGCTTCACAAGACTTCATGAAGTATAAGTGCTTCTTTTTTAAAGTTAAAAACTACAAAATCTAAATTTATACAAGATAGTTATTGCAAAGGATATTTAGTATAAAAAGCCTAGCACATCCTTTTTCATATGTACCATACAGTGGTACCTTGCTTAAAGAGCATAATGTGTGCCACAGGATTGTTCTTTAAGTAAATTTGTTCTTTAAGTGAAACACCATTGTAAGTGACTAATTGTGACTTCTAGGGGGGGGGAGGGAGATTGTGAACCCCAATTTAGTTGTTAAGCAAGTTTTTGGTTGGTTTTAGTTGTTAAGCGAGGCGACCATTCAGAGAAAATTCTGCTGTTTAAGCGAGTTACTCTCTAAGTAACTCTCTCTCTCTCCCCCCCTCTTTTCAGGGCACAGTTTTTAAAAAAATCTGTTTCAATAAGTGGATATGGAAATAATTCTCTGTATGGGGTTCTAAGACTTTTATCATACATTAAGAAGGAAAGTTCCAGAGGTCTGGAGATTGCCAACATATTTTCCTAGCAACAGGTCTTGTATTGCTTCACCTATGTCTTGTCCTCTGCCAGAAAAAAATTATTTTAGATGTCCCCTCCCTTTTGTCTAAAGAGGACATAAAATGACAATTTTGCCATGGTTTCACTTCTAATACCTACCTGTAAAGAGAACAGATAGCATCCCATGCCTCATCTAGAGGGCATGAAGGAGTGTTTAACATTAACAGATGGGAGGTTGGGGGTCTGTTACACTTGGGCAATGGAGATGCCTTCAGCCCATGAGTTGCATTTCTTTCCTACCCTTGCCATGCATGTACATTTCCAGATAGATGCTTGGAAATTGTTATTTGTGATTTGGAACATAGCTTCCGTATGGAACAATGAGATGTGGAACCCACATGGAATTTAAACATGGTATTTAAACATAAGGCACTGTAGACTTGATTTGTACTATTCTTGTTTAGTTTGGGGGGAATGAGTATATGTGAATGTAATCAAAATATCAGTAGTGCATAAAAACATTTTATTTGTTTTCTTCATCATAGGGCCGGGTTGCTTTTCAATTTCCAACATTTATTTCAAACCTATTCCCTTTTGAAGTGAGTCTTTGGTTGAATACACTAAATAACATTAGACAAATTGGTGCCTTACCTACTCAGATGAAATGGGAGTAGCAAAGAGGAAAACTGTTTTGAAAACCATTTGTCTAGAAGAAGACTTGCACATTGTTATAGTACCACGCTTCAGAGTTATTTCATGGATCAAGGTACTTGGCATCACCCAAGGCTGTAAGATCAGAACTAAGCACTCTCTCTTGAGAAACATAGGCTACACTTGTTGGGTAGCCTCCTATTTATTAGGCGGAGAATTTATTCTGTATATGGAAAGTAGTCTTTTCTGCTCAAGGCATCATGGTATTGACATTCAAGGTTATGCCAGAGAGAATGCAACTTAATAATACAACTTAAAAATGCATTACCCACATTCTGTATTCGTGTATAAATGTCGTGAACTATTTAACTTCTCGAGTAGAAAACATCATTAAGGGCAACAAAATGAGACATGCTTTAGAAATGCTGAAATGAAAAATGTAGACTTTATAAGGTTGTTGTTGTTTTGGTCATTGATGATTGAGGATTTAAAGTATGTGAGGGGGTGTTGAGATCAAACCAGACTATCTAGTGAGTCTCTACCTGCATGCATCTTTTCTGGCTGCCTCCTTCCCTGCTTGTGGCATAAGCATTTTTATTTCAACACATGACAGTTTTCTGTGGTGAAAAAGTAAAAATTGCAACCTGTGGCTTTTAATTATTGATTTTCCCCACAAATATCGAAGCTATATTCCAAGTGGATTTTCCTGATGATTTCTAGGGGAGAAAAACTGTTCAGATGTAATTTTATTTTAGAAAAAATACTGTATCTTTCAAAGAATCTTAATTTATTTACATTTATTTTAATGTTCAGATTATTGCTTTCTATACCATGATCAAGAACTGAACTGCCAAAAATGTGCACACTCAATATTCATAGTATTTGGATTATATACTCTGCAAAATCACACCATTTTCTAGAATTGGATTTGAAATGCAGGAGTTGGTGCTTAGTAAGTTTAAAAACAGTGTGGCACTGCAAGAAGTAGCATAAAATTCTAAATGTATGAAGTTATCCTTCCTCAGACTTGGCCCAGGGTGTTGTTGAGAAGTTTGCTACTGGGGACTCTTAGATAGCTCTGCTTTGAAATAAACCCAGATTGGAAATGAGATGCGCTGCCTGCTTTCCAAAGCACTGTGGAGCTGACTGAAAGAATCTTTCCTAAAGAGAATGAAGTGTGAAGGAAGCAGCTGGCATTGAGACTGAGTCAAGCACTCATAGGGACAATTTGCCACCAAGGGAAATGCTGTCATAGCTACTTAGATGGTTTCACATCTGGAGCAGAACTTTGTCACTCCCGCCTACAAAAGTAGAAGCAACAGCAACAACCAGACATCCATGTGGATCAAGGGCACCTAAGAGTTGTTCCCTCCATCTTTGTTTTTGTTCTTGCTGAGTAGTGAAGCCTTTGTCATCATTACAATTTAGCAGCTGACTTACCAATGCCACTGAAGGCTGACGAAGAAAGGGATTAGGCCCCCTTTAGTTACATTACCTTCTGCCAATCTAGCAGTTTGAAAGCAAGACATTGCAAGTAGATCAGTAGTGGGCTGTCAAATTTTTTACTACCCCACCATGACATCATGACGTCGTGGGCAGAGCTGACGTCATGACGTCATGACATTGTGGGCGAAGCCAAAAAATAAAATAAAATAAAATAATTCAATAAAGATTCAATAAAAATACATGTTAACATTAAAATAATCAACCCACCCACCCCAAACACAAATAAACCTGCCCACCCCCAAACACAAACCTGTCACTTACCTAGGCAGGCAGCAGGCAGGCAGGAACTGTGGCGGTAAACTGCCACTGTGGCAAACCGCCGCTGCGGCAAGCTGCGGTGCGGCGGCCTGGCGGTGCAACGAGAAAAGGCGGCAGCCGCTGCCACTTCTAGAGGTGCTCCCTGTGCCCTTTCTTTCCGGGCAGCCATTTGACACATGCACAGTTCTATTTTTTAGTGTACATGCGTCAAATAGAGGTTTGACACATGTGCAGTTCTGGGCAGCCATTTTGGCTGCCCGGAAATACACTTCCAGAGGGGGCCCCCAGAGAGGTCACCAAATTGGTCGCCCGGGGGTTAACCTCCCTCTGGTGACCCCCTCCTAATGGTGAACTGGTCCGAACCAGTAACAACCCATCACTGAAGTAGATAAATAGGGTGCACTTTGGTGGGAAGGTAAATAGAATTCCGTGCTGAAGCATGCCTGCCACATGTCTGTGGAAATGTCTGCAAAGATAGACAGTGCTGGCTTTCTGGCTATAAACAGAAATGAATACTGAACCCTAGAGTAAAATACGAACAGCTTTCGAGCAAGGGCAACGTTTACCTACTTACATCACAATATAGACGTTGCTTACTCCATTCTCTCATATTCATGTCGACTGTAGTATCCATCTACTGCAATGGTCTGAGTGTGTTCTTGCTGAAAAGCTTTGAAAATTTGAGCAGTTCATCACCAGGTACACCAACCTGGCAACAAACTACAGAGAAAGCGTATGTGGCTTGCATTTCTTGTGAGCTGTACACAGCCATAGCTAAGTGGTAGAATTCATTTTTTTCAGTGCAAAAGGTCCCAAGTTCTTGTGCTGGCATTTCCAAGTAGGATTGGGAAAAATCTCTGTCCAGAACCATCAGGGGCCAGAGTCAATAAATGTAGATCAGGGGCAGAACACGCCTGGCCCTTTGGCTATTTTCTACTGTATAGCTGCCCATCTGGCTCACTGAAGCCTGGGTAATTCTCCAGGGACTCTCTGAATCCCTGTCCAGTTGACCTAGCATAACAGAGAAGAACTGATGGTGCTTAACCTCTTATCAATTGTGGCTTCAGGGATAATGAAGGATGCCCATACCTGTAGTGGGACAAATAGTTTTGGTTCATTGTAACGCTACTACCCTCTGCCCCTGGATTTCATTGCACTGGATTCTAGCTTTTGCTGCAGAGGAATCCTACTCTGCATATTACAAAAGGTTACATGTGCTGCTTATGCAAAAATAGTTGGATTTTCTTTTGGAATAGTAGCTATGTTAGTTTGTGTTTCAGGCATATCAGAAAGTGAAAAGAAAACCACTGCAGCACTTTAAAAACTAACTGCTATATTTTTAATGTGAGCTTTCATGGAGCAAGTCCACTTCCTCAGACGGTGAAGTATCTGATGAAGTGGACTTGATCCACGAAAGCTCACATTAAAAATATAGCAGTTAGTCTTTAAAGCGCTGCAGTGTTTTTTTTTTTTTGTTTTTTTTTTTACTTCCTGTTATGCAAAAATCTTTTCATTCCAGAAAGCAACTTTATGTGCTTCTGACATGGGGAAAAATTCCACTCAAGTTATTTTGTCAACTTGCAAATTTCCCCATGTCCATTTCTTGTATCAACTAAGCAGTGAAAAAGATAGGGAAGTTGTAGAGGGAAGTTGAAATTGTGCAGAGTCCTGTCCTTTGCCTATTTTGTTTTCCAAATTCATTTTGCATTATAAATAATAATCCCATTTCAAGCAGGAGAACTTTAGTTAGTTGTACTTCTGTTGTCACTGCATACTTGTACCATCCACATCCTCTTAAAGGAGCTTAAATGGATTCCACCTTGGACTGGAGATCTCCTTCATTAAAACTCGTTGAGGCAGTTCAAGGTAGAAACAAATGCAGTGGAGCTATAAAATGATGCCATTAGCTGACTTATGAACGTTGTTTGTTTGCTTGTTATTTTAATGCTCTTGACCCAACTGTGTTCTGCCCTTGTGGAATCACAATAACAAATGGAAGTGAGCAAGTAATGTTAAAGCATCTTTGTCGTCACCATCGCTCCATCTGCACAGGAAATGTTTTTACAAGAAGCACAGTGTTGGCTGAACATCTTGTGTGCAGGTAGTTTGCAATTCTCAGCATGCACCTACTTGAAGAGAGGAGCTACTTAAGGAGAAATTGCATTGCCACACAAGGGGCTTGCAATCACTTCACAGCTGAAATGTATAGGGATGGTAATTGGAATATGGTGTTCATGGAGATTAGAAGACATGTCATACTGCAACAGTCATGAGCAAGTTGTCTCTCCAACAATATCATTTTTTAAAAAAGGAAAAGTCGGAATGGAGCATCCTGTCATCCTATTATCTCTGGAGATCTCAACCTTTTAAAGCCGGGTCACGCTCCCTCAGACAGCTTCGGGGGCTGGATGGCCATTTTGCCCTTCCTCCACCACATGGCACTTCCTGGTGTGGTTGAGATGGTGGTGGGGGCATGTGAAATGATGATTTCATGAAATGGTGATTTATGTTTGAATCCATAGGGATCTCTACATTTGTAAGATCAATGCTTTGGAAAAACAAAATGGGTATCATTCATTTTGTTTCATGTTTGTGCTACAGTGAAGTATAGGAAATTACACATATTTATCGAAGCCTAAATTCCAAAAGTATTTAATAAATGCATAGGCAAAAATATTCTGTAGTGAGTTAATTCTACTCACTATTTGTTCACTATTCATTGGTTATACCTAATATTTTACGTCTGGTAGCTATCACATTAACACAAGCAGATGTTGAGAAACATATCAATAGTTGGTCCATTTGGCTTATTTTAAAAATTACTTCAATTTGTTTAAATAGAAACTAGGTTCTCTTTAAAAATATCTTTCTCTTAGGAGAGTTAAATGGGTCTGATTTTCTAATAGCAATCCAGAGGAAAATATTGTAATGATGGATCACAATTTAAATTACAAAATAGCCTCTAGGAACAGCTCTAAATACATTGATTATGTGGCTATCCTAAGAGACAACAGTAATTAAAATTATGCCACAGATTGGTTCAAGGCATGTTAATATTTAATTAGGCAATAAGTGAGTCTTGAACAGGTGTCCATTGTTGTTAAGGGCTTTACTAGTGTGTGAGTAAATTCAGCCTTAAGCAAATAGTTACCTCTTTGATTGTGTGTAAGTGTAAATTTGATGTTTAATTAGCAACCATTATAGTCCTGATGTTTGGAGATACATATGGTTATCTTGTGTGTGCGTGTGTGCATGTGTGTGTGTATTTTAATATGCTCTCTGATTAATTTATTGCTACAGTTCATGTATTTTATTCATGTTTTTTGTATTGCATTGGGTAAAAATATTAGCTGGAAAGTTCATAGTCTTTTGAAATTAAATATTAACAGTGGGGCTGCAAACTCACAATGTATTTATTTGTTTTAGTTAAGTAATTTATAGGCTGTCCTACAATAATTCTCCAGGCAGTTTCCCAGATGAAAACAGAGGAATACAACTCTGCAACATTAAATGAATTACAATTAAAGTAAAATAATAGAAGTGAATGGAGTTAAAATGGTATTAGACCACCACATAAACAGGTGAAAAATTTTAAGAGGACACCAAAGATATATTTAAGTAGATGTCAAGCAGCTCCCTCTGGGATGAATATCCCATTAACAGAAGATAAGTTCTTTCAGACATGGACAGCTGCTACATCTCATTTGGTGACGGAAATGGTCATATTATGACTTCAAGAAGGAAAATGCATTATTTCTACTCCCATGCATGAATGGTTTTAAAACTCAGAATTAAAACTTAGGTTTGGAAGATAAGAATTGATAACTTGGTTTAAATATATTCATAATGTTTTACCACAGTTAGTACCTTTCCCACTGTGTTCTGGATTTTGGCATGTATTCAGACCCATAGAAAAGGCATTAGATCATCCAAATTAGAAGCCACAGGACATAGATGGCTGAAGATGGTTTATCATAGTTTATTTCCAGCATGTAGGCTCAAAGAGAGAATATACAGTCAAACCTCGCATAAAGAGCGTTTCACTTAAAGAGTAATTTGCTTAAAGAGCAGAATTTTCTCTGAATGGTCGCTTCGCTTAACAAATAAAACCAATCAAAAACTCGCTTAACAAATAAATCGGGGTTTGCAATCCCCCCCCCCCCACAATTGGTCACTTACAATGGTGTTTTGCTTAAAGAGCAAACTCACTTAAAGAGCAATCCTGTGGAACGCATTATGCTCTTTAAGCGAGGTACAACCGTACATTTAACCTGAAAGAAAGTGCACTAAGCAAGAGAAACCACTGTTGAATGATAAGCACCCAAAAGTATGACTCTTGTAACTTTATGTTCAGAAGTCATTTCCAGAAAATAAGATTACATACAACTCTTATAGGTATGTAAATCAACCACTAACTGTGTTTTCAGTTAATTTTCTTCATCCTCTAAATTACCATGGCCAGCCTCAAGTGGTTGTTTCTATTGTCTAACCTATACAGTAATACACCAGATAACGTTATGACTTGGTTCCACAAGTCATGACGTTATCCGATTTTTAGCGTTGTCCAATGCATGCATCGAACAACGCTAAAAAAAAAGTCCTGACTTCAGGGTCAAACCACTTTAAAGGCATGCAGGGAAAGAAAGAGACCTCCCTGCCTTTAAAGCCACCCCCCACCCGCAGCGGTCTCTGCGACTGCAGTAGGGTCGGGAAAAGCACCCGCCTTTTCTACCCAAACCACCCCACACCCGCAGACCATTGCTTCAGATAACACTAAGAATCATTATCCAGAATCATTATCCGATGCAAGTTTTTTCCAAAAAACTTGCATCGTTATCCGGTTCTAGCGTTATCCGATGCAATCGTTATCCGGGGTATTACTGTATACTATATATGACATAAACAAACAAACAAATAGGTATTCAAAGTAATTAAGACAAATATTGAAAACTTGGGTATCCTGATTTGGTAAAATAATTAAAATGTGTTTATTTGGTGTGTGTTTTTTGTTTTTTGTTTTTTTTACTGAAGATCAATTTTTTATTTAGGATGCTACCAACATAAATAACTGATGATTTATTAAAAGAAAGATGAACTATTTTTTGCAATAAATATTATAATGAAACAAAAAAGCAATAATTGGTTTAAAAGATGGTATAAGGTTCAAAAATTATTAGCATTGGGGCACCCTAATTTGGGGTTCTATAGCTAATCAGTAATGACATAAGGTGAATATTATTTCACAGCACAATTAATTAATCTGGTTGGAAATAAAAGTCATAAAATTATATTTTGAAACTTAATTTAAAAAACACAATGAAAATATAGTTAAAATTGAAAATCTCTTTTAAAATAAATCTAGAAATATTTATTTTAAAAATTAGAAAAATCATCAAGATAAAGGAAGGTATTTAGAATAAAAGATTGGTTAGAATAACTGGAAAGTAAAAACAAATAGACGAAGTAATGGGAAAAGAAAATAAATCCTGATTTAATCTCATACAATTAGAACAAATGACAAAAAAGATAAGAAAAAAGAGACAATGTAAGGGATTTATGAAATTTGAAGAAATGATTGTGCAAAAGGAAGGTGTACAAGGAAATACAGTTATGAAGTGCATAACAAGTAATATTTATAAAATATTATTGGAAGCAGAAGACTAACTAGATTATCTTAAATCATAGGAATATGATTTGGGTGAAGAAATACTGATTGGAAGAAAATAAGTTGTATGTGAATTATGAAATCTGTATTGGTAGGGATAAAGGGAAAATTGTTCTGAGTTGGAAATGGTATTTGTTGAAAGCAAGAGTAATAATAGCTTTGTTGTGTGCCATCAAGTTGTCTTCAACTTATAGTGAGCCTATGATGAAGAAGATAACTCCAAAATGTTCTGTCCCAACAGTCCTGAGCAACCCCTGCATGTTCTACTCTTAGGAGTCAATCCATCTCAATTCTCGACTGCTGCCTTTCATCCAGTATGATTGTATTTCCTTAGAGAAACATCCTTCTCATAATTTTGCCCATAGTTGGAGAGTCTCAATTTCATCATATATTTTTTTGCCTCCAGAAACAGTTCAGGACCCACTTGCTTGTCTTTTTAGCATTCCAGAACACCTGCAAAGCTCTCCTCCAACACCACATTTCAATGAATATTCTTTTGCCCTGATATGCGTTCATTGTAGAGTCCAAATTGTGCCAATCATAAGCGATTTGCATCTTCAAAGTCTTGAAATTACTGCAACATAGTGCTGAGCGTTCCTTGTACAGTATCTCATTCTGTTTAGCATATCATTCTATGTAAGATGTTGAAAATTCCTGAGCCATTTCAGAAAGCTACCAACCCTAAATATTATATGTATCCTACCTGTAATAACTCATACAAAGGCAACCCACACCCTTCTTGGACACACAGTTCAAACTAAACTGCTTTCAGTAAGGTAATCATCTTGCACTGATTATGCATTGTTTTCTAATTGGCCATTGGAAGGCAAAATGGTTAAATGGAGCAAATACACATTGGCCTTAACATCTACTTTGACACTTAACTTAGCCCTAGCCCTCCATGAACAATTAATTTGCCTGCTTTACATGAGAACGGTAAAGATCATTGTTCCAATTAACTTCTTCTGACTCTAAACAAAAATGGTAGAAGCTGTCTTCTCATCAGTGTGCAGTGCTCAAGATCCAGACAGATACTTTTGGAGCTATTAATGCCATGGATGTTATTACGTGACCACTTTGAACACTCTCCACCCTTTCCCTAAGTGACCTGTTGTAAGCTGCTTTGGACAGTCCTCTCCATTTGCAAAGTCATCAGATGATAAGGAAAAGGGAATTCTGTTCAAGAAATAAATGTAGGAAGTCCACTTCTTCATATAACAAACAGAAACCTACTGTTTTAGAAGTACAGTAAATAAGTTTGAGTAGTAGTAATTATTATTACTGATATTCAAAACTATCAGATTCAGATGCACTGAGAACTCTTGGAATATGGCTTTATCTGGTGAATTCCAAATATTTCTGAATCAAAGTGCAGATCTTTATTATTAATGGCAAGAGAGATTTAGCACAATAAACTTTTCATGGTAGTTATAAGGCCACAGCTTAATTGATCAAGATGGAGGAACAGTCAGAGGATTTCAAAAGTTATCATTATGATATAGCACCTAGATTTAATGTGAATATCTTACACTGTCAATGTATCTCAGGTTGTTTTCCAAAGTTCTGTGTTTTCTTTTTCTGACAATAATTGGCTTGCTGCAATTTGTCAGTCTCAGATAAAGCAGCAATAAGAAACAAATGCCATGCATATTAGTTTTGTGTATTTTGTTTTCCGGGGTATTTTGCCCCTCCTTGTCAAGTTAAAATTTCTATGAGAATGCTTTAACCCCTGCCGAGTGAGTCAAACTCATTTATTGTTTAACATTATTGTAAATCAAAGTCATAATGAATCACCTGTAATTAGTTCCTCCTGCCTTGCTTTATACAAATAAGCTTCTTGACAGGTATAAAGCTGCAAACCTTGTGTAACTCCACTTGTGTAAGATTCATGGATTTTCAGTGCACTTAAATTGATACAGATTTAATCTTCATTCACCAAAATTTAAATAAAAAACATGTTTTGGATGAGTTGTGGTGTATTTCACATCTCATTAGACTTCAAAAAGTTTTGAAGTTCAGCAATAGCATTAAGATAAGGACTATGGTCGTGGCCAGGACTAGGGTTTAATCCACACTTCTTGTGTTTCCTGGCTCTGCTATGGCTCAGATGGACTCACTGAATGGAGTCAACTTATTGTGTGGTTCAGTGTAAAGAGAGAGTAATGAAGTGATGGAATGCGTCCCTGCTATTTATTTCTTCTTGTCATTCTGCCTAAATAAGGTTTATGCCTCTGAGCTTTAAAACAGTAGCAGGGTCAGCCCTACCTTTAGGCCTAGTGGAGCCAGCAGGCATACACTCTGGCTATAGCTGACCCTCCCTTTACTTAACAGATTGAACTGTTTTGTGCTACATGTCCTGCAGTCTTGAATCTAGCTTGTCTGCCACTCTCAGATGTGGGTAGAGGGTGTCAGAGTTAGGATAAGATTTGACTCGCAAATATGGTTTGTTTCAAAAAAATTTAAGGGATGGAATTGAAATTGTTATCTTTTCTGTTTTATGGGGCTGCAAAATATATTTGGCTACCTAGTGGCCAAATATATTTATCCAAGTCTGAAGACCTAAAATTGAAAACCAACGTTTGTTTTTTTTTTTTTTTTTTTTAAAAACACTAATCATCTAAAATGTATACATAAACTTCACTTCCGTGATAGATATTGAAGTCCAAACGTTGGATGCCTTGGGTCTGTTTCTTGCTTTTTCTTTCCAAGTTCTGCTGTTACTTGTCTTCTAACATCTGGAGTTGCTATACCTATGAGTGAAAAGATCTTATTAACACATGTTGGTTGTGAACAGTCTGTAACATTAAGGATTGAAACAGGCTTGTGTGCTTGCTCTAACCCTTTTTGCCTTTTACTTGGCTGCCATGCAATATGAAACATCTAATAACAACACAGGTGTAGAGATTAAATACTGCTTCAATGAAGGACTCTTTAATTTCGCTAGACTACACTCCTGAAGACTAACCAGTGTTAACAGGATAACAGAAATGCAATATGCCGATGATACTGAATCGGCTGCTCTCACATTTGAGGAGCTGCAACAGTCAGTCAACAGTTTCAAGAACGCATGTGATCGTTTTGGCCTTGCGCAACCTGTCCCAAGGTCAGCCCTTCCAGAGTTCGGTATCACCATCTCAGATTCAACAATGGAACAGGTAGATCAGTTTTCTTACCTTGGTAGCATCCTGTCTAAAAACTGCACCTGCGAACAGGATGTGGTGAAGAGGACTGGTGCTGCCCATTCTGTCTTTGGTCATCTATTACCCAGACTAAGCTCATGGTATACCAAGCTGTTGTTCTCTCAATGTTACTGTATGGCTGTGAAGCATGGACCCTCTATCACCAAGACATCAAAAACCTTGAGCACTTTCACCAAGAGACTTTAAGGTCCATCTTGCACTTCAAGTGGGATGACTATGTCACCAACGCAGTCCTCGAGAAGGCAAATGTAAATACCACTGAAGCTTCCATCATAGGCCATCATCTTAAATGGACAGGGCATGTCCACTGCATGGACAGTTCAGGGCTTCCTCATCAAATTCTTTATAGGGAACTTAGCTCCGGTAAGAGACCTTGTGGAGCTCCTTTGAAGTGTTATAAGGACCAGCTGAAACAAACCATGAAGGTATCAGGTATAAACCCACAAACTTTGGAAGCAGGCCGCAAATCACTCACTTTTGTACCACAACATCTCTGCTGCTACTGATCGCTTTGAAGGAGAATGCCACAGACATGAAGACACTAAGCGACAAGCACGGAAACGTCATCCAAGTCAACTAGGCTCTCCGCCATCTACTCAGTATAATGTGTGTGGTTCCGTGTTTCATGCCAGGATTGGTTTATTGAGTCACCAGAGACACATCTATCAACTGAAAAAATGACTTCCAGGAAAAATGTATGCTCAGATATGAGTAGCAGCCAATGATGATGCCATTAATTTGACTAGGATGGGCAGAGTATCTCCAGAGTAGGACAGCATACTCTTCAGCAGAGAAACACAGGGCAAGGGGAGATGTATGAGAACATTAGGCTGCATTCCCCACATGGTATTTGTAAGTTTGCAGATGAGATTGTTTCTGACACATATCTTCTTAATATCCTGACAATGATGTTTCTAAATTAAAGTATAGTCGAGTTTTACTCCCAGGTATTTTGGATTATCACAGTGGTTTAATTTGTGGGTTATCTAGATTATGTTCAGTTTATTTCTTGCCTCCCTATTTTGTAAATGGAATGTACCTATTTGTTTTTTCCCCTGTGCTAGGTTTCAGATAATTGTTGTTGCAAGGGACTCAAGTGGTTAAGACACTGAACTTAACAACTGGAAGGTTGGCAGGTCAGCAGTTCAAGATCCCAGTACTGCATGATGGAGAGCTCCCATCTCTGTTCCATCTCCTGCAAACCTGGCACTTTGAAAGCAAGAAATTGCAAGTAGATAAATAGGTACCACTTCAGTGGGAAGGCAAAGAGCGCTCTGTGCACTCAGGTTTCTAGCCATGCCTGTCACATGTCCACAGAAAGGTCTGCAGACAGCAATGGCTATTTGGCTATAAACAGAGATGATCACTGAACCCTAGAATCGGATATGACTGGCTTTCGAGCAAGGGCAACCTTTACCTAATTTTTGTCATAATAAAAAGTAAGTTCTTCCAGAGCAGATGCCAGCTTAGTCTCTACCTCCTCAAACGTTGCTCCTTGAGCAGTGATTGCTGTGTAATCTGCATAAATAAAGGCCCTAGCTCTGCCATCAATTGGTTGGTCATTGGTACAGATATTACATAACATGGGGCCAATACAGTTTGTTGTGGAAGGCCATTTGTCTGAACTCCCCAGTGGCTCTATTTGCCCTGCAGGGTGATGACAATACCATCTATTCTGCAGTAGGCATTGGATGAGCTGTATCAGTTGATGGCCCTCAGTAGTTGTGTATTTATTTATTTATTTATTTATTTATTTATTTATTTATTTATTTCTTCCAACTTGCTATCCCGCCCCAATTGGGTAAAAACCCAACTCTGTATACCTTCCTTATCAGTTTCATATGGTTCACTGTATCATATGCAACTGTGAGATCAATAAAAACTACTCCTATAATCTGTGTCCTTTCATATTCTTCCTCTATATGCTAGGTTAAATAAAGTATAGTGGAACCTTGGTTAACATAATTAATGAGTTCTATGGGACGTTTCTTACAGCGAAAATGACTTTAACTGAATTTTCCATAGGAATGCATTCTGAAGAAAATTATGTAAACCAAGCCACTATTTTCCATGGATTTCCTTTTGTTATGCGGTGTTTATGTTAACCGAACCATTTGTTAACCTTGGTTCCACTGTATTTGACCAGAGCATGATTTTCCTGGTCTGACTGTTCTTTAATAATTATTCTATGAACAGAAACATAAATTCTATTCATAATCATTTTCTCCAGGGGTTTGAAAAGATGGCAAAGGAGTAATTCAGGTTCAAAATTCTTGGGATCAGTCAGCTCTTTTCCTTGCTTAGGTGGGGCCACAATGCTTTAAGCCAGATGTTTGGTATGAGCAACCTATCCTCATAACTATTCATTAATTTTGGGATCCGATTAATGGTTATGGGGCCAAAATGACTAATTTGATCTGACCTTATCTCATCCAAGCTTGCAACCTTATTGTTGTTCATCTGTTAGATAGTATTTATCAGTTCTTCATATGTGAAAAGTGTAGCAAGATGGTGTTTCTCCTCTTTATACCTTTGGGATTTTGTTTCTCTGGATCTTCTTGTAGTTTTCCCATTTAATAACAGTTGATGTGCCATTTGGTCAAGAGTAATTTTACTCAGTTCCACAGGGGGCCTATTGGATGACCTGTAGGTTCTTTAATAATTTCAAAGCTTGGCAACTATTCCATTTCATGTGCCATTTGTATTGTCTCCTCGGAGAAGGGATCAATTTTAAACACTTGTTCTTACTTCTGGAGAAGAGCTTTCAAGTCCTTATGCAATCCAGGTATATAAGATGTTCTGCATCCCCTTGGAATGTATCTACAAGATATGGTCAACAAAACCGCCATAATTTGCTGAGCAAAGGTCGACTTTTGTTCCTGTTTCACCCAGATATCGAATAAAAATGGCTCATTGGGCTGTCTCAAAGTTGAATCTTCTTTTAAAGGCAACTATATCTTGACAGCTGCTTCTATAGTACATATCATAGCTCAATGTTGTGTTCTTGAAAATGGTTTTGCAACATTCCTCTTGGCTTGGCAAATAATATGATCAACTGACAAAAATATTGTCTTGGTTATATAAGTGCCTCCACCAACTACTTTTAAAGGATGGGGGCACCTTTGGATTATGTAATAATTTTAAGACTCTATATTCAGACCAATCTTCAAGCTTTCTTCCATTTATGTCTGTCTCTCTATATCCCCAAGAAACACTATGGCAATTAAAATCACCCAGTGCCTTTTTTTTTTTGGCTTAAGAATTGAAATTACACATTTCTAAAAATTTGTATTTCTTGTTTGGTGACTGTGTGAGATTAAACTTTGTCAGAATTCCAATACATAAAGAGCGTCTTGCTTAGAGAGTAACTCGCTTAAAGAGCAGAATTTTCTCTGAATGGTCGCCTCACTTAACAACTAAAACCAACCAAAAACTTGCTTAACAAGTAAATCAGGGTTTCCATTCCCCTCCCCACAGAAGTCGCAATTTGTCACGTACAATGGTGTTTCGTTTAAAGAGCAAACTCAATTAAAGATCATTCCCATTGAACGCATTATGCTCTTTAATAGAGGTACCACTGTATCATCTAAATTGGTTATATCTGGAGACAATATACTGATACTGTATTCAATTTAGTAAAAATTGCACTCCAGTATTGTTCACTTCCTGAACTGTGGTGGATTAGTGGTTAAGACACTGAACTTGATGACTGGAAGGCTGGCAGGTCAGCAGTTTGCGATCCCATTACTGCATGACAAAGTGAGCTCCTATCTCTGTCCCAGCTCCTTGCAACCTAGCAGTTCAAAAGCAAGAAATTGCAAATAGATAAAAAGGGACCACTTTGGTGGGAAGGTAAACATTGTTCCATGCATGCCACGTGACCAAGGAAACATCTGCAGATACAGACAGCACTGGCTGTTTGACTATAAACAGAGATGAGCACTGAACCCTAGAGTTAGATATGACTGGCTTTTGAGCAAGGGCAACTTGACCTTTACCTGTTGTTCATTTGGTCTTTCTAAAACATGTTTCCTTCCATTTGTCTTTGGGTGTCAATTGTTTGACCCTCTGTGGGTTCCCTGAATATTACAGTTATGTTACATGCAGATGTCAGATAATCGTGCTTCTTTTTCTGCTAAGATACCTTCAGTATTAATAGAGATTACCATTAGGGATGGCATTAAATATTGCCATTTTGAGTGAGTCATTATGCCATATATATATATGCTGTATAGTGCTTTGGTGGTGGAATATTCAGCAAGTCAAGTTTCTCTCAATGATGCCTAGGGTACACCCAATTGTTAATCATGGTCTTCAGGAAGGCATCTTCCACGTACCCAATTTTCTTGTTGATGAGTCATTGAAACTTTTGTGTTTCTTCTGGCTCATAGTTCTGACATATTTGTTCGATTGTCCCCTACAAAATCTGGATATCAGGTAATGAAGATGTTTTTCTTCAGACAAAGCCTTTTTCCAGAATAGATATAGGTGGTTTTGTAGACTAGACAATTCAGAATATTGATATAAATCCAACAATTTAACAAGTAATTAACTAATATTAATGATATAGTCACAGAATTGGAAGGGGTTTTATAAGCTACATAGTTCATTCCTCTGCTTGCTGCAAGGAATTCAGAGCTAGAACCATCATCTTCTTAGATGGCAATTCAGCCTATTTCTCTAAACACAGAAAAGCCTACAAAGAATGCCACTTTTGGCTTTGTTAGTATTTAAGAATTTCTCTGATGGAAATAAAGAATTACATATGAAATAGTTTTCTCTTTGTGCTCAATGCCAGTTTGGTGACAAAGATTTAATCATATCCATCACTTCCAAACTCTTATAACAAGTTAGAATTGTGGTTGTATAAACTATCAATATGTTTTCCCAAGTGTCCTTTGTCCCATTTCCCCCATATTTTCCACTCAATTAAAAAAATCATACAACAGGGTTGAGTTGGGAGCATCTGCTGTTCAAAGTCTATTTTTAACTTTGTCATAAGGATTACTTTTTGCATTCTCTTGAATGTGATACACAGTAATTGTTTGTCAAGAAAAATAATGTTCTGATAATAGCTGAAGAAGCACTCATAGTGTAGAAAAGAGCCCCTGAATGAAGATGTCAGAAAGTCTGGACATACTGAAGTTTATTTAACTTATTAATTTAAAAGTTCTTGTTGTATGCTTCTTAAAGTTACTGGGATGTAGGGTTTGGAGATTTTTTTAAGTAAATTCTACAGAATCAAAATATGCTTTTCTTTTAAAAAATTACACTCCAAAATGCTAAAGCTTTAGGAACAGCTATGTTGCTTTCTTGAATTACCATTTGTTTTGAATCAGTATGCTTTGGATGTTGTCGCCATGTCTCTGTTGAACTGAACCACAGATTGGAAAAAAGAGATTGTTGCACTGTGGTGCCCACTGTTCCCACATTCTGGCATCTGTAGTCCAAGAAAAGTAACTTTTATAAACTCTGAACCAAGAAATATATGAAGCTGAACAGACACCTTCTCGATTTCACTGGAATTCTTCCCCCAGAATCTCAGGCAGAAATTCCTTTAATCCTTGCTGTTTGAGAACCAAGATAATCCTGTGGAAACCCAATCAGGATTATATGGGAATGACAATAAATCCTTTCCCTTATATTATGGTGTCAAAGAAAGTCCCAGCCTATTTAATATGCTTCTGTTCTCTCTTAATATTTTGGGATTCTCTGTAACAGGACCCAGACTGAGGAACTCCCTCCCACGGGAAGACAGGCAGACTTATTTATGAACTTTCAGTGAGCAGCCAAGAGTACGTTGTTTCATACAGTCTGTGATGTGTAAAAGGTATTAAAGTTTAATGAATGTGTAAAAGTTTAAAGTTTTGCAAGGGCAAGACTGCTTTATATTGGCTGTATTGAAAAGCAGTAGAGAACTAAGTGCATTATAATTTTAGTTTGATTTAACGCTTTCAGAATTTAATTGCAAAGGTATTTTCCTATACCTAAAACATGTGCAATGATTTACACAGCTTTTTGTACCTCAATAATCTCATCAGGTTGTGGTATTTAGCAAGCCTTTGATCAGTCACAGAGAAATCTTGCCTGAATTCTGCATTAATGCTGGCATCGTGTTTAGTTTTTCTGATCAGTGTATAGGTCAAAGCCACTTTAGACTCTCCACATTTATGCTTCCTGTTTTGTTATTTGCTGGATGAAAGTGGAGTTTTCCCTTACATTATACCACAAAACTGCTCCTTTCCAGAGCAATATAAATATGTTCTCTAACTGAACATAAAACAGTTTCTCTAGTCTAGACAGTTGTTTCAATACCTTGCCTTGATGTTGTTATTCAGCGAAGAGTGCCTGGATAAAGTGACATTTCCACAATGACACTCTGCACAACTTGCAGTATTCTAGCCATCTAGATAATGTAACCCACTGGCCAGGTGGACTATGGGGTGTTTCAATACCACCTGCAGTAATTTCACCTAATGTTTTCTGATAGTGCTTGGGATGAAGCCAGCTCAGGTTAGTCACATTCTTTTGTTTCCTACTGAAATAATTACAAATAATTAATCTTGATTTTGTGATGTTTGGTTGATTTTAGTGAGACAACTGCAAAGAATGATCTAAATTCATCCTTTGAAATCCGTGGGGAGCTTTTAAATTTATCCTGAACTAAGTGACTTATCAGTGTTAGGATTAGATAACAAGTGTGGTAATGTATCAGATTTCTTTTATGTTAGAAACATGAAGTCCGCTCTTGCATAGTACGACTGAGTGCATGTTCAAACTTTACCTGAACGATGTACTGAGATGAGTCATTCTCTCCACCATCTGGTAGAGTACCACAATATATCGCCATGGAAATGTTCACAAGGCCATTGTGATTGTCTTTATTCCAGCACTGACATTTAGTAAGTAGTAACCACAGTTACATTTTGAAAGTTACTATACTTAATGAACACAGCATCAAAACACCAGAGCTCTCTGGATGAGGAAAGGTCATATAAATTAACTTCTGAAGAAGTAATGTGCTCATTTTGTTTAAATCTTTACATCATTTATAATGAAGAGAAACTGACAAAGGTCACACAGTTCACTAAACACAACTGTTTCATATGCCAACATTAACAAAAGCTCTAGTTTAATCATTTAATCATGTTTCATTAAACCCCCCCCCCCCGGCAGACCACCCATGTGAAAGCAGTGGCAATCACAAAGTCACAATCATAGGTTTTAGCCAGTGGTGGGATGTCAAAAAATTTACTACCCCACCGTGATGTCATCACAGTGTGGGCAGAGCTGATATCATGACATCATAACATTGTGGGCGGGGTCAAAGAAAAAATAAAAATTAATTAAAAATAAAATAAAATAAAATAAAAATAAGCACGCACACACCCCTCAACCCACCCAACCATCCACAACACAAACCCGTAACTAAATTAAATAAATTAAATAAATGTTACATTAAAATACACCCACCCACCCACCCCAAACACAAATCAACCCACCCATCCCAAACACAAGCCCGTCACTTATCTGTTAGTATAAGTGCCTGGGCAGCACCATGTTGCAAGATGGATATGGTCATCGTACTGGTTCTCTAGGATAATATGCCTTACTGTAAATGTAAAACAGCTGTACTTCCTTAAGGGTTCTCCAATTGGAACAGCAATTGGAACAGCACAGGTCTAGCTTATTGATAAGGTAACTCCAAGACTTTGCTTAAAATCCCCAAGCCAGGCCGCCAGGCCTTTTTAGGAACTGTGATAGTATGTCAATATAGGTAAAGGTATTAAATACACATTAAAATACACGCAGACACACCACATCCAAAGGTGAGTCACTTACCCTGGGGAGCAGGCTATAAGGAGCTCCAGGCTAGCAGCTTCTCTTCCTCCTCCCCACTTGGGAGGACAGCAAGAAGGCCGTGCATACGCGCCAAGCACTGTAGGCGTTCATGCACACCAAGTGCTTGGTGCGCATGCGCAGTGGGGGAACCAGTGAAAAGATAAGCCCCGAAGGTGGTTCCCCCCAAAAGCTGTTTCGGTTCTCCGGGACACTGGGGAAAGTTACTACCGGTTCTGGTGAACCGGTGTGAACCTGTTACATCCCATCACTGGTTTTAGCCCTTTGACTCTCATCTTCTTTTTATTGGCATAGAGTCTTTACTGGTTAATTTCAAGTTCCTGGATAGATTTTTTCTTTTATTATTCACGTTGTATAGATGTGGTCAGTGATGAATTCTATATCCTACATTAAAATTTTCCCTCTGATAATAATGTGAGATGCTTAACTCTTGTTAATTTCACCCTGAAATGTTGTCTTTATTTCATCCTGGAGTTTACAGAATTTAGTAGTATCAAATCAAATGTCAAATCAGACGTACCACAAGAAAGCCATACAAACAATATCCTTGCTTCCAATGTAATCCTATGTAGCGGTGAACACTCAAACCAGGACTTAGATTAGACATGACTCGGTATGATAACTGAAATAATTTTAAAGTAAATTTGGCTCACAAGAATCACCATAATTGGAATATTATGCTTTTAGAAATTAAATATGTAAAGTGGCTTGTTAACCCCGTGGGATATTATTGTAGTTTCATTTTAAGTGGGCAGCTATATGTGGCCCCATGACTATTTTTCAATTCTTATCAAACCTTCACTGACATATTTCAGCAACAAATCTGGAAAAGTCCTTCAAAAAATCAGAAAATTCTTGTTTTTGAACCATTTCTAGCAAACCTGACTTGCCTGTACTAAAGGGGAAGGGTGGTGTGTAAAAATTGGTAGTGCAATTTGCTGAAAAATTAGCAGCAATGGTGATAGGTGGCCCACAGCAGGTTGTGGGATCTAAATTGCCTGCCCGTACTTTGTAATGTTGCTAATGACGATGAGATCATGGAGATCCTAAGCAACATGGGTGGCTGTTAATTTGTGAAATTACTTATTTTGTCACCAACAACTCTTGAACTTGATCCACAAAAGCTAACATTAAAATTCAGCAGTTAGTCTTAAAGTGCCACAACATTTTTGTTTTGTTTTGTTTTCTCTCTGATATGCTTGAAACACAGACTAACAGGGCTACTATTTTAAAAAAAAACCGCCAGCACTATTGGTTGCAGTGCGAGAAAAAATGCCCATGCCAACTGAAGGCTGTATTAAGTGAAGTACTAGGTCTCAAGTAATCCCCCACTGAATGAGAGCCAATCTAAAAGATCCAGTGTTATGTTCAACCCACAATCTCAAAAAAGGCAGCAGATACTGTTCTGAAAGATAAGCTGGACACCACATCCACACTTGAAGATGGAGTTTCATCTCTGCTCACAACGTCACTCACCAGACCCATTACATGTTTGGGCTCACACTGAATCACTGAATTAGAATTACACTCTAATTAGACTTTTAGAAAAGCAGACAAAATATTAATTATTGTTATGTTCAACCCCTGTGTTTCCTGTTCATAGGAAGTAGATGGAATACGCTCTGGACAAGTGCCTGCAGACATGACAAGCAACCAATCAATTTAAGTAGCAATTAGCATCAGTTCCTCTGTACATGGTTTTTATATGTTCTCTGGCATTCCATTAGTTGATAGAATTGACCCTGGGGGGAAAAAACATCTTTTTTCAAAGGAAGGAGAAATTGACATCACAGAGCAAGCTACCCCTTGCTTTGATTTGGACTACCTGATGCGTGGCATTGTGAAAATACTAACAAAACTATTTCTCTTCTGTCCTTCCCCCTTGTTTTCACATATGAAGTTTTGTCCAATTCATAGGAGGCTACATTACTAGTTTATAAATAGATGTAATTGATCTGTGCATTATGAAATAATGTTTTCTTGTTTTGTTTCATAGAAACTAGCACTGTGATTTAGGCACAAGCATGTTGTGATCCACATTTGTCTCAGTGTTTAGTTCCGTTTTCCTTGATTTTAGTTATCTGAAAGGTTATAAAGGAATTTTATGCACTCTTAAGAAGATTTATCTAAAATGTTTTGTTGATTGACCATTTAAATCCATCCACCAAACCTGTCAGAAGAAGAAGAATGAAAAACTGATAACTATCTGTCTCTGTGTATTGAGTTTTCAGTAGTGTCATTTTAAGGGGATTAGAGACTGTTTGAATTGTGGGGTATTGTTTTGTAAATATGCAGCTCTTTCTGATCTTCAGAAAACAGAATCATGTCATTGTCTCTACAAACACCATATAGTAGTACCATACATAAAATAATACAACATTTTTGTTTTGAGATATAACAGAATGATGGGGCAACTCACAAGATAGGCACCATCTAGCCACAGTAAATATGAAAAAATCAAATAGAATCAAAATTGCTCCAACCTGGAAAAAGGAGTGATGTAAAAATCAAATTAAAAAAAGTATGAGCAATGTTAGCTGAGCCCTAATTTAGCTCAATTAAGGCATTTGCTTGCTTTAATGTATGCAGTTTCATTTTTCTGCACTCCATGTAGAGAAAAAAAATAATATGCAAGGAGACCCTTAGGAGTAGATTGCAATTGGCAAAATGTACAATATGAGGAAAGTTGTAATGAAATTACAGTTCTATGTAAAATTATCCAAGTCCTTCATTTGTCTACAGACATTTGTAATGCAAAACATCTGTGTGTTTTTTAGTATTTCAATGAGTGCTTAATAAGCTTGAGATAATTTAATTTAATTTAATTCATATGAGGGTGCAGCAAATTCCTACCTCTTTTGTTATCAGATCCTGAATCTTTATTAATATGTACCTGAAGCATGTATATGATATACTTTTTTACTTGGTAGAATAATTTATTTAATACATTTAAAAAAGCGGCCTAACGAACTAAGTTAGGAGTGGCCAAACTATGGCCCACAGAGCCCTCACTGATCCCAGAAGTGGAAGTAAACCATGCCCACACATGTGCCAACGCTGCTGTAAATGCACCTGTGCAGAAGCGTAGCGTGCCTTGGCGGGGCCCCATATAAAAATTTGTTTGGGGGCCCTTAGGAAGGGTAAAGATTTCTCACAAAAGAAAAAAAATTGCATAAAATTAAAAGAAATATTTATTCATCATAATTAAAATTTGGGAAGTTTTTATTAATTTTTGCTTACGCACGTTGGGGGCCCCCGTGGCCCGGGGGCCCTGTATAATTGATACGGCAGTAGCTACGCACCTGCACCTGTGGCTATTGTAAACATGATTACAACAGCTGCGGGTAAATTTAAAGCAGTTTTTTGTGCATGTCTGCACATGTTTTACTTCCACTTCCAATGGGAAGAACCATGTGACCCGCCTGCTGAACCACATGACTGGCCCACGGGATGAAAAGTTTGGAGACCCCTGAACTAAGTGATTTAAAGGCACAGAGGTTATACAACAAAAAAATCTATCAAATATGACCATCTGAAAAGCAGGATTTCCAGTTCAAAACAGTGATCTTCTAAGTGTGAGAAAAGACTGAGTGACACTGCAGTCGTATGCATGTATACATGGAAGCCCCACTAAATTTCAGTGGGATTCCTCCAGTGTAAGAGCATGTAAAACTAAAGAGCATTTAGGTTTTAGTGGTAGGAAAGAAAAAGAAAATTTATGGACTCCATTAGTGAAAAAGGAATCTGAGAAGTGTTCATTTTTACTTTGTGTATTACAGTACTTGCTTTTTCAGAGTTAACATAAAAGTTTATTAGTATGAAGTATCTTGAGATAAAAACAGAAAACACTACCATTTCCTAAATTGGTATTGAAATGTCAGCGGTGCTGATTAACTGCTGCACATTAATTGGTGTGTTTTCCTTATACGTAAATGTACATATTTGTACATTTGCACCTTTTCTACCCATTTATTTTGTAATAACTAGTGCAAATAGAAAAACAAATACAAATTACCACATATCTACACACAATATGAAAGAAGTTCCTTTATCCTCTGCTGTGGTAAGCACTTGGCAGATTTAGGAATAAATAATCATTTGTGGTGAGGGTATGCCTTATCAAACATATGCAGATCAGCAGTAATTAATGCTAATTAAGGTTTCCTGTCTATCTACTTGGAAAAACGTCCAAATGTTATGAAATCAGTTAGTATGCCTATTACCCTAATTGTTTTATATGGGATGGATCTTAATTAAAATATGTAAATTGACCTTAATTGCTATATACTAATGGAGGTTCATGCTATCTCTCTGAGAGTGACAAGATGGTGAGTAGGGGTACTTAACCATATAATTCTGTAAAATCCTTAACTAAATGGCCTTTACCCAAAATCTTTTTTATTATAATTTGGCAGAGTAACGTATAGTTTGTTTTCAGATGTAAGTGTCATTTCTGTACTACAGATATAATTTAAATATGTGTATGTGAAAAAAGGGTTTGAATGAAGGCTTCATTTTTGTTTCTAACACAAAATAAAAAATTCCCAGCAATTTTGCTATTTTTATAGAGCATGTATTGAATATATTGTACCATTTTAAATCTTAAAATATGTAATATTCGCATATCTTAATCTAAGTGCATAGCTGTAACTGTGCTTTTCAGTTCAGACTAGGTTAACTGAAATAAGCTGCAATGGATAGGATAAGCTTTTGTAGAAGCCTCGCTGTTGATCTGCAAGATTGCTCACCTTTAGTTCTGCGAAATAGGACTTTCATTTGTCACTGATGGTAGATACACTTTCTTACCAAAAGCTCAGGGAGGTATTTCTTTTCTATCTTCCATAGTAAAAACAAGTACAGTAATACCCCGGATAACGCTAGAATCGGATAACGCTAGAATCGGATAACGATGCAAGTTTTTTGTAAAAAAACTTGCATCTGATAACAATTCTGGATAATGATTCTTAGCGTTATCCGAGGCAATGGTCTGCAGGTGTGGGGTGGTTTGGGTAGAACTTCTACCCAATCCACCCCCTACCAGCAGCGGTCTCTGCGACTGCAGTAGGGTCGGGGAAAGGCGCGTGTCTTTTCCCTGACCCTACTGCAGTCGCAGAGACTGTGTGTGTCTCTTTCTTTCCCTCCCTGTATTTAAACTACAGGGAGGGAGGGAAGAGAGAGACATGATTGGTTCTCTCTCTCTCCTCTCCCTGCCTGTAGTTTAAATACAGGGAGGGAAAGAGAGAGACCGGATTGTGTGTGTGTTTGTTTTTTTATTTTAATTCTATTTTATTTATTTTATTTTTATTTATTTTATTTTTATTTTGGCCCCACCCACGATGTCATGATGTTGGCCATGCCCATGACGTTGGCCCCGCCCACTACGTCATGATGTTGGCCCCGCCCATGACATCATGATGTTGGCCCCGCCCATGACATCATGACATAATGACGTTGGTCCCACCCATGACGTCATGACATCATGACGTTGGTCCCGCCCATGACGTCATAACGTTGGCCCCGCCCCTGTCCCGCATTCAACTTTATAAAGTTGGCCGCCTTAGAGGAAAAGAGTGAGACGCGATCGGGTCTCACTCTTTTCCTCCCTGCCTTTAAAGCTAGCTTTAAAGGCAGGGAGGAAAAGAAAGAGACCCGATCGCATCTCTTTCTTTCCCTGCCTGCCTTTAAAGCGGTTTGTCCCTGAAGTCAGTCCTTTTTTTAGTGTTGTTCGATGCATGCATCGGACAACGCTAAAAATCGGATAACGTCATGACTTGTGGAACCAAGTCATAACATTATCTGGGGTTTTACTGTACTAGTCAGAAAGTGCCTGTTGACCTGTGGCTTGGATATATGCCCTCAATGTATTTTTCATCTTTGTTATGGTATCCAAGTGGGATATTTGGTGGAGCTTTGGGGGGCTGTTTTATAAACTGGAATTTAATTTAAGACTAGAACTGTGGTGGCTCAAGTGGTTAAGATGCTGAACTCACTGACTGGAAGGTCAGAGTTCAATTCCCAGGTACTTCATGGCGGAGTGAGCTCCTGTCTCTGTCCCAGCTCCTGCCAACCTAGCAGTTCGAAAGCACAAAATTGCAAATAGATAAATAGGAACCACTTTGGTGGGAAGGTAACAGCATCCTGTGCACTCGTGTTGAAACATACCTGCCACATGTCCATGGAAATGTTTGTAGACACAGACAGCGCTGGCTCTTTGGCTGTAAACAGAGATGAGTACTGAACCCTAGAGTTGGATATGACTGGCTTTCAAGCAAGGGAAACCTTTACTAGGGCTGGACAAATTAGTGAATGTCTGTGTGGATCAGTTATCATATATTCATTCCTAATTTTCTACTCTACACTACAAAATCTTTTTTAAAAATTCTTACACAAATTACATGTTTCAAAATACAGTGGTACCTCAAACAACGATTTTAATCCATTCCACAGGGTTCTTTGTTGTACAAAACAATTGCTGTACAATGCATACATCGTATAACAATTTTTCCTATGGGAAGCATCGTGCAACGATTTTTTCACTAAGTTGTTTTTCCCATTGAAAAACTGTTGTACGGTTTTTTCCATACGGAAAATTGTTATGCTGGACGCCTCCCCCCCCCAAAAAAAAAAAAATAATTGTTATACAATTGTGTTATTATATGGGACGATTGTTGTATGAGGTTCCACTGTACGTTTTATTCTGAATATTTGGTTCTTGAGGTTTGTTTTGGTTTTGTTGTGGGTTTATTTTGAGCTGAAGCTGTGTCATAAACTTTGCAGACATAGGAAATTTTTCACCTAATGTCTTTGATTTGGGAAACTAGATTTTTTTAAAAAAAATTATCAGAATTTACCCGAATTTGGAAAATTGTAAAAGTGGGAGACGGAGGAATTGAGAGTGCTCTCCATTTTATAAGATCAGACTATCATTTTGACATTGTTCTTGAGCAGAATTTATCTAAACTGAATGCCAATCCAAGTGAAAGTGACAGATCTGCTCAGCCCCATTTCTGTCCTATAGTTACTCATTAGTCCCAGAATTGTAGAGCACCTTGGTTTGCTTTAGATTGAATGTGAATCAAATGTTATGCTTCAGGAGCCCTACACCTCATTCATCTATACTCATCACACCTCTTCATCTATACTTATAAGTCATTCAGTAATTTACCTTGATGCTTTGCTGTTGCACGTGAGAACTGCATCAATTGAAGAGGATCAGGCTGCACTGTTAAAAGATCTCAGTATGTTCTCCTGTTCCATGAATTTTAAAGTGCATCAGTAGTAGTATTAGTCATAGTGGCTGATGTAGTTAATAACAATAATTAAAGATCCAGTTGTGAAAGGTTTAAATAAAATCACCCTTGGGCTATTTTTGTTCCTTGTGCTTTGCTTCATTACCACCACCCATTAACATTTATTTGAGTAATTAATACCTTACAATTTTTTTTCTCAAAGGAAAAGTCATTCAAAAAAGCAGTACACAAACTATGAAAAGCATAATGCCAGTCATTAAAACACATTTTACAGCAGACTGAAAATTAAAAACAAAAGAAAGACAAAGGCATGGAGAGACAGAATTAACAATCTGTGAATAATATAAACAGTGTCAGAATGCTTGTTTAAGCAGATCTATTGTCATTTGGCAATAGACCATGGATAAGATAGGGAAAGGTTTAACCTTTGGTGGCAGAAAGTTCCACATATGGGGCATCACTACATAGGAAGCCACCATATATGTTGCTAGCAGCTACGCACTCAGAGAAAGGGTAGTGTACACTTTAAAACAGGGGTGTCCAAACTTTTCAGGCTGCGGGCCAGTCATTTGGTTCAGAGAGCCAGTCATTCTGGCCTGGGAGCTGGATCCACCCCCAACACCAATTCATCCGGCCCACGAAGCCCTTTCTGTTCCTGGAAGCGGAAGTACAGGTGTGTTTTACTTCCGCTTCCAGAAGCGACAAGGGCTTTGTGGGCTGGATGAATTAGACCATAGTTTGAGCACCCCTGTTTTAAAAAAACCATGGAGCTTCACATGAGAGGAGATGGCCATTCAGTAGTCAGGTAGGTCCCAAGATGGTTAGAGCTTTAAGGTGGTAATCACAACCTTACCATTGCAAAAAGAACTGGCAGCCAGTGCAACTGATATAGTAAAGTGGTCTTGTGATTATTCATGATGGCATGTCTATCAAAATTCTAATATAATTGTACCTCGCTTAAAGAGCATAATGTGTTCCACAGGATTGTTCTTTAAGCAAGTTTGCTCTTTAAGTGAAGCACCATCGTAAGTAACCAATTGTGACTTCTGGCAGAGGGGATTGCAAACCCCGAATTATTTGTTAAATGACTTTTTGGTTGGTTTTATTTGTTAAGTGAAGCGAACATTCAGAGAAAATTCTGCTCTTTAACCGAGTTACTCTTTAAGCGAGGCGCTCTTTATGTGAGGTTCGACTGTATCAGTAAAGGTAAAAATTGCCTTTGCTCCAAAGCCATTAATTTCCAACACTAGGGGGCAGTGTTCATCTCCGCTTACAGCCAAAGACCCAGCACTGTGTGTGTCTGCAGATGTTTCTGTGGACATATGGCAGGCTTGACTGTACACCAGAGCACATGGAAGGCTGTTACCTTCCCACCAAAGCAGTAACTATTTATCTACTTGCAATTTCTTGTTTTTGAACTGCTAGGTTGGCAGGCGCTGCGACAAAGATGGGAGATCACTCCGTCATGTGGCACTCGGGGTTCAAACTGCTGACCTGGCCACCTTCCCATCATCAAGCTCAATGTCTTAACCATTAAACCTCTGTGGTATTCTACATTAATTGGGTTTCCAAACTGTATTCAGGTGTAGCTCTACACGTTGCAATGTACTGCACTACAAAGAGTTCTGGCTAAACCAGAAATGCATTATTATTATTATTATTATTATTATTATTATTATTATTATTATTATTATTATTATTATTATTATTATTATTATTATTATTATTATTATTATTATCATCATCATCATCATCATCATCATCATCATCATCATCATCATCATCATCATCATCATCATCATCATCATCATCATCATCATCATCATCATCATCATCATCATCATCATCATCATCATCATCATCATCTTCTTCTTCTTCTTCTTCTTTCTATGCTGCCCAGTCACACACATGCATGCAGCTAGTGCACCGGCCAAAGGTGAATAAAAGCACTCTTGGCTGTAGCAGATACCTGACAATTTAATAATAAGGCCAAGGTTGTGAATCTGATGTTTTAAAACAGAGATGGGCAGTCTCACTGGAACTGAAGGCCATTCATCTAGTCAAATCCAGAAGGAAAGGGGTTAACCAGAGAGGCATGCTCAAAATGTCTTTATTATTATTATTGGCAGTAGTAATGGTGGTAACGCAATGGTTATATAATGTAAAGATTGTTATAATAGGCTTCTGTTGAATGCAGCATTTTGATGTTCAAGTTTATTTTTTTAGCTTAATTTTTAATTTGTATTTTATTTCTATTTATTTATTTATTATGTTTTAATACCACCCGACATATTTCTCTCTCTGGGCAGTGGAAAGACAAATAAACAAATGCAACATACTAGAGCAAGCATAATGCAATAAATGACAGAATAAAGGTAAAGGTTTCCGTTGCTCAAAAGCCAGTTGTATCCGACTCTAGGGGTCAGTGCTCATCTCTGTTTCTAAGCCGAAGAGCCAGCGCTGTCTGCTTCTGCAGACGTTTCCATGGTCATGTGGCAGGCATGACTAGACACCGGAGTGTATGGAACACTGTTACCTTCCCATCGAAGTGCTCCCTATTTATCTACTTGCAATTTCTTGCTTTCGAACTGCTAGGAGCTGGGACAGAGATGGGAGCTCATTCCATCCTGCAGTACTCAGGAATCGAACTGCTGACCTTCCGCCTCCCAGTCAGCGTCTTAGTGACTTGAGCCACTAAAAACAAAAAAAATACACTTTAATATATTGAGCACCAAATGAAAATAATGTTGATCACTATCCATGTAGATACAGTATAGGATTAAAATAAAGTATCTGCCATTTTTTTCTGGCTCCAGAAGCTAAAGATATTGTTGGACAAACCCATGTCAACTGGTACAACACTAATATTATGGCTCTTCTTAGGGTATGGGCTAAGAAGTCTTTGCCATTGGCTCTGCCAGCCATGTTTTCTGAAAGCTGTAATCCAAGAACATCTGTGGGCCCAAGGTTGGGAACCACTGTCCTAAGAAGATCAGAATGTTCTCATAATAACAGCCAATTTCTGGAAATATGTAGGCTATAAACAGTAATGAGCTGGCCAAGAGTTCCCACTGAACTTCAAAGCTGAATGGATATTTTGAGGGTGACTTTCCAAAGTTTAAGTGCAACATACAAGTTACTACTTCATACTATTCTTCTTATTCTTTGTGTGTTGTCTGTAAATTAACAGCATTCAAATCCCATTGCCACTTTTTCCATCCTAGGAATTACAAAAAGCAGGAAAGCATATCTTTTTTTCATGCGGACATTGTTACATGCATTCCCCTTCTTCTTTATAAACACCTTATTTCTCCTGAAACTTACAGCTTGAGATAGACACTCATTTGTAAGTGTTGAAAGGAGACTGGGAGAGTTTTCACTTCTGGTGATGCATAGAAATTGATTTTGTCCCAGTCTCTCCAACTGAATAAACAGGTTTGCTTGAGGGGCTTTTCCTTGCTTGCTTTGTAATAAATGCTCCATAACCATTTTGCTCAGTGAAACCCTGATAAGTAAAAATGGCACAACAGAGATGTTTGCATCATAATTCTACAGCTATCCCACTAGTTTATATTGTTCTATTATGTATACATTCATTCTGTGGCTTCTTCTTGACCTCTCCCTTTTCTTAAAGTGTAAATTTTTAAAATCAATCTCCTATGCCAATTTTGGGCAACTGTAGCTGTCCAAGTGATTCTGGACTGCAACCTCCGTCATCTCTAACCATTGGCTCTGTAATCTCTAAACATTTGGTTGGAGGCTAAACATTTATGCAAAGTCAGATTTGCCTGTCCCAGGTCTCTATGTCATTGTTATCATCATCAATCATCAGTCAATAAATTAATTTGTTAAGCAATAATTTTAAAGGGTTCCTGTTTGAACAAGTGAAGGTAAAGGTAAAGGTCACCTTTGTTTGAAAGTCAGTTATATCCAACTCTAGGATTCAGTACTCATCTCTGTTTATACCCAAAGAGCCAGGGCTGTTGGCATCTGCAGACGTTTCCGTGGACATGTGGCAGGCATGCTTCAACAGCAGAGCGCACAAAATGCTGTTTACCTTCTCACTGAAGTGGTTCCTATTTATCTACAGTCAAACCTCGCATAAAGAGTGCCTTGCTTAAAGAGTAACTTGCTTAAAGAGCAGAATTTTCTCTGAATGGTCACTTCACTTAACAAATAAAACCAACGAAAAAAATCACTTAATAACTAAATTGGGGTTTGCATCCCCCCCAGCAAGAAGTCACAAATGGTCACTTACAATGGTGTTTCTCTTAAAGAGCAATCCTGTGGAACACATTATGTTCTTTAAGCAAGGTACACCTGTACTTGCAATTTCTTGCTTTTGAACTGCTAGGTTGGCAGGAGCTGGGACAAAGACAGGAGTTCACTCTGCCATGCAATACATGGGAATAGAACTCTGACTTTTCAGTCAGCAAGTTCAGTGTCTTAACCACTTGAGCCACTGCAGTCCTAGTCTTAAATTAAATTCCAATTTAGAAAACAGCACCCAAAATCTCCACCAAATATTCCACTTAGGTGCCATAACAAAGATGAAAAATACATTGAGGGCATATGTCAGAACCACAGGTCAACAGGCACTTTATAACTAGTACGTGTTTTTACAGTCTTCAAGTTCAATGTCTTAACCACTTGAGCCACTGCAGTCCTTCACGTTCTGTGTTATACTTGTATTGTTATCTTTTAACTTGATAAAAATCTCTTGTTGTTTTAACAGGACATTGTAACAAATGTTTCTCCAAGAATAGTACGTGGAACTACTTCAGGTCCCATCTATGGTCCGGGCCAAAGTTCTTTCCTGAACATTGAACTGATCAGTGAGAAAACTGCAGCCTATTGGTGTAAAAGTATCACTGAGCTGAAGAAAGACTTCCCAGAAAATGTAAGTTGAACTTAATATGCAAACAAGTAGCACATGTAGAATTTTTTCCAGAAGTTTCTGTCTCAAGAATGCTTGAAAGAAAGATTGTATCTCCATGGGTACATTAATTTTGCCTTTATTCCTGATAAACAGGTTTTTCTGGATTTCCCCTGCAAAACTTCTTTGACAAGAGAGGGAAAAAAATTTTTTTGGGGGGGATCATTGCGATTATACTGTGAGAGGCAAAGCCAATTTCACCACTCTTAAAAAGGATTCTCTTTCTGCAGCTTTACTTATGATGTATTGTTTATGAAATAAGCAACATTAATGCATTTGATGTAGTTAAATGGACCTGTGGTTTCAGCTCAAAATTATAATCATTATAATTATATCTTTAAATTGGCTGGCTGAGTAGAAAACTCTCTCCGCTCAGTACAAATTTCTCTGCACAATTAAAAAAAGTTTGTTATTAAGATCCCCTATGTTCTCTCCTACAAAAGCATAAAAAACCAGGTATGGTGTGCATTGTTTTTTTTTAAAAAATCCCTTTTTTAGCTTTGTCTGAGTAAACTAAAGGAGTAGAGAATGTCATTCTTTACTTGAAAGAGAGAAAAACAGATATGAGGATACAAAAGAATATAACTGGTGATTACAGTGAGGTAAATTATTGCATTATTGGAAATATTAAAAACAGAAGAAAATTGATATATAATTGTTTTTGCATTGTAATGGAGGCAATTTAAATGGTAGGTTCAAAAATCAACATCATGCTAGAAATTAAAGTCTTTGTTTCTGTCAATGGAGTTGGCAGGACTTTAAATTACATACAAAGGCTTCAGTACAAAAGAAATTATTTTAAAATTATTCCAGGGTTTGTGTATATTTAGTGTCAGTTGCTCTGGGTCCTGATAGGAGTTGATCTGAACTGAGCAACAAAAGGAGAGTGAATCTAGAAAGTATTTAGGAAATCTTGTTTACTTACTTACTTACTTACTTACTTACTTACTTACTTACTTACTTACTTACTTACTTAGATTTATATCCCGCTCTCCTTGGTAGCAATCGACTCAGAGCGGCTCACAAAGTCCTCTAATATCATTATTAAAGTGCAAACAAAAATACAATAGAATACAATATAACAGAACAGTAAAGTACAGTAAATATATAGTAGGTCAGTATACATTACACATCAATCCACTTTGTCCCTTCTCCAGGGTTTTGCAGTTCTGAATTTGCCCTGTTCTCACTTCAGAAATGTAGCTAGTGCAGTCGGCATTCTTGTGCAAAGGCTGTTGACTACGTGTGATGAATCTAATTTCAATGTGATGCTTGACCAGCTTGTCCCGTTCATCCCAAATCGTCCATAGATGAATTTCAAATGTGTACAAAAGAGTGCTGGAATCATCTCTAAAACAGTTTGGAGAAATGGTGGGGGATACATTTCAGTAACCGGTTCATTTAAAACAGGTGCCCAAAAATGCATATATATGCAGTTAGAAGCATTCAGCAGAAGAGTACACTATCCTGTTAAAAAAAAAGGGGGGGGATGGAATCAGGCATAGACTTTACATGAGAGGTGGAAGGAAAAGATGTTCACAAAAAGAGATTTTTGATATGATTGCATGCATGAATTCACTATAATTTTTGTGCATATAAAATGTACATTTTATGATTAGCAGTGAATCTTTGGATCTTTAAATATTTTATACTAATTTCCCATAGCCTCTTATCATTGGCAATATTATCTGGGGCTTCTGGGCATTATCTAGAGTTTTAAAAATCTACTGGGTTAAAGGCTCTGCCACTTTATATTGGACTATTATGCAGTGGGTGTGGCCATATAATTCTAGACTGGGGTGGGTAATTCCTACTTGTTTGAGGGCCATATTTGGCAACGTCTTGGAAGACCCTTAAGCAGTGGTGGGCATCAGCAGGTTTGCACCAGTTCTCCAGAACCAGTAGCAGAAATTCTGGCTGCCCCCACCCATTCAAGTTTAGAAATAAAGTAGTCCTAATTTGGGTGCAACACAGGGCTTTCCTCCTGGCCACCCCCACCATACCACCCCCACAATATGGAAGCAAAATTTTTGGAGCCCACCACTGTCCTTAGGCACCACATGCAATCCTTGGCCTGTGCTTTTCCCTTGCCAGTTTGCACACTGGATATAATAGTCTTTCACAAGTGATTAAGATAGCCATGAGGTGCACAATTAGTATTTGAATTCTTCCCCTGACCCACTGTTCCATGTTCCAACATTGCTCTCACATTACTGTTCTGCTGGAGCAAAGGCAACAATGACCAAGGAAAAGAGTTTGCCAACTCTGGTATAACAACAATTGCATGTAGGTAGTATTATATTTAAACCAGGGATTCTCACCCTGTGGCCTGCGAGGCGAACAAAGTGCCCCACCACCACCTCTACCACACCAGGAAGTGCCATGTGGTGCAGGAAGGGCAAAATGGCCATCTGGCCCACAAAGTTGTCTAGGGAGCGTGACCTGGCCCCCGGCTTCAAAAGGTTGAGAACTCCTGATTTAAACTTATATCATACTAGTAGCATGAGTGCAGAAATAAAATAGAGTTGTTTTAGCAGACCTAATTTGAAACTCATGGATGTAGGAATAAGCAGCTTCTTGTCACAGAGAAGTAGAAACAATGAACATGTATAGCAGTCAGGATACTGCACAACCCACCTAAGACAGAGGATAAAAGGCAGGGGGATGCTATGGGAAGCAATGGCAGCCCTCAGTGTCCCTTAAGCCCACGTGCTGGTTTTTTATTTATTGTTTATTGTTATGCCTGTCACTTGCTTCTCTCCCACCCCTGGTTGTGTGGCCCTATGCTTTCCCCAGCTGCATTACTATTTTTATTTTGTATGGTGTTACTAATATGCAGGAGTTAGTTTCTACAAATAAATGTTAGTCTTCCATGTGTAGGCCAGAAGCGAAACTGCCAAAATGAAGCCACCTTTTGGTGAGTTCCTTTTGTGGTTCCTTTCACATGAACCAGTGATGGGATTTTAAGAAAAATTACTACCTACTTTGTGGGCATGGTATGGTGGGCATGGCCAGGGGAAAACCCTGCATTGCACCCAAATTAGGACTACTTTATTTCAAAACTTGGATGGGCAGTGAAGATGCAAATGAAATGAAGGAAACACTACAGCAAACAAAGCAACTCCAATTCAGAAGTAGTTTTAAAGAGTGTGTTACTGATGGGGGTGGGGAATTCAAAAAGCACAAAGCAGAGGACAGAATATGCTGGAGAAACAATAAAGAAAGAGAAGGAGAGAAATCTTTTTATCCTTGTATTATTTAGAATGAGGTAAATGAACACAGACAAAATGCTTTTTATCAGCTGATCTTGTGGAACAGTCAATAAAGGTTGTTACAGAGCCCTCCCTCTAATGTGTTTCTTACCTGTTTACTAATTAATTAAGCACAATTGAAAAGAATTGAACATCTGACATATATAAGAGTAGGATTCTGCAGGAAGGGCTTTAAAACACAAGAAATGTAATGAAGGATCTTTGGAACTGAAAATCTTGATGGATGCAGGATAGGAAGTGTCTGTGAGTCGTATCTTCTTTAACTAAGATTGTGACTCTTCTCTTATTTTGTTTTCTTAGGCAAAGGGTAGAAAAAATCCAACTTCTCTCTTGCTGAGGCAAAGTGACAAGAATGTGCCATTTTCAGTGATTTCCAAAATCTTTTGTTACCTGAAAAGTATTACAGAAATCTATTTTGTGCCCAAGGTGTAGCTTTCATACGTAAAAGCTTGCATTCTACACAAAACAGAAGACTTTTGTGCAAATTATACTGATCTTGTGCAAAAAACAATATTCCTCCACCTTTTTTGTTAATGTTGCTTGCTGACCAACACTTTAAAAAAAAAACCTCACAGATCTTTTTGCTCTCATGCAGGAGTGAAAAATCTTGCAATGGTTAACAGGGCTTTAAAGGGATTATCTTAATACAGTGGTAGTGAACCTTGGCACCCCAGATGTTCTTGGTCTTCAATTCCCAGATCTCCTGATCAGCAGTTGCACTGACTTGGGCTTCTGTTAATTGAAGTCCAAGAACACCTGGAGTGCCAAAGCTCACCCACCTCTGTCTTAACATGTTGAAACCAAGAAAAATTAGAAATGCTTACTAGATTCTAAACTTGGCTACCATTCACCCATCCAAGTTACAGGAACCAAATAGGAGTGTCATGAGCCAAATGATTGGTACATTTCATGCCATTTTCATGCAGAATTGCTGGGAATGGTCCTGAGTGGTAGTTATTGTTGAAGGGAGGTATCCTAGACAGCACAACCCATTTGCAGTCTTCCCAGGATTTTCCTGAAGATGTGAGCTGTTTATGATTGTCTTTCCTAATAGTCAGCTAGCTTAAATAACATCAAATGTTTCAGGAGGTCAAGCATGAAAGGAAGCCTTGGAGCTGAGTTGCTGTTATTCCCTCTCATGGTAAATGTTGTGAGGTGTTTTGTTTTTTCATTCTATGGTCTGGAGTAGAGAAATTATTCAGTTCCAAACATTTTAAACCTCAGGTAAGTTTCATCATAAATATGTAATATTTGTTACTATTTGGAAATTCTTTCAAAAAATTAACTGAAATAAAATTATCTTCAGACCCAGGTCTCGAGGATATAGTCCAATTAAGTGAGACTAACTAGCTAGTCCAAGATTCCATGAACAAAATGGCCAATCAGTTCCCCATGGAGAATCCACTATTAAGATATGATCATATACTGCATGCTCCATCTTCCATTCTCCTGCATCTGACATCCGATGGGCTAGTGTACATCAGGGGTTCCTAACCTACAGTCTGTGGGCCCACAGCACCAATTAATCCGGGCTATGGTGGGAACCTAGGCACCGCCAGAAGCTCTCCCCGCCACCAGAAGTGCCAAAATGGAGCGGAAAAAAATACAAAAAATGAGGCCAACATTGTCCGCACACCCACCTGCCGCAATGGGAAGCGGTGGAGGCTGCATAAGCAGCTAAAAAGATGTTGTTATTGTAGCTGCGGCCACTGTAGAAATCGGCATTTTGGCACTTCCAGTTTCCGCGGTGGCATCAATTGCAGTGTTGTGCGTGGTTTGGGGGTTTGTTTGTTTTTTGGCTGCTTTTGCAGCCTCCGCTACTTCCCATGCTGACAGGAGGTTGCAGAGCATTTTCACCACATCTTTGTATTTTATTTTATTTTTGCTATGTTTTTTGCACTTCTGATGGCAGGGGAGTCTGGCCCGCACAGCTGTGTGTCAGGGGCAGCTCCAGCCCACGGCAGGAAAACATTGGCCACCGCTGGTGTAAATATATGCGTAGAATATGTCCTAACTGTGGCATGTACAGAGATTTTTAGTCAAAGATTCTTGTGTCTCACTGCTTGGCTGGTGTCCGTCATGGCCAGAGTTAGTTCACAGAGTCTGCAGACTCTGAAGAAGACATGACAGCAGGGGACATCAACTGCCAGAGCAAATTGTCAAGATGCTTGGCAGGCACAGTTCAATATCTCCCTTCTCTCTTGTAGCCCTGTCACCTTCAGTGGGATTGCACAAATGTATGTGGTCATTGAATTGTCTCATAATGTCAGTCAATCAGTTTCTATTTGTGGCTTTCCACTAGACAGTCCTCATAATGCATGGAGCACAAGAAAAGGCTTTAGAAGATTGACTATTAATAGAGACATCCGCAACGAACACAGCTTTAAAACAATATCATTGAAAGTGAGTGACAAGTTTCCCTGGGTGTACATAGGCACTTAGTGACCCTCATTCAGTATTTGACAATGCACGCCGTGGCATTTTAATGGAACACTTGATAAATTAAACTGTCTTGGAAACAGGGATTTCCGTAGCCAAACAGAACTCAGAGTAAAGTATATTAGTAAGCTTTGACTGGCAATAAAATCCTTTCCCCATTGATCCAGGAAATATATTTATTGTCAGTAAATAATGTCTAACTATCCTTTACCCTAAGCAAACCAAAACTCACATGTGCTAACATTCTAGAAACACATAGGCAGTAATGCTGTTGCTGAAATCCAAAAAGGGATCTAAGTTGCGTGCATTCCTGTCCCAGCAGGCCGGATCCTTCCTTGCCTAAAATATAGCCCAGAGTATCATTAGTCTTTGGATTTCACACTTGTCTTGATTTTGCAGTGCAGTTCTCATCTCAGTATTTATATTAAAGAGAAAATAAATTTACACATGTACAATGTAAATGAAAAATATATGAATTTCCATATTAAATTTTTAAACTCCACAATAGATGTGGAAAGAGCACAATGCAGAGAAATGAATGAATACTTGCAAAACTGGCAGGTGCCACAAAGAGATAGGTTTTTCAATCTCTAGTTACCTCTTAAGCTTGAGAAATCCTCTTTAATACTAATACGATTTATATGCTCTGATGCCTAACACTGGTTTGTAGCCATAACTCCTGTTTTTAAGCATCCTGGGCAATGTGGTTGCCATTGCCTTTAGTGTTGCTCCCATGCAACCTTGAGATGTGAGTAACTGCTGGATAACTCAGCCATTTATGTATGTGGCTGAAGAGTCAGTGACTGGGAGTTCAATTCAGCACAGTGCCTCCTTGACAGCAGATGGACCTGATGACCCGTAAAGTCCCTTTTCTTATTTTTATTATTATTAAGTGAGATGGTGGCTTAGTGTTTAAGATGCTGAACTTGATGACTGGAAAACCAGCAGGTTAGCAGTTTGAGACTTGAGAGCTGCAAGAGTGAGTGAGTTCCCATCTCTGTCCCAGATTCTGCCAACCTAGTACTGTAGTTTGAAAGCAAGAAATTACAAGTACAGTAATACCTCATATAACATTAGTATCGAATAACACGAAAATCGCATAACATCAAGGAATCTGGGGGGAAGAATTGCATCAGATAACATTAAGATCCTATGGGATGCTTCAGATAACAACCGCGAAAGCCTGTGTGGTTACAATGTATCTCTATGGATCCCATAGAGGATCAGATAACACGAAAAATCATATAACACGAAGACTTGTGGAACCAGGTTTTAGTGTTATATGAGGTTTTACTGTATGTAGCTTTCATCAGAAAAAGGAAAATTTGTCCTTGATGATTTCTTATGGGGTATCCAGAGGTTGGGAGTTCAGCTCCTCACAGTGCCTTCTTGACAGAGGCTGGGCTCAATGATCCATAGAGTCCCTGCAGATCTAAGATAATGATGATGGTTGTAATACATGCCTAATTCAACAGCAGAGTGGGATTACAATCACTAGCATGAAGATGTATGATGTTTCTTATAAAGTTTCTTTGTTTTTCTTTGTCAATGCCTGAGAACCAATAGTTGGGTGCTGGAAGACAAAACTTTGCAAATTATGAGAAATATTATAAAATGGAACTCATACAGTCGTCAATAGATGCTAAAGGTTAAACTCATTAGGAAATGTTAAATGACAGGTGTTTGTTTTGTATCCTCCTACTATTTGAAATTTAACAGGCAGGGGGAGGAATTTACAACTAATCTGAATAACATCCAGAGATCAATTGCTACTACCAATCGTGAAAATCCATATTGAACTGTATACTTATCTGTTATGCTAACCCAGGGGTTCCCAAACTTTTCATGCCACAGGCTGGTCATGTGCTTCCTCCCACTGGAAGCTAAAGTAAAACACATCCTTGCATGCACAAAATGCATTTAGGGCAGCCACAGGTGCATTTACGGCAGCATTTTGCACATGCATGGGCACATTTTGCTTCTGGGAGTGGCGAGGGCAGCGCAGGCCAAATTATTTGGTGTTACAGGCCATAGTTTGGGAACCCCTGTGCTAACCAATCACTCTGTACCTCAGTACCTGATGTATATAAATTGATTCCGTGAAGTCTCATTCCCATGTCTGATGAAGTGGACTTGATCCAGAAAGGCTAACATTAAAATGTAACAGCTAGTCTTCAAAGTGCTACACCATTTTTGTTTTTGCTTTGTTTTCTTTATTCTCTGATACACAATAATTAGGCAACTATGGTGTAATAGAAGGCCTGCATTTGTGTTGTGTTGTGTTAGAAATATTGCAAACCAGTTTACACCTCAAAACCAGTTTATCTTGAAGAATGGATATGATGTATTAACATAGGAAATCAGAGGTCAGCAACCTTTTAAAGTTGGGAGTGGGTCACACTTTCTCAGGCAGTTGAGGGGGCCGGACTGGTGGCCACCCACTGTAAACGTTGCCATAAACAGCTTTTGTAAATGTGTCTGCAGGGGCCAGATTATTTGGCACCACAGGCCAGATTCAGCCCATGAGCCATAGTTTGCCAGCTCCTGTATTACATTATGCTGGTCATGGACTGTAAACAACTTGAACTTAAAATAGGTATGCAACTTCTTGCTTTTACATCTCAGAAAGCATTGCGTTCCCACATTAAAAAAAATAATGCCGCCAGGTTTACATTTCAAGAAAAAGAAAATAGCGATGGCTTAAAGTAGGCCTAGGTTTTCAGATGCCACTGCATAAGATTTATATACAGTTACCTGAAAATGTACCCAACTGGAATCTTTTTTGTGCACTTTATAGTGTTCAAAGAGCTTTTTATGAGAATGTATATAGGCAATGGTATGGAACAGTCAGGCATGCTGTTCAATGTCAGTTAGAGCTATTGTTTGCTCAGAGCACAAGGCATTGATCTTATTAGAAAGGAATGCATTTCACAATTCTTAAAGGACCATAAGCACATCTCAAAAATGTTGCCTCAAGCCGCAGAGCAGGAGAAAATTAAAGCTGCTTCTGAATTAATCGGCCAGCTCTGTTCCGGAAAATGAAATAAGAGCATCTCTTGATTATTGGGAAAAACAATTCCTTAATGGTAGAGATAGCTTTAGTGCTCACATCACCTGATTTTGACAATTCAGGTAATGCCGGTGCTGAAAATTCCTGTTTGAAGGAGCCGCTTGCAAGAAAGAGCTTTTCTTCAAATCTCTGCTGCACTCTTCAGTTCTGTTTTCCTCCCAAAATGTGATGCACTATTCCTTTCACTATTATGTAAAAATCCTGAATCACCCCATTGATTAGTGTAAATTTTTATTTTAATCAGACTTCATATAGGTGCACATTCTTCTCAGTGTAGCTTTGATTTTTAATCCTACACAGTCCTAATTATAGCAAGCAATAGTAATTACACTAATATATCATCCTATATCACTTAGTGCACTCTCTGGACCAGTGATGGTGAACCTTTTAGAGACCGAGTACCCAAACTGCTAATCAGAATCTACTTATTAATCACAAAGTACCAACACAGCAACAGGGGAGGAAGGAAATGCTCCCATTGGCCTGTTGGGCATAGGGGCGAGGTGAACTCTGTGCTGGGGAGAGGGAGGAAGTGCTCTCATTGGGCTGCTGGCAGAAGGGTGGGGTGAACTCTGTGCTGGGGGGAGGGAGGAAGCACTCCCATTGGGCTGCTGGGCAGAGGGGCATGCTGAATTCAAAACAGCAGAAGCCACCAATGGTGGTAATTTTGGCTTGGATTTTACCCCTTTATTTGCTTGCATGCTTTTCTTGGTGTTTGAAAGAGGGGCTCTCTGTGTGTGTCATTTTGCCTTTGTAGAGGGATTTTTTTTACTGTTTTACTAAATGTTTAAATTGTTAATTTACTATAAAAAGAAAATAATAATAATAAAACATACAAAAACATTGTGCCACTTTAAAGATTAACTGCTGTATTTTAATGTGAGATTTTTTAGTCCACTTCCACAGATGCAAGAGTGAGACTATACAGCAATTCTATTCCACCTCCATTTGAATCTCTTCATGGTAAAAGAAATCAGAGCTATTGAAGTTCCCACAAGGGATGGGTGGAAGTATGTATAGACAAATCTCCATTCATGGATCCCTCTGCCTGCCCTTGAAGGTGAGGTTACAAACCCTGTGATGTTACAAACTCTGATGTTACCCTTGCTGAAGCTACATGGGTGGAACGTTACAGCATAGTCCTGTAGCATTTCATGTGAATGACTGCAGGTCAGAGATGGAGAACCTTTTAGAGACATGGCCAAACCGCCCTTCATGGACAAACCAAATCAGGCTCCATCTCCCCAGGCTTTTGTGTGCCCAGACGCTCTTGGCGGTAAGGTACACCTGGGGTTAGGGGTGGGGGGCAAGATGGCTTGTTGGCAAGGGGCAGGTTGGCACGTTGCCTGCATGCCCCTGTTGGACCCACTGCCCCCCCAATGTTTGGAAAGGTTGAGTGGCACAGAGCAAGGAGGGGGTTTTCAAGGATGCATTTAAGATCAGAAAAGGGCCAGAAAGACATCTTTTATCTGTTCAAAACTCAGTTAAAACTTTTTATGAGGGAATTTTTCTGAGCTCTGGAACTTTTTTTGTTTTCAATGCATTCCTATGGGAAATCGCAGTTCAACATACGAATTGTTCAACATACAACTAACATCATGGAATGGATTAAAATCTGTATTCACCATTAAATAATGAGAGGAGAAAAATATGAAACATCTCTTTTTTTACTACTTTTTCTATTATTATTTTTTCCCTCTTCCAAGGAATGTCATCCGTTTTTGGTCAGCATTTAAGGTTAATTAAGAAAGTAGAAGCAACTTGGGATTCTAAACATAAATGGCAAAGATTGATTGTTATTATCAATTTTACAATAAAATAAGTTTAAAAACTCAGACATTCTTTTTAAAAGAATTGTTGAAAGAGTAAACAAAATGAAAAATCAATAAACATTGCAGGTCCACCGATAATCACAGCCTACATCTATCCAGAAATTATGAGACAGGCTCCAATTAGTTCTGGACTGCCTACTCTACTAAATCTAGACTAGAATGTACTTCACCTGACAGGATTTAATAAATTTATCAGATTAACTTTAGTTGTCTAGACTAGTGTTTCCTAACCTTTTGTTTTTGGACTTCAGTTCCCAGAAGCCTAAGTCAATGATCTAAAGCACTGATCAGCTAGTGTGCTGACTTAGGCTTCTGGGAATTGAAGTCGACCTGTGGGGCCTGTGCCCCACATTGGGAACCACTGGCTTAGACATAATCTTAGAAGCATATCAGGATTTCTGATATCTGAGGTACAGGAGATGGAAAAACATTTACTTGTGTTCCCTCAACCCTCCTGAATCAAGCTTAACATATTTTTGACTCTTTAGAAATAAATGCATACATACATATGGAAAACATAATTAACTCATTTTAGTTTTTGTTTTTTAATGGTTGGTCTTTTTCCAGCTTGCTTTTTCTGTGTTTAATGGTTACAGTCAGAACAAGTAGTCATTGAGAGTCATACCACATGGGATAGGGAAGGCATATAACCTAAAATTAATGTGTTTCCCCACTCACAAGAGGATCAGGATTTCCTGGAGGATATATGCACCAGAAGACTTAGAAATTAAAATTGTATTTTACTTTTAGTGACCAGTCAAAAACCATGGCACATTAAATGTAAACAGTACGTGGTTGAGGAAAATCTCATCTGCTATGACAAACAGATAGCTTTTTCCACTTCAGGGAGCACCTCTACTTAAAGAGCAACAAATAGATTGTCAAGTTTTACACACAGATGCAGATACACATGAGTGTGTGTGCATGCACATAAACACATAGAGAAACTTTCTGCAACATTAATTTCAATAGAAATAAAAATGTTCAATTTATTTCTTCTATTTTCAAGAATCAGTGATTCTTGACTATAGTACCTCATTCACAGTTACCTGAGTGGTTATATGAGGCATGCCATTTTCATTCATGCTGTTTCCTGAAAAAGAAGTTGATGGATGTTTAAGTTTTATACCAAGGAGTCTTAGTGTTTTTTTAAAATTTCAGTTGTTTCACTTTAGAGTATTACTTTTAGTCTCAAATCTTCCCATGAGAAACTTCATTAGATAAATGTAAGCCAATGTGTTCTCATTTCTGCCCCCAAATTCTAAGTATATCTTTATTGGATATATTTCATTAAAAACATTGGCAGTAGCCTCAGATTGTTGAAATACAGCCAGAGCATCAGGCTGTGGAACAATCCTTGAGCACAATTGTTGTGCTGTTTTTGTAGCACTTGGAGGTGAAGGAGTTGGCATAAAGCCTCTTTTGCACTTCTACAACCTTGGGGCCCATCTGCGCAATTTGATTTTCCAAGAAGACATTCTGTAGGATAATAAATATCTTACTGTGTTCCAGATGCCATACGAGTGCCATACGAGGGAGGCTAAGGTAGCATTTGCTAGAGGAACAAGACCATATTTAGCAGTTCAGTGTTGCCTGCTGATGTCGTATACTTGTCTCTCTTTTTTTGTGGCAGATCAGAAGAGTTACATTCATGATTAAGTGGTTTAAATGTGGTTGTCATTTCAAAATATTTGACAAATAATGTTTTAGTATTCAGTTCTTAGGAGCCCTGGGGAAGAAATCTTTTGGCACTATTTCAAATTATTTGTAATTAAGTCTATACTGATGTATAGGGACTGTGTTGGCTCAAATGGTTAAGCCCTATATGGTAGTGGGCCAGGATACTTAAGAGGCCGCATTGCCCTAAGAACATCTGTCTGTCCCACCAGAGCAGACCAGAGAGGCTCTGTTGTACCATCGGCTAGAGAGGCGCACCTCTCTAGCACTAGAAGGAGATCCTTCTCCGTGTCTGCTCCAGCCCTATGGAACCTCCTGCCAAATGAGTTGCATCTCCAGATGGAGCTGCTGCCCTTTAGGAAGGGGGTTAAGACCTGGCTGGCAGGGCATGTGTGGGGTATGGGCCAGACAGTTGCCTCAGTTTGTTGGTTCATCTAACCCCTACCTCTCTGTGTGTGACTTGTTTAATCTCTTTTAATTTTTGTAACTTTTTAATCCTGTTTTACACTGTTTTTATACCAGGTTTTTTCTGTGTTTTAATTGTTTTTAAAGTTTGTTAGCCACCCTGGGTCTTTGTGAGTAGGGTGGCATAAAAGTTTGATTAAATAAATAAATAAATAAGATACTGAACTCGATGACTGGAAGGTCGGCAGGTCAGCAGTTCAATACCCAAATGCTGCATGCTGGGGTTAGCTCCCATCTTTGTCCCAGCTCCTGCCAATTCAAAAGCAAGACATTGCAAATAGATAAATAGGTACCACTTTGGTGGGAAGGTAAAAAGCATTCTGTGCAGTCCGGTGTTGATGCCTGCCTGCCACAATTCCACAGAAACGTCTGCAGATGCAGCACCAAAAAGAGGGCATGGTTAACCACTCTTGACTACTTTATGCTTGGAAAACCATGGGAGAGTCACCAAACATCAGTATATTTAAAGGTAAAGGTCGTCCTTTCTCGAGAGCCAGTCATAACTGACTCTAGGGTTCAGTGCTCATCTCTGTTTATAGCCAAAGAGCCAATGCTATGACTGGCTCTCGAGAAAGGACGGCCTTTACCTTTAAATATATTGATGTATGGTGACTCTCCCATGTTTTTCTAAGCATAAAGAAGTCAAGAGTGGTTAACCATGCCCTCCTTTTGGTGCTGATCTTGGATAATCCAGCTTTCCTTAGGCAGGGTCTGTAACCCCATCAACCATCCATATTAGAGGTAATGTTGGAAACTTCTTTCCTAGGAGGAATAGTAGTGATCATAAGTTCTGGCCTTGGATGGATAGGCAGGTGTTTAATTCCCACTGAGCCGTCCTGATTGCAGGGACCCTTTTTATACCGTGTTCCTTTACCTCATGTTTTATTTGTTTCAGTAGCACATTAAGAACCTGACTAGTCTTTATATCCATCACATGAAAACAGCTTCACTGGCTACTTATATGGTAGCATATGAAAGTAAAAATAAAAATCAATCAGCTGAAGCATTAGACCTCTGTATCCGGTTTGGTTTTGCATGTTGTCACCCTTCTGCCCATCCCCCTGCTCAATGCAGGAATCCAGATCAAAGCATTTTCACTTGAATACCTCAAGTGCTGGAGTGCTCACCACCCCATCAGGCAGTTGGTTCCACTGTCATCCTGCTGTAACAGTTAAAATTTCCCCGCCCCAATATTCAGCTTATATCTGAATAGGTTTCAGCCTGTTAGTACGTATCCTGCACTCTGGGACAGATCCAGCCCCTCCTTTTCCTGATTATCTTTCAAGTATTTGAAAAGTGCTGTCTTACACCCACCCCCTCAGTGCCCTTTTTTCAAGACTAATTTATTTTATTTATTTATTTATTTAAATTTATTATCCCGCCCCAATCAGGTAAACCCGACTCTAGGCGGCTTACAACATAAGTTAAAAAAGAAACACAAAGCATGCCCAGTTCCTTCATTCTTTCCTCCCTGGGGTTGGTTTCCAGTTTTCTAATGGTTAGTGCACAGGAGAGATGTTCCTGTTTAAATGGTGGTCTGCCAATGTAGGATAGTGATGGAAATGATAACAAAGGAAACTAGGCTAGCCCATACCTCACATGTAGATTTAACAGGCAAAGAAAACCTGTCAGGCAAAACCTGTCAGGCAAAGAAAACTGAAGTAAAGCCCAAACCATGAGCAAAATGGCAGCAGGATATTATCTTTCTCCTAACAGACTAGCTTAGCAGGCTCCTCTTCCATCTCCCAACTTCTAGGGGAGAATACAGGTACTTGAAAGAGAACAAAGCAATCTACCTGCTGTGGCACCAGAAGCCTTCAGTGTCTGTGACTTGACTGCTAGACATAACCTGGGTACTAAGATTCTTCTCACTGCACACAGATGTTTCTGCTCATGTGCAAAATTATGTACAGATTCATGTGGTAAAAGAAAACTTACAGAATAAATAAGTATTTAAATAAATTAAAAATAGCAGTAGCAGCAATAGTAATTGCACTTTTAAGAAATTGCAGGTAGATAAATAGGGACCACTTCAGTGGGAAAGTAACAGTGTTCCATGCGCTCCAGTGTCTAGTAATGCCTGCCACATGACCACAGAAGTGTCTGCAGGAGCAGACAGCGCTGGCTCTTCGGTTTTGAAACAGAGATGAGCACTGAACCCTAGAGTCGGATATGACTGGCTTTTGAGCAAGGGATACCTTTACTATAGCGCTTAGAGCACTCTATGGGAAGTATCCTATGTACCGTATTTTTCGGACCATAAGACGCACCTGACCATAAGACGCACACAGTTCTTACAGCAGGAAAACAAGGGGGAAAAATATTCTGAACCTTCGGACCATAAGACGCACCCTCAGTCCCCCCCCCCCCCGTTTGTGGAGAAAAAAGTGCATCTTATGGTCCAAAAACCCAATAAAACAGATACTCATTTTACCAATAAAAAAGGGCTGTGGTGGCTCAGAGGTTAAGAAGCTCGCCTTGTTAACTGGAAGGCCAGCAAGTTGGCAGTTTGAACCTGGGTACTGCATGACGGATTGCGCACCTGTCTCTGTCCCAGCTCTTGGGGACACAAAAGGAACCTCATTTGAGTGTTCCCTGAGCGGAGTTTCTTCTGCAAAAATCCTTTCAACCCAGAATAATTTCTGACACATAATAATAATAATAATAATAATAATAATAATAATAATAATAATTATTATTATTATTATTATTATTATTATTATTATTATTATTATTATTATTATTATTATTATTATTATTATTATTAAGTTGGGAGGTGGAGTCAACCTTGAGCCCATCAGGATCAAACTCACACAGTGAGCCATTTGGGGCTACAGTACTACAGCTTAACCATGGTGCCACGAGGACTCTCTAAATCTTATAGGAAGGCGGCAAAATTTGTGGAAACTGCTCTCAGAGAAAAGGTATTTTATACATGGAATGCACAGGTGTTGGATTTGAGGCTAGCAATCGTAGGCCTGTTCTCTGTGTTTTTATGGAAGTGAATCTCCCAGAATCTCGCTCTCCAAGACAAGCCAAGGGGAAAAAATAGCTTTTCTCCTGCAAGGATATTTCTTTGTGCAAGATTCCTTATGCTCCCTGGCTCTGTGAATCTCATAGGAAATCTTACAGGATTTCACAGAGCTTTCATGGTGATTTTTTTTCTGGATGACACGCCCAGCTGGGCAAGACAATTAATTCTGCCTATTCATTTCACATTCAGTATGGAACCATTGTTACCTGAATTGCCCTTGTTGGGAGAGAGAAAAGTAAAATATGTTCTGCGCTCGCCTTTTTGTTGCTTTATTTTTGGCAATTCTTTATACTCTCATAAAATTTTATTGAAAGAGCTGCATCTCTCACTTGGCTATTTTGACTGTGGGCTGCAGGAACCCATTAATCCAGCAACTGTCCATTTTAGCTTTAAAATCACAATACCAGTTTCTTGGGACCAAAAATCAATGCTGATAGGCACAGTAGCTTATGGTGTATTTTAAAACACTTCTGTGCCCGGTCCCTCTATTGACTGTTTAAGGAAAGATGAATTTCAGGAGAATGGTATTGGGCTGCTGATGCTCATGAGATGATGGCACATGGGATATCCTAAGATAATAGGTACAAAATTGATAGGTTGAGAGAGAAAGGTATAGTGTATCAATATTGTATCACGTGTGGTGGTCACTGCTGATTGTTTGAGGGAGGAAGATCCTACCTGCAGACTTTCTATTTGCTCGGTCAAAATGTTTGGATTTCACTTTTTGAGATAGAAGGGAAAGGTGTCATGCTGTCTGGAATTAAATTTAGACAGTGTTGTTAATAATAATAGGTTTATGGTGCAGGTAAAAGGACAAAGTTGAGGTAAGGGACAAGGGACCCATAAGCAAAATCATGAAGGAAAGACTGCAGAATCTGAATGGGCTTTGTTACGTGCAATTGTTGCATTTAATTTACTCCTTAGCTCTCTGTTAATGTACAAAATCTTTGATTCCAAAGTGAGTATGAAGACCGAAGAAAGAGCTTTCTATTTCTATGGACGGTACAAAGAAAAAGGAAAATGAGCGTGGAGAAATGTTTTGTATATACTGTATTGTATTTTCACATTTTTATTCCTGTATATGTATAGGTTGACTGGGATCCTTGGCTTGAGTTGCCCTCCAGTATTCCTTAAATTCTCAGATTACTGGAAACTAAAACCTAATCTAAAACTCTGCTTCATGTTATGCCCTAGTATAAATGAGCTGCCCATCTCCAAGTTTCCATTTGAGTGAAAGGTCCATCTTCCCTCCATCCTGGCCCCTTGAAAAAACAGCGGGTACCAGCTGTTAGGATAGTGTTAGGCTGAAGAGTGACCCTCATGGTGTGAAGGCATCAGCTAAAGGACTGAGAACTTAGTGAAAAACACAGATACACTGCATGGTGAAAAACAGTAGTTTACTTGTGGCAAAGTAAAAGGTGAAAGCAAATGTTCTAAGGCTGTTTAAAGTCAGCACAGCAATAGCAAAGATATGGTTCAAAAGCAAACAGCAGGTTCCTTTCTCCTTACCAGTCTATGTTGTTCATGGAGAACAATAGTCCAAATATCAAAACAGCAAAAGTAGTTTACAGAGCTGTAAACAGCAAGCTGTAAGATGTAGCTGAGCTCAGGCAGAAGTTGAGCTCCAAGTAGTCCAAGGATGTCAAGCAGTTGCAAAGCACAAAGCAGCCTTGAACATCAGGTAGCAGTTGAGTGCAGAGCAGTTCTGGACATCATCCAGTAGCCAAGTGCACAGCAGTTCTGGACATCATGCAGCAGTCTTGACCCCCAGGCAACAGTTCAGCCTAAAGCTGAAAGTGACTGTGATTGCAGCCTTTCTTTTTTCCTCAGTACTTATAGGCTAATGACACAACACAATGAATCTGTTCTGTAATACAATTAGTGCTCTTAAAGCAACAACAGTTTTACAAGTACAGTAAAATACCAGATAACGATTGGATCGGATAACAGTAAAATCACATACCATTAAGTAATCTGGGGAAGAGAATTGGATCGAATAACGTTAAGGTCCTATGGGGTGGATCGGATAACAACCACTAAAGCCTGTGGGGTTACAATGTATCTCTATGGAGCTTTAATGTTATCCGATCCATCCCATAGGATTTTAACATGGATCGGATAACACTGAAAATCAGATAACACCAAGACTTGTGGAACCAAGTTTTAGCGTTATCCGGTGTTTTACTGTACAGTCAAACCTTGCATAATAAGCATTTTGCTTAGCGAAAAACTCACATAACAAACAAGTTTTTTGCTAAGTGGTCCGACTCGCATAACGAATTTTTTGCTATGTGAGTCGGACTTTTCCCTATGGAAAAACTCACATAACGAGCGTTTCTATGGGGGAAACTTGCATAGCAAAAATTTTTCGCTATGCAAGTTTTTTCCCTTGAAACGCTCGTTATGTGAGTTTTTCCATAGGGAAAAGTACGACTCGCATAGCGAAAAATTCGTTATGTGAATCTGACTCGCATAGTGAAAAACTCGCATGGCAAGCAGCCTCGCAGAACAAATTAAATTCGTTATGTGAGGTATGACTGTATACATATTATCCTAACCAACCAGTTAGGCAAGTATTTATATCCTAACAGCAGCACACATCTGTTTTTAAGTGCAGTTGTATTTTTCCTTATGGTTTTTCACCTATGCCTTTTTAAATAACTAATATTAGAGGATTCTTCTAAAGTGTTGTGTGTGTGATTTTTCAAATCTCATCACACCATTCCTAGATGCCTGTGGGGCTATCAAGGTTGCTCAGTAAAAAAAGTCAATTTGAATAATATTCAGACATCTTTTAAAAATCTTCATCTGTTTGGAGCTGAACCCTGGTATTGAAGGGAGTTCTTGGAGCTGAATTTAAATTACATTCTGAATGGTGGGGAGAGAGGAGAGAAATCAATTTTCAGTTGCAAAACCCAGTTGTTAAAAGTCCTTTGGGGTGTACTGCTCTTTTATTGGGCCAAAGAGGAAGAAAGTACATTTTAAAAAATTGAAACATCCCTCAGATATCTGGGCTTGGGCAAGCACACTGGAAAGAAGTTTGCGTAGATAATGGCCAAAATCTGATTTGTTGCTGTTTTTTATGTGCAGCAGCTCATTATGTGGACAGCCACCCTCTTACACCAATTGCACAAAGGGTGCACCACCTCTTTGAGTGCATGGAAGCACCATTGTTTTTAACAGTCTGATGTCCAGCCCGTGTAACTGCAAAATGGAGATTGCTGGGAATGTTAACACGATTCTGAGCAGTAACTTTTTAAAGAGTGTGTAGAGTTCACTTTTCTCTGATATATTCATTTTAATCCCTTCAGCCTCCTATTTTCTCTCTACTGCAGTTGTGGTGGTGGCTACCAACTATGATAGCTCTCTAGGGGATTATACATATTCATGGAGGATGAGGCTAGTAGTGTGTATGAGTCTTGGGGCCTATTAATTATGTCCCATGCCCGTATGTCTGCATTTTTTACATGGATCAGTTGATCAGGATGTTGTTGCTGCTTTTTAAAAATAAATATGCTGCGGTCGACGAGGAACACCCTAGAGATTTGTATGCCTTCTCCCTACCTTGTTTTTGAACTTGTGGTGTTAAGAATCAATAAGGCATCAGCACCCTGTTGTTAAGCTTTTGCTGCAGGTTATAGCTTGTGTGTTTGAAATATTGTAAAACTAGATATAAGCACTTTCCATTTGCTCTTTTGATTGCACCTTGGCCTCTCCTGTTTCCCAGATACTGAGGCAATCTCTTAAAAGTAAGTTGCTGCTCTCACTAGGGTTGACATCATGGGGTGGGCAGCTAGCAGTTGTTGGCAGGCAGCCATTCACATTTCGGGTTGAGTGAGGATGACTAACCTGTAAGATGACTTGAAAGTGCCATTCTTCATTGCTACCTGAATAAATCACCTCTGATTTTTCTAGTTTTTCTCTCTTTGCCTTTGTATAAGAATTCTTCTACTTCTGCACTTGCATCCATCAACATTTTGGCCCACAATGCAGTGAGCTGAAACAGTAGAAGTAAGGTCCAGTCTAGACATACAGTACCTGTTTGGATTGAGAAGCCATACGTTGAGAATCTACCAATGAGAAGTGAATGATTAAAAAAAAAAGCACTTTAAACCATGTTTAGAGCTCATCAGAATCAAAACTGCAATCAGTTATAAAATGTAAACTTACAAGTATTAGTTTTCAATCTAATGCACTGTTATCATTAATTTCAAAATTAATTTGTTGATCATTTTAGTATAAGAAAAATAATGTGTTGCATTATAAAATTCAGTATGTTTCATGGCTAGCAAATTTAAAATCACACAAATTACTTAATTAGTCTTGTTATCCCAGTAACAAATTAAAGTAACTGGAAATGCCGCTAAGTGAAATAACAACTTGTAACATTATTGTTAAAAATGTTAATGGATTGTAGGTAATGAGTTACTTTTTCATGAATTAGTTCCAAGCTCTGAGAAAATGTATGAGGCGGGTTTGACAAAGCATAATGTATTATGGCCATATGATGTCATGCATTCATATTTCAGTAGTAGAAGAAACAGAGGCAGGGCAAGAGGGGAAAGGTTAACATAGGAAAAGGTGGAAGGGGAGAGGGGGAAATGGCATTGCTTTCATATAGTCCAGTGTTTCCCAACATGGTGTACATGCCCCACAGGGGAATTGAGAGTCCAAAACCAAAGGTTGGGAAACATTGATATAGTCCAGGGGTGGCCAGACTACAGCCTGTGGGCCAGAACCAGCCTGTGGCAACATTTAATGTGGACCGCCTCCACCCTTGCCACTACCGGAAGCAGACATATTTACAACAGCTGTAAAACACACATGTGCATGCACAAACGTGCCTGTGCCTGCTGTAAATGCTGCTGTAGATGCACTTTATGGCAGTGTTTATGGCAGGAGGAACCACATGACTGGCTCACTCAACCACATGACCAGCCTGTGGCGTGAAAAGTTTGAGAACCCCTGATATAGCCCATTCATGAGGTTTTAAAACCACACTATGACTTGATCACTCTTCATTAATGATCAACTCTGTTCAGTCTTTCCATTGCATTTAAAGCAGCGGTTCTCAACCTACGGCCCACATTACCAAATAATCTTGGTCCTGATCTTCCTCCAGCCAACCCCTCAGCCGCCGCCACTATGGGTTGTTCTTTTCAAAAAATGGGGGTGGTTCAACACTGGATTGACCTGATGTGGAACCTGTATTGTGGACAGGAAGCTACCATTAGGACACAATATGGAGAGGTAGAATGGCTTCATATAGGCAACGGTGTCAGAAAAGGGTGTGTTTTATCTCCCTATCTGTTCAGTCTGCACACAGAACTCATCATATGTAAAGCTGTACTAGATTCAGATGAATTAGGGGTGAAAAATCATGGAAGAAACATCAGTAATTTAAGATAATTAGATGATGTCATTTTACTGGCAAGAAAACACAATAACTTGAAACAACTTTTGGTGAAAGAAAAAGTGTGAAATCAGGATTGCAGTTGAACATTGAGAAGTAAAGAGATATGAATGCATAATGTTTATACCTTGGTTCACTCATCAATCCAAATGGGGACCACAGGCAAGAACTCAGAAGAAGACTGAGACTTGAAAGGGCAGCAATGAAAGAATTAGAGGTGATCATCAAGTTTAAGTATGTGTCAGTGGAGACCTAAACAAAGATCATTCACACACTTCTATTCCTGATCACTATGTACAGGTATGAGATCTGGAGAAGTTATACACCTAACAAGCAAAAACTATATTAATTTAACGTTTGATGCTAAAGGAGATATTTGTAGATACCTTAGACTGCCAGAAAGACAAACAAATGGTCCTAGAGCTAATCAAGCCAGGGCTATCTTTCAAGGCAAAAATTATCAACTCAAGGCTGTCCTACTTCAGGCACATCATGAGAAGGGAAGATTCCATGAAAAACACAATTACATTGGGAAAAGTTGAAGGCAGCAGGAAAAGAGGAAGACTACATATGAGATGGAGGGGCACTCTAAAGGAACCACAGCTTTGAGTTTATAAGAACTGAGCAGGGCTGTTGAGGACAGAACATTTTGGAAATCACTCATTCATGGGGTTGCCAAATGTTAGGGACAGCTTGATACCCTGTTTCCCCGAAAATAGGACCTCCTCATATAGTAAAGCCCCCCCCCTATTTTTCCCCACCTCAGAAATATAAGAACCCCCCCCCCCCCGAAAATAAGGCATTCACCTAAATCTTGCCCTGGCAATCCGCTGTATCAGCAATAAATGTGTACTGTATTCTTCATCATGGAAAAATAAGACATCCCCTGAAAATAAGACCTTGTGCATATTTTGGAGTTTTTAAAAATATAAGACAGTGTCTTATTTTTGGGGAAACACGGTAGCATGTAACCACACCAAGTATTGCATAGACCGTGCTATGGTTCTTTGGTGCTTCCAGTACTTTTCCTCATGGAGACCTTAATACTGCTTAACCTTAGCCCTTCAATCAGTATCACAAGTTCTTCTCTACTTTTCATCCACATGGAGCATAGCTGAGATACTGTGTAGAAAGGGAGTCATTATGAACTACAGCAGGGTTGCAGGTTCTGCCTTTTTTTTTTTTTTTGGCAAATGAGGCCTCCATCCTCAGCCTTTGCCATTCACTATTCCTCTTCTGTGTTCTCTGCCCCACTGTGAACAAGTGCCAATATGCTTATATACCAAGCTGCTGTCTTTTTGAGATTATTTGCCTGCTGGAAGGCTGTTTTCTTTATTTAAAAAGCAATTGAAAGAGAAATGCTGCATCTTAATCAAGGCAAAACCGTGGACAGTGCCACGAAGCTACAGACGAAACAGCAGGAAAGGAAGGGGGGGGGGGAGAGAGACTTCAATTCACCATAACAGTGGCATCTACCTTTCTGATAGTCATCTAATTATTAAAGTTTTGATTGTTGTTAAAGCGTAATACAATGAGAAATCAAGTTTTAAGTGTGGGTTACAGAGATAAAGAAAAGTTTAGGAAGGGTTTAACAGCTTACTGGCCCTGCTCTGAATACTTTTGTTCTCCCTTGCAAAAGTGAAGAGGATTATTATAAGTCAGTAGTGTCAAGACATCCTGCTTTACTTGTCTTTATCACTATGCAGAATCTTTTTTTAGTAAGAAAGCACTGAAAGAATAGATTTATGGACTGAAGGTGCATCGTTTAATATGTCCATATCCATCTAGATTGACAGTTTCTACAGACTCGAATTTCCCAGGGGTGTTCAGTGTTACTGGTGTCAGTGGATGGCATCATTTACTTCAATACTCCATTATTAAATTGATAACAAGATAATTCCTCTGCTTCTCACAGGCATGACAGGGTTTACAACTGTTAACTCTCTTATTGCATGGGATTTAGTGCTGTAAGAGGGTTTTAATAAGAAGCTTATTTTTATTCCAATCCAGTGACAAATCAAAATTTCAAGGGAATAAACATAATACATTTTTTAAAGGTCCGTAAGGCATCTATATTAGGATAGGCACGAAATGGAGGATGGTGAGTAGCATTTCGGGTTATTATTATTTCCCCACCTAAGAAACAATGTCTGTTTTTCTGCTGATTGTAGTTAAAATAATTGTGGAAAGCAACAATTGCCTTGTATTTGTGATGTGCAGAAATAATATCATGATGTTAGAAGTGCAGACTTGAAAGGACTCCCTCTCAGAGCAGTTCACCCTCTGTCACGGAGGCATTAGGAAAAAACAAAGTCCCAAACTGGCTTCATGGCCAGATACCTGAACCATAAAAGAAGCTTTCTTGTATTTCCTAACAATGATTACTTAAATAATATCACTGGAGAGAGTATAATTTCTATAAGATCAACATCTATGGTTAAAGAAACATGTAGGCTTTGAAACCAATGCACATTTTCGTAGGTATGAGTTAACCAGCCAGTTATACTTTCTCCCATGTCTTCCACATTCTATTTTTAAAAAGAAAAGCTATCCTTTCTATAGAAATGTGTGGACATATCCCCCCCCCCCAAAAAAAAATGAACTGAATGAAATACCCACTCTTCTGAAAGAGCCCAATTAAATAAATACAATTTAAAATGCAATGTACAGAGATTCATGTTTATACCTAAATGGCATGTTGCTGTTAAGCAACATGAAGAGACTGTTAAGGTGGGGAAGAAATGAGGCTCTTTTAATTCAGGACATGATGAAGCCATCCTGCAATTTTTGTAAGACCAGGTATTATAATCCTCTCAATGTCCTAGACCTGGGTTCCTCAAACTTGGCTCTCAGGGTGTTCTTGGCCTTCAGTTACCAGAAGCCTAAGTCAGTTCATCTGCTGGTCAGGCTTCTGGGAATTTGAAGTCCAAAAACATCTGGAGAACAAAATTTGAGGAACACTGACCTATATTGAAAAGGACAGTATAGATATCTTGATAATCTGGCTGTTTGCAAGATTAATAAATAACCTAATCCACCATTCTGCTTTAAGAAATCATCTTTCTAATTGGAGATTTCAACAGCCATAGCAACATTTAAAGTTACAAAAATAGCAAAGGCATTATACAATGGGAAGAATCCCACTCCGGCTGCTTAATACATGATCCTAAACTACTCACTTCATTTAAATAGTAGCAAGTGGCCAAGAGGCTGCAATCCAGGTCTATTTTTTGTTAGTGAACCTATAGCTCAACAGTGCATTTAAGAGCATAGGCAATCCAATCCCAAACACTCACCACAAACCCATTCTATGTCATGTCTACTCAGTTGTCAGGTACCAGTCTAGAACATTGTTTCCCAACATGGGGCTCATGCCCCACAGGGGGACTTCAGTTTGCAGAAGTCTAGTACTTTTATACTTTTTAAATCTTTTATAATTTTAAAACAGAAGTTTTAGGGAATTGTTTGGATTTTTCATTGTTATGTTTTATGATATGTAAACTGCCCTGAGTCGCCCCAGTGAGGAGGGTGGCATATAAATACGAATAAATGTATAAAATAAATAAAATAAAATACTGTAAAGATAAAGGTCACCCTTGCTAGAAAGCCAGTTGTGCCCGACTCTAGGGTTCAGTGCTCATCTCTGTTTCATAGCTGAAGAGCCAGTGCTGTCTGCTTCTGCAGATGTTTCCAAGGTCATGTGGCAAAGCATGACTAGACACCGGAGTGCACGGAGTGCTGTTTACCATCCCACTGAAGTGGTCCCTTTTTATCTACTGGCCAAGGCATGAAAGGAAGAACAACTATGGGGTAGGCTCTGGGACTCCCCCCCCCCCCCAGGTGCCTGGAGCCCCACCCTCCAGCCAAGACATAAGAGGCTGCTTCAATTGCAGGCAGCAGAACACCATCCAGAGACTCTGGCTGAGGCGTGGCAGGAAGAACAACTATGGCGGTCCAGAGGGAAGTGGGAGCAGCTGGTTCCCAGCTCCTGCGGCCACAAAAGCACCGCACCACAGATGCTCCGGGCTCCTTCCCTTGGCCCGGCCAGCCGGAGGAAAGTGGGAGCAGCTGGGTCCCAGCTTCTGTGGCCTCAAAAACGGCACACCACTGACACTCCAGGCTCCTTCCCTCGGGCCAGTCGGCTGGAGGGAAGTGGGAGCAGGTGGGTCCCAGATCCTGCGGCCTCAAAAATGCTGCACCGCAGACACTCCAGGTTCCTTCCCTTGGCCCGGCCGGCCGGAGGGAACTGGGAGTAGCTGGGTCTCGGTTTTTGAGGCCACAAAGCTGTGCCTGGGATTTGGGGGTGGGTGTGGCAGATGGGAGAGTGGCTCGCCAGTCGGGGAAAAGGGACAGCACTCCGTCTGGAACAAGCAATGAGGTTCCTGGGGCCCAAATTGTGACGGGCATATAGACTTTCCAATTATATAGACTCAGTACAAAGAGTTTATTATATCTATTGGTTCACCCACACTAGTTGTCTACACCCATTCATTTTTAAAAAGCATTTTAAAGCATGCTTTGTTTTGAAAATATGAGAATCTTGAAAGAAAGAGGATTCCACGTTTCTACCCCTAATTTGACTAGATGCCTTGAAGCAACAGTTCAAAGATGAGTCAGCACTAGCATAAATCCCAGAGATGTGATGTGTCTGAATGGTAAAACCCCGATTTACATATGCCTCTACTTATGTAAAAATTGACTTATTTAACTTTTTTTGCATAAATGAGTGTCCCAATTTACGCAAAAAAATTGACTTACGTAAGGGGTTTCATTGTCTTGTAATTCTAAGATGGCAGCGGCACCATCTTAGAATTACAAATTCCACCCCGTGACATCCATCCCCACTACCAGAAGTCTCAAGAAACCTTGGTGGTGGTGGCGGCAGTGGAAGCAGCAGCAGTGGTGGAGGTACTTTTGCTGCATTTTCCGGAGCACCCCGAGTGCTCAGCTGTTTGTCACCCTAAAAAGTGGGGGAGAAATACCTGTGATTGCAATCTCAACTACTAGGGGTGCAAAGTGCAATTCTCCTTAGGAATTCATTGAAAACCAATTTCAAGTCTTTTTTTATTTTGCAATGCATCCCTATGGAGATGTATCAATTTACATAAAACCCTTATTTAAAAAGCTAGGGAACGGACTGGGTTTTACTGTATTGGGAAATAGCAGGAGGTGTCAGCCAATGGCATGTTGTCAGTGTGTTCAGTATGAAAACTGACTGCATATCTCATGATTTCATGCCCTGATTCTACAGTTATATGATATTTATGCTCATACAACTGAAATAAAATGGAAGGCTATCACTCAGACATTTAACGCAAAATCAGATATTCAGTGCAAACTGTCAAAGGAGATAATGTTAAAACATGTTCCATCATGTCCCTTATCACCCAGGCTCTTCTGGCTTTTATGTTTTTATTTTTTTTTAATTTATTTTAATAAGATATATGTGACTGGGGATGCATGTGATTCAATAAATGCTGGATTATTTTCTTTGTGGAGTTAAAATGCATGCATGTATGAGCAATAATGCAATAACATACAGTAAAACCTTGCATAAAGAGCACCTTGCTTAGAGACTAACTCACTTAAAAAGCAGAATTTTCTCTGAATGGATGTCCTCGCTTAACAACAAAAAACAACAAAAAATTAGTTTAATAACTAAATTGGGGTTCGCAACACCCCCTACCAGAAATCACAACTGGTCACTTACAGTGGCAACAGCAGCACTTTTTCCAAGTGTTTTGTTTAAAGAGCAACTAACTTAAAGAACAATCTCATGGAACGCATTATGCTCTTTAAGCGATGTACCACTGTATATCTAATGAAAAAGGGGGTTGTACCTGTAGGAAAATAACCTTTGTTTCATGAATAATAATATATATGTATTGTAGAATTTATCTTAGTAGTATCTTTTGGAAAGTAACAGTTACTAATGCCTTCATTATAGTATCGTTATCTAAATGTAGTTTAGGATGCTATGGCCTAAATGCCAAACATTCATCTTACTGTGTCACACTTGAGTTGTAATTTATAGAAAATGCTTTGTTTCTAAAACTATATTCACATTAAAGGGCATTTTGCATATTACTTCTTTCTCATTATTTTTATTATACTTGGTGTTTGTAATTTATAATTTGGAGCATTTCTGCCTGTCAAGGCTTTGGGAGACTTTAGCAGGGTTTGGAAGTTATGGAACTCCAGATATTGTTGGCCTATAATACTTGTACCAGGATAGAAGGTGTTGGACTACAACACCATTGGACGACCCCAGTTGCCAATTCCTGGCTTATGGAAGCAATGGGGCTAATGTACTATTTGTCATCTTGTAGATGAATGTAAGGCAAGCCCAGGGTTCTATTGAAAATCTGCCTTTGTGGCTGCAGAGATGTGAACAAATACCACTCCAGATTATTTTGAAATCTAAAGGATGTCCTTTTTGGCATGCACAACTTGCTCATTGATTTTTAGCTTCCTTTAATATTATAATTGATAAAACTTATGAAGGATGGGGAAGAAAAGACTAAACTGTATCGGAATATTTTCACAGTGGTTAAAATACATGTATATTTAAAATCACTAGAAATATCATAGAAACAGCACTTTCTTTGTTTAATTCTATATAAACTGCTTTCTGACAAGATGGCAGGTTCTGTATAACTGGAAAGGAACTGGTACTGCATTATCAGCAGCAATTCACCTTCTTGGGATCTAAGATCACTGCAGAAGGTGACTGCAGCCATGAAATAAAAAGATGCTTACTTCTCGGAAGGCAAGCTATGACAAACCTAGGCAGCATAATAAAAAGTAGAGACATTACCCTGCCAACAAAAGTCCGCATAGTTAAAGCAGTGGTCTTCCCAGTAGTAATATATGGCTGAGTGCAGAAGAATATATGCCTTTGAACTGTGGTGCTGGAGGAGACTCTTGAGAATTCCCTGGACTGCAAGGAGATCAAATCCGTCCATCCTAAAGGAAATCAACCCTGACTGTTCATTGGAAGGACAAATACTGAAGCTGAGGCTTAAGTACTTTGGCCACCAAATGAGAAGAGATCACTGGAGAAGGCTCTGACACTGGGAAAAATCGAAGGCAAAAGAAGGAGGTGGCAAAGGATGAAATGGCATCATTGACGCAGAGGGTGTGGATCTGGGAGGGCTACAGAAGATGGCAGTGACAGAGAAGCCTGGCATGCAGTGGTCCATGGGGTCGCAATGGGTTGGATTGACTGTGTGACTGAACAACAAGCTGCTGCTGCTGCTTTTGTGTCCTAATCAATCTCTGGACTGCCAAAATGGAGCCACTTTCTTGGCTTTGTCCTGACCGGTGCATGTTTCTGGCAATAATTGGCAGACTAGTAAATGAGCTGGATTCTATATACAGTAATACCTCGGATAACGTTTACCTCAGATAATGCTAAAATCGTATAACATTAAGTAATCTAGGGGAGAGAATTGGATCGAATAACGTTAAGGTCCTATGGGATGGATCGGATAACAACCGCTAAAGCCTGTGCGGTTACAATGTATCTCTAGGGAGCTTTAACGTTATCCGATGTATCCCATAGGATTTTAACGTGCATCAGATAACACTAAAAACTGGATAACACCAAGACTTGTGGAACCAAGTTTTAGTGTTATCTGAGGTTTTACTGTATCTCCACATTCATACAATATGTTGTTGTCTGCCAGCAACCCCCACTTGAGCATGTTGGTCTTACATAGGGACTCCAACCCTCAGCTTATTCAGGTCTTACAAATGACCTAGGGGAGATTGACTTCCTCAACCATATCTTCCCTTAATGTTGTTCTTTGTCCAGGGACCTCCTTCCTCCATCTTCTAATTTGGTTTTCCTTTTCAGTATCCTCAAAAATGTTTGTTTTTGCCATAAAGCAGAGTTGAGGCTCATATCCATGACTGAGGATTTATGTAGCTGAGAACATGCCCATATAATGCTGCTACTTTTAGTAGACTCTGAAACAAAGGAAATGTTGTTATAAGTTTAGGTTTTACATGCCTATTGAGAGGAATTTGTAAAAACAATTCTCAAAAATGTGCAAAATCTTGCTAGAACCAAAAGAAAATCTTGTAGCAAAATAAATAAATAAATTCTCATTTACATCTCTGTTGTAGAGTCCAAACTGTATCCTTAATTTCTAGGTTTGAAATGAATGGGTGCAGTACAGAAACCATGTAATTAGTCTTATATACAATAGCCTGAATCCAACTGATAATCTCAGTTAGAATCAGTAGAATTTATGTAAGAGTTAATGCACAATTCATGGATAAATTCAATGCATCTATTCCAGCTGGAGTATTCGATTTAACACATTCACATCTTATTAAATGGTATTCCTCTGTGCTAAAGTTTGAGATATGTTTGATGCAGGGCAGGTTTGCATAGCAGGTGGTATCTAGAGAAATTGCCTGGGGAGAAATTAAAAGAGAGCATTGTCTAAGTGTTAGCCCATTTCTGGTAAGAAAACTTTAAAATAATGGTTTATATTCTATAAGATATACAGGAAAGTGTATTTATCAAAAGGGGAAAATATGAAAGTTCCTTCACCCTTGCTAGTAGTTTTTTTCCCTCTGTATTAATTTCATGGGAAGCCTTTGGGTATAAACATTTAGGGTACTGGTTTACTGGTTTATCCTCATAAAAAGGAAAGAAAGGATTTAAAATAGTTGGGGGAAAATACTGTCATAAAACTCCCCCCATCAGAACGGACTTCACAGGAACTTTTAAGCCAGAAATGAAATAGGCTCCTTGAAATGTTTTATTTCCAGTGGGAAAGGATTGTTTTTATCATGCAATAATAAATAATAATGTGCTGTCAAGTCAATTCCGATTTATGGCGATCCTTTCCAAGATTTGCTTAAGTAGGACAGGAGTGTTTTACTGTTCACTTTTTCTGGGGATGCCTAGCGATTGTGCAGCTTGCCCAAAGTCACACAGGCCATCTCTTCTCCCAAAAGGCACAGTGGGGATTCAAATTCCAAACCTGTGGCTCCAGAGCCAGATACTTAAGCCCACTGAGCTATCGTATCAACATATTTAATTTTAAAAATGAATAATAGAAAATGTGTTTCTCTGCTAAGAGATTGAAACAATGCATCTCATGTATTAATTCTTTCTCGCTCTCTCTTTTTAAAGAAGTTCATGAACATCTTCTGATTTTATTAGTAACTTTTAATTACATCAACTTGTTGTTTGTACTCTTCACCTTTCTGCTCCCTTCAGATTTCCCCTGTGGTGAAAAAGAATTTGATTTGTAACTGAACAGAACTGATTTCACAATGCAATATCCCGTTGTACTGTTGGCTTGAATCTCAGGAATTGAGAGAAGAAGTTGCTCGCGGTTCCCCTGCAAGCGAGCGACTGCCACAAGGCAGGAAGTGCCGACCCGACATCCGGGTCCGGCCCCTCCTGCCTGGCGCTCTGCACGCTGCCTGTCGCCGGCAGGGGCGGGGGACAAAGCGCGTGCCCGGACAGCTCATCCGGGGGCGCGGACATTGTTACCGTTCAAAGATTTTGGTCCACCAGAACCATTGATGGGTAGCAACAGGTTCTCACCAGTTCACCAGAACCGGTAGTAACTTTCCCAGTGTCACAGAGAACCAGTAGCAGCTTTGGGTGGGGGACCACATTGGGGGCTTACCTTTTCAACAGTTCCCTACTGCATATGTGTGCCAAGTACTTGGTGTGCATGCATGTCTACAGTGCTTGGCGTACATGCGCAGCCTCCTTGCTGTCCTCCCAAGCGGGGAGGAGAAAGAGAAGCTGCTAGCTTAAAGCTCCCTATAGCCTGGTCCCCAGGGTAAGTGATTCACCTTTGGATGTGGGGTGTGTGCGTGTGCGTGTGCGTGTGCGCGCACGCGCATTTTAATGTGTATTTATTTTTAATGTGTATTTATTTTTAATGTGTATTTTTATGTGTTTTATGTGTATTTAATCTATTTTATGTGTTTTATGTCTATTTAATGTGTATTTATTTTAATGTGTATTTTATGTGTTTCTGTGTGAATTTTTATGTATTATTATGTCTATTTTTATGTATTATTATGTCTATTTAATTTGTATTTTTATGTGTACTTATTTTTAGGGGGGGTTATGTTGGCTCCACCCACAGTGTGGTAGTAAAAAATTTGGCTGCCTACCACTGGCGTAAATCCTCTTTTTCAAGAGGCCAACATACAGAGCAAAGGCCTGAAGAGAGGAGAGGTTGTCAAATGGCTTTCGGACCAAGATGCTTACACTCTACATAGACCAGCCCAAATCCATTTCAAAAGAAACAAGACTATTGTTCCAAAAGAAACAAGACTAGTGCTGATGGTCCATGGGTATTTACTCACATGCTTATTTAGAGATTATTAAACTACCAACATAAAAGTTCCTCTTTCTCCTATGGCCACTAAGCTAGAAGGGCCTGAGGCTGAGCAATTACACATACAGCAATACTCCGCATAACAAATTTAATTCGTTATGTGAGGTTGCTCGCTATGCGAGGTCGCTCGTTATGTTAAACAAACAAAATTCCTATGGAAAAACTCTCATAACAAGTGTTTCAAAGGGGAAAACTCACATACTGTAGTGAAAAAAATTCACTATGCGAGTTTTTCCCATAGAAACGCTCGTTAAGCGAGTTTTTCTATAGAGAAAGTCCAACTCGCATAGCGAAAATTTTTGTTATGCCAGTCAGACTGCTTAGCAAAAAACTCGGTCGTTATGCGAGGTTTTTTGCTAAGCGAAACGCTTGTTATGCGAGGTTTGACTGTACTTATTGCACTCTCTGGGCAGTTTTTGCCCCAAATGTGATGGGGTACTCACTTTACTGACCTCGAAAAGGTGAAAGGCTGAGTCAACCTTTAACCCCATTGGGATTGAACTCACAGTGTTTTGGCTACAGTACAGAAGTTTTAACCACTGTGCCACCAGAGCTTGGAGCAGTGGCCCATGAGAACATGAAAGTCACATGCTTATATGTCAGTCAAGGGCCATCAGCCAGAGACCTGAGGCGCAGGTGTTGATTCTTTTGCTATATAGCTCACTGAGATTTTTTTTCATTCTTTACAGCGTATCCAAAATAGTCCTACGATAACCATGCATTTGTATTACCACCCCTTTATTGCCGTTGTCTTGTTTTTAATGTTTCAGAATAATTACAACCTTCTTTAATAAAGATCTGACCTAAACCGTGCCTGCTTTGCAGTAGAGCCATCTAGTCTCCTTGCAAGAGCTTCAGCTTTTGCCACTGGATGCAGCATCAAAATGGTACCAGCACCCTACCCCGCTGCTAACATAAACTCGCTTTGCCAAAGAACCCCAAATAAAGTTTACCCCTCCTCACAATCAGTGAATTCCCCCTCCAAATTCACAACTGCAAACAAGGTAGCAAATATCAGAGAATCCATCTTTATCCATCCCTAATTAAGTATGATTGTTCTGTTTGACACTGGAAGCTGTGAACCAAATGCTTTAGAAAGAAACCTAACCAGTCTTGCTAAACACTTCTGAAATTACCTTCCATCTGTTCTCTGACTCAGGAAGGCCTTTAACACAGGGAAAAATGAGGCATTATAAAAGTATATTGTTGTATAATTGGCATTTTATTTCTCTTGTGTAGTTTTTCAAGGTTGAGTAAAATGCAACACACAGTGGTGATTGATTCTCTTTAATCAAGAAAATGTTTACAGTGGTTAGAAACCAGAAACTAAGAAAGGTTAACTTTTCATACATGGGCAGAAAAAAAGAGGCAGCAGATGCTACTAGAAATGTGCTTTGCATATCTAAGGTTCTCTTTCAAAAGAGGTCTCCCTCCTTTTGTACTTATGTCTCTATTTTCCCCTCATATTTCCTCATCAACACCAATTTTTCCACAGAGTTGCTCATAAATTAGTTTTCTCTTATGAAAGATGTTTTGGCTGAGATCCTAAGTTCACTGTACATGCAGCTTTATGAAGAGGTATTGCATCTCCAATACAAAGAACTCTGTGCCAACACCACACACACTATTTCCGAACATGGTTTGGTTAAGATGGTCTGAGACCTTGGAGAATCCTGCATTGCAACTATGTATACATTTGTGAAAGACTGCAGTGGTTTCATGGTTAAGACACTTTGAACTTGACGACTAAAAGGTTAGTAGGTCAGCATTTCGAAACCCGGGCGCTGCATGATGGAGTGAGCTCCCGTCTGTGTCCCAGCTTCTGCCAACCAAGCAGTTCAAAAGCAAGACATTGCAAGTAGATAAATAGGTACCACTTCAGTGGGAAGGGTAGCATCATTCCATGCGCTCAGGTCTAATCATGACTGCCACATGACCATGGAAACATATGCAGACAGTGCTGGCTCTTTGGCTGTAACCAGAGGTGAGTACTGCCCCCCTAGAGTTGAATATGACTGGCTTTCAAGCAAAGGAGACCTTTATACTATACATATATGACATTTTACCAAACAGCTCTATATTTTGCTATTCTTGGCATAGTGGTTGATACTAAGGGGGTAAAGTTCCATTGCTGCTTGGTGTAACACTCGTCAGACTGCTTTCCTAAGAAAGTGTTGTTGAATCTGGGACTGTACCAGGCAGGACGCTTTTACCTGCAAAGTGTGGCCTGGATTTTTCTTAACACAAGACAAGCCCTAGGACAGTGATGGTGAACCTATGGCACGCGTGCCAGAGGTGGCACTCAGAGCCTTCTCTGTGGGCACCCATGCAGTCACCCCAGCACAGTTTGCCTCGCCCCTCTGCCCAACAGCATAATGGGAGTGCTTCCTCCCTCCCCCAGCACAGAGTTCACCCCACCCCTCTGCCCAGCAGCCCAATGGGAGCACTTCATACCTCCCCACAGCACAGAGTGCACCCCACCCCTCTTCCCAGCCACCCAATAGGAGTGTTTCCTTCTTCCCTTGTTGCTGTGTTGGAACTTTGCGATAAATAAGTCGGTTTGGGGTTCCAGTTTGGGCACTCAGTCTCTAAAAGGTTCGCCATCAATGCCCTAGGATATTCAATACAGTAATACCTCGGATAACGCTAAGACTTGGTTCCACAAGTCTTGGTGTTATCTGATTTTTAGTGTTATCCGATCCATGTTAAAATCCTATGGGATGGCTCGGATAACGTTAAAGCTCCATAGAGATACATTGTAACTGCACAGGCTTTAGCGGCTGTTATCCGATCCATCCCATAGGACCTTAACGTTATTCGATCCAATTCTCCTCCCCAGATTACTTAATGTTATGCGATTTTACCATTATCTGGGGTAAACGTTATCCGAGGTATTACTGTACCTCAATCTCGGCTCTGTTTTAACCTATTACAGCTTCCATTCAGCCTAATCTTGGTAGCATTTAGATCAGGTGTGCCCAAACTAAGGCCCGGGGGCCAGATGCAGCCCCCGACACCAATTCATCCAGCCCACGAAGCCCTCATCACTCCTGGAAGTGGAAGTAAAATGCACCTGCATCTGGCCCCCAGTACCTTAGTGACCAGCTCCCCGAACCATGTGATCGGCCCATGGCCCGAAAAGTTTGGGCACCTCTGATTTAGATAAAGTAAAAAGAAACAAACTCTCCTTACTTGTGTGAGGAAACACAAGGAAGCCTTCTTACCCCTACACAGCTGGATGATTCCAGGATGGCAGCCATTTTCAAATCCCCTCCATTTCCTTTTCCTCAAATGAATGGCCTCTTCTCTAATATTCTGTTTCTGCCTACTCCTGGCAGTCTTCGCTGTCTTTGCCTGCACTTTTACCAAGGCAATCCCACCACCATTAGTTCAGACCCAATACCCTGCACATGCTCTCATACATCCATTTACCTTAAATACATCCATTCCTTACATTTGGTAAAACCACAGAAGCACTAAAATAAAGGCCAGAATTATATTGCCCTATGCAGTTGTGTAACCCATCAGTCTGGTTTCCCATTGCACAGCTAATCTTCCTCAAGGAGCAGAAGTAATTGTGTGCCAGATTATGTAGTCAAGGAGAAACAATGCCCTTATGCATGCAGAGAAATGCAATGGAGTTTTGGCCCAAAAGGTTACCCTACAACCAGAGAAGGCATGAAGTTCTCCCTTGTAGAGGCACAGCTGTAATGGAGTGTAATTACATGTTTGTTGTTAGAAAAGGGAATTAATTTTCAATTACTACAGATATAAATCTTGCTCTGATATGCTAAATAGGAGTGCATTAAAAGTAATGATAAAGATAAAAATCTTCATGCTGTAATATGGCAAGATTTGAAAAGGAGAAGTTGGTTTTGGAGAGAATTTCTTTACAGTATATGTAAAGCTGATATTTTTATATTTACAGAAATAAAAATGCAAAACGACAGTAAGACCTACACTTAAGCTAGAAATAGCATTGAGGAGATTCTGCACATTGCATTTTACAGGATCATAAACAAGCCCAATAATATTAACCATATTTTAGCTTTCCCCCCTAAATGGGACCCAAGGCAACTTAAAAGAACATTAAAATAGATACAAACAAAAATCCAGGTGTAAGAACAGACATCACGTTAAAAGTAAATTGAACCAGTTACAATATTTAAATGCTGTTTAATTGAAAACATTCCATTTTAAACAGCAACAAAAAGGCATAATGTCATAATTGAAATCTCTTTCTCCATAATCATTTGGCAAAAGCGTGGCAGAATAAAAAAATCCTGCTGTGAGAAATATTAGTGGGAGAGTCAGTGGTGGGACGTCAAAATTTTTACTACCCCACCATGACATCATCACAGTGTGGGCGGAACTAACATCATGACATCATGGGTGGAGCCAATGTCATGACATCATGATGTTGTGGGCGGGACCAAAGAAAACAAATTTAAAAATAAAATAAAAATAAGCACACACACTCTCCTCAACCCATAAATAAATTAATTAAATAAATAAATAATACATTAAAATACACCCACCCACCCACAACACAAATCAACCAGAGCTTTTAAACCAGAGCTTAAAGCTTATTCTGGCTAATTTTTCTCACACTAGGCCAGATGGAAGGAACTACAGAATGAACTCACCACAAGATGGCTTCATTTTGGCACTTTTTAACTTTTCAACAGTTACAGAAGTTAGGTACTAAGTCTTTGCCTAACCAGTTCTCTAGAATATCTAGGGGAGCAGGCTATAGGGAGCTTCAGGCTAGCACCTTCTCTTCCTCCTCCTCACTTGGGAGGACAGCAAGAAGGCCATGCATACGCAACAAGCACTGTAGGCGTGCATGCACACCAAGTGCTTGGCGCACATGCGCAGTGAGGGAACCAGTGAAAAGGTAAGCCCCGAAGGTGGTTCCCCCCAAAAGCTGCAATCGGTTCTCTGGGACACTGGGAAAAGTTACTACTGGTTCTGGAGAAATGCACCAAGAAGAGATTATTTTAGGTTATGAAGGGGAGAAATGAGAGAAAGGCCCACCAGCAAGATCTCAGCGAGTGGGTAGGTTTGTATGGGAGACTGTTTTGCTTCGGACAGAGTGGATTCAGGTCTTATAGGACATGCCTTGTCCAGATTATTTATTTATTCCACTTGTACCCCACCCGTCTAGGAGGTTTCCCCACTAAGATACTTGATCAATATTGAATAAAGGTAAAGGTCTTCCTTGCTCAAAAGCTAGCCATATCTGAATCTAGGGGGTGGTGTTCATCTCCATTTACAGTCAAAGAGCCAGTGCTATCTGAATATGCAGTTGTTTATGTGGTCATGTGGCAGGCATGACTAGACATTGGGGTGCACATAATGCTGTTGCCTTCCCACTGAAGCAGCACCTGTTTATTTACTTGCAATTTCTTGCTTTTGAACTGCTAGGTTGGCAGGAGCTGGGACAGAGATGGAAGCTCAGTCCATTGTGCAGCAGTCGGGCCTCAAACTGCTGGCCTGCCGAACTTCCAGTCGTCAAGTTAAGCAACTTAACTAATAAGCCATGGCAGTCCTGAATATAACTATGCTGCAAAACTGGAGGCTGGCAGAGAAGACCCACAGAGTTCCTTGGTACCTCTGTGGAGGCAGTTTTTGACACATTTTGGGGAACCCTGGATTATTTAGTTGCTTGTTCTGTCTGAAGAGATCTGTTTCAAGCAACAAAATATTCTCATATCAATTGTACAGTTTTAATTGTTAAGTTGTCTGAATAGTTCCGTCGAGTTTGAGTTAACTTGATTCAGAAATTGACTATGGTGACTGGAGCAACCAGCTGAAGAGCCAGGAGTTGACAGTTCATTTCCCCGCTGTGTCTTGTAGGAGAAGAGCCTTGAACAAGCAATATGGTTACAGAGCCTCCCCTGAATAGGAGAATAGTAACACATCTAAATACTTTACACTCAGAAAGCTGTGGAAAGAGAGGCCATAAATTTGAATCTGCTTGATGCATATGGTTGTTGTTGATGTTTATGTTGTAGAACTATCTTCTTTCCTTTGGGTTTCTGTATACCTGAGGTTATATGGAGTTCATATGGAATGAGAAATGTGTACCCAAAATCGCTATTATGCATTAGTGTGTCCTCAATCCTTTTGCTAGTAACAGTTATAAATTTGGGGATTAACCAGATTCATAATCCTGGAAACACAAAGAAGTTACTCATAACATCATGTACTCTATAGTCTAGTAATAACTTATAAGGACCTGATGCATGCCTATACCCTACATCTACAACTGGTATTTCCATATTTTAAGTGAACAGGCCTATACATTCAAATCAAAGTGCTTGAAATATGTCAGAGGAAGCAACATATTATTTAAAAGAAATGGCCATTTGTCCTCCATTTAGGGAATTGATCACTACAACAAAGTACAAACCAAATAAAGAAAAATTAGAACCAGAAGTGTTTGTTTTGTATGAACGACATCTGGAAGATCAAAATGTCCAAAAGGTCTCCAGAGGTAGGGTTAGAGCAGGGATGCTCAACCTGTGGCCTGTGGGCCAGATGTGGCCTGTGGTACCATTTCATGTGCCCCCCCTGCCTCCACCACACTAGGAAGTTCCATGTGGTTTGGGAAGGGCAAAATTGCCATTCAGCCCCTGAAGATGTCTGAGGGAGTGTGACCTGGAACCTGGCTTAAAAAGATGAGAACTCCTGGGTTAGAGTGATGGGAGAAGGGACTTTGCTTCCATTTTGTTGAAAGCGAAACTTACAATTCCCAGGGAAATAATTTGAAAATGTGTGTTAGGGCAATTATTATGCAACATTCATCTATTAACTACTTAAGGCTTAAGTCATTCAATGATCCAGATTTGAATTATTGAGCGGATACTGTCTATGGACATTTAAGTGCAATCATTCTGCCTTAAGTGACATAAACAGTTCTAAATTGATTTTAAAAGAAAGAAAAACAGATCTGTGCACAGAGAATCAAGTCATATGAAAACTAGGCCAAATTCTTAATTATAATCCATTTAATAATTTACTCCTCCTTCTAGTCTTCCCTAACTTAAAACAAAGGCTATTAAACAGGTTTGTCTGTCAAACAAGAATGGTGTAACTGATTGTATAATTGCCTTGTATAATCCTTGGTGCTGTGGTGGAACACCCAGCTTATATGTGACTTCATTATCCTTTACACTTGTTGTAAGCAGCTTCATATTTTGCCATGACAAAACTGGATTCCAGCTTTGGTATGATTTAAGTAAACCATCCCCGTGTCTGTCACCAACCAGGAATATAGAGCTGAGTGGGTCAGAGACAAGTAATATCTGGGAGCAATTTACTGTAGTCCATTTTTTATCTCAGTGTTGAAAGAGTTTAAAATGTAAGACATAATGGTTAGTTTGTGGAATTTTTAGGTGAAGTTAAGTATATTCATGCTGAGAACGCAGTCCTGTTCATAAATTGGGGGAGGGGGGATAACAATAATGCTGTTATCTAGTGATATTAATGTAACATATAAAGAGAAGAGGCACAATTATTTCCTGTATTTATGGATTGCTACCAATTTGCGATGTTCCAGGAAAACTTTTGCAAGCTATGGACACTCCTCTTATTTGACTCAAGTCACTAAGACGCTGACTGGGAGGCGGAAGGTCAGCAGTTTGATTCCCAAGTACTGCAGGACAGAATGAGCTCCCGTCTCTGTCCCAGCTCCTCCCAACCTAGCAGTTCGAAAGCAAGAAATTGCAAGTAGATAAATAGGGACCACTTCGGTGGGAAGGTAACAGCGTTCCATGTGCTCCGGTGTCTAGTCATGCCTGCCACATGACCATGGAAAGCAGACAGCGCTGGTTCTTCGGCTTAGAAACAGAGATGAGCACTGACCCCTAGAGTCGGATATGACTGGCTTTCGAGCAAGGGAAACCTTTACCTTTTACTTTCTATTTTAAAAAATGGTGTAAGGAAAGACTTTTTTCAACCAAGTCATCCTAATTCATGCTTGTTTATAATTTCTTAATGTCAGTAACCATAACTCTTTAGATGTGCCTGAATATACACTACCCTTGCCTGATTTTAGAAGCCAAACAGAGTCAGATCTGGATGAGGAGTCACTGGGATACCAAGGGTCTTTTGATAGAACAGGGAAAGATTCCAGACTACAACTTTAGAGAGATGACAACACTTGCTAGTCTGAGTTGACAATCCTGGGCTAAACTGATCAATGCTCTGACTTGTCATAAGCAGTTTCCTATTTCCCAGTGAATTTTTTCTTGTTCCAGCCCTTACATTAATTTTTAGGAGCTTTTGTATATTGAAGTTTTAAACATATAGTGGTTTTTTTTAAAAAAAATTATTTATTGGGTGGAATCCAATATGTTCATATAAGATTATGTAACTTCCCGCAGATAATTGTGGCTAATTGATAAAGTACTAGGATACATCTTAGTTATGTAGTTGGCCTTGATATTTCATCAGTTAGCAGTAATTAGCCACATCAAGTTATTCAAAGAGTACATGGATAGTGGTAAGATTCAGTATGTGAGTGTCTTATGATTGTTTCATGTATTTGAGATTTTGGAAACTGGAGCCACAGATACTTCTTTATTCTAGCTCAGATAAGCTTCAGGCATTACTTGTCTAATGCCTCAAACTGATTTACTGTCTATACTCGAGTATAAGTTGGGTTTTTTAGCCTCCAAAATGAGGTCAAAAATGGGATTCGACTTATACTCGGGTTAATGTTAACACTCAAAAACATACCCACACAAATTTTTAAATTATTTAATTTTACTGAAGGTCTCTAGCAGCTGCTGCCTTTTCCAACCCCGACTTATATTCAGGTCAATCTATTTTCCTAGTTTTAGAGGTCCAAATTAGGTACCTCAATTTATATTCTGGACAACTTATAGTCAAGTATATATGGTAGTGATGAGATTCTCACAATCTCTCAGAGAGAAACTGAGGGAAGGAAGAATCCTTCTTCTCTTCTTGCAGTGCTTTTTTTTAAAAGCAAGATCTTGTCTCTGTAAAATCCCACAGAAAATATTGCAGCATTTTTCATAAATTTTATGGTCATTTTTATGTGGATGAAACACCATGCTGTTTTGTGTTATCACAGCTCATGTGGAAAATGGCATCTTCTCTTAATATCGTCAGGAAAAAAACATTAAATTTGGCAGTTTCTTGCACAGACCAACAGGCGGAAAACAAAAACCAAAATAAAGAGGAAAATTCTATTTTCACAATAAGCTTGGAAATCTCACAGCTGTGGGGGGCATCTCAGCGGACAGCCTTGGTAGGACTAGACATGGGAAATTGCCAAGAAAAGCACATTTTTGAGTACTTACCACATCCCTAAATTGTATGTTGTGAGGACATTAAAAGTACTTTGTTATATTGACTGTTTAAATTTCCTAAACAACTGGATTTGAGGTATAACATGAAAGAAGCTCACCAAGAGTTTGGGGAAAGCCAAAATTTGACAATAATAATACTAAATACAGTTGTACCTCGCTTAAAGAGCATAATGTGTTCCACAGGATTGCTCTTTAAACAAGTTTGCTCTTTAAGCAAAACACCATTGTAAGTGACCAATTGTGGGGGGTTGTGAACCCCAATTTATTTGTTAAGCGAGTTTTTGGTTGGTTTTGTTAAGTGAAGGAAACATTCAGAGAAAATTCTGCTCTTTAAGCGAGTTACTGTTTAAGCAAGGCACTCTTTATGCGAGGTATGACTGTACATAGCAATATACAGAAAAGCCATTACTGAGGAATACAACTTCATATGAACCCAAGCCCATTTCTGGGGGCCAATGTGGCATAGTGGAGAGAAGGGTGGATGAGGGTTCAGGGAACCTGTCTTTGAATCCTTGTTTTGGGAGTGGACAGTGGTAAAAGACACTTCTTATATATCTCACAAGCCTTGGAAACCCTTGTAAGATTACTATAAATCAGGTGAGACTTGTCAACCCATAACCCTCAATAAATTCATATTTATCTTCTTTCAGATTGTCATCGCCAGCATCATGTGCAGCTATAATAAAGATGATTGGACTGAACTTTCAAAAATGGCTGAGGTAATAGCCTCTTATTATGCTTTCTTTTCCCATTTTCTTGCTCTTTCCCCTTTTTCTTTTTATTCCATGAGAGATGCTATAAAAGAAAGGAAATTCAAGTAAAAAAAATGGGAGTTTGAAACATATCCGTTATTGCTTGTTTGTTCCATGTTTTCATTAAAATGATAGAAATGTAAATGAAATGAAAGACTTCCATAAAAACAGTCCCTTGGATACTGCATTCTACCTCGAAATTCTTTAGCCTTTGAATTGCTACACTTTATTTGCATTTTAAGCAACCAGCATATTATGAAGAATGCCCTGATAAAATTTAATTCTACCTTTGAGAACCTAACTTGATCTTACCTTGCCTTCAGGCACTCTAGTTTGACAGCACCAGAAGAAATTTTGAATATAAAAGTCTTGAATATGTAAAGTATAAAAGACTTATTTAATACTATTCTAGTTTTTATAAAGGTCCTCCTCCTTCCCCCTCCTCTCCAAAAAGCAGCACAGAAGCCTGTACATAATAACATTTTGTTGAGTTTCTGTAATATAAATACCATCTTGTTCAAATGAAAACATCTCAGTCAGCTGCCTTGAATTTGTAGCTTTTTTATTTTTATTTTAATCCGGCCTTTGAAAATAGAGATGTAGTCTGGGTTGAGCAAGTTTTTTTTTCTTGAGACAGTGGTATGCTGGCTGAAAGAAGACATGCGAGTATAGAAAATATAAAGAAACGTGTAAAATCAGTGGTGGTCATCAGCAGGTTCGCACCAGTTCACCAGAACTGGTAGCAGAAATTCTGGCTGGCCCCGCCCATCCAAGTTTTGAAATAAAGTAGTCCTAATTTGGGTGCAATGCAAGGCTTTTCCCCTGGCCACACCCACCATACCATGCCCACAGTGTGGCATTAAAAATTTTTTGAGACCACCACTGTGTAAAATGTACAATTTTCTAGGAAGCACTCAAACACAATAGGTTCATCCATTTTCTTGGCCTCTACCACTACATGCTACAAGGTGAATCTGCATGTTTGGATGCATCAGGAGAGAGGAACTTCCCTGCATGCTGAAAATAAACATGTAAAGGAGAAAGCTTCAACCATACCTTGCCAGCATTTTTAAATACGAGCATGGAGAGAATATATTTTTCATAGATTGTCAAAATATTAACTCCCTTTATCCTCAGTATGAACTGGTGTGGTCCAGATGACATATTGCTGTGGTTTTCCAGAATGTGCACACTGGCCCAGTTCCATTCTGAATTCTGGAAGCCTTACATCTATAAAGGTACACATCAGATTGGATTGTACATTTGATCCCTTCAAATACTGTAAGACGCGCCATATCACTGTTTTTACATGCTAGACTGAATCCAAGGTAACAGATATGACAAAATGCAAAAAGAGGAGAGTAAAATCTCTCATTCTCACTTAGACAGGTGTCAAGTATTTACTAACTCCCATGAGATTTCTCATCTGCATTGTACGGATGAGATAAAGAGCAGTTTATTCCCCATTCGGTTTTCTGTATTTTGTACATGTCTTCTTATGAAAGTTACTGTATTTTCCTTCTGCAAAACTAAGCATATGCACAGCAACAATATACAAACAATCCATGTGTTGCTTCTGTCCGAAAGACTGAGGGGCTAGTCTTAATGCTTAGTCTCCTTAAGGCTAGCCCTTCAAAAATCTCGCAGGACCACTGGCAAAGAGAACAATTTGTCTGTTATCGTTCCAGCTGAATATCTCTGAAAAGTAATGACCAACAGCCAAGCTCTCTGTCATAAACAGCTGGCCTGTAGAGATACAAATTTAACATAAAGCAGCAACACCTCAACAAGGAACTTTGAGAAACCATGAGATCCCTCCCTTCCCACCAAGAGTGAAGGAGCCCCCCGCCCCTTTAAAGCAAAGCATACAAACACAGCAAGCATAGGTGATTGTTAAGAAAGATGCGAGCAACCTATCAGGTGTTTAAAATTGTTAAACCATCTTACAGTCCTACTCATTAAGGTAATTTGCACAACTGGGGTAATGGTGCAAATTGCACATTTTGCAAAAACAAACACCATTTTTTTGGTAAAAAATGTAGTTTTAATCAAAAGATTATTCCCGCTAAAATCAGAACTATACTAAGAGTTCCAGGATATTCCCCACAATCCATGCTAGCAAGTGTTTGAGTCACTTCTCATGTGTAATCTGTTCCCTTGCCTTTTTAGTGTTCTCAAAAGACAATCAGTATTCTTGTTCTATTCAAGTTCCTTACTGATCTGTGAAATGTCCTTTCCATGGGGAAATCCATGCATGTTTTGGTATACACTTTTCCTAACGTGTACTTTTTAATGCATTTTCATATCAGGGTTTCTCAACCTTACCATGCCATGGGTCGGACAACTCCCCCCCCCCCCAAAGACAACTGAGCGGGCTGGACATGTGGTTTCCCCTGCTGCAAACACTGTCATAAACTGTGTCAGGCATGTTTGTGCATGCACTGTCATAAATGCTTCCGCTACCATGGTCATTAACACAGGGCAGATGGAATGGCGTTGCAGGTTGGGGCTGGCCTGCAGGCCATAGGTTGTGAACCCCTGACTTATATGAAAGTTTTTTTTCCTACTCACAAGGACATATTTGTGTATGTTTCTTCAGTAAAAGATAAACATTTCCAATAAGAAAAAGAAAAATTCTTCTCTCGATGATTGCAATATAAAAGATTCATGTATGTTTGTAATAAATCCTGAAAACCACAGTTTAGATACATTGGTTTTTTAAAGGATTAGTGTGCATTTCTTTGTCATCATTACTGGGTAATTTATTATAATTTATTATTCATATTTATTCAGAATATATAACCAGGGCTAAGCATGCACACTGTTGGCTAATAGACTGAGTTGGCAAATCACATTTGTAACATTCACTTTCAAAGATACTTTATCAAGGCACTAGAAAGTTCCCTGTCTGGTCCAACAGAAATGAGTAACCATCGTCATGAGAACTAAAATTATATTTGTGGCAAAGTTCATCTAAAATATTTTGGTCCAAGATGCATTTACTTTAATAATTACCATTGGTTATAGCCTTATTGTGGTTTTCAGAAGAAGAAGAAAGTATTTAAAGCAAATATCTTATAATGGACCACTGTCATTTCCCATCTACTAAAAATGGAAATAGTTCCCTTTTTGGAGGAAGCTGTTCACTGATACATCCATAAAATGTTAGTGTTGTATAGCTTCTCTCTTGCTGGAATGCATGGAGATGATACATTGAGTGAACTCCTATTGTACAAACAGCATAACTCGAAGAAGCATATTGCCCCAAAAGCTCCATAACCTTTATCTGTTGCATACGGAGTTGTACAACTTAATGTGCAGCAGATAATGCTTATAGAGATTTCTTAACTTACAGCAACTTGCTTCCAAAATATTGTACCTTTTGTGTAGCTTTCTAACAGGATTCCAGCCATTGTAAGACATTGCTATAGTAGCTGGAATTCTATTAGTGTTTGCATAAAAGTTTCAGTAAACAAAATCCAGCCAAATAACAGTTGTGTAACTTGCTGCAACTGATTAAGTAGATGCTGGGATATATCTCAGTTGTCCATTTAGGAATGTAACCACTTACTTGTCCAAGATGTACCTGGGCATCTAATCATCTAGACCTGTGGTTCCCAACATGGGGCAACCACACCACAGGGAGACAGTTTTATTTTTAGGGGGGCAATTTGAAAATGAGTTCTTAACAGAGAATGGACTTTTAGGCGTCCTCTGTGTGAATAGGAGTTCACTTTTGAATAATAATTATATGTCACAGGGGGGGAAGCATCAGGATTTTAGAGATGTTTAGGTGGGGCATGATCAAATAAAAGGTTGGGAACCACTGATCTAGACAGAGTTGGGTGTGGCATGTAATACACATCTGATGTAAAACACCAATAAGATTCTGGTCAATATATTTTAACTGGCCATGACAAACTTTCATGTTACTGTATTTTTTTCTTTTATTGTTGTTGTTTAGTCACACAGTTTATTCCGACCCTTTGTGACTCCGTGGACCATTGCCCACCAGGCACCTCTGTCCTCCACCATCCTCCTCAAACTACCCATCTCTGTGCCCATTGGGTCTACAATACTATCTAGCCATCTCATTTTGGCCGCCTCCTTCTTCTTTTGTCCTCCACCTTTCCCAGCAACAATGCTTTCTCAAATGAATCCTCTCTTCTCATTTGATGTCCAAAGTACTTTAGCTTCATCTTTACTATTTGACCTTCTAAGGAGCAGTCAGGGTTGATTTCTTCTAAGACTGACCTATTTTTTCTCCTCGCTGTCCAGGGGACTCTCAAAACTGTCCTCCAACACCACATCTCAAAGGCATCTATTCTTCTTCGCTCAGCTTTCCTAATGGTCCATCTCTCACAACCATACATTGCCACCGGAAATACCATTGCTTTGACTATACAAATCTTTGTTTTCAATGTGATGTCTCTACTTTTCACAATGTTCCCCAGGTTTCTCAACGCTTGCCTCCCAATAATCAGTCACCTTTTTTATTTCATGGCTGCAATCACCATCTGCAGTGAACTTTGAGAAATTGAACCTTGGCAGGATTATTCTCTTTTTTCTCTCTGTGTGTTTTTTATTTATCTGATTATAATTATCCTAGTTGCAATAAATTAATTTTTTCAAGCTCCTAATATCGCCTCTCATGCTACCAGTCTACAGGAAGAATATGTTTTTTTAAAGTTAAGCATCTCACTGTCAAATACAGGTAACCTTCCAAGGTCCATAAGCCCTAGAGGGTATATAGCCGGGTCTCCACAGGAGGCCAGTCCATGTATGCTAAAGGTCATCTTGTCAATGAAGTAAATAACAAAAATAACAACAGCTCCTCATACACAGGTTTGAAGCTCAACAGGAAGGGGGAAACTTGAGGGAAATGATGGATAGCATTTCTTATGTTCACTCTCTTCAGAGTTTCTGAACCATGGCCACACAGCAGGCAAAAGTCATTCCTGTCATTCATAAATCATAAAGTGCAAATTTATAATTTATTATAAGTGGTAAGAACTGATTTGTATTAAGTGAGTATAGGCTGTTTCTTTCTTCCTAAATCAAAACGAGGGTGTAATAATGAGTGTAAAATGGCCAAATAATTTCTCCCCCTATTCATTAAATCACTTACTTTAATACCACCGGCTATTGTAAGGCAGGAATTGCTATCACATCACCCAACAAAGTCATGTTCAGATTTCTTATTCACTGAAGTCAGAGTCCAATATCTGCTGCTAAAGGTAACCAAACACTGAGGTGAAGCCTTTGGACGGAAGAAAATCTAAATGTTCCTACCCATGTTTTTTTGTTGTTCCTGAAAAGAAATATCTTGCTACTTCAAAGAGATCTTCATGTTTCTTTATGTGGTTCCTAGAATGAGACAAGTAAGAATTTTCATCCTTATTATATACAACAGAATGTGAGGATCCTGTGATTGAACCTTCAGTTATACTGGCCAGAATCCTTCTGGATTCTCTGCACACACACAAAGGTAATCACTCACACAGATTGCATCCCTTTTGCAGACTATAAGTTGTGCAACCAATTATGCACCAGGGGTGGAACAGGTTGCATGAGCACTCTCATGATGGATATCACATCATTACTTGTGTTATTACTGCAGTATACATAAATATTTCAACAGGATTCTGACCAATGTTGATTTCAGAGTTGTACAAGAGTTGTAGTATTTTTCATTTGATAGTCCAGAGCAAACCTTTGATACTATTGAGCACCAGCTAATCTCTCCCTTAGAGGATTACTCCTTATATTATAAAAACCAGCAGCTGAAACTGAATCCTTCTAAAAACACAGGTCTGTGGCTTCAGAAAAACAGAGTGAAAGTTTCTAAGTTAGCTGGGAAGTTAGAATTTTTCAATATTGTCCTACCCAGACTATCTGGGCATCACTCTGCATCGAACACTGACTGACAAAAAAAAAAACCTCACTATCTAGACAACAAAAAGAAAGTTGCCAGACATACATAAGAAAATGGCTGGTTCAGACTGAGATGTCCAGCATCAAACAATAAGAACAACAGCCTTGTGTCTGTGCTACTCCACAGCAGAATATGTTAAAACTGTATAGTACAGGGTTAGGTCCTTCAGTGCAGCCACTTGCCTGAATCCACATTTTACAGATCAAATCCTTATATTTTTATTGGCCTTTTATTGGCCTTTTGTTGGCCTTTTATGCTTTTGTTTTATTTTAGTAGCTTTAAAATTAAGGGTTTTAAAGAAATATTAAGTACATGCAGCCTTTGAACAGGAAAATGTTCCCTACCCTTAGTGTAGTATAAACCAGCACATGCCAGACAATTGAATGCAACTCTTACTGAAACATGTAGGATCATTAATGGCTGCCTAAAACCTACCCCCATGAGGGAAAAGCCTAATTTTTAGCTGACACTGCCTCTCTAGAAGAGGTTCTAGCAAACAATGAACACATCAAGAGGCTCTAGCAAATAATGAACACTGTAAGGTAATACAGCTAAAAGTTTGAAAAAAGATTTTTGCATACCTCTCAAGTGCCAAATATTAAATCAGAAGAGGCTAGGCTAAATTTGCGGAGACCAAAAACAGCACACCATGCTCAACAGATGAATGCCAAAGACTTCAAAGTAAATTAGGAAGATCAAAGAGTAATCTGTTAAAATAGAGTTAAAATTTGTCTGATGATGCCATCCATCCATCCTGTTGAGTACAATCAATTCAGGATGGTAGTAACTCCCAGGCCATCTTGCCATTGCTGGATGCTTTTAGTTGAAGTGTTTGATATTGAATCTTGGAAGCTCTTTATGCAATGAATATGTCCACTGCTGTTGACATGTTGTCTGCCCTATGCTGAGAGGTCCAATTAAATGTAACATCAATCTTCTTCTTCTTTACTTCCTCTTTTACCACTTCAGGTGTCAAGGGAGATGCAAGGTTCTTGTTCTGGCAGATCTAGTGGCCTCCACAGGCATTATTTGGTGTTCTTGCAATATTTCTTTGATGTTATCTCTCCACCTTTCTCTAGGTCTGCCTTGTGCTCTTTTCCCTTCTTCTCTTTTCACATATGCCTTGCATGGTATGGAATGTAACTAGCGGTGAGCTCCAAAAAAAAAAATACTACCACACTGTGGGCATGATACGGTGGGTGTGGCCAGGGGGAGAGCCCTGTGTTGCACCCAAGTTAGGACTACTTTGTTTCAAAACTTGGATCGGCAGGGCCAACCAGAATTTCTGCTACTAGTTCTGGTGAAATCCTGCTGATGCCCATCACTGAATGTAACATCAATGCACATAAAGTTTTAATGTGTCCACTTCTGATAGTTAGTCACTGCAGGGTACTCCAGATAGCTCTGGTATCTCAGAGAAGGGAGTTAATGGTCCAGATCATGTTACTTAGTGTAGTAAATCACACTAGAGTAGGCTCATTGAACTGGTGGGAGTTTAGCAAGTCAACAATGACATTTGAAATTCCCCCAAACTGAGAGATGTGCTTTGATATTCATCTGCAGTGCACTGCAACAGCAAGAAAAAAATTAACCGCCTCCAATTTTTGTCACCTCAAAACATTCAATATTTAAATGGGAATCCAGGATGGCTATTTTAAAAAACATTCCTGTGTCTAAATGCTTAGCTATAATTGAAGTCACATCTATTTTAGCCCATCTAGGTTCCTGAAAAGAGTAGCTTGAGGAAGCGGATTTATCTGTGACTCAAGTGTTAATGTATTCCAAAACTTTGAAAACTGGATCCAAGAAACTGCTGTGATACAAATGCTCAGGAAACTCATTACTGGTTTTGTTGCTGACTGTGTTAAACCCATCTTTTAAAAATGTATTTGGTGAGCTGATGTCTTCCAGGGAATTACCTGAGGCCTTTTAATTGGGACAGGCAGGGAGGGGGGGGGGTAAAGTCTTACTTCTGCCCTTTCCATTTTTTGTGGAGTTATCAGTGCCTGAGCAGAAATGCTTATTTGCCTGGGCTTGGACCCCTTTTAATGGTGTGTTCATCACAAGATAATGGATTCAATTTCAAGTGAGGGTTTCCTGAAGTCTGCATCATAATCCTCTAGAAATCACCAAGTTTCTCTTGCTGTGTGTTAAATACAGATCTTCAGGCCATGGCTCTTTTAATCATGATTGACCTGCTATTCCTTCATAATTCATAGCAATAGGGGAACTGTTCAGATAAGATAAGATCTCCTTCCTGGAGGTAAATTATATCTTAGAATTAATCCTGACCTATACAAATCTCTAAAGAATTTTGGCTAACTTCTTTCCCTCTCTCTTTCCCTTCAATACCATCATTTTGTTGTGCTTGAGTTCACATTGTGAAAAAAATGGAAAATATTATCCACCAAATTTGGCTCTGGACTGGTTCATGAGTCCTTGGGAAATCTTTAAATAAGTAGTAAAACTTGGGCTGTGAAGCAAGTGTTTCATCTTTAAAATGTCTTGGTGTCCTTATTATCACTGCTATCATTGTGTTCTGAAAGGAAGCTCTTGTGATGAGACCTACCTTAAAGATTTACACATTCCTCTGACCAAGGATATCTAAGTAGGGCAATCATGAGCTTTCTTACCAGCTTTATCAGTCTTCTTCACATGTCTGCATTGAAAGTCTCCACTTGAGTGCATACTAAAAGAAAGTAAAGGCAAGTATTGGTATTCTGTTCACAGCATAACAGAAATCATATAAGCATTCCCTCCCTTTGGCAGATTTCCTGATGTATGGCCAGCTGTGCAACTAGTTTCACAATTGATCTCATAAGCAAGGGCACAATTTATTGAATAAGCAAGGGCACAATTTATTGAATAACCAGTGCAATCCTGGGCATGCAACAGAGCACCTGTTGGGGTGCATAACATACTTAATCAACTAGTTTGCAATTGGCAAACACAATAGAATGCTAGCCCAAGGCTTCTCAACCTTGGGTTTCAAGGTGTTCTTGGACTTCGATTACCAGAAACCCAAGTCAGCACACCTGCTGATCAGGGATTCTGGGAATTGGAATCCAAGAACATCTTGGCACCCAAGGTTGAGAAATCCTATAGCTAGCCAAAACACATAGAAGAAATAGTGCCTGTGATGGCAGTAGGAAGGAGCAAGAATTTTGCGCGTGCTTCACATTATTGGAAGATATGTCGAGAGCACATAGAATCTGAAACTAACATTGGAAATACAGTGCTTTGCTTTCTAAACAGAGTTGAAGGTGATTTGAAGGAAGCCTAAATTCCTGTGGAGTATACATAGATGCACTCATGTAATTATATTGGTTCCAAACCTTCCTGTCAGATCAATTTTATAGGTTCCTGAAACAGTAGAAATATCTGAAAACCTATCCACCGCTGACAGAATTAAGTTGAATATATCCAAACAGCATGAGTAGTATTCACTCTTCTACAGTGCTGTTGACTCTGAAAAACTATATAATTTCTCTTTGCCTCTCCTTCTCTTTATTTTGTTTTGCATTTCATTGCACTCTGCAGATCTTAATCACAATTTCAGAACTCATGTGAAACTTATTTATTCATTCACCTGTCATATGATTACTATTGCATAAGTGGGGCCATATTCACCATCCACACATTCCTTGTCATTCAAACTAGTGTGGACGACCTACAGCATTTGTGAAGACCCTGTCAAGAATGCAGGTATCCATGACAGGTGTCCTGTACTGAGAATGGTAAAATGAACAAGGGTTAACAGTCCTGTCAGGTAGGAACTGCCACCATTCTTTATATATCTCCAACCAGTCTGAGCACAAAGATGCCTTAGCATTACAGGGTTTCTCTAAGGCTCTTAAGAAAGCAAGGATCCAAACCCTGAACCCTTTCCTTCACAGTCACAGACAAAAACCAAGTTACAATAGCAGTGTTATCAAGACTGGGGTGCTATATTTAGCACCAAGGACTTCCCGTTAGAGATGTACATGGCAAACATTTTGCTTTTATTTTGTTAATTCCTCCTTTGGTTTTTTTTGGGCTTCATTTATATCCCCTTCCCTCCCTCACTGTGTACAATTCTTTTATTTACCCCCACAAAATTGTTCTCTAGGGTCTTTGTAAAGGGAGCAGAACAATAAATTGTGAATTTTATCTTGAGTCTGATTATAGCCAAAAACAAACATTCCACAACTTGAATTCCTTTGTATCTCTATTCAAGATATGCAAAGGGCACCTGATGGAATTGAGTTTTGTAAAAGCTCTATAGAGCTGTGACAAAGTCAGTACCACAAAATAATATGACATTGCATGATTGAAGTTGGGGATACCAAATAGAGACTTGAGATGCACCAATGACAGCCCTCAAAGATGGAGAGTGGCCCCAGAGCTAGACCATGTGGAAGGTTGAGCACAGAAGAATAGATGTCATTGAACTGTGATGCTGGAGAAAAATTTTGAGAGTCCCCTGGACTGAAAGGACATCAAATCAGTCAACCCTAAAGGAAATCAACCCTGACTACTCCTTAGAAGGAGAAACACTGAAGCTATAGATCAAGTATTTTGGACACCAAATGAGAAGAGAGGATTCAATGGAGAAGGCCCATTGAATGCAAAAGGAGAAAGGAGAGGCAGAGGATGGGATGATTAGACAGCATCGTTGACACAGTGGGCATAGATCTGGGCAGGCTATGGACAATGACAGGGGAACCTGGCATGCTGTGGTGGATGGGGTTGCAAAGTGTCGGACTCGATTGTGTGACTGAAGAACAGCAGCAGCAGCCCTGTCTTGGATAGCATTAAAATCAAATATCCAGTTCCTAAGAGTGTGAGAACTGAGACAAAGCAGGTTTTTAATAGTGAGTGAATTTATTCTTCAAAATTTCTATATATCCTCATATTTCTGTACCATAAAGCATTTGAGCCAAATTTTTCATGGCAAAAACATTAAGAGGAGGATTTATTAGCTGTCATCCTGTAACATTAAAAAAAAACCTTAGTTGCCCAATTGATCTAGCACTCAACAAGGTAGATTTAGATGTTGCTTCAAACACCAAAATGCAGGCCCAGATATTTAAATTGATCACCTTTTCCATGACATGTCCATATAATGACAAGTTATGCATGGAGACACTCTCCAAATACCATAATTTTGATTTATTTTTTTTAGTAATTGATTATTACATTGTTCATCTTTATGGCTAGATACTTTCTGAATGAAGCTGACTAATAGAAATGGGGGGGAGTGCATTAGGAGAAACTGACTAGACTGCTTCTTCTTCTTCTTCATTCTTCAGAATGGCAAATTCATTCTGGAGTTCTTTTCACCTGACCTAGTCGAGAGCACTAGCCAGCTCAATGTTGATCAGTTGTGATGCAAAAATACCACAATCTTTGAGATGGCTCTTTTTGTGTACCCCACTAGACTGCTAAAGATGGGTTATAACAGATGTTAACTATGTCACAATGAATGAACAGCAGATGGAGGCTGCTGAAAAATGGACTGTCCCAAAGAAGTGTATTGTCTCCAACACTGTATAATATATACAAATGATCAACCAGTTCCTGACAGTACAAAATTGCTCATCTTTGAGGATGACACAGCATTCAAGGATAAGCTTTGATGGGGTAGCTGGAAAATTTACTGGAGCACTTGAAGAATTAAGACAGTATTGCAACATTTGAAGCCTAATCCAAGCAAGACTCAAGTGTGTGCTTTCCACTTTCCTCTTCCAAGAGGGAAGGATTGAGTTGGATGTAAAAGGACATTCTCTTTTATGCAACACTGCCTGAATACCAAAGCCAAGGTTAGTACAAGGAACAACATCATCAGGAAACTCATAACCTATAAATGGGGAACTCAACAATCCACACTGCATACATCAGCTTTGGCCCAGAGCATTTCCGCAGCAGTGTATGCTGCTCCAGTATGGAGTGCATCCACACATGGGAAACAAGTTGACATTGCTGTGAATGAAGCCATGTGTATAGTGACAGGATGCCTAAAACCTACACCAGTAGAGAAAATATACCCTCTTGTTAGTATTGCTTCACCTTAGATCAGGAAAGAAGTAGCAGCAGTCACTGAAAGAACTAAGCAAGAGACTGTCCCTCGATACTCTCTGAACAGATATGAGCCTCAAGTCTGCCTGCTCAGATCCAGGAAGAGCTGAATAACAAGAACAAAAATTCTTGAGGTTACACAAAAGCAAAAGCAAATTAGAAGATGGAGGAAGGAGCTCACTGAACAAAGAACAATATTAAGGGATGATATGATTGGAAAAAACCTCTCCTACATCACTTGGAGGACCCTGAATAGGCTGAGGGTTGGAATCCCTAAATACAAGACCAACATGCTCAAGTGGCGGCGGCTGGCACACACAGTGTGAATGTGGAAAGATACAGAATTTGGCTCATTTACTGCCAGAAACATGCAACAATGAGGACTTATGTTTGGCCAATGACAAAGCAAAGAAAGTGGCTTCATTTTGGTGGCCCCGAATTTGATCAGGATACGAAAGAAGAACAGATGTTAACTGTAATGATATTTTTTAACAGATGCTCTTAGTTTTGTATTGGTATGGCAACTAATTGGCCAGATTCCTGCTAGTTATGCCTGTTGGCATAACTCCAGCAGAAAACATTTGGGCAGTAGAATGCTGATGATAAGAAGTTGATGTTTGGTTTTTCTCATCAACAGTCACATGACTTGGTATGTGGCAAGAGAAAATAGTGCCAACTTCTTAATTGGCACCAGTTCACTGCTTAAATTCAACACCAGTGGAATAAGACTTGTTTAAGTATGTGATAGGATTCTAGCCATTATGTTTTAATCTTTGTAATGTACTGTATTGTTAACGCTACATGGAGCTGCCCCTGATGACCATTCAGAGGCTGCAGCTGGTGCAGAATGCGGCACCTCACATGGTGATGTGGCGTGGTTGCTATGACCATGCCTCACCCTTGCTGCAGGAGCTGCATTGGCTACCGGTGAGCCTCCGGGTGCAATTAAAGGTGCTGGCCATTACCTGTAAAGCCCTACATGGTAGTGGACCAGGTTACTTAAAGGACCATATCACCCCGAGGACATCAGCCCATCCCACTAGAGTGGACTGAAGGAACTCGCTAAGGGTACCAATGGAAGGTCTTTTCAGTGGCTGCCCCAGCCCTTTGGAACCTCTTGCCAACTGACCTCCACCTACAATTAGATCTGCCAGCATTCAGGAAAGACCTGAAGACCTGGCTGGCCCAGTGGGTATGGGGTTCCACAACAGAAGCCCCCCTCCCCCGCTGTCTTACATGACCACCCTAAATAACCCGTTAGCTGGGGACTGTCTGGCGTCTGCTTAAAGATGTTTTTAATTAAGCTATATTTTATGTTAACAGTAAACCACCCTGAGTCGCTGTGGTGAGCGGGCAGCAATATAAATCTAACAAACAAACTCTACTTGATTTCCCCCTTTATGCTGTGATCAACAAATTAACACTAGATCCCAGTTTGGGAGGAAAGAGAAGATACAATCAATCTCTCTCTCTCTCACTCACACATACACTTTTTTCCAGTTCTCTACTACTGTTTCACTCTACCTTCCCCTCTGAGAGGTCAAAGAGAATATTATTTTGATTCCTTATTTTTAAATGTGTAACAGAACCGAGTGTATTTAAATCAAGATCTCCATTCTTTGCCAAAAGGCTGGGTTTTTTTTACTGAATTAATTATGCATTTCTTAAAATTGTTAGTAAAGGTAAAGGTCACCCTTGCTTGAAAGCCAGTTGTATCTGACTCTAGGTTTCAGTGCTCATCTCTGTTTAGAGCCAAAAAGCCAGCACTGTCTTTCATCTACAGGTGTTTCTGTGGACATGTGGCAGAGTATGCCTCAACACCAGAATGCATGGAATGCTGTTCACCTTCCCACTGAAGTGGTCCCTATTTATGTACTTGCAATTTCTTGATTTTGAACTGCTAGGTTGGCAGGAGCTGGGACAGAGACGGGAGCTCACTCCATCGTGCAGTATCTGAGAATTGAACTTTGACCTTCCAGTAAAAAAGTTCAGCATCTTAACCACTTGAACCACCATAATCCCTGCGGTCACCAGCTTGCAAACCAATTGTTACCATCTTACAAACCAACCAATATCAAATGAATACAATAGGCGTATGAACACCAAAATTGTTGTTTGAAACAGTTATATAATTTGAGAAATTGCCTGCGTTAGAACAACAATATTGCATAATAATGAAAATTACTTAGTAACATACCCTTTCACTGTCCTTATTTACTATATGCAGGGACTTTTTTCATTGGGATATAATCGCCTGCTTTCTAAAGTAGTATAATCTGCTGTTCTGCTGACTCATTTAGCTTGAGCTGTTGAATGTCTTCAACTGAGGCCAGAGTTGATAAAACAAACCAAAAACATGCTTCCTTTTGAGTGGGTCCCTTTAAATAGTGTTTCACTTTGCTTTGCTCCATGTTCCTTTGAATTAGTCATGAACTAAAATAAATATTGATGGTATGCGCATGTAAGGCAAAGGGGAGAATATGACATATGCTGTGAGTTATCTATACATCAGATTGTCATTTGGGAAATTACCTTCAGTGAAGTGTTATATGATTTGCCAGTTAATATTTGATATTTTCTTTTGTGTATATCATGCAGGCTTCTGGAGCGGATGCCCTGGAGTTAAATTTATCTTGTCCGCATGGCATGGGAGAGAGAGGCATGGGCTTGGCCTGTGGGCAGGTAGGACTTCTAATGGCTATCTCTTTCATATCTCTTCAGCAATGCAGAACTGTTTCATTGATAGTCATACCTTAGGGGCTAAGAGCCCACAAAGTTGGCTGATAGGCTGGGATTCTCTGGCCTCCCCTTGTTTAAATATTTAGTGCTAGAAATGTGGGAAGTGACAAGAGTCTGAGATTACATACCACGTTTATTTTTATGGAAAGACAAAATTGCATTATACGCTTGACAGGAAGCAATATCATAACAAATAGTTGCCAAAATGCTCTGACAGAATTGTACTTTATGCATTCTTAATGTTGACCATCATCTCTGGGGAAATGCAATTCAAGCAACTTTGAGCTCATAGGCATTTTACAGGAGGTTTGGTACAGCAGTGGTATTTTTTATTTCATCCAACTAAGACATGAGACAGAACCTGTTTTAACACAGGGCCAGAATTATTGAAGTCCTTCGAAGTCATTGTTTGTGACAACCCATGAACTCAGTTCCTAACTGTGTGTTCCTATACCTGACTACACAGAAGGAGACAGAAATCTACTTACCCACTACAAGCAGATTTTGAGTTATTACTCCATGATTCTATCCTAATCTGAAATACAGTGTGCTGGCACAGACTTGTTTGGGCCTGAATTCTGTTTTACTCTCCAGATCTGTTCGTAGAAGAGGTGAGAATAAGGAGGATTAGAAAGAAGAGTGATAGAAGAGTATTTGACTGGTAGTTGGCAAAGCCTGACATGTTCAGTTTTACCAGTGTAAAAGGGTTGTCTTTGCATCTGTGTAAATTAATTGGCATGGGTGTAGGTTAAGATGGTGGTTGCCAATGTGGGGCCTATGCACAGAGGAACTTAATTCCCAGAAGCCTAAATCAATTCAAAGGTTGGGAAACACGGGGTTAAGAAATAATATTTTTTAAAGGTGTAATTGTGTTGCCACGATTTGTGGAGGGTGTTATACTGTCTCCTTTACCATAGAAGGAGGGGCAAACTATAATACAGTACAGTCAAACCTCATATAACACTAAAACCTGGTTCCACAAGTCTTGATGTTATACGATTTTTAGTGTTATCCGATGCATGTTAAAATCCTATGGGAGCCATAGAGATACATTGTAACCACACAGGCTTTAGCGGTTGTTATCTGATGCATCCCATATGATCTTAATGTTATCCGATACAATTCTTCCCCCCAGATTGCTTAATGTTATGCGATTTTAGTGTTATTCGATACTAATGTTATATGAGGTATTACTGTACTATAATCCCCACAAGTACAGTAAAACCTCATATAACACTAAAACCCGGTTCCACAAGTCTTGGTGTTATATGATTTTTAGTGTTATCTGATGCATGTTAAAATCCTATGGGATCCATAGAGATACATTGTAACCACACAGGCTTTAGCGGTTGTTATCTGAAGCATCCCATAGGATCTTAATGTTATCTGATGCAATTCTTCCCCCCAGATTCCTTAATGTTATGCGATTTTAGTGTTATTCGATACTAATGTTATATGAGGTATTACTGTACTTTGAGTTTCCTTCAACATTAGTTTCCTACTAGATTTCCACAAAATCTTTTTGTGGAGTACTAGGATTAGCAAAGGCCATGATGATGGAAGAATGCTTTACTGGGAAGGTATGGAGTTTAAATCCGAGCAGTATTAAGCCTATAGGATGCTCTGGCTTCTGGATTCAAATAAAAATGGTCAGGAAGTGTTTGGGGGCCACACGGATGGATATTATAAGCTAACAGCAGCCTGGTTTCCATAATGTAATGCTCTGAGTCAGAGAAATAAGGTTTTAAAAGAAGAATTAATTTTAAAAAATAATAGAAGTGTATGAAATATTAAAAGAAAGAAACACTCCATGACAGGAGGAGAGCATAACTGACTGCTGTTACATACATACATGTTTATATTATAATAATATTGGCATAGTATTGGTTTTGTGGATCTAAGCTGCTTCAAGGGGTCTTATCCACAGGGTAGCCCTAGGCATGAAAATTTTGCAGTTGGCTCTTTGATTCTTCTGTAGCTGGAAGATATGTAAAAATGCATGTAGCCAGGCTGTGTTCCCCACTGACTGTGCATTGGAGAGGCTTCCAGTGCTTGCATACATTATTCCTGCTGGCACAGGTTACACATAGCTTATGCAAAAAGGAAGAAAGGGGAGGGGAAGGGAAGAGAAGATAAAATGTGTATTTCTATGTTGATGGAAGAGAATCATCTTCAGGATTTACCTTGCAAAGAAGCAAGGAGGGTGAGGTCTATTCAGACCTGTCAAAAAGAATCCATCCAGCCATCTGTATACCCCCTTCCAATGCTGCACTATTAACAGCTTGTTTTAAAACTCTAAGGTTCAAAGCTTGTCTGTCTCCATATGGATCTCATGATGGAATTTGCATGACAAAATTAATTCCGACTAACTGCTGCTTCAGTTCCACACACTTCCTTCAAAATCTGTATGGTGAGGTAGAACTGAACATATTGGCCTTATATTCATTTAATTTTGATACTGGACTTTCTGGAGAGCTCCCCACCCCCACCCCTGTTCTATAAATGTTATGCCACAGTGTACTTTTCACTGTCTAAGCTGGATGGATCTATAATAACAATCTTAACAGAGACAGATGATTGGTGGAGCCACCAAAGAATGTGTCAAAGTTAGATTAAGTCAAGGGTTAAACTGGGCAGCTGACTTTAAGCTGTAAGGAAAACTAAATACCTATGTGGTTTTAGCAAGCTTTGCCTGGTACCCAGTCATTAATGTAGGACTCTGTTTTGGTTTCTCACTTGGGAATTTCCCCAGTACAACTACAGCAGAGCTAAGAATTAATTTTTGGAGCTCTAGTGGGTTGGTAACCTGAAGTCACAAAGCTGTCGGTCTTTTAAAAAAAGCACCTAGCAACGAAATGAATATAAAAGCTGGAAGGAGAAAAATATTTTTTCCTTGCTGAAGGAACCATATATTTGAATCTGGTTGACATCTTCCTACCAGGTTTGTATCCATATCTGCATGCAGACGGTATGCCTGGCAACAGTGAGGGAAGTACCATCATCATGTGTCTCAACTTTATAATAGTCATTTTACAGAAATCAGTCCTTTCTTTCTTCTTTAGAACTCCCAACCTTTAGAAAATACATGGTGAAAACTAGGCCCTAATAAAAAGCAATAATTATCTGGTAATTCTGTATTCTTATTATAGCGTAGATGCACAATCACAGCTGAGGTTATGCAATTCTGTAAAAAAAGGCAATAGTCTTCTTGGTGTTTGTATAAATTGCATGTAATGTGTAATGGATAAATTGCAGCTAATTGACAAGATGCTGGAGAGAGTATCACTCATGTGGCTTATTACACAACTGGGATGTGCTCTGGTACCTCCTAGCCTAGCCACAATGAACCATGGTGACTTTTGTAAAACCTTAGGTGAATAACAATAGGATTCTGGTCATAATAAAGAAAATAAGCAAGCTTCTTTTTTTAATTAGTAAAGGTAAAGGTCACCCTTCTCAAAAGCCAGTCATATCCAACTCTAGGGTTCAGTGCTCATCTGCTTCTGCAGATGTTTCCGTGGTCATGTGGCAGGCATGCCTAGATACTGGAGTACATGGAACATTGTTTACCTTCCCACCGAAGTGGTCCCTATTTATCTACTTGCAATTTCTTGCAATTTCAACTGCTAGGTTGGCAGGATCTGGGAGAAAGATGGGAGCTCATTCTGTCATGCAGTACTCGGGTATTGAACTGCTGACCTGCTGTCTTCCAGTCAGTGTCTTAACCACTTGAGCCACTGCATTAGCAGGTAGTAATAAGACCATTCAAGAAGAATAGTGACAGGATGAAAAAATAGATCCCATTGAATTCTGTGAGGGCTTATACCTGCGTCGGGGTGTACTGATATATTTTTAAACTACAGATTCTAAAATCCTCCAGAGGAATCTTGGAACTGTAGTTCAGAAGAGTAGCATCTTCAAGCTTTAGTTTTATGTATGGACTGCACTACTATTAAAGTGAAACACAAGAACTACATTCCTAATTGTAATGTCTATTCAGCCTTGGGAATTATTCATTCTAAACCCAGTTTGGACTCGCAGCATTTGTCAAAGCTGCTTAAAGAGCTGTAGAAATTCTCTTTTTAGAGTTTTGTAGACAAAGGTTGGGAAGGTGTTTCCAATTAATACATAATCCTGTCAAGGAATACTGCAACTCATCTTTGTGTCAGAGAGCAAAGTATTTGCCATCAAGATGTTTATTTTGCTTGAAAAATACCAGTGTACCAATATACCTCAGGGCCAGATAAAGTCTTTCAGGGCCTATGTCAGCAAATAAATCATCATGTTTACACAGATCTTTTGTTCCTTAAGCAGCATTAAACAACTTCACAAAACTTGTAGTGTGTCTGTGCACATGCATGCATGTGCATGTGTGTTTACTTATTCTGCTTATTTTCTTGTCCTGTATGACTGAGCCTATTAAGATGTATGGTCCAAATATTAAACATTTTAACTATTTGATTTTTAATTGAATGAAATTATTCACACACTCAGGACTAATTCAAGATGGATTGATGGAAGAGAATAATAATCCAGTTTAAATTGAATACAAAGGGTTGTGTAAATCACTGCTCAGCCTTATACTTTGTGTGTGTGTGTGGCCATTTCTGATGTAGTTGTTAGGGTGTTTTCCTATCTCTTTGTTTCACTAGGTCATATATAACATTGTCCCTGAATTTTTACCAAGTGTTTATTTTAACTGCTTTTATTTCCCTTTACCTTTGGGCACCTGTTTTCCATCTTTCCTTGCAGCTTTCTTTAATCTCCTCTCCTGCTGTTGTTTTCTAGCAAGGACAAAATAACTACTTTTACTGGAATATATCAATAACTCATTTAGTTCCATGTCTTCCTTTTGGCATTGGCTTCTTTCCAAATCTATCTTATTTCTACTTCTTCCTTCCTTCTATGAAGACTTTCTCCTAAATCAAATACCAAGAACTAAGATGATGTCCTGAAAGTCTAAAGTGAGGGTAGAGGGAAACCCTCTTATTCTTCTATTCCAATGATGGCAAACCTTGGCATTCCAGGTGTTTTTGAATTTCAATTCCCAGAAGCCCTGATCAGCAGGAGTGCTGACTTGGGCTTCCGGGAATTGAAGTCCAAAAACACCAAGGTTCACTGTCACTGTTCTATAACATTGATGTTTTCTGTATACACGCCTATGATTCCTAGCAAATATTGTAAATATTTGAAAGAGAGATGACTGAACAGATGTTAACCCATCACAGCACCAACCATGGCAAATACTTCCACGGCTTCAGCAGAAATGTGTTATATATAATAGCATTTGGCCTCACAACAGGCTTTTTTATATACTGAATCCCTTGTGAGGGGTTTGCCTCATGTCATTGTAGAGTCTAGGGAGAATGAGCTCAAATATTTAAATTGGAGCATAATACTGAATAGTGAGTCAAAATGATTAACTGTTCTCTGTTTTCAATGCTTTGTATTCATTTGTATATTATATAATCATCTCACCCTTCCTCCTAAAGCAGTGTCTATGATTCAGATCAGCTTTCAAATCTATGAGAGAAGACAAAAGTAATTGTTATACTTTAACTGACCAAAGAACTATCAGATTCCAAAAGCTGTGAGCAAATCTCCCTAATATGCGACTTATACAGTGTTTCAATGAAAGATATAAAATCATCTAGGCCCTACAGTTGAGCCTCTTGTAATTCCAAAACAGGCAGGCTTTAGACCTGGCAAGAGCTTATAGCTCAAAACTTAAATCAAACCCGGCATATAGAATACAGGTTTGAAATACAGTAATACCTTGGATAACGCTAAGACTTGGTTCCACAAGTCTTGGTGTTATCCGATTTTTAGTGTTATCCGATGCATGTTAAAATCCTATAGGATGTATCAGATAACGTTAAAGCTCCATAGAGATACATTGTAACCGCACAGGCTTTAGCGGTTGTTATCCGATGCATCCCATAGGACCTTAACGTTATTCAATCCAATTCTCCTCCCCATATTACTTAACGTTATGCAATTTTAGTGTTATCTGAGGTAAATGTTATCTGAGGTATTACTGTACATAAAATAACTGGGGCAACATTTGTCGACCTTATAGTGGCATATGACATTGTCCACCATCAGTCACTGCTCTAAAAGCTCTACCTTCTTGGTAAAGGAGACATAAATTGATGGAGAAATTAAAGGAACAATCTCCCAAGGGCAGCATCATGGCACCATTACTTTTTAACATTTACACAATCAACCAATGTTCCAAAATGCCAGCAGTTTCATCTATGCTGATTAGCATGCCCTGAGGAGAGAAAGTTGCCAGGAGGAAACCTCTGAGTTCATTGAGCACCAGCTAAGCTCTATCTTAGAAAATCTTTCTTTATATTATAAGAACAGTCAACCCAAAATTCTTTAAATACAGTCAAACCTCGCATAAAGAGCATTTCGCTTAAAGAGTAACTCGCTTAAAGAGCAGAATTTTCCCTGAATGTTCGCTTCGCTTAACAAATAAAACCAATCAAAAACTCACTTAACAAATAAATCAGGGTTCTCAATCCCCCACCCCCACAATTGGTCGCTTACAATGGTGTTTCACTTAAAGAGCAAACTCGTTTAAAGAGCAATCCTGTGGAACGCATTATGCTCTTTAAGCAAGGTACAACTGTACATAGGTCTTTGTGTTCCACTTAAAGAACAGAGAAACAGAGAAGAAGCCCTGAGTTGGCCGGGAAGGCAAGGTTTTGGAACACTGCCCTATCCCAAAGTATTTGAACATCACTCTGGTTTGTTCAAACAACAGCTTTGTGTCTTTGTGTCCATAGCACAATATACTGGTATATATCAGTACATGCTAAACAAGTGAGTTAGCTCTTAATTAATTGTGCAGGAATATTACTGGCTGCCTGAAACCATTGGGCCACCTGAAACCATGGGGAAAGTCTATTATTTGGCTGGCATTGCCTTTCCAAAAGTATGTTGAGAGGTGCTACCAACTAATGAACAATATAAGGTAATACAGCACCAAACCCATCCACTTAGTGGACACCATCCTCTAGATCAGCATTTCCCAAACTATGTTCAGTGGAAAACTGGTGGAATTCAATTTCCAGAAGCCTAAGTCAGTGCATTGGCTGATCAGTGCTTTGGGGAATTGACTTAGGCTTCTGGGAATTCAAGTCTAAAAACCAAAGATTGGGAAACACTGCCCTAGATGACAGTTAAAATCAAGAAAAAGGTTTCTGCATACCCCTCAAGCTCTAAATATTAAATCAGAAGAGGCTAGGCTAAACCTGTGGAAAGCAAAACCAATACACCTTGCCAAATGGATGTTTTCCGAAAAGTGTCTCACATCAGGAAAAGTATCTGGCTGGACTGGAAGTCACTTAATTGACTTCAGAGTAAAGTGAGAAGATCAAAGAATAATCTGTTAAAATGGGGCTACTTTGATACAGGACAAAATTTCAGTGAATATGAAGATGAAGAAAATCAGCCAGTGCAGCATTTATGTGGATGCAGTTTATGACCTACTATGTGTACAAAAGAAGATTCAGAAAATGGCTGAGACAATACAATTGAAGGAGCCTGCTTCTGGTCAAAATTAGTCTAATCATTTCCCCATTTCAATTTTTAAAATTTTTATCTCTATTTCATATAGGTCTATAAACTTCGGCAATACTCTGATAAAGATAGACTGCCTTTCATTTTATCTTACACCATTAAGGCAATTTGAATCTTTTGAAGACAAAAGGCCAAGGTATAGTCCAAATGTTCTCCACTTGCCTCTCTAAAAGCACTCCATATAGACAGAACTGAGCTAGGGGAACTAGAGGACCATTTGTTGTAAGATAAGGTCTTAGGTTTATTTGAACCCAAGTCAAAATCAACATCGTCCAGAACAGCATGCTGTATATTTTATGCATATAACAAAATTTGCATTTCAGTGTAGATGTAGGACATAGTAATAGTTCACAGACTTGGACTGATGCCACTAGTCTGGAGGAATTTGTTGCAGCTCATGAATTCTCTATAAATAGTAGAAGCCTTTATTAGGTACAGGAAGGTTGGTTAGATGGACTATTGAAATGACCCAACAGAGCATTTTTAAGGCTTTAAAATATAGTTTCCATTTCATCTTCATCTATACTAAGATTAGTCAAATTCTCTCCACTATTTATATTGCTTTAAAACTAAATAAAAATGAAAGCTCTAGCTAGTGCATAATACTTGTGCTCTTTGATATATCTCTTGATCATTGGAGAGGCAGACATTTTCCTGCAATACTTATTCATTTCTTCCAGTATGAAATAGAAAGTGGGACTAAATGCTTAGTGTACCTGGCCACAAGAGGGGAAAAAAGGAGTCATTTGTAGATGTAGGATTCATATATTAGAGAAGGTGTAAGGTTTTCCTTTGAAATTTCTCATTTCCGACATAGACCTAATCAAACCTTTATGCCCTCTGGCAGGTAACCTCTGTATGAACTAAAGAGCTGAAATATTGTTTAATCATACTGATACCACCTTCTTCTACAGTGGTAAGGGAAATTTTGTTTTGTTCATAAAGAAATAGCCAGGAAGAAGTGATTCACCCTGTAAGAAGTTGGAGATGGTCTTTCTCCATTACCAGACATTTTAAAAAGGCATTTTGCAGCTGTTAATTTGTTTGCATTTTTCAGTAGCATAATAGAAATCATAGCCACTCTATCTCATGGTAAATTAGTAGATCAAGTTTGCAGGATTTGTCCCATTACAATCTTCTTCTTCTGTATCCTGATCAAACCCTGGACTGTCAAAATGAAGCCACTTTTTCGTGTTGTTGTTGCCCAAACCTTAGTCCTCATTGGCACATGCCTCTGACAGCAATCAGCAGACCAGTAAATGAGCTGGACTATACAGTATGTCTCTCCACATTCACACAGCATGTTATCATCCACCATCAGCCACCACTTGAATATGCTGGTCTTGCATTTAGGGACTCCAACCCTCAGCCTATTCAGGGTCATCTAAGTGACATAGGGGAGGTTGAGATCCTCAACTAAATCCTCCTTTAATGTTGTTCCTGGTCCAGTGAGCTCCTTCCTCTATCTTCTAATTTGGTTTTACAATAAACACCTACATGTAGAAGCATTCTGGAGGAGGAAAGAGGGGAAATAGATTCTATATCACCACATCTTTTTATCCAGTTTGCATTGGGGAACATCCAGGGCCCAACTCACTCTCTCATAGATCAGTAAATTGTTTCAGTCCCTGACACTCATTCCTGAAATCCCTCATGTTACTATTCACAGTATGGACAACCTATTTGACATGAGAAGGGGTGCTTCACAATGCTAGAGCAGGAACTGACCTAGCTAAAGATATCCACAGTAGAGACTACAAAGCCCTGGTGGCTGTTGTAAGTAAGCACAGCTGTAGCCAGAGATGCTGGGAGCATGGGGAAAATTTTCCCACCTGGCAAACTTAATTACAGTAATACCTCGGATAACGTTTACCTCGGATAACGCTAAAATCCATAACATTAAGTAATCTAGGGAGGAGAATTGGATCGAATAACGTTAAGGTCCTATGGGATGGATCGAATAACAACCGCTAAAGCCTGTGCGCTTACAATGTATCTCTATGGAGCTTTAACATTATCCGATCCATCCCATAGGATTTTAACATGGATAGGATAACACTAAAAATCGGATAACACCAAGACTTGTGGAACCAAGTCTTAGCGTTATCCGAGGTTTTACTGTAATATGGAAACCTTTTGGAACCAATGTAGAACATAGCAATTACTCTTATACAGTTGTACCTCACTTAAAGAGCATAATGCGTTCCACAGGATTGCTCTTTAAGTAAGTTTGCTCTTTAAGCGAAACACCATTGTAAGTGACCAATGGGGGGGGGGGATTGCGGACCCCAATTTAGTCGTTAAGCGAGTTTTTGGTTGGTTTTATTTGTTAAGCGAAGCAAACATTCAGAGAAAATTCTGCTCTTTAAGCGAGTTACTCTTTAAGCGAGTCGCTCTTTATGTGAGGTTTGACTGTATACCGCCCCATAGTGCACTCTCTGGGCAGTTTACAATCTAATTAGCATCTTCCCCTAAACATGCTGGGTACTCATTTTACTAACCTCAGAAGGATGGAAGGCCAAGTCAACCTTGATCCCTGTCAGAATTGAACTCACAATGTTAGCAGCTTTGGCTGTAGTACAACAGTTTAACAACTGAGCTCTGAGACACAAGACGAGCTGTTTTCTTTTCTCACAAGATAGCTTCAATTTGGAAACTGCAGAAAAATAAATAAATAATAGATGGTACTTTTTCAGAGATAAAGTCTTACTTTCAGTGTTTGGTAGAGCAAGGCAAATAGCAATAATTGGAGAGGTACCTAACGAGTTAGCAGGTTTGATGTCAATGCTCATTCCCAGGCCTGAACCAAAGTCTGCCTAGTTTATGTCTGTTTTCCTCTATGCAGGGTGTGTGTGTGTGTGTGTGAGAGAGAGAGAGAGAGAGAGAGAGAGAAGAGAGACAGGGGGTGGGATATTGACTTTGCTTCAAAAGGAACCAAATTACTGTTTTCACCTAGTAATGCTTGCCTCGTTCCCTTGGTCCAAAATTCAACCATTATTAACCTTTGACAACCAAAGAGAATAGTGATTGAATTTGGTCCTTCAGTGTCACTCTGCAATCAATAGTATAAATGACAGCTGCTATCATTTTAACTGGTCTCTTGCCATTCCTGAGAGCACAATTTGCCTTAGGTTCTGCCATTTAGAATTTTTCATGTAGCACTCTCAATAAAGAGAGAATGCAAAACTTAGATGAAGGAAATGTGCGGGGTTCAACCATTAAACAAAAATGAATTGTCCTTTTCAAAGGAACAGGAGAGGTAGCCTCTGCGGAAACTGACAAAAAAAAGAGCTGTTAAAAAGGCTTGTAAAAGAAAACATCACAAAACCTTTCTGTACAGGATTGTTCTTTCTGCTGACAACCCTCTCGTCAGTATGTGCTATTCTATACAAAGATTCATGCCTTGAAGATGTGTGTATAGGTCAGGAAAAAACCTTTCCTGTCATTTTTTAAACTTTATGTTTCTATTCAAGAAGAGTTTGGGATGAAAATGCTTGCCTCTGTTTGCTTTCCACTCAGAGCTTTGTTTAGGAATCAGATGTACAGATCTTTCAAATCTAGTGTTTAGTACACTATGTCACAATACTGTTTTTCAATGCTACCCTGAACCTACCCAGTCACATCTGATTTCAGAAGGCTAAGTAAGGTCAACCCTAGTTAATACATAGATGGAAAACTACCAAAGATACCTAAGATCTCCAGGGAAGGCTAAGAAAGAGTCTTATCTGAAACCATGAAGAAACCTTGCCAGTCAAGATTGACTATCCTGAGTTAAATGTTCCTCTGGTAACATGTTCCTGTACATCCTGGCAGAGAAATAGTGCTAAGCATACTTTTAGGAATGCAACCACATTTTGAACAGATCTTGTAACTAGCTATGAGTAACATAGTTACTTTTAGCTAGTTACTTTTGGAGCAGTGAGGTTACATTTCAAGAGCAAAGGTAACTTGTCACAAAGTTACTTTTTAGTTTACTTTTCTAATTATTTCAAAAACTTATTTTAAGGACTTTTAGAAATATGTTGATGGGATTTTTGGTATCTTTTTGTTATCAGCTATATGCTGCAAAGCAACTATTGTTTCATTTCATGTTTTGTGTTTTTTGAAAGGGTTCTCAAGCATACCGTGTTAGCATTAGCCATTACACTGTTGGCTCATGATCTCCATGTAGAATATGGAGAGAGCATTTCCTTGTGCTTTTCTGGCTTACTGGTAATGACAATGCAATGTGCCAATAATGAATATGTGACAAATTACGTTTGTGAGGGTGTCAAAGATAATTATCATGAGAAGAAATCAAAGTAATGAATAATGTTAGGAATTCCTTTTTTAAAACATGTATAATGCACTGAGTTGATCACAGTTATGAACGCATGGTTCTGAGCTGCTTGTCTGCTTTTGCTCTGTTTGGGACTCAGATTCAAATGTTCAAAAGAGCCCTGTGGCACAATGGTTAAACTGCTGCACTGCAGTCAAAACATTGCTATTTCATTCTCCTTTTTCATTAGTCTTGATGCAGAGCTTAGTATGGGTTTGTCAGCAAACTGCAGCTGTCTTCAGACCAAGTCTGTTTGTGTGATAGGATGAAGATCATGTGCTCTCTTGTCATTCTTCAGTGTGGCTGGGAGCAGATCTAAAATACTTGCGAAGATGGCAGAAACATGGCAGACTGCAAGTAAATCATATACTTCTGTTACAACTGAACCCAGCCACAACCATATCCTAGACTGATAACCTCCCGGCTCTCGTCCTGTCCGGCCCGGAGAGACCGCGCACAGGTGTTGCTCAGGGCGGGAGGCTTTAAGACCTGCCTCCACCCCCAACGGACTCCCGGCTCTCGTCCGGTACGGCCCGGAGAGACCGCGCACAGGTGTTGCTCGGGGCGGGAGGCTTTAAGACCTGCCTCCGCCCCCAACGGACTCCCGGCTCTCGTCCGGTCCGGCCCGGAGAGACCGCGCACAGGTGTTGCTCGGGGCGGGAGGCTTTAAGACCTGCCTCCGCCCCCAACGGACTCCCGGCTCTTGTCCGGTCCGGCCTGGAGAGACCGCGCACAGGTGTTGCTCGGGGCGGAGGCTTCAAGACCTGCCTCCGCCCCCAACGGACTCCCGGCTCTCGTCCGGTCCGGCCTGGAGAGACCGCGCACAGGTGTTGCTCGGGGCGGGAGGCTTTAAGACCTGCCTCCGCCCCCAACGGACTCCTAGGGCTGAGAGGGTGGGTTTCGAGATTTTCAATGTATTGTCTTGTAATAGTCTTGATATGCTTTTTACGATGTCCTGATATTGTTTAGTTTTCTTCTTTTGTAATCTCTGTGTAAACAGGACTGATATTTTGAATTTTTGGTTGTTGCTTTTTTATTGTTGCTTATTGAATTTTGATTCTGTAATTATTTATATTATAGTATTTTTGCTTTATTCCTTAGGATGTCTTGATGTTTTGTAATTGCAATTGCTATTGTAGATATATGTGATATTTGTAACTTATCTGTAATTATTTTTATGCTATGGAATATGGTATGTAATTGTAACTGTTTCTTCTGTAAGCCGCCCAGAGTCGCTCTGCGAGTGGGACGGCATATAAGTCGAAAATACAAATACAAATACAAACCTAACTGCGACAAAATAAGGTAATACAGTACCAAAGCTATCCACTCCATGGATACCAGCCCCCTAGATAATGGATCAAAATGAGGTTTTCTGCATATCTCTCAAGCTCAAAACATTAAACCAAAAGTGACTAGGCTAAGCCTATGGATAGCAAAAACAACACACTTTCCTGAATGGATGAGTGCCAAAGAGTCTCTCTCACCAAGACAAGATTCTGTCTGGTCTATCTGTACATCACTTAATAGACATTGAAGCAAAGTAGGAAAACCAAATGATAATCGGATAAAATGGAACTACTTGGGTACAGGACAAATTTTCTGTGAATCTGGAGATATGCAATCAGTACAGCCTTTATGTGGATGCAATTCATGCTCCACAAAGTCTACAAAAGAAGATCTAGTAAACAGTTAGATAATACTATTGAAGTAGCCTCCTTCTGCCCAAAAATAGCCTAATTATTTTTAAATGTTATTTGCTTTGAATTATATGTCCATAATTTTCAATTGTGCCAATGGCTTGATATGAAGAAAGAAAGAAATAGTTTACTGCAGCTTGCAGGAACCAAAGCATTTGGCTGATCTCTTATCATAGTACAAGGTCTTCCATGTCTGTCTGTCTGTCTGTCTGTCTGTCTGTCTGTCTGTCTTTCTTTCTTTCTTTCGCACAAAGGAGAAAGAGAGAATGCAAGCTTGAGGCTGGTAGCCTTGCATTAACATCATGTCTGAATGTGATCATTAATGAACAGACACAGGGCATGCAAGTTCACAGCTTTAAACAAAAACAACAACATGGATATCTAATAGGAAAAAGCAGCATAGATCACACCCTGCTTTGTGCATCTATAGCAAGGGGAAATCCCAAAGGTCCAGTGATGTGAATAAATGACACCATTATCAATCCCTACTCAAGGACTCTTACATCCAATACACAAGGCAGAGGAGGAATGCACCCCCTCTACAGATATGGTAAAATTTACAATTTTTGGACCATACTTCCAAGAATCTTTCAGCCAGCATGGCCAACAGTTACTTCTGAGAATGGGATTAAGTAGAGTAATCCTTTGTCATTTCTGACCCTCCATTGTAATTTCTCTTGGCTACTTGAGAGAGCCTCTCCTCCTAATATGGAACTCTCATTTTCTAGGCTAACAGTACCTGAATGAAGCATCTCTTGAGAGCTCAGTGGTTTATGTATCGAAGTTGAACTTTTCAAAGTCCTAAAAGATGATGGAATCAAATTATTACATTCTATATGCCAGCAGATTTGGAAAACACAACAATAGCCACAGGATTGGAAAAGATCAGTATATGTTCCAATCCCCAAAAAGGGTAATGCCAAAGAATATTCAAATTATCGAGCAACTGCGCTCATCCCACATGCTAGCAAGGTGATGGTCAAGATAATACAGGATAGACTGCAACAGCATGTCAAAGAGAATTACCAGAAGTACAGGCGGGGTTCAGAAGAGGCAGGGAGACTAGAGACCACATTGCCAACATACGTTGGATCATGGAAAAAACAAAGGAATATCAGAAACAAGTCTACTTCTGTTTCATTGATTACACGAAGGTCTTTGACTATGTGGACCACAACAAAATGTGGCAAGTAATTAAAGAGATGGGAATACCAAAGCACCTTATATACCTCATGAGAAATCTGTACATGAATCAAGAAGCAACAGTTAGGACAGAATACAAAATGACTGAGTGGTTTGGAATAGGAAAAGGAGTAAAACAAGGCTGCATTTTGTCACCCTACTTATTTAACTTATACACAGAGCACATAATGCACAGTGCAGGGATGAAGGAATCACAACTTGGGATCAAAATTGCTGGGAGAAACATCAACAATTTGAGATACGCAGATGATACCACCCTAATGGCAGAAAGTGAGGAGGACCTAAAGAAGGTCCTGATTAGGTTGAAAGAAGAAAGTGCAAAAGCTGGGCTTGAGACTCAATATAAAGAAAACCAAGATAATGGCAACAGTCCCTATTAGTCCCTGGAAAATAGGGGGGAAAGAAGTAGAAGCAGTGACAGATTTTATTTTCTTAGGATCAAAGCTCACTGCAGATGGAGATTGCAGCCATAAAATAAAAAGGAGACTGATTCTTGGGAGGCAAGCTATGAGAAACCTGGGGAACATAGTGAAAAGTAGAGACAATCAAAAATTCACATTTCCGGTGGCAATGTATGATTGTGAGAGCTTGACCACTAGGAAAGCTGAGCGCAGAAGAATAGATGCCTTTGAGATGTGGTGTTGCAGGAGAGTTTTGGGAGTCACCTGGACAGCAAGGAGAACAAATAGGTCAATCTTAGAAGAAATCAACCCTGACTGCTCCTTAGAAGGGCAAATAATAAAGATGAAGCTAAAGTACTTTGGACATCAAATGAGAAGAGAGGATTCGCTTGAGAAAGCCTTGATGCTGGGAAGGGTGGAGGGCAAATGAAAAAGGGGGCGGCCAAAAATGAGATGGCTAGATAGTATTGTAGATACAATGGGCAGAGAGCTGAGAGAGTTGAGGAGGATGGTGGAGGACAGAAGTGCCTGGCGGACAGTGGTCCATGGGGTCGCAAAGGGTTGGAATCGACTGTGCGACTGAACAACAACAACTACTGAGCCAAAGGCTGGGAGTTCGATTCCTTACTGTGCCTCCTTGCTAGGAGCTGGACTCAATGCTCTGTATGGGCCATTCCAACTCTGCAGTTGTAAAATAATGACAATTTTTTCTCCCTCTTTCTTTCTCTCTCTCTCTCTCTCACACACACACTACACACACAGAGGATTGGCCATGCCGATTTGGCCACAGTCCTGTCTTCAGCATTTTCTCAGCTAGCTGCCACTGTTTTGAGGCGACAATTTGAGCTCTGTCAGCTCAGCCCAGCCATGACAGAAAGCACAGACCTACCTAATTCAGAGTAACTCGATTCTGCCCAGGAAGAGTTGGCATGATTGAGAAAGGGCGGAATCTGTCTCCATTGAGGCACTGCAGAAGGGAACTTAGAGTGAGTGATCTGCAGAACACCTGCACAAGTCATGACACTCAGCTTACAGCTTTACTTAAGTGCAATAAAAGCCCGTACATTTCACACTGGGAATGGCGCTTCTACTTTTAAACTGTAATAGGCTGTCAGAAAGCAACAATGCCTTCATTTTTTATTGATTCTCCACTGAGGCTGTGGAAAAGGCTCTGTGCTAACTCTTAGAAGTCCAGCTGTGTGCATGCTTTGACTGAGCAAGAAGAGGTGGCCCTGCCAATTCTCAGTCATGACCAATTGGGATATGTGTTTACTGGACACTGCCTCTGCACACCACCACCACCCCACAGGTGGCCCTAATACTTATGTTAGAAATAAGTGATGCATTTCAAACTCACAAGCCTCTGGTTGGTACCTGATGTTTCAGTCCAGTGGTTTGAAAGACAAGTGGATATCAGTAGGTGACTGTTTGTGTCTCCATCAATGTAAGAGTCCCTCTTCCTTGGAAAATGGTGATAGCAGGTGGAAGTAAATGGCAAAAGATTGAAGTCCCATATTTCTTCCTCTGCTGTTGAATGGGAAGTCCTGCCAAGGTTGTCACATGGAATGGGGGGGGGGGCTTGTAAAAGCAACGACATTGCACAGTCCATGGTTTCCATGAAATAAATCTGTTCTCCACTTGCCAAAGGATTCACAACTCAAATAGTGACCTGGTGTCATTAAGCTAGCAAGGCATCTTACTCAGTTGAAGCTCAAGAAGACACTGGCCAAAAACCTTTTTTATACAGTAAAACCCTGTGTTACAGAATTAGTCCATTTCTGGACTTTTTTTTCCCATAAAGCAGTTTTTCCATAACCCAAAGCACAATTTCCCTTTGTTGTTCAGTCACGCAGTCAATTCCGACCCTTTGCAACCCTTGTTGTTGTTGTTCAGTCGCACAGTCGATTCCGACCCTCTGCAACCCCATGGACCACTGTCTGCCAGGCACTCCTGTCCTCCACCATCCCCCTCAACTCACTCAGCTCTGAAAATATTTTTTTTTAAAAAAAAAATGCCAGACCCGATCCTCTCCCACACCTTGATCGATCTCACCAGCTGGTGAGCAGCTGGGTTGGAGAAGAGGGGTTCTTGAGGTGCAGGAGAGAAAGGGGAATCCTCTAAGATCTCCGCCTCCTCTCTACCCCACCCCAGCTGCTCATCAACTAGGGAGATCAATTGACCTAAAAAAAGTTTTTTTAAAAAAAAGCACACAAAAGTCAAAACATGCACACAGTAAAAGTTAAAACATGCACACAGTAAAAGGGAATAGAAATCTAACTCCCTACTTTTTCTGGTGCTTTGTCCTCAGAGGGGTGGGCGTTGGGCGTGCCTCCCTGTCCATGAGGGTGACAAACAGGAGCAGTTTGTCCAGCTGCTGGGGAGCTGATGGCTTGGGCTTACTTGGTAAAGAAACCACTTAACAGTAAGTAAGTGTCTTCTTTACCAAGTGAACCCAGGATGTGGGCTCTACCAGTGGCCACGAAAAGTCCTCCCAATGAGGAGGTAAAGAAGATGCTTACTTACCAGTAATAAGTGGCTTCTTTACCTCTCCTTGGGAAGATGCTCCACTAGCCCAACAGCAGCTTCCTCACCAAAAATCTTGCTCAAACTCCTCCCACTCAAACTCCTCCTCCTCTCTTTGCACCATCCACACTCTAAACTGGCACAGGGCCACCATTTAAAACCCTCCCAGATGGAATGAATCTGGGGAATCCCATTCCGTAATATGAGTTTTTACATAACTTAGGGCATGATTTCCACATACTGTAATTTCCTTCCATAAGTCGAGTTTTCCATTACCCAAGCCATCCATAACCAGGGGTTTTACTGTATCTAAAACTCAGACATTTCACACACTAGTTGCATTCATCAGCTTTAAAACTTTTTGTTTCTTCACTGAAACAAGTTGTTTGTGCCACATCCAGCTATGTTCTGTGTACTACAAGTTCTGCTTATTTGTTTACATATGTGACCAATCCTGATTACATAAATTGTTGGATGACAAGACAGCGCTGAGTTGAATCATATTTACCATCTGTTTGTTTTTTTGCTAAAGCTGGGGAAAGTTACCTTTTAAAGATCACAACTCACAGAAGCTGCCTCTAGATGTCCTCTTTCTTTACTTGGAACTCAATGGAGTCACAGACTATGGGGCCCCAGGACTTTATTGTCTCTTCTCACATCTGTTCTTCATCTGATGTCATCAATGGATACCACAAAACTCATATTGTCTGTCCTCTTATCTCATATCCTCTCCCAGCTGTCCCACTTCAGCTTGCCTACCTTCTCCACCTGCAGTTATGCCTCCCTCTTGCTAGAGGCTGCTGGGCTTCCATGGGCTTGTGGGAAGATATCAGGTGGGCTTATGGGAACCATGGAATCATTTAATGAATTTACATAATACATTGGAAGTTCATGTTCTTCTTTCTTTTTCTTCCCTTTTCCCCTTTCTTCTTTTTATCAAAAGGTACTTTTTAAAAAAAAAATGGCAGTGTAACAAAATCCAAAGTGATTAGGGGATTTGACACCTCAGGGCAAGAAGAGTGCTTGTTGTTTGATTTCCCAAGCTTAAAAATGTTGTGAACACAAGAAGGTTCTAAATCAGTGCTTCCCAACCTTTGGTTTTTGGACTTCAATTCCCAGAAGCTTAGATCAGTACATTGGCTGGTCAGTGCTTTTATGAATTGACTTAGGCTTCTGGGAATTGAAGTCCAAAATCCAAAGGTTGGGAAATAATGTTCTAAATCCACAACAAACAGAAAAAGGGGTAGAAGATTAAAATCACACTTCTCATGCAGAATAATAAGCATCTTTCTTTCCCCTAAAACAGTCTGGATATCAAACAGCCAGTCCCCAGAACTGAATAAAAATAGCCAAGCACAGCATGCTGCTTGTAGATGTGGTGGTCATTTTAGTGCACCCTTCTTTTGATGTCTGGACAGCCCCTGTGGGAGCTGCAGACCAAGCTTATATTCAGTATTTTATTTTATTATTTATTTATTTATTTATTTATTTATTTATTTAGATTTATTATCCCTCCCCAATCAGGCGAACCCGACTCTGGGCGGCTTACAACATGAGTGCAAAAACAAACTAAACAATACAAAATCCCACATGAGTGCAAAACAGTATTCTTCTTCAACTGCCATTTCCAATTCTGAATGTCGGCTGTCATCATGGCAATCAGCCATCAATATTATCCCAAGAATATCGTGCAGTGGCCTTCCATTTGCCTTCCTCATTGCAGCACAACGCCCATACCACTGATCCAGTTTCGCAAGTCACTTTCTGGTCCTGAGCTCTTTTGGCGCACAAAGTCCTCATCGGTCCCAGGCCAGCTGTGATGAAGCTATTGCCCTCCATCAAGATGGATCCAAGTGGGATTTGATCCATAATTTAGTATTTGTATGGCAGTAATATCCATGCTTGCAGCTGTGCTGGTAAACTCCAGCTCCCGTTATCTCTACCCTTAGTATCTCCTTACCATCTCATGAAAGAAAGGTGCCTTTTCCAGGTGTTTTTAAAGAGCTGCAAAAGAACAATCCATAGGGTGTACAAAAATGTATATGCTATTCAAAGAATAGATACAAGATGGTAGGGTCTTCAGGAGTGTCCTTATACAAACTGTAGAAATTATTACTCCGATGTTAGAAACTCTCTTTTTCTGACTTTTCTGACAGCTGTCACTGGTAGAAGATGTTGGCTGAGTTCTTACTGTCATGCTTGCTGAAGAGTAAGAAAATACATTCTGCAGAACCTTAGCCAAGAATTATTTTTCTTCCTACCCTGGGAAATCCCCCCACCCTTAATTTGACAGGCTTTAGGCAAATTGTTAGCTTTAATTAAGTTTGAAAAGGGACAAGCACATAGACTAAAAAGCCCCTTGCTAGGATATGAGTCTGCAATAAGATTAGCTGTGAAATTCACAAATGGTGTCTCTTTTGCTTTAATGATTGATTGCAATTCTGTAATTAGGTACTGTGAAATTTCGGGTAGGATTAAGGCAGATTCAATTTTCTGAGGGTAATTTTGGACATCCCACAGGAGGAGTACAGAGTGATTATATTCATGGTGTACCATCATGAACAAGACAAAGAATAATCTAAGAGGTAGAATTCAGATACCTGTACTGGAAAGGCATTTAGAAGGCATTGATCTGCAATAATTGAAAATGAATCTGTTGGCTTTTTTCACATTACTTTTGAAAGGATTGAAGCAAAATAACAGGATACTTGCCACACTTCTAATTTTCACCACTGAAAGACGAGGATTCCTTCCTGCAGATCAGTGTTGGTTAGATTTTACTTTTGTTGCAAATATATTATTTCTTCTTTTGTGACTATATTATATGCTTCAGTGGTAAATGTACTTGGCAAGTAGGATACTACTGAAACAAATACTAACACTGTACTAATAAGGTAATGATAATGAGTACAACTACCAATAGATACCATAAACTATTCCCAAGCTAATTATGTCTGTCAAGTCAATACTGCATTATGACAACTCTTTCTAGAGATTTGTAGGTATGGAGTATCCAGAAATTGTTTACCCTTCCCTCCTTCTGAATGTACCCTGGAACTGTGCAGCTTACCCAAAGCTACATAGGCTGGATCTTCTTTTCTCCAAAGGCACAGTATGGAATCAAACTCCCAACCTCTGCTGTGGATCCAGATGGCTAATCTACTGAGCTAGCCAACCACTCACTTGTTAAAACCAAATTAATTCCATCTTCTTTTTCACAATACTTAGCCCAGTGATTTTGAGAGACTCCAAAAAGGACATTAAGGGGACAACTTCTCTTAAATTTTATCCCTGTAGCTAGTATTCAGAAGCACAAAGCCTCAAATGCTAGAGGTGATATTCAGCCATCATGACTCATTGCTATTGACAGACCATGCCCTTCATAAATTTGGCAAATCCCATTTTAGACAGTAATTTCACAGGGTAAATTGATCTGGAAATTCATATGGTAATCACCTTCAACATGTCAAGAAAGGCTAAGATTAATAATGTTCAAAATCCTGTTGCTTAGTTACACATGCAGAAGGCAAATGCCATAACTTGCAATAGCTTCTCACTAGTAATTTAACAAGTCTCTGCTTTGATTTGTGGAACTCAATACAAAGCCAACAAGCAGGTACCTGGGATCAAGCAAGAAGCTACTGCAGATTACACTAGTTGCCTTCCCCAGGAGTAGTGACATAGCTTTGTGGGAGCTCCAGTCTTTGACTGCATGTTCCTAATAAGGATTGCTAATGTGTTGTCACTGCTAGTTTTGGCAACTAGTAGATCAAATGCAGCTGGTGGGACAGGCAGAGGTGATTATGTGTCACATTCTTCTTCCATTTGACTCCCCCTACTCTAGTTCTCCCTAACATCAGATGTGCATGTACTTGAAGATGAGTGCCCACCAATCACAGTTCTGCTTTGCAGAGGAGAGATTTGTTGGGAATGAGGGCTGGGGGTAAAACATCCATTGAGAATTATGGACCTGCATGGTATGGATATGGAAAGCAGTGCCGGGTGCTATTCATATATTTCTTTCCCAACCACAAAAGCAGCAGCCTTGCTCTTGCCCAAGCTGCCAACTTCAGTCTGATGCTATCCTTGTTCTTCTCTGGCACATTGAGTCTCTGCTGCCTCCATGGATGAGATATACACAGACTTTACTTCTGCTTGCTGCTCTTTCATAGTATCACAACTGAACAAATCATCTGGGTGATAGATTTTGTTTGAGAGGCTCAAAATACCAGTTGTAAACTGTCTCCCCCCCCCCCTCTCTCACTCCTCTTGGTAGAAGTTGCTGCAATGGGTGCAGATAGCATTCCTGCAGCTTTCACCAAGTGCCTAATTCTTTTACCATATTCCCAGTTGCAATAAGGGAGCAATGTACAATGGAATGTAAAGAATGTAAAAGTATTCTGAGGGTTCAGAAAAGGACACAGAGAAAACTGCCACAGTGCAGGCTTGAACCAGAGTATATCCTAAGAGCAAATCCCAGGAGATGTATATGTGTACCTGTCAACTGGAAAGAACCAATCTGGAAACATACCTTCTTGTGTTTTGCCTGCTTTTAGATTCCATTGACACAGGTGGACAAAATGTACAGGTTTTGCTCTCACTCCATCCCTCTCTCCCTTGGGAAACCCACAGCGGTCCCAATCAGGAGACCCTGAGTTCTCTTTCCCCACTACAATTGGTGCTACACTGTCTGAGGAATTTAAGTTTCATTTCTCAAGAAATTACTCCAAAGATGGCTGAGATATAGGTTTCATTTTAATTTCTTCTGCTAGCAAAGAGAAATCAAGCCATTTTCTTTGTAATACTGTAGATGGGAATAATTGGAACTCTCAACATTAGGAATTATTATTATAGATATTTAGAACTATGAGATTTGGAATCAAATTTATTTGCAACTATCCAAATTTGGTGAATTCTGAAGTTTTAAAAAATCTGAATGCAGATCCCTAGCCATGATGTCTCCATATGTTTTATTTTTTTCTGTGCAGTTGTTAAAAGAAGAAAAATATTTTCATGAATTCTGAATTGCTGGAACATTTAATGTTTATTTTCCCTAAAGAGTATCAGCCCTCTTGGGCCTGTGGTGGCTTAGTGGTTAAGATGCTGAACTTAAAGACTGGAAGGTCGGCAGGTCAGCAGTTTGAGACCCAAGTGCTGGACAACAATGTGAGCTCCCATCTCTGTCCCATATCCTGCCAACCTAGCAGTTCGAAAGCAAGAAATTGCAAGTAGATAAATAGGTACCAGTTTGGTGGTAAGGTAAACAGCATTCTGTGCTCTCTGGTGTCTAGTCATGCCTGCCACATGTCCACGGAAACATCTGTAGATGCAGAGAACACTGGCTCTTTGGCGGTAAATGGATATGAGCACCAAACCCTAGAGTTGGATACAACTGGCTTTCGAGAAAGGGTGACATTTACCTACCAGCCCTCTTATAGATCTCAAGAAAAAAGCAGATGAATGAGAAGAGGAGCAAGATTCTGATTCTTGTCTTGAAAGTCATGTAGCCTAATCTTACAATTGTTTTTTTCCTACCAGTTGCTGTGAACTGATTAGTAGAATATACAGCATTCATAAACTGGATTTATTTTGGTACGGAATTGCTAAACTAATACTAGAAGCCAAATTAGCAGATTTCTGTGGTGTATTAAATCTCTCCTAGCCCTCAAGGTCATTAACAGATTTCCTCAAACTAAAACTATGCTGCAAATTTAAAATTATGATTACAATATACACCCATTAGTAAAAAAGAAAAAGAGAGATAGGCGAAGTGAGGTATCTTTTCAGTGCAGGAAAACATAAATTACAGTGTAATTATTGTTGTGTTGTTTGTTTGTTGTTTATCCCCAGACATTAAGATCTTTTAACCCGATTAAACAAACCCATTTAGGGATGGTTTGTATTAGCTGATTTTGCCAATGTGAATGTTCATCTGTTGGGGGGGGGGGTTGAGCTAATAAGTTTTGCATATCAAGCAGTTTTTTATAACTTTGCCTCACATAAGTTTTGTCAACAGTTCTTTTATCAGCAGTAAAGGCCCAAGGCTCTCTCATAAAGCTGAGTTTGGGATAAAGGAAAGATTTGTATTACACTACTAGTCACGCAGGTATTCTGAGCAAAGAGAAGATCACTGTTTAATTTAATTTGAGTGCCCCAAGGTATAGTCTTTTATGGGCTACATTCCCATCTTCAGCGCTTCATAATTCCATTCTTTGTATGTTAAAGCCTTGGCTTCACAGAGGCTTATGCTAAGGAATATAAATCAACTTAGATAAGTTAGTGAAACTCCAGACAGGAAACTCTTTCAAGTCAAAATTCAGCATTTTTCAATTAAATATAAGCCATTCTCAGAAGTGGTCCATCAAGCCTGGGCTGGCATCTAGATGATGTGATTCCAAAAATGCCAAAAGGGGTATTTGAACAATTAGTAGATGGACAGGGGTGGTTGTTTAGGGTGTTTCCTTCCGGATAGGTACTATTTCTTTTGTTGGAATGCAGGCTATTTAGGAAGGCTGGTACAATTTGTTCCACATCTGTGAAAGCATTTCATTTCATTTTCATTTCATTTTCGACTTGTATACCATCCCACTCGCCAAGTGACTCTAGGCGGCTAACAGAGATACAAAATATACAGTAACAAAAACAATACAGTCATACCTCGCATAACAAATTTTATGTGTTCTGCAAGGCTGCTCGCTATGCAAAAAATTTGCTATGTGAGTCAGACACGCATAACGAATTTTTCGCTATGCGAGTCGGACTTTTCCCTATGGAAAATCTCACATAACAAGCGTTTCTATGGAGAAAACTCGCATAGCGAAAGTTTTTCGCTATGCGAGTTTTCCCCATAGAAACGCTCGTTATGCAAGGTTTTCCATAGGGAAAAGTCTGACTCGCATAGCGAAAAATTTGTTATGTGAGTGAGACCGCTTAGCAAAAAACTTGCTCGTTATGCAAGTTTTTTACTAAGCGAAGTGCTCGTTATGCGAGGTTTGACTGTATATCACAATTACAAGATATCACATCACAAAAAAAACAAAAAACATTTCAAACCATCCCCAATCACAGTTACAAAATATCAAGTCATCAGAATACAATGCAGTCAATATACATAGTAGAATACAATACAGTCACTATACATATTTATTTATTTATTTAAATTTCTATACATAATAAGACATTAGGGAGAAAAAAAACATTGGATACATAATATCCTCTGCTAGCCCTGCGGCCGGGCATTGGTGGGTGCCCAGAGGTCGGAGCCGGAAGCTCAATGTCCCCAATGGAGCCCGAAACTCAATGTCCTCAACAGAGACCAGAGCTCAATGTCCTGGTGGAGCCCGGCAGTTAGCAGCAGCTCCCTGTCCTCCCCCGGCCATGGGACATGTGGGAAGGTAACAGCATTCCATGTGTTCTGGTATCTAGTCATAACTGCCACATGAACATGGAAACATCTGCAGACACAGACAGCACTGGCTCTTTGCCTGTAAATGGAGATGAGCACCGAACCCTAGAGCTGCATACAACTGGCTTTTGAGCAAGGTTGACCTTTACCTTTACCTTACTCCAGTGAATGGGTTATCAGAAATCCAGATGAGCATTAACCAAGCTTATAGTCAGGGCTTCTTAACCATGTAGTAATAATAATTAATCGTGTAATAATAATAATTGGGACTGCAGGGGCTCAAGTGGCTAAGACGATGAACTCAAAGACTGGGAGGTTGGAGTTTGATTCCCAAGTACTGCACAATGGAGTGAGTTCCTGTCTCTGTCCCAGTTCCTGCCAACCTAGCAGTTCGAAAGCAAGAGACTGCAAGTAGATAAATAGGTACCACTTTGGTAGGAAGGTAAACAGCATTCCATGCACTCTGGTGTTGTGGCATGCCTGTCATGTATCCATTGAAAAGTCTGCAGACACACACAGTACTGGTTCTTTGGCTATAAACAGAGATGAGCACTGAACCCTAGAATCAGATATGACTGGCTTTTGAGCAGAGGCGACCTTTACCTAATAATAATTAACTATTGTTAAGGGGAATGTTAGAGTATGAAGAGCCTTGTCTTTAGAGGCACCCCTCCCTTCTGGATTAACTGCAGAGGGATGTTATCTGGCCCAAGAGTCTTTCTGGGTTTTACAGGAAGTCTGTCTATCCCTTCTCCAAGATCCATCCTCCAGCATGAAGAAAGCTCATTTTCAAAAGCTAAAGCGGAATTGCTGGGCACAAATAAGAGAAATTAAGAACACCTGGTGGCAACAAAAAACTCAGGATCTCCAAAGGCTGTCCGATGCACGTGACCTAAGGAACTTTTATAGTGGCATAAAATAACTATATGGACCATCTCACTACAGATAGCCAGAAAATCCTGGAGCACTGGAAGGAACACTTTTGCACACTTTTAAACTGAAACTACCAATGCCGTGGATTTTCTTCAAGAAGTGCCACACATTCCCACCCCACCCCCACCCCCCAGCCACAGATGGCAACTCCACTGACGTACCTGGAATTCTGTGAGGCTATAAATAAGCTGAATCCTTGGTTGAATAGATACATACATACATACATACATACATACATACATACATACATACATAGACACTGTGTTAACAGTTCCTAGGTCCTTGGTTAGGGCTTGAACTGTTAATTTTATACCAGTCTTTGACTGTAAATCTAATGATAGAATTTTTTTTAAATTTAATCATCATCATCTTTACAAAGTTCTAACTACATTAAACAGTACTATCTACTGTACTAAATTAGAAGTCAAGTTTTGATAAGGTGAATTAGTTTCCATCTATTTTCTGTCAACATTGGCATTTCTGCAAATGGATGAAAGCCCCTGTTTCCGGTGTGTGGGATCTAATACTTTACATTTGTCAAGGACATGTATAAGAATGAAAAGGAGTCTGGGTAATGCTGAGATCTTGGCTGTAAGTAATCTGTGCCAAGGTGGTGCAATCCGATTCCTTTACTTGCTGACTGTTGTATCTGCAGATCACCTTTTCTCTTGTGGCTAGGGTGGCTGTGGCACTAGTCCTGTCCATCATGGGAGGATCTCCAATCCGTTCCACCGCCTTCACCCCATCTTCAGTTAGATGTTTATGCTGACATTTTCTACAAGACTGAGTGGAAAGACGGAATCCTGATCAACGTCGCTTCTTCCCTGTTCCATTGCAAGGAGTCTTTCTCTCCCTCTTTTCTTGACAGTTTATGTTTCCATCGCACAGGCTGTTTTGCTTATAGTGCAAATATTCTCCCCATTATTATTAAAATGTCTAAAGTGAACAAATTACCTCACTGTCTGTGTGATTTGTAGTTTCTTGAGGTTCACTCCCTTCTAACGGGGCCTCCCATCAGGATATTCATAAGTGAGCGATGACAGTCGCAAGACTGCAGCTGCTTCTGGAATACCAGTGCAGCGCCCATGAATATTTTATGAAACCTGCATGTGTCGGGTAGATCTCCATTTTTATTAGCCGAAAATGTGCAGACCTAAGTTGCTCGGGGTTTATTATTCATGTAAATACACCATATGCCCTGTAGATGCTCACGGTATGTGTCTTCGGATGTTTGAGATTAATTATTAAAGCTTTAAAAATACAGCGGGGCGGGGGAGGAAAATCCCTGAAGTTTCCCTGAACAGAAGACTCAGATTAAGAGCAGTTTATGAGGTGTTCTTGCATTAGGTTGAACACAGAGCTCCTCTTGTTTCTAAACCAAAGTTACACCTTTTCTTTTTGAGAAAGACATCCACCTACATATAAAAATATGTATGAATACACATAATGAACTCATAGATAGCAGAACCATCAAGAGGGTAAGAAACTGCCTCCTGTTCTGTGAGGCAGTGGGTCCCTCTAGCCCAGGGGTTAGCAAACTTGGCTCTCCAGATGTTCTTGGACTTCAATTCCCAGAAGCCCTGATCAGCAGGTGTACTGACTTGGGCTTCTGGTAATTGAAGTCTAAGAACACCTGGAGAGCCAAGTTTACTGATCCCTGCTCGAGCCCAGTGTTTCCCAAATGCTGGTGTTTGGACTTCAATTCCCAGAAGCTTAAATCAATTCCCCAAAGCACTGATCAGTCAATATACTGGCTTAGGCTTCTGGGAACTGAAGTCCAAACACCATCATTTGGGAAACACTACTCTAGCCCCATGGTGGCAAATCTTGGCACTCCAGGTGTTCTTGGACTTCAATTACCAAAAACCCAAGTTAGCACTCCTGCTGATCAGGGCTTCTGGGAATTGACAGTTAAGAACACCTGGAGTGCCAAGGTTCACCATCACTGCTCTAGCCTAATATTGCTAATTTTGACCAACAAGCTTTTAGGAAGGATTCTTTCCTAGCCATTCCTGGAGTTCACAGGGACTGAATCGGGAATCCTCTGCTTGTAGAACAGGTCTTCTGCCACTGAGCTACAGCATTCCTGTATTCTCAGAACATTGGTGCTGCTATTCTTGTTCTTGTTGCTAATAGTAATATAAGCAGTTGTATAAGAAACAGAGGTGAACATCTCACACTGGAACTCATTGCATTATTTCTTGCTTCTTCATAGATTTTGCAAGTTATACATATAGGTGTTGCACTTGTGCTTCCAAATTTTCTATAGTTGAGTAGCTTTTGGTGAGAATGTTGTATCTAACTATCACCATGCTTGTCCAGGTGTGCTCTAATAGCTCTCTCTTAGCTTCTTTTTGTCCATCATTCCAACACCATTGGTCTGGAGTATTTCCTCAATATCTAGTAGCTTTGGTTTTTTGTTTCTAATCTTACCCCTTTCCTGAACAGAGTTTTTCCTGCAAAAATCCTTTCAACCCAGAATAATTTCTGACATGAAATTATTATTATTATTATTATTATTATTATTATTATTATTATTATTATTATTATTATTATTATTATTATTATTATTATTATTATTATTATTATTATTACTGCTACTGCTACTGCTACTGCTACTGCTACTGCTACCCTTTCTTTCATGTTATTGTTTGAATTTTGTGAAAACAACAACAAAGTAGAATAAGGGGATTTATTTCTTAATGGCTGCACCAATCGTTTTCCAAAAAAAGTGTTGCCTCTGTGCAAAATATTTCCCCCTCAAATGAGCACACAATGTGCTTGCTTTGTCACAGCAAGGGTCGCTTGATGCAATGGTAGTATATAGCGAGGTTTTCCATAGGTCATATTTTGAAAACAGAGAGCTGAAGTTAAAACTATTTATAGAAGAAACTTTTTCTGACTGCACACTGGGCAGCAAAAAAAAGCCATAACACACTCCAGCCTTCCTTCACTGTCACTTCACAACAGTCTCCCCAAAATCCAACTCCAGTTTCCACCTCTGCGTCTTCAGTGGAATCTTCAGTACAATACTGGACAATTTGGTGCCACCTGCTATGCCATCTGCAATTTTGAAGCTGGAACTTGTTCTGAAAGATCCTAAATCATTTTTATGCAAGTGTGTACTCACCACTTCCAAAGAGAAGCTAAAATCAAAGGAAGCAAAGGAGAAGATCAGGCCTTAAGAAAGGTCCATTGTGGTCCAGCTCTGAGCTTTTGCTGCTTCATTTTGTTGAGTTTACAACAGGCGATCCCATCATGCTTCGTATTTGTTTTGCATGCTAAGAAGGAGATGGGAAGGGCCATCATTTAACAAACACAGTCATTGGCTGTTTTGAATCTAAACTACCAATCAGCAGGCTAAATGTTTCCAGAAGGTAACTGCTTATGTATGCTAGGTTCTGTGAGGGATTGCTAGTATGGTTTAATCTGAGTGTTCAGTTGTTCAGTCTAGTTCTTTCTGATTCAAAATGTTCTAGTCTCAGAAAGTTAATAACTCCTTTTGCAACCATCAGTTGCTTGAGCGATTGTTCTTTCTGTTTTTCGCAACCAAGATGAAGTGAGCTGCTGCATAATATTTTTGCCATCTACCTGACAACTTTATTCGAACACAAGCCTTTTAAATAAATAGTACTTTTCCTTCTGCTAAAAGTGTGCCTGAGAATTTGTACAATAAGAACTAAGTAGGAAAGGGAAATCAAGAAGCGCTTGCATTTCAAAAAAAATTCAACCTTAATTCTTTGAGACATGCTAGCTGCCCCACTCTACAAATATTATGCCTATTGCTAATCTTCTTTTGGATCAGAATTCATTGGTTCAGATTTCTTCAGTGGTTCCATTTTGTATCTTGACAAAAGTACAGATCTGGCAGGTTAGGAATCGAGACTTGTTCCAAATATCGACACTGCACATATATACAACATTAAGGTCACCAACATTTCTGTGCTGGGATGGGCTGTATAGGCACCTATTCGAAGGTGAGTTGCATTGTTTGTCACTACATAGCACAGCATGTTCTCCTCCTCAATGTTGCATAGACATCTGCTTTTCCAATGGTCAAATCAAGAATACACAGACTCCACATATCACCTCATTGCAAAGCTAGTTTTATCATTATCATTCCGCAAGGTATTATGAATGGATCTGATGAATCTTTGCTTTCATTTAGTGCCATGGTAGCATACCTGCAGTTTCTCTGGGGAAAGGTAGAACCCCTCTTTGAACTATAGAACCATAAAGTTCTAAGTCTCTGTATTTTTGTGAGAAGCACATAATCTGGCAGCATAGTAACTTCACTTCTCTAGATATGTCACAGATTCTGCTTCAAAGGTAATGTCTGCAGCTGAGGCCCAGTGTCTGGCTAAGATCAGCAGGAGAGACTGATGATAAAAACATGAACAGAAGACATCTTTTGACAGCAAAAGCATATTTAATGCACACTCAGATGAAACCCTGGACATATGTTCAAAACTCACACAACTGCCAAGAAAATGGGGATTGCCATACAGTAATAGCAACAAACAAAACCATTTGAAAATAATTTTTATTTTTTAATTAAAAACTGCAAGTTTTTTTAAAAAAATTAAAATTAAAATGATTTTGTTGAAAATATCTTACTACACCATCCTGGTCATTTCCCACTCAGTATCATTCATCATCATCATCATCATCATCTCATTCTCCTCCTCCTCCTTCAATACCACACAATTGCAAGCAACATGTCTTAATTCTTTCTTACACAAATACTTTCTGGCACAATGCAGGAGATTTTCTATGTCATCAGAAATACAAGCACCCTTAGGCTCTGTAACATTTTATTTCAACATCTGGTGCATCATCATCACCAATCATGGTATTGATTATCACAGAGTTTGCTTCTCTTTCTGTAATGGAACAGTTTTAAACTACAGCATCATTAACAGTCCAAATATCCACTCTTTTGTAAAACAAAGTGATAGAAACTGTTTATCCTCCACAGACATATATGGGATGTTACTGCTAGTACTTCACAGTTCTTAAGGAAGGTGGGCTTCAGAGAGATAAAAATACATCTAAAGAAAGAAATGTTAAATAGCAACACTACTAGTGATTTTCCTACTACGAGAAAAGGACCTATCATCAAGCTTTGTCCCGCTATGAACTTGGAAATAATTTGTCAGCTTTAATCCTTTAAATCTAATTAATTGCCTTTTGTTCTTAACAGGCCCAAATGCCAGCAGTTTGACATTTTGACTAAATTCTCAATATTCCTTAGGTTTCTTTTAATTAAATGTTGCTAATGATTGATTCTGCCTAAGTGTCCACAAGCTGAGAAGTTTCTCCATTGTAGCTACACTTTATTTCACATGATAATTCCTCTGGCTTTTAATTGATAAGAACAGAAAAAAGCAAAAAATAGTGAAAAACTGCTGTGGTAGATCAAGGTTGAGATGGGTAGGTCAAATTCTACATAGCTTTCATTTGATTTGGCTTATAAAATTGATTTAACTGTAGATTTGCATATGTGCTATATATTTGAGGGTTTTTTCTCCCATTCCTTGCTCTTTCTATTTTCTAATAAGTCAGCTACCACATTAGAAGTAATTACTTCTTCTTTTCTAAACACACTCAATATGCGTCCGAAACCCAATTTATGGCTTCATTAATATTACATTTTAAAAGTACAGTACAGTGGTACCTCGCTTGAAGAGCATAATGCGTTCTATGGGATTGCTCTTTATGCGAGTTTGTAAGTGACCAATTGTGACTTCTGGTGTGGGGGGTTGCGAACCCCGATTGAGTTGTTGAGCAAGTTTTTGGTTGGTTTTAGTTGTTATGCAAGGCAACCATTCAAGGAAAATCCTGTTCTTTAAGCGAGTTAGTCTTTAAGCGAGGTGTTCTTTATCTGAGGTTTTGCTGTATTGAAAATTTCCACCTGCTTACTATAGAATAAAATGTTGCCCCTTAATTAATTCTGATTTTTTTACTTGCCTTCTCTTTTAATGAAATTCATTTAATTATATTTGAATATATATAATCTATTCCATTTTTAGTTTTGTTGTAAGCCGCCTCACATTCCAATTTCAGGGATCAAACTGAATCAATACAGAAATAAATTATTTTAAATGCAATGTGCATAGATCAATTTTGGAAGAAAAGGACAGGAAGAAATGCCTTGTCCCTATTATTTCCTTTTTTGATTAAAAGAAACAAATCTCAGAAAGAGCAGTACAATAACATACAGATCTGCTTAGAAGTTGTGAATTCACTGAGGATTATATATCACATGGCAGTCTTCCAATAAGACTTTTCAAAAGATTATTCAGCAGAGAAATGTTTTAGGTGTCTTAAGATGACTGGCCAGAGGTTATCTTACTATGTAATAGAATACATCCTACTACCAGTGACTCAACGTCAAGTGTCAGGCAGCAGTTAACTAAACTGACCACCCTGAGGACTAACAGCATTGTTTGCCGAAGTCCACAGGGAAGGGTGATGGTCCCTAAGTGGATTAAATCCCACATGAATCCATCTTGATGGAGGGCAGCAGCTTCATCAATACTGGCCTGGGGATGAGGAGGATTTTGCGTGCCAAAAGAGTTCAGCACCAGAAAGTGACTCACAGAACTGGATCAGTGGTACGGGTGTTGTGCTGCGATACGGAAGACAGATGAAAGGCCACTGCATTATATTCTCCGGACAGTCTTTATGACTGATCGCCAATATTCAAATTTGGATGTGACAGAAGAAGAAGATGACTGCATGATTCAGTGAGTTGAGATTGGGAGTCCCTCCTGCTTGATCTTGGGGAAGCTGCATAGTCCAGGAGTACCCCAAAAAAGAAAGGTATGGTAAACCATTTCTGAGTAACTTTCCAGAAATGCCTGGAATGGTTTAACATAATCGGAAGCAATTTAACAGAACAGAATTGTTATAATAAAGTGAACTTTGCGTAACTGCCCAGACCTATACTTAGAATGGAAGGATAGCTCAAGGGAGAAAGGCAAAATGTGAAATAATAAGAAAAACACCTCCCCGATAAGTATATCAATGCTCTTTAGAACATGATTAACTATTAATTTTGCCATCATTTTTATGCAGGGTAAATAGCTATAGGACTCATTCATTTCAGTTTACAATTTATATAGATATAGATAGATAGATATGGATGGGATCTGTATTCCTTGGAGACAACAAATTCAAAATGACAAAAAGGCAGTTCATAGTCGGGGTGATAGCCCATGTGCCACTAGAGCAGGGGTTCCCAACCTAAGGTCCACAGGCCACATCTGGCCCATGCCACTATTTTGCGTGCCTCCCCAATCCAAGGGCATTCAAGAAACATTTATTTATTTATTTATTTATTTATTTATTTATTTATTTATATTTATATTGCCGCCCACTCAGCATGGCACCCCTTTGAAGCTGCTGGGATCAAATGGTCACCCCCACCATGCAGTCAGGGCAAAATTGCCCTTGAAGCTGACTGGGAGAGTGTGACCGTGCACCCTGCTTGAAAAGTTTGGAAACCCTTGCACTAGAGGACAATGGGGGGGGGGGGTTTCCATCCTCATGCCCTTCTTTGTAAATCCTACTGTTTATTTCAAAACTAAGGATTTCATTAGTGAATTAATTGCTGCCAACTCATCAGATTAAAAGTTGTCCACCCTTTACATCAAGAACAAATCAACAAATTAACTTTCAGACTTGACTTTACATGCTCTGATCCACCTAAGTTACAATGTTAATATACCTGCTCAGCAGCGTCCTAAAAGTCGCTGCAAGACACTCAGATTGTTCTGAGATGTACCTTTCAAGGCTGTGAATTCCTGCGTTTTAAAAATATACACTCCTGAGAATTTGAAATGTGATGATAACATGATTTAAATTCTGCCCAGGTTTTCCTTTTGAATGTTCTTCTCTTTGCATCTTTTCATGGTTGTAAGAATTTTGAGGACTCTTACATAATTTAAGCTTTTCCTCGTAAGTGTAAGAATGGCTTTTTAAAAGTAACTTGCCGTGACTTTTCAAAAAGTTATATGTTTTAAGCAACTCTTTGATTTGTTTGCATAGACACAATGTGGATGGATACAGCTGGTTTGCATAAGCAATAATCTTTCTACTGGGGGGGGGGGTATTAAGAAAGGGATATCTATAATACTTCACCATGATTGAAACAATTGTTTATTCTCTTATTTTAAAAAGAGGTGGAGCAAATTTGGAAGCTATATTTTTGGCAAGCCAGGCAAGAGCAAATATATGACTTGCATTTTGCTATCCAAATAATCTCTGAGAATCATATTAATGTTTATCTGGTTTCACAGTTGAATTAACCCTTTCAGGGATAATTGCAACTATGACTGACCACAAACTCAAACTACTAAGTGTGTTATAAAATTTTATAGTGCTCTGAGGTCTGTATACATGTGTCATACGTTTGACCTTAACAACGTTTAAATGAAACAGATATTGCGAATTTGAACATGATTTGTCTTAAGGCCTCACCTGAGGCTATTACAAGGAGGGAGTAGTTTATTACAAAATGGTGAAGTAAAAGCCTGTTCTGGTTGGCAAAAAGCCTACAGCATTATTATCAAACAAAGAGATAGTTGATTGTCCTTTAGAGGGTGGCAGACCTGTGAGAGAGGAAGTAAGTGCTTAAACTTTTCTGTTTCTAACTTTAAAGAGCATTAGTTGATTTTCTCCGTTTAGCTTTCCATCATTCCTTAGTGTTCTTCAAAGAGGATGAGTGTGCAGGAGGGCCCTTCTGACCTCTCCAAAATAACAATGCCTTGGAGTTAATGTGAGGAGTGGTGAATAAAGAGATGGAATGGAGGAATGTTTCATCATCTGCCACTCTTTTAGGATACAATTCTTGTTGATCACCTCCTTTCAGCTACATCAGCTATGGCCAAAGTCTGCTTCCACGTGAAGGCTTAAGTGGCAAAAGTGCTCGCCATCCCAAGCTTACAGTTAAGAAGTTCTAAAAGAAAGTATCATTTCTTGATATTGTTTGGAAACCACTTCCCAGAAATCTAAGGTTCATAACGAGTTTAACCTTACTAAGTTCAATAAACTTTTACATTTCCTTTGACCATCTCCAAACTCCTGCTTACATAACACCTTGCAAATCTCCCAAAAGCTTATGGAATATAATGAACTTGATTGTTTTCTTGAAGCCTAGTAATATGTGTAAGGTTAGGCCATTGGGAGAGAGAGAAAAACCTCCCAGTATCTTCCAGCAATTGTGATCTGCACTACATTGTAATATTTTCCAGGTCAGTATAATACTGCCAGGTCACATCTGTTGTAGAAAAAAAAATAGACTCCATAACACCTTAAATATTAATATTTTTTTCTGTAGTGCAGGCAGATTTTACAATGTTTTCCAAAGATATTCTGGGTTCTTTTTCTGACCCTTATTCATTCCCAAAGCTCCATCACTTTCCCTGTACTGTTTATAGATAGCATCATCAAACAGCAGTCACCTTTCAGCAAATAGGCTAGCTAGGCTTTCCAAAAATTACAAACTTTACCCAAAAAGGGCCACTCTAACATATACCTCTCAAAATGTACGACATTGATGATTGAAAATGTTAATGACATCATTTATTGGCTGAATACATTGAAAGACAATAGCAAGTTTATTTCTTGTCAAGTAACTTCATGCTAATTCGGTAATAATTTTAGAAACATCATAAAATGTCTAAGAAAGGGTAGAATTGTCACATTCTGAAACCAGGTATCCAGTTGGAACCACCGGACAACTTCCTACAAATTCATTATATTTCATTATGTATTGCTTCAACTAGTTGTGCTACTTGTTCCTTAGAAAAATTTATTCCTTAGGTATATTTTCCGTTAACACAACAAGAGATATGAGCCTTGTCTTGCTTGAGGTTTTGTATTCTTGTGGAATTGCTCACTTTTAGTGAAACCATTAACGCCACTATTTGTGGCATTTTACATTTCTACAACATAGTTACAATTAATTGTAATTCCTCAGGGAGAAACAGTGAAAACTGAAATACAAATATTTTTATGGCTATGTGTAAAAGTATTCAACTTGTTAAAAATCTAATTGCAGCAACACAGTCCAAACACTTCCGTACATTTCAGTACACTTATTGGCCAATATGTCATCTGTTGAACTGGGGCATTTTGATTCAGATGTGCTCAGAAACATCATTTCCTGCATGACTCAAAGGATTTGTCACTGGTTCCAACAAAGTTAGAGCAACCATTTAAAGAGGAGGAGTTAGTTTTTCCCATTGTTGTTCCCTGATACCTTTGCATTGCTAAATGTTGTTTCCTTGCTTACTAAATGACCGATGGGAGTGAACTGGCAGGGAAAGGAGTAGAACTTGAAAATTGTATTTTTATGTACTGAGAATAGGCCAGTGGTTCACAATGTGGGTACATGCCCCACAAGGGGACTTCAGTTCCCAGAAGTGTAAGACGGTACATTGGCTGATCATTGCTTTGGGGAATTGACTTAGGCTTCTGGGCATTGAAGTCCAAAAAACAAAGGTTGGGAAACACTGCCTTAAGCACTACTGCCACAAGCGATACTGGTTGAGGATTCTGGGAGTTGTAGTCCCTCCCCCCAAGGTCTGGAAAGGACATCTGTGTCTCTGACTAATTTCACAAATGCATCTCATTTTAATAATCAACCTGTGCTACAGTCCTACAGTGGGTCATAAGGCTATGGGTTTTATCGTCCAGGTATTGCAATTTGAATCCTTTTTCAAATATACCCACTGCTCTTGTTTATGCAATTGCTTTACACCAGAGTAAACAACTCTGTTTTGAGGGTTTTGGCTGGAGAAAACCCTTTGGCAGCTTGGTAGTGCTATCATTCCCGTTTTATCATTGTTATTCTTTTAGATACCAAGTGAATGATAGACAGCATTTCCCTATTGCCTTAGAAATTCAGATATGGCTTAGGATAATGAGGCAAAGCAAATGTATTGAAGTGTAATTTCAGCACGGCGCAGTGGAACAGATTGCTGGAAAGTTTTGATCACATTACTTTTAATTATGCAATGTATTTATCTGACCTATTTGAACAGGATCCAGAGTTGGTGCGCAACATCTGTCGCTGGGTGAGGCAAGCTGTTCAGATTCCATTCTTTGCCAAGCTGACCCCAAATGTCACAAACATTGTGAACATTGCAAGGGCTTCACAAGAAGGTAACAAACTCATGTCATTGTTACATAAGCTCACAGCTTGATTAACAAGGATGCATAAGTATCATAGCAACACTCTAAGGGATGCTCATGCCTTGGCATTTTCCATTTGCTCTATGTCCTGTGTGGGGCACTCAGGTGAAATAAACACTGTGAAATTTGTAACCTGGCTCATATATTATCTGGGCTCTCATCAAATAATGGAGGAGTGCAGAGCTGAGTGTCTCATTGGGCCCATTAACTCCTGATGGCTATTTTTGCCAATTACTGCTCTTCGCTACCACCCTTAAAGTATTAGCAAGCATACAATATTGTCAAGTGCTGCTGGTGATGCTTCTATTCAATATTGGTTGTTGTTTTAGGCCTGGGGTTGAAGGCTGAGTCAACCTTGAATCCTGTTGGGGTTGAATTCAGATCTTGAGCAGAGTTTTTGTTGCAGTTCTGCAGCTTAACCACTGCACCATGGGAGCTCTTAGTGCAGTCTTCCCAGTGTTGTTGGACAGCAGTTACCAGGCTTAACCAGTCCACCTGCTGACAGTGCAAACTAATACTATGTGGAAAGTGGCAGCTTTAGGGATGTGTAGACATGGCACTGACATAGACGGTCATATCAACCTACACAGACAAGGTGAAACAGTTTGTTGAAGGTTCTCCAGTCCATACAAGAGTTCATCTCTCAATTGTGTGAACAAGATGTTCAAGGGACTTGTGGTTTGCACAATCTACACATAGTATCTCTAGTTCTTTTTCATTTCTAAAGCTAAGTGCACATACAGAGCAAGCACAAGTAGACAGATAGATATTCATAAAGAAGCAATAAACCCTTTTTTTAAAAGCCCATAGAACTGCAAGGCAACATTCTTCTTGACATTTGCACAAAAACACACTGTATGTGCATAAATTCTCTCTGCAACCAGTTTTAAAAATTCCCCTTCTTACTGCAAAGAGAAAAAAAAGTCCTGAAATTTCACATTTAGTCTAAGGACAAACTAGGACATGATTCCTGTACTTTGTCTATTTTTGTTCAAAATGAAAGGAGAAAGATGAGTTAGCTTGGGAATCTGGGTGTTCTTTCTAGAATGAGAGTCTTTTGCTGGGATGTGATCTTAAGCAGAGGACCAGTCTGGCTAAATCTTGGATGTCAACCCTGCTTTTTGCTTTCATGCAGATACCATCCCACGCAAGACAAGGTCTCTGTATGGCTACCCTAATTACATGGATCTGTGTTTGGAGCACCTGATCAATCTAGTAGAGCTAGTAGTTAGGGAGAGGGAGGCAAACCAGTCTTTCATCAGGTAAAAACCAGGTACCATAAGGGCCAAATATAGACACTTAAATACAAAATCTTCTTTGCAGATACAAAAATCTTCTCCAAAATGTCACTGTTTATTGTTTTGTTGTTGTTTCCAGTTACTTTATTTAATACAGAAACTGCAGCATATAAATAGTTAATATAATGCAAATTACAATCAAATTGTGTCATATATTATAATGTTATAACTCATGCATGATTATCAAACTTCTTACAATGTTTAAACAAAGGGAGGTTTTGGGTTATATAATTAAATTTGCACACTTCTATCTAGTAAAGAATAGGAGTAAATCTGAGCAGAGTAATCAGGTGAAAAAGAAAACCAGGTTTCTATACCTTTAATAGTCACGTGGAAGAGGATATTTCAGCTTATGTAGCTTGCATTAAAAACTGCATTTGCTACAAATTACTTTTTAAAGCTACTGTTAAATGTCGAGGAACTCTGCTCTCTTTTTCATCTCATCACCTTAATTTGAGAGGTCGTATTCATTCCAAGCATATCTAGCTTTCCCCTCACATCCATCTCCAACCAAGTATACAGTCAAACCTCGCATAACGCGCATTTCGCTTAGCAAAAAACTCGCATAATGAGCAAGTTTTTCTCTAAGCGGTCTGACTCACATAACAAATTTTTCGCTATGCGAGTCAGACTTTTCCCTATGGAAAAACACGCATAACGAGCGTTTCTATGGGGGAAACTCGCATAACGATTTTTTTCGCTATGCGAGTTTTCCTCATAGAAACGCTCGTTATGTGAGTTTTTCCATAGGGAAAAGTCCGAATCGCATAGCGAAAAATTCGTTATGTGAGTCAGACTCGCATAGTGAATTTTTCGCATAGCGAGCAACCTCTCAGAACGCATTAAATTCGTTCTGCAAGGTATGACTGTACATTCTTCAAACAACCTAACATCTGCTTGAAGCTCTTGTAAGTGAGGTTAAACTGAACCATGTAGTGGATTTCCTATATAAAATGCAGACATTGTAGTATCATTGGTTGGCTTTTCATATGCCAGATTGTGCAAGTGCAGATTCAGCCTGGATATGAGCTCACAGCTAGGTAAAAACATAATATAGCAACGAAAATTAAAGAGTGCCTTTGGTTACCTTATCTCAGAAACTAATCTTGTCAAGATTCTCAACTTTCTCGTTGATTTTTAATCTTATTGAGATGCGTTAAAAATTACATTTGAAGTTACATTGCAAACTAAATTGCAGGAAATACTGAATACTTCTCATTCTGATAAAATTACCCTGGAAAATGGATATGTATTTTTTTCCCTTTAGAGTGAAAAAAGTTATATTAGACTCCACTGTCAGTGTAATCTTAATTTTTGTATCTGAGAAAGTGAATACATAGGGAGTTTCTTGGATATCTTTGATTGCTTGGGTCATTTCATACATGAAATGGGATAGCAAAACCAGAGTGGAGAACATCTGATGGACTCTAGGCCTTTTGGGACTTTCAGTTCCTTTAAGCCACACCTATTTTAGGTGGGAGTTGAAATTGAAAACACTTGACAGATGAAGCATTCAGTACATCTGATGAAGAGGGAAACAGGAGTTCATGATCAAGTGTGCATTTAGCAGGGAGCTGCAGATTATCACAGCTCTGACATGTATACCTCCTGTTGTGTGGGTTTTTGAATATGGCATCTCTTCAATATGAAAATTACTCTGCGAGTGCTGAATATATTACTATCAAAAGTAAAGTTATGTTGATGATGCATTTGTTGAGAAGAAAGATAGGCAGATAAAAGGGGGGAAAGCTAAGCTTGCCTTTATAATAGCCTTATTGCTACTGATATGGAATAATTTCTAATGTCTGTTGCTGTACAAGCCCGCCTATTAAAGTTATCTCTGGCACTTGTTCTCAGGTGGTGCAGACGGTGTTACAGCCACCAACACTGTGTCAGGGCTGATGGGACTGAGAACAGATGGTACACCTTGGCCTGCTGTGGGACACAGGAACAAGACCACATACGGTGGCGTGTCAGGTAAGTGTTGCCCCTTCCCTATCAAGGGAAAAGGCTACCTCTGAGGCCTACAGAATATCAAAAAGTATGTGTAATATGTCTTCAACTATTGCATCTGTTGAGTTTTAAGCTTGTGGACGGTCAGTGTTTCCTAACAGTCATGACAGATGGAACAGATTGAGTGTGAACACTCTTGGCTTGCCCTTTCCTTAACAGTGAAACACTGCAACAAAATGTAGTGATGGGGTCACCCTAGAGGAAGGGAGAAACCTCTTTTCTCTCATGACCCACAGTTTTCCCTGGGATTTTTCATTCTGTCACAGTTGTCAGGCCACATGTTAGACAGAGGCTAATCAAAGGGCATTGCAAGAAGAAAATTCAAACATTCCCATTGCAGCATGGGGCTGGGGGGGGGGGGTCCGCTCCTAGGCTGTGCCTCCTTTCCTGTAATCTGCCTTCTTACCACATTTCCATAAATGGGTTCCCATGAGAGTCTGGAAACCACACACATGCCAATCCAATATTTCTGTATTTTACCCTTTGTAATATATACCTCTGCACACTTTAGGCGATGGATTCCAGCACAGAGTGTTATTTTAAACTGTCTATCGGGAAGGGGGTGAGGGGGAAGTTTAGAAACACTAGTGCTGTGTTTTATTTTCACTGATGGATTAATCTGTTTGACCCCGTGCCCCTCAGTTGCTGTGACAACATGAACCTGGTCCTTGCAGAGACAATGCTGTGGGCTTCTGGACTGTAGTGGTATGGAGATTAGTCTCCTTGGAGATATAAACAGTGGTAAATATTCATAGTATAATGGTGCCCTGCTGTTCTAGCAAAATGCAACGGAATCAGGCCAAATATATTTAGAGGAGGCTGGACGGACAAAAGCAAACTGCTTTCTTTCATGTCGCTCTATTGTGTGTGGAAAAGAGGAAAGCTGTCCTGGGGTGATTAGCTTGCTGGCTATGTTGGTTTTTTTAATTGACTTATAAATGTATAGGAACCATTTACAGCAGTAAATTGGTCCATAGCTTTATACGGATAGACACTTTTTGTGTATACTACATAATCTTAAAGGTAAATTTTAAAAATGAAAGGAAGGCATTGGCTTACTAGGAAAGGAAGCCTATTCAGTGTAATCTTCTAGGATGTTGGAAGGGGGGACAGAGAGAGAGAAAGGCAGAGATAGAGACAGTCCAACAGAAGAGAAGGAGGGAACACAGTTGCCTCCTTGTGGAGTTTAAATATTTCCTATAGTTTATTATCCCATTTCAATTTTTTTCAGGCTGCCATGTTGACAGCACAAGAATAAAAGAGGTCACAGAGGGTACTCCGTATTAAATATTAATAAAAGAACTATTGAGGTTGTATTTTATATAAGTAACACCGTTTGGCGATAGGATTTTTAAGAAATGTTTTTATTCATTTTAAGCTGCCATTCTGAATATTCCTTCATGGCATGTCAGTCCAATAAAACTGTAAAATTGCTGCATTATGAGAAGCATGCCCTCAGCCTTACAGATTTAAAGCATGGATTATAGCAGCATCTGAACTCTGTGCCCTTTTCTAAGCTTGCCTCTATTTCCATACTAAAGCTCTGTTTTCATGGTTGATAATTCACCTCTCTGTCGGGAGAGGAGGATGCGTTGCCATGTCCTTTGCTGCTCAAGACCTCCCAGGCTGTACAAAGTCTAGGAAATTTCTCCTTTGGAGCGTAACTTCAGAGTATTAAAAAGCAACAGTAGATAGCAGTGTGTCTTTCAACATTTCACAGCTTAGAGCGCAGGCAAATAGTAGTAGGGAAAGGAGTACACGGTTTACTAGGCCATCATCCTGCCAAAGGATGTTGGGTCTGATTGATTTTAGCAGGAGAGAGTCAATCAGGTCATGAACTCTGTGATTCAGCTCTTAAGGGGGTCAAAAGATGGGTGTTGGCCAAACTTTAGAGTTTCTCAGTGTTTCACTGACTTTACTAAAAACATGTACATAATCAAAAGTAAATCCCAAAGAAAGCCAAATACTTGTTTAACATTCTGTTGGTGCAAACATTGGGCATAAGCCTGCTTTGGTTTCTGGAACTGGCAGGAGAGACTCACTCCAGGGTCCAGTTCTTGTGGACCTCTTATCTTCCAATTCCACTATGGTTGCCCTGCAGACAGGTTGGGTACTGATACTTCCGTCCGCAACTGTGCTGGCTGGTGATTAGATTCTTGCCCATTGCTGCACCAAATACTATTCTGCAGCAACCAATAAAGTAGGAACCATGTCCATCCTAGTTAGGCTTACTGCCATGTGTTTTGCTCTACAAATTTTCTGTACTGTGGACCACTGGAACCATTAAATACGTGGAATAAATCTCACCAGCAGCAGCCATCAAATGCATCTCTACCCATGAGCCTCTTTCCCCAATTATAGGCACAGAGGATCACAATGTACTAATTACTCTGTAGAAGTTGACATTGCTGTTAATGAAGCCATGTACACCAGTTGAAAAGATATATCCCCTTGTTGGTATTGCTCCATCTAAGCTCAGAAGAGATGTAGCAGTGGGGGCTGAGAGAATTAAGCAAGAGAATGACATCAACACCCTCTGAACAGATATGAGACTCAAGTCCGCTGGCTCACAACCAGGAAGAGCTTTATGGCAAGAACAAACATTATTGAGGGTACACAAGAGCAAACCAAATTAGAAGATGGAGGAAGGAGCTCACTGGGAAAGAAACATCATTAAAAGTGGATATGGCTGAAAATATCAATCTCCCCTACATCACAAAGAGGACCATGAATAGGCTGAGGGTTGGAGTCCCTAAATGCAAGACCAACATGCTCAAGTGGGGACTGCTGGTAGACAACAACACGCAGTGTGAATGTGGAGAGACACAGAGTCTGGCCAATTTATTGGTCTGCCAATTGCTACCAGAGACATGCACCGATGAGGACATTGCATTTGGGCAATGACAAAGCAAATAAAGTGGCTTCATTTTGGCAGTCCAGGGTCTTCCACTACCACATGGCCCTCTTTCTCCATAAAAGGTAGAGGTTGCCCTTGCTCGAAAGCCAGTCGCATCCAACTCTAGGGTTCAGTGCTCATCTCAAGCCACTGCAGCCTGTGTCTGCAGATGTTTCCATGGTCACATGGCAGGCCTGACTAGACACCAGAGTGCATGGAACGCTTTTATCTTCCCATCGAAGTGATACCTATTTGTCTATTTGCAATTTCTTGGCAGGAGCCTCTTACTCCATGCAGGAGTAAATATTATCTTGCAGTTTTCTGAGTGGTAGTTGTGTTAGCTAGTCTCTATGCAGATATATCAGAGAAGAAACAAAAACAACAACAACAAAAAGACAAAATGCTAATTACCTTGTGAACTGGAGCAGTATATAAGAGTACAGTAAAACCTCGGATAACGCTAAAACTTGGTTCCACAAGTCTTGGTGTTATCCGATTTTTAGTGTTATCCGATCCATGTTAAAATCCTATGGGATGGATTGGATAACGTTAAAGCTCCAGAGAGATACATTGTAACCACACAGGCTTTAGCAGTTGTTATCCGATCCATCCCATAGGACCTAAACGTTATTCGATCCAATTCTCCTCCCCAGATTACTTAACGTTATGCGATTTTAGCATCCGATCCAATCGTTATCCGGTGTTTTACTGTAATTGCTATTGCGGCACCTTGGAGACTAACTGTTATATTTTAATGTGAGCTTTTGTGGATCAAGTCCACTTCATCAGACATAAGAGTGGGATATTATTGATGTGTGTAGTCACATGCTCCATTCAAAAAAAAAAAACTCCTTGAGGAATGTTCTTAGCATGCATGAGGATTTCTAGGGACTTTTGTGGACAGTGGTAAACTCAGACAGAAATGAAGATGTCAAATTGAGTTAGCTAACTCAAGGCTGGAAGAATTCTGAGAGTATTTTCCAAGATAGGTAGATTTTCAGTTCTTCACTCTTCTGGAGAAGCAATGAAATCTCTTTCCAAAATACCACGAAGATTAGACACATACAGTAAAACCTCGGGTTATGACTGCTTGGGGTAACGTTTGCTGCGGTTTATGATGGCAAATCCTATGGAAATGCCATCCCAGATTTACTAATTTTTAATGGAATTGTTTCAGGTTATGACAATCAGTTCGTGACCATTTTGTACATTCTCAGTGTATCTCTACGGATGTTTCGGGTTACAATTTTTTTGCATTACAATGGAGGCTGTTGGAACGGACCTCCATTGTAACCCAAGGTTTTACTGTACATGTAAACCATATCAGGTTTGACTGTATGTTGAGGTGTATATCGGTTTTAAAACACGTAAGAGTAGTTATCCCTTACATGGTCTTAAGAGCAGTGGAATGGAATACAGACTCTCTTTCATTTAACAGGATTTATAGCTGGAATTCTCTGGCTATTTCCATGCTATGCAATTGTAGCTACAATTCGTTCTATTGGTAGACAGCCTGCTGTTTGCATTTTGCTATGCTATTTCTATATTACTGAAATAAATTGGTCTAATAGGATTAGCTTAAAATTATAGATTTGTAACTGTAATATAGTTTGCAATACTGCATTATGGTTTTTCTTTAACTGAAAAGCCTATATTTTAGAATGAATGGCAGCTGAAAACTATCTGTAAATAATTCAAATTACTTTTTTGAATTTTGCCTGTAATTATTAAGAATTCATGGCAGAAAGCTCTGTTCTAGTAGAAAAGATAGAGCCCTGTCCACAGGATAACAAAGAGTCAGCATGTCACTTTCGAAAGCTTAACTAGAAAGCTTATTCACATTGTCTGAGAAAATTTTAGTTCACTGTATAAAGCAAGAGTGGGCTGCATGAGGCCCCTTCAGTCTATGATCACAGTCACCAACCCTTCATTGGATGCTTGTTGGGCCTTCAAAAAATGAATTTGCAGCCTCTTCACGTGTCCCAGATTCAGCTTTTAAATGAGTGACAGAATCATTGGCATTGTTTAACATCCAAAATGCCCCTCTCCTCATTTTTTTTAAACCAGTAGTGGATTAGCAAATGCTGTGATTTTTTGGGCTTTCATTGGATTTTTATTGTTGTTGCAGAGAAGAAACAATGTATTTTTCAGTTATGGGAGGATAAGACAAGAAAGTATTTGCCATTATACATACACTGCTAAATAGATAACACATTTCTATGTTGGTATATTGAGGTCAAGATGAATCAAGTGTAAAGAAGACTGATGGATAAGTAACTTTGCCCTAGAAATTCACCAGTCGCATAGTCCAAGCAGAAGGGGGCATAGGTCACTTTTAGGGAAACTGTCAGGTAAATCTCATGAGCAAGCAGCAATGTAAATTCTCATTCACTTCATCATCACCTGAGAGATTTCACCTTTCAGCAGCAACAGATGTTTCACATTCTATAGGCTGTGCTATGGAAAGCTAAAACATGGAGTACTCATATTTTGTTGTATGGACTAATCATAGAATAATTGGGTTGGGAAGGGACTATGAGACCATCAAGTTTGAACTCCTGATAAATGCAGGAATCCAAATCAAAGCAGATCTGACAGATGGTTGTCCAGTTTTCATTTCAGTGCTTCCAGCATTGGAGCCCTCACCACCTCCCAAGGTATTATTATGTTAGACTTATATGCCGCCCCACTTATGAAGGTAGTTAGTTACATTGTCATACTGCTCTAACTGTTAAGAAGTTTTGCCCAATGTCCAGCCTATATCTTGCTTCCTGTAGTTTCAACCCTGTACTCCTGGATGATTGAGAACAGATCCTGTTCCTCCTCTTAATGACTATACGGGATTCCTTAACTATTTATTTATTAATCTCAAACTGTAATCATGTCATCTCCTTTTACACTTCATCTCTTTCTGGAAGGTCATAGACTTTCTTCATTTGCATCTTTTCCTTAATTTGTGGTTGGTAGTGAATTCCAACAACCACATTACTTTTGTCCTTCCCCACAATCATATTAATAAACATGTTCTTGATGGGACAGCCATGCTCATCCTCTTGTATTCCTATGTGGGGATATGTGGTTTTTACATATAGTGTGAATCCAACTCCTTTTTCTTCCCTTTTGTTCTTTTTGAACAGTTGTATCAATTGCTTTGATTGCTGTGTTTCAGTCCCACCATGTTTCAGTTATCCCTACCAAGTGATATGTATCCTCTTGAACAATGATTTCTAATTATTCTTGTTTCTCATAATCTTTACATTCATATATAGACATCAGAGATTGTGTGAAGTGGGCCTGCTTTCCTTTCTACACTTTTATGAAGATTATTTTTATTGGTCCCCATTAGAGGTACTTGGTCTATTCCTCTTATTGTACATAAGCCATCATCTTTCCTTATCAATGACTTTATATCTTCCTCTTCCACAATAAAAGTAACAGGATTCAATGGATTACTCGTGTTTATGTGATTAATCAGATGGATCTTTTTGTGCTCACTTCCATACTCTTATCACAAAAAAAGGAAAATATACTAGTTTTGGGGAGAGGTAAATGTTCTGCAGGAAATATGCATCACACAAATTATGAGTATTAATATGACCTCTCCCATTTGGTCTCCCTGTTTCAAGTTGGAGGAAGGATTTCTAAAGTGTTTGGGAAATCCTCATGGTGCTATTGTGCCATGTTGAAACAATATAATGCCTTCCCTTGAATTGCATCAATGGCAAGTTTTCTGTATTTCAGCCTAAACAAGAAGTATAAGTATGATCCTGTTATAAACAAATTTCTTTTTGTGTCCAACATGTAAATCCATGTGTCGTTTTAGGGAGCTTATTATGGCTTCCTTTGACTTAGAGGATTTTGCCATCAGTGCATTGACAAAAGCTAATGTGTGCTCAATGTGGTCTGTGGCTACACAATGTGAAAACATCTAAAAGTGAAGACCAGCTCTTGATGATATTCTCTTGGCAATATTCTGCCAATAACTGTTTTACAAACTATTTGTCAGTAGAATGCCTGCCTCAATTAACTTATATTTGAGAAACTTTCCACTTTTGTGAAACAAGCTTAGCTAGCTGAATAAGCATTAATTTGGATACTATGACTGCTGAGTGGAAACATACTTTGTCAGATACTGGACTGGACACTTGGAAATCATTTTACAAGAAGAAACTTTGAAATGTACATTAACCAGTTCTGGGGGGAAAGTAGAAGCATTATTAGACAAGTTTCTAAAATTTAGATCCTTGTGAACAGAAATATAGTCCAGTGCCCCCACCCCGGTCCCCATCTGCGGTTCCATGCAGCCATGTTGACACTTAACAAATTGATTTCTAGTTAAAAATCAACAGCCAATAAGGGCAAAAGTGATTTAGAAATGGCTGCCTTTGCAAATGGTTCTAGTTGATACATGGCGAATCAATGAAAGGAGAGGTTTTTGTATCAGGGTCAATATTAGCAATCATTTGTATCTTGGAGCCACACGCTTTCATATTTGCTGCTTTTAATTTGTTGTACAAAACCAAGGAGTATTAATGGTGAGAGCAGCAGTAGCAGCAATCAAGTTTACATTGTTCTTCTGAAAAATGTATCTTGCTAACATATCCCAATGCTAGGCCTGGCATGTTTATTATTGATACTCTACTTGTCTTAATTTGACTTTAGGTGCCAGAAAACAACACCTATTGATCATTTAATTTTAAATATATAGTTTTACCTCCCTTAAAAAGCATAATGTGTTCCATAGGACTGGTCTTTAAGCGAGTTTGCTCTTTAAGCAAAACACCATTGTAAATAACCAATTGTGGGGGGGTATTACAAACCCCAATTTATTTGTTAAGCGAGTTTTTGGTTGGTTTTATTTGTTAAGCGAAGCGAAGGTATTCAGAAAAAAATCTGCTCTTTAAATGAGTTACTCTTTAAGCGAGGTGCTCTTTATGCGAGGTTTCACTGTAGTAATTTACTTTTTTTAACATTAAAGATAAAGGTTTCCCTAGCTTGAAAGCCAGTCGTATCCAACTCTAGGGTTCAGTACTCATCTCTGTTTCAAAGCCAAAGAGCTAGCACTGTCTGCTTCTGCAGATGTTTCCGTAGTCATGTGGCAGGCATGGCTAGACACCTGAGCTCATGGAATGCTGTTTACCTTCCCACTGAAGTGGTTCCTATTTATCTACTTGCAATTTCTTGCTTTCGAACTGCCAGGTTGGCAGGAGCTGGGACAAAAATGGGAGCTCATTCCATCCTGCAGTACTCTGGAATCGAACTGCTGACCTCCCGCCTTCCAGTCAGCATCTCAGCCACTTGAGCCACTGCAGTCCCTCTGTAACATTAGGTGCTCTTTATTATCTTGACAAGCTTGGAACAATTTTGTAAGAAAGCCCAGTTGGCTTTTCTTTATGCCTAGACTGCACATGAGAAATGAAAAAAACAAGATTGAAGCTTGCCCTATTAAAATAGGTATCAGTCATTACTTCAAGAATTGCCCCCCAAAATCGTTTTGTAAGCATTTTTAGCTCCAAGATGCCTGCCATTTCCTCGGTACAGATTTCAAAGAGACGTTATTTTGCTTTGAACAGAGTGTGGAACACTGTCTATCCAATTTTTTATTATTCCTAGATAATAAAAATAAAAGGACAGTTTTCTTTAGTTGAGAGGGAGTGTAAAAATTGATACTTTATACCAGCTTTTCAAAAGACCAATTACTTTAAATACCAGAAAATATTTGTGCAACAAAAATAAATATCATTTTCACATCTTGTATAGCATCACACACTATTCTATACAAAGTACTAAAATTGCAAATCATTCCAATGAACTTATCCGACTTTAATAGAGCTCTACTATATGATATATCTGTTATGATTCATCATTATCTAGTCACTCTTTTAACAACCAATGTGCATGTTTATCACTGTTTTATTTCTTTCATCATGCTTGAAACACAGCTCTTCCATTAATATCATGTTTGGTTTTTAACAGCCTATTAATCAAGGATTTATAATTTCTACTCTTTGTGAAGATTTATGGCACATTTAGGCAAGCAACAAAGATATTTTAAAGGTTAATCATATTCTCTACATATGCCAACCGCTTAATTTCAAAAGACCTACTTTGCTCTCCACAAGCGATAATAAAGTTGAGCATTTATGCAGTACATTATATTGTTTGTTATTCTTACTTTATCTTGGTCATCCTTATAACACCACTGGCAGAGTTCTCAGTGTAAATCACTATAAGGTACACTAGTGTAGTAGGTGGGGAACTTTGAGATAAATAGTTTGTCTATGGCAGGGTTCTCAACCTTACTGCACGACGGGCCGGACCACGCCTGCTCAGACAGCTGAGTGGGCCACACATGTGGTTTCCCCCTGCCATAAACATTGCCATAAACCACGATGGGTGCATTTGCAGGTGCATTTGTGCATGTGTGGGCATGTTTATGGCTGTTGTAAACACATACACTTCCACCTCTGGGGTTGCCACCATGGGCCGGATAATTTGCCACTGTGGGCCGAATCTGGCCCATAAGCCATAGGTTATGAATGCCTGGTGATTTCACCAGTTCCTACAAAGTGGGTTTGCAATTGAACCTTTATCACATCTCTGGGAACTTGACCAGGAACTTCCAAGCTCATAGTGCAGAATGGCCACAACAACCACTTAACAATTCGTTTGGAGAAACTTTCATTTAGTTTGTGGGGCACCATTTTATTTATTTATTTATTTATTTAGATTTATTACCCCGCCCTAATCAGGCGAACCTGACTCTAGGCGGCTTACAGAAATTCATAAATTAAAACCTTAAAGTTCATAAATTACTTAAAAGTCAATTAAAAAAGAATTAAACCATGAATTTACAAAAATTTAAAAGATTTAAAAAGGTTAAAAGGTTTAAAAAGATTTTAAAAGTTTAAAAGAGTGAGGGAGGGGTGGCTGTCCCATCATATCAGCCACCCAACATGGGACCCCATGTTCCTGGACCCCCACACCTGCCCTGCCAGCCAGGTTTTTAGGCCCTTCCGAAAGGGCAGGAGCTCTGTCTGGAGACGTAACTCAGTTGGCAGGAGGTTCCAAAGGGCCGGGGCGGCCACGGAGAAGGCCCTCCTCCTGGTGCTAGAGAGATGCGCCTCTCTAGCTGATGGAATGATAAGAGAGCCTCTCCGATCTGCCCTGGTGGAACGGACAGATGTCCTTGGGACGATGCGGTCTCTTAAGTATCCTGGCCCACTACCATGTAGGGCTTTAAAGGTAATAACCAGCACCTTGAATTGCACCCGGAGACATACTGGCAACCAGTGCAGCTCCCGAAGCAGTGGTGAGGCACGAGCATAACGCCCGCACCCCATCACTACCCGAGCAGCCGCATTCTGGACCAGCTGCAGCCTCCGAATGGTCACCAAGGGCAGCCCCATGTAGAGAGCATTACAGTAATCAAGTCTGGAGGTGACCAAAGCATGTGTGATCATGAGCAAGGAATCCCGGTCTAGGAGTGGGCGTAGCTGGCGTATTACACGAAGTTGTGCAAAAGCCCTCCTGGCCACGGCTGCCACCTGCTCCTCGAGCAGTAGTCATGAGTCCAAGAAGACCCCCAGATTACGCACCAGGTCTGTTTGGGGCAAAACTGCCCCATCCAGAACCAAAGATGGTAACTCCCGAGATAGCGCAGGACCCATAGCCACTCAGTCTTGCCGGGATTCAGTTGTAGCCCGTTGTCCCCCATCCAGACCCTGACAGCCTCCAGGCACCTGGATAGGACTTCCACTGCATCAATTGGATCTCCATGGGATGAGATATACAGCTGGGTGTCATCTGCATATTGGTGATACCTCACCCCGTGGGAACGGATGATCTCACCCAGTGGCTTCATGTAGATGTTAAATAGGAGAGGCGAGAGTACCGAGCCCTGAGGCACCCCATATTGCAGGGGCCTAGGGCTGGACCTCTCGCCTTCCAGCCACACCGACTGGGTCCGGCCCCTCAGAAATGAAGAGAACCAGGCCAGCACAGTGCCCTGGATCCCCAATCCTTGGAGCCTTCCCAGAAGGATCCCGTGGTCGACAGTATCGAAAGCCGCTGAGAGGTCAAGAAGAGCCAGGACGGATGGATGACCTCCATCCCGTTCTCGCCAGAGATCATCCACCAATGCGACCAATGCAGTTTCAGTACCATATCCGGGCCTGAATCCTGACTGGAAAGGGTCCAGATAATCCGCTTCATCCAGGACTTCCTGTAGCTGCCACGCCACTGCCTTCTCCAAGACCTTACCCAAAAAGGGTAGGTTGGATACAGGTCGGTAGTTGGTAAGTACCGTAGGGTTGAGGGATGGCTTTTTCAGGAGGGGACGCACCAAAGCATGTTTTAAGGATGCTGGAAAAAGCCCCTCCTGCAGAGATGAATTTATAATTGCCTCGACCCAACCGCCTGCCACAGCCTTAGATGCCTTGACTAGCCAGGCAGGGCATGGATCCAATTCACAGGCAGTGGCGCGAACAGATCCAAGAAGCCTGTCCACTTCCTCAGGGCCAACTGGATCGAACTGATCCCAGATAACATGGCCAGACTGTACTCTGGTCAACCCCAGCTCTGTCTCTTCCACGCCGGGATTAAACTTCAAGCGAATCTGAGCGATTTTCTCCGCCAGATAATCAGCAAAAGCCTCAGCCGATCCCTGCCAACCAGGGCCAGACCCCCCTCTTCCAAGGAGGGACCTGGTCACCCGGAACAAGGTCGCTGGGCGATTATCTGCGGAGGCAATAAGGGCGGTGAAATATTGTTGTTTCACCGCCCCCATCGCCACTAGATAGGCTTTAATGGCAGCTCTAACAAGTGTTCGATCAGACTCACTCCGGGTCTTCACCCAGCGGCGCTCTCGGCGTCTCTTTGCCCGTTTGAGCTCCCTCAGCTCTTCTGTGTTCCAAGGGGATGATCGATGCCCGTGGGCAAGGAGAGGCCGTAGTGGAGCGATCACATCCAAGGCTGCCGTTACTCTCTCGTTCCATGAGTTGACAAGAGCCTCAGACGAATCGCATTGCAGGTCAAGAGGAAAACACCCCAGTTCCCTCTGGAATCCTTCCGGATCCATTAGTCGCCGAGGGCGGGCCCATTTAACTGGCCCTACCTCCCTGCGGTGAAGCCTCGCCCCCAGGAAGTCTAGAGTCACCAGATAGTGATCTAACCATGGCACAGGGGTAATGTCTAATTTCTGTAGTTTCAGATCACTCTGCCACAGCTCCGATAAGAAAATTAAATCCGGGGTGTGACCACTGCTCCTGGTAGGGCCCTGAATTACCTGGGTCAGGCCCACAGCTGCCATGGAAGCCATGAACTCCCGAGCCGCCTCCGAGCCAGCCCCTAATGATGGCAAGTTGAAGTCCCCCAGAACCATAAGTCTGGGGAGCTCCAATGCCAACATCGAGACCGCCTCAAGGAGCTCAGGCAGGGAATCTGCTACCCTACAGGGAGGCAGGTATAGGAGTAGGATTCCCAACTGCCCTTTAGGGCCCAAACGCAGGAGCAGGGTCTCACAGCCCGGAATATGTGGAGCCGTGGCCCTGACGACTCCCAACGACTCCCTGGCTACTACGGCGACCCCACCGCCCCTCCCCTTCTCCCTAGGCTGGTGCCAAATACCGAACCCAGCTGGACACAGTTCGGATAGAGGAACCCCGTCATCAGGTGCCAGCCAGGTTTCAGTAATGCATGCCAGGTCAGCCCGCACCCCCAATATGGAATCTGAAAGCAGGGGGGCCTTGTTACAGACTGACCTGGCATTCACCAGCAGCAGCCTAAGGGAAGGGTCACTCTTGACCGGCAGCTCAGGAACCAGAGGTGTAGCCGGGGGGGGGGGCAGAACAAGGGACAGCAACTAAACATCTGTCCCGTGTTCCCCGAGTGCGGCCCGCCCCTCGGTACCCGCCATACCGCCCCATGCCTGTCACAACACCAATTCGGGCCACAGGAAACACCAATTCGGGCCACCATTAGAATCCTTCCATTAGAACCCCTCCATCCAACTGAGGAAACAAGGCCACTTGAACAGCCACTGAGATGCCTGTTGCCACTGCAGTTGTTACTAAAATTCAACAGCAACTGTGACACCAGCTCTGATGTCCATGAGTTTAAAGGTTTCCTCAAATGCTACAGAGCCCTGCAAGCTGATAAGACAGAGTGTCTCATTGACATATGGAATGTCAAGAGAAAAAGACCATTTTTAATATGTTTTGCTTGCAACTGACACCAAATGGGAAAGCAGAGAGAGAATGACAGCCATTGGTGGGCATCAGCAGGTTTGTACCAGTTCACCAGAGCTAGTAACATAAATTCTGGTTGTCCCAGCCAATCCAAGTTTTGGAATAAAGTAGTCCTAATTTGGGTGCGATGCAGGGCTTTCCTCCTGGCCACGCCCATCATACTATGCCCATGTGGTAGTAAAATTTTTGGAGCCTACCACTGATGACAGCCACCTAGGTATATGCAGAACATGAGCCAAAAATAAACATAGTCATAGATATATGCAGGGTTTCCAGTTTGGTGTAACGAATAGAGTAATGGACTAAGAAGCAAGAGAACTGGGTTCAATTCTCTGGCTTTGCCATAGAAATTCACTGTGGGGTGTGTGTGTAACCAGTGAAATCACTCCACTTGTCACAAAAATCCTATTAGGGTTGCTATAAGTCATTTCTGACTTGATGGCAGATAATCACAGCAACATAGATGAATGCACATATATGCATACATATGGCCCATTCTGATTCAGCAAGCAAAGTGCCACATATAGGACAATAAAAACAGATGCTCCTATTGAGATGAAAGAAAATTACCTCCACTTGTTCGTACGTACATTACTCATTTCAGATCATTGGCAATAAGATTGTATGACTGAGATATACAAAGATATCGACAACTTTGACTCTCCCTTCAACTAAGAAGTCACAGGTCAAACATCCCAGACATGGCTTTCATAAATAGACAAAGAATGGATAGTTGTTTAAAAAGGAACATTAAGAATTTAAAGGCCAGGATCCTCAAGGGATTTTATTCCAGAGGAAGTGAAATCATACAAGTTGCAATGGTGAATTGAAGCTAATTGACAAGGCAATTTTTTCTTTTTTTGCTTACCTGATTGCGTGCCTAGTATTTGAGAATACATAATAGATTTCTTCTTTCTTAAAACATTTCTTCTGCCTCTGAGTTTAGAATCAATTGTCTTTGAAATAACATGGCCATATTATCTCTGGAAGAAAATCGGGGGGGGGGGCAGGGGGAAGGTACCAATAAAGTGTTCTGTTACATTGTGGTAAAATACTGACAGCTCTCTGAAATAATTGCTATTTTTGGTAACAATATATGATGTTCTCCTGGCAACTTGATAAATGCAATTTGAGAAGAGACAAGGCAACAGGAATTGCTTTGATTCTCTGACACAGCACTTGGTGAAGACTCAGTAGGGTGGGGTGAAGGGAGGAGAAGTAGGAGCTTTCTGGTTTCTAAAACACAAGTTGTTTATTGATTAGATGATGTCAGCTCTAGTCATTAGACATGAATCGAAATCTTGCCATTGTGAAACAGGAAATGTATGTGATATGCATGCATGTGAGAGCCGAGGGTGCAATTCGGCTCGGTTAAAATCAATGAGATTCTTACCATTTATTTTAGTTGGAGGTAAATTGCACCTGGAGAGAGAGAATCAGACAGGACAGGACAGGATGCATTAAAGCTTACTTTTCAGGGCAGGGCTACAAAAAGCCTGCACAGAGAGCCAGAACTGCAACACAAAACTGATACCTTTTTAATTTGGGGCTTTTGTTATTGTTAAGTGTACTCAACCCATTAGAGTGTCTCATGATGTACACAGACATACAGAGAATTCTTATTATTCCCATTATGGCAGTCCTGCAGGCTGCCTTGTTTCTTCCCCTGTCCTGCCATCACCCGTCTGTGCTGAAAAGAGATCAGAGGCCTAATAATAGATTTTTGACAGTGAGCTTGCCTGCTACCTGCCCTACACTAATCCGCACTGTTCATGTTTGCTTCATGGCAACAAAGCAGACAGAAGGAAAATGCCAAGTGCCGAGTTTGAGGTACAGCCCTGCCATAGCTTGACATTTCAGCAGACTAGCAGTTTATGAGATGCATAATTTTTCATCTGGGACTCAGCTGCCATTTTCATAGAAGCTTGGAGCTCATCAACTGATTCAGAGTCAGTGCAAAGGTTTACAGAGCCCATTGCTACTTTTTTAAAAGTATTTTTCTTCTTCAAAAATTATCTTGATCTTTAGACAGTGTGCCATTAAGCATGTTCATAACAGAGGAAAGGCCCAAACATTTCTGATTCGTCCACACTATCTGCCCTTTGTCTTTTTCATGGAACTGTTGTCACCTCAAAGAGTGTGCATGGAATGAAAAATAATCATTAGCAAGCATTTTCTTATTTGTTTATTCATTAGAAATCACTCATGCTGGGAATTTGGGGAGGTATCTAGGCTTAAGCTTTGAGAATATATTGGGACACTCCTGTCTCTGAAACACCAGGGCTTTATTTTTTTTATAATATTCATGTAAGGTACAGTCATAGTCTTATCATCTTATTCCAGACAGAGCTTCAACTGAGACCACCAAGTTGCCCAAGGCAGCAGGATAGTTGCTGACACTTAACTTGAACAGAGGACATTCTGGTTTATGCTTGTAGCAAGAATGATATGACACATTCATGATAAAGCTACCTACCATCTCTCAGCAGATCTATTAGTGGCATTAGGGATCTCTTCCACCCATTGTTTTCAGTTGTGTTGTAACGTGTTTTGACAAAATAAATGAATTGGAGTTCTCATCCTCCCAGTATCATTTTTTGAATCTGCATTAAAATATTCAACACCATCAGATTCATTCAAGGAGGGAGAATACACCTTAGGAGGTACAAACTGCCAGGATCTGTTTAATTTAGTATTATTCTTCCTCTGCCTTGCTACTAGTTCACTGTGGCACAGAATTACATAGAACAGAGGCAGAGTACATTGGATTAATTAAGGAATCCTTGCAGAGAATCAAGTTCTGAGTATGTCAGGATTTCAATTTTATGTTAAATATTTTTTAAAAGGGCAGAACCTTAAAATCTCAGGGGTTGTACCAAGCAGCGAGCTGTGAATTTAACCATAGGCTAACTGCTAATGATAAGGAAAAGAGACCAACTTGAGGCAGCTGTAATACAGTCATTGGATTAGGCTATCAATCACACTGTTCCCCAAGGAAAAGGCAAGGAAGACAAAACAGTGAAAAGGGAAATTAGGAAAAGAAGGCATGACTGCAGTGGGTTTTTTTGCACACACAGGAAAAAATAACTCTGAGTTGACTTGTATCTTGCAACTATCACAAAGAAATGTCCAGCTTTGCTTTCAGCCTAACACCCCACGTATTTCATTCCAAGCCCTTGGACTTTGTACAAATCAGTACTTGTGAATCACTCTGTACAATAGCTTCTCTTTTAAAAAAAAGAAGAAGAAAGAAAAATGAAGGGGAAAAGAAAAGAAAGTGCTCTGTGCAGCTGGTTGCTAAAGCCACATAGATGTAAATGTTTTTGTATTAATCTGCCAGTGGAGAGGAGGGTTACCAAAAGATCTGCATAAGAATCCATACAGCTGGCTGGACAGCTCAGCAGGTTAGACAGAGCTGGGGATTGGAAGTTCAGTCCCACACCAAATTGCATAGTCTCAAAATACCTAGATTTTTCACTGCAAAACCACATTGAAAATGAGTCAGAAGGATATCCTGATTCCAATCCAGACTGTTGTTCAGGACATGAGAATCCAATTCCTTCACTCTCCAAATACTGAGTAAATACGGTAAAACATTGCATAAAGAGCACCTCGCTTAGAGACTAACTCGCTTAAAGAGCAGCATTTTCTCTGAATGGTCGCCTCGCTTAACAACTAAAACCAATCCAAAACTTGCTTAACAACTATATCGGAGTTCGCCAGAAGTTACAATTGGTCACTTACAGTGTTGTTTTGCTTAAATAGCAAACGCACAAGAGCAATCCTGTGGAATGCATTATGCTCTTTAAGCAAGGTACCACTGTAGAATATTTGGCCGGCCATAGCCCAAATATATATTAAGTAATGTATATCTTATGTTTCCTTTTCCCCTACCTCTAGAGAGATGGAAATGTAAAGGTCTTGGAAATTCAGCTACATTTTACTTTTGCCCCATGCAAATTTTCAGGCGTGGATCTCATCCTATTTACAGTGGAAAGTGTTATGTGCCATTTATACACATCCAACATATGGTGTGTCTAAGAGGGTTTTTAAATATATGTGAGGTTGTGGTTTTCCAGTTCCTCCTCATGAGTTTCCATACCCAAGTGGGAACTTGAACCCACATCTTCTGAATTTTGTACCCAGTTTATCCTTTGTACCATGCCAGAACCAGCACCATGCTACCATATGTGTCTGTATACTATGTTTGCAAATCATTATGTGTATAGATGTCTTATTATTGGAACTGGCATACAGTTAACAAATGGCTTGGTTAGCATAAAAAACACATAATAAAAGGAAATCCAGCCATCTGGATGGTTTGAACAAATTTACCCCCAGTGCCTCCTAGCTACAATGCCTAGTTTTTAATGATAGGTTTTTAAGCTTCTTTTAAACTTTTAAAACTTTAAATTTTTTGAATGGTTTTAAATTGTTGTCGATGCTGATGTTTTGTGAATCGCCCTGGGTCCCTTTGGGGAGGAGGATGACAAACAAATTTAAATAAATAAATAAATCCATAGAAAATAGTGGATCGGTTTACAGAATTTTTTCCGTAACGGATTATTTGGTTTTCAGTGCATTCCTATGGGAAACCACATTTTGGTTAATGTATTTTGGTTTTCAATGCATTCCCGTGGGAAATTCGGTTAAAGTAATTTTCACTGTAAGAAACGCCCCAGAGAACTCATTAATTACGTTAACTGAGGTACCACTGTATATCTGTTTTACAAGAAGGCACACAGCTAGAAAAACAAAACCAAATTTATTGAAATGCCTTCAGAAATAGGATAACGGCCAGCAGCCTATTGAAATTCATTACCAGAAGCAGTGCAGCAATGTAAAGGAATCAATCTAGTATTTGGAGTTTAGAAGCACATTACCTGCAATTAATTATTTTTCCCCAGTAATTAATATACAACTATATTATGATATGATGGTGTTTTTTGGAAATAGGGGACAAACTCTTCTTATTACCTTCTTCAACTTTCTTATGGCTTGTCTTGTTCAGCCCTTTCATGTCCATCAAATGCCATGCAAAATGCCTCATTTTAGTGAGAAATTATCCCAGAAGAACATCTCCACAGATCTGTATATGACTATATTGCTGTACAATCATAGAGCAGGGGTGCTCAGGGATTTTGAAGCCTGCATAACTCATTTTGATGCTGTGACAACTAATGCTACTTTCTATCTTAACTACAAGGCCTGGTAACCTACCTTAAAACATTGTTTCCATATGCCTTACCACTTAAGGAAACAAAATACACTTGGAGGGGAAAGATGTTGGGGACATGAAGGGAGCCACATCTGGGCAAAAATCCCTTCAAACCAGAATAATTTCTGATATGAAATTATTATTGCGTGGGTGTGTGCATGTGTATATGTGTGGGTGTTTACTTGTCCACTCTTTCAAAAAAGCTACATATCCTTGTCCTACTCCTTTTAATTCAACATCAATAGAGAAAGTTTTAGCTGTTTAGAAAACCTAGTACTGAGCTATTCAGATTTTGGATTTGGATCTTGAAATTACAGCCTTTTGGATTTTTTAAATAATGGGATTTTTGGATATTTGGTACTCTGGGACAATCAATATGAATACTTCATAGTGGTTATGCCAAAATAAAAGAGTATGCATTAACAGACAACAGTGCATAGCAATTAAACCTTGAATAGTGGTCATGTGAACAGTACTGGAGAAACAGGACAAGTTGCTCTGGGGAGTGGACAAATATTGTACCCCGGGCAGCACTGGCAGGCAAATTGGAGCAGCAGATAGTCTTGGGTGGGTGGAAACTGTGCCAACAGCATAGTTAAGTGAGAGCACAATCTTGGAGTAGCAGCTGGAGGAATGAAGGAGGGAGAAGGAGGACATAGGCATGGCAAACCTAGTACAGTACTGTGACAGAGTGTGTGTTTTTCTTTTACTTATAGGTGACTTCAGGGAATCCCATCAATGGTAGATTGACCTTAAAGAAAATAAGTTTTATAGATCCAGGTTCCGAGTGTGAACTGGAACCTGGCAGTGACAATCCCAGTTTTTCTTGCTTTTGCTGCAACAGCTAACTGCCCCAAACATTGTAGTGAAAACCCCTTGTCACCTTTCTGGCCCACTCAATTATAAAGAGAACCATTTTCATCTACTTCTCAAAGCTGCATAGGGATGGCATTCCAAAAAACAGGCCAACCAGAGAGAATGGCTAATTTATTGTCATATATCTTCTGGTCTCTACAGTTTGGAAACTCTCAAGATAACAAGGTGGAGCTATGGCAAGCAGAAACTGTTGAAAGAAGATAGTTCAACAATAGCATAGGTTCCAAATTGTATATGGCTTGATAGACTAACACTAGGACCTTCTACTTTGCACCTACCAAGGATTACATTGCTGAGGGAGCAGGGTTTTCCCACCAAGTGTATTTTATTTATTTGTTTGTTTGTTTGTTTGTGTGTTTATTTATTTATTTATTTTCATTTGTACCCCGCCCTCCTCCGAAGACTCAGGGCGGCTTTACAACTAAAAACAATTTAAAACTTACATAAAAATTAAAATCCAAGTTAAAAACACCGAGGAGAGAGGTGGAATATTTAAAAGAGCCAGGCGACCGAGTTGCCCGTCTGGCCCACTCCCCACACATGCCCCACCAACCAGGTCTTCACTCCTTTCCTAAAGGGCAGCAACTCCGTCTGGAGATGTAGCTCCGTTGGCAGGAGCTTCCATAGGGCCGGAGTGGACACAGAAAAGGCCCTCCTTCTCGTGCTAGAGAGATGAGCCTCTCTAGCTGAAGGTACAACCAGAGAGCCTCTCCAGTCCGCTCTAGTGGGATGGACAAATGTTCTCAGGGTGACACGGTCTCTTAAGTATCCTGGCCCACTACCATGTAGGGCTTTAAAGGTAATAACCAGCACCTTGATTTGTACCTGGAGCACACTGGGAGCCAGTGCAGCTCCCGAAGAAGTGGTGAGGCATGAGCATAATGTCCACACCCCATCACAACTCGAGCAGCCACATTCTGGACCAGCTGAAGCCTCCTTATGGTCGCCAAGGGCAGCTCCATGTAGAGCACATTACAATAATCAAGTTGGGAGGTGACCCACGGCACGTGTGATCATGAGCAAGGAGTCCCGGTCCAGGAGCGGGCATAACTGGCGCACAACATGAAGTTGTGCAGAAGTCCTCCTAGCCACAACTGCCACCTGCTCTTTGAGCAGTAGTCATGAGTTTCCTTATGTCATAAGCTTTAAGGCATATGGAAACAAAGCTTTAAGGTAGGTTACCAGGCCTTGTAGTTAAAAGAGAAGGTAGCATTAGTTTCCACAGCATTAAAATGAGTTATGCAAGCTTCAGAATCCCTGAGCACCCCATCTCTTTGTTTGTAATATAGTCATATACAGATCTGTGGAGATGTTCTTCTGGGATAATTTCTCATTAAGAGCAAGGCATTTTGCATGGCATTTGATGAACATAAAAGGACTGAACAAGACAAGCCATAAGAAAGATGAAGAAGATAATAAGAAAAGCTTGTTTGGGCGAAGTAGAGGAAGGATGAGCTTGAGATTTACTCATTGTATTTTGAACCAGTTTAGAAAAACAAGTGAATTGTTTATGCGCAGTTGTCCATTGAAAGCACTAGGCAGGGATTCTCGACCTTTATAAGCCGGGGGCTGGGTCATGCTCCCTCAGAGAGCTTTAGGGGCCAGGTAGCCATTTTGCCCTTCCTACACCACATGGCACTTCCTGGTGTGGTGGAGGCAGTGGGGGGCCACATGAAATGGTGCCGTGGGCCACACCCAGCCAATGGGCCGCAGTTTGAGAATCCCTGCTCTAAAGCATCCTCTTTTTATTCTCCTCAGCTTTTAATCTTACAGCATAGGAAAAGTAGAAGGGAACTAAAGGCAACATTTTTGTACTTAATGCATAAAAATCATTACATACATTTTACATTATGTAGAAGCAGGATTTTCTAATGCTATTTCTACCTTTTTGATTACAAATGATAGACAGGAGAAGAGCCTGCTCCCATATATCCCTATTTTAAAAACCCCAATCTTCAACAGTTTAATCTCAGTGTTAGAAAAAGAATCACAGCTGCTGCTCTAGTGTTTTGTCTATAAGTGAGTTTTTGTAAAGACTCATGACATCTCCCTGGGTGCTAAATATTGACAAGCATGCTCTGGCAAGCAGGATCAAGCTTGCTGAATTAACACAGTTCAAGTCTCTACACTGACACAGTAACCTGAGTCTGCAAACTATTATGCTCTTCCATTTGTTTTAGCATTATACTGTTGCTGCCCAGTTTAATTTGGAATTATATATATGTACATAGCCAGGTGGCTCTCTTCCTCTCTGTGTACAGGGATGCTATAGAGGGAGAGAAAGTATTCTGTAACTTGAATACATAAGTAAAATTGAATGAGATAATCAAAATTTACTGAACACACCTACATTATGAAGGAGGCTGTGTTTCTCTCTCTTTATATTTCTCCGGCATAATTCTGTGACCATGAAAGCTAGACATGTTAACCTTGACAAGCATACTAATGCAACCTTAGTGGTTTTTTTAAAAAAAAATCATTCAGTTTGGTAATCTGCTTCTGTCTGAAACTTGCAATGCCATCTTCAGTCACAAAATGGCAGACTCCCCTAAGCATCAGAGAGGAAATCGCAGTCAGGCAAAACAGATTCATGTCTCCAGTGTAATTCTGTGTAATTCAACACAGTTCACAGGCACAGTAAATAAAACAATATAAAGGCTGTGACTACTGCTTCCCTTCACAAGGCTCAGAGCTCCTCAAAAAGTTAAAAGACAAAGGTAACTTCTTGCTGCTTCTTACAGCAGAGCTAGAGTGAAGAGAGGGGAAAACTGAGTGAGCACTGAAGTGGAGGGAAAGAAAGGCTTGTAGGAAACAAAAAAAATGTTTTTAAGTCTAGATACGCTGCTGTGTGACAACGACAACAACAGTGGTCCTCCCATCTTAATGCATTTGTACATTGAGATCATAATCTGTGGGTTTTCTTCACCATCTGAAATACATTGCGTGAAAAAGGAGACTGTTCTGTATATTAAGTCCATGTCTCTGGCACCTTTGTTATCTAGTTACTACAGTTTAGACTCCACACAAGAACATGTTACATTTACAAACATGTTACATTTACAATGGCCAGGGGCCGGGTCACGCTCTCTCAGTCAGCTTCAAGGGTCAGATGGCCATTTTGGCTTGCCTGGATGATGGGGGTGGCCATTTTGTCCCAGCAGCTTCAAAGGGTTAGCCATTTTGTTTCTTGAATTCCCTTGGAAGGATGGGGGCCACATGAAATGGTGCCACTGGCCAGATCCGGCCCACAGGCCTTAGGTTGGGAACCCCTGCACTATACGACAACAGAGATGAGTGATGGTGGTGGGGAATATGTTTATATTAGTGTTTTAGCTCATAGAATTTTGGCTTGATTATTTAGCTGCCATTAGTTGGTTTGTAGACTATTACACATATTTCCTTTGAAGTTTATGGGATGAGGTGACCCACTCATGGAGATCTCCAGTTTATCTGTGTGCTTTGTTTTATTCGTTCCTTAATTTTACAATTTGCTCTTTGTATTTTTAAAATTATACTTTTCAGTCCTAGGAAGTGACTATCCCTTAGAACATTTACAACCAATAGGAGGCGTCTAGATGCAACATCAAGAGTTCAACAAGGAATCCTACTAGTGAGTCAGGTAAACCAGATAAGGTTTACCAAAGTCCTGTAGCAATCCCGACACTAGGTCAGGTGAAAAGATCTGTGGAATGAATTCACCAAAAGGTGGCTTCATTTTGCAGCTTCACATCTCTTTTACCATAATCAAACCCCTTCTAATAAAACATTAATGTGCAATTTAAAAAGAAAACTAAACATGAAAACTCAATTTAAAAAAGCAGATGTGATTTTTCTTGAGAAGTTTGAAACCTTGTAATGCTGTCTGTAAATCAATTTGCTTAAGCCAATTTTTTTTCCTTTGTGAATATCCTTGTCTCCTGCCCCTGCCAATGGACAATTTCCCTCCAATGAGTGAAGGAATGTATTGAGAATGGACCACACATGCCCATACTAAAAATCTCATGCCCCCACTTATACTGGTCTCTCACCCTGTGGTATTAGATTACAGATGTTTTTATACAGACAAGTGACCACTAATGGAGATGACTGTTATGGGAGAACTTTTGGTTTGTTTTTTGTTTTGTTTTTGCAATTGAACATGGCGTTGATTTTTCCCTAGTGAGATGTAATTCTGTAATCTCATTTTAACATTTTAATTTATTTATGTATTTGTTGTTAAGAGTGCTTTGATACTTTCGATAAAAGCTGCTTGCTACTTGCAAAAACAAAAATTGTTTGGGTTTGCCGCTACATGTTTTCCGATCAAAGGCACATTCTTTGTGAGCACATGGAACAGTGTTAACTCAATTTAGTTTTGATCAGTGAACATTACTGGAAAGGAGAAATCCGCTGAGCGCAGTCAAGCACACTTTGGTGTGATTACTATCTTCTCTTTCATGCAGGCCAGGGGATTCAGTTTGTACAAAAAAAAACCAGAGGACCCTGGTTGCCCTCTGAGATGCCTTTGTTAGATAACAATTAACATGATCAGATGGATGCAGCATGTTGGGACTCTCTTGCATCTCTTTGTGTTGCTTCTGAATAAATCAGACTCTTCTGTTAATCCTCTTTTAACTTTCATCAGTGAAAAGCTCTGGAATCAAAACATGACCTGCAAAAGTCCAAGCCTTAAAGGAGGGATGTGTATTAAGCTAATTAAAGTTGTTAACAGGAAGATGACTGTGAAACATATTGCCCCCCCCCCCACCCACCCACCCAACGTGTGACTGTAAATTTCTGTCAGAAAACTTCAAAAGAAAAATAGCAAAATAGATCCTTGTGTACTGGTATTCTCCTTCCGAAGACAATGCAGTAAACCATATTCCTTCTGACCTAATCAGTTGCTAATAGGGATATGAATCTTCTAGGTTTAGTGGTTACGAATTCTGAACTTGAAGACTGGAAGGTTGGAGCTGAAGCCCCAAGTACTGCATGACCGAGTGAGCTCCCGTCTCTGTCCCAGCTCCTGCCAACCTAGCAGTTCGAAAGCAAGAAATTGCAAGTACATAAATAGGTACTTTGGCGGGAAGGTAAACAGCATTCCATGCACTCTGATGTCTAGGCATGCCTGCCACATGTCCACAGAAACGTCTGCAAATACAGACAGCGTTGGCTCTTTGGCTATAAACAGAGATAAGCACTGAACCCTAGAGATGGATATGACTAGCTTTTGAGCAAGGGTGACTTTACCCACTCATTCTCCAGGAGAAATCAAGATGGGGGGAACGCTCTATATCTTGCATCAAGATTTCTCTATTTGGTTTTCCTTTTCCTTCCAAGAAAACGTCCAGGAAATGTTGCAGAATTTCTCAGATGTTTTGCAGGCATTTTTTCCTAGAAGATAGGGCAAGCCGTGCAGGATTGCTACATTCCCTTTGCAGAATGTTATCTTTCCTGCACAGCATTCACCTGAAATGGACAGGGGAAGAATCAAGCTGTGCAGATTTATATAAGCTGCCACACAAAAAGGCTTCTTTCCTGTACAGGACTCGCTCAGAAGAGCAGAGAGTATGAGAACTACAGGTGGAAAAGGAAAAAATATTTTAAAATGGGGAGGGGACATAACTAGGGATTTGCTTTCATGGGAAGCTGGGAAATTTCAATGTCTTCGAGTGTCATATCTGATTCCGAATATTGGCGATCATCATGGCAATCAGCTATAGAGATTCTCCTGGGATGCATTTAATGCAGTGGCCTTACATTTGCCTTTTGCATTGCAGCATGACACCCGTACCACTGATCCAGTTCCGCAAGTCACTTTCTGGTCCTGAGCTCTTTTGTTTCACTGGTGCAAGTCAGCAAGAGTGTCTCAGCATGAGTAAATGCATCATGCTAATATTTTATTTGAGCCAGCCCCGAGTCTCATTGCAAATATCCATGTCCCTCTCATTTCATGTGCCTTTACCACTATTAACCCTTATGTGTTACCAATGGTTTGTCTAAAAGGTGGATGGAATCAGGATGATATGACATACGCAGGTACAGTAATACCTTGGATAACGCTAAGACTTCGTTCCACAACTCTTGGTGTTATCCGATTTTTAGTGTTATCCGATGCATGTTAAAATCCTATGGGATGGATCGGATAACGTTAAAGCTCCATAGAGATACATTGTAACCGCACAGGCTTTAGCGGTTGTTATCTGATCCATCCCATAGGACCTTAACGTTATTCGATCCAATTCTCCACCCCAGATCACTTAACGTTATGCGATTTTGGCATTATCCGAGGTAAACGTTTTCCAATGTATTACTGTATTGTATATATCATGAGAGGCATGTGTGAGCCCTAGACTTCTTCTCCCATACCATTATATTTAGCAGTTATTGGCTGGAGGAAATTTCTGCAGTCGTTGTAAAATACACATCCCAAGAGAGAACTTGGTTGTGTTGTTTTATTTCGATTTTAAATCCAATTAAGAATCTAGGCTAGAATCCTACCTTCATCTGCTAAAGAGCAAGCCACTGATTTTAGTATGACTTTTCCCCCAAGAATGCCATAGGATTTGCTACAAGTTAGATCTCTGGAAATACTCTGTGTCCCATAGTACAGTATTGGATCTCACGCAGTCTAATATTGTACAGTCTTGTAGCATGAATTATTTGGAACTTCCCATATCATTTTGGTATACGTACTTTCTTTCTCCACAATGACATATTACGTTTAAAAGAAAAACCTTGGAAAATTAAAAGACCATCAAACAAAAACAAATATACTTCCAAGACAAGCTTCATTGACTTCTGTGAATATTATTTTTAAGCAATAAAATAGGAACAACATAGTTTCCCTTTTAAACCGCAAGAACAGTAGTGAAGAAATATTTAGGAATTGCTGTAAAGCAATAATTACAAGAAAGTGTTCTTGTTACACAAGAACACTTCACATCTGTCATCTGGTGTTTCGGTGCTCGCAGTGGTTATTAGCTGAATATTCCTGTTATTACCATTCTGCTAGCAAGCACCATTCTTGAAACTGATTGATGTTTAGGAATAAAGCCCATTTATTATATGTTGCCAGCTCCTGAGGACCAATCTCACCAACCAGAATTCCTCTAAAGAAATGATGATACCTCATCTTTCTGGAACTAATCAGTGCAGAAGAAACTTAAACGGGTGAAATGAGATCTCTTCCCTCCTCCCTTCCTGAACAACTTTCATTGCATTGTATCACTACTCAGCTACAAATGATGATGGTATTTTTATCTGTCAGGGGTGACATTGATAGAAAATGTCTTTATTCAGCTGAAGGTACAGGGAGAGAAAATAGTTTGCACTCCACTACATAAGGAGTTTGTGCTAAGTGAAGAATCGACCTGGAGAATGAATAGGGCAGGGATTCTCAATCTGTGGCCTATGGGCTGGATGCAGCCCACAGCAGCATTTCATGCCCCCCCCCGCTTCCACCACACCAGGAAGTGCCATGTGATAGAGGAAGGGTAAAATGGTCCTCTGGCCTCTGAAGGTGTCTGAGGGAGTGTGACCCAGCCCCTGGCTCTAAAAGGTTGAGAACTCCCGGAATAGGGTGTATAAGGAGAAATGTTTGGGGTGTTTTCCCTGTTCCCTGCTACTAAGAAATTTAGTTTTAACACCTTGTTCTTGACTGGCTTTTGACTCCACTTAATGAGATACCTCAGTGTGGCATTTTCAAGTCTTTCAAGATTCCTCATGTCCATGTTAATGAGAGAGAGAGAGAGAAGGAATACTGTTTTTCCTTGTCATAATCTCCATGATGATAATCTCCATGAAACATGAGAATGTCTGGCTGGACATCCTGGTACGGTAATGGAGTAGATCATACACCCAGCGACTCAATGCCGAGTGTCAGGCGGCGGTTAACTAACCGGACTTCCTTAAAGGGGCCAATGGCTATGGGTGGATAAGCCCCTTTAGGTAGGGTGATGGCTCCCTCAGTGGAGGAAGTGCCACTGAGGCATCATATTAGGCTGAATGGCAAAATGAACGGAGGAGGAATTCTGATTCCCAATGGTCATGGAGGTGGAAGAGGCCATGCCAGATGGACTGGCTGTGAAGGCTTACCTTGATAATATCCTAAAGGCTGCGGCAGTCCATTGCAGTCCTGGTGTTAAATCCTGCATGTCTCATTTCATGTGTGTCACAGGAGATGACTCTGTGATCATAGTGTGTGGGTCACTTCATGGCAAGCTCCCCCAGTGGTGTAGAGGTTAAGGCACTAGGCTTGGAGACTGGAAAGACAGATTTGATTCCCAAGAGCTGCATGATAGGGTACATAAAAGGAGCCTCATTTGGGCATCCCCTGCAAAAATCCTTTTAACCCAGAGTAATCTCTGACACAAAAACAAATGAACTTCATGGCATGATGGGATTCACCATAAACAAATTCACGCCAGTGACATTTTTCCTGCTTCAGGAAAAAATGCATTCTCAGATACGAGTTGCAGTCAACGAAGATTAATCTCCATGATCTGCACACTGGCTGAAATCTTATTGCTTAATGTAGTAAATTGCACTAGAGTAGAATACTCTAAATACTGCAGGATGGAATGAGCTCCCGTCTTTGTCCCAGCTCCTGCCAACCTAGCAGTTCGAAAGCAAGAGATTACAAGTAGATAAATAGGTACCACTTTGGTGGGAAGTTAAACAGTGTTCCGTGCACTCCAGTGTCTAGTCATGCCTGCCACATAACCAGGGAAACTTCTGCAGAAGCAGACAACGCTGGCTCTTTAGCTTTGAAACTGATGAGCACTGAATTCTAGAGTCGGGTACAACTGACTTTTGAGCACAGGAAACCTTTACCTTCAGTAATTACTCATTCAAAAGTAATTATGTACAATTGAAAACAAAATTACTTGTTTTCAATGCGACTAGTTGCAGCACTGTGGTGGCTCTGTGGTTAAGATGCTGAGCTTGAAGACTGGGAGGTTGGGGTTTGGTACCCGAGTACTGCATGATGGATCTTGGGGACATGAAAGGAGCCTCATTTGGGTGTCCCCTGAGCAGAGTTTTTCTAGCAAAAATCCTTTCAACTGAAAGTAATTCCTGACACAAAATTTATTTAGTGAGACAAGTTGTTTCAACCTATGATGCCGAGAAGTTACTGACTCAAAAGATTTCTTGCTACTAGTGTGGGTATGAGACCAAAAGAACTTTCCTCATTAAGTTTTCTCCAGTTTGCACAAGACGTACAAAACTAGTACTTTTTTCCTTTGTGATGTACTTAGCCTCAGAATAATGGAAATAAAACACAAACAATCCATGTATGCTATGAGGCAGCAAATAAAAATGTGTTTAAATGTGCAAGTTGCAGAAAAATGATTCCCACATGAGACTTCTTGTAAATAATAAGTGGAAGGGATATATTCTAGTGTTTCAAGCAAGGAAAGAGAAATTGCAATTTCATGGTCTCCTACACAAGAGTGAAAGAAGCAAGGATCTGCATTTCTACTATATACTAAAGAAAACAAATGAATTTAAGTACAAGGGTGTCTGGCCAGGTTATCCTACTATGGTAATAGAGTAGACCATACTGCCAGTGACTCAACACCGAATGTCAGGCAGAGGTTAACTAACCTGACAACCCTGAGGACTAACGGCTTGGGTGCCAAAGTCCACAGGGAAGGGTGATGTTCCCCAAGTGGATTAAATCCCACTTGAATCCATCTTGATGGAGGGCAGCAGCTTCATCAATACTGGCCTGGGAGGACTTTGTGTGCCAAAAGGGCTCAGGACCAGAAAGTGACTCGATCAATTGTATAGGGGTCATGCTGCAATGGAGAAGGCAGATGAAAGGCCACTGCATTATATTATCTGGACAGTCTTCATGGCTGATCGCCATGATGATCACCTATATTTAGATTCGGATACGGCAGAACAACAAGAAGAAGTAGTACAAGAGAATCATCATGATATCTTAAAAGAGTACAAAGGTGACTATCTAAGACAAGAGTTCTCAACCTTTTTAAGCGAGGGGCCAGGTCACATTCCCTCAGACAGCTTTGGCCATTTTGTCTTTACTCCACTATATGGCACTTCCTGCTGTGGTGGAGGCGGTGGGGGCCACATGAAATGATGCTGTGGGCTACATCCAGCCCATTGGCCACAGGTTGAGAATCTATCTATCTATCTAAACTGAAATCCTTAGAACTCCATGGAACTAACTTTTGAGCACATATGTATAAAATGGCACTGTTACTCATTATGGATTAGGGTCAGTCTGAATTATAGATGGTAAAGTTTAGACAATAATAATTTTTAATAGCTATGTAAAAATGAATATTAGTATTTGCTTACATCCTTTTGGCATTAATCAAATGTCTCCATGCTATGGCAATGAATTTATTTTATTATTTGTTTAAACTATTTTATCCTTGTTTTCTCCTAAAAAGAACCCAAAGCAGATCACCTCTTTGGAACTCCACATACATCAACATTTGGTATGGTTTTGAAAATAATTGAGAGGCTGGATTGCTATATTTTGCCTTGTTTTGTGTTCAGTATGATATGTACAACAGCTCAATGTTTCTGTTTGGATGGTTGGTTCAATTATGTATATATTTTGCCTAGGTTTTTGGTAGGTGAATGTTTTGGATCCTATCCCTGCATTGTACTTACATTTTCAGACCAGAAGTTTTCTTTCAGTCTGAGAAAGTTTGTTTTCTGAGAAACATACAGTACCTTTAATTAAACTGGACAGCATCTATGTTGTAAATGGTCAAGCTCCCCCTCCAATGTTGTGATTATGCCTAGTCATAACATTCTATTCAATTTCTAGTGTGCATCAGCCAGAAATGCTTGAAGGGGAGGGCTACTATAGTGAAATGTTAGTATTCTCTTACTTCCTTTAATATCGCTACAAGCCTGTATGTGGCTTCTAATTATATCCATATTTTGCTCAGTTTAATCAGCAAATTAGTTGAAAAGACAATCAATTAGTTGGAAAGACAATCAGTTGGCAGCCTTATTTAATATACACTCATTTCATATTACTCTCCCAATATCCCTGTGATGAATGTTAAGCAGTTCAGGCATCCATAAGTCAACTGGGCAACTTCTGTGCGGAGAGCCCTTGTCACACTTCTCATGAATACAAAGGAATACTTTTCTTGATGCATTCTGTATTGAATATGCAATTGCCAAATGTAGCTGAATATAATTTCTTCCAGATGTTTCAGAAACATTTCATTTTATTAAGTCCTAAATTGGCTTAGTGGTTAAGACACTGAACTTGAAGACTGGAAGGTCAGAGTTTGATACCTGAGTACTGCACGACAGTGTGAGTTCCTGTCTCTGACCCAGCTCCTGCCAATCTAGCAAAAAAAAATGTTGTTCAGTCAAACAGTCGAGTCCGACCTTTTGTGACCCCATGAACCAGTAGATAAATAGATACTACTTTGGTGGGAAGGTAAATAGCATTCCATGCACTCCAGTGTCTAGGCATGCCTGCCAACATGTCTACGGAACCGTATGCAAACGCAGACAGCGCTGGCTCTTTGGCTGTAAACAAAGATGAGCACTGAACCCTAGAGTGGAAAGGACTGGCTTTTGAGCATGGGTGACCTTTACCTAAATTAAAGTCAGAAAATACTTAGGTGTATGTGGACGCTTCTTGACCTGCTTTGTATCCAACTAAAGGGCATATGGATCAGAACTGACTTACTCTATATGCCCCCAAGATATGATATCTCGGCTTTTCCTGATTTCTCTCTTTTGTAAGCATGCTGCAAATGAGGGGGAATCCAAATTGCTATTACCTATCTGAACAAAGCCCATACAACAGCCATATTTCCAGAGTCACATGTATGATCAATCCTAATAGCATAATAATATTTCAATTAATAAACTGAAAAGGAGGCAGTGGCTTAAGACACTGGCTTTGTCATCTAGACGGTCTGCAACCAGCATTTGAGCCCTGCCCTGCATGCTGCAAGAAGGGATGAGCGCCCATTTCTTCCTCAGCTCCTGCCAGCCTAGCAGTTCAAAAGCATACAAATGCAAGTAGATAAATAGTTACCACTTCAGTGGGAAATGTAACAGCATTCCATGCACCTCAACAGGTAATCATGCTGACCATACGGCCACGGACGTGTCTTTGGACAACAGTGGCTCCCTTGGCCTAGAAATGGAGATGAGCACCCTCCCAGTAGAGTTGGCTACAAATGGATATGGGGAAACCTTTACCTTTAAAAAAATAATAAACTAACCTGAGTTGGAAGAACAAAAAAGAATATTCAAGAAAGCAAAAGGTTGTCTGAACTTTTTCATTATGCACAGAATGGATGCTAAGAGGGGCCACAAGCGGAACATGTGGTAGCCTCAGACTGAGACTAATCTGTGGCTTTATGGAAGGGTTCAGCTGTCGCTTTGTTACCACCTTTGCTATGAGCAGCTCAGTCTGTTGCTGTATCACTTTTGTTTTCTCCTTTCCTCAGTTCAAATCACTGACCATCCTGTTACTTCTACAAAGGCCGATTGGGATATGAAGGAGCTGTTGTGGCGTCGGTCTGCTGTGGTACATGAACAGCTAGATCCATTCCATAGTTGCTCCCAAATTGCATAAATGACCCAATCAAGTTCATTACAAAAAAATAAGCCCAAAGATCGTTCAAATACCTAAAATACGTTTTGAAAATAAGAAATCCCTGTTGTTAAATCTTTAAAATGTGTACCACCAACAGCCTTATACAGTAAAACACCCGATAATGATTGGATCGGATAACGCTGAAATCGCATAACGTTAAGTAATCTGGGGAGGAGAATTGCATCGAATAACATTAAGGTCCTATGGGATGGATCGGATAACAACCGCTAAAGCCTGTGTGGTTACAATGTATCTCTATGGAGATTTAACGTTATCCGATCCATCCCATAGGATTTTAACATGGATCGGATAACACTATAAATCAGATAACACCAAGACTTGTGGAACCAAGTTTTAGCGTTATCCGGTGTTTTACTGTATTGTAATTCTCTATCTCGCCCTCTCCTCAAAAGAAGTATAATAGAAATTGCTATATTTCTAAAACTTATCCACTTCCCTAAAGAAATCTGCACTTAGCTGAGGATTTTTTTATGTATGCAACAGAAAGAAGTGCAAAAAGAATGTCTGGTATACAGCTGTGTATTGAAAAGATATATAACATGTATTTATCACAAAAGTATAAAGATAATATATACATATATCTTCTAAACATTCCAAAAAGACAATAGAGCAAAGAGATAGTAGCTGAATTATCAATATGAATATGAAAGTGCTCTTTAAAAAAGTAGATCTCTCATATGCAAACATGTCCCAGTTGAGAAGGCAGAATGCCATTTACAAAGAATATACTTCCCCAATTATAGCTTTTAAACTGAAATAAAACAAAAACTATCCTCAAAAGAATGTCATTGTCTCCAAATGTAGTTCAGACTACACATCTCAAATATAATGAGAGTAAAACTGTGGTTCCTGTTCCTACTTACTGTTATTTTCAAGGTAACTGGATGGACCTAGCAGTGAATAGGTAGAACTAATAAATATTAAGTATGGTTGAGTGCAGCAATAAGTACTCCAAACAAAAAACAGAAATCTGCAATCTATGCCTAATTTGGGGTCTTTGTGTACCTATGAGTGGATAATATGAGGTTGATGAGGAAATGTTGGGTGAGAAGGGCAGGCTTTCTTTCATAATTTAGCTTCATATTAGACAACTTACATAAATCCAACAGAGCAGAGATTCATGTGCCCCACCTCCACCACACCAGGAAGTGCCATGTGGTGGAGAAAAGGCAAAATGGCTGTCCAGCCCTCAAAGCTGTCTGAGGGAGCGTGACCTGGCCCCTGGCTTAAAAAGGTTGAGAACTCTTGATTTAGAGGGCAGCCTAAATAATTTTGAAGCCACAAGCACATCGCCTCCAAAGGCTATCCTGAAATACAGAGGTGTAATGAGAACCTGAAAATTTCTCATTTTCTGTGATTTTTCAAGTCTCACCATGCTGAGACTTGAAGCCCAGACTTTTCCTTAATCAGGAAGAATTCCTCCCACCCACCCCCCAGCCAATAAATAAGTAAATAACAGAATATATTCTGTGCAGACAAATATTTTTCCAGTAAATCCCTCATAGGAAAGATACCATTCTGTGCAAGAATTGTAATAAAAATGTGTAGTTTTAGCATTCATTTTAGTGGGGGATGATACAAAACAGCCAAGAAATCCTGCAAGATTCCTCAAAACATTTTGGGAGAGCCAGATCTTGTACAGAGAAAATGTTTTCTTTGTTTTATCCCTGAAAGCAAGAAACTATGAATTTCACATCCATGCTGAGGTATAGGGAAGATTACAGGCAAAGTGCCACGATACAGAGACGGTTGTATGACGGTAGTTTGGTTGGTTGGTTGTTTTTACAAAAAGTATCACCATTAAGTTCCAGCTTCTATTTCTAGTCAAGAAGCCAAATAGTTATTTGTAATATTATGAATGTTTCACCATCTTTTTTTCTCATCTCTTATTTTCAATCCAATTGTGGGTGTCTGATAAACTTCACTGTGTAGTAGGGGTGGTTTCTGGTTCTAGCAGTAGTCATTCTGTGATAATTTTGTAAATGGAAAACAGTACAAGCTGTAGAACAAATAAGATTTTGTTTTTACTCTGGAAAACAGATTTGTCCTCTGACAGAAAGGGAATAAAACCACAATTTCCCATTTGCAAATGTGATGTGAATAAAAGATAGTTATGCTTTAATAGTTTTGATACTTCTGAAATAGTAAACACATTGCGGTTGGTCCTCTCAGCTCCAAATTACAAAAATCACTTAGGGTGATTTGATAGTTGTTGCATCTTCCCAGAAAAATGAGGAGGGGAAGTTACTATTGATCTCTAACCTCAACCGTTTACCGTTTTTGTAGGAAGACCATCATAACAAACTAGTATTGAGCCAAGAGATGGTAGCAATGCAGGTAGTATATTATGAGGTACACTAATTTTGAAGAAAGTTCCTCAATATACCAAAGATTTTAAAATTTGTCTTTCTTTTATATTGACTATATGCTAAATTCTTTTTCTCCCTCAAATTAAGAAATCTGGTGTAGTGCTTCAACACTATATTTAATTTTTAAATGTGATACTCATTGCCTCTCTCAACGCATATTTATTTTCTTTTACAAAGATTTCTGTACACTGGTTTCCTTCTGCATATAAATGCATTCGTTGGCCATTTTGAAAGATGTGCTTGCTGCACTGTTTCATTAAGCTGCTGCGTTATCGGGTAATTGTTTAAACATAAAGCCACCACACTATCAAAAAGGAAAGGTGAACTAATGGCATTTGCAAATGTCAGGGATTATCTTAACACTTTTATTATAGTTTATAAAAAGAAGGTTCAGGGCATTCCATGGCAATTATTTCCACAGAAATTGGTTATTTAAATAAATTGCTAATTATCTGGATATGACAGTATTGGAAATCCTGCTAATGAGTTATGTGAGAAGTGTAGCTTCTGAAGGCCACCTACAGGTAGGAGAGAGCAAAAGCAATATTGATATCCTTATCCCAAATAAGGAGCTGGATGTAATATTTACATCCCTCTGTCTGAGCACTTCCCAAATGTCATGTTGTCTACTGCAGCTTTATGGAAATTGTCACTCTTAAGGAAGGTTAGACTTCTCATTTTGGTTCATTGGCTTGTTTGCCCTAATCCTTAAAATGTCTAATTTAATTAGTATTTACGACAACATGTTTACAGTGAGTGGATAGCAAATATTTCTCTATTAATTCCCATTATGCCATTTGGAGTGCTGACATTTGGCTTATTTAACAAAAATCTTCTATTATTCTGTTAAACAATTTCATTCACTTTTTTTTTTTTGGGGGGGGGGGAGAACTGTATATTCTATGTACAGTATCACGTACCTAGACAAAAAGGATGTTTGAAAAATTAAAAGGGAAGGGGGTAGGCAAAATACTGTGAAATTTTAAAGGTTAACAAATGTATTTCAGTGTCAAGGGAGATTTAGAAACTTAGAGATGCATTGGAAGTTGTCCTGTCTTTCTTTCAATTCTCCCTTTGTCATCACCATGGGAATAAATATAGAAGACATAGTATTTGTACTCTCTATATCTGAAGAAGTGAGACTGTGATGGCCTAGTGGTTAAGATGCTGAACTTGACAACTGGAAGGTCAGCAGTTCAAGACCCAAGTACGGTGCAATGGAGTGAGCTCCTGTCTCTGTCCCAGATCCTTCCAACCTACCAGTTCAAAAGGAAAAAATTGTAAATACAGTGGAACCTCAGTTAACAAATGGCTCGCTTAACGTAAACATTGCATCACAAAAGGAAATCCATAGAAAATAGTGGCTCGGATTACGCATTTTTTTTTTAACAGATTAATTGGTTTTCAATGCATTCAAGATGGGAAACCATGTTTTGGTTAATGCATTTTGGTTTTCAATGCATTCCTATGGGAAATTTGGTTAAAGTAATTTTTGCTGTAAGAAACGTCTCAGAGAACGCATTATGTTAACAGAGGTTCCACTGTAGATAAATAGGTGCTGCTTTGGTGGGAAGGTAACAGCGTTCTGTCTAGTCATGCTTTCCACATGACCACAGAAACATCTGCAGACACAGACAATGCTAGCTTTTTAGCTGTAAACGGAGATGAGCACCAAACCCTAGAGTCAGACATGACTGGCTTTTGAGCAAAGACAACCTTTTAATTCTTTTTCCTCTTTAATTTTGATGGTCTGCTGAGACTAGGAAGGGAACTAAAAGGGGGGGGGCATGAGTGTGAGCCAAAGTATATTTATTGTTCATTTGTTTTTTTTCCTAATCTTTAGCTAGATCTTATTGCTTTCTCTCTCATTAATGCAGAAATACACATCTTATTTAGTTGGAATTAAAGTGCTCCACCATCCTTAATGCTTAGCAAAGACATTGCTTTAAAGACCCACTTCCCATTTTGCTTTGTTCACATATAGGAAGTTTTGAGGGTTCTCTGTGTTAATGGCAGGCAGGGAATTGAGCCAAGTTTCTCATTGCAATTGGTGAAGAATATGACAGACTTTGACATCAAAGTGAGTCTTTTCTAATCATACTTTTTGTTACTGTGTATTAATTTCTTCAGTCCCACACATGTTGTGCAAATGGAATGGATGCATGCCTTTATTCCAATCTTATACTTTATATGTCTCTTTAATGAACAGTGTACTGGAATAATATTATTTTTATTTTAAAACCTGCACATTTAAGTCAAACAACACAATTATAACATCATTGACATAACTGGATTGCCTAATATCACCCACACACATTCATGCATACTGCACTCACTTTAAAGTTGAATCCTGACAGGATAAAAAAGGGAGGATGGACAAAAAAATACTATGTGCTCCCTTCACCCAGCACAACAATACTTATGATTCTTTCATTTTATTTATTCTATCATCTCTATAATTTATAATTTATCCCTCTTTCCAAAATGACATTTGTTCTTGGCCTGGTTTATTTCCTTTTTCTTTTGTCAATACATAGTCAAGAAACTCTCCCCATATTTCCTTAAAATTTGCTTTCTTTAAAATCCCTCTTTTTTAACTTTTAATTCTAGTGTTAATTTATCATTTATTTCCATATTTCATTGTACCATTCTTCTAATTCTGTTTTACTATCCGATTTCCATTTTCTAGCTATGATTAATCTCAAAGCGGTTACCAAATTGTGAATCATATCTTTTCTCTATTTTTATATTTCCAAACTCCATCAATAGAGCTACCCTAGGACACCATTGCAAAGGTGTTGATAGGATTTGACCAATTTCTATGAATACTCTTTCCAAAATTTATTTTATTAAGGTACAATCCCACCTACTGTGAACCAGCCATCCTCTGACCCCAAAGATGAGCTGGATCAGGGGGCACTTCCTATGCCCAGTCTGGTTCTGCCTGCACCCAAGCCTGAGGATGCCCTGAGCCAGGGGTCTCAGCCTATGCCTGGCCCAAATCTGTTCTCCCCGGCAACTGACCTGTCAGATCAGGAGGCTGGATCTGACAGGAATCAGCTCTTAGTCCCGGAGAGGGCTAGGAAACAGATACACCTGAGATGCAGGCAGGCCAGGGTGAGGCACCAAAGAAGGCTCTCAGCTGATACCAATTAGCTGGGAGGCTTATACGCAAGCCTCTTGCAGGGTGCCAGAGTTAGTACAACTTTGGCAAAGACCACATCCTGCTTGATCCCAGACTGCCTGCCATGACCCTGACCTGCTTACCATGACCCTGACTACTCTGCCAACCCTGGACACTCTTTGGATTTGACTACTGACTTGGACTACCAGTAAACAGACCTTGGCTTGCCTTTTGGACTCCGGTATCTGGACTATCTTTGAATAAGACTCGCTGTGTATTGCCACTGTGCGGTGACCATGTTTGCCCAGAAGGGTTAGCACACCACCATAAATGTAGATAAGTTCCCATTTCTTTCTTGCACCTCCAACATTTTGTGTCATAGTTTTAGTTATAATATCTTAATTGTATTGGGGTCAGATACCACTTCCATATTGTCTTATAGGAATTCTCTTTAATCCTAACTGACATAATTTTCATTTTTTTGTTCCAAATATAATTCCATTGTTCTTCTTTAATTTTTGTCTTTAATTCTTCCCACATTTATCTTAAATTATTTTGTGGTTGGTAACTCTGTAGTATGTTATATATTTTACTAACTAACCCTTTTGGTGTAATTTTCTCCTCCTCCAAATCTATATTTACCCAATATTTTGCTCATTTTTTCCATTGTAATCTTTTATACCAAGGTAATTTTAGCTCTTGTAGTATTTTTTCTGTTTCTTCCTTTTTGGAACACTTTTCCATCCATTCCTTTACAACTGTTTTTGTCGTTTATTTAGTTGTTTGTTGTCTTATTGTTCTTTTTTCTTGTAATGTCCATTTATCTTTATAATAAAAATGTAAAATAAAATTTAAAATGGTGGTGGATGGGAATTTGATTACCTCCAGAGAGAGGGAGCAGATATGATGTTGATACTGAAACCCTGCACAGAGGTTGCTTTTCCTTTGCTTGACATCATAGATCACAACAAAACCTTTCAGATTTGCAAGAGTAGACTTGGTGTCAAATCCAGATCTTCACCACTTCTAGAAGCACTCATTTCCCTTGTTTTGAGGGCATCTTGAGAATGTGCCACTTGGCCAAAGATCACACAAACTGGCTCCTTCAGTATGCACACCAGGTCAGGGGAAAGAACTGCTAAATGCACTCATCTAAAGATGACTTCATTTTGGCAGTTTCATGTCTGACCTAGACACGAAAGAAGAATTGGAGAACTGAATTCTCAACCTCTGGCAAGATACATAACCTATTGAGCTATCTTGCCAGTTGCCAGTGGTAAGGCCCTTCACATATCTCACATACCTTGAAAATCCTAAATTGGAAACAGTCTGACAGTATATAACAACAGCAAGGAATAGCAATTTGACTTGGTGAAACATTATTTTAGGTGATATTCTCTCCCTACATCAAGGTAATTCCTTAACCAGAATTATCAAAAGATCCTATGGCATGCAGGGCCTAAGCAGTCTAGGGCTAGGTTTAACTGTAATCAGCACCTTCAATTGTGCCTGAAAGATAATGAGAACACAGTTCGTATGATGCAACACTGCTGTAATGTACACATGAAGAGTCACTCAACACACATGCACATACATGAAGACAAACCTGCTATACCTCTGGACCCAGACACACTGGTTCTACTATTGCCTTTAAAAATTAGTAACAGCAGAGCGTTCAAACCTCTTCTCAGCTAAATAAACCAAAATTGTATGTTTAATATTCTGTTAGTTTCTCAGTTTATTCTTAGTTTATATTTAATATAGTGGATGAATGGATCTTTAATTTAATTTTGCAAGGAAGATCCATGCTGTAATTACTGTAACATAAATAAATCAGAGGTATATCTTGCTCTGCTACATGGAGAAAAGTATTGAAAATTATGACCCAATTTCATTTTTGTGTCAGGAATATGTACGAGAGATATTGCAAAAAGGGATCGTCTCCCTTCTGTATTTTGAAGGCGCTTTTAGATTCCTGATAATAATGTTGATGGTACCTTGATAAAATGTGTGTTGTTCTTTTGCACAAGCCATCAGTCAGCGCCAGTGAACCAGATCATCATGGAGACCTCAGGCCACTGGTATCTCCACCAGTTCATTTAATTGTATTAAGTGTATTGGCAGTGATGGCCTTCAAATAGTGCTTTCTGGTTTACTAAATTAGATTATTATATTTTGGATAACAGCATTATTTCAACATCATTATTGTTTGATATTCACAGGCAAGTGGTTAGAAGAAATTTGTGGTGAATTAATATGCCCCACCCTTCTTGCTTCCCCCTCCCCTCATCAAACTTTACTGCCAAAGTCCAGGGATGAGCATGTGCAGACCTTGGATCTCTTGGTATTGCCTCAAATCCTGCTTTAGATGCTTTGGTTTATTTATTTACTTATTTATTTTATTTACTCACATTTGCTATCCCGCCCCATTCGGGCATACCCGACTCTGGGCGGCTTACAAAATAAAATGCGACCATATGTTAAACCAATGGAGTAGTAATAATTAAAAACTTTAAAAACTTTAAAAGTTCATAAAAATAGGAAATAAAACAGCCCCACAGGATAAAACCGAGCAGAAAGGGAGGTTGTCCCTTAAATTAGCCACCCTGTGTGGGTGGCTAATGAGTTCTATTATCTCTGACGCTGGATGGGACTTCTCTTCACAGGCTAAACCATTTGAAGAGGATGAGGTCTAATCTTGATCATCATCCCTTTCCCAACACTAATCAGCCACCCCTTGGGAAAGTAACTTTTTTATTTATTTCAATTCCCAGAGTTTCCCAGACAGAACCACCACCAGCCAGGCTCACTGCACATTTCTAGGAGCTGTAGCTTTAAAACACTTTTTTCTAAGCTCTGGATCAAACTGAAGAAAGCATAAAACCCACAAGCAAAGCATAATGGCAAGATTTCCTCCATCTTGTTTGTCCGCACATTTTGTATTCAGAAGAGTGCTGCCGTGAAATTCTGGAGCCCTAATAGCATATTTGCAGTATAATTCTTACTTTTTTTATCTTGTGCTTTTTTCCTCCTTCACTGTCATGTTAATAATATTTTTAACACAGCAAACAAGCAAACATAAAAGCATTTATGTCAGAGGCACCTGGCGTGTCATACTGTGATCAAATAAATGCTTGCATTTGTTAAGTTTCTTTACAAACTTTTTAAATATACAGAAGATGCTGCTAGGATGTTTAGTTACTTGAAGATTTTGATATGTGAAATTCTAAGCTCTGCAAATTTGGCAATAATTTATTAATTTTAAACTTGACAGTGTAAAGGAATAAAATGGGGGGCTTGCTTTTTAATACAGTAAAATAGATTTCTGAATCTTGTTCACTGCAGAGGGAACATATTTGGCCTTCAACAGTAGATAAAGAGTAGACATAGTAATGCAGTGATCTGTAAGAATGGAACTTAGTTTTGATAGACTTATAATGCTATATGGTAATTTGCTGGACTTCTTCAGAAGGAAGGCCAAAAGTGGAAAAATGTGTTCTGATACGGAGAAATGATCAGGAGGTTTTAGGGGTGCTTAGACATGCTGTAGGAGGCGCAGGATCGCTTCACACAGGAGGGAACTCTGAGTAGAAAAACAGCCACAATGTAGTTCACTAATTAGATACAGCCAGACCATAGCCTGGAAGCTAGAGAGGTTTTTATTTTCCTGTGTGGAGTGGCTAGTTTGCAAATTATGTTCCACTGCTATAATCTTTGAAACTTACTAACTGTGCATTAACAAAGGTGTTTGGAACCCAGAACTGTTGTCTCTGGTGATTTAAGAGCAAAACTGAGCTGGGGAAATATCTACTGCCTTGCCAAAGCTAGCATTGATGCATTTATAAATATGTCCTACCTGGTATGGTTACCAGACGGTAACCCTTCACGTTCATGTTAGCCCCAAAGCCAGGCAGAGAGTACCAGGGTCATGCCGGGGTGTGGGCCCAGAGTTGTGGGTACAGACTGCTGGCAAAGGGAGAGACTAAGTGGTGTGTTAGGGGGCAGAGGGTGTAACACTTCCAAGCTGAGTCGGGTTAAGCCTTATAGATGATCCTTGGTTTCTTATATGTAAGATGATTATGACTTGCATCAACTTATATGGAAGAAACCAGATCACACAATGTGCTGATCTTCTAGATGATTTCTGTAGTGAGGAAGAAAAGTATTTAATTTAAATTGAATAGATTTGCACTTTAAAGGACTAGCCCTAAGCAGATGTTGAAGCAAATGGAAACTTCCTTTTCAATTATTAAGCATGCTGGGACAGTTCTGAGTCATTTTCAAGTATAGAAAGCCCCTTCAGTGTCCTCTTACCTTATAAATTAATCAGCCATTCCCTCCCTGCAAATGCAATTTTTCTGCTCCCTTTTTGAGGATACCGTTCAGATGTTACCTGTTCTGGTGTTACTCATAGGTAAATAGAGGTGTGCTGTTTATTTATTTTGGGGAATGCTCAAAATTGCAGAAATCCTGGACATAATTTTTAGTCTGTCAGTGTATTTATGTCTTTGGACTAGAACTTTCAGAATTCTGCCTGATGAATTCTTGGAGAACTCTGAGTTTTGAAGCTGCCTCCCAAAGGAATTGCACACCTCTATATGTGAAAGTCCATGGGTGCAAAGATCGCAGGATTCAGCCCAGCCACTAAAGCCGACTAGAAAGCTGGGAAATCTTGGTTTTTCATTGTGCAGGGAGCCACCCTGGTATGGGAAACTCCAGACCACAGTACAGTTGTATCTCGCTTAAAGAGCATAATGCGTTCCATAGGATTGCTCTTTAAGCGAGTTTGCTCTTTAAGCAAAACACCATTGTAAATGACCAATTGTGGGGGAGACTGCGAACCCCGATTTATTTGTTAAGCGAGTTTTTGGTTGGTTTTATTTGTTAAGCAAAGCGACCGTTCAGAGAAAATTCTGCTCTTTAAGCGAGTTACTCTTTAAGCGAGGCGCTCTTTATGCGAGGTTTGACTGTAGCTATCTCTAAATTTAAGAGGGAGTAGTAAGAGTGGCATATTAGTGGCTGGGTCCCTGCAATTCTCTGAAATCACTCTTGACTATATCCCTTAGACTATATCCCATACATGACTATATCCCTTAGACTATCCAGCTAAATCCTCAGTGGCTGAATTATTCATATGTACTTTTGTGTCTTATCTCTGGGATATTTTGGTGGGAAATAATCTAATACTTGGATTCTGATTTAGCAATGTGCCATTTTATAAACGGTAGTCCTTTTAAAAAGTCTTTTAGAATATGTCCTGTGGTGCGAAAGATCAAGGGTGAAAAGCACTATGTCTTTAGGAAGACTCTTTGTGTTCTTATCTGTCTCATTAAGATTGATTTTATTAAGCTAACTGCAAATATCAAGCTATCCATTAATGCCCAATGGGAGTTCTTTGGCCTCTCGTTTTTCCCTTTGTGATCTTCTGTTTTGCTGTGATCTTTGCTTATACTCTTTAAGGTCTTTTTACTCTCTCTCCCCCCCACTCCACCACGCTCTTTTGTCATTCACTGGCCCCTGTCCTACAGAACCCCTGCATGCCAATACTTTCCACCCTGTGTTTTAGATTTAAGCACCCAATTAAACTTTACACATCTTGTGATTTTGATAAATATTCTCACTGAGCACCACTCTGTCATATATGTTCAAAATAAATAATTGCCACCTTTTTTGTCAGCAGTTGTTCCTTGTGTACCTGTGCCATTGTGGCATATCTACCAGACAGCTAGAATATTGTTTCTGAAGCAGATGTTGGTGGAGCATGAGTTCAGAGTTGAAAATGGAGAAAATGGCAGAGCAAGTGAATAATGAGGAAAAATCTGTGCTGAAACAGCTGGAGGTGGCATAACTCTAGAGGATAATTTGTACGCTGAATCAGGAGCAGATGTCAATAGAGATAGCTTATCTGAGTATTTGGATGGTGATTCAGTAGCAACCAGCATTGATAGGACAGGCTTGTCAAACATCCTGTTTGTAACGACCATTGTTAACTGTGGTGGGTTTTTAGAGAGAGGTACTGTTTTGCTGGGGACAGTAAGCACAGAAGAAACACCTTTCTAAAAAATTGACAACACAACAAATCCCTCCCCCCCTCCCCATGTTCCATTGAGAAGCCTTATTGCCAAATAACATCTTGCTTTTTTAAAAAAGGTGGAGTAATATATCTTGCAAATACTTGAGACAGCTGTTTATGCCACATTGCAACTTTACCACCACCATCACCACCACTACCCCCCTGATTATGCCAAAATGGCACAGTGAGGCATTTGTAAAGCATAATGAGTTGAAGTCTGGTAGCCATTTCACTTACTTGCTGGTGGAGCCTCTCCTGAGGTGTAGGTAGTATGTCTTGTGCTACAATTTTGAATAGATATCTGACAAAAATGCTGGAGAATATGTGTAAAAATAAAGTCATCATAGAATAACCCCCAAACCCATGCATCAAACAATGTATGCCTAATGATGCCCAATTGTAGGAGATCTAGATTTAACACTTACATTTGCTTTTGCATGAGGCTGGAACTAGCATACTTAGGCCTTCATCTCTTCCTTGCCAGGACCACTTCATTTCTTACTGATGGAACAATGCAAGTCCCTCTCTGAGTAAACTTTCGTACCTGTCACTTTTGTCTGTTACCAATCCTAAGCATGTATGTGCCTATTATGACAGAGAGGAATGGAGAATGCCTACTGCCTAATATGTAATGGTTACAAAGTGAAGTGAGGACAAGACTAAACAAGGAATCAAAAAGAGAAAGAAAATAACCAGCCTGGAAGAAGAAGGTGTGAAACCACAAGTCTTCTAGTCTGGCCATACCAGCTAGTGCATATAGTCAAACCTTGCATAAAGAGCGACTCGCTTAAAGAGTAGAATTTTCTCTGAAAGTTTGCTTCGCTTAACAAATAAAACCAACCAAAAACTCGCTTAACAAATAAATCGGGGTTCACAATCCCCCCCCCCAAATTGGTCACTTTCAATGGTGTTTCGCTTAAAGAGTAAACTCGCTTAAAGAGCAATCCTGTGGAACGCATTATGCTCTTTAAGCGAGGTACAACTGTATTTAGATGGCTTAGATTCTCAGTTTTTTGTAAAAAGTCTCTGTGTCTCTGCCACTACAGTTATATCAGTTTACCACCTTTATTGTCATTGCTCGAGTCTATGAAATCCTGGCATTTGTTGTTTGTTGTTGTAATTTAGATGATATCAAGTAATCTTGAAAGGAGGTAGATTGAAAATTAAATTAGTTGAGGTTTTTTTATGGTAAACAGTTGGTCAGAATACCTTGGAAACTGTAATTCAGAGGAGTGGAATCAACTCAGGGCTGAATTCTAAGTACTTCAACAAACTACAAATCTGAGGAGTTTTGAGATTGGAACCATGACAGTTGAGGTTTCCTGAAACTGATTTAGCATTTGTAAAGCAGACACGTTTGATGTTCTGGCCTTCTGAAGAAGTGGAGGAATGAAGAAACACCTGCAGCTATTCTTCTCAGTTGATTTGCAAGCAGCAGACTAGTTATGTAGCCTTGTTTAGCTAATTGCTAAAGTTATAGCTGTGAATAACATCCTATTTTGGGACTTAAAGAATTAAAATTTGGAGTAATGCAGCAACATTAAATGATACTGACTAAAATCTGTGTGCAGAAATATAGTCATGGTAGGTCTCCCCTTCTGGCTTGCCATCTATCATATGACTGATGATGTTGACTGGGCATGTAACCATTTTGCTGTGCCTATTATGACAGAGAGGAAGGAGTCCCTAGGACCATAACAGCTAGCTAACAGTGTATGTAAGCTAGCCTGTAGGGTTGTCATTATTACACTGAACAAATCCAACAATATTATGGTCATTGGCATTAAAGAGTTAAAACGACAGCCCTCAACTGTGAATACCAGAACAACCTAAACATTTATCCAAGGAGCATAGCATTTTGTATTATCCAAGGAACATAGCATTTTGTATTTTTCCACCATCTGATTCCTGGGAGGGGACATGAGAGAGAGAGAGAGAGAGAGAGAGAGATGAAGTTATAATGGTCCCCTTTTATTTAATCATGAGTAATCTGTTGTATTTAATTGTATAGGATTGCACTGTCAAAAACAGATGGAATGAACATTTATATAGAAAGTGAAAAATACTACCGGAAAGGAAAAGGAGTTGAGGCAGGGAGTGATGGGAGATATAAGGTTGGAAAGTATCAATCAAGGGTGAGTCCTGTAAAATTTGTAACCTATGTGAAGGAATTTGTAACTTATTACTGGTACAGTAATGAATGGCTGCTGAGACAGTGAAAGAGAAAGACATATGATAAAGAGTAGTGAGGTTGAGGTGGGTTAGTAGATTTTTAACCTATGTAGTAGGCAAATGTATAGGTGTCAGTATAGGTAACAGAAAGTTCAGTGTGACAGTAACAGTGGAATGCCACTCAGTGGATCTGTGGCAATCCCTAGAAACATTTGAATATGCAATTCAAGGTGCTGGTTATTACCTTTAAAGCCCTACATGGTAGTGGACCAGGATACTTAAGAGACCGCATCATCCCAAGGAGATCTGCCTGTCCCACCAGAGTGGACTGGAGAGGCTCTCTGGTTGTGCCATCAGCCAGAGAGGCGCACCTCGCTGGCACGAGAAGGAGGACCTTCTCAGTGTTCACTCTGGCCCTCTGGAACCTCCTCCCAATAGATCTACGCCTGCAGATGGAGTTGCTGCCCTTTAGAAAAGGAGTGAAAACCTGGCTGGCAGGTTTGGTCTGGGTAGTGGATGGTTCAATTTCCCAAGCCAATTGGTTGGTTTGACCCCAGTATGCCTATGTTACAATTTCTAGCTTTTAATACTAAGTTTTTAAAAGTTTTTTGAGTTTTTAATTTTTTAAAATGGTTTTATAATTGTTGTAAATCGCCCTGGGTCCCTTTTGGGAGGAGGGTGATAAACAAATTTAAATAAATAAAAATAAAAAATAAATATAATCCTAAACTATAGTTTAATGTTAAATGCATGAACTGGCATAAGTATCAGACTCAAGTGATTCCTCTTTGCCTTTCCTCCACAAGAGCCACACACACCAAATTGGAAGTTTCCATTTAATGCTTTTAACAACCTGGAATATTAAAAGTTATTTTTACAGAAATTGGAGAAGTTCCATGTAGAAAACAGAAAGTTATATTTAATAAAAACTATTAGTAATATTTACATGTCCTTGGAAATATTTTTATACCATTATATTTACAGTCTTGTTCTTCTGACTCCTCTGATTTGAGAGTCTGGGGGAGGGAGACCAGCTGCAGAGGAGCCGCACACGTGCACATTGATCTGCTGAAACATAAGGAACTATGAAACAACTAGATAAGATAAGCATATGCAAATGCTGCCACTCATATAGTTAAATAAATTGATAGAATCTCTATGTAGACAGTGTGCGTGTGTGTGTGCACGTGCATGCATTAATTTATGTGATAGAGAGACAAACTGAGATTCAAATCCATGTGTCTTTCACTAATGCACTTTTCTTTCTCTGTATAGGAAATGCAATAAGACCCATAGCTCTTCGAGCAGTGTCAGCTATTGCTGGTGCCCTCCCAGGATTTCCTATTTTAGCAACAGGAGGAATTGACTCAGCTGAAAGTGGCTTGCAATTTCTTCATAGTGGTGCTTCTGTTTTACAGGTATTTATTTACTACCCCACAGTTTTCCCTGTACAAGCTCCCAAGTTAGCATACAAATAAGTAAAAAATTAATAGTTAAGTCTAAAATCACATCCTGCAGCATAGTTACGCCAGTGGAAGAAAAATAGCATAACTCACAGGAACAAATTTCTGCTAAGATGAGTCCCTACTTGGGTACTTGATCACCACACATTGTACACAACTGGTGTACAATGAGCAACTGCAATGGGAACTCATCCATTAGCAGCAATATGCCACTATGAGTTAACCATTTCCCTTTTGCTAGTGTAATTATGTTTATTTATACAAATTTAGAACTTAGTACAGTCATACCTCGCATAATGAATTTAATTCATTCTATGAGGCTGCTCGCTATGCGAGTTGGACTTTTCCCTATGGAAAAACTTGCATAATGAACGCTTCAAGGGGGAAAACTCGCATAGCGAAAAATTTTCACTATGCAAGTTTTTCCCATAGAAACGCTCGTTATGAGAGTTTTTCCATAGGGAAAAGTCCGACTCGCATAGTGAAACATTCGTTATGCGAGTCGGACCGCTTAGTAAAAAACCTGCTCATTATGCGAGTTTTTCGCTAAGCGAAACGTTCATTATGCGAGATTTGACCGTATCTTGTGCTGACTTATTGCATTACATAGTGACATCACACTATCTTTTTTAAAAGATGAAATTGCAAAAAATCCAACAACCCGAAACCAAACCAATTGGCAATTTGTGGTTTTTTGGTTTTTTTGCAAAACCTAAAAAAAAAACTAATGTCTGTAATACTCAAGCTAAAATAAACAGTGCTCTCTCCATAAACAGATCCAACTTATGCCAGAGGGATTTGCACAGGAGTTTTGTCCGTTTGTTTTTACAAGATGTGAATAAAAATGTATTTTATTTTTAGCATTTATACCCCACAAATGTATAAAACACATAATAAACAACAATTAAAATTATAACAAAGCACAACCAATGTCATAAGAATAATGTACCGAATAAGAAACAAAAATCACCAAGAAATTAAGCCATAGAAACCTACATAAAAACATACCAACCCAATTTGTGTCAGACAATATTAAAACCTCATTTCACATATAATCAACATCTATACAGCAATAACAAAACAGCCATAAAAATGGCAATAGACTCAAAGAATACAAGTTCAGGGCCAATCACATTGCAACCCACATAGTATTATCCATAGAAGGTCTGTTGGAACAATTAAGTCTCCCAAGCTAACGAAGGAGGAACAGCTCTTATCTCCATTAGCAATTCATTCCAGAGGGTGGGATCATGCATGGAGCACCATGGAAAGCCAGTGAAGTCTAGCCAGGACCTGCATGACCCATATGCACAACCAATTTGACCACCACATTTTGCACCCACTAAAGTCTCCATATCAGCCTTAAGAGTAGCCCCACAGAGAGGATATTATAATAGACAATTCTGGAGATTGCCAGTGCATAAGCTAATGTTGTCAGGGATCTCCTGTTCAGGGAGAAACGAAGCTTGGCTATGCACCCCAGATGGGATAATGCTGATTTTCCAATGTTAGCGACTGATGAAGTTGCACACCCAGATTATGAATGCTCTCATTCAAAGGGAGAGCAGTGTCCCCCAACATAAGGGGAATCCTCTCGACTTATGATTGGTTACCCCCTACTAGCATCGCCTCCATCTTATCTGGATTCAGCTTCAGCCTGTTGTCTTGCATCCACATCATGACAGCCTCCAGGCACTCCTCCAAGTTCCAGACAGCATCACCTGCTGAGGTGGAAAAGGAAAGATGCAGCTACATATGATCAGTGTACTAATACAAGCAGACTTCAAATCTTCTGATGACTTCTCCTCGCAGCCTCATATAGATGTTGAACAGCATTTAAGTGATTGCTAATCCTTGAGGTACCTCATATTGTTGTACCTAGAGGTCAGATAACACCTCCCTAAGCAGTATTCTCTGGACACACTCTTCTAAGAAAGACTGCAGCCATGCCAAAGCCTGGCCCATAATACCTATCCTGGCAAGCTTGTCCAGGATGATACTGTGGCCAATGGTGTCATAGCTGCTGAGAGGTCAAAGAGAACCAACAGGGAAGATTTACCCCTGTCAGCCTCCCTTATAAGGTCATCCAGCAGGGTGACCAATACCTTCTCAGTGCCATGGTGTGGCCTGAACCAAGTCTGATGTGGATCAAGGCATTCATTGTCCTCCAGGAACATCTACAACTGGTATGCCACCACTCTTTCCATCACCTTGCCTATAAACGGGATGTTAGTGACTTGACAATAGTTATTACAATTGTCCATCACTAAATTGTTTTTTTCAGGGCAGGTTGAATGGTCATCTCCTCCAATCATGCAGCCACAATGCCCTCATAAAAAAAGTAATCAACAATCTTTCCAACTCATCCCACCACTGGCTGCTTTTATGATCCAGGAAGGGCAAGGATCCAGACAATTAGCAGTGACCTTATAACCTGGAGACCTCTTGAGATGTTAAAGGCTAAAACTGCTCCAACAAACACAGGACAGATGTTGGTTTAGACATCTCCTTCCAGTCTATTGCATCAAATTTGGAGTCGAGGTCCCTAAGGATGACATCACCCTTGGTCTTAAAATACGTTGCCATCCTATTACAATTGGTAATGATTGGCTGTAATCTGTCCAGTTGCTTCCCACCAAGGAGCTCCAAGGCTATCCAAAATAGCTTTCTTTGTTGGTTGCTAGTGCTCTGAATATGTTGAATATTATAAGTTTTAACCAATTTTACAGTGCTGGCATAGCTCATGGAGCATTCCTTAACAGCACTAAGGTTATCATCTGTGTTCTCTTCCATATCCCCTCTAGCTTCCTCCTCGCACACTTCAGAGATCTGAGTTCATCAAACCTTGGAGCAGGTCGAACTCTAAGCCAGATTTGTTGTTTGGGAGCAATAGTGTTAATTGCCTGGTGATCTTTGTGTACCATTCCCCTCGCTCCCTGGGAGATGACTGTCAAAAGACCCTTACAAGGCATTTTGGAAACCACTAGAATTTAGTCCATCTGTAATGAAGGCTAAATTCAATATTAGTTTCAACTAGAGTAGACTTGGTTTTTTAAAAATGGGTTTTGTTAATCATAATTTTTATAACAATCATTGGTTTCATTGGGTTTGTAGAACAAGACTGAATCTAGCTCAGAGTGTTGAGCAGATAGCTTAGCTTTCCTATTGATACCAACAGTATCAATTTTACCTGGGATTTGGCTGGAGTGTTTATAAACAAGTCTTTATATTACATCTTCCGCAAGAACAATACAGAGCCATCAAAAATATTTTGCTTAAAATAAACAACTAACAACATACTCTTCTTTTTCACAATTAGTCACTCAGCAATTGGTGTTTTTGTAGACCAGAGGTTTCCAAATACAGTACATTTTTACCCATCAGGGAAAAAATTGATGAGCTGGATTTGCATCTTTCTTTTCATTTTAAAAGCAAAAATGTCTATTGACATATTCCAAGTCAATTACAATACGGCAACCATTTCCTGCACTTGGTATTGAAACTTTTTGGGAGTGAAAATTTACTGTATAGGGGTAAAGCTCTCTCTTTGAAAGCTTTCAGGAGAGTTTTAGGTGCTGGTTTTAGTTCCTGTCTCATGCACACAGAGGACCATCTTTTTAATAAGTGGCAGGTTGCTGCCGAGATATACATGGTTTTCCTTTCATGTGCATAAATCAGAAATAGGATTCTCACAGTTGACACACGTACATTGTTGTTGTTTGTTTTGTAAACTTGCTTGAGGGGAAAAAATTATTTGAATCTACCAAGTTTCATTTTTATATATATGGCTTTTGAGGTAGATACAGTACATGCATTTTTAGAATTCATCTCACTGTAGGAAATTAAAAATTGAGACAATTATAGAAAACCTCACTTGAAAGAGAAAATGCATAATGGAAAATGCCATAAAAGCACAAAAATATTAAAGTAAAAATCACTTCACAGCAGCCTCTTATGATTCAGTTGTAGATCAATAGCGTGTAGTTAATACATTAGCAGTAGAGCATTAATTTACAATTACCGCAGGTGATCTGATCCTCTATGTGCTGTCCATTGACATGAATTATTTCTAGCAGCTGTAACCAAAAAGCAGATTAAAGGGGTTGCTTTCAACCATGTGTAAAGCATGTACCTCTCTCCCCAACCTGACCTTCGTAGAGTTAAAAAGAAAAGGGAGAAGTAGCTCTTGCATATAGAAACCCATCCATTTTGTCTTTTAGAATCTTTTTTATTCAGTTGCAAGAATATATTTGTTCTTTCCCATGGGAGATCACAAAATATAATACAACATACAGCTCTTATAAGTATTTTTTTCTCTTTGAATGGTGGATTTCTGATAATCAACGAATGAAATCCTGTTTGAAAAATTTACTATGAGTGTTGCTGCTTTTCAGCAGTCTAAATCAGGGGTGCCCAAACTATGGCCCGGGGGCCAGATGAGGCCCCCAATGCCAATTCATCCGGCCTGCAAAGCCCTCATCACTCCCGGAAGCAGAAGTAAAATGTGCCCGTACAGGTGTGTTTTACTTCCGCTTCCAGGAGCAACGAGGGCTTCATGGGCTGAATGAATTGGCATCAGGGGGCACATCTGGGCCCCGGGCCATAGTGATTGGCTCTCTTACCAGCGTGTGGCCTGAAATGTTTGGGCACCCCTGGTCTAAATCATTGATAATGGCAATGATGATGGTAGTAATGTTGGTTCTTTAGACAATAATTTCTTCTCATTCAGAGAAGTGGGTACCTCAATGTTTCCAACATAGTATTTAGACTCCTTCTCTCACCCAAAGAATTGAGGAAGAGAGCACTAAGTGAAGTTCAACGAAGTGGGGGGTGGAGCTAGGTGATGTTTGTCAATTAATTAACTTGCAGGACTCTCTTTTGCACTCTTTAAGGGTACAATCAGACAGGCATTTAGCCTGCTGCTCGGTCTGCTGCAAGGATGGGTTGGTTTGCTCATTTTTCTAGCGAACACACAGTGTAATTGCTGGAGTGAACCAGTGTCCCTACCCTTAGCTGTCAGGGGTTTCAACTTTTTTGGTATGGGTAAGAGTACTCTTAGCATGTGTGATTGCTGGGAACCAAACTAAGTGAACCTTGCAGCTGTCAAGATGCCTCCCATTGTACATTTGCCATAGACTGAGTACACTCTCAATATCTGTCCCAGCTACTGCCAACCTAGCAGTTCAGAAACAAGAAAATCCAAGTATATAAATAGGTACCACTTTGGTGAGAACAGTGTTGCATTTCTCTCCCCCCTCCCCCCAGTATTTAGTCATGCCTGCCACATGAGCACAGAAATGTCTGCAGACTCAGATAGTGCTGTCTTTTTGGTTGTAAAAAGAGATAAACACCACCCCCTAGAGCCGGGGTTCCCAACTTCCAACCTGTGGGCCTAATCTGGCCCATGCATATCATTAATCTGGCCCATGGTGGCCACCCGGGCACCTCTAGACCTGCCCTCCACCACTGGAAGTCATACTAAGTCACTTACTGTGGTGGCAGCAGGAATCGCAATGTTTTTCTGGGTTTTTTTGGGCAGACTCCACCACTTCCCAGGGTGGCAGGAGGCATTTCGGGACATGTTTGCTCTTGTTTGGGATTTTTCTGTCACTTTTTGGCTGTGCTTCAGCAGCTGGAGCACAACCGTGGGTGACTTCTGATGCCGGGTGGAGCTTACATCAGTACCTGGGATCCCTGCACGGAACCAGAAAGTCAGGCACAGTCACACTCTAACTGCTGAAGTGCAGTTGAGAAAAGATGGAAAAATCTCAAACCAGAGCAAACATTCTCTGAAAAGCCTCCCATCACCCTGGGAAGTGGCGGAGCCTGTCCAAGAACCTGCTAAAATGGTGTGATCCCCGCCACTGCCGATGATGATGAAAATGCAAGTAGTGGACACAGCCACGCCTCCAGCCCCCACAGCTGAGCGTGGTGGTGGGAACAAGGGAGACTTTTACCTTTACTGAAGTGGTTTAAAAAGAGAGCCACTTCAGGATATTTGCAAAATAACCATTTCCTTTCCACCTCCAGTGAATTTTTTTCAGATTGGAAGAGGGCTTCCCCTTCTGTTTTGTATCTCCTTCTTCTTCAGCTGCCGTATCCATTCCTGATATTGTCATCATGGCGATAGTCTTCCTGTTCTTAACTCCTCTGAACAGTTCTTCCAAGGACATGCCACATCAGTCTCTCAGGTTCTTTAGCCATGAGGTCTGTCTACTTCCAGGGCCTCTCTTCCCAGGCATCATCCCTTGCATAGCGAGTTGCAGTATTCTATATTTTATGTAGTACTTCATGGTATGCCCAAGGTATTAGGGCTTTCTTTCCTTAATGGTCTTAAAGAGTTCTTGTTCTTTATCCATCCGGCACAACACTTCTACATTAGTCACATGGTCATCCGATGATATCCTTAGCAGCATCTTCTTTTCAGATGCTTTACTCAATGTCCAAGCTTCAACTCCATATAACAACACTCAGAATACATAACATCTCACTATTGTGATCTTTGTAGCAAGAGTTAGATCTCTACTGCATAATAAATGGACCTTGCTTTTTCTATTCATATTTTAATCTCTACCTCTGGATCCCAATTTTCATTAACATACTCCCCAAATAGACAATTTTATCCACTCTTTTGATTTCTTGGGTTCCTGCCATTAGCTTGCCGTGAGTTGGTGCTCGGCTTATAAAAAGATAATTAGTCTTTTAGGTGTTGAGATCCAAACCATATTCTGCACATGAAGCTATAACTCAATTCAGCATCAACTGAAGATCTGCAAGGTTTGTGGCCAAAAACAGTGTGTCACCAGCATATTGGATGTTATTCAAGTATTCCCATTAATTTTAATTCCAATGTTTAAATCTGATAGTGCTTCAGAAAAACACTCTCTGAATATATATTAAACAGTGTCAGGGACAACACACAGCCTTGATGCACACCTCTGCAAATTTGAACCTGCTCTGTCAGTTGCTCTTCAACTCTGACTTTAACTGTCTAATTCCAATGAAGGTTGGTGATAATTCTGGATATCTTTACCATCTACACCTGTTTTGTACCACATTCAAAAACTCAAGAAAATAGAAAGCTTCCTCGTGGAAGTAGAAGAAAACAGGATGGATTAAGGAAGAGCATTTTTTTTTCTTTTCTTCTCTTAAACATTTGTGAATCTGCTTGCCATATCTGTTTTTCTTGGGATCTTGAGTAATTTCTTGGAAACCAATGAAGAAAATGTTTTTGAAACCAAGAGTTTTGTAAGAAGATTCAGCAGCCTTCATCTTGCTCTTTCTGCCTGAACCTTATTATCTGGGCAGAAAGACAAAGAGAAGGATAGTCTCTTGGGTGATGTGAAAGTGGGTTTTCTGCTTTATTCCTGTAGGACTCTAGGGGTCAGAGAACTTTTCTCTTTTCATAGATTACAAATAAGTTTCTTTCGTAGACACAAAATTGAGTTCACAAATTCTTATAGGCAAGCTGATGGAGCCCAAAAGCAATTTTAGCAGAAAGAAAATATAGCAGTATTGAAGGAAGAAGCTCTAAAGGATGAGAGGTTAATCACTCCAGGACTAAATTGAGGTCCCAAGACAGAAAAATTGTTTTGCTGTCTGGTTTTGATAGACTTGCAGCTTACAAAAATGTGGCCCCGTGAGAATATGCCACAAGGGAACAACACACTCCTACTTTAATGATATTGTTCATTAAAGTTCTATGTCTGCTCACAGTTCTGTCTCTGTGGACTAGAGAAGGTCTGTTGTGAATGAAGCCAAACAGAGAGAAAATCCTTGTATTTCTGTCTCTTCTCTTTCACTCCTCCCTTGAGTTCTTGGTCTGTTTTAAGATGGCTTTCAAATAGATGGTCCTCTTGATGTTCACGCTGTTTTGACTTTTTGATGGCAGTCACGAGGTCTGGACTACTTTGAACATTTGGCAGAACTACGAACCAATTTTTTTTTGGTTGGGACTATAATATTTGAAGTTGTGAGGCTAATAGAAACCCAGAGTCAGTAAATTCTATTCTTCACATAATGTTCTAAATTTCTATTTATTTAAGCCCCCTTTTTATATAAAGCAAAAACAAACAAATAAATATTGAGCACCTACATGCTGCAGTCTATATAACTGGAGTATGAACATGTAGCTGAAAATCTGCATACATGTGAATAATATGCTGTTATAAATGACTGTAATGCATTATATAATAATCAAAGCCAGTTTTTTAAATTTTAACTGAACCAAAATAGTTTATTCATATTAGATAGAAGTATTAGATAGAAATATGAAAGTACCAGTTGTACCTCGCTTAAAGAGCATAATGCGTTCCACAGGATTGCTCTTTAAGCAAGTTTTCTCTTTAAGCGAAACACAATTGTAAATGACCAATTGTGGGAGGGATTGTGAACCCCGATTTATTTGTTAAGCAAGTTTTTTTGTTGGTTTTATTTGTTAAGCGAAGCGAACATTCAGAGAAAATTCTGCTCTTTAAGCGAGTTACTCTTTAAGAGAGGCTCTCTCTATGCGAGGTTTGACTGTAGAATGGAAAACATGAAATATGTTCAAACAGTTTCTGTGTTTCCAAAGTTTTTACCAAGATTCAGGGGGGAAACCAATTGAGACAATTTTTAAAAGGAAATGCTTAATTTAACATAATTTAATGCTTTTCCACTCTGAAGAAACATGAATTTGTTTTTTATTTCTCATAGAAAATATAAGAGAATACATAAATTCAGTTGCTGTGCAGGTGAGCATCAAACAGGCTATGTCCATAACTTGTTATGTACCTTCAGTATATTGTCACTGAACAACATTTCACATAAAAAAGTCAGCCAAATTAGAAATAGAAATTTCAAGATAACCTCTCTGTTGGAGGACCTTTCTATGATACTAACTACAGGTTTTTGCTGCTTATCCCATAGATATGATCAGAATACAGTAATACTTCAGATAACGGTAAGACTTGGTTCCACAAGTCTTGGTGTTATCCGATTTTTAGTGTTATCCGATGCATGTTAAAATCCTAAGGGATGGATCGGATAACGTTAAAGATACATTGTAACCGCACAGGCTTTAGCGGTTGTTATCCGATCCATCCCATAGGACCTTAACGTTATTCAATTCAATTCTCCTCCCCAGATTACTTAACGTTATGCAATTTTAGCGTTATCCGAGGTAAACGTTATCCGAGGTATTACTGTATTAGAAACTGTAAGGTCAGAGACTTCCTAATAGGATGGCATTTGGAGAGCTCTTTTACTTTCAAATCTCTTGTTGTTCAGTAGTGAGGTTGAACTAAGTCTATACCTGTTGAAGAAAAAAAGATGACATTATGAAAATACTAGCATTTTATTGTTTCAACAAAGGAAGAGACGACATGATAGCAGAGTGAAACATTTGTGATCGCCAAAGCGTATGCTGCCACTGTTAACTGAGCAGATGAAAGAGACTACTGTCTCAATTGCCTGAATGCTGCTTTGAAACTCACTTTCATCTCCTCTGATTGTCTGTTAACATTATTGCTAAATGCAGTACACGGAGAAACCACTGTTTTTGTGTTACAGAGACACAGTGTACAGGGGTGAATATAGTAGAATAGTCAGCCTTTGCTATTGATGTGTTTATATCCTGAGGTCCATGTTAGATCGTGAATATGAATAAGCCTTGCAAACGTGCACCATTCATCTTTAGGCGCGTCCAGCATGCAATCTGGTTGCCACCTGGAAAATCTGCACAAATTGACAGCATTGGCTGTCAATCTGTCTTTGGCTTTTGCTCCCCATGGCAGGCCCATTGGGCCAAGAGGAAGACAAGAAGACGACCAGATTATTTCTCTCTTTTACTTCAAATCCTTTCATGTACAGAAACTTTGCAGTTGTCAGGTTTCAGTGCAAGGTTGACTTAAAGAGTAGGAGTTAGTAAACCTATGTCCCAGATCCAACTAATAAACCAACTTCTATTCCTTTCAGCCTCCCTTTCTCTTCAAGGTTTTTGTAAAGATAAAAATGGACAAGAGGCCCATGTATACTGCCTTGCATTGCATGAAAGGTAGCTGAAATGCATACATTACAAATAAAAGAAGTAAAACTATTATCTGTTCTGGGATCTATTGGCTGCTCAATTCCAGAGTTATGGAGAAAATATCTTAGAAGAAGGGAACAGCTAATTACCAGCTTCCAACCCTTGGATGAACAATACATAGTTTTGGGTTGAGGAACTGCAGCCAAAGGCCTATCTATACTTAACCATGCATTTCACTAAAGACCCCACTGAAGATAGCAAAAAGTTCAAAATGAGGTTATTCACTGCTGTCCCCCATTATTGAGCATGACTTTCAGTCAAAGCACCCTTGAAATCCATTGCATGTTGAATGTTGAAGCAGAAAGCTCAGGCCATAAGCAAGCACAGCTTGACAATGTAGACCTTCAAGTTGTGTTTTGTGTTTTCCTAGCTTGAGTGATCACAAAAAGTAGAGCCAGGAGTATATCGTACATTTATTTGTTTATCATGGCGTATACAGACAGACACACTTCTAGCTACTCAGGACGAGTTTTAGAGTGATTCTTCCATTTGAGAGTCTGACTGCCAGACTCAAAGTCTGTGCTAAAGGAGAAGCTCCCTGGAACAGCAGGCTGCTCAAATGAAGGCTACTTATGCTTATATCATGCTGCTTTTGCCAATTGCATAAGATTTGGATGCCTTAGGAATACAGTGATAATATAAACACAGCAGGATATGAATTTTCATGAAAAAGTTATTAGTTTTCGTATAAAATCCATTGTTATTGTACACATATTATGGGAGAGAAGGCTTATCCAACCCTACAAGGTAGCCTACTATTTGATGTTATAAGAATGTCAGATGTACAGTATAGTCCAGGATTGTTTGGGTGCATGGGCTTTTTAGAGATAAATGCATTGATAGGTTTCTGAAGTTGATTGTAGCTGCAGCTTTGTTTAGAAAGGAATGAGGAGGTATTAAATGGAGTGAAGGAAATTGGGCGGAACAGAGATGAGGGTGTTACTAGTCTATATCTAGTCACTAGATCTTCTCACTTGAGAACAGAGAAGTAAATCAAGTCTAAATTTCTCACTACCTACCTTTAACTTGGGGCCCAAGTCACACTGCTAGTTATAAAGACTGCCCGAGGTCTCAAATTGTAGAAATGGTGAAAATTTTTCTCTGAAACTATAATGAGGTTTTTCATACTTGCCAAATGTACAGTTCCAAAAGAACATTTGTGTGATTAAAAATTCAAATAATGCAGCTGAAGTAAAAAGAGAACAAGGTGAAAAGGAATATGAATATTCCAAACTCTTCTTGAACCCAAGACTCATGGAGCATTAGGGGCTGTGGTGGCTCTGTGGTTAAGAAGCTCGCCTTGTTAGCTGGAAGGCTGGCAAGTCGGCATTTCGAGACTGCATGATGTCCCAACTCTTGGAGACATGAAAGGAGCCTCATTTGGGCATTACCTGAGCAGAGTTTCTTCCACAAAAATCCTTTCAACCCAGAATAATTGATGGTGATGGTGGTGATGATGGAGCATTGCCATCCCCTCCCCTAGCAAAATGTCCCTAACCTCACACATATTTATATGTGGCTCCATGGTGCCTCTTGGTTTTTGCATAAATGGTATCAGAGGTCAGGTTCTGAGGGATTGCTTCCTATAGTTGGTAAGCTTCCAATTGGAGTGATGAGTAGTTGTCAGTCAATCAATCACTTTATTACAGTCTACAACCAGCACAGAATTGTTCTTCTAATCCTGATCGCTGTGGCACTAAAGTTGGCAGTATTACCGGTAAAAGTGGGACTTTCGTCTGATAGTAACCAGCGAGTGTAAGTGCTGTTTGATCGACCAGGATATTGGCAGAGCAGCGGGGATACGAGTTTATTTCGGATATCCCTATAGAAAGGACAGATGCACAAAACATGTTTTGTGGTTGTAGCTTCTCCGGGATCACATGGGCACAGTCTCTCTGACATAGGTATCCTTTTCCTCCTAAACTGCCAAAGGAAGAACATGACAGCGGACCAACATGATTGTCCTTCAATGGCTGAGCATCTCAAGTTGTTGTCAGATACTGTGCTGGGCAGACAATGTATCTTTGGGACTCTGGAACCGAAAGAGTTGGAGCTCTGGCCAGGTCAGCTTGCCTCTCCTTGTCCAATATTCTTTGTTTGGTGGACAATTTTGCCCAGTCATAACTCATGGCCTGCATGACAGATTCAGAGAAGGCAAGATTCTGCAATCTGCCTTGGATTGTCCTTTTCCATGCTGAATAGTGATAATGCTGAGACTTGTTATCAACCCAAGTGATTGTAGGATGTACACTAAAATATAAGTAGTGTTCCTCTGAAGCTAGTTGTCATAGTAAGTTGATGGGGCAAAAGGGACTACACGGGTTGATGGGCCAAAGATAGAGAGGCAAGGGCAAAGAAACAGTGGTCATTCATATATATGCAGGCAACCAAGCACTGATAAAGACACAAAGCAAGTGACAAAATACATACAGAACCCTCTGCTGAAGAACCAGACAACAAGGGATAACCCTACATGACTGACTGTACTTAAATAACCAAATGCCTAAATGCCATTTAATGGGATGTGGAAGACCGAAGAGGATGTGTGGAGGCATGCATGGAAAATGCTCAGGTCCACTGAAGCTGATTATGCTGACATCCTGCTGTGGGCAAACATTACGCTTAAATGCCACTGTGTCACTTTGCCTTGAATAGAAAAATTCCTGCATATCCTCTTGCTACTTGGATCAGTCTCTGCTATCCTTGACAGCTATCTCTGGTATGTGCACTACCCCACTGAATGAGTGGCTTTTCTGTTGCTCTGCACATGAGTTCTGTTGCACCCTGTTGCTTGACTTTTCCTCCAATGCGGCATCTCAACCTGCCTGGCCCCATGGAGATATGCTTTGATGCACAGCCGGGAAGTCAACTTTAGACTGTCATATTCCTGAGTCTGTGAATTCATTGTATTCTGTATTATTCCAGTTCATACCGCTGAGAAAAGGTGGTAAACATTAATAGCCACATTATTTATAAGACTACGGTTTTAATGCTTCTGTGTATCTCTGCTGCATGCATACCGTCAAAACAACGCAAGGTTTCAGCCCTGGGAATCTGGTTGATTTGAATTATATAAACCAGCATACATTTTAACTTGCGTTTTCAATGCTCCTTTCTTTTCTGAATTGCTAAGTGTGTTACTCCTATGTTTAAAAATTAGAAGCACATAGTGAACAAAGAAATTTAAATAAAGCAATGGTTAGATTTTACAGTTAAATAACCTGTGGAGGAAATTATAATGATGTTCTGTGTAATTGTTCTGGAGTAGAGAGTGAGAAAGAAAAAAGAGTGAGCAAGCTTAAATCTGTGGAAGGCATAACAGACCTAATTAATGCTAACACTGTTCCTCCAGAGAAAGAGATTTTATGTAATGTAAATGGGCTGCATAGAAAATGTTCTTCTGCATATTTTAGATTTATTTCTTGTTTCTTTTTGCACAGCTGTAGTGTACAGTATTTCAAAGGATAAAGTATGCTCTTTTCTTCTGAACAACAGCTTGTAATGCAGCATGTGACATCAGGAATAAAACTTTGATAATGCTACCTGGGATTTTATCAGTTGGCATCATATAAGTTGCATGATTAATTTTAGATGGCCAGATGTGTGTGAGAGTGCATGAGAAAAATAATTAGAGTAGTTAAACATTCCCTGTTCCTCAATACACCTAGTACTTGCCTTATTTTATAAAAATGTAGTCCTATGCTAGTAGTAAGAGTGCAGTCCTGTTCAAAGTTTGGAATGGTATTTTTAAAAGCTAACACGTTAGCTATCATTTTTACTTTTTTAAAAAAATTCTAATTAACTAGTTTCATATTTCACTATGAATATTAAAAGTGACCAAAATGCTTCAGAATAATCCTTAGAAATGATTGGACGCAAACATTACTCGTTGCGTCCTCCCACGAACAATATTATAATGTACAGGAAGAACAATGTTGTGCTCTAATTACCTTTAACAAGTAAAATGTTGCAGACAGTGTCATTACTTGTAATGTGTTACTATCAATCTCCGAATGAGATACATTATAGAGTTACGTCTTACCTTCAAAAGCTCTAATTTCTCACTTCCCATTTAGACTCTAAATAAACATGTGGAAAGTTAGCTGAAAATAATATTTTTTAAAAATGTGTCTCTAATGTGAAGGCCTTCAAGTTAGTTTGTCCAAGAACAGAGGTAACTGTAATTTATTTAATTGTTCAGATTTATGTAGCCGCTCACTCACCGAGGCGACTCAGGGCGGCTTACATTCAAAACAGCAACAGTACAGTAACAATCATAAAATACAACCTCACAAAACAACCAAAGCAGAACACAGATTAACTCCCCTCTGGCCATTATGCCCTGATTCTAAAATTACTTTAACAGCCAAATTCCATTTATTTAACTAGAAATTTTGCTTATGAGTAAATAATCCATTTACCTATGTTTTTGTACAGCAATAATAATGAACTCATGGATAGCTCAGTGGTTTTAGGGAGAGGCAGAGTTTGGAAGTTCAGTTCCTCACTCTACCTTCTTGTCAGAGACTCTACTCAATGATCCATAGGTTTCCTGCCAGTTCTGCAGTTATTATTATGAGCATATTAAAAGAACACACCCTAAAATTATTGATCTGAATTTATAGGATTGTGACCACTTCACTGCCAAAAAAAGTAAAACAGCCTTCTACAAGATCGCAGAGTGGTTTGGTAGTGTTGGTTGAATTGTCTGAACCTACTTGAAAAAACTGACTGATTTCCCTGAAGCAACTTGCCTGTCATCTATATTGTCATTTTGCAAACATATGAAGACATTTTAAGTCTTCCAGGCGTTAGAGTCCTTTCTAGATCTTAATTCTGGTTGTGTACTTTTAGTGGTTTTTAAAAGAAAATTACAGTAAAACCTCGCATAAAGAGCACGTCACTTAGAGACTAACTCGCTTAAAATGCAGAATTTTCTCTGAATGGTCGCCCTCGTATAAACACCAAAACTCGCTTAACAACTAAATTGGGGTTCGCAATCCCCCCTGCCAGACATCACGATCAGTCACTTACCATGGCGGCGGCGTTTTTTCAAAGTGTTTTTGACAGATTCTGCCACGCCCCAAGGTGGTGTGAGGCTTGTCCAAACAAGCTGTCTAAAACACACACACACACACACACACACACACACACACACACACACACACACACACACACACACACACACACACACACACACACACACACACACACACACACACACACACACTGCTGCTTCCCTAAGTCCAGGGAGCAACCTCACCTCCGGCCCCTGGCCAAAAGTTTTTTTTGGGGGGGGTCCAACCACTGGTTGAGAAAGCCTGGACTACAACTTCTCCCATGCTACACTGAACAGGTACCCTGTAAACATCTTTTTTTCCCCTTTATTCTTGATGTGTGATGTTTTAAAAGTTGAAGTTTGATGTTTGAAATGTTATTGTTTGATTCAACATGTCCCTGCACACTATTTATGCTGTTAAAGTGCATTTTATAAAGAATTTTGGACAAAAAAGTTTGGAGGGCTTTTTTCTGAGGCCCCGGTACAGAATATTTGGTTTTCAATTGATTTCTATGGCAAAATGTGTTTCTCTTAAAGAGCAATCCTATAGAATACATGCTCGTTAAGCGAGGTACCACTGTATTCATATTTTATTTTATATATTATGTCTTGTGACATAATATTTGATTCGTGGTTTTTTTAAAAAAATGCATTTCCGTATTAGAATATAACAGCCAGAATCCTATTAGAGAGTTGCAGGCTGTCCCTCCATCTGTGGGCTCAGTATCCAGGGATTCACTTATCCACAGTCCAAAAATATTTTGTGAAAAATCCCTGTATCATTACCGGAACCTGCCACTAGCGGCCACTATATGCAATCTAATGTTGAGAATAAATGCTGCTCTAATGTCTTTCCACAGTAGCCAATTAATGTGCTCACATGAAGATCGGCAAAGGCATTTCCATCTCCCACTGCTTGTATGAGTACAGTATCTGTACTAAAATACATGGTTCACTGCTTTCTTCAATTTCAGGCATTTGCAGAAAATTTTGGAACGTATCCCTTGCATATAAGGGGCAACCTGGATTCTGTTATAAGTGTAAGTGCATAAATAACAGTGGTGAATAGGTTGCTCATTAATAGGTTGCTACACACATTCCTGGCCACATGCCAGCGTGCACACCCGGCACACGACCATGCATACAAACCACAACTCATTAATTAGGAGAAATTTGTTACCATGATTTGTACAATTTTACTTTACTTGAATAAGATTCTGGCTAAAAAATAAATTACATTAGAAGCTGGAACAATGAAAGCAAGAATTCAAGAAGTCACAAGTCATGATCAGCGATCATCTTTTAACCATCCAGTTTCTGAACTTTATGTCTTCTATATCAACAAGTACACATTTTGATACTATCTCTGTTTATATCTATTGAAGGTGTGCAGTGCAATACAGAATCAAGACTTTACTGTGATAGAGGATTACTGCATTGGGCTGAAGGCTTTGCTGTATCTACAGAGCATCGAGGAGCTTCAAGACTGGGATGGACAGAGTCCACCAACCTTAAGGCATCAAAAAGGAAAACCTGTGCCCAGAATCCATGAGCTGATAGGAAAGGTAGGTTACCTCAATCTCACTTTGTCAAATGTTTGCTCATTCCTTGTATGGGGAAGAATAGAAAAGAACAGTGTACTTTTAAAGAAGAATGTGTCCAATTTCACACTCTTCACAAGCAGTAATAAGTTACTGTATATGCTGGTGTATAAGACTACTTTTTTCTCCTGAAAAACATGCCTCCAAGTGGGGGGGTCGTCTTATACGCCGGGTGCAATTATTATTATTATTATTATTATTATTATTATTATTATTATTATTATTATTATTATTATTATTATTATTATTATTATTATTATTATTATTATTATTATTAATATTAATATTAATATTAATATTAATATTAATATTAATATTAATATTAATATTAATATTAATATTAATATTAATATTAATATTATATGCCGCCCTACTCAGTGAAAACCGACTCAGGGCGGCTCACAACACAATCAAATACAATGCAACAATTCAATAAAACAATAAAATGTCACAACACAATGAAATATCATACATCAATAATTCAAAAAATAGAATATCATAAAATACAGTACAGTAAGATAAAACCCCAATATACGTCATAAAGTTACAAAAATATTACAGAACCCATAGGAACATTACACAATCTTACAAAGAAAAAAGTTACAAAAAGGCATCCCCACCCCACTCACCCTGGATCCTACCCATTAAGCTGGTGGCCACCAACAGACTACTCCCCTTCCTTCTGTCCAAGGGAAAGGAGAAAGGCAATGTGTCCATCTGACATGTAGGTGCTGCCACAAAACCTCAGCCTAGAAAAAGTCTAGCAAACATAACAGTCAGACTGGCCAGAGGAGGATGGTGCTGGAATCAGCTGGGGCCTGTTGTTGTTGTTGTTTTTCTCCTAGAGCTGCACTCCTAGAACTTCAGTTGCGATAGACATAGCTGGCCATAGTGGTCTCCTGATGCTTGCCCGGTGCCCATAGTGGCCTCCCGATGCCAGCCTGGTGCCCATAGTGGCCTCCCGATCCCCACCCACCTCATTCTACTACCATCCAGTATCGCGCGGTATCCAGCGTGGCTGTGGCAAGCATCAGCAGCGAGACAGGGGTCCCAGCCTTTTCGGCGTGACCGGCCCGTTCTGCTCGGCGGGAAGCAGCGTTGCTCCGCCCCACCCCTTGTCTACGCAGAGCTCGCATATGTGCGCTTGTGCACTAGTACCGGCCACAGGGAGATGTTGAAATCAAATCTGATGTTCTTTTATGTTTTATTTGGTGTGTGGAAGGTGTGCGGAAGAGGGGGTAGTCTTATACGGTGAGTATATAACAAACTCTATATTTTGAGTGGAAATGTTGGGGGGGTCGTCTTATATGCCCATTCGTCTTATATGCCAGCATATACAGTAGTTATTTCCTTTGTTTATATCACACCTTTCTTCCTGGTAAGGAACCACTCTGATCTAGATTAGGTTTATCTCATGAGGTATGTGGAAGATTATCTCCCTGAAATTTGCTGCTGGAGCTAATAAGATTCTTTTCATCCTTTTTTGGGGTGAGTGGGAGGGAAAGGCTTTTCCTCATTTTTTAAAAAAACCCACTCCCAATGATGGTCCTGATCTCTACCTGTGTATCTTCCTATGTGTGAGCAGGAGTGGTGTGGACAAAATGATGCATCCTAGTTCTTTTGAGACTTGGAATAAGAGACATTCCTCGGGTTTGTTTTATTTGAAAGTAAATGTTATTGGTTTTGGATTGGGACCACTGAAGGAATTTCAACCTCCCTTACCAACTACAGGGAATGAGAAATGATGGATTGTCTATGCAACTGTAAGGTAAATGTAAAGGTTGCCCTTGCTCAAAAGCCAGTCTTATCTGACTCTAGGGCCTGGTGTTCATCTCTGTTTACAGACAAAGAGCCAGCACTGGAGACATTTCTGTGGACATGTGACAGGCATGACTAGACATGAAATACTGTTTACCTTCTCACTGAAGTGGTATGTCTTTATCTACTTGCAATTTCTTGCTTTCGAACTGCTAGGTTGGCAAGAGCTGAGACAGAGATGGGAGCTCACTCGATCATACAGAACTCGGATCTTGAACTGTTGACCTGTCGACGATCCAGTCACCAAGTTCAACATCTTAGCCAATAAGCCACCACAGCCCCTTTATGCAACTGTAGAGTGACTACCGTATTTGCTGGCGTATAAGACGACTCCCCCCCCCCCGAAAACATGCCTCCAAGTGGGGGGTCGTCTTATATGCCGGGTGCACTTCAGTTGTGCTCACCCACCTCATTCTACATACCATCCAGATGAAGAAAGAAGCTCTACATTAAAATCATGTCTCCCTTTCAAACTGGGAGGGAAAATAAAGGGTTTCACTTACTGGTACCTTCTGCCCAAGATGGAGGAAAAAGCCATGCTTCTTCCTTGCAGGGGAAGCAAGAGGCCAGGCTAGAGCAACACTTCCTGCCTCAGTGCAATTGACCTGCCCACCCACTTTACCTGCAGCGCCACCACTGGTGGGTGGTGCAAGTACGGTTCTAAAAAATCAATAAAATAATTAATATTACTGTATTTTAATTACTGAAACTCACTAGCAGTTGCTACATTTCCCACTCTTGGCTTATACTCAGGTCAATCTATTTTCCTGGGTTTCAAGGTCAAAATTAGGTACCTCGGGTTATATTCGGGTCGGCTTATATTCATGTATATACGGTAGATAAATAAGTACCACTTTGCACTTGCACTGTTTTATGTTTACTGTACATGTTTGATAACATACAGCCTTGTGACAGTTTTTCTGCATGTCATAAGCATTTGAATATAAATTAACATGTTGAAATCAAATCTGATGTTCTTTTACGTTTTATTTGGTGTGTGGAAGGTGTGCGGAAGAGGAGGTAGTCTTATACAGCAAGTATATAACAAACTCTGTATTTTGAGTGGAAATATTAGGGGGTCATATTATACGCCCAGTCGTCTTACACGCCAGAAAATACGGTATATGTGTATGAATAAGAATGCTGTGTATACACAGGGAGAAGCAAAATGTGCAGCATTGGGTAAACTCAAGGCAGGAAGACTTTTTTCTCTGATTAAGGACTGTTGATTTTATATTTGCCCTGAAATAATTGGGGAGTTACCCCCTTTCAAAAGCAGCATGTTTCATATAATGCAAAGCAGCATGTGAGTGTGTCTACTTTTATGCTCATCCAGGCAGAGGGAAGGGCAAAGTTTCTTAGTCACAGATTAAGTCATTTACTACTATAAATCTGCTGCTGGGGAAAATGGGTGCTGAGAACACACTGGTTGTCTCACACTTACTTGAAAAGGGCAACATGAAAGGCAAGGAAGCATGCTGGCTATGCTCCAAGCCAAAGTTAACATGAGTCGCTTGCCCCCCAACCATGTCCTTCTTCTTCTATGTTTTCAGAGATGTGTTTTTTGTAGTAGCTGGGAGGGTGGGAGATTAAAAGATTGTATGGTGTATATATGCTTATTTTCTCTGGACTTCAGAAAGTTGGTTTGATTTAAACTTTCAAAAGGCAAGGCAAAGTAAAGAAGCACTGCTGTTTGATTTTGAGCGAGTCTTTTTTTCCTTTCTTTCTTCATTCCAGAGTGTTGCACAAATTAAAATTATGGACATACATGAAATATAGATAAAATTCAGACAAATTAAAATGTTAAAATGATTAGACTCTTTTTGACTGGAAGTGGGCTACTTCAATAGTCTTGTCTTGGCCATTTACTAGATCATCTTTTGTTAACAGACTAGGACATAGATTGCATACACATCAATGCTGCATTGGTTGTTTTTGCCCCATTTTATTTGATTATTCTTTGATCTTCCTTCTTCAAAGTCTATTCAGTGACTTCCAGATAGTCCAGCCAGATTTTTTTCCTGATGGGAGACACTATTTGACATTCATTCATTCAGCAAGGTGTGCTGTTTTTGCTCTCCATAGAATTAGCCTAGCCTCTTCTGTTTTAATATTTACAGCTTGAGAGGTATGCAGAAAACTTTTCTTTGATTTTACCCTTCATATAGGGAGCTGGTGTCTATGAAATTGTTTGGTCCTGTATACCTTACTATTACCTTATTCTTTTTTGTTATTTGCTAGCACCTTGTCAATGTGCTTTTGGAGGCAATGCCAGCTAAATAATAGACTTTTTCATGGGGTGGGGTAGGTTTTGAGGAGCCAGTTATAATCCTGCATGATTTAATGGTACATCCACTAGTTACCATGCACTTACTTATACCATACGATGCTAACATATTCTTTTGTGGAGTAGCACAGGTCAGAAATGTTCTGAATGTAAACACATTTACGACAGCCACAGGTTTGTTACGGTAATGTTACGGCACTGTTATGCACATGCATGGGTGGTTTTACTTCTGCTTCCAGAGGGAGGAACCACATGACCGGCATGCTCAATCACATGACTGGCCTGCAGCCCAATAAGCTTGGGCACTCCTGCCCTGAAGGAATGGTTGCCCCGTGCAGCTATGAATAAGAACACAGACTGTTTAAGAGGGCAAATCTGATCAATCTTAAAGGTCTTTGTTTGATATACAAATAAAGGCAACATCCTAGATATCGTCCTTTTAAAGCTTCATAGGTCACCTCCAGTTCTGATGTGAATTTGACTTTTTATCAGACAGGGCTTTACTTCTTTGCAGTTTCCCTGTTAGTTAGTTTATTAATGTCTTTGAAAATGTCATACTAATTAAGCAGTTTTAGAGTTTGGGTGAAAGCCTTAAAATTTAAATGTTCCATCCAGCCTGTAGAAGATCTCCACCTCACTTTTTGCTCATCTGGTAGGGCTAAGAACCGAAAACCAACCTCCTGTAGCCACACAGGGATTCTCTCCATGTACCTGCCATGCTGAAGCATTCCCAGTTTGCGATGTGATTCCTTGGGGACGCTTGCTACCTGGAATAAGTTACAGCTGGCTCAGGGTGACTTTTGCTTTCATTGAGACGAGAGCTACGGTTAGCACCACCTTTTAATTTGTTCCCCTGTGGCTTTTGCTTCCCTTGCTACTCAGGCTAGATTTTTAGCAGCAGGCCTGGGCTTTTGTTTCTGGCTTGTGGAAGAGATTAGCTTTGAAGAGTGTTTTCAGTTATACATCATGCCTATTGATTATCCTTCGAAAAAATCTAATATAACATGGCTGAAAATGTTGTATAAAACCAAGATTTACAAAAGAATAGGATTTGGCACATCAGATACCTCCACATCTCTGCTTATCGATGCCGAATACTGGAGTTCTTTCCAGTAAGAGCTTAAAGGAGGTTTCTTTGTTCTTTGTGAAGCTCTGCAAATTATAACATTACTGTTTGGCTGTAAAGACAATCCTATCACTAAACTCTAGAGAATACAGTATTTCTGAGATTTTTCAAATTAAGCCATATTTGTTTCAGCTACTAACTGTGTGGTTAGTACCACAGTAGCAACTTATTTCTTTCCTCTACCCCTTCTCCGAAAATTATTTTATATAAATGTATACTGCATTTACATTCACCTAAAACAGTGCAGAAGATGTCAAGATTTTCAACTTTTTAGCACTAGGATATTATGCTGACTACCCATCATGTGAGGATATTTTTCACAATTTTTTTAATATGAAGGCAAATTGCAATTTCTAAAGTTTAAAAGCTTGCCACTATATAAATAATTAACTCTTTATCAAGATATCACACCAAGCTATCAAGATATCACACCAAGCTATCAAGATATCACATCAAGATATCATATAGGGGCTGTGGTGGCTCAGTGGTTAAAAAGCTCACCTTGTTAGCTGGAAGGCCAGCAAGTCAGCAGTTCGAGACCCAGGTACTGCATAAAGGATTGATTCCTGTCTCTGTCCCAGCTCTTGGGTACATGAAAAGATCCTCATTTGGGTGTCCCGTGAGCAGAGTTTCTCCAGCAAAAATCCTTCAACCCAGAATAATTTCTGACATGAAATTACTATTATAAGATATCACATAAAATCTGCTTTTTAAACTCCATGAGAATAGCATTTTGTAATCCACAGGAATCATTGCCTGAAACTGATCTTATAAAGAACTGCCTTAAGAATCCCACCACTTGAAGGATGATTGCCTCAGAAATTTTGAAGGAGCAGAAGGTCAGAATACCTAATTTTATTTTACAGAGGATCAGTTATAAACATGGAGGGAGAGAAACATGAATTAGTGATTTTATTTTATTTTTGCTAAGTGGTAGAAAATAACATTTCAAACCTGCTTTCAGAGGCAATACATTATATTATTTTATTCTATCATCTTCATTTTCATCCTGTCCTTTCACCAGGAGCTCAAGACAGCAAGCATGTCTCTCTATCTCTCAAGGTTGAGAAGTAGCAATTAACTCATAGTCTGTTGCTGAAACCCATGGCTGACTTTAATGGACATGAAGATCAGTCCAGATCTTCATGGCCATTAAATCCAGTACTTTTAAGAATTACATTAGCCTGTTCTCATTTGTTTGAGGATGAATTTACTGTTTTCATTATTGACGTTGTAAACCATTTGGAGGGTTTAGTATGAAACAAAAGGTGGAATAACTATATCTGTATAATATCAAACAAAATAAAGCAGTAAACTTCAGTGAATAAGGAGTGTGTGTTTATCAGTGGCAGAATGTGTTATGTAAGAATAGGGTATACCCTCCATGACCTAGGAAGTAGGAGAGAGTTCCCGGCATCTTGTAGTGTAATGGAATTGGCCAGATATCTTTGCTATGGAATATGTATTGTTCAGCTGCAATAAAACCAGGCTTTTATTATTTCATGTCAGAAATTGTTTTGGGTTGAAATGATTTTTGCTAGAGAAACTCTACTCAGGGACACCCAATGAGTCTCCTTTCATGTCCCCAAGAGCTTTCCCCACCAAAGTGGTCCCTATTTATCTACTTGCAATTTCTTGCTTTCAAACTTCTAGGTTAGCAGGAGCTGGGACAGAGACGGGTGCTCATTCCAATCAGTACCTGGGTCTTGAACTGCCAACTTGCTGGCCTTCCAGCTAACAAGGCAAGCTTCTTAACCACTGAGCCACTGAAGTCCTTTACAGGTGTAAGGAAAAATAGTACCATGAATATACAACAATTGATATCTAAGAAAATACATCTGGAATTTAGGACAAAGATTGGTGGATGGAATGTGAATATACAACAAATATTCACATATTTTCTCACCCTCCATTGAAATTCTTCCTCAATACATCAGGCTATTATGTGGCAGAAACAAACACTTGCTGAAGTATTTTCCACAACTACAAAACAGTGAAAAGTTCAGAAACTATTTTATCAGCAACAGCAATTGCCAAAAAAATAATCCAACACAGTGTTCTGTTCTTTTGCTTGGAAAATGTGTGCTTTGTTTAAATAACTTCATAGCAGTGTTTGGAAGTTTTATTTTTTGGCTTACAGCATCTAGAATCTCCTTTAGTTGGAATAGTTACTGACCACTCAAGATCTGTTAATGGAAGGGGATTTTGGAAATCACACATTCATAGGGTCACCATAAACTAGAAACAACTCGACAGCGTGTGAGAGCAACATTGGATGGGAGATTCTGAGAGCTGCAGTCCAAGAAAATAAAATTGTCAGTGCTAATTAACAAATGCAAATGTATGCATCTCTTATGCACAAGAGTTGTGAGAACCATCGAACTGAATAGAATGTATATTTGAATAACTAGCTCAAAGAAACATGTTATTCCTAAGACAAATGCACGTAGAATTCAGTCTTCAAAATAGACATGTTAGTTTCTTTATTACTGTTAGACATTTCTTTTAAGAAATGTTAGATTTCATAGCAACCATAAATTCAATAAGAGTAATACTAATACTGTACTGGGGAACCTCGGTTAATTGAATTAATGCATTCTCCAGGATGTTTTGTACAATGAAAAATTACTTAAACCAAATTTCTCATTGGAATGCATTGAAAACCAAAATACATTAACCAAAACACAGTTTCCTATAGGAATGCATTGAAAACCAGTTAATCCATTCCAAAAAAATCTGTAAACTGAGCCACTATTTTCTATGGATTTCCTTTCATTATGCGATTTTTATGTTAACCAAGCCATTCATTAACCAAGGTTCTACTATAATATGGTAGTAGTCATAAGCTGAATCTTCTATTGCAATATCTCTCTTCTCATTTCCATGGGGAAGCACCTGACTAAACTCTTAAGAAACCTGTGGAAGCATAAGAGTTGTCTCATGCTAGATTGTGGCGGTAGTAAAAATGTAAATAAATAAATAAGATTTTGTTTTTCTGGAAGGCCGGTAAACTGCATAATAGGAGAACTTGAGAAATTCCTATGGCAGACTACAGCTTTTATAATGCTCTACACAGCATTTGTTCCTATTGCTTTCTGTGCACCACAAGCTTCACTTTCTCTGGAGATTGCTGAGTGAATTTGAAATGTTTTGCCACCTTCCAGCTACAATGAACAATTCATAGATGTTGCCCAAATTTCTATATCATGTTAAGGTGGCCCAGCAAAATAGGTAAGAAAGCTGAACAAAAATATTGACTCAATTTTCAAACCCTCAGCTGGGTACTCTGTGATTTTAAGACTTAAAAGATTACTTGCACCTAGCCATAAAAGAGAATGATGTCACTTTGTTTTATTGTCCATAAAGTTCTTAACTGTTTCTCTGTCAAAATTCTGATTACAAATGGATGAACTGATTGGTCTGAAAAGTTCTTCAAATACTGGCCTTTAAAAAGTCTGTATCAGAGTTTGAATTAAAAAAGTGAGGTTTTTGGTTGATTTGTTGGTTGGTTGAATTGTTAAGCTGACTGTAAGAGTAGAACATTCTTTGTCATTGCCCTCACCTTCCACTGAACACCCTAGCCCCTCCAACCACCCCCCAAGAAAAGCATGCTGAAAAAGTGATTGTGTGTGTTCACAGTTTGTATAGAGGGGGTGGGAGCATTTCACCCCACATATTACAGTTTGATTGATATATAATTGCTATCTGGTGCTGTCTATAACCCTATTCAGGCATTATTCAATCTCACACTATGAACATTGTTTGAGGGGAAAGCCTAACTCTACTCTGTCATTGTATTTCTCCCAGTCACAATGCTGAGTCTGAAAAAGAGAGATTCCCTGCTTGTCTGTAAACTGTGTTGAAACTTGACTGTCTGAGTCATTGAATAGAACTTGTTTCTTGCAGGAATCTTTCATTGGTTGCTCTTTTCCTGGTGACACACATGCAATCCACTTGTATCACCTGTTGGTAATAAAAATATCCTTGTGAAAAGACTTTTTCAGTAATTTCACCAATACATGAGATTTCAGATCTGGCACAGAACATAAATATCAGGTAGAAAGAAATGATTATCTTCCCTTCTCATCCTACCTCACTAGCAAACATTAGGTGTATAACTGTCAAAAAAATGAGTGTAGCCACAGCATCAGTTTGGGCACAACAGTACAAATGTTTTCAGTAAATAGTATACTGGATAAAACTAATTTGACTGCTGCAAATAATAATCAAGATAGGGAATTCAATTTTTTTGAAGTAATTTGGAATATTTTTATTTCTATCCTGTATTTTTAAAATATTTTATTTGGGGCAATGAAAGTCTTTTTAAAAACTTTAATAATCAAAGTAAATGTATAGTAATAATAATAATTTTGTGTCAGAAATTATTCAGGGTTGAAAGGATTTTTACTAGAGAAATTGCACTCAGGGGACACCTGAATGAGGCTCTTTTCATATTCCCAAGAGCTGGGACAGAGACAGACACTCAATCCAACCTTCCAGCTAACAAGGCAAGCTTCTTAACCATTGAGCCACTGTAGCCCCAATATATAGTAACCATTAAGAAGTGTTGATTGTTTTCTAGAAAAATGCTAGGAGACAATGTTATTATCAATCATCACTTTGTGCCAAAGGGTTACTTTGATTCTGTTGTTTACCTTTAAAACTGAAATAAGCATCCTTGCTGCTTTATTGATTTTGAGCAATGCAGCTTGTGCTGGGGGGGGGGGTGCCTTGAAGGGCAAAGCCAAACATTGCACGCAATGTCGCTCTGAATTGAGAAAGAAAGAAGGAAGGACAACTTTGGGAGACTGACTTTCAGTGGAAGAGTTGTGGGGAACACTTTACCCTTTATTTTCCAGTTGTTCCTTTTAGCAACTTCTCAATGTTATAATTCTAGATGATTTTTTGAGTCAAAGTTTAGAAATGTTACTTATTCATCCTGCTGTCTAGGGTATTCAAACAAAAATTCTTCAGAATTTGGTTTTGGTAAGCAGGAATCTTGCAGCGTTGTGTTAGAAACAGCAGCCTTGTGACATGGTTAATAGAAAGCAACCAAAGTTTCTCTTTTCATAATTATTTTGGCCATTCAAGATTGCAGGTTAATGTTCAGAATAGCACTGGCTTCATTATACATGTGTTGTTCTTAAGTAAACATTACGCATTGTGTGTACATGTGCATGCACATACGATCCAGCTCAAATCATAGATTTTATATATTCCTTGTATTGTATTATAAATTTATTGTCAGTATTTTATTAATTGCAAAATAATTAATTGTAAACAGATAACACAATGGTAAGGTGTTTGCATTCAGGTGTTATCACTGCTGTAGTAAGTTGATTGGGAGGAATATTGCTCATTGCAAGGAAAGAGGAAATTTTATTTCTTTGTTTATTTAGTTTATTTTATTTTTCCTATTTATATACCGCCCTATTCACAGAGTGACTCAGGGTGAATTAACAGGAATAACAACACATTAAGAGAATAATCCTACAGTAAAGAATTCATCAATGGCCATAAACCCCATAAAATTTAGGTTAAAATAATCTAAAAGAATTAAAAAACTCAACAAGTTAAAAAGATCAAAATTGTAAGATTAAGATTAAAATTGGGGGGGGGGGGTCAAATCAGCCAACAAACTGGGGTCATTGTATGACCAGAGCCCCATACCTGCCCCGCCAGCCAGGTCTTTACAAATGAAATCCTGACACTTTCCATGACAGCTGAACAACATGTAGCCAGTTTGAACCAATTCTTTTTCCTTCTATGTGCCATTTCACACAACCCTGTATTATTTAGACTCCATGTGATGCAGTTGGAAGAAAGAGCATCCCTGGCTCTCATAACATCATTTCTGCTTTCTATAATATCATGCTTGAGTGCACCACCAAGTAAGTATGTACTTGCTGTCTGAAATATCTATCTTTTTGCTTTGGGAAATTGGGCAAATGTGTGGCTCTTAGGGATGATTGATCCATATGAAAACAGTCTTCTTTGATGTTCTATCTTCCTCTGAATTTGTGGGGTTTTTTTTAATTGCCATTGAGTTTGGTTTTGTATCTTAAGTTTATGAGAAATTGTGTTATATATTGAGTCTTGGGGTCTGTGTTTGTATAGTTGTGTTGTTTGTATAAACTGCCTAGAGCAGTAATAGTGAACCTTGACACTGATCAGGGCTTCTGGGAATTGATGTTCCAGAACAGCTGGAGTACCATGGTTCGTCATCACTGGCCTAGAGTATCATGCATGTTACATGAGTGGTATATAAATTGAATGAATGAATGAACAAATACCCAGAGATATATTAATAAGCACATATAAGGAGTGGGAACTCATTGGTCCTCCAGGTGTTTTGGACTGCAACTCCAACCATGGCCAATGATAAAAAGCTGTAGGGCCAAAGGTTCTCCTTCTCTGGTCCTAAGATGTCACTTGGGATATATGGAATATCTGGCTATTGTAAATTTTCCCTAATTAGGATCTTTATCGAATCTATGGATTGTTGTAAAATATTATGTTGGTGACAGCTAAGCAATTTTCAATGGAAAATATCAACAAAGGATTCTAAGATGATTGTGGGGTGTGTTTAAAATGATTTAGTCTCTGTGTCTCTTTGCACTATGCTGTATGTTGCATTCCTATTTGCACAACTTTAAGGTTTTGTGTTTTTCTTTTCTAGCTAACAAACAGAGCCTTTAAGCTTTTATCAGAAATATATTCCAGTTAACTCTTTAGCTCTTGCAATTTGAGTGTCTTCGTTGCCGGCATTGGACACTGTGCCAGAAAAATCTAGCTCCTGATGCAAAAGGATTTAAAAATAAGTCAAGCGCTGCCAAAAATACATAATTCTTTTTTGTACTCTCCAGTTTGTTTTACTTACAACAATGGCCTGGTCATACCCTGCAGCATGCATTCATTACAGTGATCTTTGACAGGCAGATGCAAAGTAATAGGATGCATATTTTAGTGCTTATTATAATATCCTGTCTAAAAACAACTTGACAAATTTGTGATTTCGACAGTGTCTCATTTTGCTGGCTGCGGTGCTCTGTGATTGCCTAGTCCACGTGGCTTCCAGATTATGCATACCACCAATACTTCTCATTAAAATGGCCACAGTTCACCAGTTTCGGTAGCTTGGAACGAACTTGGAATGAATTATTATACAACAAAGAGGTTGCTGTCATGCAGAACAAAAGACAAGCAAAAGAGAACTTTGGCTTAATGAGGCTAAGTGAGTGGCTCCCCTGCATCAGCAGCTACTTGACGGCCTTTGAGCATGGATTCCCCCCCCTCCATATGCCAAAACCTTTGGCCTATTATTTTGTGTTTATGCACCTTGAGGCTAATATACATTTTAATATGCTGCACGTGGGGGTGGAGGTGGTGGAATGAGCCATTAGACTACAACATGTGCATTCCCTGTTAAATTAATGACAGCCGAACACAGAGATAAATTTAGGTTTTCATATTTAATTATAGCGCACCGCAGTACGTTTAGCAAGGATAAATTGCACTATTATTATGTTTCAATTTTTTGACATCTTTTCCTATTAACCACCAACCCCTTACCCCACTATCCCCTGCCATACAAACATCTTTGTATGTTCCATCACTCCTGTCACGCTATCATAGCTTCAACACATTTTCCGTTTATGTTATTGGATGGTTTGTTTTATTTGGGGTTGGGGGTTTTTTGTGCCTGACCTAATGTTAGATTAATAGATGGGAGACCTTTACTTCACATTGTTGTGGGTTCTAGGAGGATACAAATGGCATGGAGGAAAGTAACTTAAGTAGTTAAACATTGGGACATTGATTTTCATGCCTGTATTTATTACAGTCCTTCTCTACAGAAAGAGAATTTCTGTAAAGTACAGATGTTTCATTTTCACAGTGGTGGTGGTTTAAACTAATCTAGGTATGGTGTCCAGGGGTTCTGTAGATGCATGTTGCTTCCTCGAAAGGCTGAACACAGCTGAGATAGCTGTGTTGCTCAAATCACTCCCATACAAACACTTCTAAGCAAAACATGCATACAAAAAGAGACAGAATATTTTGTTGTAATTCAGGATTTGCTCACAATTGGTGTTTTTTTAAATTAATTTGAAGCTCAGTTGCCTGAATGATGAGTGATTCAATCATGATGCAAGTAAAAAGGGGATCACCCATCTCCTTCATTTGATGTTTGGCTTTAATGACCTAATAACTTGCGAACCACCCAGACAGTGCTCTGGGGCAGTATATAAGTGTGACTGCTTTGCTTTAATAATTTTTTTAAAAATATAATGGGAAAAAGAAACCATATTCCTTCAGATGATGAAGTATTATTACTCTCATCGTCTCTCAGCTTTTGGTGTGGTATTGGGATAATGAAGTACAGCAAGGATTTAATTACAAGTAGGACGAAAGTTCTTTATATTGACATTGGTTTTTACTGTATAGGGGCTTCATTCAGACAACTGAGCTTTGGATCATAGTACTTTAATAGAAATCAAATTATTGAGAGTATGGTTCCACTGAAATAACAATGTGGTTTGCTTCATGAAATAAACATTCTGGTTGTGTATTTGGATGCCCACTATTGTAATCTACAGCCAGTATCCTTTTGTAGCCTCAACTATGAGTACTCCCAGTAACTGAAACCTTGTGGCTTAGTATAGTAAATCACATTAGAGTAGGTTTATTGAATCAGTGGAGATTTGCTAAGTCAGCTCTTCCATAAATTCCATTGATTCAAATGGGTCTACTTCAATTGCAACTTATTAAGATAAGTAAGTTATAACTAGAGTAGGCCCATTTGAATCAATAGAATTTACAGAGAAGTTGCTCATCCCAATTGCCAATGATTTAATGGGTCAATTCTAGTACACATTACTACACTAAGCAACATGATTTTAGCCACTAAATCAACTGATGAGTAAGTGAATGCTTATGTAAAATCCCACTGGGTCCTTGAGTCTGCTCTAGCCAGATTAGCAATAGATTACTGGCCATTGGGACCAAAATCTCTCAAAATAGTGTTGGAATGAAGTGTTTACTAGTAAAGAAAAGGATATCACTGTTCATATGTAATATCATAGATTGCAGTCTCCGTATGAGTGCAGTAGCAGGATCTATTTTCAATGTGAGCTGGTTATAAGTGAACAGAGCAGTTCAAGAAAGTCAGATACAATATGTCACATTTATATTAGTCATGTAATAAATTAAAGTAGAATAATATTAACATGAATAATGTAGATAGGAGGAATTGTTTCAAATTATTCAGCTAATGAAGTATTTAGCATTCTTCCTGGAATAGTAACCTCAAAAATTGTGCCACAGATGAACCTTGTGTTTGAAATTATGTTGCTACAGCAGCTGCAATGTGGTTAACATTTAAATATAGGATTGTCTGACCCATCTTATTAAAATGGTAGAGAATTCAAATGGGGTTAAGTTTTGCCATCTGTCCTGCTGGGTTTAGTCCTTGTGATGGTAACTTAAGAAATATCCAGGGCTACCAGTAGCAATACAATTCAATTTGCTGGTCTTAAAGTAGTTCCGAGTCTTTTTGAGATATGTGCTGGGTTTCCCTCCACCTGCTCTGGAATTGGACTACTCCAGTTCCTTAGGTCACATGATTAGAGAGAATTTTGTTTCCAAAAAGTGTTTAGGCATGCAATAACTTGAAGAAGTAGATTTTCCTTACTCTTGCGCTATAGACTTTTCCCTAAATTATTCCATTTTGGGCAATTGTTTTTTGACAGACGACCCAATGATTTGACGACCAGAAGGGTTACAACAAGAATATTCATCAATGTTTTAAAGATTGCCTAGATCTCAGTGAAAAAGCATTCATCACTGAAGACAGACAGAATTTGCTAGTACAAGAATTCTCATCCATCTCAGGAACATATAGTTCTTAAATTCAGAGTCAACCTCCCAAAACGGGAAATTCACACACTACTTATTTTATTTCTGAGTAATGCAACATATTTTTCACTGCAGTAGCAAAAACACATTTTGAGAATTGTCATCTGCATGAATAGGTTGCAACGTCTTACATACATTTCTACAGCACTGGTCACATACAAAGTTCTTCATGTTGTTTCATTTTGCAAGATTATTGGGTTCCATTTTAAGACTAGGTAGGTGAATTTGAAAACCATACCAAGAACGCTAACTAAAATGTTCATGATTTTTTTTTATTTATTTTTTTGCCATTACTTGTGTTTCTGAAAAGGGCTACCTCTAAATAATGTGCATTGTGGAATAATCATCCTTATTATGGCAAGCACTGTTGATTAAACTCCAGCCTTTTTCCCTCAGTGACTGACCATTTTTCTCCGTGAATTAAGATTTCTTTTAATTGTCAGGGATAAGGAAATATGTCAGTATTTACTACATCTAAATACAACATGGGGGAAAACAAAACTAGCAGATTAGTTCATTTAGATGTAGGTTTTGCACACTTAGCTCTCAAAAAGTCTAGGTTTGAATTTTTGTGGTTTCTTTAACACCTAAATTGCAAGCTACTATAATACCATCTTATCCATGCTATTAATTTAGCTGGTGCAAATGGGAGAGTGGGGAGTCACATCTTTGACAGACCTGCTGTTAAATTAAGTAAGAATGGATGTTAACATAATTATTTTATAAAGCCCTGTAAACACTTGGATATCTCAGCTTCAATGTAATTTTTTAAAAAAATTAAAAAAGATGAGTTTTTTTAGATAGATCTTCTTCAACCTATCTAAAAAAACACCTTTTTAATTTTAAAAAAGTTATTACATTGAAGGTGTGAAATCCAAGTGTTTACAGGGCATTATATATATATATCCTGCTAATATTTTTAAAAGACTTGTAAAACTGCTTTGTACATTATAGAAGGTCAAATCAAGCCTGAATTCTCATGAGATGCTATATCACTTTACTAGCAGTGGGTTATGGTTTTTACACACATTATTTGACATTTATTCATTCATCTTCCATTCTAAACACTAAAAACTGGACCTTGGGTGCTACAAGATTTTTGTTTGTTTTTTCTCTATAGTTGTGATTTTTTTTTGTTGCTTTGTATGGGGTCTTTTATTTTAATTTAAAAAATTAAAAATCTTGATGGGGGGGGGAGATCATGTGCCTAGCCTCCCCAACCCCTAATTTCATGTTCTACCCAGTAAACCAAGTAAACAATAGCAACACAACCTAGACAGTTCAGCATCCCTGAAGAATCTTGATCTGAAAAGGACTGAAGCTTGGACTACATTCTACAATGGGAACTCTTGAATAAATACATGAAGCCTTCAAGATGAAGTTTGAATTTCATTTGAGAATGATTGCCAAATACATTGTAGATATTGGAACACCAGCAGCAGTGATTGTGGATTTCTTGAAGGAGACTGTGCCATTCCAAAGTAAGAGCTAGGGTAAGGGACTGGCTGCTCTTCCCTGAGCTAAAGGGTCTCAGGCATTCAGAAATCAGGCACGGGGATTGCAGGCTCATGAGTGTCCAGTGTCATAAGTGATGTTTGTTGGTAGTTCTTCCTGAGATCTCTTCAAGAACAGCTAGCTTCTCAGCTTCTGAATCTATTTCTAAATCATTGTTAGGACCCTCTGCATCCATAATGGCCACTGATTTCAACTACTGAGGAAGATAATTGTGTCTCAGAAACATCTGGTCATTGCAAAGAACCCTAAACATTTTCTAAGATGAACATTTTCTTATGTAATTTTCTACAATAGTGATAATGTTGTGGCTGACCATCAATCCAAATGATTGTAGGATGTACACTAAAACATAAGTAATGTTCCTCTGAAGGTTTACATGGGCATGTCTATGTGGGAAGGCAAGCCATTTGTTTGATACATGTATCAGCCATAACTAGCCATTCTCCTTGATGAATTCTTTATAATCATTGAAGGTAGTCCAGGACCTCCAGAAATGTAGTTTGAAAACTAGAACTTTATACCATTGGGTTATTTGTCATGGGTTTTGGACTACTGATCTGTAAGCAGTGTTTCAGAAGATAATATTTTAATTAGTTTAGTAGCCCTTTGTCAGAGACAATGCATTTTAAAGTAGGTTTGGCAACGCAGCTGTGTTTGAGTTTGCATTTGTATTGGTTCTCATATACTCAAGCCAAAAAGGCTTTTATGGAGGCAATAGAACTTCAGCTGTGATATGCTGCATTTGTGAACTCAATTTAAGTAACATTCTTACTACAATGCTCATAGCATTGATAGCACTTTGGTAAACTAGTTACAATATGTTTGTGTTGCTTTAAATTCATTTCCTTGGCAACTTCAAGGAACAATCAGGGTGCCTTATTCAGGTGGAGAAAGGGATGCCAGTCAAAATGCAGTTTCTCTGTGTAGAATGTTTTACAGAATCTGGTTAATATGCCAGAGAAAACTTTACTGCACAATGCTTGCATATAAATTTACACAATGAAGTGCTAAATTAAAATTGCAACATTGATTTCCTTTTAAGCTCTGCTTGGTCTGCATTTATAATGAAGATTTTATTATTTGTCTTATTTAACACATTCTGTTTAGAAATCAGTGAGAAGTATAGTGGGCAAGAGTTGGCCAATTAGAATATGAGGGCTCTACGCAACTTAGCAGATCCAACACATACTTCATGTTTAAATCAAAGAAGGTTTGTGAACCAGATCCTAGTTGAAAAGAAAGTTTATCAGCACATGGCCAATTTGTGCACATGATTTCTTTTCTGCTCTATTGTTGTGAATGCTTAATCTTTTAGATGGGAACTGATTATATGTGACAAGGTCAGCATGTATATTAAGTCAACTCCTAGACTACTATTTAGAAAATAAAATGGCTTCTGAAAAGTTGACCATCCTTAGTTTAAACACCTGTTACCATTTAGATACCATATTTGCCGTCATATAAGATGCATCAGAGAATAAGATGCACCCTGTTTTTTAGACACATTTTAAAGAAAAAGTATTTTTCTACATTTTTTCATGAATTTCTTCTTTTCTCCATGTACTGTATGTGTTTTTGAAGCTGCCCTTCGCCCAGCTCCAGCCTCCAATGATCACCAGGAGCCATTACAGTTCATGTTGTGAAGGTAGTTGAGTAGGGGGGAAAGGCCCTTAGAAATTATTCACCCCCTTTTTGTTCTTAGGGCAAATACTTGTAGCAAAATAAAAGTCTGGAATGTCTAAAAATGCATCACATATTTAGCACTCTTGAAAAAAGTAAAACTTTGCGACAAATGGAAGAAAGCTCAGGATGGTTGCCAGAAAAGGGGAAGGCAAAAATATGTGTGGGGTGGGGAGGAGCCAGACTGATGCCATTTTAAAATATTTGTTATAGCTTGAGAAAAAATTAGGCCCAGATGTTTTAAAAGAACACTTATTTCATTTTCTGCTTTTTCAATGAAGATGACTTTAAAAAAGCATTTGAATACAAAAGCTTTGTGGGATCTTTGTAATCACTCATCTGAAAAAATATATATTTGGAAGCTATTTGAGTGCAGTCAAGATGAAAATGAGATGGTCATTTTGAGTAGAGGCTCAACTATAAGAAAAATCTCATTTTCTCTCCAGGTCTTGTCTTGTCTTAGCTTTTTTAATTTTTTAATCTTTTAATCTTGATTTTATATTATGTTTTTATTGTGTTTTAGATGTTGAGAGTTGTGTTAGCTGCCCTGGGTCTTTTTGAGGAGGGCGGCATAAAAGTTTGCTTAAATAAATAAATAATTTTTAACTCAATCTGTGAATGCCTATTTCTAAATATAGTACAGTAATTGAATTCATAGCTAGTACAGGATTATAATTTTGTCTCATGTTAAAAAAGTGAGACATAACAGTTTTCAGTTTAATAGTCAAAAATTTACAGTATAATACAGGATGGGATAGGAAAGGCTATTGCACAGCAGCCCTGAAATTAAATTCTATGTTTATTGTTAGGTTTGATAAACACATATTTTATCGAACCTTTATTTGTCACCTTTAAAGCCCTTCATGATAGCAGACCAGGATACCTCAGGGACTGCATCGTCCCTAGGACATCGACCCATCCCACGAGAGCAAACCGAGAGGGCACCCTTTCAGGTACCATCTATTGGGGAGGCTCACCTCTCCAGCACAAGGAAAGGGGCCTTCTCGGTCATAGCCCTCACACTATGGAACCTCCTCCTGGTAGAACTACGCCTCCAGGCCCAGTTGCTACCATTTAGGAAAGAACTAAAGACGTGGTTGGCAAAATGGGTCTGGGGGCTAAGATTGTCAACAAGCTCCCCTTTCTGGCTTATCTGAGGCTCCCTCTCTTGTAATTAATTTTTAATGTTAAGGTATGCAGATTTTATATTTCTTTTTAGATAGTATATGGCACAACTGTGGGTAATATTGCTATGTTTGTAAGGGTTTTTTAAATGTTTTATATTGGTTTTAATTTGTGTAGAGACAATGGGCACAGAGCTGAGGGAGTTGAGGAGGATGGTGGAGGACAGAAGTGCCTGGTGGACAGTGGTCCATGGGGTAGCAAAGTGTCGGAATCGACTGTGCGACTGAACAACAAACACCACTCAGAGTCTATTGGATAGGGTGGTATAAAAAAAACTACTAAATTAAATTAAATTAATTCTTCTGAATGATTTCTAATACAGTCAAACCTCGCATAACGAGCATTTCGCTTAGCGAAAAACTCGCATAACGAGCAAGTTTTTTGCTAAGCGGTCTGACTCGCATAACGAATTTTTCGCTATGCGACTCGGACTTTTCCCTATGGAAAAACTTGCATAACGAGCATTTATATGGGGAAAACTCGCATAACGAATTTTTTCGCTATGCAAGTTTTCCCCATAGAAATGCTCGTTATGTGAGTTTTTCCATAGGGAAAGTCTGACTCGCATAATGAAAAATTCGTTATGCGAGTCAGACTTGCATAGCGAATTTTTCGCATAGCGAGCAACCTTGCAGAACGAATTAAATTCATTATGCGAGATATGACTGTATATGCAAGCTCAAGAAACATAAAGAACACATATGAATATCCAAGTTAGTTCAAAATACATATACAATATATAGGAATTGATAGACATTTAAACAGCAAAATTCTGCAGGACTTAACTGTTGCTCACTATCAAATTTAGGGAGTGGGGGAAGGCATTTTCCCCCATTTACCACATTGGGGATGACTGTAAATTAGGTGGAATTGCACATACTTCAGAAGATGGCCATACTAACCTTAAGAAACTGATGAAAAGACTCTTCACACAAGGAGAGGAAAAAGACAAAAGATTGAAACTTAGCTGAATAAGTAGAATTACTTGGAAGAAGTCTGGTTGGTGAGCTCAAGTTAGCATAATGACTTTTTTTAAGCGAATGCCCTTTTAGGTCATATAACACGAAGCATTGAATCATGACACCATCAAATTATTCTACTCAAAACTGGTAAGGCCTCTTTTGAAGTACTAAACTAAGTTGAACCAAAGCATATCAAGGAGAAGAGATTATTAGAAGGGTTCAGCATTTCTGCGTAAATCTTAAAAGTGAATTCCTATGAGAATCTACTTCTACTTAACTTATATTGAAGACAATTAGGCTGCAGTTCTTTCCATGCTTGAATAAAGAAATAGTGAACTTCCAAGAACCCTTCTGTAACATTATACTATTATGTTGTATGCTAGAGCAACCTCAGTTCTTCCACCGTTTAAGAAGGCCATACTGCAAATATTTGTTGGATACTGGACAACACCAAAGAATTTCAGATCAGCCTATGTTTTATAGCCTACAACAGAGGTTCACAAACTACTGCCCACAGACTGGATCTGGCCTACGACACAAAATAATCCAGCCACCACCATCCCCACTGCTGGAATTGTCCACAGACTCATTAACTACAGCTGTAAATGACTGTCGTAAATATGTTTGCTACAGCTGTAAATGAGTCTGCAGCCATAGTAAATGCATTTACAACAGTCATGGATGCGTTTTAGCCCGCTCAGTTGTCTGAGAACCCCTGGCCTACAACATAGCCTTTGACTGTGTGTGTCATGAGAAACAATGGATGGTTCTGAAAACAAAACAAAAGTGTAAGGATGTGAAACTAGAGACCAAGATCATGCACACTCTTGCAGTTCCGATTGCTATGTATGAATGTGGAAGCTGGACGGTAAAGAAAACTGACAAGAAGAAAATTTATTCATTTGAAATATATAGCTGGAGAAGAACTTTGTGGATACCTTGCCAGAAAGGCAAACAAGTGGGGCCAAGAGTAAATCAAGCCTGAACTATTTCTTAAAGCAAAGATGATGAAACTGAAGCTGTCTTGCTTTGGAGACATGAGAAGGCAAGATTTTCTGAAAAAGACAGTAATGCTGTGAAAGGTTGAAGGTCAAATATGAGATAGGTTGACTCCGTGAGTTTGCAGGAGCTGAGCAGAGTTCTTGAGAAGAGAACATTTTGGAGATCACTCATTCATAGGGTCACTATAAATCAAAAGTGACACCAGAAAGCAACAATAACAACTACAACAAAGATCTCAGAAAGTCTTTCCCCCCATAACCTTCTCAGAATGTTGTACATACCTGTACAGTATTTATTAATGTTACTTCTGTCAACCTTTAGGACAGGGGTTCCCAGCCTAAGGCCTGTGGGCCAGATCTGACCCACAGCACCATTTCATGTAGGCCCCCATCCCTCCAAGGGCTTTTGAAAAACAAAATGGCTGTCCTTTTGAAGCTATTGGGACACAATGGCCACCCCCATTGTGCATGCAGGACAAAATGATCATCTGGCCCTTGAAGCTGACTATGGTTAATATATATATTAGCCACAGGTTGAATTCATGATGCTTTGCAGACAGCACTGAGTGAGCTCAGATCCCTGCTCAACTATAACACTATATATTTGCTCTCTGAAGACAAAGCTGTTCTTTTCGTCTTCCTTGTGATTGCTACACGGGGATACATTTTTCTGAACTGGAGTTAGCTCCTCAGTACTCCCATACAAGTGGAATAATGTATGTGACCTACTCTTAAAAATCAGTGGTGCAAACCATTTTTAAGTGCAGTATTTTCCAGAATACTGCAGGAGAAAGAGGAAAAAAATATTAAAATATAGTTTCCAAAGTGATAGCTCTGTTCATATGTTGTAGCAAAAGAAAGAAAGAGGCCTGTGACACCTTATAAAATTAGGAAACTCATATTGTGAGCTTTCATGGGCTGTAGCTCAAAGTTCATATAATAATAAATTCTTAGACTTTGAGGTACTTTGGGTACCTCAAAGGTACAATACTCTACTACCTGTACAGTATTTTAATACAATCAAAGAAATTCAGAAAAGGTGAACATTTGAATAGATAAAAGCATTTTTTAAAAAATCTCCCCTAGATGAGACCTGAGATCTATCTAATCCAGGGATGGCAAACTTGTGGCCTTCTTAGTTAAGGATGTGCATTCTTCTTCTTCTGCCATATCCAAATCCAAATAGTGGCAATCATCATAGTGCCCAGCCATGAAGACTGTCCTGATAATATAATCAAGTGGCCATTCAACTGTCTTCTAAATCACAGCATGACAACCGTACTACTGATCCAGTTCCATGAGTCATTTTCTGGTCCTGAGCCCTTTTGGCATGCAAAGTCCCCCTCAGCCCCAAACCAGGATTGATGAAGCTGCTGCCCTCCATCAAGGTGGATTCAGGTGGGATTTAATCCACTTGTGGACCAACACCCTTCCCTGTGGTCTTTGGCACCCAAGACTGTTAGTCTTCAGTGTTGTCAGGTTAGTTGACCACCGCCTGACAATTAGCGTTGAATCATTGGCCATATGGTCTACTCTATTACCATAGCAGGATAACCTGGCCAGACATAAAAGGATGTGCATAGCAAAAAAAAAAAAAAACATTTTTCAAAGGGTTCCTACTTTGTTTCCTCATTTTCATGTATCATGTATTCTCTTTAATTTACATTAAAGGAGACAACTTCTTTTGAGTTTCTTATTTATCTTTCCACACTTGTGTTTTCTGGCACTCCAGAGGTCCAAAAGAACCTGTTAAAACTACTCCAAAAAAGCAGAAGCAAAATGACAGAACATCAGTCAGCTCCAAAAATATTTTTTTTAAAAAACGAATCAAACAAGGAAAGCACAGTCACATAGGGTGAAGGGGAACTTTAAAAAAATTAAGCACACATACTCAGCCATTTCTTTTAAAAACTAAGCAAACAAGCAAATAAAGGGGGAGAAATACCATCAAAAACATCTCCAACTAAAAATCCTACTACCCTCCCCACCACATGACTTGATTTCTTCTGAACTCTGTCCAGGAGTCAAGACAGACAACAACAAAAATAATACCCCCAAAAAAAACTCACTCTGGAAAAAGCTCCAAGAAATGGAGTGGATCTAAAAAGATAATTCAGAGGAAGCATGTTGGCACATGCTGGTTATCTGCCAGCAGCAAAAATACTCCCCCCCAAAAATGGAGGGTAAATCCTCCAAAATATCAAGAAAAATGGGAAAGGATCCAAAATGGACACCCAGCAGGGAGGCAGCAATCCAAGATGGAGGCCACCAGCAATTCAGCACACGGTATTCCCATGAAGAACTACTGCAGTAAAAAGTACTCGTCACTGGGGTTGAAAGTTACTTTACAAATTCAAATTTTCAACTTCTCTCTTCAGACTTTCTGGTTGCTCAACTGACAGCCTTCTCCATATTGTTGGATTAAAAATTTCACTGGTAGTTTGACAGACAAATTGTGAAAGAAAGGGCACAGGATCGTCGCAAGAAAGGGGAAGGCCAGAAGAAACATGAAACTTTTATATGCCCATCTTTTGTAAACACAAATCAATTATATTTAAGTGGCTTTTTTTAACAAATGCTGAAAGAACACAAATGACACGAGAGACTTCTGTGTAACTGAAGAGTTCTCAACCTTTTAAAGCTTTGGAGGCCAGATGGCCATTTTGCCTTTCCTCCACCACATGGCACTTCCGGGTGTGGTGAAGGCAGTGGGGGGCACATGAAATGGTGCCATGGGCTGCATCTGGCCCATGAGCCATAGGTTGAGAATCCCTGGTCTAAACAAAAAGCCTATCTGTACTGATTTGTGGACCTGCAACCCTTATTAGGGTTAGTAAGTACAGTTGTACCTTGCTTAAAGAGTATAATGTGTTCCACTGGATTGCTCTTTAAGCGAGTTTGCTCTTTAAGCAAAACACCATTGTAAATGACCAATTGTGGGGGGGGGGGATTGTGAACCCCGATTTATTCGTTAAGTGAGTTTTTGGTTGGTTTTATTTGTTAAGCGAAGCAAACATCGAGAGAAAATTCTGCTCTTTAAGCGAGTTACTCTTTAAGTGAAACGCTCTTTATGTGAGGTTTGACTGTATAGCTGACAGTGAGGGAAGATGGTAGATGATGTCTAGCAACATCTGGAGGACCACAGGTTGTATATCACCAATATGTTCCATCGTTATGTTCCTAGCAGTGGAAATGTAGCTGTGCGAAGAATACACAGGGAAAATGTTGGTATAAGCAGGTAGCAGAGTTTAACAAGCTGTAGTCTGGCACACACCTGCTGAGGTTTGGCCCCTCGTGTAACAGACAAACAGGCGGACAGTTTGGTGCAAATCAAACTTAAAAGCCGGTTTACTCAGAAGTAAAGTGCAGAATTATTTACAGTGCAACAAACAAAGATCTCTCTGGTCTGCCAGTTACATTCACTGGTTCAGTTCACAGGCACTATATACAGATTCACACAGTTCAGTTCAATGGCTGCAAGTCAGCTGTGGGCAAGAAACGGTCACAAAGTTCCACAGCTTTAGTTTCTTGGTTTGTGGCTTGCCCAAGTCTATTCAGTGAAGACAGCCTGCCAGGTAAAGCCAGAACCCAGTCTCCAAGTCAGTAAGCGCAGAAGGCTATCTGCATACCTGGCAGCAATCAGTGCAGGCTTTGAAGCAGGCAAAACAACAGCTGCAAATGGTAGACTGGTAGCTGTAGAGTAGAACAGCAATGAAGCAGTCCCTCAATCACAACTCCAGACATCAAAACCACTTCTGAAGACAACAGCGCCAGGAGACAACAGCTCAAAAGTGCTCTCTGTAGCTCCTGACTATATACACAAGCTGATAGCATCCAGCAAGGCAGAGTCAGAACACTTGTGTGCACCTTTAGCCAGGCCTTTAAGGAAACATAGCCAAAATACACCTTGCAATCCACCAGAGTGTAGGGCAGGCACTTACACACTCTAATAGAAGACATGAAGGGAATAAATGTTCTCTAATTGTTTGCAACTGAAAGTCAGAGACTTTCAGGAGGGGCATGTTCAGTTTTGGTTCCTAGCTAACACCTTTTGATGGACCTATTCTCTCTCAAGTTGTTTAATCCATTTTCAGTGCCATCTAAGTCAATGGTACCCAAGTGACTTTTGTGTAATGTAAGGTACATTATGATTTTCATACATAAAATAAAAATTAATAATATAAAATAAAAATTCAGGTGGGAAGGAAATATTTAAGTCTGCATATGACCCTGCAAAATAAAACAGCAAATATAAAGATTTATTTCAATAAATTCAGGAAGAATTCTTCTACCTTCATAATAGCTCCAAGATTTTTCGTACTTCCTATTATTACAGCCTGTATGTCCTCACACAAACATATAAATCGAAATAATAATAATAATAATAATAATAACTACAGATTATCGTTGTGATGGCCAAAATCACCATGTAGCCTATGGGCTTTATTTTATTTAAAAGATTAGGCAAAGACAATGTCAGAATCATTTGTATTAGCTATAAGAGCTGTTGTTTAGACTAGGACTCCTTTGTCTGCCATGAATATTTTACATTTAAATTAGAAATCTGTAAAGTTGAGGTGGAAGGATTACTGTGTATGAGAGATGAATAAGGAGAAGCATTATAGCCTTTGCAATAAGAAGGATAAGTACCACAGTTCATCTGACAAAAGAGATGGATTACAGTGAATCTGAAGTGGAAGAAGGTTTATTTAGGAATTATTAGCAATGGTTTGCATTTATGTAATCTATTAGTATAACACAGACAGAGCTATATGAGCCAAGAGAAGAGGGAGTTTACTTGCAGATTTATCAGGGCAGTTTGCTGTGTACAATACAGCTCAGAACCTAATGCATGCTGAACAGATACATTTCTGTAACAAGCAAACATAAGAGTCCTAGTAGAGAACAAAAAAAATTGCATCAGAAGTGTTTCCTCAGCATTTTCTTTGCTATGTATAATCTGGGTACATATGCAATGTGTGCATATACCTGTGGGAAATCATCAGTGCTTGCTAGTATTTTCCCCCCAGTGACATTTCTTCTACTAAAACAGGACTGAAGGTTAGCATTATAAACATGAGTCCATCCCAGTCAAGAATACTGTCCCGTCTGTTTGCTGGAGTGTAAGCCATATATGCCCCTCCAAAGGCTTACTGGCTGAAATCCTATTACAGTCAAACTTCGCATAAAGAGTGCCTCACTTAAAGAGTAACTCGCTTAAAGAGCAGAATTTTATCTGAATGTTCACTTCGCTTAACAAATAAAACTAACCAAAAACTCACTTAACAAATAAATCGGGATTCGCAATCCCCCACACCAGGTCACAATTGGTCACTCACAATGGTGTTTCACTTAAAGAGCAAACTCTCTTAAAGAACAATCCTATGGAACACATTAAGATCTTTAAGCGAGGTACAACTGTACTAGCTTTTAATGTTTTTAGGTTCCATTAAAATGCTGAACGGCTTTATCAACAAATAAGAAATACTTTAATGAAAAATAAGAAACTTAAACCACTTCCCTTTCCACTTCAGTCCATTGAATAACAGAGGATTTGGTGAGTCAACTTCTCCACGAACAGAATTGATTCAAATGGCCTACTCAAATTGCAGCTTAGTAGGCTTAGCAACATTCACTATGTTAAACAAGAACATATGTGGGAATATATATGTAACGTATGTAGTTAATATAAACAGTATCTCTGGAACTCATAAATGAAACATTTCATCATATGTAATTATTATTCCTCACACGGAATTAATTTTCCAAGGCACATCAATTCCCAGCCCAAAACATAGGCAAACATACATAATTAATACATGATAAATAAAAGATTTATTTTTATTCCATGAAGCTCTATGTTTATTTTATAAAATAGTATTTATTTGGTAAAAATAAAATTTATTCCTTCATTAAATAATAGTTTATGAAAAATTCATTCTCCGAGCAACAGTAGTAGTGTTAGAGAATTCCACCTCTGTGGTTCTCTGGTGAATGATACTTCCTAAGCCTCTTAAATAACAGTCAACACTTAAACTCTTAAATAACAAAGGGCTTAATCCTCTGTGGTAGATAAATTACTTCTCTAGCCATATATCCCACTATGGTGATTGAGTAGACAATACAGCCAGCAACTCAATGCCAAGTGTTGGATGGTGGTAAATAACCTGACTCCCTAAAGGGGGCAATGGCTACAGGCAGATGAGCCCCTTTAGGTGGAGTGATGGTCCCCTCATGAAGAAAATGCCACTGGAAACCATCATATTGGACCCAACAACAAAATGAGCAGAGGAGGTACTCTGATTTCCAAAGGTTATGGAGATGAAAGAGGCCATGCCAGATGGACTGGCTTTGAAGGTGCACCTTGTCCATATCCTCAAGGCTGCAGCATCCCATTACAGTCCCAGTGTTAAATCCTGCATGTTTCATTTGACATGTGCCACAGAAGATGGCTCCGAGATCATAGTGGTAGGTCACTTCATGGCATCCACCCAGTGGTGGGATGTCAAAAATTTTACTACCCCACCGTGATGTCATCACAGTGTGGGCGGAGCTAACGTCATGATGTCATGACATCATGGGCGGAGCCAACATCATGACATTGTGGGCAGGGCCAAAGAAAAAAATAAAATAAAAATAAGCACACACACACACACCTCAACCCACCCACCCACCCACAACACAAACCCGCAAATAAATTAAATTAATTAAATAAATAATACATTAAAATACATCCACACACCCCACACTCAAAGGTGAGTCACTTACCCTGAGGAGCAGGCTATAGGGAGCTTCAGGCTAGCAGCTTATCTTCCTCCTCCCTGCGTGGGAGGACAGCAAGGAGGCCATGCATACGCACCAAGCACTGTAGGCATGCATGCACACCAAGTGCTTGGTGAGCATGCGCAGTGGGGGAATCAGTGAAAAGGTAAGCCCCGAAGGTGGTTCCCCCCAAAAGCTGCTGCCAGTTCTCCGGGACACTGGGGAAAGTTACTACCGGTTCTGGCAAACTGGTGAGAACCTATTACATCCCATCACTGCATCCACCTTAAACAAATGCACACCTTGGCATTTTTCTTGATTGCCTCAGAAAGTGAAAGTGGCCCAGAACCAGCTGACCTCCAAGACCAGGCCTCCCAGTACCCTAGGGCGGGCGGGAGGGGGGATTGTATACTCTGACAATCAAGTTGCAGACGAGGAGACAAATCAAGTTTTAAGGAAGAGAAATCATGAGAAAGCACCAGGGAAGAGTATATTGATTGAAGGGTTCCTGCTTAAAAGGCAGCTGGGCTGAAAGCTTGCTTACTGCTGTCCTGAGGTTCCACTTCCAGTTTAGCAGTTTGCCACCAAACATATTGACAAACCATGCTGATAATTTAATAATTATCAGGTCTTTGCAAAGCATGAGGAAACAATAGAGGCCATAAAAATGTTCCAGGTCAAGCCACATTTCCCCTGCTGCTACTGCTGCTGCTGCTGCTTTCGTGTCCTGATGAAACCCTTGACTACCAAAATGAAGCCACTTTCTTGTCTTTGTCATTGTCCAAACTTAAGTCCTCATCAGTGCATGTTTCTGGCACTAATCGGCATATCAGGAAACGAGCCGGATTCTGTATCTTTCCACATTCACACAGCATGTTGTTGTCCACTAGCAGCCCCCACTTGAGCACATACTCAGTTGAGAACAATTCTTATTGAACACAGTAGTTCTCCGTAGGATTGTGCTGCACAGCTCATTTCTGTCTTGTTGTGACTGAGCCTCAGCTGCTTAACATATATCTAGTCCATCACAACAGAAAGACAGCATTCAAGCCTTAACAGCCTTCTGTTGATATATATATCAACTGATATATATATCCAGGTGTCACCAGTATAGTACTAAGACCCAGTCCTCAGACTGTAAATGACATTTCCTGGTGACATGTAGATGTCAGATAGAATGCAAAACAGAATAGGAAGCCTGTAGACCAGGGTCAAGAATCGCATAGGCCAGTGACAGATCTCATAGCATGATGGCCAAAAAATGAATAAACCTCAGCACTGCCTTTCAGAAATGCTGAGCTGAACAGCAATTGCTCCATTGCATGAAAATATCCTCATTCCATAATCACCAGAATGACATCATGATTGATGCTGCTGAAAGATATAGCAAAGCTCACAATTTAATTTTACACAGTTGCCTTCTTGAATTAATAGCTTAGGTCACATACCAGAGTGACCATGACTGTTTCTGTCACTAAATCAGACCTAATCCCAGACTGGAAAGGAGATAGAGAATTGCCTTCATCTCAGGTGTGTGTGTTTTTGTAATTCCCACTTCTCATTCTATGACTTTTTGGGGCAGAACTGGGAAACACAAACAGAAATGAGTTCAAATTCATTGGCAGATTATAAATCCTGACAGAACAAAAGGGGAACCCTATCATTGTATGTGCAGAGTTCATGTGGATGTGATTTTGTAGTTGATTTTTTGAGCAGCTGGAACTTAATATTGCTGGATAAAGTTAATTGTTTTCACGATCCTAAAAGTAGGCACAGCAGAACTGTTTTGTCTTTTTTCCCATTTAAATTTAAATCATTGTTATAGTATAAAGGATTTTGGTGAGCACTGAGCATGAAGGACACTTTACAAAACTAAATTATTTTCTTTATAACTTGGGATCAGAACCAAAGAGAACAGTAAACCCTTCAATAAATTAACTTGCAGTGTATTTGCAACAGGCTTTTCTCTGCCAAAGAAATCAGCCCTGCTGCTGAGAGAAAGTACAGCTTTGCATGGCTTGTACAGGTTTTAGGAAACCGATCTAGAATGAAAAAAGTAACATTCTTGATTTATTCATTTATATTGGATAACGAGGGGCTTGCAGTGGCTCAGTGGTTAAGAAGCTTGCCTTGATAGCTGGAACGCTGGCAAGTTGGCAGTTTGAGACCTGGGTACTGCATGATAGATTGAGTGCCCGTCTCTGTCCCAGCTCTTGGGGACATGAAAGGAGCCTCTTTGGGCATTCCCTGAGCGGAGTTTCTTCCCCAAAAATCCTTTCAACCTAGATTAATTTCTGACATGAAATCATTATTATAGGATAGAAAGGGACTACTGTATCTGTGATTGTTGCTCCTTTGAAAACCTTCATGGGTTCCTTGGCCTGATAGTTATCCAAGACGGTACTTAGAACAAAAATCAATATCTTTATCATGAGGAAGTGTGTGCATGTGTGTTTTGCTCTCTCTCTCCCTCTCCCTCTCTCTCAGCATAGACATATAGACCCTTTCCATGTATACCAAATAGTGGGGCCATGACTGCCAGGCTGAGCAGGAATCGAAGGTCACTCTGAATCATGCTGTTTCCAGACAAAGGAGTGAATGATAATTGCTCCTGAAATCATTTTATTTAACCTGCAGACCTCTATAGATTCTAATGCTTAAGCAGACTTCACCCGTAAAATAAAAGAAACCTCATCCTTCTTTTTGAGTGGCTTCATTTTAGTTCCAGATAGACTGGTCAATCAGGTACCAAGGGACACTTTTGGAAACAAAGTATTGTTGCTGGTTAGATTCCATAGGTCAGTGGTGGCAAACTTTTTAGAGACAGAGTGCCCAAATTGCAACCCAAAACCCACTTATTTATCACAAAATGCCAACACAGCAACAGAGGAGGAAGGAAACGGTCCCATTGGGCTGTTGGGTAGAGGAGCAGGGTGAACTCTGCGTTGAGGGGAGGGAGGGAGTGCTCCCACAGGGGTGCTGGGCAGAGGGGTAGGGCAAACTCTGTGCTGGGGTGACTGCACAGGTGCCCACAGAGAGGGCTTTGATTGCCACCTCTGGTACCCATGCCATAGGTTCGCCACCACTGCCATAGGTAAAGGTATTACATTTGATTAGCCAGTATCCTATTACATTTGATTGGCCAGTATCCTATATTGCAGCAATGGCATCACCAGAAGTGGCAAATTGGTAATAACTAAAGGGTTCTTTTTACCAATTATGACTTATACAGAGTACTACACAATCTAAAATGGAAGTAGGAACTCTTCAATGAGTGATAATCCACCACTGCTGGTGACATCACTCTTGTAGTATCAGCTGAGCTACACAATAGGATTTGGGCCACTCAGTCACATGAATGAATTCGTGATAGCTGTTGCAGCCAAAGGATGCATTTTACCATAAGGATGCATTTTACCATGCCTTTATTGTGAATCACTCTGGGGCACTTTGTGAGAAGGACAATGAATAAATTTGATAGATAGATAGATAGATAGATAGATAGATAGATAGATAGATAGATAGATAGATAGATAGATAGATAGATAGAATAAATAAATAAATAAAATAAAATACAGGTGACAAAGCCAGTATTTCTTACCATCTTGAAAAGGAAACAGAGAGCTCTAACCTGTGGTAATGGACGCGGCATTCACTACTTTAGCAGAACTAAACTTTGAAGTTGTTTTAAATAAAACACACATGAAAAAAATGGCTTAGATGGGGTATATCATTTCTGAACATTGTCAGATATGAGAAATAGAAGCAATCAAACATTTTACAGTATAAGCATCCACACTACTATTTTCACAAGATTTGCCAGCTTAGAAGCCTAGTTTATGTATGTTTACTGAGGGTGAGGAAAACAGTAGCATTTGCTAGCATGTTAGGTGTTTATTAATAGCCAGGCTGCTGTCATTTTTGTTACAGCATAGTCTGCTAAGCTGTCAGAATTTTATTTATGTTAATGGGAGGGGAGTCCTTTCTCAGATACACCCAGCAAACTGAAGACAAACTGCTTGCCAATGTTTTAATTTCTTTTTCATGTTTCACTCAGAGTAAGTAGAACACTTTTCACTTCACAATGTCATGAATATGATAATCTATTGCATTTATTGAAAACAGGTGCTTTACAGTGCAGCCCTAGCCATTGCTACTCAGAAGTAAGCCTGATGAATCCAGTGGTACTTGCTTTTCAGGTAAATGTGCATAATTGCCTCTAAAGCAAGCAGACATTATACCGAAGGCATCCCGGATGAATTCAAGTCTCTTCCATTTATAGAAGATGTTATTGTCTGTTAAGTGACAGAGTGGCAGATGTTCATGAAGGAGCGCAGTAATGTGTTGAAATCTTTATCAGTTTTTCTCCATACCCAGCACTTCCTCACTTCCCTATCACGGAGGTATGATTCACTTTGGCATTCTGTTAATCAAGCATTTGATTAGCAGAACTGTGCTTATGTCCCTTTTTTTATGTGATGAATATTTCATAACAAGGACACCATACCAATCAGTCATGGGAACACAAAAAGCTCTTTTATTGAAGAAAAAGAATAATCCCTCAAATCTTTTTCATGTAGGAAAAATGACATAGAAATAAGATCAAGAGCACTGTGTGAAGCCTAAACAAAAGAGGCGTGTTGCCATTAATAGAAGAGCAAGGGAGGAGAGGCAGATGTTGTTGATAGAGTTACTGCTGATTTTCATCAATGCCAAAATTTCAAGGCAACTGTGGGGATTCCTGTGAGGTAAAATGTCAGTAGAATGTTGAGCTCACCAAGAAGAATTTCTGTAATATGAGCATTTTTTTCCAAGACAGAAAATACACTTTTTAGTTAAAACAGCTAAACAGCAATTGTGTATACAACAAACACACCCATAACCCTATACCCCTCTACCAAGGAATTTCATTAATCATATCAAAATTCATTTTATTTTGCTTGGGATTCCTGAAGATGTTATGTGGGTGAAATACAATGCATGCACAACCCTAGGGGAATTTCCCAGATTCCAGTTCAATTGTATACATACAGTGTTAAAATAAAACAAGACTGTACAGTTTTGCTTTTGATTTCTCATTATGCAAAATGCTATGAAAGATTTATCAGCAATCCAATCTTTGAACTGAATATTCAGTGCTTCCCCACCAATGGTTTTTGGACATCAGTTCCCCAAACCACTGATCAGCCAATGCATTGACTTAGGCTTCTGAACTGAAGTCCTCCTGTGGGGTGTGTGCCCCACTTTGGGAACCACTGCCAACAGAGTTACGTCTCCAGATGGAGTTGCTGCCCTTTAGGAAAGGAGTGAAGACCTGGCTGGCAGGGCATGTGTGGGGAGTGGGCCAGACGGCCAACTCGATCGCCTGGCTCTTTTAAATATTCCACCTCTCTCCTCTGTGTTTTTAACTTAACTTGAATTTTAATTTTTATGTATGTGTTTTAATTGTTTTTAGTTGTAAAACCTGAGTCTTCGGAGGAGGGTGGGGTACAAATGAAATAAAATAAATAAATAAAAAATAAAAATATGATGGCAAAGCTTTCCATGGTATTGTGGAATTTCTATTGATGATATCTTAGTTTGAAGAACAAGAATGAAATGGGATGCACAGGAGAGCAAATTTGTATAGCAAGCAGAGGCCAAAAGGTCCACATACAAGAGGATTATTTGTACAGTATCAGGAGACATAAATGAAGGAGGCAGTTTGAGATGCAAACGGTACAAAAGATTAAATGAAGACTAAAGTAAACTTGATTTATTGCATTTGGGGGGTGGGGAAACCTACATTCATCTTCGTTGTACGAATTGATGATTCAGTTGTTGCAGTTACACAACACACTATTCCAGTGATCCATGGAAGCTCTGGTTGAAAGTATAATAAGTATCATTTTAAATTGTTTTCAAAATTAACTATTCCATTGCATTTTAGAGGCAAGTTTTGTTTTAAAAAAGTTATGATATTTGTGTGTAAATTCTAAGTGGCAAGAGAACATCTTGTACCTTCTCTTTCATTTATATTTTCCTTGATAAGTACCAGAATTGGCCACTAGAAGGAGTCAGAAAGTATTTCCATATATAGTATGTTCCAATAACGGTAACAATAATCTGGTTGCCTCAGTATAATGAATTATTTAAAAGGATATCAAAATGATTTGGAAAAGATCCAGTTTTTTTTAAAAAAGTGTTTCAAACTCTGGAAGAGTAGCCTGAAATGAACATTGGACATCTTATGTGGCTTGCTGGAAGGGTGAACAAACCACAGTAGCAACTTCACCTGCATCTGGATATTGTCCTTTAAAAGAAAACAGCACACCAGTTTGCACACTATCAAGATGGTTTGTTTAGGGACTCTCATTGGATGCATGAATGATTAAGCAGTAGGCCCAGCACTGTTATATGTTGTCTTTAAATTAGAGCATTGCATTATTTAAAATTATAGACACATATGAAATATAGGTAACATTCAAAGGAATTAAAAAAGTCAAAATATTTAGAGTGTTTTTGACTAGACAAGAGCTACTTCAATAGCTTTACCTTGGCCATTTACTAAATCTGGTGGCACAATGGTTAAATTGTTCTGCAACCAAGAGGTTGATCCTGACCACGGCTCAAGGTTGATTCAGCCTTCCATCCTTCTAAGGTCAGTAAAATGAATAATTAGCATGTTTGGGGCAAAATGGTAATTAACTTGTGAACTGCCCAGAGAGTACGCTAAGCGCTATGGGGCGGTATATAAGTGTGGTTGCTTTAATTGCTTAAAACATGGTAGGGCATATTTATTTATTAATTTATTATTCATATTTATCCACCACCCCAAGAACAAATTGGAAACTAAACAACAAGTCAAATAACCTTCACTGCTTTTGGGAAGAAGAACCAGTTCTTTTATAGCCCAGCCTCCCAGGACCTCCAGGTAGAGCCCATCATGGTCCAGAGCTCACTGGTGGCAACATGGTGAGGATCTAACTGCAAAGCATTAGAGCAACTACTTCCAGGCTGGGGACCAAGTACTGCAAGAACTAGAGCAAGTGTTCCAGCTGTTGATAAAAATCAACAGAGTGGCTCATTTGTTCCACAAGATGTGGCAACTAAGGAGGCTAACAACATCAACTATTTCCCCCGCAGCTTCTCCTCCCCCCACATTTACCTTTCTATGTTAAGGAGATGGTTTCTATGTGATTGGCTATTATATTAAACACTGAAATGGGCTTGCACTCTAAGTAAGCACAATAAAGGCACAGTTGTTAATTTTGTAAATCAACTAGCTTGTGTTCACAGTAAAGAGATGATAGTTACCGGTATGAGTTGCAAAAAAATAATATCAGTGTGGCAAGAACTTATGCTACTTTGTGGGGGGAAATTTGCCAATGAGTAAGCCTATTCAAATGCATTTGTTTTGTAACTGTCTTTATTTCACCCTTTTATTGTTATTTTACATTGTGTCATCACTGTTGTCATCATTGGCTGAATTTGTTTTTCTGGTGGGCTCTCGCCTTTGCTACATTATTTATCTCTTCATCTAATTTGAATGGTATTTCTTGCATTTAGAAAAATTACAGTAATTTGGAAATGAATCTATCAGGTGGCTGTTTCTATTAGGATACTGGACTCTTTTCTACTCTATAATATGCTCAATTGGTTTTGGATTGATCTGTGAATAAATTATAATCAAAACAGTCTTATTCACCTTAAAGCTTTGTTGGCTTAAGGTTTTATTGTTGATTCATTATGTTGTCAGTTCTCTATTGGCAGTCTAATGCTTTTTATATCTAGATAGAAACAGTTCTACTGGTAGATACTGCTATCTTTAAATGAGTAGGATTTAGCTTATCCACTGAGAGCAAATTCATCAATGATTGAATCCCTTGAGAATTACTGAAACAAAATCCACATGGTTGCAGGAGATTTATACAGTCTGTCAGTAACAACGGGGCTTTTGGAAACCTAGACCTGCCAATGGATAAAAATGGAGAAAAACACTTTCATTATGACACTCAAAACCAAGGAGCAAAAAATTGGCCTGATCTAACATTGGTTTAGTTTCACATGTTGCAATAGCTTCTGGTCAGTAGGGTAATAATTTTCTTCTAGGGGCAGAATTCCCCATCCTAAACACAACTCATCTTTGAGAGCCAGCGCTGGGCCTTCTAAAAAAAATTACTTTATGTGGACACTTAAATGATACTGCTGATGAAACTATTTCTTTTAGAGACCAGTGACTAGCTTTTCTTCGAAGCTGTTATGAAAGCAAATCAGTGAGCCTTGTTTTTGCTATGGATTTATTAGGTCACTTTTGACAAGCCGTCTCCTCTCAGTATCCATCCTCTGTCTGCTATCTGAGGATAATATTTAAGTCTGCTTTGTAGATATGTGCATGGATTCCCCAAAAGTAAGCATACGCAAAGCTTTGTAAACATTCCACAATTGTTAAACAAATGCTAAATACTGTATGGACTAGCTACTAATGGATAAGCAGCGTCAGTTTGCCCAAGTCACATATCTTACTCTGTTTGCCTGACTCTGCTCTCAGCTACATTAAATTATTCGGCTACAAGCACAGACTGATGAGAAGAAAGAATATGTCCCACTCTGTCTGGCCTGCTGCTCATAGTAAGTCTCAAGAAGAAGACGAGCAGGCTTATTCTTGTTTGTTCTTCTGTCTACCAACTTAAACATATGCTTAATAACGCCATTCAAAAAGAGGACTGAAGTGAGTTATTTTGATAACTGGAAACAAGTTACTCAGAGTTTCTCAACCTTGGGCCTCCAGATGTTCTTGGACTTCAAATCCCAAAAGCTCTGATCAGCATGTATATTGATTTGGGCTTCTGGGAATTGAAGTCCAAGAACAGCTGGAGTGCCAAGGTTCGCCATCATGGACCTAAGGGACCAACATGAAGAAACCCTGTGTTACAATGATCTCAAATGCCCATTTCCTCCACCCTGCTCAGGCTACCACTGATGTTGGTGACTGTGCTCTGCATAGGCTCACAAAGCTAATTTTATGAGGTCTGGCATCTATAAGCATATGTAAGGATGGCAGTGGGGGCGTGATCATTTGTACAGTAGTGTGTATAAAATCTTAGCAAGTTATTTCTTTTTCAAAGCTTCTGTTTTGCTCCGGAAATAATAATATGGTTAAGTTTTTATTATTATTATTATTCAACGTTGGCATTGAATCCTCTTGCAGGGTAGCTTCCTTTTGGGAATTTTCAGTTTTAAATGTTTTGTTTTGCAAGATGGATGGTTTTTGATATGTCAGGGGGTTCAGGCCAGAGCAGATGGCTTGTTTAGCAATGCCTAATTCCAGCTCCTTGCAATCGTCCTGTGTCCCTGACTCTTCCACATAGACTTGTTTCTAATTGAATCCCCGATGAAAACAAAGAATCACGGCCTACCCTTTGCTGATGGCATTCATTTGGCAGGATTGTTACAAAACTGGTACTAACAGATAAATTCCAGGCAGCAAGGACAAGGAGAAAAGAGAGATGAGAACTGGATGTAAGTTTGCTGTTCGATGCAGTGCTGTGAAGCTGTATCCTATAATTGAAAGCAGTCTGCTGCTGTTTTGATTTAGCTTGGCTGGTCCCCTTTGATTCAGTCTTTTTTTAGACTATGAGAAGGGGGAGCCAGTTGTCTTTGGGCACCTTCTGTTTTCCAGGAAAAGGCCAACACTATCAACCAGATTTGATTCATGGCATTACTTGCCAGGTCAGAGATCAGGATGACCTTCCTGAGTTGCAGCTGGCTTTATCGGATTGACATACAGTTCTTATCTGTGGGTCCTGGCATGTTTAGAAATTGGAACCAATATTCCTAGGACTTTAGCGGATGCCATTTGGAGCTGAGTATCCTTCCCCAGCTACTGTATTATGTGAAAGCAAGCCCAGAGGCTACAGATTAAGAAGCTCAATGAGGTCAAACAGGGAAATGAACAAAATGAGCACTTTCTAGAATTGGTTTGGAACTTGCTGCCATTATATTAACAGAGCCAGTGTCCCTTTAAGTGTCAGAAAAAGCTGAGCGGCTGCTTTACAAACTTTTGTGGCAAATCCATTAATTGTAAAGTGAAATAGATATAAAATGTTAACATTTTCACACATTTCTACAGCTGTAACATTATAGGTTTGCCAGCCTGATGTCTTAGATTGTAGTGGCAGTCGCTTTTGAACACTGGCCACATTGGGTGAAGGCAATTAGTGATGTAGTCCAAAAACATTTGGAAAGTGCCATACTGGAGAAGGCTGGATTTGGTTGGGTCCTGTTTTGTAATGTATTGGTAAACATCTAATTTTAAGTAGTGACCTTCCTATTTCGTATATCCACTGAGAGAAGCAATAAGTGGATACACATGGTCCCATCCACATAGCAGTAGAAGGCACTGGATAATCTTATATTTTTACCTGTTTCATTTCCTGATGTAGCCCATTGATAGGGGTATCTACTGCTAGACCAGGTTCTTCTTCCTTAGGTAAAGGTTGCCCTTCCTCGAAAGCCAGTCGTATCTGACTCTAGGGTTCAGTGCTCATCTCTGTTTGCAGCCAAAGAACCAGCACTGTCTGAGTCTGCAGAAATTTCTGTGGACATGTGGCAGGCATGAGTAGACACTGGAGTGCACGGGATGCTGTAAACCTTCCCACCAAAGTGGTACCTCTTTATCTACTTGCAATTTCTTGCTTTTGAACTGCAAGGTTGGCAGAAGCTGAAACAGAAGCTCACTCCATCATCACACTTGGGTCCCAAACCGCTTACCTACTGAACTTCCAGTCATCAAGTTCAGCGTCTTAACCATTAAGCCAACACAGTCCCTCTTCTACCTTAGGGCTAGTTAATTTGGCAAAAGTCATAATTTCCCAGCTAGGAATGCAAATCTGGCAAGCTTCTAATTCCATCTCACTGTTCCATTCTGTTCTGTCATTCGTTTACTGCAGTGCCTGTCTCAATAATGCCCCATCTCATTTTCTTGAGACTCTAACTCATTAACTGCAAGTTGTGGCTGTGCTCTTTCAGTACAAAATACATTCCTTTGTCACTTTGTGCTACTAATGAAAAGCTTTTCATTGTTAGTCTTGGTAATAAAATAGGGTAACTTGCCAGTTACAGTTGCCATAGGCTGGTCTTTCATGATGCTACCAATGACAAACTCTCTTGTCTTTCCATGTTGCCAGTGAAGAAAGAACAACCATTTTCATGATTCACCAGAGTTTTACATTCTTTTGGCCTTTTAATGTGTTTGGCCAAATGTCCAGCTCTACTGTTCTACGGTTCTGTGCTGCAACTTTCCTACATCCTTGGGTGCAGGATGGGGATTGGACTAGATGGCCCTTGAGATTCCTTTCAGCTCTGCAGTTCTGTGACTTTTCAGGCATGGTTGGCTGCAGACGTATTTCACAAAGCTGAAGACTCACTCGGATTTTTATTTCAGGAGAACTGGTTCTGTGTATTTGCAACAGAGACTTGTTCTGCATGCTCCCACTTATTTAAGAACTGTGAGGTCACAAAGGACACAACCCACTATTAATGTAAGAATGCATCTGTTTGCAAAACAAAGAGAAGCCACCTTCCCCTTCCCTCAGAGTTCCTTGATAGCCCCCATCTGTTTCAGAGGTCCTGAACAAATTTCCCCACATTATCTGAAATAGATCTGGGGTATACATGGAAGGAGCTACAGGGGAAGAGGAAATCTGGCCAAGTAATTCAGGCTGTTCAACTGGCAGAGGGAAGCATTCCTCTGCCAAATCCGAAAATAGGCGATCATCATGGCAATCAGCCATGAACACTGTCCTGAGAATATGATGCAGTGGCCTTTCTTCTGCCTTCCTCATTGCTACATGACACCCATATCACTGATCCAGTTCCACGAGTCACTTTCTGATCCTGAGCCCTTTTGGCATGCAAAGTCCTCATCGGCCCCTGGCCAATATTGATGACGCTTCTGCCCTCCATCAAGATGGATTCAAGTGGGATTTAATCCACTTGGGGACCATCAAACTTCCCTGTGGACTTCGGCATCCAAAGCCATTAGTCTTTAGGGTTGTCTGGTTAGTTAACCACCGCTTGACTCTCACCATTGAGTTGCTGGTAGTATGGTGTACTCTATTACCATAGCAGAATAACCTGGCCAGACTAGCAGAGGAGAGCAGTGGCATATAAATCACAGTCATCTCTCCTGACCCCATGAATATAAAGTCTCCAAGTGGTGGCTATTGTAATCTGCCATCTATTGTATCAAAACCCCAGAGTTCTGTGGTACCTGTGCTTTTGTATGGACTGTAGTCTGCTTCTTTGGATGTTTTGGAAGAAGTGGGCTACATTTAAAAAATGATTTTGTTGGATAAAACTTTTTACTCTCTGTGGTGCCAGAAACTTCTCAGTTCCTTTTGCTTTTTTAAGAAGTTGAGTCTGAATAAATATTTATTTGTAAGTGTACTGAGTAAACATACATGATGTGGCATTTTTAAAATAAAAAAGAAGATGGCAGACTCTCTAAAGCACATGGGAAGGGCTCAGTGGTGAACTCCAAACAAGTTTACTACCACACTGTGGGCATGGTATGGTTAGCGAGGCCAGGGGGAAAGCCCTGTGTTGCACCTGAAATGGGACTACAGTACTTTATTTCAAAACTTGGATGGGTGGGGGCAGCCAGAGTTTCTGCTGCTGGTTCTGGCGAACTGGTGCGACCCTGCTAATGCCCACCCCTGGAAGGGCTACAAAGATTGTGTCAACATTCAGACCACAGATACTGAATCAATGTCATGCAAATTGCAGTGGCGGAGGAAGCCGTGAACCGTCACCATTTTCTTATGCATTTCTTGTATGTAATAACGCCAAACTTGTTGTTTCTTTTAGAAGCTTCCAAACTTTGGACCCTACCTTGAAGAGCGGAAGAAAATAATAGCTGAGAATAAGTTGAAGCTGAAGGGACAGAGCAGCCCACTTACAGAACTCAAGAGAAAACATTTTGTTCCAAAGAGGCCCATCCCAGCCGTGAAGGTAAGAAAAATAAAAGCTTGCTGCCTCTAATGAACACTCCTGTGCAGACTGCTGTAGCTCAGAGCCATGGGTGTGGGTTTATTTCTGTCTACAAGCCTTGAGCTAAAACTCTACAAGCCTTGAGCGAATGCCTTTGCCACATTGAACGGTGTATGGCATTTTGCCTAGTGAATGCTTCCCAGGTGGGAAGATCAGTCTTACGCAGGAGGGAAAGAGCGGTAGGCTTCTCACAGTATCAAAATACTGTGGCTTCGTTTTTAGAAAGTTCTGTTTCACATACTCTGCGATGTGACTACAGATTTTTGTTTTACTACACATCTGACCCTTACTGGTTGTCCTGATAATGCAAAGTTACCCAGGGATGAGTAGAGTACTTTTGTCATTTATACGAAATCTTATCAGAGCTTAGAAAAGCATTACAACTCAAAATTTTCAGCTGATATGGCCAGTGGCTATGGTGATTGGGAAATTGGGATAGAGGAGGAATTAATAGTTCAAAAGTGTAATTTTGCTAGCTCTGAATCGAGATCAGCAAATGTGCCCACGGCTGGCATAAATGCGGAAGTAGGCACATTTACATCAGCCGTAAATGTGCCCGCTTCTGGGGGTATGATCAAACCTGCAACATAAAAAGGTTAGCCACCCCTGATCTAGATGTTTCCATGGACACATGTCAGGCATGCCTCGACACTGGAGTGCACGGAACACTGTTTACCTTCCCACCAAAGTGGTTCCTATTTATCTACTTGCAATTTCTTGCTTTCAAACTGCTAGGTTGGCAGGAGCTGGGACAGAGACAGGAGCTCATTCTGTCGTGCAGTACTCCGGAATCGAACTCTGACCTTCCATTCATTGAGTTTAGCATCTTAACCACTTGTGTTAAGTTTGTACACATATTAGGGCATAGATTGCTTGCACTTAAATGTTACATTGATTGCATTTCTCCATATTTACAGAAAACATGTTCTGTACTTAAGGAACTGCACTTTAGTTCATTATTCCTTGATCCTCCTATTTCACTTTCAAGTCTGTTAAGTGACTTCCAGATGGTCCAGCCAGAATCTTATCCTGGTGGGAAACACTCCTTGGCATTGATCCATTCAGCAGATTGTGTGGTTTTTGCTCTCCATAGGTTTAACCTGCCCTCTTCTGGTTTCATACTTAGAGCCTGAGAGCTACGCAGAAAAACTTTTCCTCTATTTTAGCTATCCACTAGGTAAATAGCATTCTTGTAGCAGATGGATCTAGTGCTGTATTGTCTTATTTAGTTTATTATTCACTGGTGGTCAGAGGCCTCAGAATTCCAAACAAATCTGATATCTTTTAACTTGTTTTTAGGAAACACTAGTCCAAACTCTCCACGGCCTAACAGACCTACTCTGCAAACAGACAGAAATATTAAATACATCTCAAGACTCTTCCTCCTCCAAGGTTTTCAGTTACACTTAATAAGTGCCAACCTCATCTTAGTCAGAGTCTGTCATTGGGATCCTTCCCCTTTCTGGCTCCTAAATATTTTAACAAAGGTTTCCAGTATAGTCCCTGTTCTTCGGGTTAGCAGGTATAAATCCTGGTGCAAACTGAACTGAACGACACCTCCCAGTATTATATAATGGACCAGTCAAATTCTGAGTTCAAAAAGATGGTGAAATACATTTTAAATGCTTGTTTTATGAAGAAAATGTATTTTAAAATATGTAAAATGTTCCTTTTTTCAGGCAGATATAGCCAAAGGTAAAGGTCGCCCTTGCTTGAAAGCCAGTTGTATCCAACTCTAGGGTGTCAGTGCTCATCTCTCTTTATATCCAAAAAGCCAGCACTGTCTACATCTGCAGATGTTTCTGTGGACATGTGGCAGGTATGACAAGAGTGCACAGAATGCTGCTTACCTTCCCACCAAAGTGGTACTTATCTATCTACTTGCAATTTCTTGCTTTAGAACTGCTAGGTTGGCAGGAGCTGGGGCAGAGACTGGAGCTCACTCCACCGTGCAGTACTCGGGTCTCGAACTGCTGATCTGCCGACCTTCCAGTCATCAAGTTCAGCATATTAATCACCAAGCCACAGTAATCTATCCATACATCCATTGTCTTCTCCACCTTCAAGCCAGTACAAGTACAAGAAAACTGGTCATAATTATGATAACAGCTATGAGATTGTTGATAGCAAAGAATTAGAAAGTATGTGTATCAATAGATTTGGAGAAGCGTTACAAAGAAATATAGAATATGACATTAAATAATAAGCTGACATGCAAATTAAAAAGGGGATGGCAAAGAATAACAAATTTTTACATATATGGGGAGATTTTATTGAATATGTTTCCCAAAAATCTAAGGAATTAAAAGCCAGGTCAAGAAATTATTAGATTTTTTTAAATAGGGGAAGGTATAACAATTAAACTAGAAAATTAAGATATAAGAAAAGGAAGGTCCCAAGGGTGGAGGGTGCACTTGTTAAATGTTATCTAGAAAGAGAGTATATTTAACATATCACATATGTTTTTATGTCCAGCTCAGAAGACAGCTCTACCAAGAACTAGGTAGACCTTCCCTCCAACAGGGGAGGCCTGGTCTACCCACAATCCAGTAAAATCAGACTTTTGAGACCAGACGCTTGACCTACTAAACTGTGAGCAGACCTTCATTCTAGGCCACTAAATTGGGTTAGCTCCAGAAGCCTGATCTATCATCATCATATTTCTATGGCTATAGACAAGGCCGCCAGATCAGTCTTCCAAGACTGGAAAAAGGAAACATTCCTTCAAAATTTGCATGAACTACGCCCTGATTGCTGCACTTTATTCATAGCCCTGTAGAGCAAGAGTTCTCAACCTTTCAAAGCCAGGGCCCGGGTCACACTCCTTCAGACAGCTTGGGGGGGCAGGTAGCCATATTGTCCTTCCTCAACTACATGGCACTTCCTGGTGTGGTGGAGGTGTTGGGGGCCTCATGAAATGGCACCATGGGCTGTATTCGACCCATGGGCCACAGGTTGAGAATCCCTGCTGTACAGAATAGAAATAAAGAGTGACGAATGAAAAGTTTTCCAATACAGCCACCCTCCTCCTCCTCCTCTTCTTTGCCTAAAACAGCATTCCAAAGCAAATAGTGAGGTTCAGTATTTGCTTTGGATTATTGGGGAGAAGCAAAGAAGACCAGTGGTGGGCATCAGCAGGTTCGTACCAGTTTCTCAGAACCTGTAGCAGAAATTCTGAGTGACCCTGCCCATCCAAGTTGTGAAATAAAGTACAGTAGTCCTAATTTGGGTGCATGGCAGGGCTTCCCATGGCCACACCCACCATACCACGACCACAGTGTGGTAGTACAAATTTTTGGAGCCCACCACTGAAGAAGAGCTTCTATGTAACTATTTTCTACTCCCAAAAGTGGAGAAGGATAGCAAGACATTGTGAAAATAACCACAGAGTTTCTACCAAAGCAAATTTCAAGGCAAATCATGAGGGAAATTTAGTTCAAGAAGGTTCAGCTAATGTTTCCACCTCATTTGACTAGAGCAGAGACAGACAGAATTGTGATATGGGGACATGTCTATTGGTAGATCTGTTGGTAGTTGATGTTAATCAGCAATTTATCTCAACAAGGGTGTGTGAAGAAGATGCTAGTTTTATGTGGTAGATTGTCGGGAAAGATGGAGAGACAAAAGAGATTTCTCACACACACACGCACACACACACACACACACACACACACACACACACACACATACACACACATTTTAGGAGCTTAGAAATAGTCATCAAAGCTGATGGATGGATGGAATATGGAAGGAAGGAAAGAAGGAAGGACAGTGATTATGAAATAAAGATTTCAAAAGTTGCACCATCATCATTGATTAGGATCAAAATTAGAGGTATACATATATGCATTTTTTGGTCTATTGCATTTAAAATGCCTCAGATACCAGGAACACTGAAGTTCACACCGAGTCAACCTGAGCAGCTGTAAAGCACCCATTTTTTTATTTCCACAATGTGTGGCATTTAAAATTGTTTTACTGGTTTTTGTGAAGATGTAATTGTTTTGATTATTGTGATTTGAACAACCTTCTTATTTAATCTATTTTTCATCATGTTAAATTTGTTTTCAATTTGCTTTTAATTGTGTTTGCTAACTACCTTGATGCTGAGGGAATCTAGACAGGGTCTATTTTATGATTTTAACTGCTGAATGGGTGCTTATTTTTGCAGTTCGTGTTGGCATGTTAACAGTCAAAAGCAATCAGAAGTTTCTTTTGGGGAACTGGAATGTTTACATGCCACAAAAAAAGCCAGCAAAATTCAACATATAGCTGCTTTGTGGATTGCTCTGTTCTTCTTTGTCCTAATTTGATCATCAAGCTTCGTATTTTTTGTTAAATGGTTCACATCAATGTGAACATTCTCTCTGTATGTTCTATTTATTTAAATGGGTCTACTTTAGTTGCAAGCTGGCCTAGTGGTTTAGGCATCTGGCTGCGGAGTCAGAGGTGTTTGATTCCCACTGTAGCTCCCATGAATAGGAGAGCCCTGTGAAGTCATGGGCATGCTGCACAACCCCTGGAAGGAATGGTAAACCATTTGTGTTTACTCTCTACCTAGAAGCTCTGGAAAGAGTCACCCTAAGTTGGAATTGATTTGCTCACATACACCCTTTAGTTGCAACCTACTTTATCATAGGAAGTCACAACTAATGTAGGCCTGTTTGAATCAATGGGACTTTATGGAGGAGTTGTCTCACCAGATCCCCACTGAATCAATAGACCTGTCTTACTTCTCTAAGCATAGGATTTCAACCTTTTTATTAGCATGTGTTTGTTTGATATGCATTTGCCAGAGCTTCAGATAGTAAGCCTGTTGCATTAAGTGCACATCTGAACATTACAATATCTACAGCATCAAATCTATTGTCCAGTTTTGAAAACAGTGTCTGATGGTTGTTATTTTGCAACTTGATCACCAGAGATTACCTTGATCTGCAGGTCCTCACAGGTATCTGGACCTATTTGGCATTTCCACAGGATACAATTTTAATCTTTGGAAGAAACATGCCTGTTGTCCCTCCCTCTCCCCCTCACCCTGCAACTTAGTTCCCATCCATCTTTCTCACAGTTAGGCATTTATCCCCTCCCTTATTTTTTTTTCTAATTTGCCTTCCCCCGTTTCTCTATTGCTGTTGATTAATAACTGCTTGACACATCTAATCTGCAAATCTTTCATTTTCCCAGATATTGTGCTGTTCACCAAAATAGCTCTTTTCATTTTAAAATGAACAATACAACTTTTCAGCCACATGTGTGCTCCCTTTTAGTATGTCTTATGGGAGACATAATACAAGTATTGTGCTGTAGCCTTGGATAAAAAGATTCCTCTTAATTTATGCCCTAGTCTCTTGGGTTCACTGTATTTTACAGTATCACAAAAGAAGACAATAACCTTCCTAGTAAACCACATTGGGATACTTTGAGGTTATGAGGATTCTTGTCTAGAAATTGAATTTTAGAGGGGAAAATTAATATTGTACAATTGCTTTATGTATTGTTTTTAATGTTGTTCAGGTGTGTAATACTTTTAATTTGCAAATATTTGTAAGCTCTTCTGTGAAGTTGTCCTCCCACAGATCCTCCAAGCTCTGTTCTTCACTAGACAATGGGTTAGCATTGTTTTCTCTGGGCAATTCTTGATAATATTGCATATAATGTTAAGTTGAAAGTGCACATTCCCCCCCTTTCTTTACACCATTCACATAATGGGGAAAGGGACTTGTTTTGCCAGTTGCAAAGGGTGAAAATGAGACATTTTCAAGATAATCTCAGGATAGTCACTTACTGAAAGAAATGTGGGCTGCCAGTGGGTTTTTCCTTTCATCTTCTTTGTTTTTCTAATTGTAGATGTCCACAAAACCAATTCAGTATGTAGTCAAATAGTTTCCATCTTCCCATAAATTTCTCAATTGTTCTGATTTTGTATCATGAGTGTGAATATATACATACTGCAGATTGTCTTCTGTTTTTTATTCTTATTTTTAGCCTCATGTAAGCCGCTCAGAGTCGGGTCCTCCCGATTGGGGCGGGGTATTAAGTGTAATAAATAATAATAATAATAATAATAATAATAATAATAATAATAATAATAATAATAATAATAATAATAATAATAATAATAATAATAATAATAATAATAATAATAATAATAATAATAATAATAATAATAATAATAATATAGTTATATAATGTTATTCCACTGTAATTGCCATGGCTACATCCTATGGAATTATGGGCTCGGTAGATTGTTAAGGTCTTTAGAATTATCTGATATAGTTTAGGAGATTGGCAGAAGGCCTCTATTGTTGTTGTTATGGTTCAAAGTGAGAGAGATAGTTAAGGAGTGGTTTTACCAGTTCAACACCTCCAATGAGCTTCTATGGCTAAGTGGGGATTTGAACCAAGAGTTCATGAGTCCTAGTTTGTCACGCTATCTACTACCAAAATGCAAACATCAGAATTCTGCAGGATAGTGCCTTTGTAGTCAAAGTGGAATCTAGCTATTGCAACTGTATAGTGTAAATATACCCCAGGTATCATTTTGGAGAAAGTAATGTTGCTTAAATGTATTTGTATTTGTATTTGTATTTTCGACTTATATGCCGCCCCACTCGCATAGCGACTCTGGGCGGCTTACAGAAGAAACAGTTACAGTACATAGCACATTCATAGCATAAAAACAGTTACAAATATTGCATAATAAATTACAAATATCACATATACAGTATATATATATCTCCAATAACAGTTGCAATTACAAAACATTAGGACATCCTAATAAATGAAACCTTGAGTTTGCCCCTGAAGCAGTGCTGTATTGTGGCATAGATTATTTAACAATTCTTGGGGGAAACACAGTGTCATGTCCTTTTTGTCCTAAAATGTTGTTATTATTATTATATGCTGTCAAATCTCTTCTGACCTATGACAATCCCAGTAGGATTTTCAGACAAATTTCCTAATGCAAGCCCTCAGTGAGGTCACATTTACTTACACAGGTAAGTTTACTAGGGGAACAGAAATTTGTTATGTAGGTGCCAGTTTTCGTGGTCTCATTTTTTTTTTATCATAATGCAGAATTCCACATACAGCAGGAAAAAGTAGATACAGTAAAACACTGGATAACGATTGGATCGGATAACGCTAAAATCACATAACGTTAAGTAATCTGGGGAGGAGAATTGGATCGAATAACGTTAAGATCCTATGGGATGGATCGGATAACAACTGCTAAAGCCTGTGCGGTTACAATGTATCTCTATGGAGCTTTAACATTATCCGATCCATCCCATATGCTTTTAACATGGATCGGATAACACTAAAAATCGGATAACATCAAGACTTGTGGAACCAAGTCTTAGCGTTATCCAGTGTTTTACTGTATCATCTAATATATCATAATTACTAGTTGAAGTGGGACATCAGTCTGACCTTCCCAAATTTTGATCTCATTTGCACCTACCAAAAACATGGGACAGGGACGTACCAAAAATCTGTTCGAATTCTTTTCCTCTTCTGCTTATATTTTTCCAGTAGCTAATTGTTTTCTCTGTGGAGTTAGAATCATTAGCAACCAAATCCTCATTTGGCTGCAGTTCTCTTCACACACCTGGTAGCTCCACTGAAAAGTATGAGCTGCACAGGTGACACCAAGGGCAGCACTGGGAGGCAACAGGATGGCAGAGGTCTAATTAAGAGCAGAATTTGGACAGTGGAACCCTCATTACTGAAGATAATGCACCGGCGAGAAAGAACACAGCTTGACTATCAGAAGAACTGGCTTGCCCACATATGGAGCTGGCAGTTAGGAAAAACGTCATTATGCTTGTAAATGGAACAAATGTAATGGGGAGGAAACCAAGATGAAGCAGATATGAAATTTCTCAATGCCATTTTGTAACTTTTCTTTGGCAGAACACCTGTAATGTACCTTTACGCAGGGAGGAGACGTCAAATACCCACCAAATCAATACTGCAATCTATTTTATTCCAAGAACTGCTATGGTAACCCAAAGAAAAAGCCATGTATTTAGAAGCCACACAATACTGAACTTGGAAAGTGCTTTCTGCATCACTTCTGTAACTCCATAACTTGTTTACCATTTAGCTTTCATACATATAAAGTCTCAATTCTAAATTTCATCAAAGAATATTATTGTCTGAAATGAACTACAGGACTGAAATTTTCATTACAGAATTCTAGTTTGAGGAATAAATAGCATAAACTCCCACCTTGTGCAAAACTAGAGGGTGGGATGGGATACAAGTTGACAAATATTGTTACTTCTGTTCCTGCATTAGATTTCACTATTTTTTCACATCAAGGCCTTTCTAATAAGTACAGTTGTACCTCGCTTAAAGAGCATAATGTGTTCCACAGGATTGCTCTTTAAGCGAGTTTGCTCTATAAGTGAAACACCATTGTAAGTGACCAATTGTGGGGGGGGGGGGATTGTGAACCCCAATTTATTTGTTAAGCGAGTTTTTGATTGATTTTATTTGTTGAAGCGAACATTCAGAGAAAATTCTGCTCTTTAAGCGAGTTACTCTTTAAGCAAGGCACTTTTTATGCGAGGTTTGAAGAAATCTGAGAATTTTTTTCAGTTCTTCTCAAAACAACAACAGCAAAGACCAGACAGGATTGTTCACCATAGCACTGGCTACTTTCAGTAGGCACAGCTATTATCAGCATGAAGAGATACATAATATACACTGTCTGTTATGATGCCACTAAAAATGAGAAGTGTCTCCTCTTAATTGGATGCCACAAATATGATTAAATCAGCATAAATCCAAAATCATAATATTATGAGCAAAACATTGACAAATTTGCCAATTTCATTTATTTAATTTTTTTTTAAAAAAAATCTCATCTTTCCCAAGCATTTATGAAATATTAATACTTTGGCATGAGCATTAAATATATATATATAAACCACCTAAACCAACCCTAAGAGAGAGATTGATGCACCAATCTCTCTTAAAGCTGATTTGGGCAGTTATTATATAATGATTGTATAGAATAATGACTAGAGAAGGGTGGGGATATACCTGGACATGGCCCTAAACTTCTCTGTCAAGGTCTTAGCCCAGCTGTGGTTTTATGATTACTGAATGATCAACATAATGTACTTCTTATAGATCATAATGTATCTCTTATATACCAGGATAGCTAATAAAGTTGTATGAAGCCAGAGAAGCATAATAAAAATAGAAATTTAAATCATACCAAATAACAAAACAAGCACAAAGAGCAAGCATCAATTCCTATAAAAAGTAAAAGAACAATTGCCTATCTCCTCCAGTTTCATTTTTCACCAAAATTTAACATTTTCAGCATAATCTACTTATATTTGCAAACCATTTCCACCTTCCAGAAAGGACCTTACAGGCACTTAACCTTAATAAAACCAACAAGAATTTAAGTGCCTCTTAAGAATCATTGATTTGTGTGAGATTTTAGTTTACCTAACCTTGTTTCATGCTCCTTATGACGTTAAAATAGACTAGAGAACACATAATAAAATGTGATGTCCATTAGTTTCCTAAAGTGTATTTTTATTATAAATAGCTTTGTTTGTGGAATACATAGAAGGAATTCTCTTCAAATCCCTATTCATGCGATGATAGTGTTCAATGTTATGATATGTTATGATATTCTTCAGATAAACTACCTGAACAGAGAAGTATGAGAAAGGGATAGAACAGGGTTCCCAAACTTTTCACACCGCAGACCGGTCACATGGTGGAGTGGGCCGATCACATGGTTCCTCTCGCCATGAACACTGTTGTAAAACATGTCCACGGCTGTCATAAATGTGTTTAGAACAGCCGGTAGTGCATTTATGGCAGCATTTATGTGGGTGCGTTTTACTTCCACTTCCATTTGTGGCATTGGCCGGATGATCTGGTCCCATGAGCTGGGTCCAGCCCACAGGCTGTAGTTTGGCCACCCTTGGGATAGAATGTTACAAAGAGGAAACAGATAATTTATGCTTCCTTTTCATGTATTTTCCTGACCAAGTTTCAAAAATAGTCCAAAATTCAACATTTAAGGCTAATATTCAATTGAGGAAAATGTGAATTTCACTGGAAGCTGCAAGGCCTTCATTCTATATTAAAGTAGTTCCCTTGATTTATATCCATTTAAAATTGTTATTACTGTTTGTGTTAATAATCTTGGACTAGTATTGCAAATACTAGTCCAAGATTATTAACACAAACAGTAATAACAATTTTGCAAATACTAGTGCTCCTCCTTTAACCCTCAGATCTAGCTAATACTTCAAGCTATCTGTGACTTTTGAAGCATACGGTAACAGAGTCTTCCAAGCTTCATTTCTTGCCAACTTTAATTTTCAGCTTTGTACAACCTTATCTTCCCAGTACGACATTCATTGGAATTCTCAACCTTTGGTCTTTTGGGAAAGGTCAGCTTCAGTAACCTCATTTAAGAGTTCTTCTATAGCAGGGGTGCCCAAACTTTTTGGGCCGTAAGCCGATCATGTGGTTCAGGGAGCCAGTCACTAAGTCCAATTCATCTGGCCCGTGAAGCCCTTGTCGCTGCTGGAAGCAGAAGTAAAATGTGCCCGTATGGCCACATTTTACTTCCACTTTCAGGAGCGACGAGGGCTTTGTGGGCCAGATGAATTGGCATCGGGGGCCGCCCCTGGCCCCCGGGCCTTAGTTTGGGCACCACTGTTCTATAGTAATGCAAAGGTGCTAGAATTTTAAATGTTTCCTTGCACATGCGCACTTGCGCACACACGCGCATACACACACACAAGTTTTGATTAACACTGAAGGGAATTTTCTTTTTTCACCCTTTTGGATTAGGAAATCTGTTGAGCACCATAGATAGAGGTGGTACACATGCCAATGGCACTTGTATTTTTAAATAGTGTATCTGGACAATAATCATGCATAGAGCACAGATCTGTGAAAGTCAGTAGCATATGTTCATAATGACTACTTTAAATCTCATTGATTTCAATAGGGTCTATGTCAGTGATGGCTAATCTTGGCACTTAAGGTGTTCTTGGACTTCAATTCCCAGAAGCCCAAGTCAGCATTCCTGCTGATCAGGGCTTCTGGGAATTGAAGTTCAAGGACAGCTGGAGTGCCAAGGTTAGCCATCACTTGCCTATGTTAAACATGGCTATGTGTTGATCCAGCTCAGGTGTAATGAGTGGTGGGAATCATTTTTTTTACTACCTACTCTGTGGGCATGGTATGGTGGGCGTGGCGAAGGTGAAAGCCCTCCGTTGCACTCGAATTAGGACTATTTTATTTCAAAACTTGGATGGGCGGGGCCAACCAGAATTTCTGCTACCGGATCTGGCAAACTGGGGCGAACCTGCTGATGCCCACCACTGGGTGTAACATGTAAACTGCTATAGTCACAATGTGGCAAATTCCCTTACCTCATCCTCCAATATCAGCATCATCAGTCTCTTGGCTCATTCACATACTTCCCTATTGCCAGCATGTTAGATTTCTTTTATATATATTTCCTATAAGAGAGGAAGTGTATGAGATCAAGATTATGAAAGATTGAGAAACATAATTTCCTCTTTCCAACTCTATCTGTCCTTTTCAGCTACTGCAAAATCATTTCTAGTTGCTTTTACTGCTGAGGGGAAGAAAGAAAACAGAAAGTTGCCATAGTGAAAAGGAAAATGCTTTAGCCAGACTTTTGGTCCACCTAGTTCTAAACCATGTACACTCATCATCATCAGCTCCTACAGAGCATCAGATTGGAATCTCTTGCAGGTCCAGGAGATGCCATGCTCTGCTTCTAAACTGCGTCTCCTCCCTAAATGAATCTCATCCTCCCTAATTACCTCTAAAAAAATAATAAATTTTACTTGCCATTCCACTTGGACATTTTTGCAAGTGCCTGATTACAACACACACACACCCCATAACGATGTGTTCCTGTTAAAGGACTATCATGTTGTTTTTAAACTACTTCTGATAACATTTATTCCATGTAAAATTTTGGTAAGGAGACTCCAGCAACATTTTGTGTGTTGACGCTTGTCTTAAAAACAAGAATCGTAGGATCTGGGTCAGCTGATTTCAAACCAAACAACAATGGGAATAGTAGGTACTTAGTGTGCTTAGCCATTTGTGTGCCCTTTCAGACGATGGCTCTGCTCGTCTTCCCTGTTGCTTAATAGGGCCTTTTTGTTCTCTCATAATGAGTTCTCAGAGGTGTGCTAATGAACAGTAGCCATGGCTAGGTCGGCTGTCCATCCCTGTGTGTCATCTCACTTCTTCTTTCTGTCCCCCTTTTGCTTCCTGTTGTGCTACACGGTGGTCACTGTGGATAATTTAATTAAATGATGCACATAGATCTAAGGAACAGAGTCCTTGTGTGGATTGGGATATTTTTAGCTCTGCTGATGTTTAGACTGCGTATACAGGTCTGAAGTGCTTTTGATTCATGCTGGTCATCTCCATATTGCCTGCAAAACAACATCCCTGAGAAACATGCAACCAGGTGCTCCTTTTTGACCATAAAAAATACTCTTGGGTGACTCCAGTGTTTCACTAATGTTTCCCCCCACCTCTCTCATCATCCTAGGATACAATTGGGAAAGCACTGCAGTATATCGGAGCATATGGAGAGCTCAGTAATACAGAGCAAGTAGTGGCTCTGATTGATGAGGAAATGTGTATCAACTGCGGCAAATGCTACATGACCTGTAATGATGCCGGCTACCAGGTAAGAGCACAGCTGTAATTAGCAAAGCGACACTGTGAGTTGTCTTTCCACTGCTGAGACAGAAGGAAGACACTGTCTCTTGATGGACGTGTGGGGAAAAAGAGATTTACAAGATACTGAGAATTAACACTGGCTTACGCCTAGGCAGAAACTGCATGATCCATGCCTGATTCATTCGCTCAGGTTGTCAATAAGGCAGGTTCCTTGGAGACTTGGGATTCACAGAGCAAATCACAGAGCCTTCTCTCAGTGCTTGGCTTTTCCTAGTGCGCACATGTATTACTGAGCTGCTATGTTTCTCTGGACAGTACATGGTAAAAACTATATACTGCTGCTAAAGACTAGGTATATCTGGCTCACAGTGGAATAAAACAATTTGTAATGTCATGGTGATTTCCTGCGAATATGCATACATTAAGGAAAACTCCAATGGGTTTAAATGATGCAGAGACAGAATCAGGGACCATATCAAAGTTGGGAACTCTCATTATTCACACTAAACTCTTATTTGTCAGCATCAGTGTATGGCTGAATACTATGAGATTCTTCAAAGTCCTACCTGAAAAATAAAGTTAATGATCTAAATGCAATATTTGTTCCTAACCAGTGCAGAGCCATTGTGTCAGTGGAAGTTTGATAAGTCAGTGGGATCAGTCACTGTTGTGAGGTCCACCAAAAAGTAGTCAGTTGTCATTAGAGTTGCAGTTCTTAAAATGTAACGTACTACTACCTGATTTCTCAAAAGCAAGTACAGTAATACCTCGGATAATGCTAAGACTTGGTTCCACAAGTCTTGGTGTTATCCGATTTTTAGTGTTATCCAATGCATGTTAAAATCCTATGGGATGGATCGGATAACGTTAAAGCTCCATAGAGATACATTGTAACCGCACAGGCTTTAGCGGTTGTTATCCGATCTGTCCCATAGGACCTTAACGTTATTTGATCCAAATCTCCTCCCCAGATTACTTAACGTTATGCAATTTTAGCATTATCCGAGGTAAACGTTATTGAGGTATTACTGTAATAGATTTACACTGGCTAGAATCCAGTGGTGGGCTCCCAAAAAATTAACTACCACACTGTGGGCGTGGGATGGTGGGTGTGGCCAGGGCACAACCCTGTGTTGCATCTGAATTAGGACTACTTTATTTCAAAACTTGGATGGGCAGGGCCAGCCAGAATTTCTGCTACCGGATCTGGCAAACTGGTGTGAACTTGCTGATGCCCACGACTGCTAGAATCCTATTAGAGTTCACATAGGGTTTGCATAATTTGTCATAACTGCTGCTAATTGGAGAGGTGCCAGGGCAAATCTCAGTTACACCAAGACACACCTTATCACTTCATTAATTAGCTGGAGTTAACCATGGCAAGTTATATTAAGCTTACATGAACAGTGGTAGGATTCTGGGCTTGAGCTATTTTAAAAAACAAATGAATGCTCCAGACCATTGGCCTGTAGTATAACAGTAGTCTCCATCCTTCCACCTTGATATAAGCTCAACAACCACAAGAGACCACAATCCAGTACCAGCCACATTCATCAGCTTTTCAGCCATGTGCTATTTCTCCTCCATTTCATGAGACCACATTCCTGTAACTAGAAAAAGTGCCTTGAAATGTTGCAGTCCTTCAAAAAAAAAAAAAAGGAATGAGATTGTCTCTAAATAAAATCATAATTATTGCCAAAGGAGTGAACTAGACTCAGGTCTATAATTCCCAATTATAACATAACCTACCATGTTAAGTGATGTTCTTCATTGTGGTCTATCAGGAAAGGAACAGAAGAGATGCTTTTATGGATCACTGTGTTCATTGTAAATAATGGAAAAGGATCAATTATAAATAAGAAAGCTGAACAAATTTGGATTATAAAAATGTTAACTTCTCTGTCCAGATGAAGGCATCCCAGAGGAAAAATAATCCTCCAGCATAAAATTTACTTTTAGGATCCTGTATTCCCAGAAACCTAAATCAGTGGATTGGCTGATCAATGCTTTAGGTCAGGAAATTGACTTAGGCTTCTGAAAACTGATATCCCGAAAGCAAAGGTTGTTGTGATCCAGTCCTCGTCGGACTCTGAGGATGACCTGGATCAGGGGGGCACTCCCTATGCCCAGCTCAGTTCTGCCTGCACCGGAGCCTGAGGATGTCCTGAGCCAGGGATCTCAGCCTGCATCTGGCCCAAGTCTGTTTCACCCAGCAGCTGACCTGTCAGATCAGGGGTCTGGCTCTGACAGTAATCAGTCAGGGAGAGGTCCAGAAAGGAGCTACACCTGAGACACAGGAAGGCTAGAGTGAAGTACCAAAGAAGGATCTCAGCTGATACCGATTAGCTGGGAGACTTATAAGCAAGCTTGTTGCAGCCTTCCAGCATCAGTACAATTCTCATGCGAAGACCAACAACCTACTTGACTCCAGACTGCCTGGTGTGACCCTGACTTCTCTACCAACCCTGGTGATGCCCCTGGACACCCTTCGGATTAGACGCTTGCTTGGACTACTGGTAACCAGACCTCGGCTTGCCTTTTGGACTTTGATATCTGGACTCTCTTTGAACAGACTCTCTGTGTAGCGCCGCCATCCGGTGACCGTGACTGCTTGGATGGGTCAGCACAAAGGTTGGGAAATACTGAGTTAAAGAAAGAAATTACAGTTAACATACACAGCAAATAAAGGTCTAAATCTTCCCGCACCACTTGATCTTCCCAGACGGGTCAGCTGTTGGTGCCAACGCCAAAATTGGCAAGGAAGGTAACGACCAGAAGAAAAGCCTTTTTGGCGGTGGCACAATCCCTATGGAACTCCCTTCCAGTGGAATTGCGCCAGATCACTTCTTTGCTGACATTCAGAAAACAACTTAAAGCACTTCTGCTCAGGGAGGCATTTGATCAGTGGCACTCACCAGACTAGTGTTAGGCTTTTATTTGGTCCCCCAGTTTTATTTAAGTATGATATTTGTATTTTATTATGTGATTTATTATGCAATTTTATTATGTGTTTTTAATGTGTGGTTGTTAGCCGCCCAGAGTGGGGGTAACTCCATATGGGTGGGATATAAATGAAAGAAGATGATGATGATTGTCAGTGTGCCTCCTTGCGACAAATTGGCAAATTATAAACAAAATATGGATTCTCAAATATTATTCTTCCAACCAACAATAACCATGCTGACCAAGGGATTCTGGGAGTTATAGTAAAACAATACTGCTGGAAACCCCAACATCATAAAAGGCTAGGAAGAACAGGTCCCATGTGCCTTGTATGGCGAACTTCCATTTATTTACTGGCTTTCATCAAGAACCTAGGGATGGGTTTTTCTACCTTAATTTTGTTGGTTTGTTTCATTACTTAATAATAATTGCATTCCGTCAGGTCAATTCTGACTTATAGCTACCCTTTACAGGGTTTTTTCTAGATAGATAGTACTGAGAAGTAGATTGTCATTCTTTTTCTTTGGGGGTGGCCTGGGTGGGTGCCCTGGGACCATGCAGCTTGCCCATAACTACACAGGCTGCCTTTACTCGTAGGAGACACAGTAGGGGAATATGAGCTCTAAACTTTTGACTCCATAGCCAGATACCATACCTAACTCACTGAGCTATCCAGCCAGTCCTTTGCTACTTACATATGTAATTAAAACCCCTCCTCTTTACCAGAAAAGCTGCACAAGGTGACAAACAATTATAAAGGAGAGATTAAAATAAAAAAAATGGATTAAAACAATTATAATGAGAGCCGATATATTAAAAACCTCAAGAATGAAAGACATTGCCAGCACCCAGTTGTTTAACCCTGCCTCAGCAACAGATCACTTGACGTGCCTGAATGAAAAGTGTTTTGTTGCCTGCTGGTGAAACTACAATAGCAAAAGAGCCAACTTGGCCTCTCTTTTTTTCAAAAGCTTAAAATGACTAATTTAAAATAATGATCTTGATGAAATAAGGGCTTCTAAGGCAGGTTCTTCCCAGCCCCATTCATTGTTGTGTCCCTGCGATCACTGCTGGATCTAGAGAGTCAGAAGTTTTATTCAGGCATTCAGAGGAGGATTAATTTGAGGTGCAAACAGGGAGGAGAGTTTTAGCTCAGCCCCTGCTCAGCACTCTGCTGCTGCTGCTGCTTTCTTACCTAAGCCAGATGTGAAACTGCCAAAATGAAGGCACCTTTTGTTGAGTGCAAAGGAGACCACACCATCAAGAAGAACCTTTGTTCTTCACATGGATAGAGTCCACCTATAAGAGAAACTTTCTTCTCATGAGAAGCAGAAGTCCAGACGAGATGCATCTCCACTTGGGCTTTCCAGTTCACTATTTTTTGAAAACTTACTATGCATACAGGGATGCGGTGGCTCAGTGGTTAAGAAGCTCACCTTGCTAGCTGGAAGGCTGGCAAATTGGCAGTTCAAGACCCGGGTAATGCATGACAGATTGAGTGCCCATCTCTGTCCCAGCTGTTGGGGACATGAAAGGAGCCTCATTTGGGCATTCCCTGAGCAGAGTTTCTTCCACAAAAATCCTTTCAACCCAGAATCATCATCATCATCATCATCATCATCATCATCATCATCATCATCATCAGCAGCAGCAGCAGCAGCAGCAGCAGCAGCAGCAGTGTACCCATTGATTTCTGTTTGGATCCAAACCACAATGCATAGAGATGAGATTCTTTCAGAAGAAGTGTTCTAATTATAATGCCTACGTCTTCATTTTCCAAAGCACTAAAGGTTCTTTTTCAAGGAACAATAACAGCTACTGCTACTGCTACTGCTACTACTACTACTTACTACTGCTACTGCTGCTACTGCTGCTACTGCTACTACTTACTACTGCTACTGCTACTGCTGCTGCTGCTGCTGCTACTGCTACTACTACTACTTACTACTACTACTGCTACTGCTGCTACTGCTACTGCTGCTACTACTACTACTTACTACTGCTTTTGCTACTGTTACTACTTACTACTACTACTTCTTCAAGGCTAGATGTGAAACTACCAAAATGAAGGCACCTTTTGGCAAAGTTCATTCTGCAGTTCCTTTCGCCTGACCGAGTGTGAGAAAGATTAGCCAGCAACACAAGGTTGTTGTTACTATGGTATGCCCGATTGTGGTTCAAAAATACCACAATCTTCGAGGAAACTCTTTCTGTGTACCCTGGAAGCAGAACTAAGCCTTAGAAAGCAAATAAGGCTACAGTCCTATTCGTACTTTTCTCAGAGAAAGTTCATTTGAGGTTATGTGTATAGGTTGGCAGCCTAAGAGAAACAGGAATTGACAGGAATCGCTATCAATTAATGTGCTAGATAGCAGATAGCAGATCCACCCGCTACCAGAAGCTTTGTCCTGCATCTCCTTCAAGAAGTGAAACAGTTTTTCCTTTTCCAGTGTTTATGCTTTCAGTCAGCATCACCTCAGCTGCCAACCTGTGGCCTTCCTGGTGCATCACTTTTCCCTTAGCTCACTGGTCAGATCCAATTTGTTTGTCTGCTTAAGGTGAGCTGGCAAAGCCCATGGTCTGCACTAGTGCCTCCAAGCAGCAATCAGTTTGTAACATCCATTTTTTTTAGATATCAGAGGTTACTGCAAAATCAGGACCTGAAGCAGAACAGCCTGTCTGAGTCCGCCGAGATATTTCACCGAGAAAAGGGTTAATGCAAGTAAACATCAAGTTAAAAAAGAAGCAGCATCACACAGTAGAAAACTATGGAAACAGGGGATAAGAGCCAGCAGCACCAGGTTTCTTTTACAGAGTGCAGTTATCAAATACCATCACAGTCTAATAAAAATGTACTATCATATGTTATAGTGATAATGCAGAATAATTCAGTTTCCTTGTAACAGTAATCATATTCAGGTGGTATTTTATTTTTAACAGGAAACTAGTAGCCTTGTTCACACAAAACCTAGTTACTCTGAATTGAAGCAATCAAAACATTGACATGGTTAAAACTGCTTCCAAACAGATATTTTAATGATCCACAGAAGTACAAGAGATTAAAAGTGATACAGATTTGCATAAGCACCAAATAATGTACAGTATCATGGTTCCTAGTCAGTAGTTAATTTCTAAACACAGTCATACATGTATTTGTTTGTCTCACAAGCTGACCAATTATCCTTAAACTCTTAGAGACATAGGAACATGGGAAACTGTCTCATGTAGGATAAGGCTGTTGTTCCATCCCACTTAATATTAGCAGTTCTGATTGGTAACAGCTCTGCATAGTTTCAAGCAGATTCATCCTTTGCACTGTGGATTCCTGGTATTCCCCAGTATTGTTCCCATCCAAGTCTTAATCCAGCCCGACAAATACAGTGGAGTTTGTCCAATTCAGATCAAACTGTTTTCCCTGGTGTTTACAGAAGCATAATTGTGAAATGTGGCATTGTCTGGGCCACTTGAGATACGACTTTTTACCATACTATCCAGGGAATTATGGGATTTATACTCTGAAGAAAGGAGCCTTATGTCCCCGTCCCCCCGCCCAGTACACATTGCTTTTGCTTTCTTAGATGAGCATTTCAGGATTTTTACTTTAATGTCCTAACAGATGTTTTTAAACGACATGTATTATGCAAGAAAATCAGTCAGAGAGTAAAGATCGGATGCATCTCAGTGATGAGCAAATAGACCAAAGGTTCCCAACCTAAGGCTTGTGGGCCGGATCTGGCCCATGATACCATTTCATGTGCCCCTTTGAAGCTTTTGGAACAAAATAGCCACCCCCATCATGCAGGCCATTGAAGCTGACTGAGAGAGCATGACCGGGTTCCCTGCTTTAAAAGGTTGGGAACCCTTGAAATAGACATTGGGTGGCAAGTCTGGATTTGTTGCTGTAGTTTTTGTGGATAAAATCCTGTTAGATTAATTCTGCCTATGTAGCAACAGTGCTGTCGCCATCAGTGACAGATTACCACTAATTAAAAACTCTATTTTTAAATTATTTTGGTGCTAACACAATTTCATCTCCCTGCATGTGAGCTGTGTGCACCTCGAAATTAATTTTTTTTAAAGGAAGTCTTTAGTTGATATCACTCCTGTTGCTTTGGTATTGCTGCCCAATAGGATTTTGTCCTGGGAATTCGAAAATGACTCTCCAGTCCATTGTTTTTGAGTGTTTTGTGTATCATGACAACCATAATGCAATTTTTTGGAAATTATTCAGTGGTGTCCATTTAGAATTCATTTTCCCAGAATAACAATACCAATATGACATCATCCATCAAATAACTGTTTTAACAAACAAAACCAAAATATATTTATGTAGGGTAAATATCACATACACATTTTTGTCCTGAGGCTCGACTGTTATTAACTGCCGAGTGTGCCTGTGTGTTTTCTGGCAGAGTATCAGTTGTTTCAGTTTTCTAATTTTCCCCCAAAAATACGTTTTCTTAACCATTGAAACGGTTACTATAGCTGCAGAGCAATGCTAAACAAAGATGTCTTCAAGCACCTTTGCTACAGGAAAATGCAGATGCTAAAAATGGGGTTGTTTTTTGACCTTTTCCATGAGTGACATTAGTGCTGTTTATTTCTGCTTGCAGGCTATACAATTTGATCCAGAAATCCACCTGCCCACTGTTACCGACAGTTGCACAGGCTGTACTCTGTGTCTCAGTGTCTGCCCTATTATTGACTGCATCCGAATGGTTACCAGGACAACACCTTACCAGCCGAAGAGAGGCCTGCCCTTAGCTGTGAACCCAGTGTGCTGAGGTGATCAGACCAGCAGTTAAAGTGAACCTTACATTTGCTTGATTCTATTGATTTGCTTTCTAATTAGTACCAGCAACTCCAACAATGTTAAAAGGAGAAGAACCTAATGATGGTCGCTATTCTAAAGTTGGCTGCATCTTCCAATCTAATTTGTAAAAGTCTTCAGACAAGCAGATTTTAGTTTGTCAAATGTTCTCTCTTTAGAAAACTTTTTTCTTTTTGTGACAATTTTCATACTTTCTGATGATTTTTGTGCTTTTTACCCCTACTCCCTCCAAAGAGTCCACACAATCAGGGAAACTTTTCCTAGCTAACTAAACCCCAACATGTTACCAGGGCAACATTTAGTAACTGCACATTTCATTTTCTTTTCAAACTGTTTTTAGAAGATGTAATTAACTGCATAACACACAAACAAAGCAATGTGGATTCTGTATGTGTGTGTTTTTACAAAAAGACATAAAAAGAGTCTTGAATGGATGTCTCCAAACTATTTATCAACTTCAACAGCTGCAGCATATGGGAGTGAATTAATTTAATTCTCCTTAAATTCTACCTCTGACTAGGCATTAAATACTAAACTTGCATATATAGTGTACTCTTTGCCATTTAATGTTTTTCCTTTGGTCACTTGATCTTGTTTGTTAATGAATTTTCAGATCCTGCCTATTAAATGTATCCTTTCAGATGTAAACTTTGGCTCAAGATTCTAATTTATCATAGGCTTCTCTTGCATCAGTGCACTGTTTCGAATAGAAAATTATCCTTCCATAAATTGTTGCATAAAATGGCTTTCACCCTTTGTTGATTTGGCCCGGATTTTCTCCAACATAGGCTTACACAGTGGTGAAGTAGAAAACATCATCCTCTCTTATTTCCAAAGGTCTATGACAATATGCAGGCTTTTTCCAGCTGTACAGTACAGTTGTCCACTGTGTAGCAGGGTGTATCTGATATAATATGTACAGTCAAAATGTGTGCTTTAAAAAAACAGACGTATGAAATGCACATAAAAAGATGGCACACATATTTTTCATTATGGGTTGAGTATCTGTGAGTAATGCATATGGGTTAATGAATGAATACAAAAATATGACCAAAAAGGAGATGGATTTTGGCTGTTTACAGAAGAAGAGATTGAAGCAGGGGTAGCCATGAATGTGGAGAATTAAGTCAATCCATGGATGTGAATAGGGGCTGCAGTGGCTCAGTGGTTAAGAAGCTCGACTTGTTATCTGGAAGGCTGACAAGTCAGCAGTTCAAGACCCGAGTACTGCATGACAGTTTGAGTGCCCATCTCTGTCCCTGTTCTTAGGGACATGAAAGGAGCCTCATTCAGGCATCCCTTGAGCAGAGTTTCTCCAGCAATAATTCTCTCAACCCAGAATAATAAATGACCGAAATTATTATTATGGATGTGAATGTGACAGATATGCACATCCCTTGAAGAAACAAATCCCAAAAGCTTCTAGTGGGCCATCCTCTTTCCTGCACTGCTAGGTATACAGTCCCTGTGCTGGGTCATAGGAATAGCTCCTTCCCACTCTTCATATACTGCAAACCTTCATATTGTCACTCTTGATTTTTTTAACCAACTGCAGCAAAGGTGGAGTAGGCACACATAGAGTAAACACTTGAAGAGTACCTGGATAGGACTTCTTCTAAATGCAACGTATATGTCTAGACTGAAAGTCTAGACAGGAGCAGACAATCAGGAAGAAATGAATGAGACCTTCAGTCTTCAGAGGCAGCTTATGGACCAAGGCCTCCCTCAACCTTTCATGAGCTCATTGCTTCCTGTTATTACAGATAACCAGGCACATTGTTTGCATCTAGTAGTGGCACATTCAGCAAGGAACCATCAGTGGGAGGGTAGTCATACTAAAAGCTTGTAGAAATTATTTTCCATACACCTTGAGTCTTCAGATTGGAGAGCTTTACCTACAGCCAGCAAAAGCAAGAATAATGGATTGTACTTGGTTATTTATACTCTGCCAAGGAGATGGAAAACACTGGAAGAATTGATTCCCACTTTATGTCCTACATCTGCTGAGGAGTTTTGGGGTCTCTGGAAATAATTTGGGGGTCATGCAGGGCCAAGGAAGAGTCCAGCTGTGTGGATGACTTTTTAATGTCGGGGGGGGGGGATTATTAGCTTCTTATTTTACTGTAAGCAAACACACACACACCCAATTTGGATTTTAAAGTCTGAGGTAAAGAGTTATTACCATATTATTGCCATCTGTTAGAAATGAATGTGTTTTATTTTTGAATGTTTATTGCTCAGAAGTGGAACACAAACCTTTGAAGCATATGGCAGTAATATACTGAGAACTATTTACCTCAGATCTTTTAATCTAAATTAGTTCTGTGTTTGTTCACAGTAATATTCTAATAAAAGAAATGTATGGATTTCCCACTATTCTGAAACTGCATGTTAACGTCAACTTATTTCTCATTCTCAGTCAAGAATTTTCATGTACTAATACTTGGTTAGCTGCTTCGAGTCTTATATTGCTCCATACTTAAAACAGCAAATAATGTATCTATTTGTTTCTTTACACGTTTTGTCATCAACTGAAAATGCAGAATTTTGATTAAACAATGTTTGTGTTCAAATTTCTGTACATTTGCATAGTCATAAATAAAGCACAATTAAGGAGAATACTGCAACCTGTTTTGATATGTGTTCCTCTAAATCGCTTTTTTTAGCTTGGTAGTTTGCATTTGCTGCATAATAACCATCTATGGTCTCTAGAATAAAACTAGGTAAAGGTAAATATCACCCTTGCTCAAAAGCCAGTTGTATCCAACTCTAGCATTTGGTGCTCATCTCCATTTATAGCCAAAGAATCAGCACTGCCTGCATCTGCAGATGTTTCTGTGGACATGTGGCAGGTATGACTAGACACTGAAGTGCACGGAATGCTGTTTACCTTCCCATCGAAGTGGTGCCTATTTATCTACTTGCAATGTTTTGCTTTCAAACTGCTAGGTTGGCAGAAGCTGGGACAGAGTTGGGAGCTCACTCTGTCATGCGGCACTCGAGTCTCGGACTGCTGACCTTCCAGTCATCAAGTTCAGCATCTTAACCACTAAGCCATCACAGTCCCCAGAATAAAACTACTGCCTTATAATAAGTTATTCTCAAAATACTCCAAATTGGAAAAATTGGCAGCAGGCAGATAAAATAAAATTTTAAAAAAAATTTCATTTTTTTTCTATCCAGCAGTTTTTGCAGGCTCTATAAAATTGTGCAAAATGTAGTCAGCACACTCAGCAGCCAGACATGAGGGAACTCATTGGCATTCATGCCTTTACCATGATCAAAAACTATTGTATGCCTACAGCCAAACTCAGGTCTTATTCATGTATGGAAGAACAATCAACAATAGTTCTTTTCTATTCTTCTGAAGAATTTCTAGGATAAAAACTGAAAACAAACAGAACAATATCTGTGTATTGCTCACCTTTTAAGAACACCATCCATAGTTGAAATTTGTTCAATATTTTTGCTACTTCAAATGACATTTTCCATAATAAATCAAATCCCAACACACAACAATAGAAATAACATACAGTGATACCTCGCTTAAAGAGCATAATGTGTTTCACGGGATTGCTCTTTAAGCGAGTTTGCTCTTTAAGCAAAACACCATTGTAAGTGACCAATTGTGACTTGGGGAGGGGCCCCCGGCGGCGGCGATTGTGAACCCCGGCTTAGTTGTTAAATGAATTTTTCGTTGGTTTTAAGCGAGACGACCATTCAGAGAAAATTCTGCTCTTTAAGCAAGTTAGTTTCTAAGCGAGGCACTCTTTATTTGAGGTTTTACTGTACTAAAAATGATGTCTTCACCATTTTGATAGTGGGCATATTGGTCAATTCACTTCACCATGCAACATAGATACAGCGTAATCTCCATTTCGATCAGCTCCACGTCCCTTGATAGCAAGGTCATAAAAAAAGTGCCATCCATATTTAATCCCTGTTCCACTGAAACATCTTGTATTTAATTCAGATAAATGTGGCCAGCATGAGAACACACTACAGTAATACCTCGGATAACGTTTACATCAGATAACGCTAAAATCGCATAACGTTAAGTAATCTGGGGAGGAGAATTGGATCGAATAACATTAAGGTCCTATGGGATGTATCGGATAACAACCGCTAAAGCCTGTGCGGTTACAATCTATCTCTATGGAGCTTTAACGTTATCCGATACATCCCATAGGATTTTAACATGCATCGGATAACACTAAAAATCGGATAACACCAAGACTTGTGGAACCAAGTCTTAGCATCCAAGGTATTACTGTATTCTAGATGAATGTATTTTAACATCTTGTGTACAATGTCTTGATCTGTATGAGCTGACTTTTATAACAAGCTGCTTTTCTTCTCTTGTGCAATTATCGATCAATCGCTTTATTATGGTCTATGACCAGCACAGTAAAATGGGAGGTAAAGTTTTCAAAATTAAATGTTAAAATATATTACAGTGGAACCTCTGTTAACATAATTAATGCATTCTCCAGGTCATTTCTTACAGTAAAAATTACTTTAACCAAATTTCCCATAGGATTGCATTGAATGCAGGTTTCCATAGGAATGCATTAATAAACAAAATACTGTATATTAACTGAAATGCAATTTCCCATAGGAATGCATTGAAAACCAATTAATCCATTACAAAAAAATCCGTAAACCAAGCCACTATTTTCAATGGATTTCCTTTTGTTATGTGGTTTTTATGTTAACTGAGCTGTTTGTTAACTGAGGTCTCCACTGTATTTTAAAAACATACCCAGGTTTAAAAAAATTAAATGTTTAAAATTTAGTTAAAATATATTATTTAAAAACATGTCAATTCAAAGTTAAAATAAAATAAAATCAGGTTTTAAAATTAGTGCTACAGTAATTGCTACTGTCCTATAGCTTTGTACCACTGAGGGAGCTGATAGAATTGTTCTAAACCTAATCACTGTAGTACAAAACATCGCAGTATTGCGGGTAAAAGTGGGACTTTCATCTGATAGTAGCCAGTAAGTGTAGGAGCTGTTTGATCGACCAGGATATTTGCAGAGCAGTGGGGATATGAGGTTATCTCAGCTATCCCTGTAGAAAGGACAAATGCATAAAACATGTTATGTGGTTTCAGCTTCATCTGTGTCACAAAGGGCACCGTCTCTCTGGCATAGGTATCCTTCAAAACCTTCCCTCCAGAACTGCTAAAGAAAGGGCATCGCAGTGGGCCAGCATGAATGCCCTTCAATGGCTGAGCATCTCAAGTTGTGTCAGATACTGAGCTGGGGAGACAATGTATCTTCAGGACTCTGGAGTCGAATAAGTTGGAACTCTGGACAGGTAATCTTGCCTCTCCATGTTCAATTAATAAAAGGAGAGATGAGAAAACATAACAGTGGCTGTATTTCTCCATTGTATATAAAATATATATTTTTATCATGTCAAAAGCACACAAAGTTGCTTTCAGAGTTGAAATGATTTTTGCTGGAGAAACTCCACTCAGGGGATGCCCGAATGAGTCTTTTTCATGTCCCCAAGATCTTTTACCACCAAAGTAGTCCCTATTTGTCTACTTGTTAGGCTGGCAGGAGCTGGGACAGAGACGGGCACTCATTCCACCATGCAGTGCTCAGATCTTGAACTGCCAACTTGCCGACCTTCCAGCTATCAAGGTGAGCTTCTTAAACACTGAGCTACCACAGTCCCTTATCAAAATATTCTTTCTGTCCTACAGCTTCCCTTTAGGACTTTAGAGCCACCATTAGAGACAAGCAACCAGCTGTATAGTTTTCTCCTCTTCTGAGGAGGTAAAATTGTTCATTGCATGAACATCCTTGCCACAAGGCTGAGCAGTCTTCATTCACAATGGGTGTCATTAATGTAAAAAGGAGGACAGGGCACAATATTTGATCATGGTGGCTTTTCTCAACTATGGACAGATGTAACAGGAGCAGTGCCAATACTGGCAAATGCTAAGAATCATTGAGTCACCTACAGTACTTCATTATTCCTGTAGAATTCTGCATTCATCTGTTTCTGGTACCATAATACAGTTTCAAAGGAACTATGATTTCTTAAAAGCCCAGTATAGTAAAGAAAATTAAAAATCACAAATGCTAAAGAATAATGTATTTGCTACTTGTCAGCAGGAAAGCATTCATGCCTAGGCCCCAGCAGAATACATCTAAACAATGGGCTTGGAGGAGATACATTATAAGCAGTTATCGTCTAAATGAAGAAGCTGGCTGTGACTTCTCCTTGTACAGAATTCTGTATTGTGTTTGCAAGGGTTAAAGGGTGGGAAGTAAACCTTCTTTGCTTTGACATACATGAAGCCAGACAAAGCCACTGCACAGAATAGTTTCTTTCAGAAATGGATATAAAAAAGAAATTCATTGTAATACCTAACACAAATATTCACCTTACATCTCCTCATACTGGCAATGGGACTTAATGCATACTGCCTCAGGAAACATCCTGGAAACTCACATAAAGTCAGACATGCCTTTGAAAAATGTGGCTGACTCACAGTGTGTGCATTGGTGGGTGGAGGACCCACAGAAATACACTTTGATCAGTATGGAACACTGTAAAAATGTGCATATTTTAATAGAACATACAAAGATATGCATGTGTTTCATTGGAGGAAGGGGCAGGTGGGACGTTTGGTGTCCTGGTAAGGAGCCAGGCAGGATGAGACAAGAACAACAGTGGGATTCTGATGCAGCACAAATAATATAGCTCCCAGAAGCCCTTGCCATTGGCTGTGCTGGCCAGGATTTCTGGCAGCTGTAGTCCAAGAACATCTGCAGCGCCCAAGGTTTGGAACCACTGCTTTAGATGATAGCTATATTAAGCTGGACTCCCAAACCATATCGTATTAGTGATTGCCAGAGCGCTGTGCTGATTCTCCAGTTCCTGTATAATAATGAAGTCAATCCATCTGGCATAGCAGAAACCAGAATTAACTAGGAAGTAAGGCCACCATTTTTGTGATGTGGTGATGGAACAACTGTAGAGGGTCCTGAAGAGCATGGAGGAGCTATACCATTTCACTTTGGACCCATGCTTGGTTTGGAGACAGAACTGTGCTTGGACACCATGAGATATTGCCTTAATCAGGAAGGGATAGGAGGAGAAATGCCCTGACGCCCCTTGTTCATCATTCTGTAATCTTTGACAATGTTGACCCATGGAAACATCTTGGGTATGCTTTATGAAGTTGGCAAAGGTGTCCCTTTACTGCAGTTTTATCACATACAGGGTTGATTCTAGAGAGTGGTGCTGGGGGATTTTGTCTCTGTCTCATGGCAACCACACTCTAGAATGCCACAAGGTACAACTTTGTCCCCAGTGCTTTTTAACATAGGTACACATGGTTAGTAATGCACATTTTTTCAAGGACATGACTTTGTGTAAGCATACACAATACGTATATCCTTATTATGATCAATGATCAGATAAAAGCTTACAAAATGTTGATGTAAGAGATGACAACCAGGAGAGGGATAGGACGTGGACCGGATAACCAGCTCTTCCTAAATGTGTGGACACTGGTTGCCAACCCCCAGAGACCCCTATGATTTTACTGACACTTGGGGTTTTAAATGTTCTGCTACCATTGTCAATTTTAAACATAAGCTTCATTTTATGGGCGGAATGATATTTTGTATGCTTATTGTAATTATATAACTCGTAAGTACAGTGCCCTGAGTGACAATTTAATCAGGTGGCCAGATAGAAATCAATCAAACAAATAAAGAATCTATAAATATCTGAGATTTTTCAGAGTGGTCATTCGAGAAATAAAGGGGTGAGTCATGCATCTGCTGATGAAATTCAGTTCTTTCTTGTTTATTTAGAACCATCTTGGACACATAGGTGAGAGCTAAGGAGCAATAAATCCCACAAAAAGCAGAGAACTTTTGAGTGCATTCCCATGTCTAAGATTTTATTACTGCTTTTGGATTTTACTCTTCTCATATAGTATAATCTTTGGCTTGCAATTTTATTGTATTTGTTTTCATTGTAAACTGTTTTGAGATTTTTCTTCTTCAAGTGCCATAAAAATTGGCTATCCTCATGGTGATCAGCCATAAAGATTGCCCAAGCAACAATATAATGCAATAGTCTTCCATTTGCCATACTTCATCACAGCGTGACATCTGTACCACTGATTCAGTTCCACGAGTCACTCTCTGGTTTTGAGCCCTTTTGACACAAAGTCTTCATCAGCCCTAGGCCAGTATTGATGAAGCTGCTGCCTTCCATCAAGATGGTTTAAAGTGGGATTTTTAATTTATTTTTATTATTTATTATTACATTTATACCCCACCCTCATCCAAGGACTCAGGGGGGGGGCCTACAAAATTAAAACACAGTTAAAAACACATTACTTACATTGAAGATTTAAAAAAAATAAAAAGTTAAAAGGATTAAAAAGTTTTTTAAAAAACAGGGAGAGAGGTGGGTTATTCAAAGGAGTCAGCCAGCTGAACTGACCGTCTGGCCTACACCTCCACATGCCCCACCAGCCAGGTCCTTACCTCCTTCTTGAAGGGCAGCAGCTCTGTCTGGAGATGCAACTCACAGGGCAGGAAGTTCCATAGGGCTGGAGCAGAGACAGAAAAGGCTCTCCTCCTAGTGCTAGAGAGACGAGTCTCTCTAGCTAATGGTACAACCAGAGAGCCTCTCCGGTCTGCTCTGGTGGGACAGGCAGATGTTCTTGGGGTGACGTGGTCCCTTAAATATCCACTTAAGAAATTTAATCCACTTGGGGACCATCACCCTTCCCTGTGGACTTCAGCACGTCCAGGTTGCCAGGTTAATTAACCACCACCTGGTGATAGGTGTTGAGTTGCTGGCAGTTTGGTCTACTCTATTACTATCGTAGGATAACCTGTCCAGACTATATTGAGATTTTTAAATGGGAAAATTATTAGAATGTTTTTTATTAATTTTCCCCCATCAAAATTTTAACATTGCTATCGACTCCGCTCATCAACCAGAGTTGGAAGTGGAGGAGGAGGTGGGTGGGGTGGGGCAGGGAGGTGGGTGGGACCCAATCAATTTTACTACCACCCACCCGAAAAGCCCACAATTTTGCCACTCCCCTGCTCAAAGGCCACCCAATGTTACCCCCCTCCCGGGGGGGGTGCGGAATGGTTACTACCCGCCACTGGGTGCCTCCTTTCTAATCTTCTTCTGCAAAGTCTTCTGATTCCTGGTGTGTCATTTTCAGGGGGTGGAAAGGCATTCATTGCCAGGAGCTTGGAGGAAGTTTGTTTCCACTGAACCAGTTGCACATATCTAAATTTGTGATTAGGACACAGAACACTGTAATCATCACCGTCTTATGAAGAAAAAAATGTTACTGTAGTCTAAGATTCTAGGGCAGGGATTTTCAGCCCATGAGCCGGATCTGGCCCATAGTATCATTCCATCCAGCCCATGACCTCACTGTTGCTGCCACCACCATCCTTTCTCTCTCCACCTGGCTTGGTTTGTCCCTAATGCCACTCTACAGCAGGATGGATGTTGTAAGAAGGTTTACAACATCTACCCTGCTACGGATCGGCATTAGGGACACACCAATCCAGGTGGAGGGAAAAAGGATGGTTGCAATGGTGGATGAAATAGAAGCAGCAAATGCACACGGCTGCCCGCATCCTTCCCGGGTGTTGCATGGGCAAGGACAGGCTTGACCCCTCCTTCACCCACGGCAGGCCAGTAAGCACGGAAGCTTACCAACTAGCACAGTTTCTTGGGGAATGCATAAAAATGTAAACAGCATGAAAGCAAAATGATAAATGCATAAAAATCTGCTACTAATTACCAGGATTTATGTGTCTGTAGAACTCTTAATTCTTAAGTTTTTGAAAGACGAAAAACTAATTGGGCTCACCCAAACTAAAACTGGCAGGATGAGCTGCCTGTTTCTCATGATATATCTTAGCAGTCAGGTAATCTAAACCTTTTCATAATTTATTATCTTTCAAGATTCTGCTGGCACTTAAACTTAATTAGGATTTCACACCCCTCCAAAAATATTATGGTGAGGTGCTGTTGTTTTTAATGACAGATCTAGCCAAAAATATGGCATTGCTCCCCTACTTACAATCCCTTGTGCAACCTTTTATGGAAAGCGGCCAATATTAGACACCACCCTTGCACAGGCTATGAAAATACACAGCCAACAGTGCAATAGGCTCTGTATTATTATTATTATTATTATTATTATTATTATTATTATTATTATTATTATTATTATTATTATTATTATTATTATTATTATTATTATTATTATTATTATTATTTCAAATATATACCCCACCCTGCTCAGGCAAACCTGACTCTAGGCAGCTTACAGATTATAAAAACAAATAACAGCATAACAGTCACAAATTCCACATTATCATAATATATATAGTCTAATCCTCCAGATGTCGTTTAGCTCTGACGTCCATCACCACCTGCTAGCATAGCAATCCAGTGATATCTGAATGGCTGCAGTTTCCCCACCACTTTATTGTAGTAATTCACCTAAGCTGCTAAGGTTGAAACCTTATACAGGTCACACACAGCCGCAATCTGTAGGGTTTCCATGGATGCCTGAAACCATGGAAAGTAATGAACCATGTATTTTACAACACGTACTAGAGATATACAAGTGGGGTTGGAAATCCCTCCACCGGGCTTCACATCTACTTACAAAATGATTTCCCTGGAAACAGTACTCATTAGAACACTATTCTTTCACACCAATTCTTTCACAACATTTTGTCCAGTTCTGGTAATGCACCATGGAAATGCATATTTCAGGGATTTTTCAGGAGCCTAAACACCCCCTCCCCCGTGAATACATAAAACCCCAAATATTGAACCCATGTTTACAGGAGGCAACGAACCCATGTTTACAGGAGGCAACCTGTAAATCGTTGACTTGTGGAAAATCCTACTGAATTCACATGGTCGAAATTTTATTTTAAAAATACACAAGCCTGTTCTTTAAATGTTTGTTTTACTAATAAAGGCAAACATTTTCATTATTGTTGTATTTGACAAGATGGGTTAGCCCCACTCCCTGACTGCTAGCTGGAGATGGCTTGATTTTGATTCCAACATGCTTGGAAAGTGTCAGGTTGTGGAAAGCTACTCTAAATCATAGCAACTGACAACTGAAGCAGTTAAGCTCTGCAACCATCTCTGCTGCTGAATCCTTTCCACAGCTACCTCTCTTCCACCTATCCACCCCCATCATGTTTGCTGTTCCCTGTCAAGCACAATGCATTGTTTAAGAGAGAATGGCATAAGACTGGGGTGGGGTGGGGGGGTGGAGTCTTAACAAAATTGCTCTTAAAAATAACTTGTTAAAGTAACTAGATTATGTTTCTCATCATACACGCACACATCTCACAAACCTGTTGTTATGTTTCCACACATATTTTGTTTTTGAAATGTTAACTCCATTCCATCCTCGTTACTACAGAAGAAAGCAAAATCAGCACCTTGATCCTTAAACTTGTCACTTCACCATCTTTCCACAGGCTTGAATTCAAGCTTTTCCTTCTCCTTCTGCCTTGGGGGGTTGGCGTGTGCTACAGGTTTTTTGAGTATTCCTTATGGGGCGGTTCAGAGGAGATGGGGAAGGACCAATTTCCACCACTCTGTCAGTGGAAATCCAACACTAGATTTTGCCATATCCTGACTTTTTAAAGCTACATATCTCGTCTACTCGGCCATCTCATTTCTCCAGTTATTTTCTTCCATCTTGATTTCAGTGCCAACAACAACAACAAAAGGAATTAAAAGAAGCATAGACTACCTTCTCAATATCAAATTTCCTCTTCTCTTAAACGCGCTCTTCTTTTTGGACACACCAACACAGCGGCTGACAACTATCCCTGCTTTATTGCATTTTTTTTCCTTCAGATTTACTCTTCTTCTTTTCTTATTCTACAATCCCCTCCTGCCCTCTTCATCTTCTCTTGAGATCCTCTGCTAAGATTGCACAGTGCTAAACCTCTTTTGTCAAGTTTTGAATGTGCAAACATATATGCCACTTTATGATACTAGTCTATTTATTGGATTAACTGAGAGGGTTTTGATAGGAAAGCGTTAAGACGGTATTGAAAACACATATCACTTCTATTGTAGCTGCTAAAAATCAGCTTTAGAATGAGGGAGACCTCGTATCAGCATTATGAAGAGACCTTTAGCTTATTTTTTTTTTAATCATGGCTGTTCTTTGTTGCTATGGGAATAGAATTAACCATTTCATTAACATAATCAAATAAACTGCATTCAGGACTTCTTTGTCCTCATGGATAAGCCCCACTCAGGTTTCAAAATATTTGATAAGCTTGAATCCTGCTTTCCTTCCCCTCCAAGCCCAAATTATTATCTCAGGGCTTCTGAGATCTTAAAAAAAAAAAAAAAAACAAGCAGCAGTGCCATGCATTTTATCATTGCATTTTCCCTTGCCTTCATTGGCTGTCTTCTCTTAAAAACTCCCATGAGAAACCGAGTAGACTACGGAACCAGTGGCCACTGGGAAATGAGAGTACAGTCGTTTAAGAAGCTCAGAAAGGACCACACAGAGAGACACACACAAAAGAGGAAAATCGCTTGCTCATTCTCAACCTACCTGCCAAGCATGAAAAGATGGGAGCCTTATTTGTCATTAACTCTTCCCTTTTTGGGCAAAACTAAATGTAGAAATCGATGTAGAAAGCAAGATGTAGAAACAGGGACTGCAGTGGCTTAATGGTTAAGACACTGAACTTGATGACTGAAAAGTTGGCAGGTCAGCAGTTCGAGACCTAAGTGCTGTGTGACAGAGTGGGTTTCTGGCATCTGTCCCAGCTCCTGCCAATCTAGCAGTTCGAAAGCAAAAAATTGCAAGTAGATAAATAGGTACTGCTTTGGTTGGAAAGGTAAGAGTGTTCCATGCGTTCCAGTGTCTAGTCATGCCTACCACATGACCACAGAAATGTCTGCAGACACAGACAGTGCTGGCTCTTTGGCTGTAACCTGAGATGAGTACCTTACCTTAGAGTTGGATATGACTGGTTTTTGAAGGGTAACCTTTTACCTTTAGATATACAGTCAAACCTCGCATAAAGAGTGTCTCGCTTAAAGAGTAACTTGCTTAAAGAGCAGAATTTTCTCTGAATGTTTGCTTCACTTAACAAATAAACCAACCAAAAACTCACTTAACAAATAAATCAAGGTTCGCAATCCCCCCTACAATTGGTCATTTACAATGGTGTTTCGCTTAAAGAGCAATCCTGTGGGATGCATTATGCTCTTTAAGCGAGGTACAACTGTAGTAATAATCAGAAAAGATGCTTTCTGAAATTAACTGTACTCCATGAACTGTGAGCTTCTTCAGTGCTGACAAAGGATGATCCTGAGAGTATGATCAGGCAGCTGGAAAGATCTGAATGGTGGAAAGGGTTGCCATAAGGGTAGTGGTCTTCCTTAAAGTGACTTTCTGGCCCCAGAAAGCAGGAACTCTAAATCTGAACCAAAAAATATCCCCTCCCCATGCCAGGAAGACATCCTCCAAAAGGGAAGGACTCTCAGGTTAGGTCTTCAATGCTCCTTCCCTTATGTTGCAGTAGTTAACCCAAGCAATAGCCCGACACTTCCCTGGCTGCTGGTTACTTGCTCTGTTGTGATGAGAAAAACAGCACCCCACAAGAATGGCTGAAGACTTTGTATTTGGTAGCATTAATTCACAACAACGCTCCTGTCTGGATTCAGGCATTAGTCATGCTCTAGTCCCACTGAAATCAGTCAGGTAATTTAGGCAGGACTTCAATTGGATTAAAGGATGACTAATGTAATCTTATGAGTCCAGTGCTGCCCGGGGGAGGGGGGAGGCTGTTTTGACCAAATATGAGTACTGTGTGTTGAAATCTGTGAGCCACTGGTCTACTTAATTGATAATGAAAAGCAGCAGCCCTTTAGAATTTCATCCAGGGGTTCTTCCCAGTCCTACCAAATATGCCACAAACTCAAATGAGCTACTGTCTTTTCCCTATTTGCATCTTCATCTAACACGGGGGTTCCCAATCTTTTCAAGCCAGGAGCCGAATCATGCTCTCTCAGTCAGTTTTGAGGGCCAGATGGCCATTTTGCTCTGCCTGCACAATGTGTATGGCCATTTTGTCCCAACGGCTTTGAAGAAGTGGCCATTTTATTTCTCGAATGCCCTTGGAGCGGCAGGGACCACATGAAATGGCACTGGCAGCTGGATCCAGCCCACAGGCCTTAGGTTGGGAACCCCTGATCTAACATAACAGAACCAGCATCAGTGGACCTGGAAATAAAGGCCAGTCTCCTTATTGCTAGAGGAGGCCCATTGATTTAGTGGGGTTTGTATGAATGTTGACAAACCATTCAGCAAATGGTTCAAGAAGTTTGAGCTCAGATACTGGTCAATGAATAAGGGAAGGAAGTGATTCCCACTTTGATCCTAACCTTGGAACTGTGACATGAAAACCGTACTCTACTCAAAATGAAAGAGTATTTTGATTGTACCATAGGCTGTAGGGAAGGAAGCAAACGGCTCCACTCTCCCATTGAAAAGGGAAATCTCCTTGGGAACTGCATTGTTGATTGGGTCTCCCCACAAAAAGTAGGATGTTTAGTAAGAAAGACTTTACCCGTTGCCTTTTTTTCTCTGCACCAGAGGGCAGCGTTTCCTTAAAACCTGGAGAGAAGGTAGTCTGGAAGAGCTTTTCTCAGTTTATAATAACATAGCCGGCCTGTGATATCTTACTAATTGTTTGGATTTTCTAATTGCCTCAGCCGCAAGTAATTTAATGCATGAGGTAAACTTCTGCTCAGCTTGCAGCTAGTATTAGGGTACCTATCGGAAGGAAGCGCACTTCCCCGAAGCTGTCAGACATCTCTGATTCCTGGGCTAAACTCCTCTGTGTGTGCCCAAGGATTTATGTGGGAGGCAGCAAGCCGAATGTTTATATTGGGAGTGACATTTTATCTCCAGTGTTACATAAATGTTTGAATACCTCATGCCTCCGTGCTCCAGAGCTGTCTTTCAATAATGATGGGAAGGAGGTAATGGCAGATTGTGGTAGGGTATACTTGCTATTAAGTTGCTAAACATCATCCCACCACCATCCCGGAGATCCTGTTCTGCATTCAAGACACCAGTTTCATCCTGGTTTCCTGATATCTGACAGCTACATATATAGGGCATCCAAAACACACACATATACCACATCCACACAAAAAGACCCACTCATCTACATGCCGCTGTTGTGTGAGACTTTGCATGCTCATACTCAGCCCGCCTGTCAATTGGATTTGGAACAAAGAGTCAAGAAATACCAGTCTGGTTGGTCACATCCTAATGGCCAATTCTCAAGGAGAGCACAGTCATTTCCTTGGGCACAAAGGATACAACCCAAACAATTTCTGTTTCCGGAGCTGAAAAACAAAGCAAAAGGTTTAAACTGACCAGAAAGAGCTGTGATACTACCCAAAGCAGGGTGGGTGGGGAATCAATCTCTTGTTATGTAAGTTCTAGGATGACTAGATGGCACATAAGTACAGTAATACCTCGCATAACAAATTTAATTCATTATGTGAGGTTGCTCGTTATGCAAGGTTGCTCGCTATGCGAAACAAACAAAATTCCTATGGAAAAACTCGGATAACGAGCATTTCAAGGGGGAAAACTCACATAGCAAAAAAATTCGCTATGCGAGTTTTCCCCATAGAAACACTCGTTTTTCCATAGGGAAAGTCTGACTCGCATAGCGAAAATTTTCGTTATGCGAGTCAGACCGCTTAGCAAAAAACTTGCTCATTATGTGAATTTTTCGTTAAGCGAAACGCTCATTATGCGAGGTTTGACTGTACGACGAGAAATGTCCAGTGCAATTCTAATCTGTGGTTTTTTTTTTCAATTTTATAAACATTAAAACATTACATGCAAACTTAAAAAGAAGGATTTATAACATAAACATCAAAATATTTATACGAAAAGTTCAGTCCACAGGGACCCTAGGAGATATAACCATCTTCTCTTCCCTTTATGGAGCTCCTTTCCACATCTAAAATTGCATTGACTTTTATAAAGGCCCAAATCAGTTCCTTTTTATTAATACAAAATCAGTAAATATCTTTAAATTTATTCCCCATAACAATCCCTTCTTAACTTTGATATTGTACATTAATTTATTATTAATATATTCCAAATTCAGCAGAGCCTCACATAAAGTGTGCCTCGCATCGAGAGTAACTCGCTTAAAGAGAAGAATTATCTCTGAATGCTTGCTTCACTTAACAACTAAAACCAACCAAAAATTCCCTTAACAAATAAATTGGTGTTTGTAATCCCTCCCCCCTCCCAGATGTCACAATTGGTCACCTGCAATGATGTTTTGCTTAAAGAGCAAACTCCCTTAAGGAGCAATCATGTGGAATACATTATGCTCTTTAAGTGAGGTACAGCTGTATATTTATACCATTCATTTAGATGGGGGTGGAGTGGGGAAGCATATTTCATTTTCCAGGTCTTAGCTACTGTTAATCCTACACTTGTTATTAAATTTGAAATTAATTCTTTGGTTGACCAATTACTTTGTACCTTATTCAATATTGATAAAAGCACTATTTTAGGTATACCTCTAAATTTAACTTAGTTATTTCATTTATTTCCAGAAAAACCAATTTTCCAGAATCAATATAATACACAGGGTGGGCACCTTTACAAGAGTAAATGCCATTACACTCCCACCACATATGGAAATAAGTCCCTGTTTTCTGGCATACTCTCCACTATAATTTAGAATTCTTCTTATCTATTTTATTAACCCGTTTATTGGTGATTACTTCCAGAAACATGCACCAGTAAGAACTTAAGTTTGGCCAATGACTAAGCCAGTTTCTTCCAGTCTATGGTTTGATTGGGACACAAAAGAAGAAGAATCTATTTGATTGAATTTCACTGAGTCATAGGGGTACATAGAAAGCTCCTCCTCGAAGACTGCAGTTTTATTGAACCACCATTGGGCATACTGGGCAATGGTAATTTGTGCCAGTTAATCTTTTTCACACAGATGGCTGCTAAGGATATAATGGGTTGACCACATGACTAATGTAGTAGTGCTGTACCAGATGGGTAAAGAACAAGAGCTCTTTAAGACCATTAAGCAAAGAAAGTTCCAATACCTTGGCCATATCACGAGGAACAAAATGAAGCATTGAATACTCCAACTTACTCTGCAAGGAAAGATCCCTGGGAAGAGAGGCCCTGGACATAGACAGACTTTGTGGCTGAAGAACCTGAGAGACTAATGTGGCATGTCCTCAGAAGAACTGTTCCAAGAAGTTAAGAACAGGAAGACTATCACCATGATGACAGCCAATATCCGGAATGTATACGGCACCTGAAGAAGAAGAATCTTTCTCACACTAGGTCAGGCAAAAGAAACTTCTGAAAGACTTCACTGAAAGTTGGCTTCATTTCGGCAGTTTCACCTCTGACCTAGACATGGAAAAAGGAGAGGACTGGGTCAAATACCATCTCCAAATTAACTAATTTTCCCCTTTATCCTTAAATACATAAATTTCAATTTTCTGATATCCCATATTTTTTCCAGTTCAGAGTACTTATTTGTTCTCCCAAACCATATTCCCATGGTGTTTTAAGATACCTTTTCCCTCTGCCTCCAATAATATTTTATAAGTTTTCCTGGTTATATCGTATTTCCCTCTATACTTTCCTTTTGTACTACAATTTCTTCAAATTTCATAAATTCCCTACACTTCTCCAATTGTATAACATTAAACAAATATATTATCTCTGTTCTAAACATTTCCTTTATTTGCTCTTTATTCCCTGATTTTTGTAACAAATCTTTTATACTAATAACTTTATTTTCTCTTAATAAATTCTTCATATTTCCTTGCAGATTTACTGAAAGTTTCTCACAGTCCATCACCAGACATGAGTTTTGAGAGTCCCCTGGACAGTTATCTGCATCGGTAACATCACATCACATGTGTTTATAAAGCCATACATGTAAAATGATTAGACAGACAGACAGACAGATCATAAAATGATATCGCTTATTTTGTATTTCTTGTTTCTAACTTTTAAAAGTTTCTTCTTTTCACTTTTCTAAGTTCTTTGGGATTTTTACACCTAAAACTTCATTGACTTTCAGATCCTAATAACAAATTTATTTCTAATTAAATCTTTTTCATCTTTGTTTCATCCAGTATCATCTTCATGTTTTTACAAATCAACCAGCCAATCCTTCCAGAGCTTGGAAATAACATCCTTATATGTAATGTTATTATTTCTCTGGGGACGTGATGGCGAACTGTGGCACTTCAGTTGTTCTTGGACTTCAACTACCAGAAGCCCAGGACAGCACTGGTACTGATCACAGATTTTGGGAATTGAAGTTCAAGACCAACTGGAGTGTCAAGGTTCTCTATCACTGTTCTGGGGAATACTGAGTGTGTGTGTGTGTGTGTGTGTGTGTGTGTGTGTGTGTGTCTGTGTGTCTGTGTGTCTGTGTGTGTGTCTGTGTGTGTGTCTGTGTGTGTCTGTGTCTCTGTCTCTGTCTCTGTCTCTGTGTCATGTGTGTGTGTGTGTGTGTGAGAGAGAGAGAGAGAGAGACTGACAAGTAACATATAATACTTACCTTTGCAGGATGGACACTTTGAGGTAATTCTTCCTCAAATTATAGGCTATTTTCTTTTTCTTTTAAGATGGAGATTTTTTTAAAAAAAAATCTAATAAATAAAAGCAGCTAAAATAACTGAGGAATAATGGAAAAGCAACAAGCATTGAAATAAGTTGTTAAAATTGCCTGCAACAGTAAGATAATAAGTTAATTTGAGGGTCTTTGAAATGTATGAATGAGTCATTTTTTAAAAAAAAAAGCTGCATTGTCCTTAGAATTAAGTGGTTAATCAAACAGATAGTTTTTCATTTGGTTACATTTTTATTTTTATTGACTCTAAAGACCTAAGTTAGCAATCATCCTATAGTGACAGTTTAATGTAATGTTTTTTTTATATTTTATTAAATCTTTCAAAAAAAAAGTAGGTTGTAAAAATATAATCTCAGCTGCTGTGTCACTAAAACTGTAAGTTCTCTCTGCTACATTCTCAAATTTGTAGCCCATAATATCTGAAGAACATCATACTGCAGGAGTGAAAAGATGTCCTGATGGTTCACATCTATGCAGCTGGGGGGGGGGGGGGGAATCAGTTTTTGTACTATGACCTGTCTACGTGACTGGGTGACAGTTTCTGAAGTCCACTCTCTTGTTTTGTGTCGTTGTTGTTCAGTCACACAGTCAAATTCAACTCTTTGTGACCCCATGGACCACAGCATACCAGGCTCCTCTGTCATCTGCCATCCTTCAGAGTCTGCCCAGGACTTTGCCCACTGCATTAAGGATGCTGTCTAATCATCTCATCCTCCGCTGCCCCCTTCTCCTTTTGCCTTCGATCTTTCCTAGCATCAGGGCATTCTCTGGTGAGTCCTCTCTTTTTATTTGGTGGCCAAAGTACTTGAGTTTCAGCTTCAGCATTTGTCCTTCCAGGGAGCAGTCAGGGGTAATTTCCTTTAGGATTGACTGATTTGATCTCCTTGCCATCCAGGCAACTCTCAAAAGTCATCTCCAACACCACAGATGAAAAGTGTCTATTCTTCTGTACTCAGTCTTCCTTATGGTCCAGCTCTCACAGCCATACATTACTACTGGGAAGACCGTTGCTTTAACTATGTAAACCTGTTGGCAGAGTGATGTCTCTACTTTTTATTATGCTGCGTAGGTTTGCCATAGCTTGCCTCCCAAGCAGTAAGCATCTTCTTATTTCATGGCTGCAGTCACCATCTGTGGTGATCATAAGAAGGTAAAGTCTGTCACTGCTTCCATTTCTTCTGCTTCAATTTGCCAAGGAGTGATGGAGTTTGGATGCCATGATCTTTGTCTTTGTGGGTGTTGAGTTTCAGGCCAGCTTTTGGACTCTCTTCTTTCACCCTCATCAAGAGGTTCTTTAGATATTCTTCACTTTCACCATTAGGGTCGTATCATCTGCATATCTCAGGTTGTTGATATTTCTCCTGGCAATCTTAATTTCAATTTCTGTTTCATCCAGCTATGTATTACACATTATGTACTCTGCATATATTTTTGTGCAAGAAACTGTCATGCAGTATGAAACATCTAATAACAACACACGCATAGAGATTAAACACCACTTCAATGGAGGACTCTTTAATTTGGCTAGACTATGCTCCCGAAGACTAACCAGTGTTAACAGGATAACGGAAATGCAATATGCCGATGATACTGCATCACCTGCCCTCACACCTGAGGAACTGCAACAGTCAGTCAACTGTTTCAAGAATGCATGGGATCGTTTTGGCCTCACCATAAATGTTCAGAAAACCAAGGTACTTGCACAACCTGCCCCAAAGACAGCCCTTCCAGAGTTCAGTATTTCTATCTCAGATGGAACAGGTAGACAATTTTTCTTGCCTTGGTAGCATCCTGTCTAAAAACTGCACCTGTGAATAGGATGTGGTAAAGAGAATCAGTGCTTCCCATTCTGCCTTTGCTCGTCTATCTCTTTAGGTATTCATGAACAAAGATTTAAAAGTTCATACAAAGCTCATGGTATACCAAGCTGTTGTTACCTCAATGTTATTGTTTGAATGTGAAATATGGACCCTCTGTCAACAAGACATCAAAAAGTTTGAGTGCTTTCACCAACAGAAGCTAAGGTCCATCATGAACATTAAGTGGGATGACTACGTCACCATTATCACAGTTCTTGAGAAGGCAAATGTAAATAGCATTGAAGCTTCCATCATAGGTCATCATCTTAGATGGATAGGGCATGTCCACCATATGGATGGTTCTAGGTTTCATCAAATTTATGGGGAACTTACAAGAGCTTGTGGAGCTCCTTTGAAGCATTATAAGGACCAACTGAAACAAATGATAAAGGTGTCAGGTATAATCCCACACACTTGTTGGCAGCACCCATAAATCACCCACTTTGGCGCCAAACCATCTCTGCTGCTACCGATCATTTTGAAGGAGAATGCCGCAAACATGAAGAGGCTAAGCAACAAGCACAGAAGCTTTGTCAAACACAACTAGGTCAGCCACCATCTATTCAGTGTAATGTGTGTGATCACATGTTTCATGCCAGGATTGGTTTATTGAGTCACCAGAGACAGATCCATCAACTGAGAAAATGACTTCCAGGAAAAATGTATCCTCCTATACAAGTAGCAGCCAATGACGACTCTGCATATAAATTAAATAAGCAGGGTGAGAATACGCAGCCTTGTCGTACTCCTTTTCCTATTCTAAACCAATCAGTTGTTCCATATCTGGTCCTAACTGTCATTTCTTAACCTGCATACAGGTTTCACAGAAGACAGATGAGGTGGTCTGGTACTCCCATCTCTTTAAGGACTTGCCACAGTTTATTGTAATCCACACAATCAAAGGCTTTGGTGTAGTCAATAAAACAGACGTAGATGTTTTTCTGGTACTGTATTTCCTTGCTTTCTCCATGATCCAGTGAATGTTGGCAATTAGGTCTCTAGTTTCCCTGCCTCTTCAGAACCCAGCCCATACTTCCAGAAGTTCTCGAACCACTACTGCTGAAGGCTAGTTTGTAGGAATCTTGAGCATGACTTTGCTAGCATGTGAGATGAGCACAATTGTGCGATAGTTTGAATATTCTTTGGCATTGTCCTTCTTTGGAATCTCAATAAGATAGTAACCTATGTGTATCTTAAACTATTGATATTTATTACACCGAGTTTCACTCCTCCTTCATCTGAATTCAATCTGGCTTTCCATATGATATGGTCCACATAAAGATTGGACAGATAAGTGACATTTATGCCTATATATGAAGCCATTCTGTCTCTCCATATCCTTTCTTAATGGTAGCCACAATATAGGTTATGCAAGAAGACAATCAATGAGGCATTCATAATTCTTTCAGAACAACCCATAGCTTCTTATGATCCACACAGTCAAAAGCTTGTCCGGGAAAAAAATCTACTTATTCTTTTTATTAAGCAGGCATTTGCAAGCAGATATAGATGTGTGCAACAGTGTTCTCTGTCTATTGAATATCTGAAAATTATAATTTCAAAAACATAAAGTTTTAGGAACATAACTTGGAGATTTTAATGAACTTAATGAAAGCTATAAGTATGTACTCTAGCAAAATTTAATATGGTATTTCAGAATGGAATAATAAGACCTTAACTAAAGAGTTAGAAATAATTTTAATAATAATAAGCATTACAAAAGTATGGCAATAATATACTAAATTAGGAAAACTAACTCTCAGTTAAGCCACATCTATGTAAATATCTTAATAGACTATGTAATTAATGGACGGAAAGCACATGCAATTACAGAACTGCATCAGCACGTAGTATAAAATTGTTACCCCCACCCCAGCTGTTTTTCTTCCTTCTAATGGTGTTTTCCTCTCATCTTTTGCGCTTTGCCTCCACTATCTTTTCTTGCTGTTATTTATACCCTTCTCTCCCTCTATCAACTTCCCCATCAACTCTCAACATTCTCTTTTGCTGAGCCAATATGTTATGAAGACTCAATATACATAATAAAAAAATTATAGTGGAAATTTATAATAACAGAATATGGCAAACAGAAGTTTGCATTTGCTAGGGAAGTGAGCTGCCCTGGGACTAAAATACTGTACTGAAAAAGAAAATTAGGGGCAGAACAACTTCCTGGATTAGCAAATGCCACCTGCTGGTCATGTTAGGTAAAGGTCGCCCTTGCTTGAAAGCCAGTCATATAGAGTTCAGTGCTCATCTCTGTTTATAGCATCTGCAGACATTTCTGTGGTTATGTGGCAGGCATGACTAGACACTGAAGTGCATAGAATGCTGTTTACCTTCTCATTGGAGTGGTATATATTTATTTTCTTGCGAATTATTGCTTTTAATCTGTTAGGTAGGTAGGAACTGGGACAGAGATGGGAGTTCCCTTTGCTGTGCAGCACTTGGGTCTCAAACTGCTGACCTGCTGATCTTCTGTCGACAAGTTCAGCATCTTATCCACTATGCTACTTTGGCCCCATTCTAGGGGTGTACACTTATATTATAGGGCATTTGTATGTAAATACTATACAGCAGTGGTGCCCAAACTAAGGCCCGGGGCCGGGTGCAGCCCCCGACACCAATTCATCTGGCCCGCAAAGTCCTCATCACTACTGGAAGCGGAAGTAAAACATGCCTGTATGGGTGCGTTTTACTTCCACTTCCAGGAGCAACAAGGGCTTCACAGGCCGGATGAATTGGCATTGGGGGGCGCACCCAGCCCCCGAGCCTTAGTGACTGGCTCCCTGAACCACATAATCAGCCCACGGCCCAAAAAGTTTGGCCACCTCTGCTATACAATATATTCCAACAGTTCCTGCCCGTGCGATTCTGACATGCAGATGGAGAGTTTTACTTCTTGAGAAAAAAAGAATGAGGCCAGAGTAAAGAAGAAACAGAGCCTAAGAGGAAGCTCATGAAGGTTGGTGGGACATCCTCATTAGCAGCTCTACCCCTCCCCAAATTCAAGCAGCTTTTTAAAAACACATAAAATCAGCCAGTGTAGGCTGGCCCCAGGGCCGTAGCCAAGACTCTAGATATATATTTGGAGGGGGGTGTCAGGAGGGGCTACAAAATTTCAGGAGGGGCAACAATGTCACACTCACATATGTAACATTGGCACCACAGGGTGAGTTGGGGGACTGTTAGCTGAGGAGGGTCTCCCCCCCCCCCCGCTACAGCCCCTGACAAGCCCATATTCCATAAGAAGTGAAAATTCAAGGACAAATTTAGAACTTTAATACTAAAAGGGGGGGTATAAATCCAGTTGCATTTCATGTTTTCATGTACATAAATCTTTCTGTGTGAGTGTGCATGTGTGTGAACTATGTAAAAGTTGCTATGTTAATCATTTGTCTTATTAAAAGGCATTGGGTGGGAGGTAGTTTTTCAGTGTTTTTAGGAATTTTAAGAGTTTCTATAGTTTAAACATTGTTGATTTTATGTACGCCGCCCAGTGTCGCATGTCGATTGGGGCGGCTATACAAATTGAACAAATAAATAAATAAATAAATAAGTCTGTTAAAATAAGAGGATCTGTTGGTAAATAAGAATCTGTCACGGATTCACATTAACCTGGTAGCCACAGAAGTCTTGCTAAAGATTTCTTACATTCTCAATCCAGTTCTGCAGTCAGCAGTATGTTCCCTTTGTTTTACCATCCACATTAACTTACTTATTGTTGTTAGCAGTACACCAGGGTGATTGTTGAAACACTCCTGAGTTAGCACAAATGTTCCTAATGCTGAAGTATCATAAATGCAGTTCTGATTTATGCTTCCATTACACTTTGGTACGATTAAGGATCGGATTATTTCACCATATATGGTGTACATTCACAGTATCTCATTTTAGACGTGGTAATAGTACATAAAAGACCTTTACAGTATGGCTGGTTGCTTTCATGATTCAGCTCTGTCCTTACAGAGCTTTCATGAGTTTAAGGTTTTTATGATCAGCGATACCTATGAACATGCACTGTTTTGTGTTGCCAGTTAATCAGTTCTTGCCCATTAAGTTGAGGTGTTCTGTTTGTATACTCCTGACATTAATATTTTTTTTAACTCTCCGGTGCTTAGATTGCACTATTACTGAGGATGGTGTGGGGGAAAAGCTATGGCACTATTTATTGAGGGTGCCAAGAATTTCAGTCAACCACAGTGTTGCTTTGTTTTAAAAGTTTCTGTATAGCAGAGAAACATAGAAAGAACTGCCTTGTGACAAAAATCACTAGCCAAGCCAGACAGAATGGCTTGTGCATTCTTGTGCTTCACAAGGTTTGTCGTGCATCACTATATGTAACCGCTTACAGTTAATGAAGCAAATTGATCCCAAAATAAATGTCATGTATCAACTGATCAGCAGAAGTGTATCTTAGACTTTTTTTTAATTTCTTTTTTCAAGTGCATCCAAGATTCAATCCAATTCTGACTCTGCCAAATGTTTGAGTCAATGTTAGAATATGAAGCTGTGGGAGTTACATACACATATATTTAAGTCAAGCACATAGAATATAGTTTGTATATTGAATGTTATCTATGAAGGATACATCCCCTGCCCACCCCTGGAACATGGAAGACAACCACTTCATCAGGCTGTCCACACAGGCAATAGCAATTACACTTAGCATTTAGTGCACTCTCTGGGTGATTTACAATTAGCATTCTGCCCACAACATGTTGGGTACTCATTTTACTGACCTTGGAAGCCTGGTCTCGATTGAACTTACAATGTCAGCAATTTGGGCTTTTGGAGTGCTATTTGGATCACTTTTGGTGTGGTTTGGTTTGAACCAAATGGCTGTGTTTTGCTCTAGAGTGCTCCACCTCCCTTTTAAAGCACTCCTTTCTGTCAGAACTCAACCATCTCCCTTTTAACCATAATGTATGAGGATCTGAAAAATGTAGTATTAACCCATAGAAAACATATTTCAGACAATGTGACCCATTAAGGCAGTGGTGCCCAAACTAAGGCCCGGGGGGCGGGTTCGGCCCCCAAGGCCAATTCATCCAGCCTGCAAAGCCCTCGTCGCTCCTGGAAGTGGAAGTAAAACATGCCCATACGGGCACATTTTACTTCTGCTTCCAGGAGTGATGAGGGCTTCGCGGGCCAGATGAATTGGCCTCGGGGGCCGCACTCAGCCCCTGGGCCTTAGTGACCAGCTTCCTGAACCACATGATTGGCCCATGGCCCAAAAAGTTTGGTCACCCCTGCATTAAGCCTAGAACCTAACCCTAATGCTTCTTAAAAATAATACAAAGAGAACAATAATATGTAGTCACTTCACACTCGAAGGATACAGGCATTCAGAAAGATGAACGGTGATCACTCAAAATAAGTTAAGATTCACAGTTTTTAATTGGACTCTGTATAGTCCTGGCTTGGACAAGAGAAACAAAAGAGAACTAATACCAGCGTCATCTTCATCTACTCTATTGTTTTAAACTTTTAAAATATATTTTCCTATTGATGCAGCACTTTCTTAGACAAACAAGATAATTTAGTGGTATTATGTGCCCTGTGCTAGGCAGATGCATTGCTATTTCTCTATGTCACTTATTATTTGACAAAAAAGGGGGGGAATTGCCACTGCAGGAGAGGTGGGAAAGAGTCAATAACAGGGGGGAAATTGGAGCAATGCAAAGATCAGGGTGACTCATTGGAGAAAAAACTTGGGTCAGTGTGGATGGAGGGATTACTCAAGTGTGTGATAAAATTGTTGCTGTTGTTCAGTTGCACAGTCGATTCTGGGCCCCTGTGACCACGTGAACCAGTGCATGCCAGGCACCTCTGTCCTCCACCATCCTCCTCAACCCACACAGCTCTGTGTCCATTGCATCGACAATACCATGTAGCCATCTCATTCTCTGCCCCTTCTTCTTTTGCCCTTGACCTTTCCCAGCATCAAAGCTTTCTCAAGTGAATCTTCTCTTCTCATTTGTTGTCCAAAGTACTTTAGCTTAATCTTCACTATTTGACCTTCAAAAGAGCAGTCAGGGTTGATTTCTTCTAAGAGCGACCTATTTGTTCTCCTCGCTGTCCAGGGTACTCTCAAAACTCTCCTCCAACATATTTCAAAGGCATCTATTCTTCTGCGCTCTGCTTTCCTAATGGTCCAAATCTCACAGCTATACATTATGACTGGGAATACCATTGCTTTGACTATGCAGACTTTTGTTTGCAAGGTGATGTCCCTACAGTACTTTAACTCCATCATCTTTTAGGGCTTTGAATAATTCAGCTGGGATACAATCATCTCCCCTGACTTTGTTATTTGCAGTGCTTTTAAGGGCCTTCCTGACTTCACTGTCTAGGATGTCTGGCTCAAATTCAATGTTCTTATTACTGTAATTATCAGGGGTGTTGATAAAATAGATCACACTAAAGATATGAATCAGACCACTCCAAATCTCCCCTCCAAAATGTGGACAAATCCTTCATAGGTATTATGTGGACAAACCGTTCAAAGTTGTTATGTTGAAATAAGGGTGTGAGTCATTAAGAGGATGGCATATCTAGCAGCATCTTCTGTCTTTATATGCCAGCCAAGCGTGTGATAAATATCTCATCTAGTTTCATGTAATTGCATGGCTTTTACTTAATAGGCATGAGAGCCATTTGGTGGTCTTGGCCTCTCTCTCTCTCTCTCCTTTTGGTGGACATTTTGTTGTGGTAAATTCCATATAAGTGCTAAAAATAAGCCTAATTTGGTACATTTGAAAATGCTTCACTTGCTGAGAAGAAGACTTGACTAGGGACATTACAATGCTATTTTCATAAACAAAATATATCCCTTTGTAAAGCTACAATTTCAAGAGCCAGCTGGATTCCTGTGGAAAATGGCGTGTACAAATGGTAGCTGCAATGTGAAAAGTGAATGCCAAATTACCATGCTAATTAGTAATGGATGAATGGTCTCTTTTTGACATGATGGCATTTGGAGACAGTAAACTAACCAATAAACCAAGCACCGATGTGAGAAATCAAGACTGGGTTGCTGAAGAAAGGAAGGGAAAAAACCTCATATTACTTCTCTCAGACATTACAGGCAACCACCCTCTCTTCAGATGTTACTTTCCTAGCTACAAACAGCCAAACAACTGCACAAGAGGGGCATTTCATATTTATTTATCAACCTGGAGATGTTCTTGCAGGTGGCCTAATGTGTGGGGATGTGGGCTGAATTGCACAAGCAAGCCAAACAATCCAGGCAAGTTCCAAGATACTTGGTAGATTTTAGATGATATAATTGTGAATTGGGGGTGCTTTGCTAACTGTCCTGTCGGCATCTGTAAGGAATGAATGTATTTAGAGTAGATGGATGAATGAGAGCATATGCAGAGTGCTGGGTAAGAATGGATAGAAAGTAGCCTTGGTAAATAAAAATAGTGCAGGTAAAGACAGGGAAGATTAACAGCAATGGGTGGAGATAGAATGTTGAGAAGAGCTAATTTGTATATTGGACTGGGATTAGTTGAGAGTGAATGATTGATGGGGAAGGTTCTAGAGAACCCTGAGGTGAATTAAGAAAAGGGGTTGCAAAGAAGAAATGACCTAGCTGAGTAGGAATAAGAAGATTTCCCTAGAATAGTAAGAGAGGCTTGTTATTTTGCCAATGTCTGGGTAAAGTGTGGAACTGCCTTGCCTAAAGTAGGTTTTTTTAGTATGATATAAAGCTGCCTTTCACATTTTTCCCCTTTTTGAAATCTGACTGTTGATGTTTGTAAATACCCAAGTCGTGTTAAATCAAGAATTCTCAAACTGTGGCCCTTGGGCCGGATGCGGCCCATAACACCATTTCATGTGGGGGGCCCACTGCCTCCACCACTGCAATGTGGTGAAGGAAGGGCAAAATGGCTGTCCGGCCCCTGAAACTGTCTGAGAGAGTGTGACCCAGCCCCCCAGCTTAAAAGGGTTGGGAACTCCTATGTTAAATAAACCTTTTAAAAATTCAAGCCCTTGTGTTTCCTCACACAAGTAAAGGGAGTTTGTTATACACTACCAAGATTAGGCCAGAACACAGGTATAGATAGATAACCCCGAGAAGAGGGTCAGCTATAATTTGGCAAGGCAGGCTGGGATTGAGTGGTTGAAGATCCCAGGGCATGTCTGGTGTTAAGAAAAATCTAGGCCAGACTTCGCAGTTAAAAGCATCCTGGCTTGGTACGATCTCAGATGAAGATTTTCTTCGGAATACCGTTTGGCGATCATTACAGCTGACTGTTGCTGATGCTCTGGTTAACTGTCAGCAATGTCATCAAAATCTCACAAAACAGGGGCTTTCTTAAGCAGGTCAATCCAGCCATTCAACAAGGAGAGGCAAGCTGTTAAATGGTAAATATTGGGAGGCAGTTGTGGCACAAGGAACTGGCAACCTACTCCAGTATTCTTGCCAAGAAAACCCCATGGTTTTGACACTGAAAGATGAGCCCATCAGGTGGGAAAGTGTTGAATGTGCTACCGGGGAAGAGCAGAGGAAAAGGACATGTAGCCCCAGAAAGAGTGAAGCAGCTGAGCCAAAGCCAAAAGGATGCTCAGCTGTGGATGTGTCTGATGGTGAAAGGAAAGTCTGATGCCGTGAAGAATAATATTGCATAGGAACCTGGAATGTGAGATCTATGAATCAAGGTAAGTTGGATGTGGTAAAATATGATATAGAATGACTGAGCAGACTCTGGTGGATGACAGATGACAGAGGAACCTAGCATGCTGTGGTCCATGGAGTTGCAAAGGCTCAAACTTGGCTGTGTGACCGAACAACAACACCTGGGAGATCAGTGTTCAGGAGAACACCGTCTGGCTCCTAGGATAGCCATGTGTGTTCCTCTACAGAAGACAATCTATTTGAAAAGATGAAAGATACCAAACCTTTACTCAACATTCTTTTCCATTGTGTGGAAAGTGTGTGACGTGCTTTCCAGTCCAAACGTGGTTTAAAAAATAAATAACTACAGGAGAAAAATCAGGGACTTTGAAGTTGCCAATTCACGGTTAAAAAGCAGACAGTAGACTCAGGGGGGCAGACAGATCATCTGGTAACCATCCTTCTCACTTTGTTGCACTGTAAATACACCACCTTAAAATATACCATATTTCTATTAGAATTATAAAAAACTAGCAGCACCCTATTTATTCAATTCCATGTCAAAGAGCTCTCAGTGGCACTACTAAGCAAGATGAATTTGGGCATGTAATGATCAGGATTTTGTTGTAGTAGCAATTATCTGGAATGCTTCCCTTCCCCCCAGAGAATTCTTACCAGGCTCAGACATTACATTATTTCCCATATCAGACCAAATCCCGCTTTTAGTGGTGCAGAAGCAGATAGCAACCATTTCATTCAACTGAGAAGGGTACTGTATGTAAGTAAATATGGAAAGTGGAGATGATACATAACAGAGATTAAATCCCATAGACAGATAAGAAAAGAAGTCGTTGGAAACAATCTGTGATGTACAAAGAACACACCTGGCTTTGTAAGAGTTTGCATTGAAATTATTTAGCTTAACTGAAAGGTATATGAGATAATCCTATAAGCATCTCAAAGGTGGAATTGTAAGTGTTTTGCTTTGCAATTACATTGTCAACAAAGTGGCATCCCAAATGTTGTATTTGGTGCCAACTTCTGCAGGGAAGGCTTTTAAATATGACCAACAGTTCTTTCTGATTTTTAGTTTGCCCTTACAGATCTGGCCCTGACACCAATTCATCTGGCCAGTTCCACCATTGCCACTCCCAGAAGCTGGGTGAGTTTTACTTACACTTCTGGTGTCATTGGCTGGATCCGGCCCATAGGCCATAGTTTGAGCACCCCGGCTAACAGATAGAAGCAGGACCCAAAATGGATGCCACCATTGGTGTCATGGGCCAGATCCAGCCCACAAGCCCCGTTAACAGTAGGGGTGCCCAAATGTTTCAGGCCACTGGCCAGTCATGTGGTTCCTGGGTGCCCCAACTATTCCCTATGAGCCAAATTCGGCCCTGACACCAATTCATCCAGCCCACTTCACCCTCACTTCCAGGAGTGATGAGGGTGGTGCGGGCCAGATGGATTGGTGTCATGCCCAAACATTTCAGGCCACAGGCCAGTCATGTGGTGCATGGGTGCCCAAACTACAGCCTGTGTGCCAGATGTCGCCCTGAGACCAATTCATCTGGCCCTTTCCAACCTCATTGCTCCCAGAAGCGGGAGTAAAACTCACCCAATCTCCGCTTCTGGGATCGACGAGCATGGGGTGGGCTGGATGAATTGGCATTGGAGGCCAGATCTGGCCCACAGGGAGTAGTTTGGGCACCCATTAACCACATGACTGGTCCATGGTCTGAAAAGTTTAGGCATCCCTGCTGTTAGCAAGGCTTCTGGGCCGGATCTGGCCCATGACACCAATCCATTTGGCCCACACCACCCTCATCACTCCTGGAACATAATGTTATCCAATCCAAATGTTTGCCTCAAATTCCCCAATGTTATGCGATTTTAGCGTTATCCGATCCAATCATTATCCAGTGTTTTACTGTATTTTTGTTTTGGTTGGCTACTCTGGAGCCCTCATGATGCAGTGCTTAAACTGCTGTTCTGCAGCCAAAATGTTGTGAGCTCAGTCCTGATGGGGATATAGGATGGCTCAACCTTCCATTCTTCCATGGTCAGTAAAATGAGTACCCAACATATTGATGTGTGTGTGTGTGGTAATTACCTGTAAACTGCTCAGAGTGTGCACTAAGCGCTATGGAGCAGTATATAAATATAATTGCTATTTCTTTTTATGTTTCATCAAATAAACAATACCAACTTACCTCCTATTCAGTAAACACTTTGTATATTGTCCTCTGAAGGTAATGAGGATTAAATGGTTGGTGTTTCCATTTTAATTTTGCTCTTTTCTTTATTCACCTGTAAAATGATAGATAGATAGATAGATAGATAGATAGATAGATAGATAGATAGATAGATAGATAGATAGATAGATAGATATTTCCCTTGCTCGAAAGCCAGTTGTATCCGACTCTAGGGTTCAGTGCTCATCTCTGTTTCAAAGCTGAAGAGCCAGCGCTGTCTGATTCTGGAGATGTTTCTGTGGTAATGTGGCAGGCATGACTAAACACCAGAGTACACGGAATGCTGTTTAACTTCCCGCCAAAGTGGTCCCTTTTTATCTACTTGCAATTTCTTGCTTTCGAACTGCTAGGTTGGCAGGCTAGATAGATAGATAGATAATTTGTGCTGGGTTTCATTAGATATGCTTGGGTTTGGTTTACACACATACACACACACCAGTTTTGGAAGTTTGGTTTGATTTAATTTAATTGATTTGCTTGTTTTCATTATTTCATTTTGTAAGCTGCTTTGGATGGAGGACATGAAGAGAGGCTCTCCTTTAAAATGTGAGTGCATTTGGGCATTCCATGGGCAGCAATATCCGCCTGTCCACTGTTCCTTTTGCTTCAGAAGGATGATTGGATTGTTTCTGATCCAAATGGTCTTGGATTGTCTTCCTGTAAAATATGAGAAGGGCCTCTCTCTACATATAAAATACATAACTATGGCTTGCTGTTGTAGTAAATTGGGCCAGAAGTACTGGAAGGGCGAAGCAGACTCTTAATTTGCTTCCAAGTAGGACTGTGTCTTCTGACCACATTTTCATCTCAGGTATAGCAGATTGCTACCACCATGCCCAGTCTTTCCAGGATTACCTCAACCCCCCGTGAAGTCATCAAGAGGTTTATCCTCTCCGAGACTAATCTCATTATAGAAAATCTTGTTTACTGGTCATGCTGCTCATAGATTAATTGTTGATTAATTCTTTCCCTCTTATTTCTGAATCAGCCTTCCGAAGATTTATCGTCTATGCAGGACAGGAGCTGGAGATGAATTTCTTCTTAAATATATTCTACCAGTCCAACACTGAGGAGAAATGATCTGCAGGCATCACTAAGAGATGTTAAAGTGGTATTATGTTATTTGTGGAATGATGCGCATTGTCAGATGTCCTATGAAACATGCCATGTTTAAATATTATCTTTTCTCAGCAGTGTCTCATTGGAAATAAATGATTCACAGCTGTGAATGTGTTCCACATAATTGGAAGGGCTACAGCCCTCAAATGCTGAGGAGGCACCATTCATTAAGTTCATGGGAAATATCAATTTTTTTATGGATTTACTAGCAAAAATGCCCATCATTGTGACAGGTGCGTAGCTTGTAGAAAGGCAGCTTACCTATTGCAAAGAACCCTTTGGGGGGAAATGCAGTGTATGCCATCTAGGTTGTTCTCCTATTCGGAAGCCAAATCCAGATTTTGCATGGTCTGCCACATTGTCCTTAAAAGCAATGCCTGGCTGTTTGTTTTATTCCTCAAGCCGAGTGGTATGGAGTAATCTTCCCTTGATGGGTCTATAGAAAATTATACGCATGACTTGGAGCTGGACCAAAATGCTTCACTCCCTGAGCTAGCGTGGCAAATGCTTACCTTGACACACTAGCCAAAGTAAAGATGCAAACCCATGTGGTTTGTGTTATCAAGTTCGGGACTGTGGTGGCTCAAATGGTTGTGATGCTGAACTTGCTATCTATCTATCTATCTATCTATCTATCTATCTATCTATCTATCTATCTATCTATCTATCTATTGTCCCACAGTAGATAAACTGTTGTCCTGCAACCAAAAGGTTGTGAGTTCATTCCTGGACAGGGCACATGGCTGGCTCAGCCTTCCATCCCTCTGAGGTCAGTAAAATGAGTACCCAGCATGTTGGGGGCAAAATTTTAATTAACTTGCAAACCACCCAGAGAGTGCATTAAAGTGCTATGGGGTGGTATGTAAGTGTAGTTGCTTTGCTTTGAAAAGTCAGAGTTCGATTCCCGGGTACTGCATGATGGAGTGAGCTCCTGTCCCAGCTCTTACCAGCCTAGCAGTTCGAAAGCAAGATATTGCAAGTAGATAAATAGGGACTAATTCGCTGGGAAAGCAAACAGCGTTCCGTGCACTCCAGTGTTGAGGCATGCCTGCCACATGTCCACAGAAACGTCTGCAGACACAGATAGCACTGGATCTTGAGCTATTAACAGAGATGAGCACTGAACCCTAGAGTCAGTTACGACTGGCTTTTGAGCAAGGGCAACCTTTCAAGTTCAATGAAACTGATGCTAATCCTCCCAAAGATAAGGTATACTCAGAAGTGGTTTACCACACCTCCTTCTGGTGGTGCTTTGGGACATACTGCATCTCAACCAAGTCTGTGCAGGTGGCAGGGGATGTAACCCCATCATCCATAAATGCTTAGTTGGCCCATTTTCCAGGAAACATAGTGGGGACTGAAACTCTTGATTCTTGGTTCTCAAATCCTTCAGGCTCTCAAATCCACTGATCTGTAGACATTATTCAGTCATTTAAAAAAGCATATGTAGCTGCTGCTTCTGCTGCTTCAAGAGCCATATCCATTCCAAATACTGTATTGCTTATTATCATGGCGGAAGTCTTCCTGTTCTTAACTCCTTGGAACAGTTCTTCCAAGGATGTACCACAGGTTCTTCAGTCACAAGATCCATCTACATCCAGAATAAGACACTTAATAGCTAACAAAATATATGTGTGTGAGGAATTATATCAACTGTTCACTGAAAACATCACTTTCCATCTATTTTCTCCAGAGGAGGTATGTGAATTCACATTCGCCCTTCCCACAGAAATAGGAGCCTGTATCATACGTTGGAAATGTAACACTCCAATGTCAAAGGTAAACACTTCTAACTAGGTTTCGTGGTGTGTATGTGTAAAACTAAAATCAAGGCAAAGCAGTAATTTTTGTATGTTACTGGAGCAGATACAAGCCAATTCAAGAATCCCTGGCTATATGTGAGTTGGCTAGGGCACCCTTATGCATTCTAAAATTTAATTTAAAAAACTTTCTCCCAATTGCTGTAACAAAGTACCAAAGCAGAAATTAATATTGACAGCAGAAGCTCCAACAGAATTTGAAACCTCTCTTGGCATCTCCCAAGGGCTCAAGTCGACATTACAGGATTCTATTTATTCTCCTTCTACTTGGCAGCTGATGGGCATCCAGGCATGGCAGGAGGAAGGTGCTACATTGCTTATTAGACTAGCTATGTTCTAGAATTTTCTTACCTTTGCTTTTAGGTAACTGCTACGTCTGTGGGGTCTTCATTACACCTGGGATGGAGTCATTTAAGTGTGACTGTAGATGTGAATCTCCTCATTCTTGTTTTCTCCAGGAGAAGGGCCCGGGGGGGGGGGATTTTCTTCTTATTTACCCATCTTTTTTCTTCTTTATAGTTACTCTTGTCCCAGAGCTGCCTGATGAGAACTCTGCCCAAAATCCCATGGGATTTCTTGGGTGTCTCACAGTTTTGTAAGTGAAATAAAATATACATTTGTCCTTGATGTTTAACTGTAGAAATCAGTTGTCCAAAGGATTCTGCTCTTTTCTGTCCCTGAGTTTTTCCTTTCAGTTGTTGAGAGGAGTGACTCATAATTTCTTATACTTAACCTGATTCGAAAATCCAACGTCAATCACTCCAGTTCTTGGACAAATGCAGCGGAGACTCAGCAAATAGCATGTTTGTTGTATGGGTGTGTTTGTGTTGTTCCAGGGAGATAGTCTGTCATTGAGGTTTCTCATTTCAGCTGCTGAGAAAGAACCCAATTCCCTTCTTAAATCCAAAGAACTCCCATTCTTTGATAAGTATTGGAGAGACCCTCTGTGCAAAGGTCCTATTTTATGGTTTTGGCATCTCAGAAAACAAAACAAAATAAACAAAATAAAATAAAAACACAGTAGCACTTTAAAGACTAACTGCTATATTTTCACTGTTAGCTTTTGTAGATCAAGTCCACTTCATCAGACAAGGAATGAAACTTACAGGCATGTTCTTATATACCAATTTCAGGAGCTCGACGGGAGAAGGGTTGGTGTCAAGCAAGATGACAGACAAGCAAGCACAAGAATGCAGTATCACCCAGCTATTAGCAACAATAGATTATACAGATAAACTCCAAGCAAGACTCAAGTATGTGCTTTCCACCTTCAAAACTGAGAGGCAAATGTTACATTGAATGTTACATGGCAAGGGAATCAATTAGAGCATTGTTCAACACCAAAATACCTCAGTGTGACACTGGACCAGACACTCTCTTTTAAGCAGCACTTCTTGAATACCAAAGCCAAAGGTAGTACAAGGAACAACATCATCAGGAAACTCACAAACTATAAATGGGGAACTCAGCCATCCACACTGTACACATCAGCTTTGGCCCTGAGTGTCTCTGCAGCAGAGTATGCTGCTCCAGTAAGGAATGCATCCACACATGTAAAACAAGTTGACATTGCTGTTAATGAAGCCATGCAGATAGTGACAGGACGCCTTAAACCTACACCAATTGAGAAGATATACCCCCTTGTTGGTATTGTTCCACCTAAGATCAGGAGATGGAAGAAGAAGCTCACTGGGAAAGGAACATCATTAAAGGTGGTTATAGCTGAAGATCTCAATCTCTGCTTCATCACCTGGAGGACCCTGAATAGGCTGAGGGTTGGATTCCTTAAATGCAAAACCAAAATGCACAAGTGGAGACTGCTGGTGGACAACAACACACAGTGTAAATGTGGAGAGAGACAGAGTCTGGCCCATTTGCTGGTCTGCTGATTACTTCCATATACATGTACCGATGGACTAACATTTGAGTTAGTTCTCATCAGTGCCTTCATTTTGGCTGTCCAGGGTCTGATCAGGACATGAAAAGAAAAATAATGAACATCTACGAAGCTTGGAAGAGCCAATGACCATACTTGGCAGGGTAATTACCAAAAAGTAATTTTTCCAAGGTCTGTGAAATTCATTGAATGTCTTTGGGCCAATCTTTCTCCCAACCCATCCTATTTCACAAGATGGCGGTTGTGATGATTAATTGTAATGAAGAGCCATGATTATTTTATAAAATTATTGTTTTGGATTACTTCCATTTATCGCTTTTGGTGCTAAATAAAAACAGTGTTTATCTGCCATTGGGATAAATCAGAGTGGGAAATTTCATACATATTGCTCTATTTCTTTTCTTTTTTTAAAAAAGGAAACAAATTGTATTGGGAACAGGGACCCTTGTTATATATGACCTAGAAAAGCAAATCCAGGTTATCTGGGTATTATTCATTAAGGCATTTACGAGGGGGGGCATTTTATATAGTGTCTGGAAGACTGGACTAGGGCCCAAGATAACAGGCTCCACATTTTCCTTCAGCTGGATGATCATAAGCCATTATACACAAAGAGCTTCAAGACAGCTTCACGGGACCCAAATCTATCTATGGTATAGAGTGGGTGGAGTGGTCACCTGGCCTGATCAGTTTTTGACTGTTTATTATATGCTATCAAGTTTCTTCTGAAAGAAATCACATCTGTACTTAAATCAAAGTGACTAACAGTAATTATGATTCTATTTGCATATATCAGTTTAAATTAGCTTTTGAAAATTTTATACAAAAATATGTTCCTTTTGGATAATTCTTGCTCTCCTTGTTGGGTTTTTGTTTTTTTAGTATGATGCCTGAAGTCTTATTTCTTCTTTTTGTATAGTAAGTCATGTCATTTTTGTAATTTGTTTTTTTCTTCTTTTTTTTAAATATTTCTTTTTTGTTAAAAAACTTTAATTAAAAAAAGGCTTCAGTTTCTGTCTGTACCAGGGAACCTCATAGTCTGCCATTTGATGGAGTTGGGAGTGGAGGAAAAGTCAAGTCGAGAAAGAGTTCAAAGATTCCCAAGAGTTAAAAATAATAATTGACAGGATGGAAAATAGGTCTACGTTTTGCTGAAAGATAGTGGCCCAGTCAAGGACTGAGCAAGCAGATTCTAAATCTATATCTCAAGCTATTAAATGTTACATGAACAAATGACGTAGCCAAATGGTGCAAGTACAGAGGTAGAGAAAAAAGGTTTGAGGCAAAAAATGAATCAATTATCTTCTTTGGCAAACAAATTTATTTTCTTAGCTCCAAATGATTCTGAGAGGAGTTGTAGGGCAATGTCTTTAGCTCATATGGAAGACTTGCTCTCCAAGGAGCATATGGATGCATAAAAATACAACACTATAGCTCAGGGGTTCCCAAACAATGGCCTGTGTGTTTTACTTCTGCTTCCAGGAGCGATGAGGGCTTCGTGCACTGGACACAGTGGTGGGCAGCAACAGGTTCGCACCCCCCTGGGAGGGGGGTAGCAAAACTGAGTGGCCACTGGGCAGGGTGGTGGTGAAATTGGGTGACCTTCGGGCAGGGGTTGTTGTTTTTTTAAGCAAAATTGGGTGGCTGTGGCCAACTTCCTGTCCTGCCCCATCAGGTTTTGTCCCTGCAAGTGGTTCAAGGTCTCCCTTGCTCAAAAGCCAGTCATATCCGACTCGAGGGTGCAGTGTTAATCTCCATTTACAGCCAAAGAACCAGTGCTGTCTGTGTTTGCAGATTTATACATGGCCATATGGTACGCAAGACTAGATCGCCCATTATGTAGGCTCCACCCATGATATAGGCTCCACCCATGATATAGGCTCTACCCACAGTGTGGTAGCGAAAAACTTTTTCTGCCCACCACTGGCCGGATGAATTTGTGTCAGGGGCCAGATCCAGCCCATGGGCCATACTAACCAGCCCCCTGAACCGCATAACTGACCTGCAGCCCAAAGGTTTTGGGGACTCCTGCTATAACTTGTAATATTAATGTCTTTAGCTGATATGGAAAAAGTATATTGACGCATAAAAATGTTTTTTCTAATATGTTTGCTATAAGAGAAAACTATACCTTATTCCTGAGGAAGACACTTTGACGGGAATCTGATCTTAATTTTGTGTCACACAATTGGTTTTATCACAATATTCCAAGGTCATTCTTTTTTTGTCCATATTTCAGAATTAATCGAGCAAATATCTGAGTCAGGTTTTCCTGTATCCTTGTTCTAAATTAGTATCCATGTTAGATGATCAAAGGATTCAAAGTTAGGGTTTCTCTCCATTTTCAAAAAATTAGGTTCACAACCGGTGGACAAAATCAAAGTACAGTGGAACCTCATACAACAATCGCCCCGTATAGCAACAATTTCCCCTATGGAAAAAATCGTAAAACAATTTTTCAATGGGGAAAACCACTTAGCAAAAAAAATTGTTGTATGATGCATCACATAGGGGAAATCGCTATACGATCCATGTATTGTATAGCAATTGTTTTGTACAACAACGAGCCCCATAGAATGGATTAAAATCATTGTATGAGGTACCACTGTACTTCTCTTATCTATATTGCAAAATAAGGTCCGCATGTTGAAAAACATCATAAATCTCCTCTGGTAAATATTGCTCCCATTATATCCCTTTGTTTGACTGTAGTGATGTCCGTCTTGTTTATGTCTGTAGATGACTTAGCCAGATGACTGTGCAACTGCGGATGGTGACTCATCTCCCTCTCAATATGTTTTCCATGAATCAAGATGTGTTGAGTTCATTAGCATCACGGCTGGACACTTACCATCTTCTTCAGCTTTATGCCTTGTCTTCCTATTCTTTCACAAAATAAGTCCCCAGTGGAAGCTCATTCTAGGCTTAATTATCCTACAGATTTACACTGAAAAGATTCTTCTGACATCCAAGCAAGTACAAACAAATGGTTAAAGGAGGATTGGTAAGGTTTTATTGAACTATTTTAAGTGCAGACAGGTACTTATAATGACACATACAAGAATGTCTTACGACTGCAGGTGCAGAGCTTGAATTAGAAACATTTCTGTTTTGGACTACAATTCCCTACATCAGACACTCTATTGTCGATCACATCTGAGGATGAGCTATGAAATGTGCAGCATTTGTCTTTCAGCTCCCCATCGCTGTTTCCACACCTAACATCTGACAACTAAGGCAGCAACCCTACATTACCTACTGGTAGGACTGGCCTCAGTTTCAGAGCTCTAAAAGTAAGCTCCTAACACAGATCATTCAATGTGTCTTAGAAGAGAACTAGATGATGCAGTTACAGTATCATTAGAAGAAGAAGCAGCTGTGGTAATAATAATTCTCATGGGTTGGAAGGATTTTTGCTGGAGAAGCTCTGCTCAGGGGACGCCCCAATGAGACTCCTTTCATGTCCCCAAGTGCAGTTCTCAGGTATTAAAACCTGACCTTCCAGTTTCCAGTTCATCATCTTAACCAAGAAGCTCACCTTGTTAGCTGGAATACTGGCAAGTCGGCAGTTCGAGACCCAGGTACTGCATGACAGACTGAGTGCCCATCTCTGTCCCAGCTGTTGGGGATGTGAAAGGAACCTCATTTGGGCATTCCCTAGGTGGAGTTTCTTCCACAAAAATCCTTTCAACTCAGAAATTATTCATGCCAGAAATATTATTATTATTATTATTATTATTATTATTATTATTATTATTATTATTATTATTATTATTATTATTATTATTATTATTATTATTATTATTATTATTATTATTATTATTATTATTATAGCTCCTCTAATAACAAAATACATCTTTAGTATAAATTTTCTTCTTTGTATGTGCTGCAAATTAGTATCTTTTGTGATTGGTCATCCAGAGGTAAACATGGGCTGCTTTTGTATGCTGGGCTGTTCAGGCAGAGAGGTTTGAAGGAGCAGTATGCCTGAAGGGAATACCAAGAAATGTACATTTCTCTGACTGTGTGATTTGGCACACTTTAGACCATTTTCTGCATTCCTCCTATGCTGCCAGCTTCAGATGAGGCACATTCTTCAAAGCATGTGGCTTGTGCTATAGGATCTAAGTCATCTTTCCTCTTTCATTACCTTCTCCTGCTCTTTCCCCTCATCTCAGTTATAAATAGTGATGCTGGCCTTCTCTGATGTACCTTCTGTGCAGGAGAAGAGGGTCTGTCAGAATCTACTTTGGCTCCTAGCATTATGACCTCATTTAATCCCTTTCATGAAACAAGGGATTTCTGTGATAAACTCTAAATGTTCTTATTGGCAGCTTTAAAGGTCTGGATAAATCCATACACCTCTGCCCTTGTCAGAAATCCCAGGTTGAAACTCTCCCACATTATTTACCAAATCGTAAACTTTACCTGAGACTCAGGAGGGAAAAACCCTCAGCGTTCAAGAACAGCTTGTATCATCGACCAGCTATTTTAGATAAGGTAGATTATTTTCTCCCATGGAGTAAAGATAGCTGACAGGGCTGAAGAAAAGTCAAGTGGAGCCTATATTCTATATCACTAGCAGAAAACAGTCCAAAACATAGTATTACTTGACCTTCTCTGCCTCTTTTACTCTGCTGGACGTTTGTGTCTATAGCTATTAGTTCAAAACTTTATATTTTGTTATTATTTTAAGGAGGTGTGTACATTACTCTGTGTGTGTGTGTGTGTGTGTGTGTGTGTGTGTGTGTGTGTGTGTGTGTGTGTGTGTGTGTGAAGAGCTGTGTATGAATTATGTTTTACCTCTAGACCAGGGGTCCTCAAACTTGGCTCTCCAGATGTTTATTTATTTATTTATTTATTTATTTATTTATTTGTTCGAATTTGATACCCCGCCCCACTCGGGAAGACCCGACTCTGGGCGGCTTACAAAATATATTACCGCAATGGGTAATCTATAAACACACAACACCATAAAACATTAAAAATTCATGTTCCTGGCCCTCAGTTCCCAGAAGCCCTGACCAGCAGGAGTGCTAACTTGGGCTTTTGGTAATTGAAGTCCAAGAACACTTAAACGCCAAGGTTCATCATCACTACTCTAGACTGCTGTATCACTGTTGATAATTATTATTATTATTAGGTAACTGCATGGCAACCTGTTAAACTCCAGCACAATGGAAACCAGCATTTCAGTTAAATGAGAAGGCTGAATTAGACTAGCAGACTGAAAGCCAGTAAACACAGGACACAAAAAGAGAAACTAGCAGCTCCTTCAGACCAACAGATGAGATTAACCCTGAGTTTACCAGAAACAGTGCTTTCCAGTGGAAACAGTATTAGATCCTGGCCTTTGTATCTGACAGAAACACTAAATTAGCCAGCTGGTGTCACTTGACTTTCTGGGGCAGGAAGACCTTGATTGTTATGGGAGCATCCCAACTAAAACCCATCTTCAGTTCTTTCCTCTGATCAGCAACATAAGGATCAGACTAGATAAAATGAGCTCCAGATTTAGAAGCTCTCTAATGTGTCTAGCAAGATACTTTCTCACCTCTTTGTTTTTCAGATTGACTTGAGGATTGGTCTTCAAGAAAAAAACAGGTTTCATCTGCAAGTTATTCGTTTTCTCCTTTCCTTTAAACATACATACATACAAAGGATTGTAAGAAGAGTGACTATATAATTTTATATTCAACATATATACAAAAAAAAGAATGGTGCACAAGTGTGTCTGTATTTTGGCTGAAGCAAGGGGAATAATTGTGATATTATTTTTTTACTTTTGGGGTGTAGCTTCAGTCATAACCTCTTGCTTTCCACCTTTCACAGAGAATATACTGTATCACCTTAGAAACAGATGAGATCTAGTCTACCTATGTGTAGAGCGCTCTCATGCTGAAACTGAATCCTTGGGGTTAGTCCAAGACATTACTTTTCCAAATCCCCAAGCTATGTTGCAAAGTACAAAGCAATAATCAACAGGACAAGCTCCTAGAGAATCTAAAATTAAAGCATAGTTCTGTTGGTGCCTTTATCTCTCCAGCAGGTGGATACTAAGTGATTTCTTCAGGAGGTACACAGTAATCAACGATGAAGAAGAGAAGACTTGGTTGGGAGCATGTATGATATACAGGGCACAATAGAGATCTTTCTGCGAATGGCATCCCACACTTCCTTCTCCAAAATGGCCCAAGATTTTTTGCATAACTGCACAACTATTTGTTATCTATTCATAATGGTAGGACCACTAGAAGTCAGAAGGATTTTGTACAGGTATTGTTCAAGGAATTTTCTTCTTCTTCTTCTTCTTCCTCTTCCTTTTCTTCTTTTTCCTCTTCTTCTTCTTCTTCTTCTTCTTCTTCCTCTTCTTCTTCTTCTTCTTCTTCTTCTTCTTCTTCTTCTTCTTCTTCTTCTTCTTCTTCTTCTTCTTCTTCTTCTTCCAGTTGACACATTTATGTTTGGCACACAGTACTTTTCCAACTCACTAGCAACTGAGAAATCCCAACACAATTAAGAGAGGTGCTGCAGTCAGTGAAGAGAGACAGAAGCAAGCTTGTTTGTGTATTGATACACTCATTCGAGAGCTGATGAACTCTTGTATGAGAAAAAGTGGGATATTCAAATATTTAACAGGCTGGGAGGCTCTGTAAGGTTTCCTATGACTTTTTCTATGTACCTAGACAGCCTCTCTTTATCTTTGATTATTAGCTGTTGATTCTATGTAGATATAAGAAAAGCATTGTGAAGAACAATAACAATGACATTTTAATTAGCAGTACATTTCTGGATTCCCTTCCCTAAGAAGAAAGGGAAAGTAACAAAGGAGAAATTTATTTATTTATTTAAGCAAACTTTTATGCCGCCCTCCTCAAAAAGACCCAGGGCGGCTAACACCTCTCAACACCTAAAACACAATAAAAACATAATATAAAATCAAGATTAAAAGATTTAAAAAATTAAAAAAGACACACAGAGAGAGGGGGATCAAATGAGCCAACAGACTGGGGCAACTGTCTGGCCCATACCCCACACATGCTCTGCAATAAATATAGGCAATAAAATATGAAATAGAAATTTTCATTTTTTTTTTCTGTATTGCAGCATAGAAACATGTTGCTATAATTTGATGTTTTTTTTAATACTCAGTAAGAGACTTTACTTTACTTTACTTTACTTTACTACTCATATTTGCTATCCCGCCCCAATCAGGGAAACCCGACTCTGGGCGGCTTACAGCATAGGATAAAAACATATCAATATTTAAAATCTTAAAAAAATCATAAAAATTCATAAAAATTAAAACAGTATCGAAGGTATGGTCAGAGAAGGTGGATTACCTCTAGATTAGCCACCCCACATGGGACCCCACATTCTTGGATCCCCACACATGTCCTGCCAGCCAGGTTTTTAAGCTCTTCCGGAAGGGCAGGAGCTCTGTCTGCAGGCGCAGCTCAGTTGGGAGAAGGTTCCAAAGGGCCAGGGTGAACACAGAGAAGGCCCTCCTCCTAGTGCTAGAGAGGTGGGCCTCCCTAGCTGATGGAATAACAAGAGAGCCCCTCCGATCTGCTCTGGTGGGCCGGACAGACGTTCTTAGGGTGACGCGGTCTCTTAGGTATCCTGGCCCACTACCATATAGGGCTTTAAAGGTAATGACCAGCACCTTGAATTGCACCCGGAGACATACTGGCAACCAGTGCAGCTCCCGGAGCAGTGGTGAGGCCCGAGCATAACGCCCGTATCCCATCACTACCCGGGCCGCCGCGTTTTGGACCAGCTGCAGTCTCCGAATGGTCACCAAGGGCAGCCCCATGTAGAGCGCATTACAGTAATCAAGTCTGGAGGTGACCAAAGCATGCGTGACCATAAGCAAGGCATCCCGGTCCAGGAGTGGGCGTAACTGGAGACACTGTGCACACTCACTGCCAGTTAATAAAACAGTGGACAAGTGAGTAGCAGCATCAACGAGAAGAAAAATGCATAGGATATTTCATTGGGGTTGGGTTTACATGAGCAGTTCACAATGTGATCGTTGCATAGAAGCTTTTCTTTTGGCTTACATGGATGGGCTGGTGCACACTACGATAGTTATACGAGAACAAACACTCAGTGATGAAAATGTCAGCTGCCTATGGTCTTATGAATCCCTCTTCAGTTCATATGCACATTCAGTGGACAAGATTAGAGGCACAAGATATCTGCACAGACATTGTCAGCCCTCTTGATTTGGCCCAAAGACAAATAACATTTTGAAGCTGTATCAAGTGACATATCCAAGATAGATGCAAAGGCTTTTTTGTGGCCACATAAATCTGTTTATTTCTGTGATTTCTTCGCTTAGTGGCTAAATTCTCAGGAAACTGACGGAATGAGTTATCTATTAAGCCTGACTATGGGGAAAGAAGCAGAAATAGTGGGTGAAATTCAATAGTAAGTAATAACTAGAGTGGGCCCATTGAATCAGTGCAAATCTGGTGACCCAACTCCTCAGTGTGTTTCACTGATTCACTGTGCTTACTATAATGCCTCTGGATTTCAGGCACAGTATACGAAACAAATATATTTCCTCTGTATGTCCCTCTGTATCTTTCAGGATTTTCAGCAACCATTGTATGAATATGAGAGAGTAAACAAAATGTAACAAGAAACAAGACAAAAATATGTAGCACCTTAAAGACTAACTCCTGTATTTAAATGTGAGGTTTCATGGATCGCATTCACTTCATCAGACATTAGAATGAGAGCTCATGGCATCAAATTATACACATCATGTATAGAGGCACTCAATGGTTGGCCAGCCTAACAGAAAAATAACATTGTAGCTTTTTACCTATATTTTTACCTCCGTGCTTTGGTGTTTCAAATAAGTATTCATAAACACAAGTTAGGTACCCAATGTGATGTAGTGGATTGAATAACAGGCTAGAACTCTGGAGAGCAGGATTTAACTCCCCAACTTGGCCCTGGCAACTATTTGGTGGGGGAGGGGAAGAGGGTTGGAACTGGTAACATTAATTCTGAAAGATCTCACTTATTTTGAAAGCCCTATGATAAGTTGATTCTGACTTGATCGCACATAACTAATTAAACACAGGTTACTCTCAAACAGAGTTGTGCATGTGTATGAGCTATGCACTGTAGCCTGATGATCATTTTGTAGCTCTGAAGCCCCCTTTCCAGCATCCACCCCACTGGGGGTTGGGGGGGGGGAAGGCAAACAAAAATATTTGATAGGCAAGGGGGGGAGGCAAACAAAAATCTTTGATAGGCAATGTCACATATGATTTTCATCTGAGGAGCCTCATGGCCCCAAAACACTCAAAAAATTAAAACAGAAATCGTCCATGTGATCACCTTTCTTAAAATGGGTATTTCTAGCCCTGGTGTGGCCCATGACAGAAGCTACAGAGGAACCCTCCCCTCCCACGTAGCACAGCTCACTGTATCCAGTATGGCTGCCTGCTTTATTCTGTGATTTGATTAGTAAACAAGATCTGGAGAGCTGACTGAGAAGGACAATGAATGGATACGATTTTGTTTTGTATTTTGGTAGTGATCCAAATGCCTGCAGATATTGTGTGCTCATCAACAGAATGTCCCACCATGAAGTCCATGAAGATGTCCTGTTGGACTAGGTAATGGTCACCCTTGCTCAAAAGCCAGTCGTATCCGACTCTAGGGTTCAGTGATCATCTCTGTTTCTAGCCAAAGAGCCAGTGCTGTGTGCATCTGCAGACATTTCTGTGAACTTGTGGCAGGCATGCCTCAACACCGGAGTGCATGGAAAGCTGTTTACCTTCCCATCCAAGTGGTCCCTATTTATCTACTTTCAATTTCTTGCTTTAGAACTGCTAGGTTGGCAGGAGCTGTGACAGAGCTCACTCTACATGTCCATAGAAATCCCTTTTGGAGTTCTCTGTTATCCCTAGTTTCCAGGATGGAGACAGCAGTACTCACTACACTCAACAAGTTCAGTGACATCTGAATGAGTACTCACAACAACTATTTGAAAAGTTCCCAGTTCACTTAGAAATTTCCTCTGTTGGATCATTGCACTGTTCTTGAGTTCTCTGCAAGTACAAAATAAGCCTATTCACTGAATCAAGTTGGGTCACTTTACTTTCTTTATCATTTGTGTCTGTTCTTGTTATTCCTATACTTATAGGATAAATTATAACACTTCCCTTCCCCCCCTCCCAATTGCAGGGATCTTGTCAGCCGTATGGTTAGAGGTGCTTCTGCTCCATTTGAACTCAAGAGTTGACAAGCAACCTGACTGAGGCTTAACAGAGTAGGAGTTTTATTGTGTGTCAGTAATACAGAAGCCATTGCTCAGAAATGCAGGCATTTTCTCAGGATGACATCCATCCGCAGTGACATGAAAGAGAGCATTTACTTTCTGTGTCATGTCTGAACAGGTTTAGAAGAGATAAATGTGTGCAGCACAGGTATAAGCATGTGAAGTACAAATAGAAGTAACAGCTTTCTGCTGAGACGTTTAATAAGTTGTCTAGTCAAAAGCACCCATACAACAAAGGGATGTTGATGGTTTCAAGAGATGACACCATGTTTTTCTTTCACTAAACTCTTCTCAGGGGCCCTGAAAGGTGGATCAAGAAGGGCAATGAGTAATGCCACAAGTGCTGAAAAGCATACATTGTGATCGCTGCAATTAACAAGGCTAGATATTTGTAGGTAAAGAACTTTCAATGGTTTGGATGCTTCCCTTTGCTTGGTATATGGCAGGGGCTGCCAAGACTTCTGACTTGGGGCTGCGTTTGATATGAGGAAGCAAAGAAGAAGGCCCAAAGCTATATCCAAGGTCCCCAGCTCCATCATTCTCCACAAGAGAGAAAAATTATTATTATTATTGCTAACAAAAGAAGACAAATGGTTGCTTCTGGAATCCTCTAAGAGTAACAATTCATCTTTTAAATAGGTTACAGCTCCCAACCTTGCAATGTTCTCTATCTTTTCTTTCAAAACTGGCATTATATTTCCAGTTGCATTTTCTCCCCCATTTCTGGTGGTCAATAGAGCCAGCAGAGGGTCTCAGAGGCACAAAAATCATCCTATCTAGCTGAAATTGCCCATCTCTGGTCTGTGGACAGGAGAAGGGCTTTCTTAACTCTCCCAGGATCTCATCTTCAAAAGAGTATTTTGTGTTAGATCAGAGGTTTCCAACCTTTTCGAGCTGGAAGCCGGGTCATGCTCTCTCAGTCAGCTTTGAAGTCTGGAGGGCTATTTTGCCCTGCCTTCATGATGAAGGGGAGGCCATTTTGTCCCACAGCTTCAAAGGGGATGGCCATTTTGTTTCTTGAATGCCCTTTTAGGGGCCACATGAAATGGCACCATGGGCCAGCTCTGGCCCACAGGCCTTAGGTTGGAAACCCTTGTGTTAGATGAAGTGCTCCAACTGGTGTATCGCTTGGTTCACATTTGACAACCTCATTTGCATTAGCTGACCTAACATAATGGACAAAAACACAATTACCTTTTGGTACCTTCATTTCCCGTACAGATCTCTGGTTTTTTCAAGATGCACACAAAAATGTACAGTATATGTTAGGGCAATTGTAACATGAATATGCACATTAAATAAAATTGTGTCCCAAAGAGCATCTGTTAAGGGAACTATTTGCAGTTTCCCTCTACTATAATTGCAGAAATATGGGCTAAATTTAGTTGCTTACCCCAAACAGTGTTAAAACAATACCTATTTAAGTCTTACTGCTGCAATAGGGCGACTCTAGATTAGAATAATAATTGGATTTAGGGGCCAATCAAGCAGTTCAAAAGCACAAAATTGCAAAAAGATAAATAGGTACTGCTTTGGTGGGAAAGGTTACCTCTCCTTCTACATATTGCCAGCAGATGTCACATATAAAGTTCCTTGCTCATGGGAAGAAAAAAGTCAAGTCATGCATATTCAAAATAATGCTTGCAAGGCACTAACTTCTGTGTGTGGTTAAAAACCTTTCAGGCCCATGTCCTTTGTGTCCTTCAATTGTAATTACCAAGTCTGAGAGATTTTCTATGCAGAGTCGTAATGAGCTCTACCATAATGAGCAATGTTGGTACCCATGGTTCCCCCACCCTTTTCTTCCAGGTTGGATCATGTAAAAGATGGAGGAACACCTGTGTCCAAGTGACTAGCATCCATATTGGTTCTGCACTGAATGAGAAAGCTGGAAATGGAATATGCACTCAGGGCTGGTGGGTTGATGCCCTTCCAGATACTATTGGGCAGTTTCACATTACTCCAGCAACAATGTTTGCTGGCCTTTTTGTCTTTCCACCAAGACCACACAACTGGAGGGGCTATGGGCTATAGTAGAAGCCACCAGCAAACCTCTTTGTGAGGACATTATTTAAATCCCAACTTATCACTTTTTCACAAGGGGCTGTGATGTCTCACTCCAAACAGCCAAGAGAAATCTACTAGGAGTTTGGTCTTGCCTACAGCTTCTATCTGCTTCTTCTCAGATTTTGAGCATTTGGAGAGCATGGTACCAAGTACAGTACCCAGTTGTTATCTACACTGCTAGCAGATTGAGTGTGCAAAGGCAAAGCAACAAAAATTTTGACTACAAAAGACTGGATTACTAGCTCTTCACTACCCACCACATCTCAATGCAGGGTTAGAAATGCAATGAATATAAAGAAAATCATTCTCTTATCCATTCTTACACTTACAACAAAATTGCTGGAGAAATTCACTGCCAGGTCACTGAAATAGTCTCCTGGCAAACTGACATAAAGCTCCGTCCTCCCACACACACACACACACACACACACTGCCACCACCAGTTCCCATTGTGTTGCTAATTTTTCCCAGAAGTAGTGAAGATTTATGTGTTCCTAAATGATTCAGGTATATAATGAAGGGAGCCATTAGGCTATTATTTTTATGCCAATGCATCTTCTCCAATCTGACTGAAAGTTCATGACCTGTTGCTGTACACAAATAGAACAACAGCCAGAGATTTCTCATTTGGCAGAGCCTGAACTTGTCAGATTTCACCTTAATGAGGTTCATATCTGAGGACAGGCAAGGAACAAACACCGACCATGTGATAAGCTAAACAGTGCAGTAATTGGATCAAGCTGAAGCAATGGCTATATTGGGTACAAATGAAAGGGATGTCAATTCCATTTCTTTCTTTCTATTATCATCCTGGAAAAGCTTGAAAAGGCCGCTACAACAGTGGGCGACAGGAGTTTGCCATTGCTGCCACCCCTGAACTTTGCCTTCGGCCAGGGCGGAGAGGCCATTGCAGCTGAGGGCACCAGGATACCTCCACTGCCAGTGGCCCAGGGATCTGCCTATGGTCAGGCTTGAAATAGCCGCTACAGCAGTGGGTGGAAGGACTTCGCTGCCGCTGCCGCCAGACTTTGCCTCCGACCAGGCCGAAAAGGCCACTGCAGTATTGTATTATTATTATTATTATTATTATTATTATTATTATTATTATTATTATTATTATTATTATTATTATTATTATTATTATTATTATTATTATTATTATTATTATTATTATTATTATTATTATATGTTGTTCTTGTAGGTTGTGTATTGTATAATTATTGTGTATATTATACTGTATAATTATTATGTGAGCCGCCCTCAGTCGGGTTTCCTGATTGGGCGCCATACAAGTGGGAAAATTAAATTAAATTCTTACCTCTTCTTTTTGTTCTGCCACATCTGGATCCAAATATTAGCAATCCTCAGCCATGAGGACTGTCCTGAGAATATAATACAGTGGGCATTTCATCTGCCTTCCCTGCTCCACTGACCTAGTTCTGCGAGTCACTTTCTGATCCTGAGCCCTTTTGGCATGCAAATTCCTTATCAGCCCCAGGCAAGTATTGATAAAGCTGCTGCCCTCCATCAAGATGGTTTCAAGTGGAATTTAATCAATTTGGGGACTGTCATCCTTCCCTGTGGATTTTGGCACCCGAGCCATTAGTCCTCAGGGTGGTCAGGATAGTTAACCACCGCCTGACACTTGGTGTTGAGTTGCTGGCAGTATGGTCTACTCTATTACCATAGCAGGATAACCTGGTCAGACACTATCATCCCTCCTCCCCCTCCCCCTCCCTCTCCTTCTTCTTCTTCTGGTGCCGTATCCTTTCTGGGTAGTGACTACCATCATGGCAATAGTCTTCCTGGTCTTAACTTCTCGGAACAGTTCTTCTGAGGATATGCCACGCCAGTCTCTCAGGTTCTTCAGCTGTGAAGTCCATCTATATCCAAGGTGTCAGACACCGGCCGTCTCAATTCAAGGGCCCCTCCTTTCTGGTTCCTGAGGTCATTGCCTCATTCCAGGAACCCTTAACCCTTAACTCACTGCGGAGATAGCTGGGCTGCTTTAAAAAAGAACTTCTACTAGGCTCAGACCATAGGCAATCAAGGGAGGTAGGTAGCGAGGCTCTGTGTGTGTGCCAATGATGAAAGAAACAATCTTCAGAGAAAAACAGCTGCTTTATTGGTCAGGTTATTAAAGCATAGTCCATGGAGAAACATAGATATAAAGGTCAATAACATAGATCAGTCCAGTTACAGTCCACGTTAGGTAATCATGATGAAACGGAAAAAAGGATAGTCCAAGAGGCCAAGGTCTTAAGCCATTGAGATCCAAAAACGAACTCACTCTCTTCTCTCCAAAATGAAGATTCTCCAGGCAGGTGGTTTACCCTTGACCAATCAGGGAACTGAGAAAAACTTTCTCATAACAAAGGATTGTTGATACACGTGTAAGATGTATGCTCTCTTTAGTCAAAACATGTGAGAGCTCTGCTAGCCTAGAGAGATAAGGAGCAGGAACACTGAATTGAAAACAATCTAGCTCATCATACGTAGTCTTGTGAGACAGAGAGGAAAGGATTTTTAGGCCTAGTCAAACCTCAAGCTTTGAGAACATTAGGAAAAAGATGCCTCTCTTCCCAGGGATATTTCCTTGCAGAGCGAGTTGGAATATTCTATATTTTATGTTGTTCTTCATAATATGGCCAAGATATTGGAGCTTTCTTTGCTTAATGGTCTTAAAGAGTTCTTGTTCTTTATCCATTCGGCACAATACCTCTAAGTTCCTGGGACAATCATCCTTGCTACTGCTTCATAATTCTGTTTTAATTGTGCACTAAAAACCATAAATGCATGAGCAAGAGACTAGTAAAAGACAGGCAAGGGCAGCATGAAGTGTTTGACAGTGGAATAAACTCACTTGGAAAGTAGTGGGTTGTACTAACTGGATGTTTTTAAAACAGAATCTGGAGAGCAATTTAACAGAGATATTTTAATCTGTGGACCTTCTGCATTGACAGAGATTTAGTCTCAGTGACATTTGAAGTATCTTCCAGCACTAGAATTCTATGTTAGCAGATATTTTAAATAGACATAGGCTCTCCTTGTTGCATCTGTTCACTGTACAAGCATCACCTTTTTTGGAATCTAGTTTGAGAGAAGCCAAGAATGCATTCTGCACCATGTTCCAGGACTTCTTACATTAGCCAAGCAATATGAGAAAGAGCTATGCTACATCAGGTCCCACAGCTATAGTATAACTTAAGAAGGAAGCCTTAAACCTAATGAACACTTTTTCCCCATTAAAAATAGCCTGAAACCGAGGAATGAATTTTACATAAATGTTGACTCATCAGCCATTGATTCAAATGATTTAATTTAGCTAGGATTAGTAATTGGATTCAGGCCAGCATGTTTATTTTTCTGAGCAATTTAGAAGATCAAGTTCATGTACAGCAGTAGAATATCTTTCATTTTACGTCAAGAAATGAAAAGAATGCACAATGATTAAAGAGCTGTAACTAAGCCAATAAAAGATGAGGCAGGATGCTTTAATAGTCTAGACCAGTAATTGCCAACCTTGGCACTCCAGATGTTCTTAAACTTCAATTCCCAGAATCCCTGATCAGCAGGTGTGTTTACTTAGGCTTCTGGTAATTTAAGTCCAAGAACACCTGGAGTGCCAACGTTGGCCATCACTGGTCTAGATAGTTAGTATTACTATTGAACTGTATAAATTTAGATATTTTGTTATGACAAGGAGTATAAGGATATTTTAACAAGATCCGTTGAGGTATTCAAAATGAGTATATAAAACAGTGTTGGTGAACCTTGGCTCTCCAGTTATTCTTGAACTTCAATTCCCAGAAGCCCTGATCAGCAGGACTGCTGACTTGGGTTCCTGGGAATTGAAGTCCAAGAACACCTGGAGTGCCAAGATTCGTCATCATGGATATAGAATATGGGTTCACAACCAACATTTGATACATTCTCCACATTGCTAACCAACACAGAGTTACCTAGTTCAGCCCCCAACCTAATGATGGATCTGAAGTGTGGGGCACAATCACAAAATGCTCATGGACATTAAGGTTCCAGCAAGAATACTTTACTACTTCTCAAGGCAGGCTATTCTACTATCAACTATTTTGTAATTAAAAGACTTCTTGCAATGTTTAGCTGAAAACCACTCCCCTGTAATTTCTACCCTCAGTAAATTGGCCTGCCTTGTGGAAAAGTAGCCATAAACACAATCCCTGACTATATTCAAAGACTACTATGATAGTGGCCTTTATCCTCTTTTCTAGTGTTCCTTGGTGGGACTGGTTTTTAACTTCTTCACCATTCCACTCAACCTTCTCCGGAAATGTTCCACTTCATATCAACATAGTTCATAAAATCCGGTACCCATAAGTGAATACATTACTGTACTTTCATTTTGTTCTGACCAGAGCAGAACATAGCAAAACTATTATTCTTTTGGTACCTGATTCTTTAGGTTACTGATCTTCCATTGAAGAAAACCAATACAGTACTTGCATTCTGGATATCTACACTGAAAGAGCCAGTTTTTTCCAAAGAACTTGATGGATTTGGAGGAAAAGAATATGTTGCAAAATTAAACTAGAATTTCATGATAAAAGTCCAGGATGTTGTAGATAAACTAGCTATAAATGTCTTGTCTTTATCCTCAATACTTTCTTCTCAAGACTGAGGTGTCTCAAGTGTGAGATATAACCCACTGTGGAATGATTAAGAAGTATAAATTCTGTAATTTATTCAGGATGGGCAGATGTGTATGATTTACTAGGAAATACTATGATATTCCAGGAGACACAGCATGAGTCTATGAGCATTTCCAGATACTTAGCCTGTTTTATTGAGCTCTCAGACATTGGTCTGGCTGGACACACAACCTCCTCTGAGCACTTTTACTTGACGTCAAGGGATTTGGTCTTTTTACTTCACTGAAATATACACCTCTCTAGCCTTTCTGGATGCTAGGAACTGCATAAAAAGAAAGCTTGTAGCTGTCAAAGGCTGCTTCTAATATGGTGTTTCCCTGTTCTTCAAATTGCAGAAAACAAGATACAGTACTGTACTGTCAAGAGAACAAAGGCTGGTGTCCTCTTGCCTCAGTGAAGAATGGATAGGAAATCATTGAGTGTCCCCCAGTTCCAACATTCTCCTTGTTGCACACCCATCCTTGTACCTGTGAAATCAGTCACAATCTGCTGGAGCTGGTGGGAGCGTTTTTACGATTTCTTTTCCATCCCATGCTTAGACAATAGGCTACTAGCCACAATATTTAGATACTGTACTCTAAAATAATTAAATGCATGCCATAATGTCTATTCGGACTTATGCTGACCCTTTCCAGGGTTTTCTAGGGGAAAAGTACCCAGCAGAGGTTTACCATTGACTATGTGGCTTTCCCAAGGCTACACAGGATGGGATTTCTCCCCTCCCCCCCCAAAAAAATAGGGAATTGAACCCCTAACCGCTGGTTTGACAAACTGATACCTAAGCTATTGAGCTATCTAGCCAGTACATTCCATGTCATCTATATTCAATACCATATTTCATTTTTTTAAAAATCACCATGTTGCAAAAAATGATTTTATCATCCAGAAACAAATTTTTAAAAATCCACACTGAAAATTGGAAAAACTGGAAGATAGCCAGGTAGTAAGCATTTAACAGGGAAATTATGTTTACTTTTTATTTTTCAAGCATTTGATTTGTGCTTAAAGAGCAATGAAGGAGGAACCATGCAGAGCCTTATGAAGAAAGCAAACTATCACAGCAGTGGCACTATATGCCATGTTGCGTACAACACATGGAAATTTGTATCACACAGTACCTAATTGGTGCTGATGCTTGTAATATTTTAACTCAGGAGTGCCCAAATTAAGGCCTGTGGGCCAGATCTGGCACCCAAATGCCAATTCATCCAGCCCCCAGCTTCCTCATTGTACCTAGAAGTGGAAGTAAAATGTACCAGTATGGGTGTGTTTTACTTCCATTTCCGGGATCAATGAGGGTGGCACAGGCTGGATGAATTGGCATCAGGGGCCAGATCCAGGCCAAGGGCCATCGTTTGCGGGGCCCTGGTTTAAGCAGAGAAAATGGCAGCCTAAAATCTATCTCATCCTGTTGCAAAACATATCAACAGATTGCAAGGCCATTTTACTTCTGCTTCCAGTGGGAGGAACCACGTAACTGACCCGTTGAACTACGTGAACTACGTCCTGTTGCCCAAAAAGTTTGGGTACCCCTGTTTTAACTGAACATTTGGCAGAACTGTGCACCAATTCAACAATTTGTTGCCAAAAGATATATGAATAATTAGGAGGAAGCGTTGTCCTGAACGACAGACTGTATGTTGTTAAATATCTTCAGAAAAACAGTAAAGGATTGCCAGATCTATTGTGAGTAACACTTTGGCTGGTACTTGAAAGCCTTTTGCCAAACAGTGCAGAAATTTACGGTTAACATCAATAGATAAGTGGTGTAGAAAAGTGGTGATGACATTATTTTGGAAAAGCATGCTGATCACAACAATGAACTGAACTGGAGATATGGTGAAAAAAATGTGCGATGTTTTAGTAGAAAGAATATCCAAAAAATATGTACTGAGAAATTTTACTCCTGGTATTTACTGTTTTTCATTTATTGTAATTGTTGTTGTCATCATTATATTATTCTCAAACATTTGAACAGCAAAATATTTGAAAAGACCAAGGCTTGGATATGAAGCAAACATCTTTACATGTAACATGCCTTTATTCCCCCCCCCCTTTCATCTACATGTGTTTCTATGTGCACAAGTATCTATAAAGGTAAAGGTCACCCTTGGAACTACGGTGGCTTAATGGTTAAGATGCTGAACTTGAAGACTTCTCAGAAAACAAAACAAAATAAATAAAATAAAATAAAAAACACATTAGCACTTTAAAGACTAACTGCTATATTTTTATTGTTAGTCTTTAAAGTGCTACTGTGTTTTTATTTTATTTTGTTTTGTTTTGTTTGTTTTGTTTTCTGAGATGCCTGAACCACAGACTAACACGGCTACTATTCCAAAAAACTTGAAGACTGTAAAATTGGAGTTCAATACCTGAGTACTGCACCTTTATTAAAGGTCACCTGTGTGCAAAAGCCAGTTGTATCCAACTCTAGGATTCAGTGCTCATCTCTATTTATAGACAAAGAGCCAGTGCTGCCTCTGTCTGCAGATGTTTCCGTGGACATGTGGCAGTCATGACAAGACACCTGAGTGCACGGAACGCTATTTACCTTCCCACCAAAGTGGTCCCTACTTATCTACTTGCAATTTCTTGCTTTTGAAGTGCTAGGTTGGCAGGAGCTAGGAAAGACATGGGAGCTCAATCAATCGTACAGCAAATAATAACCAAACTTGTTCCTGCCATTCTAGCATGCCGGAAACTGTTGTCCATGTTCTTCTATCCTGCTTATTTTATTAAGACATTCACAGCTCATATATCATGTGCATTTTTCTGCCTGCCAGAAAGAAGAACAAGTGGGTTGTAAAGCAAACTATGCAGGAACTTCTCTGGAGGCAAAAATGATGCAACTGAGGCTATCATACCTTGGGAACACCATGGATTTGGAATATTTCCTGAAAAAGACAATAATATTGGAAAAGGTGGGAGGCAGGAAGACAAGAGGAAGACCAAACCTGAGATTGATTCGTTAAGTAAGAAAACAACAGGCTTAATTAGAGCTGAGCAGGGTGTTGAGGACAGGACATTCTTGAGATCTCTCATTCAGAGTCACCATAAGTCAGGGATGATTTGACAGCACATACACATCATATCCATTTTAATTAACCTTCTCAGTAGATCTGATGAATTTATACCTTTTTCCTCCTTTCTAAATGCTCAAATGGAATTGTATTCAATGTGGCAAAATTTTGTGCCTTAGCATACACAATAAGAAAGACACTCGTTAAATCACCCCATGAACCAGATTAGCAAGTTTTATGCACCCACAAAGAAATGTGAATCTGCTCCATTAGCTAATTGCAGATAGCACGACCTTTGTGATCCCCCACTGTGTTGCATTTATGCTAGTCTTGTTCTGAAAAGAGAGGCTATATGGTCATAATACAGTAGCTCATTTATATTTATTTATTTATTTATTTATTTATTAGTCACATTTGTATTGCCGCCCACTCGGCAAGCGACTCTGGGCAGCGTACAACAATTACATCATTAACTCATACCATTTGGTGGGGAATCTTTCCATCCACTTCCTAAGCAGTGTTGCAAGAGCTGGTAGACAAAAGTCCCTGAAAACTGATATGTAAGACTGTAATAGAGGATGACAAACAGTAGCCTTGGAGCCACACATGACCCCCAAGGTTTTGTAGGGTCAACAAAATCTTCCATCCACCACTAAAAATGATTTCACCTTCTTTTAAAAATATACTGTTGCTACAAGAAGCCTTCAAGAGTGTTAATTTACTTTTCAGATCATCATAGCATCCTGTGCAGTGCTTAACAACAAAGTAATACTCATATTATTATTTTAGTAAACTAGAATTGGACTTTTGACCACTTCTGGTTTCAGACCCGAGTGCTGTGTGATGTAGTGAGTTCCCATCATCTGTGCCAGCTCTTACCAATCTAACTGTTTGAAAGCAAGACATAGCAAATAGATAAATAGGTACCACTTCGGCAGGAAAGATAACAGTGTTCTGTGCATTCCAGTGTCTAGTCATGCCTGTCACAAGACCACAGAAACATCTGCAGACACAGATGACTCTTTGGCTGTAAACAGAGATGAGCACCATACTTTAGAGTTGCACACAATTGCTTTTGAGTAAGGGCAACCTTTACTTTTACCTTCACCTTCACCTTGGGAAACTTCACTTATAATTGCATTATAATCTTCCCCCAAGCTCTGGATCTGGCTTATTTATATCCAGTGCAAATCTATATGTAATCTGAATAATCATTTGTTACTGCTAGCTGTAGGAAGCTATATTGATATGCATGTTTGTCTATCATTCTGCTTGATTACTCTTTACCTCATTGCTTTGTGATCCATTTGCCTTGTGACATCTTGACCCCTTCATCTAGTATATATAAACCATGCCTGGAAGTTTTATTCCTTTGTCTGAAGAAGTAGACTTGCTCCATGAGAGCTCACAGTGAAAATATAGCAGTTAGTCTTTAAAGTGCTGCAGTGTTTTTGTTTTAATTTTTTGTTTTTATTTTCTGATAAATCTATATATAGCAGTTGAAGAATTTTGACTCTCTGAATGTTTCAGACTCTAACTCTCACAATCTGTGGCTGTTGGCCATGCTTGTGGCTTTGGGTGGAGTTGAAACCAAAGGATCTAGAGGACTAAAGGTGATTAGGAACAGTGTGGGAACCTGCAGTGGAGGTACTGGATATCTCTGTAATCATAACACACCAACATTACCCACATTTTTGAATCAGTGGAATTGGAAGACAAAGTGGGCATCCCAAGAAGGTAAAAGGGAAACTTCTTCATTTATAAAATATTGCTTGGGAAGTGATTGTTTATAAATTGAGGGGAGGAAAAATTCTCTTTGGGTTTCTTTTTTTGCTTCAGAGTTCTTGAAAAGACTGGATCTGAGGGATGCCTTCTGCCAACAAGACATTCTTGACCTGTCCTGCTGGGTTCTTTTAAAGATCTGGCTATACTTCTACTGCTTCTTGCTGCCAGTGGAAGAATTTCATTTTCCCCCTCTGTGCTGTTAATCACCTCTGACATTCAGCAAGACATGTTTGCTGTAGAATCTGTGAACAAAGTTCAAGGGCAAAGTTCTTGCCTGGTGTGAGAATGGCAGGCAAGGTGTCTCTGAACTAACGGTCTTACCAATATATATATACATCTCACAGTGAACATGTCTTCACTGTATGTTATGCAAGGGTCAGCTTTCATGTGGATAACATGCTGTCCATCAAGAGCCCCACAATGGAAACACCAAGCAGCTACAAAGCATTCTGGTACAGTAATACTCCGGATAACGTTATGACTTGGTTCCACAAGTCATGACATTATCCAATTTTTAGCGTTGTTTGATGCATGCATTGGACAACGCTAATAAAAAAGCCCTGACTTCAGGGACAAACCGGTTTAAAGGCAGGCAGGGAAAGAAAGAGACCTCCCTGCCTTTAAAGCCACCCCCCACACGCAGCGGTCTCTGCGACTGCAGTAGGGTCGGGGGAAAGCACCCGCCTTTCCCCCGACCCTACTGCAGTCGCAGAGACTCCTTGTCTCTTTCCCTCCCTTTTTTCCTCCCTGTATTTAAACTACAGGGAGAGAGAGAACTGCTTTTGTCTTTCTGTCCCTCCCTGTATTTAAACTACAGGGAGGGGGAAAGAGAGAGATGTAATTGGTTCTCTAGAGAACCAATCACGTCTCTCTCTTTCCCCCTTCCCTGTAGTTTAAATACAGGGAGGGAAAGGGACAAGGAGTCTCTGTGACTGCAGTAGGGTTGGGGGAAAGGCGGGTGCTTTTCCCCGACCCTACTGCAGTAACAGAGACCGCTGCGCGTGGGGGTGGATTGGGTTGTTCTATCCAAACCACCTCACACCCACAGACCATTGCATCGGATAACACTAAGAATCATTATCCAGAATCGTTATCCGATGCAAGTTTTTTCCAAAAAACTTGCATCGTTATCCGATTCTAGCGTTATCCGATGCAATCGTTATCTGGCGTATTACTATTTTCTGCAAATGACAACAATGATATGATCACACACTATGCCAATAACTTGCACTGGTTTCTGAAAAGATTTCAGGAGTGGATTTTGCCAACCCCTCAATTAGCAGGAAACATATGTACAGTCTTCCAAGCAGTGATTTAATCACTGGAACATGGTGCAACAGGTTATAAGCAACCAGAAACAGAAAGGCACTGGACTATACAACTCCACATGAATTGTTCCTCTTCTTTGAAAGGGTCACAAACACAAGCAATAATGGGTCTCAATCTGATTGCAGTAGTTTTGCCCTCGTTACGTTCTCTCTATTGTGCACCTGGAGTTCCTGCACTTAATATTCTTCCAATTGGCCAGTCATACAATTCAATGAAAATAGACACAAACGTTTCTTTGATCATTTTAAAAAAGCAAACAGATCTGTACATGATGTCAGGTTCTACCTCATTGGGTCATAACAAAACAATTTCAGCACCCCCAGCATCAGGACACAACTACATTGACGAATGATTTGGGAAATGCTCTTGGATTTGGGCTGACTGAGTGCATTATTTTCCTTTGATTGATATGTGCAAGTTTATGGGAATTAACTCTGAATAATATTTCCTCATCTACTGGTGCTTCTACATTTCTGGAACTGAATGCATTCACATCAGTTCAGGCAGTGTGACTGCTCTTCCCCAGGAGCATATTAGACACCTTCTTCTGGCGTCATATCTCTTACCCTTTTGATACTGTCCATGGGTTTGGCAAGGAAACTGGAGTGGGTTGCCAGTTCATCCCCCAGTGAATTATGTTTAGTCTGACTTCTATGCTATGGCCTGTCCATCTTGGGTGGCCCTACACGGCATAACCCATAGCCCAGTGGTGGGCAGCAAAAAGATTTCGCTACCACACCGTGGGTGGAGCCTGCATCATGGGCAGAGCCCACGTCATGGGCGGAGCCTAGATCGTGGGCAATCTAGTCATGCCTGCCATGTGACCATGTATACATCTGCAAACACAGGCAGCACTGGCTCTTTGGCTGTAAATGGAGATGAGAACTGTACCCTAGAGTTGGATATGACTGGCTTTTGAGCAAGGGAGATCTTGAGCCACTTGCAGGGACAAAACCTGATGGGGCAGGGCAGGGAGGTGGGCGTGGCCACCCAATTTCACTATCCCCCCTACCCAGAGGCCAACCAATTTTGCTACCCACCTCCCGGGGGGGTGCAGACCTGTTGCTGCCCACCACTGCCATATCCTCACTGAACCACACAAGCCCCTCACCATGGCAACAGAGGAATCCTTGGAGGGGAAGAGCTACCTTAACAAGCAGCAAACAAGGCTTTTGAGTGCCTGTTTTCTCCTCTCTCTCTCTCTCTCTCTCTTGACTTCTGTGTGGTCTTGCTGACGTGAATTAACTTGGAAAACCAGAACTCCCAGGTGTGACTTTACATTTTTCCAGCTATGCAGTCACACCTTCAGTTAGCTAATCTGTAAAACCTAAATCTACCTCAAACTCATAACTGAAAAACACACACACATTTAAATCTTCTTCTATACAGTTACCATTCTTGGCAGACTGAAGCTCACATATTCTGAGGAAAATATGGATTAAAAACTAATCATGAATCCAATAAAAAATTTCTGCATGGATCTAAAAATGAAAATTGAATTAAATGACATGGGTTGTATCATTATTACTTACTCACTTGCTTTGTTTAACTGGAATGAATACTGCAGTTGCTTCGAAAAGTAGTTTAATACAAACTCTAATCCAGCTAGAGATAATCTTGAGTACAGCCTTCTGAATATAAACAAACACATTAATCATAACTAGCACATTGTTTTTTGTGGTACATAGGTGGCAATCCTATGTACATATTGGGAATGAAGGTAAAGCTTTCCCTTGTTCAAAAGCCAGTCATATCTGACCAGTGATGGGATGACAAAAATTCTACTACCACGCCATGACGTCACGGACGTCATGGGCGTGGCCAATGGCATGACGTCATGACGTCACGGCCGACGTCATGACGTCATGACGTTGTGGGCGGGGCCAAAATAAAAATAAATAAAAAATAAAAATAAACATACACACACACCCCTCCCTCTCAGCCCACCCACCCAGACACAAATAAATAAATAAAATAAAAACAACCACCCACCCAAAACACAAATAAATTACCCACCCACCCCAAATAAAAACCCCTCACTTACCTTTCTTGGGACCCGGCACCCCGATTGCTGTCCACAGCCGCCGCCGCCGCCGGAGCTGCCTGCACCCCTGTGGCGTCCTCCTTGGGCCGGTACCTTTTTAGCCCGGCTCCGGTCATGGCGAGGGGCGACGGGCAGCCGCGGCTGCCGCGCCTCCCTGGGCCGTCCCCATGCCGCACCGCCGCCGCCTACAGCTTCCTCCTCCGCAGCGCGCGGCAGCCGAGCTCAAAAGGGACCGACCCAAGAAGGAGTCCACAGGGATTCAGGCAGCGGCAGCTCCGGCGGCGGCGGGCGGCGGCTGTGGACGGCGGGTGCAGGCACCTGGCCCACAGGCGCCCGGCGGAGGCGGCGGCAGCGGTGTACCCCGCCGGGCGTCCCCAGGGCATGGGGCTTGTCAGCAGCGGACGGCCGAGGCAGCCCTCAACGTGCCGCGGGGAGGCGCCCCCCTCAGAGGGCTGCTGCCGCCGCCGCTGCCCTGAAAGTTCTAAATGTTTTGAAAATCGGAGCGAAAATGGCTCTAATTGACTGCGCATGCGCAGAAACTCAATCTGACGCATGTGCAATGCGTCAGATTGAGTTTCTGCGCATGCGCAGTCAATTAGAGCCATTTTCGCTCCGATTTTAATTTTTTTTTTTCTTTCGGTCAGGCGTCCGGAACCGGACGCCCCAAAAGTGGACTTCCCCTCACGGAGAACCCTCCGGGATTGGTCTTACCGGTTCCAGAGATCCGTCTGGAACCGGTGACATCCCATCACTGTATCTGACTCTAGGGTTTAGTGCTCATCTCTGTTTCAAAGCTGCAGAGCCAGTGCTGTCTGCTTCTTCAGACATTTCCATGGTCATGTGGCAGGCATGACTAGACACTGGAGCACACATAATGTTTTTTACCTTCCTATCGAAATGGTCCCTATTTATCTACTTGCAATTTCTTGCTTTCAAACTGCTAGGTTGGCAGGAGCTGGGACAAAGACGGGAGCTCATTCTATCCTGCAGTACTTGGGAATCGAACTGCTGACTTTCCGCCTTCCAGTCAGTGTCTTAGCCACTTGAGCCACTGCAGTCCCCTTATTGGGAGTAAGCTCCATTTAATAAAGCAGAAATTTACGTCTGAATGAAGATGCATAGCATTAGGCTTTTCTTTACGCCCCTATTCGTAGGTGAGTTCTACTAAGTGGCTTATTTCCAGATGAATGAGCATAGGATTGCAGTCCAAATTCAGATGGATGGAGGCCTTGAAATTACAAGATCAAAGCGAAATAATGACAATGGCACTTTATGCCAGAGTTAGAAAAGGTTATTGAGAGAAATGTTTACAATACATTTGACCCCATTTCCCCAAAATGATAAGCAGAATTTTAATGTTTATTGCTGTGCACTATTTTCACTCATCAGAATCTTTTTTCAGTGCAAAACAAAAATGTGCTTTCTTTTGTATATGCAACATTTTACAAACGTTTACACTTGTGGACAGGCCATACACAATTAAAGCAGGGATTCAATATAACGCTGATGCCTGGGCAGTCAGAATAGAAAGTAGGGACAGATATCCTTTAGTGGGAAGAACACTACTTGCATTCCACAGCTGCTATACATGCCAGGCTCCGGCTCCTATTCTGTGTGGAAATCTGTAGAGTGAGTGAAGCTGCTGTTACTTCAGAACCACTGCCTTCTCTTCCCAAACAGCCAGAATGTTTAAAATGACAAGACGTTCAAGTTTTCCTCTCATGCCATCTGAGCGCATCATTCTTTGAAAGGTGCCATTTTCGAAAGCCATGCAATTGCAGTTTTGGACGTTGGGAAAGCAGCCGCTGCTTGACGGCCAAAAATGATTGTGCTGAAGAATATGCAATCTGCTGGTGGACATAATGTGATATTCTTCCACCAGTTATGACATTTCAAATCCATCATTTCCAGATGCCCCCGTTGAGCAGCCAACATTGCCCACTAGCAGCCTGAATCCCTTGGCAAGCCACATTTCCACTCAGCTTCCAAGATGTACACTTTTTTTTGGTCCAAAATAAAAGTACAGCATTCTGTACAAAATCATGTTTTGGGGGCAAATGATACAGTCATAAAAAGCTGTCATGACTCACACAGTCAAAGATACAAAGAAGTCACCATCTTGGCTGTCATGTCATTCTTTTACTTCTGAGTGGGTTCCAGCTTGGAACTGGACAGCACAGTCACAGCTCATATCCAGGGTCAGCCCAGGAGATTTACTGCCTGAAGCACAGCAGCAAGCAGTGGGTTTCCAAAGTCAGGTAGCTTATTTCTGGCATGAGTTTAAAAAAACCAACCTTTCCAGTACAGTATTCCCATTCCTTAGGAATAAACCATACAATCATGAAGTAAACAACTGACAAATTCCATGCCTACCATAGAGCAAAAGACAACCTTTTGGATGAAGGGCTGTTTAAGCTAATCATAATCTCTGGACTATCTTCTTCTGTATAGACCACTCTACAAAGTGGTGGGATGTCAAAATTTGATGTCATCACAGTGTGGTCGGAGCTAACATCATGATGTCATGATGTTGTGGGTGGGGCCAAAGAAAAAAAATTTATTATTTATTATTTATAAAATAAAATAATTATAAAATAAAAATAAGCACGCGCACACACACATACACCTCAACCCACCCACCCACCCACAACACAAATCTGTAAATTAAATTAAATAAATAAATAAAATAAAAATTACATTAAAATACACCCACCCACCCATCCCAAACACAAATCATCCCAACCAATCACCCACCCCAAACACAAACCCATCACTTACCTGTTTAGTATAAGTGCCTGGGCAGCACCATGTTGCAAGATGGATATGGTCATCGTACCAGTTCTCTAGAATAATATGCTTTAATGTAAATGTAAAACAGCTGTACCTCCTTAAGGGTTCTCCAATTGGAATAGCAATTGGAACAGCACACGTGTAGCTTATTGATGAGGTAACTCCAAGACTTTGCTTAAAAACCCCAAGTCAGGCCGCCAGGCCTGCCGGCCGCCAGGCCTTTTTAGGAACTGTGGTAGTACGTCAACATAGGTAAAGGTATGTAAATGCACATTAAAATACACACAGACACACCGCATCCAAAGGTGAGCCACTTACCCTGGGGAGGAGGCTATAGGGAGTTTCAGGCTAGCAGCTTCTCTTCCTCCTCCCCGCTTGGGAGGATAGCAAGGAGGCCGTCCATACGCGCCAAGCACTGTAGGCGTGCATGCACACCAAGTGCTTGGCGCGCATGCGCAGTGGGGGAACCAGTGAAAAGGTAAGCCCTGAAGGTGGTTCCCCCCGAAAAGCTGCTACCGGTTCTCTGGAACACTGGGGAAAATTAATGCCGGTTCTGGTGAACTGGTGCGAACCTGTTGCATCCCATCATTGACTCTACACTCTGAGGAGGAGACCCATTTTATCATAATGCAACCCAGCGACATTTGTTTCACAGAGATGTACAGGGAAGCCTTTTCCTTTCAAGTACCCAACTGCCCACTGTTTAGAATGATCTCTACATAGCGATCAAGGAATTCCCAATGAGCATTTACATCTTTGGGATGCTTTCAGTTTCCACTTTTGTATTTTCCTTGCAGATGGAGCATGCATAGGTAAGTTTGCTGCTAGCATGATGGAAGAGAATAGACTGAGGGTTGGTGGATGAGTGGTGATTAAGTCTATTATTGGGGGGGTGCCTCGACAGTTCCTCATTTTTGTCAGCTGATTTCCTTACTTCTCTTTATTTTCTAGTGGCAGTTACCATATAAACATTCATGCTGGCGGTTAGGTCACAGCTCAAACAAGATGGAAAAGGAAGAAAATATATTTCAAAAGTGAAACCAGAAGTCTTGTAGCACCTTCAAGACTAACTAGCCTTCTGCATCTGAAGAAGTATGCTTGGAAAAGAAAGCTTATTGTATTGTATTGTATTGTATATTTCGACTTATATGCCGCCCCATTCACACAGCGACTCTGGGCGGCTCACAGAGGAAACAGTTAAAATTACATAGCAAAATTACATAGCATAAAAAACAATTACATATATCACATAGCAAATTACAAATATGACATAGTAAGAATAGCATCACAAAACATATCCAAATACATCCCAAAAATCTCCAGTAACAATTAAAAATTACAAAACATCAGGACATCCTAAAAAATACATCAGTGATACTATAATATAACACCTTCTTATTGCCAAGTTGCAGTCTATTCCCAATGGAATATATGCTGCACTCCGGGGCGGGAGCGAAGTTCTTATGTCGGCACCCGCCCTGCACAGCTGTGCTCTATTCCCTTGAGGCCGGGGCAGGCCAAGGGAAGTCCGGTGGCTGCACGGACGGGGCATCGGAACAAACGCCCGCACGACCGGGGCTGCTTCTTCGGCTGGGCTCCTGTCGACAGCTGTTTATCCCTCCCAGCCAGGTGGAATGAGTCCGGGGGGGGAGGGAGAGGCGGAGGCATCCTCACCTGCCCGCATGGTCGAGGCGGTGGTGCAAACCGAGGCGGCGGTGAAAAACCGAGGCGGCGGTGAAAAATAAAGCCTAATTAGTCTTAGAGGTATAGAACTTCTAGCTTCTCTTTTGCTACATGAGACAGGGCTAGCGGCTAGATTATCTTAAAAAGCATTTTAGTGGGAATCGGTGATGGCAGCATTACCTAAAATTTGAGTTTTAACAAAATGTTTAGATAAAAAAAACAACCTCCACAGAGTAACATGTAGAAGAAGGGGTCCCAAGGTCCCAAGTACAGGAAGACAACAGAGTGAAGGAGCACACTGCATTGTGTGTCCAGTCAAGCAGTAGCAGGGTCAGGGTTCAAGGATGGGAGTCCCATTGTACTAATGAAAAGGGGCAACTCTGTGGCAGATGCCACAATCAACAGTCAAAGTTTTCTGTGTTACCTCATAGAGCATGGGTTCTCAACCTACGGCCCGGGGACCAGATGCAGCCCACGACACCATTTCATGTGGCCCCCTACCACCTCTGCCACATTCAGAAGTGTAATGTGTGGCAGGCAGGGCAAAATGGCCATCTGGCCCCCGAAGCTGTTTGAGGGAGCATGACCCGGCCCTCGGCAGCATGAAAAGGTTGAGAACCCCTGTCATAGAGGGTTTAATTATTCAGTTTGTGTTTGCAGTGATATTTATTATTTTTTCTTCTATTGCCATTTTCAAATGTTATCCGGTGTTCCTTGTATCTTTTGGTTTGTAACAATGTAGTATTGCAGACTACTTTGAGGTTAAGTGTTTTTGTGACAAGAGAAAAGTGTAAAAACATCTTACATGATGAAGTGGACTTGATCCACGAAAGCTAACAATAAAAATATAGCAGTTAGTCTTTAAAGTGCTACTGTGTTTTGTTTTGTTTTTTTGTTTATTTTGTTTTGTTTTGTTTTCTGAGATGCCTGAACCACAGACTAACACGGCTACTATTCCAAAAAATCTTACATGCATTTAACAAATATTTGGCTTACTGCTGTAAACCTCACTTCATACAGCTCCTGATATTTCTTCTCCATACTTACAATGAAATCCTAACTCAAAATGGTACCAGACATAGAGAAACTGAAATATGCATGAGATCAATCTTCTTCTTTAAAAAAAAACATTTCCAATCTGCATATAGAATCCACTTCATGCATTTGATCTCAGAAATTGGTCAGGTCTAACAATAGATCTGGATAAGATCTGCAGCAGACAGCCAAACTAAGGCAAAACAAAACAAAAAGAAAGAGGAAGGGAGAGAAAAGAAATTGTTGAGATGCACCCATTTGTTTTAGAACAGTCCATAATTTTTCATGAGTCACACAAAGGCCTTGATGTAGTTTACAGAGGACAGAATAAGCTTCTTTTGAAATTCCAGTCTGTGGCTCAATCTTGTTTTCCATATTTGTTAGCATTTCTGAAAGTGACTGCATACAAGAGATGAATATCTTTGCAGATACGATCTCCTCGGGTTTCCTAGACTCTCCTTTACCTGCTCTTACTTGTGCTGACCTTCCTTCAAACTTATATTGTTATTCTTAGGACTGCTCATGTCACTGCCTTTCTTCTCACTCCTCTCTCTCTTTACTCCAGGAAGGAGTCATGAAAGTTTCTAAGAAGAGAAATAGAGCATGTGGAAGAAAATAACATAGGACCAGGATAACCAAGAAACATTCTTAATCCCTGGAACTATGCAACTGGTGCTAGTTGGTGATGGTGAGGAGAAGAACATTGGTGATTGTGGCGAGAAGATCATTGGTGATGGTGGTGAGAAGAACAGAGATAGCTGTGTGCAAACCTGACAGGTCCTCTCAGCAGGTATATTCTTCTCCTGGAAAATTTATACAAGATGAAAAACAAATCTTGTGACTCATCAAGGCCACTGACAGCTATCTGTATGTGTGATCCATGTGAGAACAAATGATACAGCCAAGAGAAAAAATGAACTTGTCTCCAAAGAGCCAAGTGTAGCAAAAAAAAGAAGGACAGTGGAGGAAATTAAAGGTGTTATCCCTTGGTATCCAGCAAATAAATACAGAAGGGAAAATCAGAAGGTGATTCATATGGCCTCTGGTGTTCTAATTCACACAGTAATAGAAAGGAAAAAAGAACAAACACAAAATCCTAATATGGGAGGGTAAACATGATCTAGCAAGTATCATTAAGATTCATGAGACTCATGATTGGAACCGAGAAATGGAATGATATATCTTGTTCAATCGTTTCTGGGTTAAGTGGTGAGGAGCCTTAAGATACGTAGTAGTATTGACATGTTTTTTTTTTCTCATTCCATCGTTAAGGTTATGAGTGTTGCTGACTTTGTAATCAAAGTACACCATCACTGATTACAGAATACTGACAAACAGTGGTGGGCTGTCAACATGTTTACTACCACATCATGGGCGGAGCTGACATCATGGGTGGAGCCAACATCATGACATCATGATGTCATGATGTTGTGGGTGGAGCCAAAGTAAAAGAAATAAAAAATCTATTTAAAAATTAAATAAAAATACACATTAAAATACAAATTAAAATAAATACACATAATACATAAATACATTAAATACAGTGGTGCTTTGCTTAAAGAGCATAATGCGTTCCACAGGATTGTTCTTTAAGTGAGTTTGCTCTTTAAGCGAAACACCATTGTAAATGACCAATTGTGGGGGGGGGGGATTGGGAACCCCGATTTATTTGTTAAGCGAGTTTTGGTTGGTTTTATTTGTTACGGAAGTGAATATTCAAAAAAAATTCTGCTCTTTAAGCGAGTTACTCTTTAAGTGAAGCACTCTTTATGCAAGGTTTGACTGTACACATAAAAACAAACTACATAAAACACACACCTCAACCCACCCACCCACCCCAAACACAAACCCGTCACTTACCTGGCCTGGGGTTGGGGAGCAGCAGGCAGGCAGGCAGCCAGGCACAGCAGTGGCAAAGCAGTGCGGCGGCAAAGCGGCACTGCGTCACTGCTGCAAAGAGGCGCTGCATCAAAGTGGCGGCCTGGCCAGGCCAGGCCAGGCCAGGCTGGGCAGTGCAGGCTAGCCCGGCAACGCAGCCTGGCCTGGCCCGGCAGTGCACTGAGGAAAGGCCACCACCACCGCTGCCGCTCCTCCAGGTGCTGCACCCTTTCTGGGCAGCCCAAAATGGCTTCTCAGAAGTGTGCATGCATCAAAACTCCATTTGATGCATGCACACTTCTATTTTTCAGTGTGCATGTGTCAAATGGAGTTTTGACTCATGCGCACTTCTAAGCACCCATTTTGGGCTGCCCGGAAGAGACATCCGGAGGGCAGCCAGAGAGGTGACTGAACTGGTCACCTGGGGGTTTACTACCACCACCACCCGGCAATCCCCTCCGGATTGCTGCTACCAGTTTGGACGAACTGGTCCGAACCGGAAGCAGCCCACCACTGCTGACAAAGTATATCTTCACTACACAGTTGCAGAATTCCATTGGATGGTACCTTGCCAGGGAAAGATTAATCAACATACTACAATCTGACTGTCAAGGGGAAATAAGCAGTCAGAGTTCTTAACAGTAACGTTCCACACGGCAACATTTTGTGGCAGTTCCCTCCGGTTTTCTGCTATAATGATGTTCCAAGTGTCTGTGCATGAATGTGTCCATTAACCTTTGCCTCCTGAATTACTTCATTAGTGCAGAACGGCAAGGTACCACCTTGAAAGATGAGCAGAGAGAAGAATTATCTAAGTAAGGAGTTTCACTAGAACAGAGGCTCATGTCAAAATGTAGGAATAGCTGTAAAGGAAAGTCACTCTCAATGTGAAGTAAAGGACTTCTGTGTCATCTGCAGCTCCCCAGTTTTCATTTGGAACAATCCAGAGCTGGACCATTCAGGAAAAAGCAGCAATCATGATGGTATTGACCAGGGCATCCCAACCTAAGGCCCATGGGCCAGATCTGGCCTGCAGCACTATTTCATGTGCCCCCTCCAAGGGCATTTGAGAAACAAAATGGCCACCCCCTTGAAGCTGTTGGGACAAAATGGCCACTGCCATCATGCAAGCAAGGCAAAATGGTTCTCCAGCCCTCAAAGCTGACTGAGAGAGTGTGACTCGGCCCTCAGGCTGAAAAGGTTGGGAACCCCCGGTCTTGACTTACATGAGGCTTTAATAAGACAGAACGTAAATATCAACATTGGCAACCTGAGAGAATGGGCACAAAGAGAGAGAAAAGAGTCCAGGATTGGTTCTGTAACGAAGTATTCAACCCATTTGCCTGGCTACATAACAGCTATCCAATTCCAGAATCTGATTGTTATGTTGCTACCATGGCACCAACCATAGGGTAAACCTGAAAGGAAGGAGAGGAGGATTCTGGAGGCTTCCATGACATAGAAATGGAAACTCTTGCCAGTTTTGCTTTCTCTCTTACTCTTTCACCCACAATTTCTTTCCACACCTAACAGGAAGGATTTTGCAAATGTCGATAAATCCTTCTCATGATGTGAAATTCTCCCCCATTGGCACTGTCTCAATGTAGCATTTTTAGATATTCCTAACAATGGAGAGGCTAAAGTTATCACATCTGTCTGGCATTTGGCTGTTGAAGATGAGGGACCTCTTGAGGGCGGGGATAGGTACAAAACCTGATTTAAGCCTGTTGTTATATGAGAAGACCAAGTTACCTCTAAATTAAAGGTGGATCCTGAAGTGGTTTTTAATGTAAGTTAAATATTTAAGGAATGGTTTTTGTCATTGCCATCCTTCAGTCTGTTTCTGTGGCTGAGTAGGAATTTAAACCCAGCCCTCTTTAACTAGAGTCCACTACACTACACTGGCTCTCTAATTAACATGCTTAAATAAAGGTGGATTAAAAGACAGACAGTGAAAAAATTAAATGCTCAGAATGTTCTGGATCTGAATGGCCTTAAACTGCTTTTAAATGTCTTAACATTTCAAGTTATTTCCATCCCAAACACAAAAATGTGCATATTTGTGTAAATTCCTTTTTTAAAAAAAAGACATAAAAAGGGAATTCTCAGTGGGCTAGGGCAATGGAAGTGTGAAGTATGGAATAATTGCCTCCCGCCCCCCATAGCATCCAGCCTTGTACTGGTGGATTCTGGGAGTTGTAGTCCAGAAAAGGGAGCTGTTGCTTTGTGGAATAGTATGGCTTCATGAATAGATAGAGCTACCTCATCCGTATAACCCCAAAATTGGATCTTCCTGCCATGCAGAGCTCCAGAGTGTGCTGGATCTCTAGCTAGCATGCAATTAAGTAGCCCTAATGAACATGGGCCTGTCCTTCTGCTTGCAACAAAGGAAGCGGGAGAGGAAGCTGTCTCCTTTTTGTGCTTTGCCTCAGTCCCTTGCAGGTTAAGGTCATTCTGTGTCTTCAACAGAGACCATTCTGGCAACTAAATTAGCCCTCATTTACAGGGAAGTTGAACGCAGCCAGACGAATGGTGGTGCAAGCATAATTGGTTCCCAACATGTGTCAGTGCATATCCTCCTCAAGCCATGGAAAAAGATGCATTATGGGACTAATTTTTTAAATGTTAATGATTATTGGACATTTGCCAGGCACCCAGCTGTGCACAAAACATTGAGCTGGTAAATAGCTCTTGATCTGTTTAGAAACAAATTAGAATGGCTGTTAGGAGTCTACAAGGCAGAAGGCATGGGAACCACCACCGGCGCACTGCCTGACCCTATTAACATTGCTATGCTGGGATCTTTCTACTTTTACCATCAGAACAATAGACATGAAAACAGTTTGGAAGTTGTTTTAGGATATTTGGGTTGTAAGCAGAGGAGGGTACGAGGCAGTTCTCTGCAATGACAGCTTCAGTTTAGGTGGTGAGGATTTTTTAAAATCTGATTTGTTTATTTTTTGCCTAGCAAGAGTTTGGAAAGAATATGTTGCTGCCAGTCACGCAGTGTTGATTTAAAACTGACTTGTAGGTGAACAAGTCCACCTGCTCCAACCAAGAGTCATCTTTCCTGCCATATATCAAGCACAGATTAGACAAAGTGAACTGCCTGGCATTTCATGTCACCAATGCTTTGTTGTGCTTTAAGTTATATCACCGCTACACTTCAGTGTGGAATAACTAGCTAATTGAATGCACTTGGCCCACAGAAAGCTCTCTGTAGATTTGGTTTTCTTTGTCAAAATTGGATTAAATGGATCGGAATAATCTCCTTCGGTTTTAGACATCACATCAGTATAAGCCCTGTTGGCCATAGTCCTAGAGAGCTGGCTGAAGCATGCATGGGACCAGAACTTGACTCTGAAGTTTCTGCAGCAGCTGCTCATCCTATGTATGCATAGCAAACTCAGGGCCAAAACACAAATGCCAATAGTATTCATGTGGCATGGTCTTTATTGCAGGCTTCTTTTACGGATATGGAGAATGGTCAGAATTTGATCTGCTCAAAAAACCTGAATGGAACATGGTAAGGGATATTTAACCCTTGGTTTCTCTCTGTGGTCTTGTAGCTAGATGGGTATGTGTTTGTGTGCCAAACCTCCCATTTTGCATGGCAAAGTCCCTATTGAAACAAATTGGCGTTGAACGACAAACTGACATGGGAAGTGAAAGTTAGAAAGGGTGTAGTTCAGGAGAATAAATTCTGGAGGATATGGCATCCATTTGTAGAACATTCATTGTATAACGATAAAGCAACACAGCCAGCACCGGAACAAATGAGTTTTTGGAGGAACAGTTGAATATGGATTAAATTGTAACCTCTCTGGATACTGTAAATAGCACAGGGGGTTAACATGTAACTGTATTTGTCCATGTATTTGTAACATGTAATTATACTTATTTTATTTTTTATCTTTCTTGTCGGCTTTAAACATACTGTATGTATATGGGTACTGAAAGGGTTATTGGTAAACAACTAAACAAAATATAAATACAAGTGGATAGAAAATGTACTAGAACGCAAGAATTATATAAGACAAAGAAGTAATACCCACCTTATGTGTTTATTTTTGTCATGTTATAATGTATTTTCTTTTGTTACATTTATACATTGTACTGTAAGTAACGTTATATATGTTGTTGTTTTTCTTTTTCGTTATATATGTGGTTTTTTCTTTCCCTTTTGTTCGTTTTGTTATTTGTTTTTCGTATGTCAGCAAATTCAATAAAAATATATATACAGTATATAAAAAAACAAATTGCTCTCATTCTCAAACTGTACAACCTTGGGGAGCCAAACTGTACCACAAACTTCAGTGCTCCATTTATGGGCAACCTAAGTAAACTATCATTTAAGTCAATGGTAGGCAACCTGTACCCAACAGATGTGGTTAGGCTGCCATTCCCATGACCCATCACCATTACTTATTCTGGATAGAGTTCATGGAAAATGTAGTCCAACAACCTCTGGAATGGCACAGCTTGCCCATCCCCACCTTAGAGCCCCAGATTTTGAGAGGGTTGTAAATCTCCCATTATGCTAAAATAACACACTCTGCCAGTCTCTTAAAATTGACATCATTTAGGGCAGAGGTTCTCAACCTCTTTATGCCATGGGCCTGACCATGATGCCCCCATGACATTTGAGTGGGCCGGATCATGCCCCCCAGCTGAAGTAAATGCATCCACTTCCACCATCCTCCTCAACCCACTCGGCTCTGTGCCCATTGCATCTGCAATACCATCTAGTCATCTCATTCTCTGCTGCCCCCTTCTTCTTTTGCCCTCCACCTTTCCCTGCATCAAGGCTTTCTCAAGTGAATCCTCTCTTCTCATTTGATGTCCAAAGTACTTTAGCTTCATCTTTACTATTTTTCCTTCGAAGGACAAATGATAGGACAGCCAATATCCTACCAATATTAGGGAAAATTAGAACTTGATTTACTCTCTGGCTAAGTCATTTCACAGAGCTGATGTGAGGATAAAATAGGTATATGGTACAACATATGCATTCCTCAACTCCTTGGAGGAAGGTGATTTAAGCCCTTAACCAGAGCTGGAAAATAATTTGCTAAAACTTTATTTTCTATCCCAATTTCTTATTCAAAAATATTATTTAAAAAAAAGATTCATTATTTTAATAGTTAAATACCAATAGTGTTATTTTTTATTTTTAAATTTTTTTAATATAAAAATAATGATAAGTACACATTGTAGAAAACAATAAGATAATAAAAAATAAATAAACAACAAAAGCATTATACAATATAAAAAAATACTGTGTTATTTCTGAGGAACCACCGGTATTCATATTGCTTTAATTCATTATTCATTATTGAGGTGGTTTGTGGGTAGCAGTCATTTTTTACTTAAGCCAATTTCTTAGGTCAATAATTAATGAATTCATCAGCAAATTAAATTTATAAATGTCTCTGAATGTTCCAGTATTAACACGTAACATTTCCCTGCAAATTTAATATAAAAATTTGGTATCAATGCTGTCAAATTTGAGAAGGAAACAGTAGGCATTTTTCCAAGATTTTGCTTCTACCTTAAACATTGCAGAGTTCATGTTACTTGCATGATTTCATTTGAACTCAACAACTTGGATAGGTACTATGTTGCATAGACGGAACTCTGCCACCTATAAAAAATTCACCCCAGTTCACTTTAACTGTGGAGTAGGCAAAGTGTGGCCCACAGGTCATATGAGGCCCACACAGGGCCATTTTTGCAGCTTATAATGGTCTGCAAGAGCTGCTACAGAGGAAATATGCACTTACCCCAAAATTGCCATTTTATGCACCTAGATGCCTTCAGGAGCAGCGGTTTTCAGTTTATGGACATTCAAGGTTCATTAAGTCTCTTTATCCACAGAATGAAACCACATGCATGTACACAACCCACTGGAAGAACTGGCTATTTACCTTAAACAAAGAACGGAGAATGGACAAGGGTGTGTGTAACTATCCCTTAATAAACTGAAGAAACAGTTTCACACAATTATCCTTTGGTTGGAATACTAAATGCCAGGCACCTCTTTGTTAAGTGAGTTAGGAGACACAATCCAACCAATGGCCGCCACGGACAGAATTTGAAACCTACATTCCCCACTTGTGTTTTTCTTCTTCTTCAAGTGCCATACCCGTTCCAAATATTGGCTGTCATCATAGCAATAGTCTTTGTATTCTTAACTCCTCAGAACAGTTCTTTCACACACATGCCACACCAGTCTTTCAGTCTCTCTCTCTCTCTTTTTTTTTTTTTTTTGCAGTGTTTAGGACTCACTTTTATGAACTGACCTGGCATGGACCTCTGCCATGACTTTCATGGTATTTTCCCTGCATTATTCACAATATATTGGTGCACAGCCTGATGAAGACATGTGTGGAGCAAAAGCTAGTGTTTTTATGATTTTTAGTGTGACTTTTTAGTGGTCTAATAAACTTATCACCTACCTTTATATTTGGAGAATTTAAGGGCCACATAGCTTTTGTTCTTTTTTCTTTGGTTGGGTGGTGCTGTTCTGGCAGTTTAAAGCAGGGGTGCCCAAACTTTTCAGGCTGTGGGCCGATCACATGGTTCAAGGAGCATGTCACTAAGGCCAAGGGGCCGGATACAACCCCCAATGCCAATTCATCTGGGTGTGTTTTACTTCCACTTCCAGGATCAATGAGGGTTTTGTGGGCTGGCTGAACTGGTGTCGGGGGCCGCATCTGGACCCCGGGCCTTAGTTTGGGCTCCCCTGGTTTAAATTATTGCTGTAGCCCATATGTGCAGTAACTCTAGCAGTAACTGAAATTGGGATAACAAAGTTTCAGAGAAGTTTGTTTGTTTAATACAGGGGTGCCCAAATTATGGCCTACGGGCTGAATCCAGCCCACAGTGCCAATCCATGCAGCCCCTGCCGCTCCTGGAAGCAGAAGTAAAATGTACCCATACTTCCACTTCCAGGAGCGATGAGGGTGGAGTGGGCCAGATTAATTGGTCCTGAGGGCTGGATCTGGCCCACAGGGCATAGTTAGTGCACCCCTGGTTTAATGTATATCCCTCCGTTTCTCCAGCAAGTTCAAACTGGTGCATATAATTCCCCTTCTCTATGCCATCTCCTCACAACAGTCTGTCAAGTAGTAGCTAAAGCTAAAAGGCAGTGACTGGCTGGAGGGCAGTCAGTGAATGTCACAGTTCAGGGTGGACAAGAAGCCAGATTAGGGAGCAGGAGAGCAGCAAATAAAAGATGGGTGTTCTTGGGTTTGTGAGACCCAAACAGGATGGCTAACAACAGGACGGTAATTCATAGGGTTGCCATAAGACACAAGCAATGTGAGAGCACATAACAAGAGAGAATTCAGATCTCCCTGCTCCCAGTCCAGTACTTTAGCCCAGGGTAGTAATGGCTAACCTTTTAGAGACCAAGTGCCCAAGGAGAAGAAAGTGGCACGTAGGAAGGCACCACAAGTGCCCACACACCCATGTGATGTTGACAGCACACCTCTGCAAAAATCACAAGGATGCATGTGTGTGCCTGCCCCCATGGGTGTTCCCCACCCCCGTGGGGCCTTCCCACCCCTGTGGTTGCACCCCACCCCCATGGGTGTGCCCCACTTCCTGCAGGACCTTTGGCGGAGGGAGAGGAGTGGTGGGGAAGTGGCATTGACTGGGCTGGGTGGGACAGGGCTTCCCCTCAATGATGCTTGCCAGAAGAAAGGCCTCTGCATTCCACTTCTGGCACACATGCCATAGGTTTGCCACCAGGGGCCCAGTGTTTCCTAACCTTTGGCTTTTGAGTTCCAATTCCCAGAAGCCAAAGTCAAAGTCCCAAAGCACTGATCAGCCAATGTACTGACTTAGGCTTCTGGGAATTGAAGTCTCCCTGTGGGGCATGGATCTCACATTGGGAACCACTGCTTTAGCCATTATTACTATTCAACTACAATGGCTCACTATGTCACCCTGTTTTTTAAAATACAAGAAAAAAGAAGAAATCTTATGGTACAAAACCAAGTTGAAACAGATCAGTTTTTTCTTCCCAACAGTGACACAGAATAATGGCTAGATGGTACTGTGTGCCTTACTAATTAACCTCTTAATGGGGCAAGTGGAGCACACACTGTGATACATTCCCATCCTAGATATAAACCATTTATTTCAGCAGAATTTACTTCCAAGTAAACCTCCTCAGGATCACAGTCTATAGTGTGACTTAGACAAGTATCTTTATGGGAGGCTCTTTTGACACAAAAATGGGGGAGGCAAAAAAAAAAAAAAACAGCTGGAGACCAGTTGGTTTACTCCGCACGATCTTTAAAGCCCTGACAATGTGACGGCTTTCCATTCAACCCAAGCTGTCCACAGCTGCCGAACTATCTCAGAAGGCAGCTTCATAGATGAGTCACCAGCCAAGCCTCCTGCCTTTCCTGTGTGAAAATAACACAAAAGGAAAGGCTCTTGTAGCTTTGCTTGCTGAATGAACAGAGAGGTGAAGGCTTGTGTCAAAAGTGTCAACACAGAACAATAAAATGAGAACTATACTAAAAGTAAGTAAGTAAATAAATCAAAGTCATATTTACGACAGTGAGCTACAATTTTCAGAGCATCTTGTAGCTATCAGCTTTGAAGAGCTTTCTGTCATAGACCATTTTGTCTCTACGCTTATCTAGACCTGGAGCCAAGACAGCACAATGCCAGTATAAGTCAGGGGAGAAGTCTATAATACCAAAAATCAACAATATGAGGTGCCCAATTGTATCAGATCATATCTATTTTCCTAAAAATACATTACTCCTACACCTTTCTAAAATGCTGTTTCAAAGTCTGCATTCGACCAAATGCAGAGGATGTGATCTTGTGTAATATTTGGTTTTATTAAAGAACCCAGGAAAGAATTTCACATTTCTGCCACACAGAACCATTTGTTTCCTACTGGTGAATCTATTTCATAAAAACATATGGGATATAAGACAGTCTTAATTCTGTTTGTGCGGCCCATGGTTTAGTGTTCCATCAAATTTGTCATTAAAAGTATAATGATACATTGTAGCAGAGGATGCACATTTAATAATAATGATATTAATCTTAGAATTGAAGAGGTGGAAGGGACCCTATGGATTACCAGGTCAAGTCCCTGTCAAGAATTCATCTCCATAGCCAGATACTGTACTTAAACCACGTGTTTATATGGACAGAAAAGCACAGACAAAATCAGATTTTGCTATAGTAAAAACTTCCATCCAAGTCACCTGCAGTAATTTAGTGAATAGAATTTTGACTTGACTAATCCCTTATCAGTACAGTTAGGAAAGCCCATCAGTTATGCTTCCTTTCTTTACTACATATAAAGAAAGTTCTGGGTTCTGTGTAATTCTTTTTAAAAGGAACATAAAATGATATTCTACCTCATTTTCAATGGCCAAATCAATAGTTCCAGCTTTTCCTAGTACAGCAAGGATCATTCTGTACATGTCTGCCATGTTTTTATTGTTAAAAGAGGTGATGCCCGCCCTTCTGTTGCCAAAAATAGACGCCTTAATTCAGAATAACATGGTTAAAGGCATAGAGATTCAAAACCAGACCTTTTAAATCCTCAAAAGTCCAGGCTTGACAAACCCTTCAGTTACAGTCCCACCCCACCACCACCACCACCACCACCACCACCCCACTCACTTCTATATAAATTTCAAATTCTTTTTAGTCTAAATATGACTAAATGTGCAAATGATTTTTCTAAATGATTTTGTAAATCACCCTGGGTCCCTTTTGGGAGGAGGCCAATAAACCAATTTAAATAAATAAATAAATAAATAAATAAATAAATAAATGTTGATATATTATTATAAAAAATGAACTGGAATGAATTCCATCCATTCCTCAGTGCTAGTCACAGATTATGTGTCTGATGAAGGGTAGTCTGGATTTTCCCACAGCATTCCAGCTTGAGTTTTTCTGGGGCCACAGAACTTCAGCATTCATGTCAAAGCCCATCTTATATTTTCATCAAATCTAATTTTTTTAAAAAAAAAATTAGTCCCTTAACTGACACAACACAAATCTATGCATACCATACAAAGCAGTTGTATCACTGTTTTGCTAGGGAAGGGTAGTGTCAGTTATCAAAGGGGAACAGATTGAAATGACCCAGAGGCCAGTTTGGACCCTTGTCATGAAGAACAAGTATCTCCAGTGGAGACAGAAGGATCATTCAAGTAAGACCTTCTTACCTTGTGGAACGTCTTCCGCCCAGGACAGTAACCCGCATCACTCGCTCCTCTCTGTCAGCGCAGCTTCAGGTGCCAACCCCGAGACTGGCCAGGAAGACTATGACTAGGAGAAGAGTCTTCACAATGGCAGCACCAATGCTGTGGAACGCTATTCCAGCTGAGCTGCGCCAGGCTCCATCCTTGCTCTCATTCAAAAAACATCTGAAAACACTGCTTTTTGAGGAAGCCTTTGGGAATGTTCTGTTTACAACTGGCCATTAGAGATGTTGCCATGTACATAATAGGTTGTGCTTGTTCAATGTATTAATAGTCTGGCAATTTCAATGTTTTGGGACTGCTTTTATTGTGAGTTTTATTGTGAATAACTTTTAATAATTCTTGATTGTTTTATTGTTAGCTTTATGATGTTAGCCGCCCTGAGTAGGAATTATTTTTTCCTAGAGGGGCAGGAGATAAGTGTAATAAAATAAATAAATATGAGAGATAAAATGTACCACAGTGCAGATAAGAAGTTTTTCACAAAGAAACAGATTGCTCCACATTACCCTGTGTAGACATACCCTAGGGAGTGATGACGAACCTTGGCACTCCAGGTGTTCTTGGACTTCAATTACCAGAAGCCCAAGTCAGCACTCCTGGTGATTAGGGCTTCTGGGAATTAAAGTTCAAGAACACCTGGAGTGCCAAGGTTCGCCATCGCTGCCCTAGGACTTCTGTTCCAAATGCATTTAGAAATACTTCTCTTTTAGACATGCTAATTTAATAGACCTTTACTTTCAGGATGTAGTAACGTGTGGTCATTAACCCTGGTAAAAGCAGTATGGCTTGTTTTGTATTAAGAGACATTACACAATAAATATGCAACAAAAGGTGTTTAGGTTAACAAGATCTTTTATAGGGATCTAGTTAAAATAAATAAGCAAAGAAAAGCTCTCAAGGATAAATCATCAAAATACCTTTGCATTATGTTTTTAATCTTCTTTTGTGTCTTGATCAGACCCTGGACTGCCAAAATGAAGCCACTTTCTTCGAAAAAAGAAGAGAAAAGACAGTCAAAGCATGGATTTCTCACTTCAAAGACAAAATGGCTCCTAGTACTTCCTAGATGGCCTATATGTGTAACAGCTGTTTCAACATTCTGTTGTGTTTCCTTGTGACCTAGGAACAGGATCAAAGATGGGATTATATAGATGAGGGCTATGCAAACTGACAGAATTTGAATGAGTCATTACTAGGCAGCTGTGCTGAAGCTGGCAGAAATCAGTGGGCTTCAAGTTCCCAAACTTTGTGCACCATTGTTACAATGAGAAAAGAGATCTATGTTAAAGTCAAAGAAAGCTGCAACACTGTCAAATCTGAAGAAGGAATGTTGTGAATAAAGCAAGATTTTTCATTCCCTGCCAATAATTACTTCATTATATATAGTATCACATTGCTGCTTACTGGCTTTCAAGATTTCATTTACAGTGTTTCAACCCTCTGGTGACCTTCTACTATCTAACACCATATAGCTATCAAATAGGAGAAATCTGGAGAAAAGGTGGGGGAAAGGGTCCTATGTCAATGAACAGTGGCATTCAGAGTAACAAAGAACAAGTTGTTTTTTTTTCCAATGGAGACAAGGGAACCTATGAAAAGCACCCAGCTCTGCAGGGTTGTTGATGGAGATAACATCTATTATATTATGTGAAGCTCTTAAAAAAGTACTGCTGATGTACAATCCCAAGGGATTGGCAGCGAGTGTTGAGCTGTCGTATCACTGAACCAGTGATAGAACTGAAAATCAGATGAAATAAATCTACATCTCAAGGAAAGCTAAAGCACAATGGAAGTAGTTGAAAGACCAGTTTAACCACACTCCACATTACTTACTGACTTCCAGAGAAAACATCACCAGAGGTTTCTAAGACATCAAAGAGACGCTGTTTCACACAACATGTACAATGAAGTCTGCACACACTATTTTTGTCACACAAAAAATGTATTATTATGACAGCATTCGAAGTATCAAAGTGAATATAAGTTGGTATTCAGTTTGTTTGATCTTTAGCAAGGACTGATAATGTTAAACATCCCAAAGAGAACTAACTAACCTGAAGCAAGGCTTATGAAAAAAACAGTGACACTGTTGAACATGGAGAGATATGCTGCTTTGAACTTAAACCTTATTTACTCCATCTTGTGTTATCCAAATGTGTTGGTCTACAACTTCCAGAAAGAGCTGGCTGGAAATACTGGGAGTTGTAGTCATACATATTTAGAGGGCACCAGTTTGGGAAAGCTTGCCTTGGAAAAACATTGTGAGATTGTCCAAAGTCTACCACACGAAGAGGGGAATCTTCCTCTTCCAAAGATGAGCATTTGTGACTTTACAAATGTTACCGCAACTTCAATAATTCCACACTGTTGGTTGTGCTGGACAAGGAGCTATGGGAGTTGTAAAACAAAAACATCTGGTGAGCTTCAGTTGACCACCTTTAATCTAGACTCTTGAGCTGTCCTCTCATTAACAGTAAAGCTCCTCTTACAGCAAAAGAAGAAATTCCAATATGGTAAATGATTCCACTCTTGGAAGAGAAAAATGATTTTTATTTATTCCACCTTTTCTTGTCCAGCACCTTGATTTCACCTCCCACCCTATTCTGGACAGAATTCTAACTTCCTTTAACAGATTTCTTGATGGCATGAAGGAAATAGATGGAAAAGATTTTCTTCCCATTCCCCTACCCTGCAGACCAGAACATCCTCTGAGTGGCATTCTACTCACAAAAACTTAGGAATCTAGACAGTGTACATGAAAACAATACTTACAAGGATCTCCAAAGTCTGTGTAATCTGGAAAAAGGAACTTGCATGTAAACTTCCATCTTCAAGAATTCTGAACCACCAAAGTAGGGGCATTGTATAGTCTTATATAATGCCATCAAGTTGATGTCCCTAACCTCCATGAATTTATCTGATCACCTTTTACCACACAAGTAAGGAAACATCACTACATCCTTGTGGAAGTGAATTCCACAATTTAAATATGCACTGTATGGAGAGGTACTTCCATTTATCTATCCAAGATATCCCATCATCCATTTCAGCAGATGACCCCAGTTCTTCTTCTTTTGGGTCCCAATCAAGCCTGGACTACCAAAATGAAGCCACTTTCTTTGCTTTGCAATTGCCCAAAACTAAGTCCTCATGGTGCATGTTTCTGGCAGTAATCAGCAGACCAATAAATGAGCTAGATTCTGTATCTCTCCACCTTCCCACAGCCTGTTGTTGTCTGTCAGGAGCCCCCACTTGAGCATGTTGGTCTTGCATTTAGGGACTCTAACCCTCAGCCTATTCAGGGTCTTCCAAGTGGTGTAGGGGAAGTTGAGTTCCTCAGTTATATCCTCCTTTAATGTTATTCCGTGTCCAGTGAATTCCTTCCTCCATTTCTAATTTGGTTTTGCTCTTGTGTTCCCTCAAGAATGTTAGTTCTTGCAATAAAGCTCTTCCAGGATTTGAGCCAGGGTGCACAGAAAGAGCCTCCTCGAATATTGTGAATACCCTGGGTGGCAACCTTGCCGGCTAATGTTTCTAACACCAGATCAAATGAAAGGAACCCGTTCTAGTATTACGACACAGAGAAAAAAACCTGATTCCTTCCTCCATATTATGCATAACTTTATACATTTCTACTGTATTTCCACTTACTGGCTTTTTTTCTAAACAGTCCAACCCTAAACTTTCCTCATTCCCACTTAGAGCAGAAAAGCAACATAAAATATAAACTACAGAAGTATGTACAGCAAGAAGGAGATTGATGGGGCAGGACAGAACCAGCCAGTAAAAAAAGAGCTAGAAATTCTAGAAAGAAAATAGCTTTATCTTAGGGCATCAATTTTGCTAAAGATTAGAATGGATATGATTTTAGGTGGAAAAGACTATATTATCTCAGTAGAAAGACAAGAGGTAAATGTTCTTTGGTTTTATTGGGAAATTGACAGATTGCTTTGACTACTATTGTTCAGGTTTGCTGATATTGTAATACTGTAGAAGCGTATTGCAGCAAGCTACTGCTCAGATATATTTTTCACACTTCTCAAAATTCAACCGTTCAAAACAAGATTGGGCTCCTTTTGCTACCAGCCTCTTTAATACCTTTACTAATATACTTGCAGGAGACACCCTCAAGGTAACACTCTAATTTATCACCTTTTCTTTAGACTGACCCTGTTAATTTCCGGCAATAACCTTTGTTCTCAACTGACATGCTGCAACGTCCTGTCAGACAAAATGTTATGCACAAATAAGCAGCTAATGGCAGATCTAAAAAGGCTGGAGCAGCCCAAGTTCTTTCATTTTGCCTGATTATAAAGATATTTGCATAATGTATGAATGTGAACATTATCACTGCTAAATAATGCACAAATATTTCCCCATCCTGCACAGCATACTTATTTTCCTCTTCATGGATCATTATGACTCTGTAATGCAGTTGGCTGTTGCCTCCCTACTCTGCCCTTATTTAAAATGTAGTTAGAACTCCATATTAGTTCTATAGAGCTCCCAGTATTTGACCAAGAGAGATTGTATCTCCTGGACCTGGCTAACCCTCCAAACTATAAATGAAGTATGCATTGTTAACTGTGCCATGTTGTCCTCTTTTCAGAATGCATTACCATCAAAATACAAAACTTAGTATTCCAGAAATGTCAGAAAGGGATATCCGTTCTTCCCTGAACACTTCATTATCTGCCAAGGCTAACACGGGGTGAAGCTAACATTTTTGGAGTGTGGTTCAAAGCCAAAGGAAGTTCCTCACGTACCAATATTTGGGGCTTCTGACAAATTCATTCTTCTGATGGCTTGTGCAATAAGTTTTTGGTCTGTATCAGAAGCAGTGAATATTAATAATTTCTCAATGATTTAAACTCTCAGTTGGATCTCTCCAATAGATGCGTCCACCTCCCCTTAGTTTATAATATGTACTGACTGAGCAATAATTGTCTTCACGGTTTTTAGAGTGAAGCTGGAAAAAGAATATCTGTGATAGCACAACAGCAGTTTACATGAGAAAATGCCAATGATAAAATTATGCAGATTCTATATAAAATTCTGCACAGCTGAGCTTTCAGCGAAACAAAGAGGCATGGAATGAGATTACGGAAAGATAATGCGATGCATTCCAGGATACTGCCACATAAAAGTCACATATAAAAAAAAACAGAAATGGAAACAAAGCCATACACTTTGGACCGATTTAAACCCCAATTTGACGTAACAAAGTCTGCCATCAAAACTGCAATTATGTCCAGTGGAAAAACATCAGAGCTTTGAAGTATATGTTGAACCCAAATAAATAACAAAAAGCAGCTGCAAAATTTCAAATTGCTCCCTGTAAGGACTCAAAGCTTGGTGTGAGAATTCAGCAGGTATCCTGAAGTCACCCACACTGAATAAGGCTAAACATAAGTTCAGCGACACATTATCTTGGCCATCTATTAAATGGGCCAAGAGTCTGAACTGGTGTGAGGCTGCTTCCTGTTATCCTTAACTAAATTGAGAATTGTGTCTGTGGTTTTTTTAAAGCAAAGTATTTACATTTCTTTCTCTCTGACATACAGATATAGGGACTTCTTTTTGTCCCTCTCAGATAACCTTAGGGTGGGATCCAAACAGCAAACAGGTCAGACCAAGAAACTGTTGCTGCCTGAAGAAGAACAACAAACAACCTATCGCACCCATCCATAACAAATGGATTACTCAATGCCTGCCAGTTTATATTGGCACATTATGCACAAATCCCACAAGAACCTTTCTTTCTCATTGACAAGAATAATACTAACAAAATATACAACGTAAACCAGGGGTTCCCAATTTATAGCCTGTGGCCAGACCCAGCCTGTGATGCCATTTCATCTGGCCCATCACCACCTCCACTGCACCCAGAAGTGGAAGTGGGCGCATATATGACAGCTGTAAATGCATCCACGTCTGGGGGGCATGGTCCAGCCCGGTCAGCTGTCCGGGGGCATGGTTAGGCCCTCGGTGCAAAAAGGTTGGCCACCCCTGACTTAGACATTTACTGCCCTGTTGGAAAACCCAAATTGCTACCTGAGCCAGCTGCCTCACTCTGCATTATGGTAGGGCCGGCCTTAACGGTAAAGCTTTCCTTTCCAAAAAACACCCATAAGCTATCATAGTCCATCCTGTGACTTCTATCCTACATTATAATAAAGCTGACTGGTAAGTCAAATGATACCTGTAGAGATAATCAGCCTCCGCTAATAAATCTGTAGTCCTAAAGATATATAGTGCTACAAATCGGTATAAAATTATCTCTTCAAATGTATTGTTCTGAATACCTCATCTCTAGGGATTTGTAATATCTCCAAAGTGAAACAATTTTCTTTGGTAACCATGTGCTTTTACATTTCAATGTTCACTTCATATTCTTCGGGATGCTGCCTTTCTTTTGCCCAATTTTCCCTTCACCCACCCTGCATTGGTGTCTTGCCCTTTGAATTACTTTTTACTCATGCTGTAGCTCACAACTAAATTCTGTATTCAGTCCCAAAGTCACTGGATTCTCAGACTTAAGTCAATTTTCTATTTGCTTCAGCTATGCAATAATAAAATCTCCAATATACACCTTTTTTTAAAAAAAAGTGCATCATCTCTTATGATTTGTCATTCTGATGCTAAAAGGTGACCCTTCTATTTGCGTTTCCAGCATTACTTTCCCTATATACGCTCTTGCTCATATACATGCATGTAGAAAGTCCATTTACTCTGTCAAATGGATTTTCTGTCATTCCCCCTTCTCTCTCCTACTTACCGTTGTTGATAGTAAAGCAAATACCTTTTTAAAACCTAATATACTGATATGACGGTTAAAAGGCCACATTTTCCCCACACTTGCATAAAGTGGTTCTGCATATCCTATAGAACATTCCAAAATGGATCAGATCAACAGTAAGCAGGCAGTGGTGAAGCGCAGGAAATAGTGTTACTGGGGCTTCAAATTGTATATACTTGGAGAAATCAGAAAAAAAAAAAACAGATGAGAATTTCTCGGGCATGTAGATTTTTTAAAAGGTAAACAAACTTCAAAAGGAAAGCTTGCTGAAACCAGAATTGTACACAAAGAACTGGAAAATGGCTGCCCTCCCGTGTGCATAGCAGAGGTGAGAAGGGGCGGTGGGAATTTCAATAATTTCCTGAATACTTTTAAAGTCTATCTGCTCTCTGCCCCACATTTCAGTTTCTTTTGCTTTCTTCAGTCCTATCTACCCTTCTGCCTTTCTGAAATAGATTTTAAAAATCTGTGTGCCACCAGGATGGCTGCTTGATGTTTTTCCATGGTGAGGGTCAGTGATGGGCAGCGATCCGGTAGTACCTTTTCCCAGTGTCCCAGAGAACCGGTAGCAGCTTTTGGGGGGAACCACCTTGGGGGATTACCTTTTCGCCAGTTCTCCCACTGCGCATGCACACCTACAGTGCTCAGCGACATGCGAGCCTACAGTGCTTGGTGTGCATGTGCACCTACAGTGCTTAGTGTGCATGTGCACCTACAGTGCTTGGCGCACATGTGCACCTACAGTGCTTGGCGTGCATGTGCACCTACAGTGTTCTGCCTGCCATGCCAAGCAACTATTCACTGCTTGGAGTGTGGCAGTGCAGAGCGTTGGGCAGCCAAGCACAACCACGGAGGAACCGGTGGCTGCTGATGAGGCCCTCGGCAGCCTTGCTGTCCTCCCAAGTGGGGAGGAGGAAGAGCAGTTGCTAGCTTGAAGCTCCCTATAGCCTGCTCCCCAGAATAAGTGACTCGCCTTTGAGTGTGGGGTGGGTGAGTATATTTTTATGTACATTTATTATGTATTTATTTTTAATGTGTATTTTATGTGCATTTAATGTATAGTTTTGTGTTTTGTGTGTATTTAATTTGTTTTTTATGTGTTTTTATGTGTTTTTATGTCTATTAATGTGTATTTATTTTTAATGTGTATTTTAATGTGTTTTTATGTCTATTTAATTTATATTTTTATGTGTATTATTTTTGTTTTTTTGCTTTGGCTCCGCCCATGTCATTGGCTCCACCCATGACATCATGATGTCATGATGTTGGCTCCACCCATGCTGTCGGCTCCGCCCACAGTGTGGTAGTAAATTTTTGGCTGCCCATCACTGGTGAGGGTATTTGCTAAGTGGAAGGAAAGAAGGAAGGAAGACAGACAGACAGACCGATAGACAACTCCATTGTTGCAAAAGGAAAGAGATTCCCTGTCTTTATTTTCCATCACTGGGACTGAGAGACAGTGGTAGAAATGAAGAGCATTAGTGCTGAATAGATATTCCCTTCTCCTGAGACAGGACCTTCCACCTGCTGCAGAGCAGCTATTCACGTTTAGCCAAGACAATTCTGTTAACAATAAAAGGTACATCACACACACCCACACACACACCACATCATAGTCAGTGCACAGTACCAGCAGCTAGTTAAGTTTATTTGTGAAGGAGAAAATTACACAAATGTGTCTCCCTTGGCAGTAAAATTTGCAACAGTAATAAGCTAAATAAGTAACCATTTTATGTCACCTCAGATCTGGTCCTTCGGGCAGCCTGTCCACAAGGCCTAAAGACAGAGCTGGGTCTGTTTTAGAAACAAGGGCAGTTGGTGAGATAGCTTAGTCAGCCACAGAGCCTTTGCATGCCAATCGCAAAGAGTAGAAGCTGCCTTCTTTCCCATTGAGCAACCTCGTACTAAGTGTCATTTCAGAATTTTTGCCATTACTCTCCTCTCTTATATAATTTTATTTTTAAAGTGGCAGGAAATATAGAAAACACCAAATCATTCTTTATTATGCATGCAAAATGAACCAGGAGGCCTTTTTTAAAATCTCATTTCCCAACTGCTCATGCACTGTTATGCCTACAGCAAGCAAAATCTTGCAGCAGTGACAGGAAAGTGCCTCTCTGAGTGTCAGAGAGCTTGCCTGTCTCTCTGGGGTGTCTCATTTTGATTCCTGCCTTTAATGCTGATAAGAAATGACAGCAGTTGGGTAAAACAATCAAAACTTGAGGTGAATCGCTTATAAACCTTTTGACACTCCAATAAACCAAAAGGCAATATAGACCTTCACCAGAAAATAAAATAAAAACAAAGAATAAATAAAAATCCATTTTCACTTGAAGTGGCCCCAGAAAGTGGACGAGATACTCACACGTGGGACTTCGTACTACCTCCAGACAACACATGAATTTTCATATTGTAAATGTTAAATAAGGCTAAATTGTGCTCAGAGTAATTTTAAAAAAGGAGCCAATTCATAATCTCTTGATTTAGACAATGGTTGATACCCACATAAAACAGCATTTTGTTGCTCCTAAAACACCTACAATTCAATATTTAAATTAATGAAGTGTTCAGGTCTTAATTGTCAATTTTTTCTTTAACCACAATGAAGTCCACACAGAAAAAAACCTTATATTTCTTGTAATGGATTGAGTGCTAATTACTGTGTAATCCAATCTTTCCAGCTTGTAGGTCAGTTCAGAAGGTTTCCTATTAGGGTTATGAATTTTACGTTTTCATTTGCAGATGTGTAGACTGAGAAATGCAATTAATTGTTGGCTGTCAAAAGGAAAGGTCAGTAATAGTACCAACTGACAGAGGTCTAATGTGTTCTAATTGACGGAGATAGAAAGGTTTTTGTAAAATCTGGAGCAATCTAGATTTTCTAGGACCCATTTTAAGGGTGGCCCCCTTAATGTATGAGGGCTTGGAATAACTTACTTACTTACTTTTTATACTTATACCCCGCTCCATTCGCGTACAGAGTCTCTGGGCGGCTTACAGAAATGCAAAATACACAGTTACACAATCATAATAGCATCATACAGAGATCACAGGTAAACAACCCAACTACAATAAATGCACAGTAATACAATATATATATAATTTAGTAAAATACAGTATATCTAAATCAAATTACAAGAACAACATATAATAATACACTATAAAATTATACAATATGAATACCATGTTACAACACCAATTTTAACAATACAATTCAATAAGCTAGTTCTCACTTATACATGCTGATCTTGGTTGCTTTCTGTGTGTCAGGGTATTGATGTACAATTCAATGGATTGGAAGGTTTGGCTGATGCTATGCCATTACCCAGGGGATGCCCAAGTGTACTTGCAATGATATCCATTCTTGTGGCATGGCTGGGTGACATTCCTTTTATGTCCTCCTGCAGGACACAGAAATTGTGGGAGTTCTCCTATTACTATTTTAGATGAATGTAGCTTCATAGAGTCCAGCACACTGTCTGGGGTAGCTTAATAGAAGAGTTACTCTAATGTGGTGTTTAGATGTAAACATGTAAGAGAAGCTGAAGCTAGGAAGGCAATTTGTGGCAGTGCCACTCTGAAAGGCGTGACACCAATATATTGAATGCATAGATAAGTCCTGGATGATCTAGAGACTTGCTTCCATGACATGCCAATGAGAAGAAAGAGATATGAACAGAGGAGTGAGGTGTCAGACAAAAAGGAAGGATATGGGAAGTCAATAGATAAAAGAACAGCAATCACAAAGAAAGTATTAGGTGCACATGAGGAGAGAGAGAAGGAATGAGGGCTGAAACAAGGAGCTACTGTATATGCTGGCGTATAAGACTACTTCCCCCCCCCTGAAAAACATGCCTCCAAGTGGGGGGGGGGTTGTCTTATACGCCGGGTGCACTTGAGTTGGGATAGACATAGCTGCCCATAGTGGCTTCCCAATGCTTGCCCGGTGCCCATAGTGGCCTCCCAATGCCCGCCTGGTGCCCATAGTGGCCTCCCGATGCCCACCCACCTCATTCTATATACCATCCAGTATTGCACGGCATTCAGCGTGGCTGGGGCGAGCATCAGCAGCAAGACAGGGGTGCCAGCCTTTTCAGCGTGACCGGCCCATTCTGCTTGGCAGGAAGCAGCGGCGCTCTGCCCTGCTCCTTGTCTAAGCAGAGCTCGCACATGCGCACTTGTGCACTAGTGCCGGCCACAGGGAGATGTTCAAATCAAATCTGATGTTCTTTTAGGTTTTATTTGGTGTCTGGAAGGTGTGCGGAAGAGGGGGTAGTCTTATACGGCAAGTATATAACAAACTCTATATTTTGAGTGGAAATGTTGGGGGGCGTCTTATATGCCGGCATATACGGTAGTTCTTTTAAAAAAATTAGATTAACCAGGTGAGTACCTTCCTGTTATGTGAGATGTTGAGATCAACCCCAGAGACCACAGTTTGTGACACCATAAAAGGAGGCGACTGTGATAACCTAAGAAATCTGTCCCTTAGGTATCAAAATTGTTTATGTGTGTATAGACACACATATATTAACATGAAATAGACAGTAGATTTCTTGCGTTACCTCATAATTAAATTTCTATGCCTGCCACATGTCCATGGAAACGTCTGCAGATGTGGACAGCACTGGCTCTTTGGCTATAAACAGAGATGAACACTGAACTCTAGAGTTTGATACGACTAGCTTCTGAGCAAGGGGTGACCTATGTTACACAGAGATAAATGGGTACCCAGCGTGGTATATTGTATAAAGTAATGGATTAAGACTCATGAGACCTGGGTTCAACTCCCTAGCTCTCATATGGAATCTCAGGTGAGGGGGTTAGACATGGTAAAACCATTTCTTAAACACCTCATTTAGTTTGAAAGTCACTTTAGGGTCACTACATGTCAGTTCTGACTCAATGGCACACAACAACATACCTTTGTGCTGAGCTTTTGAACTCTGCTGTCAGTTGAGAATGGGGAGGAGATAGATGCCATGTTTTAAACAACCATGCATGCAATAAAATCAAAATTATTTTCTTTCACTGCCGCTTCTGGAGAGTTGGAGAGCATAGCAATGTCTGAAGATCTCGACACATTTTCCTAAGATCAGGCAACCCCAAAGAAGTGTGTGTAAAAGTAAAGTGAAGGTGAGAAGAATTGAGCAGATGGATGTTAAGAGGAAGGGCTCCAGCATATATCAACACGTGTAGAAAGAGTAGGAAAGTGCCCTTTGCCCTGCTCAGCACCAATGGTGTTAATTGTTTTGACAGAAAGTCTATGTTATCAATGGCAGGTGGACAAATGGAATGCTATACTTCTGCTGGCTGTTTCTTCTAAAGGTCAGGCATCCTAAGTTTCCTCCATCCAATCAGGGTCATAACTAGGGCAGGGCAACTGGGGCCAAAATTCACTGAAAACAAGAAGTAAACCAACTGGTGAATATTAAGAAAATAAATGGCAACACTTTCTGGTCCTTCCAGTTTTCCTTTTTCTAAACTGTAAACATTGTCTTTCTTTGTGGGGTGGGGGTACCAGATTCTTTTCCCCATTTTCCATTGGGAATCACTAGCCCCACAATTATCAAATTTGATACACAGATTGCTGCTAGATATTTTATATACAGTCAAACCTCGCATAAACAGTGTCTCGCTTAAAGAGGAACTTGCTTAAAGAGCACAATTTTCTCTGAATGTTTGCTTCGCTTAACAAATAAAACCAACCAAAAACTCGCTTAACAAAGAAAACGGGGTTCACAATCCCCCCCCCCCACAATTGATCATTTACAATGGTGTTTTGCTTAAAGAGCAAACTCGCTTAAAGAGCAATCCTGTGGAACACATTATGCTCTTTAAGCGAGGTACCACTGTATTATATTTTGGTGTATTACAACCCTCCTGCCAATTCTCTTTAGCAACACAGGAAGTAACCAGGTACAGTGTTTTTGTTTGTTTTCTGACATGCAGGGAAGAGGTTGATCAGAGACCAGAATGCCTTTCTCAGCATATTTGAGATTGAAAGGGAGACATTTAGAGCTAATCTGAATAATCTATTGTTGCTGATAGCTGTGGGAAGCGGTATTGTTATGCTGGCTTGTCTGTCATTCTGCTTGAGCAAACCCTTCTCCCTTTAACCCCTGAATTTGGTGTATATAAACCATGCCTGTAAGTTTCACTCCTTGTCTGAAGAAGTGGACTTGATCCACAAAAGTTAACAATAAAAATATAGCAGTTAGTCTTTAAAGTTCTACATCTCAGAAAACAAAACAAAACAAAATAAACCAAATAAAATAAAATAAAAAACACAGTAGCACTTTAAAGACTAACTGCTATATTTTCACGGTTAGCTTTCGTGGATCAAGTCCACTTCATCAGACAAGGAATGAAACTTATAGGCATGTTCTTATATACCAAATTCAGGAGGTCGACGGGAGAAGGGTTGGTGTCAAGCAAGATGACAGACAAGCAAGCACAAGAATGCAGTTTCACACAGCCATTAGCAACAATAGATTATACAGATAAACTCTAAAAGACTCCCTTTCAATCTCAAGGTTGCTGAGTAAGCCCACTATGTTATCTGATCAACTTGTGACCTGCATGTCAGGGGGGAAAAAACAAACTCCCGTACCTGGGTTCTTTCTGTTTTACTAAAGAGAATTGGCAGGAAAGTTGTAATATAAAATCATATAGCAATCTCTGTATCAAATTTGATAATGTCCCAGAAACCCTTCACTAATATTTAGCCCCCTGTGATGGGTATCTAACAGATGGATGTATTTGATTTCTGCTGTCTCCCTTTCAATCCTAGTTTTGTAATTTCTCTGTTCCAGAATTGCAACTTTCAGGTCTTGGATAGAGTGTCCAGTTAGATTGAAGTGGTTTGAGACAGGTTTCTCCGTGTTGCTTGGCATCTCTATCGTGTGGGTCTGAGCAGATGCGATTGTACCTGAGAGCTTGGCTGAAGACGATGGATTTTGTTGTGTGTTCTGGGTGGAAGCTGGAGGCATGCAGGTAGGTACATCTGTCTGTGGGTTTGCGATATAGTGTGGTACTAAGATGTCCATTTTGTAATTTCACAGTGGTGTCCAAACTGAGTTTGATATTTGGGTGAAAATTATTGAAGTCTTGGTGGAATTTCTCCAGGGTTTCTTTTCCATGCGTCCAGATCAAGAATATGTCATCAATGTATCTCAAATAGACAAGTGGTTTATAGGTACAACAGTTAAGAAAACGTTGTTCTAGATCAGCCATGAATATATTAGCATACTGTGGAGCCATGTGAGTACCCATGGCAGTTCCGTTGATCAGGAGGTAGGTTTCATTGTTGAAGGTGAAGTAATTGTGTGTAAGTACAAAGTTGCACAGAGAGGTGACTGTGTGGGCTTCATTTTTGTTTTGAATGATGTTCCTTATGGCTTGTAATCCATCTTTGTGTGGTGGGTTTACTCAGCAACCTTGAGATTGAAAGGGAGTCTTTTAGAGTTTATCTGAATAATCTATTGTTGCTAATGGCTATGTGAAACTGCATTCTTGTGCTTGCTTGTCTGTCATCTTGCTTGACACCAACCCTTCTCCCGTCGACCTCCTGAATTTGGTATATAAGAACATGCCTGTAAGTTTCATTCCTTGTCTGATAAAGTGGACTTGATCCACGAAAGCTAACCGTGAAAATATAGAAGTTAGTCTTTAAAGTGCTACTGTGTTTTTTATTTTATTTTATTTTATTTATTTTGTTTTGTTTTGTTTTCTGAGATGCCTGAACCACAGACTAACACGGCTACTATTCCAAAAAATTAAAGTTCTACAGTGTTTTTTATTTTGTTTTCTGATAGCCCCACTATGGAAGTCGCTAGTTACAGCTCCTTGTCTGTCTTCAGCTGCCATGGTAGTACAGTATTTGAAAACAGTGAAATCAAATGTTTTTCCTTATGATCAGAGACAACTGGAATATAAATCACACAAGGCACCTGAACTGCTAATTGAAATGGGAGTTAAAACAAATAATGTCAAAATACAGTATGGGTAATGAAAACTAGTGGTGCATTCTGTGGTGCATCAACTAACACTATGCTTTAACCCTTGGCTCTAAATAACTGTACGGTAATACTTCAGATAACGTTTACCTTGGATAACACTAAAATCACATAACGTTAAGTAATCTGGGGAGGAGACTTGGATCGAATAACGTTAAGATCCTATGGGATGTATCGGATAACAACCGCTAAAGCCTATGTGGTTACAATGTATCTCTATGGAGCTTTAACGTTATCCGATACATCCCATAGGATTTTAACATGCATCGGATAACACTAAAAATCGGATAACACCAAGACTTGTGGAACCAAGTCTTAGCGTTATTCAAGGTATTACTGTATCTTGATGCTAATGTTGTTTTGCAACTATGGGCCTGTCTACAGGGGAGATTATGAAGTGTCCTGTTCTGCACTGGATAGTGTCCTTCTTGTATGCACTGCAATGCATTTTATTTCTCATTTGAGCATCCCTTCAGTCTACACTGGAGATGTTCATTGTTTTGTGACAAGGGTCTACATAAGGTTTTGAATCACATCTGTTTGTCCCCTCTTCCAAGGCCTGGCATATTCTTCTTGTCCTGTCTTCTCTGGTGGCCATCATCCTGTGGGGTGACATAGGGAAACAGCGATGCATATCCCTAGCGTAGTACTTTTTATTTACATTGCGGTTAAATTATGCAGCATCAATTAAGGAACAGATTAAAAATTAGATTCTACAAAAGTACTGTATACGAAGAGATTTTTCTATCATTCATTTTAATGTCGCAACCCACTGCAAACATCACAGGGCTGTAACCTCAGATAACAACCCCCCACAGCTCTACTGGTATGCAATTTAACTGTCTACGTAGGTAACTGTATGTGATAATTCACAGTACCACAATCACACAGCTATATCACTGTGTTAGAAAGCAGCAAGAGCCATAAAAAGAGGTGGATGGAGCATTTTAACTGGAAACAGATGTCGATTCCGTAAGTTGAGTTGACCCAAACCACAGCAAAAATGATTTTAAAAATCTGGAAATGGCTAGTGTAGCATAAACCTCTCTCTTTTCCTGTGCAACTGCCTAATTTAGGAACTGTTCTTCTATGCTATGTTATGTGTCATCAAGTTGGAACCAATTTAGCAATCCTAAGAGGGCTTTCAAGGTAAGTGAAATATTTAAGGAGTGGTTTTACTATTTCAATACCCCCGGTGAGTTTTGATAGCTGAGTGGAGATTCAAACCCAAGCCTCCTGAGTCCTAGTCCATCACTCTATCCACTGCATCAAATTTGATATCCTAGTTACTCTTCTAAAACACTGTGGAAAGAAATGTTGAATTATACAAATCACAATACAGCATGTAATGCACTGCCTTTTCAATCTGACCAGATTCATATCCATAACTGTTGTCATTTCTTGGGCTTATTAAAATTTTGACCTTTCAGATAGTCTATGGGCATAGTATGCAACCAGAGCAAATACATGTTGAATGTATGTGTCATAAATCATTCAGCATTATGAACACTACAATTTTTAACAAAACAAAAACCAATAATGGTACAGACGAGTGTCACTAAAAGGGCCACTTTTTTCGAGGTTTGACAACACTGGAATAATGTAGTATGTGCAGAGTTAACTATGTACAATATACTGTCAGCCATCCTCTTGCTGAATTAATCTACTCATTTGTTTTGGATCCAAAAACCTAATTCAAGAGTACAATAATAGGCTAAAGATTTATCTAATCCACCATCCTATTTCCTACAATGGCCATCTGGATAAGAAGAGAAGAGCAACACTTTCAGTTCCTGACAACAGGAATATGGTGGTGTGTTGCCCCTAACAATGGAGTTTCCAAAAAGTTTTGGATAATGGTAGGAGCAATGAGCCAAGAGAAAACTCATGGTGCCTAGTAATCAAAGCTAGACATGTTTCCATAGTATTGTTTTAAAAACAAGAACAACAACAACACAGAGCAGAACCCAGTTTTTTGGCAGTATTCTGGGATGAGAAAATAGCTTGTCAATTTGCAAATTAAAAGAAATGTGTATTTCTTGCTATTACATTTTCTTTTTAAGTGTGCATTTTCTTTCTTTCTTTCACTACTGTTCCACAGCAAGCATTACATTGGTTACACAGGCAAAGGCATTGTGGCAAGAGTGGCTTTTGAAATAGCTTTTCTAAGTTTTGCATTTGTTCCTTTGCCCAGTGGTAAATAATTGAAAAGATTTAAAAATGAAGTCAAGGATTTGTAGCGGAGGAACAATGGCACTCAAACGGCCTTCAAAATTGATTCAAATATATGCCATAAATGCATCCTATGAATCAAATATTTTGCTTGCATTTGTAATTTCAGTGTACAGTCTTTGGCATTATACTTTTCATCTTCCTATTTTTTTAGTGTTAATCTTAACTTCCTTTCTACAATACAGCAGAGAAGCTGTGTAGCTTAATTGACTACAGAATTGTGCTATTTCAAACTTAAAGCCCATCCTCACATAAATTCAGATTATGTCTTTGTTTCCATGACCTGAATGGAGAGATTTACCACTACTGTTCATATACTAATGGAGCAAATTAGGGGCACTAATTCTCAGGGACTGGCATTGTAAATTTTTGCCACGAAGTCACTTCTGACATCCAGAGACCATATGAATTAATTATTTCTAAAAGACCCTGTTGTTAACAGTCCTGCTCAGGTTTTCCAAATTAAAGCTGTGACTCCGTTTATTGAGTCATTCCATCTGGTGTTATATATTTCTCTTTTCCTATTGCCTTTCACCATTCTGAGCATAATCATCTTTTCTAGTGAATGCTCTCTCTCTACATAACTTGTTCAAGATCCAATAGCTTTAATTTAGCTTTTTTAGTTTCCAGTGAGATATCAGGCTTTATTTAAGATAGAACCCATTTATTTGTCTTTCTGCTAGTGCATGGCATCTTTTAAAAAAACAACCCGTCTTCTAAACTAAATCTCACAATAATCTATTGTCCCCTGTAACATTTCTTTATTGTCCATTTTTCACACGTTGACATAGTAAGGGTACAAGGAAGTCTCCCTAACATACTGCATACCTGATTAGAGGCTAACTGCCCTGCACCCTTTAGGATGTGAGAGAACTGAGTCAGAGAACAAAGAAAAATATACAGTGGTACCTCGCAAGAGCATAATGCGTTCCACAGGATTGCTCTTTAAGTGAGTTTGCTCTTTAGGCGAAACACCATTGTAAATGACCAGTTGTGGGGGGAATGTGAACCCCAATTTAGTTGTTAAGTGAGGTTTTGGTTGGTTTTATTTGTTAAGCGAAGCAAACATTCAGAGAAAATTCTGCTCTTTATGTGAGGTTTGACTGTATTTAGTAATTTAAAGTGATACCTCCAACTTCTGAGATGGTTAAAATCATATGTGTATTTAAATGACTAGAATGTGCTTGTTCAGCAACTAATGCATTTAGAAGGGTTTTGATGACTGGAAATGAGAGGGTTTCCTATGGAAAGTGTCAGTTAATAAGATTTAATGAGCCATATAGAGAGTTTCTCTGGCAAGAGAACACAAGAAGAGATGTGATGCCTGGGAAAACAGCTGTGTCCTTGGCTAGAGGTAGAATGGGTGACAACATCTCCCAAATCTTATGATAAAACACCTGGATGTGTAAGGGGCAGAATACATCAGACCAAACAAAAAGAAGGGGCAGGTCAGAGTAACATTTCCTATTTTCATAAGCAGTGACCAGTGATGAGAACCTAAAGCCCATCAGACTTGGCCAGTCTGAGTTGGGAACACAGGTGGATGCATTTTAGCCTTAACCTTTGATGATCCTTCTGAGATGATCCATTACTGTAATGCTCTCTCTACATGGGGCTACTCATTTTTCTGATACAGAAACTTCAAAGGGTACAGAATGGGGCTGCCAGGCTGGTTACTGGAGCGGGAAAATTCATACATATCTCCCCAGTCCTGGTGGAATTTCCCATTGTGTTCTGTGTCAGGTTCAAGGTGGCTGTTATAATAACCTTCAAAGCCCTAAACATTTTGGGACCCTCCTATTTGGTGGAGCGTCTGTCCTTCAGAAATCAGACCTGCTTCACCCGTGCTTCTCTTACACTTCAACTCCAAGTAGTGATTCCCAGGTTTGCTAGAAAATCCATTAGCCATTGGAGGGCTTTCTCAGCGAAGGCTTTAGCTAACTGGAATGCTCTACCTGGGGAGCTCCATTTGGTCAACTCTTTAGGGTCCTTTAATAAGCAGCTGAAAGCTTTTCTTTTTGACTAGGCCTTTGGCACCTTGTTGAAGTTTAAATAGGAGACCCTCCCATCATTGGCCACTAGCGGTCCTTGGTGCTGATTGGACTGGGTGGGTGGGTGTATGTTTCTATGGTTTTATGGTGACTGTCTTTTTTTAACATTGTGAGCTGCTCGGAGTATTCCAAATGGGCAGGGTATACGTTAAATAAATAATAATGATGATGATCCAAGTTTCATGACAGTAGCACTATCACCTTCTCTGATATACTCAAAACCCCTCAACATAATAAACTATGTATTTAACAATGTGTGTGTGTGTGTGTGTGTGGTGGGGGTTGAAAGACTAATTTTCCTGACTGCTAACCCCTTTCCACATTTAAATATTGAAATGATAATAATTAATAATAGTAATATTGTATAAATCTTTATATCTGACACAAGCATCCCAGTCTAGATCCATGGTTCCCAATGTGGGGCACAAGCCTGACAGGAGGACAATTTGAGATATATAGGCTTCCTCCATGTGAATAAGAGTTCACTTTTTGAATAATAAGAATTATATGTCTCAATGGGATGGTATTAGGATTTTAGAGATGCTTAGGTGGGGCATGGCCAAAAAAGGTTTGGGAACCACTGGTCTAGATGGACTTTTTGTTCCTTCCCGCTTTGCTAGAATAGAGCCTATTTGATGCCATATGTATGTACCTCTTACCATACCCATTCTTAAGACCTGGCTTCTCATCTAAAAAATCAGCATGTCTTCAAGAAACTGTTCATAAATTTTGGTGGTAGGAGACTTTTAAAACAACCTTCTGTGCTGGATCTCTCCTCCTCTTCTTTGCTTTAGTAGATTAGTGCTAAATTGAAAGCTTCTGATGGGAACACTTGACAGCAGGCATTCTCCACTAATCCACTTCAAAAATCAGCTGTCATTTCGCAACACTTTTTAAAAAGCTTCAATAAATCCTTTAAAGATCACCTCCTTCTCTAGATTTTCATTTTTCTTTGTTTTGGATTAGCATTAAAATTGAAAGCTTCTGAACCAATCAGTGCCCTAGTCAAAGGATATCATCTGTCACTAATCCACTTTGGAAATTAGTTGTGCTTCCAAATCAACTCCTCTTTTAGACAACCTTGAAGGAACCTCATGAAGATTATTTTTTGTTTTTTGGCTGGCTGGCTAGTTGGTTAACTAGTTGACTAGTGCTAAAATCAAATATGCCTGAACTCTGATCCTGGTGCAAAGTGAAACAGGTAAACAAACAGACCAAAAATGCATCATCTGTGGATGACAAGGGTTTTTCCATAATTTTTGAAACTAGTGCATAGTAAAGAGAGACAGAGCAACATATTTTCATGCTTTTAAGTGTAATAATGTCTGTAAACCTAGTATTCTCAATGGGTGCAGCAGATCAACACTGTGCAAGATCAGAGAGAGGATGTCAACAGTTTGGAACTATGGCCTCATTGCTTTGCACGCAGAATTCCAAAAGTAGGTCCGGAGCTAAAGAAGTCAAATCTTGCTACCGGTATGAAAGGGAAATAATGTTATGCAACTTTCCCAACTACAGTATACAGTATATAAAAACTATATCACATAAAAGAATGTTAGACCCTCATTCCTGCCAAGGCCCAAGAGAAACAGCACCAGAATAATACACAGGGACTTACATAAGTTTGAAAGAGTCACATTCATTAAATAGGGCCACTTTAGTTTGGACTAACAATTTGAGTTGGACCTCTTTGAAAGCAACCATCCTTCGTTCGGCTAAACTATTTTGCTAGCAAGAAATAAACACATCCATTGTATTTATGCTGAGAGCTCCAGATGCCTTATATATACATAAGAAAAAACCTTTCAAATAATTTGCAGTAGGTTAACAAAGAATTTAAGAACAAGGTTTTTAAGTATCGTGTTTAGAGAAGCACAAAGAAAAGCTCAAGGAAAAATACAGGCCAAGAGGGAGTAGCAAAGCAGTCCATTTTACTTACTTATTCCACTATTCAGCTTTATTTACTAGGCGGGGGAGAAGAGAAAGGTTGAAAATATTTAAGCTTGACAAGTGGTTACATTGATTTTAGATTAATTTTAATGGACCTTTCAGTTGCTTGCTTTTTAAGTTTGCATAGAACATTCTCTCTCTCTCTCTCTCTTGCACACATGCACACATGCACACACACGCACACATGCACACACACACATGCACACACACAGGATGCAAATTGAGTAAATATTCAGGCTTTGTTAAATAATACCCATCCATAGTAGCTGGGGTACATAAAAAGAGCCTCCTTGAACATTGCAGCATTTTTTTAACCACAATTGGGTGTACCCCAGGCAATGTCAAACTTGTTGTGCCATACCTCGGATAACGTTTACCTCGGATAACGCTAAAATCGCATAATGTTAAGTAATCTGGGGAGGAGAATAGGATCGAATAACGTTAAGGTCCTATGGGATGGATCGGATAACAACCGCTAGAGCCTGTGCGGTTACAATGTATCTCTATGGAGCTTTAACGTTATCCGATCCATCCATAGGATTTTAACATGGATAGGATAACACTAAAAATCGGATAACACCAAGACTTGTGGAACCAAGTCTTAGCATTATCCGAGGTATTACTGGTATCAGACTTTGTATCCAGATGCAACACAGACTGGGGATTCGGTAGAAAAGAATATTTCGAACAGCTTGCAGTTTTTCACACTTCTGCTCAAATCTCCATTGCTAAGTTTTCTGGAATTCTTATCTCCTTCATGAAATGCCCCATAACTCAGTGCATCTTGAATAAAAATAAACAGGAATGGTAATGGCACTTATAAACCAGCCCATAGCACTTAGTGACTATATGGGTGGTTCACAATAATGCTCAACAAAATACACTTATTTATTTATTTATTTATTTATTAGTTCAAATTTATATTGCCGCCCACTTGCCATGGCAACTCAGGGCGGCTTACAGACATTACATTACATTACATTACAATATAATATGTTGGGGTGGGCACAGGGGGAGAGTTAGAAGAACATTCTGGAATGTTATTTGCTAAAATTAATTTATTCAGGTATTCAAAGCAAAGAATCCATGTCACTTAAGAGCCATTTTAGGGCTGTAGGACTTGCCAAGGAAGACATTAATAGGGCGTACATCCAATACAATGAAGGCCCAAGTGCATGTTCTGTTGAAACCCATGGTCAGCTAAAGCAAACAATGGACTGAATATAAAAGTTACTTTTCCAGTGATGAACATTTGAAGAAGTTTGAAGAGAACAATTAACAATTTTAAACAGGATAAGTTAAGTTCTCTGGTAGGTTCTGTGAAGCCACAGATTAAAACTGTTATAATTATAATTCTATAATATAGTATAATCAGAGGTGTCGCGTACTGGAGGCTACGGTGGGTGGGAGGCCCCAGTTATTATATTGCCTCTTAACTTGCTCCTCTCCTTGAATAATTGCTCATAGGAGTTCCACCTCTTTTCTTTACCATCCTCTCTTGACATGGTCTGGTTGCTACCTGAGTCTGCCTAAAGCAAAATTCAAGATGAATTTATATGCTCTTCCTAAGCTAGAATATTTGATGGGTTTTCAGGAAGACATTCCTCCACATATCTTTTTCAGATCACAGAAAAATCACAAATGTAAGCTAGCTATTGACCCCACATGAGTCTTCATCTGAGAAGCTTCATCACAACAGAGCTGTGAATTGTGCAAAAGAAACAAAAGCATGCTAAAAACCTTGGCTATGCCTTCCAGGCTCTTTTATTGAAAGTAGGTTTCAAAACAGGAGCTGCAGACTCCGATGAGAAGTGTAGGTTTCAGGTTTCACTTCTGGGATCGTGGACTGAAATGTCTCTCCCAATCTTGCTAGACTTTGATGATGAGTTCCCAATCATTCAGCATCCCCCCACCTCTCCTTCTTTTCCATTTCGGATTTTGTTGGGAATGGAGGTACACCGAAACATGTAAAATAAGAGGCTGACCTTCTCCATTATTAAGGCATTTGTACACATCAGCAGTCTCAGATTCAGAGGAAAGCAGCCAACAGCAAACATGAGTTATGGGTGGCTACCAAAAATTCTAGATCAGTGATGGCAAACCTTTTACAGAATGAGTGCCCAAACTGCAACCCAAAACCCGCTTTTTTTGTCGCAAAGTGCCAACATAGCAACAGGGGAAGAAAGAAACATTCCCATTGGGCTGCTGGGCAGAGGGGTGGCGTGAACTTGGTGCTGGGGGAGGGAGTGCTCTCATTGGGCTGTTGGGCAGAGGGGTGGGATGAACTCTGTGCTGGGGTGACTGCACGGGTGCCCACAGAGAGGGCTCTGAGTGCCACCTCTGGCACGCATGCCATAGTTCACCACCTGTCACACAAAACAGCCGCCCCCTCTGCTCTGGCCCTCCTTGAATGTTCCTTACGTGGGAGAAATAACACTTACTCTCCCCAGAACTAAATCAAAACTCCCAGAGGGCGAGCTGGGTGGCAATCCAGATAAAAAACCCTTAACTGCTTCTCTTCCACAAGGAGGTTTAATCAGGTAGTGTATTCAGAGGCTTGTGTGTGAATGCATTGCATCTCTTACCCTTTAGCCAAAATAAACAGACATTGTTGAAGAAAAACATTGGTTTATTGATCCATTAGCATAGTTCATAAAAAGCGTAGATTAGTTTCAGTAGCATAAGAATCAGTCCAGCAATCAAGGTACAGTCCTAAGTAATCGTTTTGAACAAAAACCAATTTCCTCAGAGCATCCTGCTCCTTCGATATTCAAAACAGAACTGTCTCCCCTTACTCAAAATGGAGTTCTCTGTCCAGCGTGATTTACTTTCCTCCACTCAGAGTTCTTCCTTGCTCTTCTAGGAGAACTTTCCCATAACAAAATTTTGTTTATACACCTGCTGGCATCACAGCATAATGGAGACATAACATAGCTTCTACTAGCTAAGAGATAGAGAATGGAATTTTACTGTACTGGAAACAACCAGTCTACTAAACATACAGAGAAGAAATGATTTTTGGAGGCCTAGGAAAACCACAGTTCCTCCATTTTTTGACACGTTAAGGAAATAGGGTTCTTCCCATGACACCACCACTGTTCTACATCCTGATTACTGTTCTGTAGGAGCTCTCATCTCAGGGTTTGTACCTAGCGTCCTTCTCCTCTCACTTCAGTCATATCATGTTGAAACTCAAGTCAGTGTAGTGTTATTGAAAACTGGATTATGTATGATAGGAAGAGAGAGATGCGCCCCCCACAAGTTGTTGATGGACTGCAACTCCCACCTAGCCAGCATAGGCAATGTGAGAGGTGCAACATCTGAAAGACCACCCATAGCTTCACATAACTGAATGAAGCTTTCTTTGCCTTGTAATCCATGTAGCCAGGAGACGTTCTTCTGCAGGTCCAGCTTTCTCCACTCCACCACGTTAGCAAACTGCCTGCCTGCCTCCCTTTCCTCTATGCCATAGCCTGCAAGATTCAAGCTTGGCAAACTGCACTGAGTAATTGAAAAGTGAGGTGTAATTATGGCAATGCTACACAATTCCCTGGAATTCTCAGGTAGAAAGCATTAACTAAAGAGGACTTGGAAGAGGCTACTGTAGACTTGGAGCCTTGGTAGCAATTACTACAAGCGATGCAAATTTTTCTTAATTTGCTTTTGCTCACAGCTCTCCTGGTTTGAACGAGACAGATGGTTCCAAATATCAACTAAATCAAATAACAGGTTTAAACATGCACTCGTTATTCAAATAAGTGCAAACACCTTGCAGCTGGCAGAGCCTTTTTCTAGGCATTTGGATATGTATATTTGTCCATCTTTCCCTTCCTTTTTGCTACTGCCTGCCAACCATGCAGGACTCAATAAAAAAGCCATCCATTCTCTTCTCCCAGTTAACAAACCTCCAGACCCAGGTTCTAAATGAACACCACGCAATACATTGGATATTTGACAGGGAAGATGTATGGCTTGCAGAATGCTTGAGCTACATTTTGAATGGCAAAACTCTGAAACACTACCTCTGATTTAGATATATTGATTACTCCAAACAAAGATTTCTCGAGCAAAAGAATCGATCATAGACCTGGAAATTAGAGGACTAATCCATACACCATTTGCTCCAGGGCCAAATTTCTCTTCCAACATAACTGAATGAATATTGAGAAAACATCACACTGAGAGGTGATGTCTCCCAGGCTTGATTCAGCTTGTATTGGAACACAATAATCTGTCGACACTCCTTGCCACACACAAACAGGGAAATAGATGCTTGTTCCAAACAAACTTCACTCTGTTGAAACTATATTGTGATCCAGTTTCCCATTTATGTGCACAATTTTCCACCCACATACAAGGCTGCTGATCAAGTGATGGTGTACACAAGGTCACCTTCCACCATCCCACCCTAGATACCAAGTGTATGCATATCCTCTTTGAGAAAGCTAAGAGAATGAACTTTACACTCCACTGCACTAGGAACCAGACTGCTTGCCTCTCTTTCTAGCGTGCCATAGTCTCATCTCTTTCCAGGCTCAATTCATCACCCATACATAATTGATATCTGAAATGTGGACTTTAATTTCCTTTGCAGGTCTGTCGCACATTCTCACATCAGGATAGGATGATGCTGTTAGAGTTAAACTGTTGTTAAGATACATTTTTTAATTTTATGTTTCCAGAGTCAGACACAGGAAGTTAGTAGTAAAAAAAAAGAATGCAGGAGAAGATGGCCCAACTGGATGGGACAGTGGGTGGCAATATAAATCTGAACAAAGAAAGAAAGAGATGGACTATAATTTAGAGGATCAAGCATGCAGGAAAATATAGCTAAGTCAGACACTTAGGATCACTGTAAATGCAAACAGGCAAAACCCAAAGGTTCATTTTTCTCTAAGCTAGCAATGAAAGGTTTTGGTTTTGGAGTAACCATGGTTATAGCAGAGTCCCCAAGACTGCCAACGGATGGTCCTCAAGTCGGCCCGGCCCCCACTGAGAGGAGTAGGAACAGCTGAGTGTGGGGCAGGAACTTTAAAAACTGGATGGCTGCTGCCCTCACTACCGCCAACAGGCACTCCCCAAGCCGGCCCACCCCCCGCTGAGAGGAGCAGGAACAGCTGAGTGGCGGGGTAGGGCGGGACTTTAAAAGCCAGATAGTCGAGGACGTGGTTATGATACTTTTTAAATGAATGACTTTTTTCATTATTATTATTGTTAGGATCTTCTTTGCAATGTGTTATGATGTGATATGTTATTATGATTTATTTGTTGTTACCCCATTGCTTTTTTACTTTGTTGTAATGTGTATATGCTTTGTTATATTTACATTTTATATTGTAATGTTGTTTTATGTAACATTATATTTGGGGGTTCTGTGAGCTGCCTTGAGTCGGTTTTACCGAGTAGGGTGGCATACAAACCGAAATATAATAATAATAATAATAATAATAATAATAATAATAATAATAATAATAATAATAATAATAATAATAATAATAATAATAATAATAATCACCATCACCATCATCATCATCATCATCATCATCCTGTAGCAGACAACCTAATAGAGGAGCAAGTTTTCCATAAACCAGCAGCTGGACAATGCAGTACTCAGACCTCTTGTAGTTTATGCTTATGATACTGGACAATAAATAAACTCCCTCCGTGGATCTTCACCTTTACATATTTTTAGCATAAACTGCAACTTGCAACTGTCAGCCTTTTACATCACTACAATTTGTTTATGCTTTATGAACTCTGACAAGAAAAATGGGAAAAACCTATTATGAAAAAAAATCTGTATATCTTTTCATAAAATCAGAATCGCCTTGGCCCTTGGGGGATGTTTACCTTTTAGGATAGTTGTCATGTTGGCAGAAAAGCACATGTAGACTTAGAAGAGTGGCTTTGCTATTTTTTCTTATTAGATAAGTATAGGAAAGGAAACATTCCAAGGTAAACAAAGGCCACCCATTGGTCCACCTATGAAATGGTTATGCACTGTTCACAAATGCTCCAGCTGCTCAGGTGTTTAAGGAAAGTAACACCTGTGTCACCCATAATGCAGAAGGATTGGCTGAAAAATCAAACCAGATTTCTACATTGCATGTCAGCGGGGAATAATGTGGGACAGTGAAAGGGAAGATGGCCTTAGGGTGCATATCACAAAACTGGTGAGCTCTGTGTCAGGCTAGTATAAGGGTTTCTCTAAGTCAAGGGTTCCCAACCTAAGGCCCATGGCCTGGTTCTGGCCCACGGTGCCATTTCATGTGGCCCCCACCCCTCCAAGGGGTGAAACAAAATGGCCACCCCTTTGAAGCTATTGGGACAAAATGGCCACCCCCATCATGCAGGCAGGGGAAACTGACCATCCAGCCCTCAAAGCTGACTAGAGAGCATGACCCTGGCTTGAAAAAGTGGGAACCCCTGCTCTAAGTGATAGAAGATAACATGGAACACTGTAAGTGTTAATTTGATGGCATCGTAGGCTAATAATACAAAGCATTTCTTGTATCTCATTTCTGTGGAATGGATGTTTTGTTTTAGCTAAGGTGGAGAACAGAACAGTTGTTAGTCCATCCCATTCGGTTTTGACTCTCAGTTGAAAAAGCTCATTTCAACAGGAACCAACCAACTTCCCAATTGTTCAGCGTATTCCCATTATTGTTAAGGTGCATTCTCTCTCTCTCATGTCTTAAATAGCTGTTTCACATAGACCAGTGGTGCCCAAACTATGCCCCAGGGGCCAGATTCGGCCCCCGATGCCAATTCATCTGGCCAACAAAGCCCTTGTCGCTCCTGGAAGTAAAAGTAAAATGTGCCTATATGGGTGTGTTTTACTTCCGCTTCTGGCAGCATTGAGGGCTTTGTGGGCCAGATGAATTGGCATCAGGGCCAGATCCAGCCCCCAGACCATAGTGACCAGCCCCCTGAACCATGTGACCGGTCCATGGCCCAAAACATTTGGGCACCCCTGACATAGACCAATGCTGGCAAAATAGTTTGATGATTTAGATACAATCCCCACTCCTACCCTGTATCCAAGGGGGATACATCCCAAGACCTACTGTGAATACTGGAAACCATGAACATCAGGAACCCTTATATTTTATATTGCAGACAGTGCCTTCTAGTGGCCAGCTCTGTTAACGCATGATAGAAATGTATACTGTACAGTATTATGCATTTTTGGACTTTTTAAATGGATATTTTTAGACACACAAATAACTGAAAAGGTGGATGCTGAATCCACAGATTTGGGGGGGGGGGCAACCTGTATCAAGCTGCAAGCCCAGAGGCTGGGAGATCAATTCACCACTGTGCCTCCAGAGAGGAGCAAGCCTTTGTAGTCATGGGCAAGCTGCACAGTCCCAGGGCAACCCCAGAAGGGAGTAATAAACCACTTCTGTGTATTCTCTACCTAGAAAACTGTGGAAAGAGTTTCCATAAGCCAGAATTGACTTGATAGCATATCAATGTTATTAAATTCTCTCTTGACATGTCAAGAAAGAGCTTATCTATATGAATGGTGCATACTTTAGGAACATGAAAATCTCTCACTACTAATTTTGTTGCGTTTCTCCAATGCTCACTTGAATTTTCTTCCTAAACTCATTTTGCATCTGTTAATGTCTTTGCTTTGAATTCTGCTCCTTAAATTTCTACAGTTTTTAATGCAATTCCCCTAATGTGTACATCCATAAACACATTTTTCCTACTGTATGCATCTCCCCATTGACCACAATGGGTCTGTGAATACATTATTTTATAATTTCTGTGCTGTTTAGTGCAAATGTTATTTCTATGAAATATCTGTTAAGCCTCATACATGTTTGAATTCTTAAGAAAAGCATTCTTTTATTGCTATGGGAATAATAGATTAACAACATCAAATTCTAATACTTACCATTAGATGCACTAGTGGGCTTATTTATCTTAAACAAGTGCTATTTCATTTCATTTTCCCACAGTTATCTCTGTATTTTTTAGGCACATGTGAATTTGACTAAAACGCCGATGCTGATGACAACTAGCTATTCGTTCCTGGGCAAGAAGTGATGAAACAGCATACAGCAGTGGTGGTGAAACGAGAGGTGTAGCGGGGGCGGGGCGGAGGGCAGGCCACTGTGGGTGGCACTTTTTTGCGCTGCAAAATTTCACAATAAATATGAACCCTCTCCCACCACTGGCATCCTGGGCCCCGCCCAGAGGGCAGCGAATTTAGCCTATCCCCCAGGTGGCTGAAACCCACTGGGTGAACCTATGACATGTGTACCAGAGGAGGCACTCAGAGCACTCTCTGTAAGCACGCGTGCCGTCACCCCAGTGAAGTGAGGCAAATCAGACACCCCACACATCCCTATACTTCCTATTGTGTGTATGTGTGTTGCCCTATAGAGAGAATGTGCGCATGCACCCATGTGACGTCGCCGGCGTGCCTCCTTGGGCATTCATTCTCTGAAAGGTTCACCATCACTGGGATACGGTGATGAATTAAGCTCGTAAGCTACCATAAGATATTAAAATGGTTTCACAAAGACCTTTGACAAAAGTGTCAGGTAGCTACCAAAAGACTATAGATACCTTTAGAGAGGCCACCTTCTTTGGAAATAGCAGTTAGCTTTTTGGTGCACTTCATTAGCTTAGTGTAGTTTTTATAAAAAGTACTTTATTTATCCAAGTGGCTCAATGAGCAACTCAGATGAGTTGTACAACAGTAACCCAAACTAGGGCGCCATGGTAGCTTAGTAGTGGAGACACTGAGCTTGATGACCAGATGGTCATCAGTTTGAGACCCGAGTGTTGCATGATGCAGCGAGCTTCTGTTGTCTGTCCCAGCTCCTGCCAACCTAGCAGTTGGAAAGAAAGAATTGCATGTAGATAAATAGGTGCCTCTTTGGCAGGAAAGGTAACAGCATTCCATACTTTGGCATCCAGTCATGCCTGCAGATGGACATGGAAACATCTGCAGACACAGACAGTGCTGGCTCTTTGGCTATAAACAAAGATGAGCATTGGTCCTTAGAGTCAGACATGGCTGGCTTTTGAACAAGGGAGATCTAACCCAAACTAGAATGCTTGCTAAGGCACTCAATGCCACTGAATAATGGTAATTTTTCAGATTTTAAACAAAAAATAGACAGACAGTAACAAAGGATAATGGCAAGGTAAACCTTGTCCCATCAGTCAAATGCAGAACTCAATAGTAAAACATATACTTTATAAGTAAAGTCCCAGCCACTGTGAAGGGACTGCGGTGGCCCAGTGGTTAAGAGGCTCACCTTGTTAGCTGGAAGGCTGGCAAGTCGGCAGTTCAAGACCCAGGTACTGCATGACATATTGAGCACCCGTCTCTGTCCCAGCTCTTGGGGACATGAAAGGAGCCTCATTTGGGTGTTCCCTGAGTGGAGTTTCTTCCGCAAAAATCCTTTCAACCTAGAATAATTTCTGACATGAAATTATTATTATTACCGTGAAGTTGTGATCAAAACAGTAACCTAAGCTTTGAGATTCAAATGTAATCTGGCCTAGTATAAGTTTTCTATGCAACTTGTCTTGTACATTATATGATGACCAGCCACAACAAAACACGTCACCCAGTTCTAAATAAGCAAATTCACTGGTGTGTCCTGCTTTGTGCTTTTTCACTGGAAACCTTCCCTCGCAACATTGTATTTTAGGTGCCCTAAGTATTCCACAGATTTGTAGCCTTAAAATTGAAGAGGCAGGAATGGTCCTGATGTCAACAAGTTGAGAGATTAATTCTTATAAAGACATTCTCTAGAATTTATAACCTTCCTTTGTAGTAAACAGGCTTTTGCTTGTTGGGCAAATTGTTTAAACGCAACACCCAAGAAAACACATCCCTTTCCTTCCAAAGCCCCTGCCAACAGTAAGAGAACTGATGGGGAACACAGAATCAGTCTGTTCAGTTTTCTACTCCCCAGGCAAAACCATGGTGATATTGAATAAAACCTACTCTTATGGGGCTTTTATTCTGAATAAGAAGGAAAGAAGTTTTAAATATATGTGTGTGTGTGGAGTTGGGGAGAGAAATCTCAAATGTAGCTTTGTGTGTCTTCTTGACTTCCATTGTATTTTAGATTAATATTCGAGGATGTCAGTCAAAGAAAACACATACACACAATACAAAAGACCACACGACGTCGCACGTTAAGTAATGTAAATGGGGATACATCTATTCTAGGCATGTCTGGTGCATTTTCAAGGTCCAATCTCCTCTCTTCTCTGTATTAAACGACATCTGTTTGCAGGAGGCAAATAATTTCCGGGCACTTTCTTCATCCAAAAGTGATTATAGTCCTATAGGGTGAGACCCAGTGTGCTCCCTTCTTCACTCTGCTGTACTTTCTCTTTATTTATTTTTTTTTAAAAAAGGAGCTATAAGGGTCACCGTACTCCAGTGCCTACTAAAAATAGCCATTTAACAACCAGGCTATCTGCATGGAAGGAAAATTACAGGAAGCGCAGAATATCATTTCTGCCTCTGAGTCACCCTCTCCAGTAATCAGAGTGGGTAATGAAACCAATTCCACATTTAGTTAGTCACCTGCTATGAGAGGGCAAAACACAGAACCTCTTCCCCCTACCCAAGCCGGGAGGGGGACTTGGTGAGTTTGAAAGGGAAATTAGAGAGCTGCAGTTTGGCATTTATAAGACTACAGTCTCTTACAGTTTCTGTATCGTTACTGATTTTATATAGATTTCCAGTGGAGTTGCTGTTTGGATTTTCAGGTTAGTAGCATCTCATTTTGGGACTGCAGTGGCTTAGTGGTTAAGACGCTGAACTTGACGACTCGGTCAGCAGTACTCGGGTCTTGAATGCAGAATCTCTTTCCCCGAGTACTACACAATGGAGTGAGCTCCCGTCTCTGTCCCAGTGCCTGCCAACCTAGCCGTTCGAAAGCAAGAAAATGCAAGTAGATAAATATGTACCACTTTGGTGGGAAGGTAAACAGTGTTTAGTGCACTCCGGTGTCGTCATGCCTCCCACATGTCCACAGAAACATCTGCAAACGCAGACAGCGCTGGCTCTTTGGCTATAAACAGAGATGAGCACTGAACCCTAGAATCAGATATGACTGGCTTTTGAGCAAGGGTGACCTTTACCTAGCATCTCATTCTCTGAGATTTCAGGGCTAAAAATTAAGACCGGAGGGCTGTCACAGCTGGGTTTGGCATTAAAAAGACATGGGTGGCTACTTATAATTCACCAACAAAGAAGACCCTGATTTGCACAACACTGCACAAGCTAATTTATGTGTAGAGATGCAAAATTAGGAACTATTTAAACACTATCTTAGTGCATCTCACTCATGAGAAGATAGTGAGTCAATGTTACAGCATGACAACAACATCCAATCTCTTCTGATTTGCAAACTGCTAAAATCAGAAATATAGTGCAATGTAGCAGCAGGAATAAATGTTTCCTGAGAGATTATGGGTTCTTTAGTCCAAAAAAGGAACTTCTCCAGTGTTGATAATATGCATCTTATCAGGTGTCCAGGGAAATTAAGCACTATTTTATCATATCTGATTGGGAAAGCTTTGTTAGAAAGTCTCTTTTGTTAGTGTTATGAATAGTTAAACCCACGTCATTGCCTATTCCACAGAGCAATAAACCAGACAGACTACTAAATTTATTTTTAAAATGTATTTGATAGGAAAGCCTATCTGAACTAGACACAAGACCTTGGGTGCTGCTACATTAGTCCTCAGCGGTGATCTAGTCGGGGTCACTTTAAAATGGTGGGGCTTGATGAAAACAATCTAATCAAGCCCCCACCATCCAAAACCAAAATCAAGGCAAGGCTTAATAAAAACATAATTTAAAATACAGTAAAACCTCGCATAAAGAGTGCCGTGCTTAGAGACTAACTTGCTTAAAGAGCAGAATTTTCTCTGAATGGTTGCCTCGTTTAACAACTAAAACCAACAAAAAACTCGCTTAACAACTAAATTGGGGTTCACAATCCCCCCCCCCCCCCAGAAGTCACAATTGGTCACTTACAATGGTGTTTCGCTTTAAGAGCAAACTCGCTTAAAGAGCAATCTTGTGGAACACATTATGCTCTTTAAGCAAGGTACCACTGTATTTTCTTTGCCTTGCCAAGTTTCTCAACCATAGAGGAAAAGAAAATACTTTATTTTGTTTTTATTACTGATATATTAATAAAAATAATTTTGTGTCAGAAATTATTCTGGGTTGAAATGATTTTTGTAGAAGAAACTCTGCTCAGGGAATGCCCAAATGAGGCTCCTTTCATGTCACCAAGAGCTGGGACAAAGATGGGCACTCAATCTGTCATGCAGTACCCAGGTCTTGAACTGCTGACTTACCAGCTTTCCAGCTAACAAGGCGAACTTCTTAGCCACTGAGCCACTGCAGCCACTGGCATATTGCATCAGTAATAATCTTACTGTAATTAGGAAAACAAAGTTTACTTCTTCTGCCCTCTAATGAGCTGGGGATGAGATTAATTTGCCAATATCCAGAAGTGGCTCTCATATTAAGCCACTTCCCAATGTTTGAAAATTGACATTGGTATAATCTAGGCAAACACACATAAAGAAAAAGGGTCTATTTGGAATATGAGAAAACAAAAAAGAACAAAAAATTAATAAAATAAAAACAAAAACACTGCAACACTTTAAAGACTAATTGCTATATTTTTACTGTTAGCTTTCATGGATCAGGTCCACTTTCTCAGACCATTTGGAACAATCCTTAATTGTTAAAAAAAACACCCAAAAGCCCACCCATAGGCTTCAAACCTAGATCAAGCCAGAAAAGAGTGGTCTCCATTAGGGTAAAGTTGAAATACAGTACAGTCAAACCTCACATAAAGAGTGACTCGCTTAAAGAGTAACTCACTTAAAGAACAGAATTTTCTCTGAATGTTCGCTTCGCTTAACAAATAAACTGGGGTTCACAATCCCCCCCCCCCAGAAGTCACAATTGGTCACTTACAATGCTGTTTCACTTAAAGAGCAAACTCGCTTAAAGAGCAATCTTGTAGTACACATTATGCTCTTTAAGCGAGGTATAACTGTACTTAAACAAGAATGTTAGGTAGTCAATGTTTTTAACAGCAGTCCCAACCATTCCAGCAGATTGAATAGAAAAAACTCCCTCACAGGCACCTCAGGAATTCAAAAGCCAAGCCACAGCCTCACCGTCCATCCCAGTTTTGGATAAAGCAAGGCAGTCAGAGAATGGTTTATGTATCAGACTATTAAACCCATTTCAATATTTAATTTAATAAAGCAATTTGTGGGGCAGCTTGTGGCCTTTCCCCCTATCCCTGGCCATTTCAGTACTCCCAATAAAAAGGGGAGATCTTTCTTTCTTTGCAGTTTTCACTTTAGGGGTCTTAGGAGAAATCCAAGGACCCTATCCCTCAAAACCAAAATATTAACTGTGAAAGAGCTGTTTCTAGTCATTTCTGTGCCCAGTATGGTCCATAGTGAGATTGTGGAACAAGGGTCTGGCTCCTGGGCTTGCCAACATTGCCCACAGTTGTTTAAAGAAAAATAACTGTTTAAAGGCCTTTAATTCAATTGCAATCTGTGGTTCTGACTTTTATGCAGAATGGAAGCTGAAACAAGGGCAAGTTTCCCAAAACCAACATCTGGAAAATAAATGTGATACAGTAAAACCTTGGATAATGCTAAGACTTGGTTCCACAAGTCTTGGTGTTATCCGATTTTTAGTGTTATCTGATGCATGTTAAAAGCCTATGGGATGGATTGGATAACGTTAAAGCTCCATAGAGATACATTGTAACCACACAGGCTTTAGCGGTTGTTATCCGATCCATCCCATAGGACCTTAACATTATTCCATCCAATTCTCCTCCCCAGATTACTTAACGTTATGCGATTTTAGTGTTATCCGATCCGATCGTTATCCGGTGTTTTATTGTATTTGAAACAGGACTGAACGTAACTAATCATACCTGTGCTCCCAAAATGTTTATCTGACTATATTATCAAATATATGGTGGTAAAGAACCTTGAAGACAGTTCAGGAGAATGCAGTCAGTACAGGTGATGGAGCAAAAATGTTGCAAAGGAAAATGCTGGTTGCATAGATGTTGTGCTGTGAAAAACACCAAGCTGGTGTTCTGGGTTATTAGGACAGAATGGTGCCTGTAGTTTTTGCTGCTCTGTTTCTAACAAAGCTACCATGGTAAAGACTTTGGAAAACAATGACAGCAATAAGAGAAGCAAAACCGCTACTCAATCGTCCTTCCCCAAAAAGATTGCATTTCATTAGTGTACCGTGTAAAAGAAATATTTATGACCATCTCTCAATGCATCAAGTTCTACTGGTTGGAGATAAGCCAGCCAACACAGAAACATCATCAGACCCCCTTTCACAACAAGACTGTACACAGGATACTACAGTACACTGGTACCCCAGATAACGTTATGACTTGGTTCCACAAGTCTTGACGTTATCCAGTTTTTAGCGTTGTCTGATACATGAATCAAACAACGCTTAAAAAAAGCTCAGAGAAGAGGCGCTCGCACGCGCGCGAAAAGGTGCGCCAGCGGGAGCCTTTTCTACCGAACGGGTACCTGTGTAGCAAAGGGGATCCCACGTCAAGGCAAGGGATCTAAGGGGGGGGGGGATCCAGGCAAAGAGAGGTGCCTCTCCTCGGGATTCCACTGCGCTCTTAGAGGTTTGCTAAGAGTGCGGGGGGTCCGGACAAGGAGAGGCGCTTCTCCCCGGGATTCCCCTGCGCTCTTAGAGGTTTGCTAAGAGTGCAGGGGGAGAATCCAGGCGATGAGAGGTGCCTCTCCCCGGGATTCCCCCGCGCTCTTAGAGGTTCGCTATGAGGGGGGGAAATCCAGGCGAGGAGAGACGCCTCTCCCTGGGATTCCCCCGCACTCTTAGAGGTTCGCTAAGAGTGCAGGGGGGGGAATCCAGGTGAGGAGAGGCGCTTTTCCTCGGAATTCCCTCGCGCTCTTAGCGACTCGCCTGAAGTTTTCGTTCGGCTTTTTTTCTGCTGAGCTGCTCTCCCTGGAGAGAAAACCAACCTCCTACTCCCCAGGGGATGGCCAGGGTGGGGACAGCCCACCCTGAGTTAGTAGTTTGCCCACCCTGGCAAAGTGCAGTTTCCCATAGGGATGCACTGAAAAGAGGCTTTGTTTCCCATCCTGGGAAAAATATTCGCCCACCCACATCTAGAATCCTGGCTACGGTCCTGCTTCCCATCTGGCCCCCCCTTCTTTCCCCAGCTACAAGCTGGCATCCAACAACCAGCCACAGTTTCTCTCATCAAGGCTACTTCTAGTTAAGGTTTCAAGACGTGCCCATCCAGACAGAGGCAAAGAAGACAGCTACCAGTGGGAACACACAGGAGAGCCAACGGGCTCCTCGCTGTGCCCAGTGGTGTCATAACAGAAGAGGAAAGAGAACCAGGGAGGAGGAGGAAAAGTGAAGGCCAGCCTGGCACATGCCCTTCTCCGCCCTTCGAGCTTTTCTGCTTCCCTGGGTGCCCCGTCCCACAGATCAGGGCAGCATCCCGCCCAAGGACCAGGCATTCGCTTGACCCGCAAATCTCTGCCCCCTTCCCACCTTACCATCCGGCACCCACAAGCTGGAGGATGCAAAGGAGTCAACGGGAGGGCTCCGTGTCCCCCCCGCCCCCTTTCCAATTTGGATCTCTTTCTCTGTATCTGTGGGGAGGGGGAGAAGAAACCTGATTTGGCCCTCCCGTTGACTGTTCTGGAGTGATTGTTCCGGATAACGCTAAAAATCGCGGTGTCCGATGCAAGATTTTTCCAAAAATCTTGTAACGTTATGCGGTTTTAGCGCTATTCAGTACCATCGTTATCCGGGATATTACTGTACTCTGAAGTCTCATTTTTAATTGGGGGGGGGGAGTGAAATACATATGAAAAGGCACAGACTCTTCCCCCAATTCCTAATGCCAATGTGGTTGTTTGGGAGAAATTGGGGTTCCCTTCTTTTTGTGTATGTTTTTAAAGCAATAATAGATATTATCGTAATTTTTGCTGATCTAAAAGCATAACGGACAAACAGGTTGCAGAAGTACCAGCTAACCAGAGACAGGAAGGCAAACTAAACCACTTCTAAGGCCACTTTTTAGTTTCACAAGGTTTCTCCAGAATTCTTGGCTTACTGTGAACAAGGAGCCTGTTAAATATATGCAAGCACAAGTAATTCAACAAACTACAGACCCTCTATTTACAATTTGTTTACCATCATTTCCAAACCCAACCATCTGACATCTCTTACACAAAAGCCAGGGACTGGTGCAAAACTCTCCTGGCACCCATTTATAAACTAGCTAGCTAAGAGTTATAAATATTTATTTACTAAGTAAAGCAGTTTCACTTGAACACTTCCATGAGGGGGCTTTCAGCTGTAAAGTTTCCTCATGCTTCACATTCCAGTAAAAGCTCATATTTGAAATACAAAATCCACATTTCTCATGACTGGAACAAAATTCCCAACACAAAATCAGCTTGCGCGGAAGATACTGTGTATTTGGGGAGCTACTTTGCTCTGGAAGGTAAGGAAGCTTGACAAATTTGTGTATAATTTTACTCAACAGTACTATCTTATCCAAGCTGCTCTGCCCTCTTGAGGAAATTTTATCACCATTCTGGTGTAACATAAATACGGGAGGAATTTGATGCCTGTAGGTGTAAGTATGAGTAGAGGTACTCTCACACTGATGGGTATTTTCCCTGTTATTTTGTCTTATGAATTTAATTGTACACTACTCAAAGAACTTTAGTAATCAGGTTAAGTTATTAGGTGTGTGTATGTGGGGTAGGTGGGTGGATTGTAATGTCCACCAGTCTTAGCTTGTACACCCATTGGTAATATATGCTGAGATCTTCAACCCAAAACAGTGGAAGCCCACACAAAAAAAACCTTCTAGAAAAACAATGACGGTTTCCTGTAAAGCTGGCTCAATGGCGTAGGGCGGGTTTCAGCTGCCCGGGGCACAGGCCAAACTCGCTGCCCCCCACCTAGGCTTGTGCCCTTAGGCACTTAAAACGAGACAAAAATCCTACCTCGGTGGGGACCAGGGGATGCTTTTTCCTCTGTCGCCTTCTTCATCCTCCTCTTCTTCAGGCTTCCTCTTCCTTATAGCCAGCTCGTGGCGCTGGGCGGTGCTGTGCAGGGCCTGGGGCCGCCCTTGGTCGAGACCAGAGGCTGAGGCGGTGTCCAGGCATGCAGCCACCCTACCTCCAAGCCTGATGGTGGCAGCTCCACCTTCAGCAGCAACAGTACCCAGGAGGGTGGGAATCGAGGCTGGTGGTCATTGCAGCACAGCACCCGCAGCTGGAGCAGCACCAGCCAGGCTGAAGACCCCCCCCCCCAAGGCCTGGCCGGCATTTTTTTAATACTCTTGGGACCATCACAACACAGTGGTGCTTCCAAAGGCCATAGGTATACAAAATTGGAATGAAGACATTCAATGGCCACAGGGCTTATTTGGAAGAATCACTTAGCTCACTTACCTGTGTGTGTGTGTGTGGGGGGGGGGGGGCAATTATGGGTCTGACCATTTTCCTTTGACTGGCTGTGCTGGGGATTGGCTTTCCTCCTCCGTCTCCCCACTTTCCTTGTATGAAAAGTGGGGAGAGGAACCAAGCTAATGGTGTTTTCAAACCACTGACTAAGAACATCCATCTTCATTTCTCCTCCCTTTTCTCCACCAAGGAAAGAGGGAGGAAGAGGAAAGCTAGGAAAGGAACTTTTTCTCCAGTCTCATTGTTGGTTTTCTCCACAAGGTAGTGCTAGGGATAGGCTTTAAAGAGGTGGAGCTCATCCTAAGGCAGTGACGGCTAACCTTGGCACTCCAGCTGTTCTTGGACTTCAGTTCCCAGAAGCCCAGATCAGCAAGTATAATTGAAGTTCCAGAACAGCAGGAGTGCCAAGGTTAGCCACCAAGGTCCTAAGGTAGCCTTAAGGTCCTTTCCACTCCCTGGATGAAAATTTGTGGTGATAAAGAGAAAGAGGCAAGACACCCTCTGAGCATCCTCTTGCCAGAAAGAGGAAGGGACATCAGCTGCGGGAGGAGGAGGCTGTTAAAATCTGTGCCACCGCTTTACCAGACTCCTGACCAATGTCCTCTGGCCGGGAAGAGGAATTGGACTACAGCTGCAGGTGGTCGTTTTTTGCAGTATAATGTTGGTTATGATGATGTGTATTGATCTATTGTATGGTATTTATTGAACTTTATAGCTTTGTTATATTATATGCCATTGTATTTTGATTGTATTGTGTTGATCAATATTGTATTGATGTGTAATGTGTACCAATCTACTGTATGGTATTACTGTACTTTATTGTTTTGTCATACAGTATTGCTACTGTACTGTATTTTTGTTTGCACTATGATATTGATATTTGTGGATTCTGTGAGCCGCTCTGAGTCGGTTTTTACCGAGTAGGCGGCATACAAGTCAAATAAATAGATAAATAAATAAATATTAGGAGATGTTTGTTGTGTTGATTTTGGGTAAGGCATTTGGCCAGGCCAGTTCAGCCTGGTAATATTTGCCTTTGATTCAGTATAAACATATTGAACCCCTATATGAATTCAAAACTCCCACCCCGCTTTACCAGAGACATTCTTATGCCAAGAGTAAACTTGTAACAACATAACTTTATTTCCCTAATAATATGTTAATTTCTTAATAGCATGTTTAAGAATTCCAAATGATTGATGCTAATTTTAAACTAAAGAGGTACAGTCTAGCTATGAATAAGGCTGGATAATTACGCTACTCTCATATCTGAATATTAATGGCCTTCTAAGCTTTCTTTTGCATACATTTTGGACCAGAGTCTATAGCTGCTTTGTACCTCCAATTCCCATGATCAGGACTGGTCTTCCTATGACTGCAGATAGCTTTATGAATGCTGGAAAAAATATATTAAGTTGTCAGCTTTGTGAATCAAGATTTTTAATGATTGCCTCCTGTACTTCAAGAAGGCTTAATCAGTTTGTTCAAACTTTAGACATAATATAACACGTACACTTGGGTAAGTAATGGGCATTTGTCTGCAACTGAAATGCAAAAAAAGGGGGAAAAAACAATGCAGTTGTGATAAATGACCTATCTGAAAGATAATAATTCACATTTGGAGAACTGGGAAAGGTGGGGGTACAATATCTACTTTTGTTTAAAGTTAAACAGTATTTTGGCAGCAGGAGATAAGGTTCATTCCAAGATCGTTTAGAATCAATGCAATTAGGACCATTTGAGAAAATAAATACTGGTGGTACATCATTGGGCAAAGAACCAGAACCAGAGAAAAGTTACTTTTTGGATTGCAATTTTCAAAATGTACCAGAGTTCTCAGAATTAGGAATTAACAGTTGCCTGCATTTTCTCAACCAAAACATTCACAATCCCAGCCATTCAGGATTTCAAACAGGTCCAATGGACTTGAATCCTCCTTTTAATTTTTTTACACAGATATTATTTTAAATCAGATTAACATCTCTTAATTAAAAATGTGTGCTCCTACTAGTGACAAATATATCCCAGATTTTACTCATTCTATAATATTTCTAGTATTATTTTTATATGCTCGGCATTTGAATGATGTTTTAAATTGTAAATGTTTGGCAAATATCAGATGCTAGAATTTGCCTTCTGAGGAAGCCTAAAAACCTCATCATAAATAACCTGGAGGAAATTTGTTTACGTATAAGTACTTTTCGAGACTAAGTCTTACGATATCTAAAATGGCCTCAGGAAATGTACCGGGATAACGAAATCCCAATTTATTTCTCTCCGTAAGTAACTACCTACTCACCACTTTCTAAAAATCATCTTGCAAGCACCAGGCTATTACGTGAGAAAGAGGCCTTTAGCTAATACAAGCATATTGCTTGGCATATCTCAAATGCTAAATCCTGGATGGGAGGGAATAAAGCAAATTTACTGCCATAAATGTGCATTGTAATGTAAATGAGTTTTCCCTCCTACCTCTCAAAGGTACAAAAATACAAAAAAAAAACCCTGCCTTTTGTTTTTAAATTGTATGTTTTATCACACCAGCCCTGTTTTTCTTTCACTTTCTCCTCTCGCCTAAACCTATTTTCAAAGGGAGGGAAGGAGGAAAACCAGCAAAAGGGAAGGAGGAATGCAAAGTCAACATTTTAGATACAGAAAGAAGAAATGTTGGTGTGTGATACATCCCTAGAAACAAAGTTGTGGCTTGGGTAATCCCTTTAGTAAAACTAAAGGACTCTTGCTGGAAAGCCAATCAGGTCCAAGTCTAGGGAGCAGCAGTCATCCCCATTTACAGCCAAAGAGCCAGCGCTGTTTGCATCTGCAGACGTTTCCGTGGTCATATGAGAGGCACAGAATGCTGTTACCTTTCCTGCCGAAGCGGTACCTCTTTATTTACTTGCAATTTTGCGCTTTTGAACTGCTTGGTTGGCAGGAGCTGGGGCATACAATGGGCACTCACTCTATCACATAGCACTTGAACTGATGAACTGCCAACCTTCTGGTCGTCAAGGTCAGCATCCCTGCATTGTTCTTGAATGCAAATGACTGGCAGAGCAAAACTAAGCTTTGTGTTAATTTTGAACAGAGGTGTACGAATGGACAGATTAAGAATAGGTCCAAGCCAAGCTTTTGTTCACATTGAGAACAGAAACTAACATTCTGCCTTAAGCACCTTCCCCATGAATGCTTGGTGTTTCCTATTATGAATGACTATATATGGCTATATTTAATGGAGAACTAGGAATACGTAGAAACTTTGGCCCTGTCTCATCTGAATTGGCAAACTACATGCCTACCTAGCATCTGGCATTCAGAAATAACAGACATTTTCCTTTCCTTTTCTTTGATTATTTACCTACTCATTGATCCACGTTTTATACCAGTTTTGCTTAATAAAGAACTCTACCAGAACTTGAAAACTCACCTTTTATGTATTTTTTTTACTAATCAAATAAAGGCATTCAGTTAGTAATCTAGTAAAGGTATTACCCATGTCAAAACTCTAGACATGCTTTTTGTTGTTCAGTCGCACAGTCGATTCCGACCCTCTGCGACCCCATGGACCACCGCCCGCCAGGTACTCCTGTCCTCCACCTTCCTCCTCAACTCGCTCAGCTCCGTGCCCATTGAATCCACAATACCATCTAGTCATCTTTTGCCCTCGACCTTTCCAAACATCAAGGCTTTCTCAAGTGAATCCTCTATTCTCATTTGATGTCCAAAGTACCTTAGCTTCATCTTCACCATTTGCCCTTCCAAGGAGCAGTCAGGGTTGATTTCTTCTAAGATTGACCTATTTGTTCGGACAACCACTTAGCTTTCTTACGCTTTTCTTTTGGTATGGTTTTCCTTGATGCCTCCTGCATGATGTCCCACATCTCTGTCCATAATTCTTCTGGCACTCTGTCTATCTGGTCCAACCCATTGAATCTGTTCCACACCTCCACTGTGTATTCCTTAGAGATGCTTATCATCCTGAAAAACAGTAAGTTTTAAAACACATGTAGATGCTTCCCATTGCCTCAGGGAATGCTGGGGTATGTAATTATAATTGCTCCTTGATCAAAACTAGTCATTCTTTAATTTTAGTTGGTTCAAAATGGGCTGCAAACTCACAAATAATAAGAACAATAGCTTTGTCCCTGTGTTACTGCACAACAGAATATGCTAGTGCCATATGGTACAAAGTGGCACAAAGGAAAGGAAGTAGCTCTTAATAAGCTTCTTCTTCTTCTTCTTCTTCTTCTTCTTCTTCTTCTTCTTCTTATTATTATTATTATTATTATTATTATTATTATTATTATTATTATTATTATTATTATTATTATTATTATTATTATTATTATTATTATTGGCTGCTTGAAAGCTAACCTCACAGAAAAAGTACAGTATATTATTTGGCTGGTGTTGTCCAACCGGAAGTATTTCAATAGATGCTAGAAAATAACAAATAAAATAAGGTAACACAACATCAGACTCACCCACTTCAGTAATACCATGAAGAAAGCAACACAAAGCAAAACAATTACAGTAAAACCCTAGCATACGACTGCCCTGGGTAAAGTTTGGCGCGGTTTACGACAGCAAATTAAATTAAATTAATTCCCCGGGTTATGACTGATTTTCGTTTTATGACTGAAAATCGCATGATTTTAAACTCTAAAATGGTGGCCAATGCCATTTTAGAGTTCAAAATGGCACCCGCCCCTCCACAGGAAATCGCAGTTCAGTGCTTACTGCTGCAGCGGTGCCATCGGCATCGGTGTTTCTGCTGCTATTTCCAGGCTGTCTGGAAATGGGCTCAATGCATGCCTCCTCCAGGTGGGAATGGAGCGGATAAGGTCCCCAAATGGTGTGGGAAAGGTAGGGAGATCACTTTGTTGCTTTTGTGGTGGTGGGGGACGACCGCATCTGGAATTTTTTGGTTTTTTTGTAATGTTTCTGGATTCTTTTTGGTCCAGTTGGGACTGTTTCCCTTTTGGGGTGTGTGTGGGAAGATCATGTCTGGCTTTTTTTTTTTTGTATTTTTTTTTTAGCTGTTGGTGGATTTTTTTTTTTTTTGGTATTTTTAAAATTATTATTATTTTTGGTCGGGTAGGGACTTTTATTTTCAAAGCATTTCTATGGAAAAATATGTTTCAATTTTTCACGTTAAGACGGAGGCTGTTGGAAAGGACCTCCATCGTAACCCGAGGTTTTACTGTATATTTAAATACTGCCCCATAGTGCTTAGTGCACTTTCTAGACCAGGGGTGGCCAACTGTAGTGGCCAGCCCTGTTCTAGACAGTTCAGAGTAATTAGTATTTTGCCTCCAACATGCTTTGTACTCATTTTACCGACCTCAGAAGGATAGAAGGCTGAGTCAACCTTGATTCCTGGCCAGGATTGAACTCACAATATTCTACCTGCAGTACAGCAGTTTAATCACTGCACCACCAGGTCTCTAAAATCAATAAAAGGTTTTCTGCACACCTCTCAAGTTCTAAATATGAAATCAGAAGAGGCTAGGCTAAACTTTTGTTGTTGTTCAGTCACATAGTCGATTCTGACCCCCTGTGACCCCATGGACCATTGCACACCAGGCACCCCTATCCTCCACCATCCTCCTCAACCCACCCAACTGTGCCCATTGCATCAATAATACCATCTAGCCATCTCATTTCTGCCACCCCCTTCTTTTTGCCCTCAACCTTTCCCAGCATCAAGGCCTTCACAATGGAAAGCAAAAACAACACACCTCGATGAATGTCAATGAGTGTCTCCCACCAGGACAAGATCCTGGCTGGACCTTCTGAAAATCACCTAAAAGACTTCAAAGTGAAACAAGAAAATCAAAGAATAATCCATTAAAATGGGGGCCCTTGGATATAGGACATAATTTTAAATTGTGCAATTTTCTGAGATGAAGAAAGAAATGGTGCCAAACTTATGAAGGGTGATGAACCTGAACAGTGCAGACTCTGATCTACTGAGGTTTCTAAATAATGTAATTGTAAGGCCCAGAGTGGGTTTGAAATGGAGACACCCTGGTTCTGAAAAGTCTTAGGAGAGGCTGGGCTCATATCTGTGCCTTTAGGAAAAGGGGAAAACAAGTTTTCCCTTGGAGAATGGCGTGCAAGCTCTTATCAGATTCAGGTGACTGTTCTCCATAATAGGCCAGAGTCCTTTGCTGCTCCCACTTCAGTCCTGAGGAAGGGAAAAGCTGCTTTGCAAGAATTGGTTGCTGTGTGGAGTAATCATACTGTTGAGGACTAGACCAAGGCTGGGAAACCCTTCTTGGCTTCCAAATTAGATAGGTTTTCTTATTTTTCAATGTGTCTCTGACTGAAATTGTTCTATTTGCCTATGGAACCTTCTGTTTCTACTGTAACTTTTTTTGGGTAGTGGTGGTTTGGAACTGTCAAGTAAAGAAATGGAAAGACCAGAGCTGTTTCTGACATTTTTTGCTAACTTTTAAAGAGGCAGGGTTAAGGCCTTGGCCTGTAGGAGGCTAGCTAAAATCCTGAAATGTTTAGCCTGAGGGCATAATTTCAGGTGGATTCCAGCCAGTGGTGGGCATCAGCAGGTTCACACCAGTTCATCAGAACCGGTAGCAGAAATTCTGACTGGCCTCGCCCATCCAATTTTTGAAATAAATTACAGTAAAACCTTGAGTTATGAATAAACTCAGTTCCATGGCCTTGTTCGTAAATCGAATTTGTTCGTAACTCGAGACATCTCCATTGAGATAAAGAAAAAGCCCCACCCTCCAACAACCAAAATGGGCCACCCCCACCCTCAAAAAATCAATCAAACCACCCAAAAACAACAGCAGCATTGAAAGGAAAGCATGCCTAAGCAAAAATGCTGTTCCTTACCTTAAAGCTTTGAAAATAGACAGAAAACTCTAGCAAGAAACAGCAACCGGCAGCCATTCTGATGCTGAAACTCCAGACAAATAACTCCTCTCTAAGTACTCTACTGCCACCTACAGGGCTCTGAAAGGCTGCATGTATATAAAATATAAACCCATATGGGTTCCGTGCTCATCTGTTTATAGCCAAAGAGCCAGCGCTGTCTGCATCTGCAGACTTTTCTGTGGACATAGGGCAGGCATGCCTTGACAATGGATGTATGGAATGCTGTTTACTTTGCCACTGAAGTAGTACCTATTTATCTACAGTACAGCAAAACCTCGACTTACATACGCCTCGAGTTATGTAATATTCGACTTACGTAATGATTTTGCACTAAAACCATGTCCTGATTTATGTAACACAATTTCCTATGGGTTTGCTTTGATTTATTTTCAAAATTCATTTTTTCAATGGAATTGCTTTGATTTACGTAAAGGTTCATTTTTCTTATGGGTTTGCTTCAATCTGCGTAAAAAAACATATTATGTAAAAATCTATGGAACAGACTTTTTACGTAAATTGGGGTTTTACTGTACAGTAAAACACCGGATGATTGGATTGGATGACGCTAAAATTGCATGACGTTAAGTAATCTGGGGAGGAGAATTAGATCGAATAACATTAAGGTCCTATGGGATGGATCGGATAACAACCGCTAAAGCCTGTACAGTTACAATGTGTCTCTATGGAGCTTTAACGTTATCCGATCCATTCCATAGGATTTTAACATGGATCAGATAACACTAAAAATCGGATAACACCAAGACTTGTGGAACCAGGTTTTAGCATTATCCGGTGTTTTACTGTACTTGCAATTACTTGTTTTCAATTTGCTAGGTTGGCAGGAGCTGGGACAGAGAGAGGAGCTCATTCCGTCATGCAGTAATCAGGTCTTGAACTGCTGACCTGCCAACCTTCTAGTCATCAGGTTCAGCTGTATTATTAGCCCCCTTCCTTTTATTACACACAGGCAACTATATGATATTTGAAGCAGGCTTTGGACCATCATATTGAAATCAGTGGAATTCCAGCTTTTGTGTGTGTGTCCATACAGGGTCTCCCAATGTTTTAAACAATAAAGACTAATATGGGAGAGGGGAAGGTTTAAGCCTCCTGCCTCTGGGAAGGTAATTCCAACATGAACTACCTTGTGTATAAAAAGAGAAACCAGTTTTCAGCTACACATTTTCACATAGCGTGTGATTTAGCCCTCATGTATGCAGTTGCTCAAAGTGGCAAGCAGATTTTACAATGTATGTTTGCAATATTAAACAGGGTTTGGGGCACAGGGCAGGGCTTGCACGAAAGACATTTCGCTGTTATCCTGGTAAGATACTGTAGTGCAGAAACCTGTAGGCAGAATATTCAAACCAATCACTATTCACTCTCCTTAGATGTGCAAGTATTTTATTTAATGCCCCTATTGTTGGCTTAAGGCACAGAGCCTTAAAAGCTTGTCTTCAGCTACAGAATATCTCTTCTTTCTCTACCAATGTAAAGAACACTAAATCACACTTTGATTCCAGGGGAAAAAATGGCAAGTCTGAAGATAGTGGAATTTGTAAAACAGAGAACGACATGGCTCTCTTGCTAGAAAATTACAAGCTATCTGAGATTTCTTTATAAGTCTTGGGGGATTCTATTAGAATCTCGTGTATGAAAGTGAAGGGTTTTTTTTTTTTTTTAAAAAAAACAGGCTTCTCCTGCTGAATTTGAGCTGGCAAAAGGTACAGACAGGAAATTAGGTGGGTAGTGGAGACAAAATAAAGTCCAACCATCATTGAAAGCTTGGTTATGCCAGCTTGTACGCAATACTGTCTCAGCCACACAGTTAATTAACAACAGCACACAACATGCACTAGATATGCATTATGCAGCAAAACAGAGAGTGGGCAGAAAGCACAGCAAGGTTTTAGCCTGGGAGATTAAGGAAAAAACAGGCCACAGGCTGGCATTTTCAAATAACACTGTATATGTTTTCATATATACAGACTATAACCTGCCTAAAAGTAATCCTGTCTAAAATTAATGGAACTTTTCCCATCCACACTGCACCAATTTATATGAGTCAATCTGAAATTGGAGGGAACGTATAAAGCAATAAACAGGAAATACTCTTCCCCCGTTCTTTTAAAGAAAGACTCACAAAACATTAATGAGAAATAAACATTTGTGTCTGCAGGCAAGCCTGCAAAATCTAATCTATTACTTTATTGCTGATTTTGATGTGCATGTGTGCTATGCATATATACAAATGTATAGAACATACAAGGATACACCTTTATAACAACTGAATCTATGATGCTGTAAAGGTTTCTCATTCTCTCAGGTAACACTTTCCTTTCCTAAAGTCCGAAGACTTAATTCCAGTTCGTTATCTTCTCCCTACCCTTTGGAGCTCTGGCCTATGTTTCTGCTCAATTCAGATTATAATTGTAAAGCATCTGCACTGAGATTAAATCCTGTTTTTCCAACCCCTTGTGTGGAGCAAGCGCAGCAATTTATTGAAAGAGACTCTATCAATCTCTCCGGGTTCTTTAATCTTGCTGTCCCCTAAAGCTGCCCCCTTGTAGTCTTTCTCTAGACACAGGGGAAGGAGGGAAACAATGACTGCACAGAGTGGGAGGTTGATTTAGTGGACTTTGTTGTACCTGAACAGAAAGATACCTCAGATATAACCTTAACCAAATAACCATGGGTTTCTGCCCCCTCACCTCTCACACCCATTCACATTCAATTTCTCAGCACAAGGAGAAATTGCCTGCTGTGCAAGAGCTTTCTGTTATCAACTCTGCTGACAAAAAAAACCTAGAAGGACAAGAAGTCATTGAAAAATATTCAGTGGTAAGACCTAGCAGCCTATCTTACTTCAGAAAATATTAGCACAGAGGTATAGAGTAAGCCCTGGCAGTTATGTGCAGGCTGATCATGAAAGATTAGGAATTTAAATTAAATGTATACCTATATGTAACAAGTCTCTGTATATGAGAACTTCAAAATTGAACTTCTAGTTGCAATCTGAAATAGTATAATTTGGCAATGGACACATCCAGTGATGGGATGTAACAGGTTCGCATCAGTTCTCCAGAACCAGTAGTAACTTTTTCCAGCGTCCTGGAGAACCGGTAGCAGCTTTTTTTTTTTTTTTTGGGGGGGGGGACCACCTTCGGGGCTTACCTTTTCACTGGTTCCCCCTAACTTCTTCAACTGTTGAAAAGTTTAAAAGTGCCAAAATGAAGCCATCTTGTGGCGAGTTCATTCTGTAGTTCCTTCCATCTGACCTAGTGTGAGAAAGATTAGCCAGAATAAGCTTTAAGCTCTGGTTTAAAAGCTCTGGTTGATTTGTGTTTGGGGTGGGTGTATTTCAATGTATTTATTTATTTATGGGTTTGTGTTGTGGGTAGGTGGGTGGGTTGAGGGGTGTGTGTGCTGATTTTTATTTTTTATTTTGTCCCACCCACATCATGACATCATGATGTTAGCTCCGCCCACACTGTGATGACATCACGGTGGGGTAGTAAAATTTTTGACATCCCACCACTGGACACATCTAGTATTTCCAGTTGTTTTGGTTCAGAAACTATGATCGGAAGAATGTGCAATTTGTATCTAATCAATGCATAAATCAATTGTATATGAGATTAGGGAACCAATTTCCTTTTTATGCTTCTCAGAAGTTAACCACTGAACAGGGCAGAAAAAGCAGAGCAGCTCATACTTCAGCACCTTTAGTACAAGGGCACCGAGTAAATCTTGTGAGCAATAAAACTTGTGTTTGCTAGGTTGGGCAAAGATTCAACCAAGGATGAAAGCAGATGATACATGTAGCAGGCATTAAGAAGTGATGTTCTCTTGAGTGTTGAAGAAGTCTGTTTACATGACTTTCCTCAGCTCCTTATCTTGACTTTTGCCATGCTTTTGTGAATGGTCTTAGCAGGGGACATATGAGTCAATTTGCAACTATAATTTATGAGGCAATTATCTCTGGGGATCTTTGTTTTGCAAGAGAAAACAGATTAATCCTAGAGAATACATGGAGGAGTGTTCTTTCTGTGTATAGTATATCTAGAGCAGGGGTGTCCAAACATTTTGGGCTATGGGCTGGTCACATGGTTCAGGCGGCTGGTCATGTGGTTCCTTTCACCGGAAGCACAAGTAAAATGAGCCTGTACATGCACAGAACACTGCCATAAATACATCTGCGGCTGTTGTAAATGTGTTTACGACAGCCGCAGGTGCATTCACAGCAGCTTTCTGCGCATGCATGGGTATGTTTTACTTCTGCTTCCGGGAGTGGTGAGGGTGGCGGGGCTGGATGAACTGACATTGGAAGCCAGATCTGGCCCACAGGTTGTATTTTGGGCACCCCTAATCTAGTATGACTGAAAAAGAAAGAGCCACAGAGGAAAACAAGTTCTCAGCTTCACTTTTGAGGGGAGAAACACACTCAACAACCTAGCAGCAAATTAGCTTTAATTGTTTTAAGGCAACACTGGCTTTCTCATTCTATATAGTTTCTTCCTTTCTTATTTTTACATATCCTTTGTAAAGGTTATGTTGAACAGAGTGCATCTGGTATACAAATTTCTGTCTTCCAGTATCTACACCACAGTCACTTTCATACATTTCAAGTGAAAATACATCAATAAAGCAGATTGATCCAGAATGGACTTATCCCACACAGCACCCTGCCACACATCCAGTGTGACTATAATCACAGGAAATGGACACATGTATAAGCCAGAGAAAATCAGGGCCTGGTCACTGCCCCAGAGTCCCAGAGAATCTGATTAACCTCCAGGGGAAAAGTCAAAAGCCTGTGTCTGCCACAACTGGATTTATGTCTGCAAAGAGTTAAATTCAAATGAAATGAGACAATCACATGCATTAAAAAAGTCATCTGGATATAAAGGTTAAGGTCTTCTCGGTGTTGCAGTAATTCCAGACAACATCAGCTTGTCGTCGTCGTCTTCTTCTTCAAGTGCCATATCCATTCCGAATATTGGCCATCATCATAGTGATAGTCTTCCTTTCAATTTTCAAAAGATGATGCTATGGACTTGCTAATGTCCTCTACCATTTTACACATTCATGTTTAGATATGTCAAGATACAATACTCCTGTTTACAGATTGCCTCCCCCTCCCAGACCTTGGAGAGCTGGCTAATGTGTGTTTACAATACAATTGTAAACTATTTACTTTTGTTTACAATAGTAAATTATTTTCCAAGCTTCCATTTAAAAAACACTTACATATTCAGAGCTAACACCTCTACACCGCCTTTAATTAATTTAGTACATACAGCATAGCACACTTGACATACACATGTACCCACTTCTCCACTGCTAATCAAGACTTCCTACAATGTGCACAATCAGTGAGATAAATGCAGGTATATTCATCATATATAATGGCTTGCGTACAAGGTTTTCAGTTTGTATAAAAATAACCGATACAAGCCAAGGGCTCGCCTGATTTCACTTTCAGAGTTGTGCAAAACTCATTCTCTAGTCACAATATACCAGCTAGTAGGCTGGGAAATATACAAACACACACACATTTTAAAATTTCTAAATTAGCTGAACTATTCCAAACAGGTGCAGTGTATAGCAGTTGTGGCTGGGCCATTTGGCAAGCATAGTAAATTATTATGAAGTTGCTGGCATTAGACAAAGTGTGCACATTCTGATTTAGTGGTTTTCTCAATTTTAGCAAATTACTTTATTGTTTAAGGAATTATAGTAGTTTAAGCATTGTTGTTGAACAGAATGAATAGATTGGCTTTTTTCATTTAGAGTGGATAAAGTACAGTGGTACCTCGTATAACAAATGCACTGTATAGCGAAAAATTCGCACAACAAAGTGTTTGTTATGCAATGGCAATACCCCATGTAACAAAAAAATAATAATTCCGTTATGTGGTGTTTTAGGTAACCAGGGTGTACCTGCTTAATGGGAACCCAGGTAAAAGAACATCCCTACCCCGTTATGCAGGGCATATCCCATAGCGAACCGCATAGCGGAAAAAAACACATAGCAAAGAGCTCCATGGAACGGAGTTTTTTTTTTCGTTATTGAGGGGGTTCTACTGTACTGCGATAGCTCAAGTGGCTAAGATGCTGACTGGAAGGCGGCAGGTCAGCAGTTTGATACCTGAGTACTGCAGGATGGAATGAGCTCCCATCTTTGTCCCAGCTCCTGCCAACCTAGCAGTTCAAAAGCAAGAAACTGCAAGTAGATAAATAGGTGGGAAGGTAAACAGTGTTCCATGCACATGACTATGGAAACATCTGCAGAAGCAGACAGTGCTGGTTCTTTGGGTATGAAACAGAGATTAACCGTAGAGTCAGATACAACTGGCTTTCGAGCAAGGGTGACCTTTACCTTTAATTATAAAATACAGTAATACCTCAGATAACGCTAAGACTTGGTTCCACAAGTCTTGGGTCTTATCCGATTTTTAGTGTTATCCGATCCATGTTAAAATCCTATGGGATGGATCGGAAACGTTAAAGCTCCATAGAGATACATTGTAACTGCACAGCCTTTAGCAGTTGTTATCTGATCCATCCCATGGGACCTTAACGTTATTCGATGCAATTCTCCTCCCCAGATTACTTAACGTTATGTGATTTTAGCGTCATCTGAGGTATTACTGTATGTACTTACATATGAACTCATTCTGCAAGTTCCTAATTTATATAATCATAAGCACATAACCCATCCACAAAAGAGACTCTTGCCAGGTTCTGGGAATATCCCAGTATCATTCCACTCTATGATGACTTTTTTAAAAAAGATTTCATTTGTACTACACTTGTGTAACTGTGAACATAACCTTCCTTCTATTTAACATTCTATATTTTAGACACAAAGCTGTTTGTCGCATTCATTTTGCTTTCCTTTTACTTTCTCTATTATACTCATTATTCTGCACTATTCTGTGAATTGTTCATATACCAAGATTTTATGAAGGAGACTAGACCACATATAACTTACACTAAATAAAGTTTCAGAATCATAGTAATGGAATCTATCCACAATTTAACAAATTTAAATGCAGATTTCATTTACAGCACCAAGAATTATCAAAAGAATGTAGCTGCATTCTTACATAAACTTCTTACATAGTGTATAATTCTAAAAATAGCATCCTAAAACACTATTTACAATATTTTTTTAAAACCACCACGAGCCCAAATTATCCATGTTGATCAGTCTTCTGAAATCAGTTGGTAAGTTGCAATGAATAAATTTGCACAATACTATCAATTTTAATAAAAATTGCCCACAAGCTGTGATGGGAATTTCATAGCCCACCCCATCTCACAAAGATTCCAGAAGATAATGGGCTGCTTTATTAATTTTTAATAATTAGTTTTTACTAATTAGTTTTCTATAGTTCTCTAGTGAGTTTTACGTGGTTCATGATGTGATTTTTGTACGCCGCCCAGGCAATACAAATGTGACTAATAAATAAATAAATAAATAAATAATACCAATAAGACGATAAAGGTAGCAAGAATTGTGTGGTTGGTCATAGTGAGGCAAAATAGCAGTCTTCTTTTTCTAATGGCACAGGCAACCTGTCTCTAGATGGTACACACAAGCAGAGAACAAGAGTGGTGCAATTTCTTGTGCCATCCTCATCAACCTCTAACGCTCCGTATATGGAACCTCCACTTAAAATGAAAGGTGGCGGATAAAAAGGTGAAGCATGTGAAGAGAATTCAAGACTGTTTACAGTAGCAGTTAAAAAGAATCAGCTGTCAAGACAACGTATAGTTTGCCTTGCTCTAAGGCAGCTTCCTGTTGTAAATACTATAGGCATCAATAATAGCCTCATAACTGAGGAAGCATCCACCAAAACTCACCGCCTCATCTGTTAAAATCTGCTGCCTGCCCAGTAGATTAAACTATTTAGTGCAGTCTCTGTCAACCTCATATCTTCCAGCTACAGCTATAAGCCCAGACAGACATGGAGTTACACCCTTAAATATTTTGCATGTATATTTAAAAGTTGAGTTAGATGTAGCATTAATATTGCAAGCAATGGAACAGAAAGCCAGTTACCCAATTAACTAGTGAGAGTACTCCCATGGGATGGGACGGCAAGGCAGTGGACCCACAAGCCAAAACATCTCATTTTAATTCTTCTTCTATTGCAACTGTTTAGGGAGAACCACACAAGCCAGTGTTGTCAATGCTTAGTTCTTATTGCATGTGCACACAGACACCTGACCCTGAAATAATCAATGGTCTATTAACTCTCTGGCAAACGTAATCAGGAATCTGTAATTGATTAATTCTTGGATCCATTAATCAGGCACTTGAAATAAGAACTCATTTTCAAAGTAACCATTAACAATAACCCTGATCAAATGAGACTTTCACACTGATTTGATTTTTATTTGCAGAGGTCATTGTTTTATTAATGAAAAGAAAATGAACTGCACAAGATGGATTAAATAGTTCAGAATAGTGTATGGCTGTAACTGCATAAGACGACAGGGGTGCTGGAATGTAGGAATGAATAGAGTAGCAGCTATCAAAGGCAAGAATACTGATATGCTAATCAGGCTAGCTAAGAAGGATTGGCTTTCTTTCAGATTCATAAAGATATTTGCTTAACTCAATGCTCTCACTCAACAGAGAAAAGTTATTATCAGGGAGAAAAGGAATGAGCTTGGTTGCTAACTTTGCAGTAGGTATGCATTTGTTGTCCATGCTGTGCCCATTCTGAATGTTTACATAATTAATCTTTCTTTGTCTACCTAACAATGAGTTGAGAGCAAGATATAGCCCCAATTACTTTCCCTTCCCATATCTGTAAGCGAAAGTTGTCTTAAGATGTTCAAACTGAGCTTTTCACATACAGGATTGTACTCCAAACATTTATCACTTTTATAGATCAGTAACTGTCAAATCATATTTATTATTATTGGCATCATAAACTGAATGTTTACTCAAAGGCTTGCCCACATTTTCCTACTCCATTATCATTCCCGTTTGCTACTTTGAAATCATTATGATCAGGATTTCTATCCTAACCAATTTCTAATGCTTGTGCATTTTTCTGTATTTCTGAAGCTATAGGCTCCATTTAATAAGCTTACAGGTGGCAGCAAAAGTCAGGATAGATCTAATAGCTTCCTGGCCTTCTCTGTTTATATACAGTAATACCTCATATAACATTAGTATCGAATAACATGAAAATCGCATAACATTAAGGAATCTGGGGGGAAGAATTGCATCGGATAACATTAAGATCCTATGGGATGCTTCAGATAACAACCGCTAAAGCCTGTGTGGTTACAATGTATCTCTATGGCTCCCATAGGATTTTAACATGCATCGGATAACACTAAAAATCATATAACATCAAGACTTGTGGAACCAGGTTTTAGTGTTATATGAGGTTTGACTGTACTGTTCTTAGGCATGTTTCCACTGCCACCTTAATTGACCATCTGTTGATTAACAATTATAATACACTGGTCAACCAAGTTATTTAAGAAAATGAAATCCCAACAAGATCAAGATGAAGCTAACTGTTTACCCTTCTGTTTACCCAAAGAGAACTGCAAAAAAAAAAAAAAAGGCTAACACAGTAAATTTGGTATTTGTGTACATCTGTGTTGCATGGGAAGCACTTTGAAAAACAAATGACAGGCATTAGGCTAAGACGGAATCTTCCGTAATTCTCCTGAACAGGGTACCATTTCAGTGTGGGTGAAAACTAGAACACAAATGGCACTTCTAATGTAAATGCCCATTCCTTATCTTCATCATATTCCAAACTGTAGTTTTCATGAAATACCTTTTTGGATGGTAGCCACTAGCACTGTTGTTATAGTTTGTCCATGACGAACAGGAAGTTTAAGGTACTTGTCCTTTTTTGTTGAAAGTTTTTAGGATAAGTGGACTGCTTCCTCTACGGTGCTCCAAAAAGATCAGATGTCTTTTCAAATGTCTGGACATGTCATGATCTAAGTTGCTAAAACAACTTTTCAACATTGGGGCTTAGAAAGGCTTAACACAGCAGTAAGCTTTAACTACCAAGGCTGTTTTCAAATACATGCACTTTCAAGAAAGAAAAGTTCACAGCAGTGTTAAAAGTGCCTGTTTTGCTTTATGTATGTAACATTACAAATCTCCTCAGCTCCAGAGGAAAGATTAAAAAGAAAACAAAATCAGAAAGGAATGCCTAAATCATGGAGAACTGAAGTTAGCCAGGTCAGACTATATCAGGATGAGCTACTGGCCTGATCCTGTAGGCATAGTCCTTCTATCAGGCTGATTTTTTAAAGCATGCGGTATGGCTCTCCCTGAGCTGCTTTGGAATGCACATGGGAGAAATCTCTCTCCAGACAACATACAAGTCAGAGAAAAGTGGACCAAAACTTTATTTCTGCTCCCAACCTTTCACGCACAACACACAACTGAAACCCCACACTGAAGTGATAGCTGAGAAGGGCCAGCATCACATGTTTTTTCTAAATATGGGAATCTGAGCCTGTGACTGTCTCTAAATCATGAGGTATAATTTCAAAACAGGACAATGCACAATCTGTACTGTTAGAAAAATAAAAGCCACTCACCTCAATCAGTTAAAATGTATAGATGGATGTTTCTAGCTGACTCATTTTATGTTGGGGGGGGGGGTCGCTTTAAATCAGCGGTCAAGGAAATTCAGTTTTTTTGTTATCTAGATGCTGTCTTTTCACATGGCATGAATTGCACTTGCAGAAACAGGGAAACTAATTGTGTTCTGTTCTGGACACAGTGCCCTCTCTATGGTTAATAAGTTCACTGCATATAACCTGGTTGCCGCTTTCAGAAATGTAAGCTGTATGCTTTCCTCTATAAGTGTTAATTAGCTGCCTTTGAAGGTACATTCTTCTCCTCCCTCTCCAAACCTCACATTTGCTTTTAACAGCTGTTGCAACTTGCAATGTGATAAAAATCACCTGAGATGCAGCTTTGGGTACCATCTGACTACATCCTAGTAAAAAGGTAAAGGTCGCTCTTGCTCGAAAGAAACTTGTATCCAACTTGAAGGTGCAGTGCTCCTCTCAATTTACAGCCAAAGAGTCAGTGCTGTCTGTGTTCAGACATTTCCGTGGTCATGTGTCAAGCATGTCTAGACACTAGAGCCAGGGGTGTGCCTTGGGAGGGTGGTGGACAGGAAGTGATGGGGGGATCGTGGGGGGGGGGGGAACCCCATACATTCCCATTACCTCTGCCTGCCTCTGGGGGGCACCAATCACTGGGGCGCACCGGGATGAGTCTCTGTATCCCTATGGGCCAGCACACCACTGACTGGAACACAAGGAATGCTGTTACCTTCAACAAAAGTGGTACCTTTATATCTACTTGTAATTTCTTGCTTTCAAACTGCTAGGTTGGCAGGAGCTGGGACATATACAGGAGTTCACTCCATTATGCTGTACTCGGGCCTCAAACTTCTAGTCATGAAATTCATCATCTTAACCACTAAGTATATATTATCCTGAGCCATGATAAAGACTGTCCTGTGTTAATGGGCAAGTTTCACTTTTTGCATCCTGGCATCAACAAGAACCTTTGATAAATGAAAGCTTCCACATGTCTGTGGGATCTTGGCCCTTTCAGGCTTATAAATACCGCCAGAGGTAGGAAAAATCAAGAACTGTACAGGCAAATGTGTCCGTTGGTCCTGCTGCACCTCTCAGCAGCTTTCAATACCATTAACCATAGAATTCTTCTGGGTTGTCTCTCCAGGATGAGACATGGAGACTATGTTTTACAGTGGCTTTGGTGCTTCTTGGAGAGAACTCAGAAAATGATGCTGTGGGACTTCTGTTGGACACTCTGGCCATTGGCTTGTGGGAACCCCTCAGAATTCTGTTTCATATATCATACTATTTAACATCTATATGAAACTGCTGGGGGAGTTTGCCCAGTTTTTCTGTGTTGGTGTCACCAGTATGCAGGTGACACCTAATTCTATTTTCCATCTAAATCTGAGAAAGTTGTTTCAGTTTTAGTTCAGTGTCTGATGTCAGTAATGGACTGAATAAGGGTAAATAAACTGAAACTTGACCCAGACAAGAGAGCTGCTCCTGGTCAGTCAAAAGGTAGACCTGAAAATAGGAATCCAGGATATGCTGGATAAAACTATACCCTCTGGTGAAAATACAACAGAGCAATTTACGGGTGTGCTGCTGGATTTGCCTCTTGAGCCTGGATGCTCTGGCATAAGCAGTGGTCAAGAATGCATTTGAACAGTTAGAATTAAGATGTCTGACCTACCCAAGGAGACATTGGCTTAGTTATATAATTTGCTTTGTAAAGTAACTGGGGCTACTTGCAGCAATCCCCAACACAGTGATGGTCAACCTTTGCACTCTATGTGCTCTTGGACCTCAATTCCCAGAAGTCCTAATTGGCAGGAACGTTGACTTGGGCTTCTGGGAATTGAAGTCCAAGAACATCTAGAGTTCCAAGGTTGGTCATCACTAGCCTAACACCTCCGTTAAAGCAGCTCCAGTGGTTGCCAGTCCATTTCTGGGCACAATCCAAAGTGCTGGTTTTAACTTAGAAAGCCCAAAGTGGCTTGGGCCCAAGCTGTGTCAAAGGCCACATCTCTTTTTAAGATCTTCAAGATCTGCATGGGACCTTCTCTGGCACTGCTTCTAAGCTGTGGAATGCTCTCCCACAGGCCAGACTGACCATCTGTTGTCCTTTCACAAGCAGAAGACCTTTTTCCACAGGCAGGCTTTCTGTTAAGAGACTGGCTGCCTGAGTGTGGTTTTAAAAAATACGATTGTTTCTGCCTTGCAGCTTTTAAAGCTGTTGCTTTACATATTTTAGTACTTTTATCTAAAAATTTAAATAGATTTCTTATTTTCCCCCAAAAATATTGTAATAATTGCTTTTTATCTTTTAATTTTGTTTTTTTTTTAACACGGTAAATTGCCTTCAACCCTTTTAGTGACTCTCTGCCTGAAATTCCACAAATAGTTGCCCTATTCCTAGACAAAGTACTTAATAGATATAGCAGCTGTACTTGCTAACAATCTGTGATGTAAGGCATGGTCAGTTTAAAAAATGTGAATTAATCTAGATGAAAAGAGTGATTTGGAAAGATATTTGATGTGATTGTACAGATAGAAATTTGGTATTTTTACTATAAAATACTAAATACTGTTTACTGTTATAGGCAGCAGCTGGGTATTTAATCTAAAGGTTACATTTAATGCTAATACCAACAAGAGGCTTTTCAAATCAGTGGGACTATTATAAGTGGTTACTAACAAGTATCATTCATTTCAATGGTTCTACGCTAATGTAACTAACACTGGATTGAGCCCTATGTTTCCCAGGTTAATATGAATCTTTGAATGAGATATTTCCCCACAACTGAATGTGTGCTATCAATTTAGCTGACTTTAATTTCTAGTTTATTCTGGACTGCTTATGTTATTTGCTCAGTATATATGAAAACTGCAAAATTTCATTACACTAGTAAGGTGATAACAGATCATTCCACCCAAGGCGCAAGAGAAATGAATCCAATCTAGGTCCTATACTAAAATACTTTGCTCTGGGTGATTATTCCCCTTTGCCTATTGCTTCAATAATTGCAAAGCTTCCAACTGATAGTAAACTACTGAAAAATACAGATGGTAATCTGGTACTTCACTGAAACAGCTATAATCCGCTATGCAAATACATTTGCTTACCTCTAACAATTTGCACTTCCAGAAACAGTTTCTTCAAAAATTCTTCCTGTTGGTCTGTACTTTGAAGAACAGCAAGCTTCAAATCTTTAATAGTTTGTCATGTCCATCAAGCATTCCATTCCCCCCCATTTAACTTCAACTTAAGAATGTGTCACAAGACATCAGGAAGAATGCAGAGTGAGGGTGAAACCCATCCACAAACTTATCTTGAATTTCTGCCTTCATCCATTTCTATCTCTAACATTATCCTGTGAGAATACTGTGTCTTTTCAGGGGGAGCCTAGCATTCCTTATAATATTTATTTATTTATTTATTGTTCACATTTGTATGCCGCCCTGCTTGCAGTGACTCAGGGTGGCTGACATAATGTCGTAGACAAATGTCAGAGGCACAACAATCCAATAAATCCATCAATAAGACATAGCTAAACCCATACAAATTTAAAAGATTAAAAGCTTTTAAAAAGTTAAAAAATTAAGAGAGAAATGGTTTCTGGTCAATTTCTTCAACAGGGAGGTTAAAATGTAATGCTTTTTACTAATTTAGTTAATTAAGTTTAGTAATTTTAAACAGCAAAGATAATAAATAATCTCTCATAAAATTATCCAATGATGGCAGTTTGTTTCTTGTTCCAGTGCTGGAAATTTTAAATCAGAATTAACTTATACTAATACAGCATCTTCAGAAATGTCAGGAGTGTAAAACACTGCCCAGCAGAATCAATGAGAAAGAATTTATGTGAATCTGTATTCAAGAATCTAAAAGTGGGCTTACAGTTCTAGATAACAGCAATAACAAAAATGTTCAACACCTGAAATTCTAGTAGATACCAGGAAAATGTGATTATTAGCTTCAAGTGCTTATTAGAATTTTGACAGAATGTACAGAAATAAGTTGCTTTTGCATGGACGAACAGCCTTCAAATAATATACAACTAAAAAATGAAAAATGTGATGCAATTACTAATCAGGAGAAATGATTCTAATAAATCATTCAACATTGCATTTGCTCTTCATCAACAAACCCATGGCATCTGAAGTTATTTACATTTTTAAAAGGCCCACCTGGCTTTGCAAATAACATTCACATCATTTGCATGTCACCTGACAAGGGCAAAGTACCAATTGCTTATTAATTTTGTGAACGTTCCATCAGACCCATAATAAACAAAATGAAGGGATGAGTCACATAGTGTCAGTAACTAAAATGTTACGGCACACTATGAGCTTTCAATTCTTATTCTAAAGCAGGAAGAAGCAAATTATAACCCCTGGTATACAATTTTATACAGGCCAATGTTAAAACTTAAAAAAATCCAGTTTTCCTAAAATAAAGAAAAATAGTTCATCTCTCCAGATCTTGATTTTTAACTTTGAGCATGGTCTGCATAACTGGTTATTATAGAATAAATGTCATTATTTGTTCATATGCTTGCGTTGATGTTTAGAAACTATAGTTGAATGCAGATTCATTCATGTCTAACAGAACTTTCCTACTTGAGCCGTATTGATAGATGCCCTACTACTTTAAAAGGCAGCTTCCCCTAGTAATGTGGAGGAGAGCTACAAATAATTTTGTGTCAGAAATTATTCTGGGTTAAAAGGATTTTTGCAGAAGAAACTCCACTCAGGGAATGCCCAAATTAGGCTCCTTTCATGTCCCCAAGAGCTGGGACAGAGACAGGCACTCAATCCATCATGCAGTACCCAGGTCTTGAACTGCTGACTTGCCAGCCTCCCAGCTAACAAGGCAAGCTTCTTAACCACTGAGCCACCACAGCTCCTTCATAAGCTACTGCTTATGAAAGAGAACATTATAGCAACATGGAATTTTTTTATATTCAGGTAACTAAAAGACACAACTGTTTTGTTTCTTTAATATTGCAAGTCGCCTACAGATTTTTTGACAAATCAGTGGAACTAAAAACATTTCCCTAACAGTATACCCAAACTGGAATGCACTGCATGATATTTAGATGTGAGGGATTCAGCTGCAATGATGATGGAAGGTCTATTTACCACTGGCAGTTACCTTTATTTTTTCTGTCCATCATTGGTGTCGTCAGAGATAAAGCCTGACCAAGGGAACCAATAGAATCAGAATTTTGCAATAAAGGAGCTCTGGCATGTAACTAAGGAACAATTATGTTTAAGAATTAAATATGCTGTCTTGGAAGACAATACACTATGGGTTTGTAAAACATGCTCCATTAACGGAGCACATGGATTTAAGGCATTTAAGATCAAAGTTATGGGAATAATTTTGAATAGATTATCAATATATAGATTGGCTGCAACTGAGTAGTCTTATGAGTCAGACTCTACTGAAATCAATAAGCCTCCATCATATGTAATTGTCTATATACATTAAAACCTTGTGAGATCGGCCTACAGAAGAAACATCAAGTTTCAAAGCAACAATGTATAGTTGTACCTCGCTTAAAGAGCATAATGTGTTCCACGTGACTGCTCTTTAAGTGAGTTTGCTCTTTAAGCAAAACACCATTGAAAGTGACGAATTGTGACTTGGGGGGGGGGATTGCGAAACCTGATTTATTTGTTAAGTGAGTTTTTGGTTGGTTTTATTTAAGCAAAGTGAACATTCAGAGAAAATTCTGCTCTTTAAGCGACTTACTCTCTAAGCAAGGCGCTCTTTATGTGAGGTTTGACTGTATTTCTTTTCTGTTTGGCTGCATTTAATATAATTCTTTGACATTTACAAAGTAAATCAGGAAACAATGTAGTGAGAATTCAAGTTTGGTCCCATGGGATATAGACTTAAGAGAAAAGTGGATGAAATAACATTTGGAACATCCAGACACTTTCAGACTAACATTTTCAGAGCCTTTTAGTGCAACTTGGAGTCTTCATTAGCTGGCTGGATAGCTCAGTGGGAGTTTTTATTATATGCCAGCTAACTGTCCTCCCTCCCCCTCCCTCCTAAATTGTACCAAGAACACATCCAGTATTCAACTTCTGTTCAAGGAATTTGACTCTTTTTGCTTTTAACCCATAAAGGCGTTTCATGATTAGTGAAGGTTTTTTTTTTTTTTAAAGCAGACACAGAAGATGGAAGATGAACTGCAGCAAAAGCATGGCAAACCTGAAAGGTCAATTAATGCGTATATCTTTTTTAAAAAACAGAAAAGATAGAATTTATAAGCTATAATAGAAGTTATGTCTTTAAAGCTGTAGATTATATAACAGGGTGGGAAATGTTCAATATAAATTTCTGTCTGTGCTTCCAACCAAGCACTATTGTCTTAATGCACTTTATGGTCTTAAAAACAGCTATTTTTTCTGTAACATTTGATTTTCATATTGTATAAATCTAACAAATTATAAAATCAGATTATCATGCTTTTCCCACCCTGGCAGAGAATAAACATGAATTCAGAAGCACAGTGGAAGTGGAAAACAAAGAAGAAAAGAGAGAAAAGGCAGCAGAGAAAGACAGAAGAGGTGAATACAGAGCTACAGAAGTGTTTATTGAGCATGCTACAGAGGCAAGCAGCGTACACATACGAAGAAATTAAACAACCATCAAACCTCCCAACTTTGTTAGAAAATTAATTTTTAATTGTGCCGCTTTCAAACTATACTGAAATATTACATTTCTAAAGATGTAAAAACTTAACTAATAGAAAATATACATGACCTTTTTCTACATAGATAACAGAATCTATGACTCTTGGAACTAAGTACATCGACTGCAAAAAGTATTGGTCATTTGAACAGAATCAAGACAACAGTCCAACCTGACAGAGGAACTGTTTTCAAATGAATTTTTTTCCCTGTAGATTCTGAGCCATGTTTATAGTAAAGTCAGATCCATTTCTAGATATAAAATATTTTGAAGAGATTTATTAAAACTGAATATTACAATGCAAGGTAAATTAAGACTAAAGGCACATAAACTTTGGTCCCACCTGGTTGTCAGTTTTGTTTTTGTTTTGTTTTTTAATAAAGAAAACTGCCACAAAATTATTAATCTTTCTGCAAAAATTTGCAATATACGTTCTTCGTCCTTGAAATACATGCACCAACTCCTGAACTAGCTAGACCAGTCTGCACATGCTCAGAAATCCACAACCATATTTCAAATTGTAATTACTAACTAAAATGGCAATATATATTTAAATGCACATAAGTCATGTCAACTTCAAAAAACATCTACAAAAAATATTCAGCCACAAACAAGACATTACTTAGTGCCAACATTTATATGATACGCCCCAGACTGTGTGTACAAAAAGGTTAAGACTTTACAATATTTTCCCCCAGTGGGAAACAAGCAAACGAAAAACCCCAAAAGAACCACCCTTCTGTCATTTAAAAGAAATTGCCTTTTCATTTTGTTAACTTGCCTAATGCCTATATTCTTAACTAAACCTGGAATATACAAGGCCAATTTTTTTTTTAGTTAAAACAAAATAAAGAAAAATGTGCTGCATTTCTCTTAATGCAATTCTACTTCATTTTTAAAATATGATTCATGAAAAACCAATAAATTCCAAGCAGGAGAAACAAAGCTTAACCCTTTTTACACACTCCTGCCTAATACATATTTGGCATAATCCTGCAAAAGTTAGGTACAGCAAAATCCCCTTGAAAGCACTGTTTTAACTCCAGTGATTTCAACTGGTGTAGGCAGACCTAATGCTCACTGGATTGTACCCACTAACTCCCAAGTAACAATGTGCCCCAGACAACCAAATTTTAAACTAGTAAATGCAACTCTAGCAACTCTAGGTTTTCCTTTTTTAAGGCACGTATGTTAACTAAGTTGAAAAACTATAGGATTTCCTCAGAATCCCTTTTAAACAAAATGGTTTCAAACATATGCAAAACCAGCAGATTGTTATCACTGCTTCTTCCTTGTAAATCCTTTTTTTTTTGTTCTCAATTATACATAAACAATCAAGGAATGGTAACAGCATGAAAAACAGATGTCCATCTCTGGTCCCCGCTTTCCCGAACAGTCATAGATGACAACACTAAACAATGCGATACAATCTTATTATTTTGATCTCTCACTTCAAATGGTTGACTTGGAAAAAGAAACTCTCAGATGATGATTTTCTCCAAGATTGTAATTATGCAGATCAATCAATGCCTGAATAGCTTCTTCTACTGTTGACATCTGAAGAAGAGCCATCTTGTGATCTCTTCTGAAACAAAGCAAAAAAATTAGATACGAAAACAGCATAAAAATGTTGTTACATCCCAATTTTACCAAATACAACTGAACTCTCATTTCAAATGAAATTTCAAAGAGAACATGCTTACTGAAAAAATTTAAAGCCTTTCACAGTGCCCCCAGTATTAGCAAACAGCATGCGCAGGTCATCTTCTGATACTGATGGTCTATACAAAGAAAGGTGTAAGAGAGGAGAGAGAACAGGATTAGAAAATAACATTATGCTCTTACAAGAATCCTTTAGTAATTTGTTAGCCCAAACTTACGGAATATTAGATAAATGAAGAGTTGCAGATGGAGGAAAAATATTCTGAAAATTTTTTGATCCAGGTTTCTTGAAGCGATGCAGAGGAGAATTGCCAAAGTCTTTAGTTAGTCCTTGGTCATCAAGTCCTTCTCGAGGTAGCTGAACAGTCTGATGTTTGGAAAGAGTAACACGAATAATCTTTCCATACATTTTCTGCCCATTAAGGTGGCTCATGGCTGGAAAACAAAACAAAGTGTTCATTTATGTGCTTTTTCCTATATTGATATGTTCTATGTTAAACAGAATACACTGTCAGACACAGTTTCTTTTGTCAAATTAATAAAAGTAGCTCATGACACCGGTTGAAAATAATTTCTACTCCAAATTTTACTCATAGCTAACATAAAACCTGAGCTTAAGCTGCAATATATAATCAGCAAAGCAAAAATAAATTAAATAGTTCATTTCATATATAAATCAGAGCATTTAAACAACAAGCCATTGCTAGTTATACATTAAATCTGCTATTTAGTTCGAAGAGATATGGATCAGGATCCAAAAAGCCATACATGATGTTCCACATGCAGCAGGGTACTTCAAGTGCCACTGCCCTCAACACACACATACAGCCTGTTTGTGATGACTCCTAAAAATCATGCAAAGAAGCAGGGGGAAATTTGCAGTTACCCCTACATATAGAAGCAGATAATGAGAACACAGGGCTGTAGGGTGATATCTGTTGACAAAAATACATGCTCAGAAACCTTTTGAAGCCTCTCTTATGACATGAGACATTGTCTTGCTGTCTGACAAATCATTCAAAAGCAAGAGAACTCCAAGGGTAGATTTCTAAAACAGTGTAAGGACCTGTAATCTAAACAACAAAAAAAGGAAGAAGAAAATCTAGACAAGATACTAGAGCACAGAACAATATACCTGGCACACAGAAGCAATTTGAATCCTGACCATATTCTCCAACAGAACGGTCCTAGGGTCCACAGAATTTTAGCTATTTAGCCATAAAATTTTCACAGCATTTACTGAGCAACATCTTCTTAAATACAAATTCTCAGATTGTAGAAAGATTAGATGAAAAAACTGAACTGTGAACATGGCTTGTGCAAAGAAATTTAAAACATACTGAACAATATTAAAGTGGCATGTGGAGGAAAAAACACTAATCTCACCGAGCTGCGATTGGTTTCCATCAGCCATCTGTATAAGAGCACTGTCTTTCTTATTGTATAAAATCTTCACACGCTGCACATCCCCATAAACACCTTTTTAGAATCAGAAAAGCAATCCAAAAGAAACAGTATTTTAAGTAATGCTGAGCAGAACATTTTGCCATATTAATGAAACATTCGGACACGTCTCTCACTTCTCCCAACATTCATACATATGAATAAAGAAGAACAAGATTTTGAATAGGTGAATTTGAAAAAAGAAAGACATTTTTGATAAACCCTTGAAGCTATGTGAATGATATTAAATTAAAGATCATGCAAAATTTAAAAAAAAGAACATGCATTAAAAGAAAATCTTGCATCTATGGAGAGATTTAAAAACAGCAAAAGAAAAATAGCAAAAGATTTACTATTCAACTTTAAGCCAAAGTGCTAGCTATAAATAAGAATTAAGGTGAAATAAATAATTAAACCAATAATAAAAGTATAGTGCTAACGATAACATACCGAAGAGGGTAAACAGACTTTGGGGCGTAACCATCTTTAGAAGGAGAGAAGAGCAAGCAGCATAAGACAAGAAGAGAGAAGAGTCGAGGAAGAGCGGAGATGAACAGATCATCCATAACGAAGGGTGGTTCCCGCAGAATGGTGAGGTGGTCATGGATCATGGTTCAAGGCGGTTAATTGGGGCAAGTTGGTCCGAGGAACATTTTGTTCAAGCACAGAAGCATGAACATAGGGAATGGAGACAGGGGGTGTAGACAAGGAATGCAAAGGAGAGGACAGGGAAGGGCATGGGGATTTGGGAAGAGATAGGGAAAGGGTAGGTGAACACAAAGGGAGAAGGATGAAATGGGGGAGGGAAACAGCAATGCAGAAGAAAAATAAGGAAGTGGGGAACAAAAAAATAAAATATAGGTCAGTACATAGGAAATGCAGGAATTTGGTCAGAAAATGGTTGGTTTATGTATTGTACAAGAAAACTGAGTAAAATGTAGTCACCCAAGACAAAATATGGGTAAAGTACATCCATATCAACAGTAAATTACATATCATCTGAATGTGGAAAAAAAAACATGCAATAGAAACTTAACTTTAACTGCATAAGCATGGCTGGCTATGAAATGCAGGTGAGTCTTTCAAAATGGCACTCTGGTCCAAGCATTTTAACATGCAAGACTATGAATGACAAAATGATAGAAGTATAATGGTTCCTATTAAAAACAGAGGCCAGTAAAAATGGAACACGTATCTGAAGTAGACAAACTGAACCAAACTATCCCACATTTCATACCAGCTTTCACAACAAGTCAAACTAAAGGTACAAGACAATAAAATGCAAAACTAAACAAAATCTTAGAGTTGAGAGTTAAGGGAAGTATTGAAGTGAAGATTTTTTAGAGAAGGCAAAATGAATAGCGACTGCAAAGGAAAAGTAAAATTACTAAGAGAGACTGAAGAATGCCGCACCAAGATCTTTGGGAGAACCTTTAAAGAAATATGTGTTAGAGTTGTTCACATAAATTAAAATTACAAAAATGCAGAAACATGTAAATATGAAATGAACAAGCAAATAATTAGCAAAGACAAAAACCTGTAGCTATTTTAAAGTCTAATTGCAAAATTAAACATTAAAGATTATCAAAATAAACTAAAATATATCAGGAAAATGCAATATTTATCATATTTTTGTTAAGAAAAATAGGTAGTTGAAAGGCAGTAGCTATTTTAAAAGGTGCTGGCTACCTAGGAAAACTAAAGTAGTAACTATAACAGAAACCGTTTATTAGAATCTAGCTGTAAAATGGGTCTGCAATAGCAATAGAATAAAAACTGAGAATAATTAACAAAGACACAAAAGCAAGCTCAAAACAAAGACCTACTTACAACATTCACAAAATGAAATATGGTTGTTTTTTTAAACAGAAGTCTAAAGAAGCAGATTCACTAACCTCTTCATTCAAATTGCTGACCAGGAGGACTGTATTACCACCACCTGAAACTCCGGGCATACCCACACGGCCAGCGGCTGCGGCGGCTGCAGCAGCAGCAGCATTTGGAATACCCAATGGACTCAGCGCTCCTGGAACAGCTGCAACAGGAAGCCCTAATTTTAAAATAAAGCATATTTTACGAAACACACACAAGTCATTCCAATACATTCTAACTTAAGAGTGCTGTGTTGATTCTGCTCCTCAATTCAAGCTGTCTTCAGGTTTATTTTCCTCATTAGAAAAGCTGTTAACCTTCCAAATGGACACTACTGCCATTCTCAAGTTTACTACTCCTTGTTCCCAAGAGTAGTTAGGACCAGAATCTGCCTTTGGAGGACAGAACAGATCCTTCTATTCAAAACAGGTATATGATTCATTAGAACCAAATTAAGATATTGAATGGTAGGGGAGAAGTAAAGGTCTATTGAGAAGCGAGATTCAGCCGATATCACCTTTTGTATCTTTTTCAGAATAATCTGGTGGAAATATTTTGAATAATTATTCAGTCAGGGAGTGTCCTAACTATTAAAAAAGGTAGACCCAACATATGACAACCCAAAAACTGTTTAAAAAAATCTATGAGAGAAGAAACTCCTAATAGCAAATACTGTACAGTAATACACCGGATAATATTATGACTTGGTTGCACAAGTCATGACGTTATCCGATTTTTAGCGTTGTCCTATGCATGCATCGAACTCTAAAAAAAAAGCCCTGACTTCAGGGACAAATTGTTTTAAAGGCAGGCAGGGAAAGAAAGAAACCTCCCTGCCTTTAAAGCCACCCCCCCGAGCAGCGGTCTCTGCAACTGCAGTAGGGTCGGGGAAAGCGCCTTTCCCCCAACCCTACTGCAGTTGCAGAGACTCTTTCTCTCTTTATTTCCCTCCCTGTATTTAAACTAGAGAACCAATCACATCTCTCTTTCCCCCTTCCTGTAGTTTACATACAGGGAGGGAAAGAAAGAAAAAAGCAGTTCTTTCTCTCCCTGTAGTTTAAATACAGGGAGGAAAAAAGACTTGCATCGTTATCCGATTCTAGCGTTATCCGATGCAATTGTTATCCTGGGTATTACTGTATATTGATTTTTAGTGGTGGTTATTTTTGTATTAGCTTTTGAAAAGGCTGATTGTTCTACCAACACAAATATTCTATTTAATTATTCTCATTTAAAGAAATAATGGCTGAAATCCTGTTGCTTAGCATAGTAAGGAACACTAGAGCAGGACCACTGAATCAATGGGTATTTAGTTAGTCAACACATCTGTAAGTTCACTGATTGAAATGGGATTTGTTTAGTTGTGACTTATTACTCATCAAGATACAATGTGCCTATTCTAATGTATCATTCACTAAGCAACAGCATATCAATACATTACTTAAGATCCCCGTGGAAAGATGATATATCAATGATAATGGAAAACAAGTCAGTCTAACAAATGTACTAGCATAGCTAGTTAAGCCAGATCTATGAGTGTCTCTGATGCATGTTTACTATCACAAAGGAGAGTAAATACACATATGCTCTCCTAAATAGACACAAAGAAAACTTCATATTAAACTGGTACACTGGTACTTCGGATAACGCTAAGACTTGGTTCCACAAGTCTTAGCGTTATCCGGTTTTTAATGTTGTGTGATGCATTGATCACACGTTAAAAAAAGTCCTGTTCCGGCAGCCTGATCTTTCCCCAAACAAACTGAAGCTCACACACTGGGAGTACAGGTTTGTTTGGGGAGAGATTGGGCAGCCTGATCTTTCCCCAAACAAACTGACTCTCCTGCAGGTTTGTTTGGGGAGATCGGGTAGCCTGATCTTTCCCCAAACAAACTAAAGCTCGCACGCTGGGACGGAGTTTTTTCCGCCCATTTTGGGTTCTCCGCCGCCCCTGGGGAGGTTGGGGGACCCTATCCGTGCTGTTTCCGACACCCCCCAACCTACCCGGGCGGTGTTGCAAAGCAAGACACTGGGGTTCTTTCCCAGACGTTTTGCCTTGCAGCACTGCCCGGGTAGGTTGGGGGATGTCAGGCAGCGCAGATTGGGTCTCCCAATCTCCCCAGAGTCAGCAGGACTGGCAGAGAGCCTGAAATGGGTAGAGAAAACTCCATCACAATGGAGTCCCCCCCCCCGTCCATTTGGAGCTCTCCGCCACCCCTGCCGCCTCTGTGAGGGTTGGGGGACCCGATCTATTTCTGACAGCCGGGGTGTTGGAGGAGAGATCCGGTGTCCGCACGGTTTCCCCCCAACACCCCAGCAGTCCCAGCGTGTGATTGGATCGCTGGTTTGGTTGGGGGGAGAACGGGCATGCGTGCCCCCCCCCAACTGCCGATCTGAGGAGAGATCTCTGCCCCAAAGCCCGCAGGGCCGGTCTCCAACACTGCGGACTTTGGGGAAGAGATCAACGTTGGGGAATTTGAGGCAAAAGTTTGCATTGCACATTATGTTAATGTTGTGCAAATGTTTGCCTCAAATTCCCTGACATTATCCGGGTCAAATATTATCCAAGGTATTACTGTATTTAATAAGGCCTGCATCCTTCCTAATATCTTATACACTAATACCCCAGATAACGTTATGACTTGGTTCCACAGGTCATGACGTTATCCGGTTTTTAGCGTTGTCCGATACATTGATCGAACAACGCTAAGAAAAAAAGCCCTGACTTCAGGGACAAACCACTTTAAAGGCAGGCAGGCAAAGAAAGAGACGTCCCTGCCTTCAAAGTCACCCCCACCCTCAGCTCTGCCACGAGAGAATCCAGCCTCCCCTGTTTACCTTGCAGTAAGTGCCGACAGTCAGCTGGAGGATTTTTTCTGTTCCACTTCCTGTAAACAGGGAAGGGGAAAAATACAGAGATGTGATTGGTTCTCTATCTTTTTTTCTTCTTAATGCCATGTGACACTAGAGAACCAATCACTTTTCTGTATTTTCCCCCTTCCCTGTTTACAGGAAGTGGAACAGAAAAAATCCTCCAGCTGTTGGCACTTACTGCAAGGTAAACAGGGGAGGCTGGATTCTCTCATGGCAGAGCTGAGGGTGGGGGTGACTTTAAAGGCAGGGAGGTCTCTTTCTTTGCCTGCCTGCCTTTAAAGTGGTTTGTCCCTGAAGTCAGGGCTTTTTTTCTTAGCGTACCCTTTCAAAACATCAGGCGGCGGGCACGTACGCGTTGGACAGGGTTAGGGGAGGATAGGGGAAGACCTCCGTATACTCTCCTAACCCCGTCTGACGCGAGCGCCCGCCCGATGTTCTACCCAATCCAACTCCGCCACCCACACGCTTGTACCAGATAACGCTAAAAATCGCGTTATCCGATGCAAGATTTTTCCAAAAATCTTGTCACATTATGCGGTTTTAGTGCTATCCGGTACAAACGTTATCCGGGGTATTACTGTACTACAAATGACTAAAGGTAGTGAGGAAAGGCCCACAGACATAAAGTTATAGACATTTCAAACCTGGGAGGGAATCACTCAAAATATTTATTTATTTATTTACTTATTACACTTGATACCCCGCCCCAATCGGGAGAACAATTATGTAATCATTCATTCCTGAATCAAATGTCTTCTTAAACATTTATTTTATTTATTGCCAATCTGTATGGTACTCCTACTCTGGGCAGTGTACAAAGCAGTGAAGAAAACACAAATAAACAGTTTAAAAGGACAATTACAAATATGAACTCCCTTCCTTCTGTTGTCAGTAATGAATACAAAACTGATGCCAAATCTTGTACCCAGGAAAATCAATAAAAAACACCCGAAGTAAAGAATAAAATGAACAAAATCAGAAATAAAATTGAACTAAATTTATTGGCTATTGGGAGATCTTTGAAAGACTCCTTGAACAGGTAAGTTTTTAGATGTTTCTTGAAAATATCCAGGCATGGGACTGGTGCAGCTCGACAGGAAAAGTGTTCGACTATTGGTGGTGGAACCAAATAGGCTCATTTCTTTGTTGAAACCTTCTTTGCCTCTCTCTGTGTCAGCACCTAGAGCTGCACTGACTGTGAAAATCAAGTGTTGTGGGCAGATGATCTTGTTCCTTCAGATAGCAAGGTCCTGAATCTTTTAGGGCTTTATATGTCATCACTGATACTGTGGTGGTTTAGTGGTTAAGATGATGAACATGATGACTGGAAGGTTGTGGCAGGTGAGCAGTTCGAGACCTGAGTGCTGCATGACGGAATTAGCTCCTCTCTCTGTCCCTGCCAACCTAGCAGTTTGACAGCAACAAATTGCAAATAGATACCACTTCGGTGGGAAGGTAAAGGCATTCTGTGTGCTCTAGCATCTAGTCATGCCTGCCACATGACCACAGAAACAGTTGCAGACACAGACAGCACTGGCTCTTTGGCTATAAACTGAGGTAAGTACTGCCCCCTAGAGTTGGATACAACTGGCTTTCAAGCAAGGACAACCTTTACCTATGTAATCATTAGAACCTTCTATCTAACATGGATGAGAATGGGAAGCCAGTGTAGCTGGGCCAGAACCAGGGAGATATTATCATATTTCTTTATCCCAGAAATTAACCTAGATAGCCAAATTCTTGACCTGTTGGAATTTCTGTACTAAACAAAAGCTCCACATATAGAACATTACATCATTCAATCTTTGAGACTACTAATGCATGGATCTGTGTTGTTTGGGATTGTCTGTCCAAAAGTGGGCACAACTGGGTGATCCAACGTCACTGAAAAGATGATTTAGATACAGCCTCAATCTGATGTTCTAGACCAGTGGTTCCCAACGTGGAGCCCACATCCACAGGGGGACTTCAATTCTCAGAAGCCTATGTCAGTACATTGGCTGATCAGTGCTTTGGGGAACTGACTTAGGCTTCTGGGAATTAAAGTCCAAAAACCAATGGTTGGGAAACACTGTGGCAGGTGAGCAGTTCGAGACCTGAGTGCTGCATGACGGAATTAGCTCCTCTCTCTGTCCCTGCCAACCTAGCAGTTTGACAGCAACAAATTGCAAATAGATACCACTGTTCTAGACTGGGGAATGAATATACAATAGCACTAAGATTGTGAACCTGGCCCCTCCAACGAAGGGCCAGGTCTCATTTGGGCAGATGGGCCTTTCAACAACAAGATCTTCATCTTGTTCAGATTCGGTTTCAACTCATTTCATCAATTCCCTAATCGAGGACAGGCAGTCCTTAAGGAATCAGAGCTGAAATAGCCCCTTGGGTAGAACTCTCGGAATCTAACCACTGAGGGAGGACTGGAGCTACTGCAAAACAGTGCCTCCAATCTCCAACCCCAACAGCCACTCCAAAAGGATGCTGTGGTCAACAGTATTAACAACTGCTGAAAAACCCAGAAGTACCAGGAAGAATGAAATCTCCACCCCATCAAGTTCACTATGCAGAGCAACCAAAGTGGTCTTGAAGCCGTAATGAGGCCTGAACCCTCACTTGACCAAATTAAAATAACTGGCTTCATCCAAGAATCTCTACAACTGGTCCCCCAGCTCTCTCAATCACCTTGCCCATGAAAGTTAAATTAGCTATGTGTCTATAGTTGTTAAGATCATCTATAGCACCACTAGCCTTTGTGAGGAACATGCAAGTAGTTTTTAATACATATGAAAAGCTTATTCCTGAGTTACTTCATTGGCAGCTTTTAATAGCCAAGATTTATTTATTTTTCAATTTGTATCATCGCCCGACTCCGAAGACTCTGGGCGGACAAGGATCAAAAAGGAGGTGGTGGCCCTATACCATACAAGCATCTTGTTCACTGCCGGGACATCCTATAAACCCTGACCAGATGGTGCACTGGATATCTCAACTTGACCTATTGCCTCAAGTGAGGAATCAAGATCCCATCTGATGTCTTCGACTTTAAGTCTAAAATGTGCGGCAAAGCTTTCGCAATGGAACATCCTGTTGAGATCTGCTTGGACAACCAATTCCAATGAAGCTACATACTGTGCTTCACTAGTTGGTTCACAGTTTCACCAATTCATTGGGAGTTGTAGTTTTTCTTTTTGTTGTTGGTATTTGCAGGTCACAAGTCAAACCTGTGCCATCATCCAAAGGAGCTTGCCTCCATCTGCTCTCTAGCCTTCTCATTTGATGTTTCATTGGTAGGAGTTGCTCTGTGAACCATGGTACCAGATAAACTCTACAGTAGAGTGTTCCCAGGAGCAATTGAGTCAACTGTCCAGGTCACCTTTGAGTATCATCTGGAATTTGACTGGGAGCACCAACTAAATGAACCAGACCACCACCACCCCAGGATCTTTGAAACCTATAGGATCCATAGTCTTCAAGGGTAGACCATCTTAATCAGTTCTAGCTCCACACAGCCATCACCTTAAAATTCAGCAGGAAGTGATCTGACCATGACAAGGTGATGGACTTAAGGCCCATCACCTTTAAATCACTGCCTCTGCAGTCAAATGTAAAATGGTGTGTGGGGCCCTTTACATATGGAGAGAAGCCCATGCCTGTCATGGAAACATGAATTCTGAAGTCATATCAACAACTACCCCCTCCACATAGATGATGAAGTCCCCCAGGAGCAAAAATCTAGAACATGCCAACATCACTGCAGAGACAAAGTCTGCCAGCAAGGAGAGAGTTGGGTCATTGGGAGTTTAGTAAGTCATCACCGTCCCTATTCTCTCTCTATGGTCAACGTGGAGGTCGAAAGCCTCTCAATCTGAACTTGAGACAGCAAAGACCCTGCTGACTTCAGACTTATCTCTGTGAATCACTGTGCCCCCACCCATCGCCATCCATTTGATCTGCCCTGATGCTGGATGCCCTGATGCTGTCCAAGTGGACAAATTAGGGACAGAGCTACCTCTCCACCCAGGTCTTGGTAACATAAAGCAGGTCAGCTTGATCTCCCATCACTAGATCACATATAACCTGTGATTTACCAAATTGATTTAGCAGCATCGGATACAGCTCCGAGGGCTGCTTGAATTAGTTACCTTTTATCTGTCAGACAAAGGGAAAATTAGAGCTCAAGGTAACAAATATCTAGGATGAGCTCTTCTGTAACGATCAATTACCCTTCCACCATCGTAAGTCCCTCCCACATCACCAAAATATTTTTGCACCACTCCTGAGTGAATATTCCTAAGGAGGGAATCTCCCATGCTTTAAGAAATTAATAAAAAAAACTCCCTAGATCTCAAGCAAAGATTCTAAGCATGTAAATTCTGGAGAAGGAAAAAGAAGCAAAAACAAGATTTAGTTGTTAAGCGAGCTTTTGGTTGGTTTTATTTATTTATTTATTCATATTTCTCCACCGCCCTTCTCACCAAAGTGACTCGGGCGGTTTACAATAAAAACAACAACAACAAAAAACATGACAATAAAACACAAACACTACCTTAGTTGTTAAACAAAGCAACCATTCAGAGAAAATTCTGCTCTTTAAGCAAGTTAGTCTCTAAGCGAGGCATTCTTTATGCGAGGTTTTACTGTATTCACAAGTTAACTGGAACACGAATAAAAGCCACTACCACATAGTGTAATAAGAATTAGCTCTTCAATACAGGGACTGGATTATTCAAGATTGCAGTGATGAATCTGAAATACTATGCATACTCTCTCTACTGTGAGATTTTTATATTTAATGATATTTAATGAACAGTTTGCTTTAATACCATAGCCAGCAAAGTGCCAAAGGATCGTCCCAAGTATACATATTTTAAAAAGCGAGCTTTTCCAAAAACCACCACTTGTACAACTTCCACATAAGGGGAATATGAGTTTGTTCTTTCAAACAGAAAAAAAATCTGTTTACAAAGAAAAAATCTGTTGCGTCTTCTGTCGCTCTTCTACTGCCTTTCTCCAAATGTGTCACAACACAACAAACTTTAACCCAGATGATTCAATCATTTCAGCTTCTACCACATAGTTCTTTGAATTGGGGCAAATTTCAGAAGTTAACTATTAACTTTACCTTTCTTTAAAAAACCCTGGTTTTATAAAACTCATAGGAATCATATAACTTCGGTGTTAAAAGGATACCAAATTTTCTCTGGTTATATGGAAGTCACTGTTATTGGGGTTTTTTTTGGTTGCCTTTTTAAAATTATGTTATTTGTTATAAAACACTGCTGCTTTTAGTGAAAAAAAGTCTGTGATCTGTACATTTCTGACTTGCCCATATTCTTTATCTATTATTAATGCTCACTTGGGCATATTTTAAGTCCCTTGAATTTTTCAAAGAAAAAAAAAACCTATACATAATCTGAAAATGGTTTAAAAACAAAATAACATTACTTATCATAAGAAACACCACTTCCAATATTATTTATTTATTTACTCGAATTTATATACCACCCTCCTTATCAGGGCAACTTAGGACAGTTAACATCTCATACAAAACATCTGCAACAAATTTAAATCAAAAATTCTAAAAAAATTTAAATGGGTTAAAATTTAAAAATTTGAAACTGACTCTTAAAATTAAAAAGAAGTTAAAAGGGCATTGAGGGAGAGAGGGAACTCACACTAACCAGCGGGCTGGGGGCGTGGTGCAACCCGTTCCCCATACCTGCCCTGCCAGCCAAGTTTTTAAGTTCTTCCTAAAAGGCAGTAACTCCATCTAGAGATGCAGCTCCGTTGGCAGGAGGTTCCATAGGGTCGGAGCGGACAGAGAAGGCCCTCCTTCTGGTGCCAGAGAGATGCACCTCTCTGGCTGATGGAACAACTAGAGAGCCTCTCCGGTCCACTCTAGTGGAAAGATGTTCTTGGGGTGAGGCGGTCTCTTAAGTATCCTGGCCCACTACCATGTAGGGCTTTAAAGGTAATTGCCAGCACCTTGAGTTCCACCAGGAGACATACTGGCAACCAGTGCAACTCCCGAAGCAGTGGAGAGGCACGTGCATAATGCCCGTGTTCCAACACTACCCAGGCAGCCGCATTCTGGACCAGTTGTAGCCTCTGAATGGTCACCAAGGGCAGCCCCATGTAGAGTGCATTAGAATAATCAAGTCTGGAAGTGACCAGAGCGTGGGTGATAATAAGTAAGGAGTCCCGATCTAGGAGCAGGCGTAACTGGCGAATAACATGAAGTTGTGAAAAGACTCTCCTGGTCACGACTGCCACCTGCTCTTTGAGCAGGTGTCGCAAGTCCAGGAGAACCCCCAGATTACGCACCAGATCTATTTGGGGCAAAACTACCCCATCCAGAACCAAAGATGGTAGCACCCGAGATAACTCAAGACCCCTGACCCACAGCCACTCAGTCTTGCCAGGATTCAGCTGTAGCCCGTTGTCCCCCATCCAGACCCTCACACCCTCCAGGCACCTGGAAAGGACTTCCACTGCATCGCTTGGGTCACCTGGGTATCATCTGCATATTGATGATACAGTACCTCACTCCATGGGAATGAATAATCTCACCCAGCGGTTTCATGTAGATATTAAACAGGAGAGGCGAGAGTACTGAGCCCTGAGGCACCCCATATTGAAGGGGCCTTGGGCTGGACCTCTCACTCTCCAACCACACCGACTGTGTCTGGTCCTTCAGAAATGACGAAAACCAGGACAGAACAGTGCCCTGGATCCCCAAGCCTTGGAGCTTTTCCAGGATACCGTGGTCGATGGTATCAAAAGCCGCTGAGAGTTCAAGAAGAGCCAGGATGGATGGATAAACTCCATCCTGCTCTCGCCAGACATCATCCACAAGCGTGACCAATGCAGTTTCTGTACCATATCCGGGCCTGAATCCTGACTGGCAAGGGTCAAGATAATCCGTTTCATCCAGGACCTCCTGCAACTGCCGTGCCACTGCCTTCTTCAAAACCTTGCCCCAAAAGGGCGGGTTGGACACAGGCCGGTAGTTAGCAAGCACCGTAGGGTCGAGCAATGCTTTTTTCAGGAGGGGGCGCATCAAAGTGTGTTTCAAGGTTGCTGAAAAAAACCCTCCTGCAATGATGAGTTTATAAATGCTTTGATCCAACCACCTGTCACTGCACTGGATGTTTTAATTAGCCAGGCGGGGCATGGGTCTAATGCACAGGCAGTAGCACAAACAGATCCAAGAAGCCTGTCCACATCCTCAGGGAGAACTGGCTCAAATCGATCCCAGAAAATACAGCCAGACTGCACTGCGGAGAGAGCTCAAGAGAAGGAGAGCATAAACTGAAGATAATGTCCAGTGGGATGCCAGCATGTCTTCCTTAAGGGAAGAAAAAGTCTGAAAGAGAATGGCCAGGGCAATCCTAGATGATCACTGGACATTCTTCCTTGAAGGAAGATATCCTAAATAGAAATAAAAGAAAGCAGTCCTTCCCTTCAAGATCAGGTCTGACTGTTGTCAAACATAAGCACACACTTCACTGGAAGACCATGGCTAAAATCTGGTAAAAATCAACCTCATGGCAGTGAACTTCATTGATTAAAAAGAATTTCCTATTCTATCCTGCATCACCCATGGCTTTCCAACAATGAAAAGGATGCCACAGAAAACCCAGGACTTTCTAGAAAGAAATCAGAAAAAAATAATGTTCAAAAATTCACCAGTGATGATGTCCATCGCACAGTTTAAATTATGTCAATAGGACTTCAGTCCATACCTAAGTTCACAAACAGCACCAACATAACTATATAGCTAGTAAGATTGGTAAGGGGTTAGCACATAGACCCACACCTGGTTTTCATATTAGTCCTCTGGATGTGAGGGCGATCTGGCTGCGGCATCGGTCGCCCTACTGATTGCCAGGGTTGATTCTACATTACTCCTCCAATGATGTAAAATGCCACTTATCTTCAGAGTACCTAAAATATCCCTGAGCTTGGGCTGCTACCTCATTTAGCAAAACAAAAAACAAAAAAAACCACCATATTATTTGACCAAACAATGCAACATGGCTTTGGTCGACAATGCATGGCCAGAAGGATGAAAAAACAGAAGTGAAAGTGTGAATCATGGCTAAGCAGTAGGACAAAGAACCATAATATTTTATGTATGCCTACCATGTGCCACTTATTGGCTGAAATCCTGATGTGCAGCTCAATGTGTTCAACTAATGAATGAACAATGTGTTCATCAGCTAATAAACAGTGGTGATTAAGGGCAAATTTCTCCTGATGGAAGGTGATTTCAAAGCACAGTTCATATAAAGTGCAATGAAGTCACATATATATTCCAACTACAAAAGTAACCTTTGATTAGTCTAGGAATGTTACTGCCATTGCACATGTGTGCCTAAAGAAGAGGATTTCAGGCGCTGTCTCAGAATACTGAAATTAGAATAAAATGATGTAAGATGCTACTCTTTTACTTCATGAAACAATAATAAAATCTTTGGCATGAAAGATGATTGCTTTGTACTTATGGAATACACGAAGACCAAACAAAACACAAAAGTGCTTAGTCCAGGGATAACACAATGACAATGAACAGAATCTTTATGATGATAAATTTTAGTACCATTACACTAAATAGGATGAAAAAAGTAGTGTTGATAAGTAGTGTTGACAAGTTTCTCTGAGAAAGGCAAAAATCCTGTTGCTTAGAAAAATAGAGTATTACTCTAATACCATGGCTCTCAATGTGGGGCACATGACCCACAGGGGGGCAATTTGACTGTTAAGGGGGTTATTGAGTTATTATGAGTTATTAACAGTGAATGACCTTTTAAGCTTCCTCCACGTGAACAGGAGTTTACTTTTTGAATAATAAGATTTGTATGTTAAGGAGGGGTGTATCAGGATTTTAGAGATGCTTAGGTGGGCCATGGCAAAAAAAAAAAAAGGTTGGGAACTACTGCTCTAGTGTGATTTAACAAGCGAAGTCACAGAATTCTAGCCAGTAACTGGTGTTGCAGATAAAATCAGAAAGGTGTTCCTTGTCTTCTATGAATATGCCAAACAGAAGAACTGATGTCACTCAATATGAGGTTCCCATATTTTTGCTTACTATGGCATGTGTGATGAGCAGCCACCCTTCCAGTGTCAAGGTTGCAGAGATGGATATAAACCATACTGAATATTATACAGATAACTCTGGCCCCTACCCAGCTCTAAGATTAGAATGGCATTTGTGGTTGTTCACTGTTGAGGTAGGAGAAGCTGCCAAACCAGCTCACTCCATTATTCTTTCCTGATGGGTAGAATGTGTATTTGCATAAAGATAAGGTAGCTGATATTGACATTTGGTTCAATGAAAGACACTAACTGCAAAATCTGCTCTTGCAATAGAGCCAGCAGCTTAAGCAGACCAAATCTTTAAACATTTTGAAGGAAAAAAGAGGCAGCAATCTAAGAGCCACAACTAACAACTCTTCCACAAAGAAACTTCAAAACGAGGGGTGACTCAGTAGTGCAGACTGGGAAGGCTAAGAAATGCTCTAAGTTGGTGACAGCAGACTATAATTTAAAATTCTCATCCAATATGCAGGGAAACAAAATATTCAGGGGTTGTTGGTTTTTGTTTTGTGCATGAAAGATGACTGCTTCATACTGCTTCAAAATAGAACAAGTCTCCTCCACTAAAGGTACTACGGGAGATGAAGGGAACTTTTGCATTTCTGACAAGGAAGCTATTGAATAATAAGCAATGTTTGATAATACATCTTAAGATGATGATTTGATAAGCATGCAAAAAGGACCAGACACAAATCCCTATTAGCAAGGGCATGGTAAACAACTTGATGCAGATATTACCCTATTTGCTGGCATATAAAACTCACTTTCCCTCCTTTAAAATACACTGGGAAAATGGGAGCACGTCTTGTACTATATATAGTGGCTGATGGTGGGCTATTTTGCGTTTTATATGCCAGCAAATATATGTGCAACGGGAACAGAGATGTATTTCTGTGAGATGACAAAGTTTAAATAATCCTGCAACAAAGATGTGTATCAGGAGAAATTCACCTAGAACTATACAACAGACCTTGTTGTATAAACATGTAAGGCATGTTTCCCTGATGTATTCTTCCCAATGGTTCACATTCCGTTCTCAAGTATTCTTCTGGGTGAGATTTGCAAATTCAGAGTTTGTTAGAGGCCTCTAGTAGAGAACAATGAGCTTCTGGTCCCAAAAATAAGTTGGAAGGTGAACTTTATGTATCCCAACCTGGAGTTCAAAATGCTGCATTTGTCAACATGGGAACACAAACACCCTCTCTAAACCAGTAAGAGAGAGGCCTCCTGCCATGTTACTGCTTGTGAACAGGCCATTTTTCAAAGGTAAGACAGTTGGAGCCTTTGAGCTTAATTTGAATAAACTAATTAGGACCACCCAGTATGGTGCACCCTTTGAAGAAAAAAACTTGGCTCTGCTCTCAAGTATGTGTTGCTGTGTTGGCAGAAACTAGAGAACTGAGGAATTCCCATTTGGCAGGCGCACTGCTGCAGTGGGCAGTCCTAATTAGTTTTCCCTTTCAAATTAAGCTTAAAGGCTCCAAGGTCAGGTTTCTGCGCAGGCACAGAAACCATCAGTGTGGATTCACAGAGACCATGAAAAAAAAACCCTCTGTTCTTTCTGCAAAACAAAAGAAACTTGTTGAATAGATGCTACCTGCACAGGCTGATGGGAAGGGTTACTCTAAATAGGATGTCCTCTCACGCTAACCAATACTTTAGGACATCTATGGGTTGCAGCACTGCAGTGGCTTAGAGGTTAAGATGCTGAGCTTGGAGACTGGAAGATCGGGGCTCAATACTCGAGTGCTGCATGACGGATCTTGGGGACATGAAAGGAGCCTCTCATTTGGGTGTCCCCTGATCGGAGTCTTTCCAGCAAAAATCATTTCAACCCAGAATAATTTCTGACACAAAATTTATTTATCTATGGGCAGTGATTCAGAAGCCACAGCTGAATATGAGAAAAACATTAAAAGCTGTGCAGTAAAATCATATAAGGTGAAGAAAATTCCAGCCTGTTTTGCAAGGCAAAAGGACTTTAACTGAAAGCAAAGTATCAAGTGAAGTTAGTAATCAAAGATCACTTCTTCTTACTTGTTCAAAGACTGCTGACTTTACAAACAATTTTTGCTAATCACCTTCTAATGGATCTAACTTCATTTTCTCAGGCAAATAAAGTAAATGTTAATTACTAAATGACTTTTAATATATTTCCTAGAATTGCTGAAGTCTAATTGCAATATCTTCCCCACTCTCTTTTTAACAAAACTATGCTGGACACCATTTAATTCCTTTTCTCTTGATGCCTGGATGGATCTCCAGGCCTCAGGAAAATTGAGTGATTTATTTGACCCTGACTGAAGGTAAAATAGTTGTTTATACCACAATTCGCTAATCTCACAAGAGTTATTCTCCAGCATGTGCATTGTTCAATAAACTAAAGAAAATTCAACACTAGTTGAATACAACTCTACTTTTCTTTTAACTAGAAATTGCCTGTTATATAAGGGCTCACACAGGCCCGTGCTGGCCATCTGGGACACAGGGACAAGTCCCGGTGTGCCCTAGTGACCGGTGCTCCCCAGAGATGGGCAGAAGTATGTCACCTGGCAGCTACAATCCATGAAGTCATGCAGTGCTCGCACAGGCGCCGCCCCCTCCCTCCCTGTCTAGCGCCCTTTTAGCGTAGCCAGCATGCCCCTGGGCTCACGGAGCAGTTTGATAAGGATCATCTTACTGATGTAAAATACAGAAGGGATTTGCTGTGATCAAATAAATCAAATGCATAGTACAATGACTTAGATTTAATTTAGTTCTGAATTTGCAAACTTTTATTTACTTTTTTCTCTCAGGGCTAAATTATGTCACTATCATAATACAAAATCCTCTCAGCCCAGAGTAATTTCAGACATGAAATTTATTTATTTTACTGCTGTTAATATACAGGAACAAGTAAAGTTTAAAGCAAAAATATATTCTTTATTCAATATTCTTTCATAAAGTACAAAATGTGTATCATTAAAAGGAATCAAGCACTCTCCAAAACAGATCTGAGAGTAAGACTTTCTGTTCATTGATGAATTTTCTTCTACAAAAAATAAGTAGGATAGGGACTGTGGTGGCTTAGTGGTTAAGACGCTCGCCTTGTTAGCTGGAAGGTCAGCAAGTTGGCAGTTTAAGACCGGAATACTGCATGACGGAATGAGCACCCGTCTCTGTCCCAGGTCCTGCCAACCTAGCAGTTTGAAAGCAAGTAACTGCAAGTAGATAAATAGGGACCACTTCGGTAGGAAAAGATCTTAGGCACTTGAAAGAAGCCTCATTCATGCATCCCCTGAGCAAAGTTCCTCCAGTAAAAATCATTTCAACCCAGAAAGCACCCTTATGTGCTTCTGACACAATGTTTTTTAAAAAAGGATGGCCAAATTACAATTTGAACAACTAATTGCTCCAAATGAATGAGAGAATGAGCATGTGAATATTTCTGAGCAAAGATTATCTGCTTAAATTTAATGTTATAATCATGGACACACTAAAAAATGTAAGAGCCAAATTGACATGTATGTAACTTTGAATACATTGAAAGACCGCAAAAGTAAGGATATGAACAGTTAGTGATGCTTTTTTGTCAAATCTAGCTTTAAACTAAGCAATAACAGGAATTGGCAGCACATATTTATTTCATTTTATACCACCCATCTAACCAGAATGTTATTCTGCGCAGTCTACACTCAGAAATTATGCATGCCTTATTCACACTGTCAGGAAGACAATTATATTAAGTTTATATTCACCTACATATCCTGTCAAGACAACAATCTTGTATTTGAGTCTGATAAACAAGTGTAACAGATATTATTAAAGTTCATGCATTCTGTAACCATACTCACAGTTTACTGTATATTCCCTTGAAGCAGTATTCATCAGCACAAAGCAAAAAGGATTATAGCAAGATTCTTGTAATTTCAAGCAACAAGTTTCACCACCCACAACCGCATAACCAAGGACAAGGAACCAGGAAAAGGAGTGGGGTCAGGAATAATTTTCAGTTCTTTGGAAACATGTATGAAAGGTTTTAAAATAAAAAACTGACAAATCTTGAATTTTTTTTCTCTATATTCCATCCTCCCTAAATAAGAGGAGCATGACAAAAGTCACAACTCAATACTAAAGCAAATGATTTATACAGAAGTTGTTCAAGCTTAGTGGCAGGTGCTATAATTTTTCTCACAACACACAAGTCTTCATTTAAACAAAGTGAAGCATCTAATTAGTGTTTGGGACTAGTAGCAGACTAAGACAACAAAGAGAAAATACTATATTGGTAGGCGATTCATTTGACCAGGGGGAACAATAGCTCAGCCTGATATAGATGAAGATGCACTTATCCCCCAAATCACAGATGCTGGGTATACTAATAGACCTAGATATGAAACTAAGTCTTCTCTCCTTCTCCCTCAGTGGAATCTAAAGTGGATTGTATTTGTTACCACTCAAGATTTTGTAGTCCAGCTATTACTGTTTCTGGAAAAAAATCTTAACCTGTCTGCAATTTGGGGACCTCTAAACCACCAGAGTGGGTGAAGTGTTCTATGCAGAGCTTTGACATCTAAAGATACTGACTAGAGAGATCCAGCTAATCAGTTCTTAAGTGGCTGTGCTGGTTATTAGTCAACAGGACACCATTTAAAGTGTCAACTGGTATCCATAATATCCTAGTTTTGGGCCCAGTTACCTCTTACAACATATGTTCTTATCTGAACTTGTGTTCTTCAAAAAACTTTCCTCAGGCCCTTCAACCATGTACAGTTAAACGTAAAGGTTGCCCTTGCTCAAAACCCAGTTGTATCTGACTCTAGGGTTCAGTGTTCATCTCTGTTTATAGCCAAAGAGCTGTCTGTGTTTGCAGACGTTTCCATGGACATGTGGCAGCCATGTCTCAACACAGTTAGGTGGTTATTAAACGGAGAACATTCTCTTGGTCCTAATGTCTTATATTTAGAATGTGTTCCCCTGAAATGCTCACATGGTACCCACTTTAGTATCTTCTCTGTTGAACTACTGTTGAACGTTATTGTATCATTTTATTGTTTTAATTACATATTATTCAGGGAGCATATATGGCTAGAGGCTGTCATATTTTGGGCACATCATGAAAAGGCAAGGTTCACTGAAGAAAACAATAATGTTTGGGAAGGTTGAATGCAGCAGGAAAAGAGGAAGATCAAATATAAGAAGGATTGCTCCCTAAATGGAAGTCACAACATTGCAGAGCAGGGCCACTGCATTTTGTAGATTGCTCATTCATAGGGTCATCCTAAATCTGAGGAACCTTGATGTTACGTAAGTAGTACTTACACTTAAAGACTGGTAGATGTTTAGGTGGATGAGTAGGGACAGTGTTAAATAGGGCAGAACTTGCTATGATGTGAAGAAAGAACAGCATTCAACAAAGTAGTTCTTCAGGACTGGAGGGCTACTTTATTCATCATCATCATATTAAAACGATTTCTGTATGCCACCACTTTAGAGACACTGCAAACAGCTGGCTGGATGGTTCAGTGAATTGGGTAACTGGCCATGGAGCCAGAGATTATGAGTCCAACGCCTCACTTCTGGGAGAAGAATCAGCCTATGTAGATTGGACAAGCTGCACAGGCACAAAGCACCCCCAGAACAAGGGAATAATAATTGACGTCTGAATATTCTATACCTAGAAACCCTGAAAAGTATCCCCAGAAATTGGGAATTGGTTTGATAGCATGCACTTGTTATCATTACAAATAGCAAGAACAACTGAAGAGAGAAAGGGGGGGGGGGTCATACCTAGAAGAGAGGTCTCCTTTGCAAATGCAGCAGCAATAGCTGGATCCAGAGCTGGCTGGCCATCACCAGAGGGAAGATCAGGACGAGTATAATCCCTACTTTTATCATTATTGTACTTTACATTCAAGTTGACCAATTTGGAAAAATCAATCCGTAAGGTACAACAGGCATTATAAATATTCTGACCATCTAATGCCTAGAATAGAACAAGATAATTTTTAGTAGAATATCAGAAAATTTAACATATAAGCATTATGTCCACTGATACTAGTCAGACAATAATTTAAAAACAGTTTCATAGACCAAACCATTTAAATTCTGCCCACCGTGCCAAAGGATACCAGTTTTCAAGAAAAAAGCTACAGCATTTACCAATATTGCTAGCACACTTTTAACAGATCCCAATTCTAGTATTGTTACATAACACGAAGGTGTTATGATTTGGATTTAACAGATTCTTCATTTTAATTTATTATTCCTAAAAACATTTCTCCCAAGTAATGGAGAAGACTGCATAAAGGATTTCTCCACTGAATAGCCACATTCTTAAGACATAAGTTTTTTAAAAATTACGTATGCTTATGCCTTGTAATTTTTGGCACTAAATGAAAGCCAAATCTTCTACAACCACTCCTCTGATGACCTTATATACTTGAGCCCATAGCCAGAGGGGTTGGTTGGAGTTGGTATACGGTATTTGGGTTTCTTCTCACCAGAAACGCTGCCTTTCTCCTGACTGGGAATAAGATATGAGTAGATGTAACCATTTTTGTGTACATTATATGGGAGAGTAAAGGGGGGCAATATTCCATTAATTTAAATTATATTCTTTACGCATCAGGACCATAGAAAAAAATAAATCTAAATATCAATTGCTGGAGAATAAACTAGGGGGAGGGGGCACATCTAGAAGTATGTGACTAAGCACGGCTTCTGAAGCTACATTAAATTGATCTTGTCTGATCCGGCAGGGCTCTTTATGTTCTACTCAGCACACACAAAAACCTCCCAGTTAAGAACCTCCCAGTGTTTTGTTCAGTTTGTTTTAAATTATATGTGAAGGGACCTATGGAATAAGCCACAGTGAACTCCCTAGGACTTCTTATACATGTGCATCAAGATGTAACAAACTATTTGTCTTCAATCCTGTACAGAAGTTGTTTAAAATTTCAAACAACCAGTTACTGTATCACAATGGGGATTTAAAACACTCCATAAGATAAGGCCTGTCTTTTGTGACCTCTGGTAATATGGAACTAATTATCTTGCAATCAATTTAGAGAAACAAGGGTGCACAGAAACAGGTCGTGGCTCACCCACACAGGGAGCATTATAGGGGCTATCATTTGGTCAAATTGTTGTTTGTTTCCACCCCAATGAAGAAAACATTACTTTACCTAAAACACTATCTGTGGATTTGGAAGACTGATGCCTACTAATTGGTTAGTAAAATAGTAAAACTTCAGTTTCCTAGTACACCAGGTGTAGTGACACTTTTGCTAGTGATAATAATTTGAGCACTTATGTTTGGTAATCTATTTCAAAATTATACTGTTAAAAACAAGTATTAGTGTCTCAGATCTAAATTTTAACAATGTTGAGACAGAAACTAACATGGCTACATAGACTTATTCTATCTGTCAAAGGAGACAGGATGGTGTATAAACGGAAGCACTACATGTCAGCACAATAATAATTAGTATTGATGGCAACACCGAGTATCTCTCGAGAATCTATTTATGTTTATTTCCTGAAGGGTTTCAGTATTTTATTTTTCCTTAAACATACACACACACTCCTCTTGAAAAAAACATTTATAAATAGAGAATGCAACACAGGGAAATCATTATATACAGATAACATTATTGAACTGTCATTTTCTTCATTAAAATACTGGCAATAAACAAAAAAGTTACAAAAGGTACATCATGAAAAACATTCAGTTCATAAATTCAGTTCTAAATGAGCATTCACAAAAACCTCCTGCAACATACACACGCATAATTAGTTTCTCTTAGATGATGTAAACATTTGCCATCTGTTTTTGAGACCTGAGGAAAACCAATCCCAGGCACAGAATACAGCTTCTGCTGACATAAATGGCTATACTGATGAAGTTTCTCCTTATCACACACCTCTTTCCAAATGTCATCTATCTTTCAACACTTCCCAATCTTCAAAAGAATTGTATCACCCTAGTTGTCAAATTACATTAAATCTTCTATATGTGATTTTCCCCATTCCACAAGGTTATTTGTATGTTGAAAAATTTGTATGTCAAAAACACACTGAATTACCAGAAAAGGCCACTAGATGTCACCCTATTTTTTATGTCATTCTCTCCCCAACCCAGCCGGCGCTTGGGTCGCTCTGTCTGCCTCTTTGGAAAGGGCAGCGGGGATTCCACACATCTTTGGAAAGGGAACAGGGCTTTTAACATTGTGCGATCAATGCATCACACATCATTAAAAACTGGATAACATTAAGACTTGTGGAACGAAGTCTTAACGTTATCTGAGGTACTAGTGTATATACCTATTTCTGACGTCAGCTCACTGACTTGACCAGACATGCCCAGCTGCTGCTGGAACATGCATGCCACTAGGGGAACATGCAGCATTTATCCAATCTGACTGTAGGGTTTTCTTCTTAACTGACTTGTTTTATAAAGGCAGAAGAAATGAAAAGCTAAACAAACCTAAGATACATATGCAATCAATTACCATTATAAGATAGAGAATCAGTATGAGTCAATCATAAAATGAAAGTACCATATATACTCGAGTATAAGCCAACCTGAATATAAACCGAGGTACATAATTTTGACCTGAAAATCCAGGAAAATAGATTGACCCGAGTGTAAGCCGAGGGTGAGAAATGCAGCTGCTGCTAGTAAGTTCCAATAATCAAAATATATGAAAATATGGTAAAATTAAATTGTTGGCACATCTCAGTCCAGCTTGGTCTTGGGACCCTCGTGGTTATTGACCCAAGTATAAGCCAAGTCTCCTTTTCTGGGCTTATTTTTGGAGCAAAAAAACAACAACACAAAAAAACACCACCTTGGCTTATACTTGAGTATGTACGGTAACCATTTGCTTCCAGAATTCAGTTCCCAACCTGTACAGCCAGTCCAGACATTACAGGTATTTCAAAGGTGACAGCAATTTTGACAACACAGCTAATTTCACCAGACTTTTTGGGAATTTGACTCTTGATGCTTTGTTTTCTTAAATTGCCCTTTGCACTTCCTTAGTAAACCCTTAGCTTCTCTAAAGGACACATTCTGATTCCCCATAAATGCTACTATCTAGAAAGTAATACAGTAATACCTCATATAACATTAGTATCGAATAACACGAAATTCGCATAACATCAAGGAATCTGGGGGGAAGAATTGCATCAGATAACATTAAGATCCTATGGGATGCTTCAGATAACAACCGCGAAAGCCTGTGTGGTTACAATGTATCTCTATGGATCCCATAGAGGATCAGATAACACGAAAAATCATATAACACGAAGACTTGTGGAACCAGGTTTTAGCGTTATATGAGGTTTATCATTACCCTTCAGAGTAAAACACAATTATGAAATTCACTTAACTTTTGTGTATTACTAGTTGTTTGCTCTTTTAGAGTGCCATAAATTTTATACCCCAGTCATTTTAATAATTGTCTTCCTTTTAATTTTCTTCTTGTGTACTGTATTTATATAATCCTTTCTTCATCCTTTCCCCCACCTCCAATTTATACCATTAAAGTAAAAGAATTTTTTTATAATCTATGATCTCCTGTATTTTTAACTTGATAGAAATAATCTTTTTACTTCTAATAACATCTTTTTCCAAGCTTTTGAATGATTTTTTAAAAAATCAAACGCATTTTCACTTCTTGAGTTTTAAATTCTTGAGTTTTAATTCTTTCTTCATCCTTTCCCTCACCTCCAATTTATACTATTAAAGTAAAAGAATTTTTTTATAATCCATGATCTCCCGTATTTTTCAAACTTGATAGGATCTTTTTACTTCTAATAAAATCTTTCTCCAAGCTTTTGAATGATATTTTTTTTAAAAATCAAACACATTTTCACTTCTTGAGTTTTAAAATTTACAAAGGTGAATTTACATACTGATTAATATTCTAGAAAATTCCTACACAGGTGCACTGCAAAGTAAACTCATTCAGAGGACATTGCTGCCTAAGGAAAATTTCTGACTCTGATAACTAAAGATATCAAAGAATAAATAAAACAAAAAGACAAAAACACTGTGGCAACTTAAAGAATAACTCCTGTATTTTGAATGTGAGCTTTTGTGGATCAAGTCCACTTCATCAGACAGAAGAGTAAAACCTCATGACATCAACTTATACATAGAGGCACACAATGGCTGGCCAGCCTAACAGAAAAATAACATTGCAGCTCTTTACAACTAAAATACTAAACACAATTTCTTTCTTCTTTACTAACTTGAAACATTTTATTCATAAATTATCATTTTAAAATGTATTTTGGCATACATAATGAATATTTTGAAAATTTCTATACTGTAATAAAATAATTTAATACTAAGCTGCTACTTTTTAATCCTTGCTCAGGAAAAGTCTATAGACAGAGCCACAAAACATGTAACAGCTTTAGTGTTTATTTTAAAAATTATTTCTCGAAGTCAAACCAATGTTTTCTATTCATCAGCCATTTTTATATGTCATGGTAAGCCATTTTGAATGCCTTGCCTGAAGAAGTGATCATAAATCACGAGATCTTGCAATGATTTTTTTTAAATTTAGTGATCCAGAAAAGGTATCACCTACTACTTCTGCACATTTTTATACATGGATCACACAGCTGACTTTGCTTATGGAGCATTTGGTGTGTACATCATCTAACTGGTCTGCTTCACATCTTTAGTGCTAACAGTAATATAATTAAAAGAAGCTTTAAGTTCCAAACCTGGTCAGTGATTCATTATTTCAAAAAAAAAAAAAATCATGACTGGCAGCTAGATTTAAGTCAAAACTAGTTTATTCTGGCATATAGATGTGAACCAAAGAATTCCTTCTGGAAACTAAAACTATCATCTTGTATTTTAGATAAATTTTGAATGAAACAAAAGAAATCAACCTGTTCATTTAAATCTGATAAAACAAATCCAGTCAAAATTAAGTAACCCATACTTATTATTACAGACTACAAATAATAACTAAAAGCATACTTACAAGTTTAGCTTGTTGGGCATTCACTGGATCACCATACTGTAATAATGCTTGAAACTGGTTATTCTTTGTGAATGTGATAATTTTCAAAACTGCTCCAAATTTGGAAAATATCTATTCAGAGGGGAAACTTATATCAGTATATAATTCTTAAAGTCACAATAACAAACACCACATCCCCACACACTGCATTATATTCTATTAAAATATTTGACCAGACATTGCTCTGGGCAAGACATGTCTCTTGAATGACAGATGGGCGTTGAAAACAGCAGTTACTTAATGGAATCCCTGAGGAGTTAAAAAAAAACTTTGGCAGCCCCCCCCCCCAAAAAAAAAAAAAAAAAAAAAGGATGGGAAGACCCAAACTGTGAAAATATTTTGTTGAACCTGGAGAAGAAAACCAGGGCAGTGAAACAAATGGAAAATGAGTTGTGACCAGCAGGAACTTATTCCTTGATTTCTGATCAATCGAGGAATCATAAGCTGACGTACTTTCAGAGATGTATTAAAACTACTGTAACAATGATGGATTCGTCCAAAACATCAGACATTGAAAAAATACTGCCCGAAAAAACAATGCTGCAAACTTCTCTAAGTTAAGAAACACCATAAACCTAATCAGTTGAAGTTGAGTCCTTTAAAAAAAAAGTTTTATTTTATCATTTAGAAAACACAATACACATATACAAAAAGTAATAACCATATGAAAAAAACCCCAACATATTTAAAAAGAAAATACATCTATATTTGCTTAATATAGCATCCATGTTATTTTTTTTATCAATATTTATAAAAACAATTTAACAAAAACTACATTAACCTTCGACATGTGCATCATCCACCTTCTCTTCTATTCCACTGTACTCAATTTTCCATTTCGAATTCAATATACCCAGTGGTGGGCAGCAACAGGTTTGCACCCCCCAGCAGGGGGGTAGTAAAATTGGGTGCCCTCTGGGCAAGGGGGTCGCAAAATTGAATGGTCTTCGGGCGGGGGGGGGGAAGCAAAATAGGGTGGCCAAACCCACCTTACTGCTCTGTCTTATCAGGTTTTGTCCCTGAAACTGGTTCAAGGTCTCCCTTGATCAAAAGCCAGTCATATCCGACTCTAGGGTGCAGTGCTCATCTCCATTTACAGCAAAAAAGCCAGTACTGCCTGTGTTTGCAGATGTATACTTGGCCATAGGGCAGGCATGCCTAGATCGCCCATGACGTAGGCTCCACCCACAATGTAGGCTCCCCCCATGACATAGGCTCCGCCCAAGGTATGGTAGCGAACAATTTTACTGAGCACAGTACTCAAAAGTTCTCTATATGTATAATATTCTATGGACATAGACATAGCTTTCAGAGGGTATCCTACAGATATATGCTTGTGGTTAAATCCTCTTCAATTCATTCTATATATGTATAAACAGCTGCAAACCTAAATTGGCTTAGATCAAGTATATTTCATTTTAATGTTAACCACTTTTGGGATTTCCAGTTTCAAGTACCAAAATAACTTGACCAAATTTGGATAACATATATAATGACTTGGAAAATCGAATGGAGAACTGCTACTCTGATTTGACCAGCATAATTTTATGAACTGTGGATTATATCATGATATATTTTTTAGTTTCTAAATTGTAGGGACCTGCTTTTTAACTTTGCAGAGGACCTGAATGTTTTCATTGGTTTTATTATACCATAGAGAAACTGTTTTCAGTGGCAATGATGTTCTGCTATAAGGACTACAAAACTGTAATCTTGAGAATTTAGAAATAAAAGGCAGTATTTTTATATGTGGTAAAGGATAGACACCTAACATTAAAAGTTACTTTCTTCCCAACAAAATTCAGCTTCATTGATATAAATATTTTTAAAAGTTTAATATGACTACTCTGTCTTCTATTATCTGATAGAAATCAATCAGAGACCACATAACTTTCTTATATTTTCAGGTCCCTTTAAATCAGTGGTTCTTCAATTCCCAGAAGCCTAAGTCAGCACACTGGCTGATCAGTGCTTTAGGGAATTAACTTAGGCTTCTGGGAATTGAACTAAAAAACAAACAAACCAAAGGTTGGGAAACACTGCTCTAAATGTACCTGAACACATAAAACTTAACATATAAACTCCCAAACTATTCAATGGGTCCTTCGCCTAACAAAATCATGTCAGAAACATAAGGTCATAGAAAATGCAATTAAGTCACAGGGTAAATTTCTCATGCCAGAACAATTACAGTGGTACTTTGCTTAAAGAGCATAATGTATTCTACGGGATTGTTCTTTAAGTGAGTTTGCTCTTTAAGTGAAACACCATTTTAAGTGACCAATTGTGACTTCTGGCTGCGGGGGGGGGGGGGGATTGCAAACCCTGATTTAGTTGTTAAGCGAGTTTTTTGTTGGTTTTAGCTGTTAAGCAAGGCGACCATTCAGAGAAAATTCTGCTCTTTAAGCAAGTTAGTCTCTAAGCAAGGTGTTCTTTACGAGAGGTTTTACTGTATAGTTACACAACTTACCAAGATTGCTATAGTATAAAAGACAACAACTGGATTTTGAAGTGTATCAAACCAACAATTTCTATTTTGCAACACCATACTACCGTTTTCGCTGACATGGTGCTGCAAATCAGGAACTTTTAGGTATACAAAATAGATGAAATAGGCAAAAGTCAAACTTTTAAAGGTGTGTAACAAGACTCATACCACACTGGGTCATTTTAACCCTTCACAAGTAATCTCCACCTCATCCCACATCTTGTTTCATAAGCATTAAACATACATCCTAAAAATGTAACAGTGAAACACTGTAGAGATTGTGAAGGAAGAAAAGGTCCTATTCATACTTAGCTGTAATTAGAATAGTTCTGCTGAAGCCAATGGCTGAAATCTAGTTGTACATTGCAACTAGAATAAGCTGACTGAATTAATGAACACATTATTGTAACTCATTACTGGATTTCAGCCATTGTTTGTATTAGCTAGTCTCATTTTACCCAATAGAGAAGTGTCTTATATTAAATTATTTAATATACCTCTCACTTGGGAGGTATTCACACTCAGGGTGGTTTACAAAACAGTGAAGAGAATACAAATCAACAGTTTAAAATGAAAATTACAAATAAAACATTTGTAACATCCCTCCATTCATTAATTTCCTCTCATCATACATTTCAAGCAGAATTTGTCTTGTGCTATGTCAGTATATAGATCAGTTCTGTTACATGTACGGAGAATGGATCTACAAACAGAAAACAAAATTATACCAGAAAAACACATGTGTATGTGATTATGATATCTGCTTTGTTTTCAGATGAAAGAAAAATCCCCAGAAAAAAAAGACTTACTTGATGGAGAACATCAAGGGTTACAGGGTAATACATGTTGTCAATAATTATTCTAAGAACTGGACTCTGTGCTGGCGTTACGGCACTCTCACTAACTGTGGTTCCACTTATAGGAGTATTTGTTGTCTGTACTGCAGTCACTGCCTGGAGAACAGCTTGAGCTCGCTATATATAAAAAGGGAGAGAGAAATACATTTATTTATTTATTTAAATTTCTATACCGCCCTCCTCCCCAAAGGCGACCCAGGGCAGTTTAACACATCTTAAAACACATAAAATGGCTAAAATTCTGAAAGTTCTCAAAAACCTAGTTAAAACCAATTGAAACTACGACTAAAACGTTATGATTTAAAACTTAAGAACTTAAGGGAGCAGGGGAGGTCAAACCAGCCAGCAGGCTGAGGTCGTTGTGCCTCCAGTACCCCAGACCTGATCTGCCAGCCAGGTTTTTACACCCTTCCGGAAGGGCAGCAGCTCTTAAATTAGATTTATAGATTAACACATTTACTTGTTTTCTTAAACATCTTCATAAAACAAGTTAATAAGGAATTTCAAAAATAATTGTTAAATTTTCCTTCTCCTAGAACAACATACCATATTTGCTGGCTTATTAGATGCAGTACCAATTTAAAATACACTGGAAAAATGAAGTGGGTCTTATATGCCGGTAACAGCCTTTCCTTCCGCTGGTGCAGTTTGGTGGCCACCACTGACTGCTAGGAACCAGGTGAAGGGTGGTTTCCAACAAAGCGATCTTGCCTGGCCGATCCTACCCTTTCTGCCTCCTGGCAACCTGTGGTAGTGGGGCAAGATCGCTCCTTTTGGAGCGATCTTGCCCAGCTGATCCTGCCCCATCGCCTCCTGGCAACTGGCACTGGTCAGGGGAGCAGGCAAGATAGCTCATTTTGGAGCAATCTTGCTCAGCCAATCCTGACCCCCCATCACATCCTGGCAGGCAGTGGGAAGGGTGGGCGAGATCATTCCTCCCCGCTTTTAGAGCGGTCCTGCTTGGCCGATCCTGCCCCCATTGCCTCCTGGCAGCTGGTGGGAAGGGCAGGCAAGATCACTCCTTTTGGAGTCATCTTGCCCAGTCAAACCTTCCCCATTACCTCCTGGCAGCTGGCAGTAGTGGGAGTGGGCAAGATTGCTCCTTTTGGAGCAATTTTGCCTGGCCAATCCTGCCCTCCCTGGCTCCTGAAATTCAAATGCAGAAAAATATTTTTTTTCTCTTAAAAATGTGTATAAAACCCGGGGTGCTTCTTATACTCCAATGTGTCCTATACGCTGGCAAATACAGTAAATGTTTTCAAAGCAGAAGGGTTGTTGTTGGAGAGCAGACATTGCAATTACGGAAGGCAGGGGAGATACTGGGATGGGAGACATAACTTACATCATGGGAGAATGGTAGAAATTTATTTAGACTGGATGAGGTCTAACAAACTGAAATTTAACCCACACAAGACAAGGGTGCTCCTAGCTCAGTCACAAGGCAAATCAGGGATGGGGATTGGCCCTTGACCTCCAGTTCTTCTGTCATCAAGGCATACCTTCCTTTTTGGGCAGACTTTTAAGCAATAAGTGTAAGTGTAAGGAAGGGTCTATTCTGATAATTTTAAAAAGCTGTTGAACTGTTTTAATCATGATTACTGTTTAATTTTTAATACAGTATATTATTTTATATAACATTTTAACTTGTTATTTATCGTATGGTTTTAAATAGATTTCATCAGATTGGGATCATGTGGGTTAAAAGTACTGTATGTAGAAGGCTACGTTTTGACACAACTTATCCACACTGTTCTAAACAACATGGACATGAACTATTGGATGCTGTTAAGATTTTAACAAGAGAACAGTTCCATGCTGGTATTCTCTAGCAGGAAAAAGTAGTTAAGCATGAAAAAGTACAGAAAGGCCAGATAAATTCTGTTAAATAAGAATACAGAAAAATCCCTACTTATGTAAAAAGTCTGTTCTGTAAGCTTTTTATGTAAATCGTTTTTTACTTAACTCGAAGCAAACCCATAGGAAATTGTGTTTTGTAAATTGGGACATGGTTTTAGTGCAAAAATCATTATGTAAGTTGAATTTTATGTAACTCAAGGCATATGTAAGTCAGGGTTTTACTGTACTTTCACTGATGTTTGGGGAAAATGTATTGGTTAATAAAAGGGGCTTTAGAGGCAGTAGGGAGGAGGAGCCCACTGACGGAGAAGAGGAGAGATCCTCAAGTCTTTTCAGCTTGGCAAGAGACTAGCAAGGAGGCTCAGAGGATTGAAGCTACTGAAGAGCCTTAGGAAGGTTTCTACAGCGACACCAAAGAGGTTGAGGATGACATCCCATTGCCCCCAGGTTTGACCTATGTCCACAAGTAGGACCCCACCATGATGTCTGGGTGGCCCAAAGAAGAGACAAACTGGTAGGCACAAGAGAGAAAAGCTACAAAGCCACCCTTTGGGGGAGAACAGCGACAATGTGCTGCCCATGGCAGGTCTTCCTGAAAGGGTGTTTGCCCACACTGTCACTAAGAAATTACCTTACAGTTACTGAAGCTTCCTCCCCAGGAGATATTACTAGATTTCTCCTCCCTGCTTTTGCGAGGGCTAGACGGAGACCTCTAAAGACCTCTTCCCAGCTTCTGCAAATTCAGAGACAACTGGCTACTGCTTCAGGATACATGGACAGGTGCATTAGCCCAGTTCTCTGCAGGTAAAGGATGTGGGAAGAAGTGCTGGTTGTTGTACTGCCTGGTCCTCCACAATGATGGCACAGATTTTAACTGAGCTCGAAGCCATACGGAAGAGGCACAACTTACAGCTGTAGCAAATGATTCCAGGAGTGACACTATGGAGCTGGGGGGGGGGGGGAGAGAGAAATCCCTTCTCAAGCTCCTTAGACAACAGAGGCGCTACCCTTAGTGAAAGGGCTTTCCTTCCCCAAGCAAACCCGATCCCCCCCCCCGTTCCCTTTCCTCTTCAGAAAGGGAACAGGGCTTTTTTTAAATGTTGTATGATCAATGCATCACACAACGTTAAAAACCAGATAATGTTATGAACTGTGGAATCAAGTTATAACGTTATCCGAGGTACTAGCGTATATTTAAAATACAATGGACAACACTCAAAACTGATGCCTCATTTCCTTTCACAGAAAGCAACTGAAGATATATAAACAAATTACATCCAATGTCTTAAATTATACTATTTCATGAATCATATTTGCAATGTGCACTCTGAAATAGCAAAAAAAAAAAAATGTTTAATATTTTCCATTTTCTATTTTATAAAAAAAAAATGAGAAAGCTATGTTCAGCATTATCTCGTATTCAGTTGAAAACAAACTGGATAACAACAAAGCAATTTTCTTCCATGTATTTGTGCTTTGTGTTTTGGATTAAGAAGAATCTTTTACTGGTCTTCACAGATATTTTCCTTCCTTGATTAAAAAAAATACTGTATAAGTCTAACTTTTAAAAATTTACATGTCTAAAAGCAAGGTAAATACAGCAGCAGCAGCAATTTCATTTTTCTACTGATACACAAATATTCCACTAGCTCAATTTTATTATTGGCTTTTCTTTAATGGATCTTACATCAGATTGTCCAGTTTCTTAGCCTTAAATTCTCTTCAATAGATTTACATGATAAACTAAAGGGAACTAAGTGAAATGAGTATACAACACGTTGGGGCAAAATGCTAATTCTCTTTCTTTCCTTTCTTTCTTTACATTTATATCTTACCCTTCTGGGATGTTTTCTCAGTCTAGGCGACTTACAAAATGTAAACCCCCCCCCCCCCGATTACAATAGAAAATTAGACAACACTAATAAACACCCTAAATAAATCATAAATAGCAACAAAAAACTCCAAACATGATTTACATTGTGAATCACCCACAGGGTCTCTAATAACTAAGCAGCATTATATTAGTGTAATTGCTAATTGTTAACTAACAAAAATTTAGGATGAAGAACAGCATATTTTTCCAATCCACAATACATGCTACATAAAGGTACTGTCCAACAAGCATAAAACCAAGTCAATTAATTCTGTTTCTCACTTCAGTCCTGTCTAATAAAACTGTTCTTTAAATTACAGCTCCTTTTTAAAATGCATTTTTCACCAATCTAATTTTTTGCTGTCACAAGCAGAAAAGTGAAGTGAGCTTCCCCAACTTCAAAAGTAAAATTGTTTTGTAACTTCTTATTTTGTAAAGGCTCACTGTTAAAATGTTTTCTTAAAAAACATACCATACATAAAGCTTCTGGGGCAGTTCTCAACCATTTTAAGCCGGGGGGCCAGGTCATGCTTCGTCAGACAGCTTTTTGGGTGCGGATGGACATTTTGCCCTTCCTCCACCACATGGTACTTCCTGTTGTGGTGGAGGCCATTGGGGACCCATATGAAATGGCACCATGAGCCGCATCTGGTCTGCGGGCCACAGGTTGATTATCCCTGTTCTAGGGGGAATGGTTCAGTATCATGAACACTTTAAAGTTCTTAGTAAACCTGCCCAAACAGTTTATTGGACAACTCAGTTTCAAATGGAACACTAGTAAAGGTAAAGGTCGCCCTTGCTTAAAAGCCAGTCGTATCAGACTCTAGGGTTCAGTGCTCATATCTGTTTATAGCCAAAGAGTCAGTGATGTTTGCATCTGCAGATGTTTCGATTGAGATTTGGCAGGCATGTCTAGACACCAGAGTGCAAGGAACACTGTTTACTTTCCCACCAAAGTGGTACCTATTTATCTACTTGCAATTTCTTGCTTTCAAACTACTAGGTTGGCAGGAACTGAGACATAGATGGGAGTTCACTCTATTATGCAGTACTTGGGTCTCAAACCGCTGACCTGCTGCCTTCCAGTCAGCACCTTAACCACTTGAGCCCCCACAGTCCATAGGCAAGGCTTAATGAGAGAAGATTATAACAGAAAACGTATTTAAAATGTTGCTTGCTATAGTACAGTTAATATGATCAAGGGAAAAAATGCAGAAAACGAATGTGGTAATATTAGCATTTGATAGAGCATAGGTCACTGCCATTTTAACATTCTTCATAGGAAATGGGAACATCAAATACTTAAAAGAACTTTAAAGTTAGCACATGCAGGAACAGTAGTTTCCCTGTTCAAGTGGGAGTGCTGTCTTGATCTGAAAGAATTGGTTCTAAATGTCTTCAACATCAAATACTATATTCTAAGTTATTTCCCAGAGTGAATAAAAATATATGTTTCAGTGACGGCTTTATAGTAAGAGTAGATCAAATATATATTGGAAACACAGTTCTGTTTTACAAATACAAGGCGGCAGCATTTTTCTTTTACGGGCAAACCTGAACTCCAAGCCTCTAAGGTTAAAAACCTTTATTTTTCAAAAGCAAATACATTTTAAATGCTATTAGGTATTTTCAAGATATAAAGTATTTCCCATGCGAAAATACAAGACAATCTAGATCTTACATACAGCAACACAAATCAATTGAAGTGATGCCTACAAAAAAGAAAAAAGGTATTAAAAACTACTATAAGTGTGGAAAAAAAACTTTTATTACCTGGTTTAGTGTGTTATCAGTCTTCAATTCTTTATGATTTGAGTACTGAATATATATGGGTTGGTTACGGAGGTGAGGTGTCACAGCAGAATAATAGTTAACCATAGTGATAGCAGCTTCTTCTGTAGCCAATTCCAAAAATGCCTATAAAATTATTTAAAAGATTTTTAGTAATTAAAAAGCATCAACAGTGGCACCTTGGTTAACGTAATTAATGCATTCTCCAGGATGTTTCTTACAGCGAAAATTACTTTAACCGAATTTCCCATAGGAATGCAATTCCCCATAGGAATGCATTGAAAACCAATTAATCATTTCCGAAAAAGTTCCCTAAACCAAGACACTATTTTCTATGGATTTCCTTTTGTTATGGAATTTTTATGTTAATTGAGCCATTTGTTAACCAAGGTTCCTCTGTATCTGTATTCTCATTCTGAATGTGGTAGGCTATATTCAGGTGAAAAGTTAAAAATAGTCATGGAGGCCACTCAAAATCTAGAACTTAAGCAAAATTAATGTACACACTATAAATATGAATAATTATTCTACTGAAATGTGTCCCAATCCAAACATTTGATGAAAATTTTTTTAATTGTTCATGGGAAATAATGGCGACTCTTCTTCTTTCAGTTTATTGAAATGAATATGTACTTTTAAAAATCATGCCCAGTTGAAATAAACTAAGAAAATGCATGAGGCAATGAATCAGAATACTGTCAGATTAACACAGACGGATAATGATAAAACATCAAAGAAATAACAAAAAAAGAGAATCCTAAAACTAATAATCTAGAAAAATGCAGCTCTTACATGGGCTTGCAAACAAATTACTAGAAGGAAAGAAAGAGACATTAGCACTGCGCAAGCTTGTCCAGTTAGCAAAGGCCAGACACAACAGTCAAGACTATGCTAGCTACAAGGAAAAGCATAAAAACCTGAACATGAACATTCCAGAACCTTAAAAAGCAAGTTAAATGTTAAGCCCATCAGCAGTGCACTGTGACTATCTGAAATTTGCCAAATCTGGGAAAGAAAGAAAAAAACATAGGAGCACTGCTCGACTCTCTCATTTTCTGAAAAGACACCTGCTCTAATAAGCAAGAAAAAGAAATGGCAGATTCATAAACTCAAGTCCACAACAAAGAGAAAAGTGGCATATGAAATGGGATGAATGAATGAGTACGTGTTCTCTCTTACACTGATAATATCTGCATTTTCCACAGCTTTCAGCTGGAAAAGGACAATTTAAAACATTCCATTAAGCAACATGACCCACCAGTTTCTTATTTTTGTTGCCAAACACAATACTGTACTGGTAAATAAACGCTCCACAACAACTGGGCAAGATGGCACAAACTAGACTGCATACAATACTATAGCAGAAGTAATACAGATTTATATCCCTTTGTCATAGAATACTGAAAAACTCTTATCCCCTAACTTCATTGTCCAATTTCAAAGCCAGAGATTTTTAGTTTACCTTTCTGTAATGGTGTAAAAGGATGTCAAAGCAGACATTTACGTTAGCCTGCAAGATACTAAGGTCTATATAATTAAACTTCAGTTTTGCTAGTAATATGGTTTACTCAAGAAATTACTTTAGCTACTTTTGCAAAAAATATCATGGCACAAAAAAATAGAAGTTTCCATCTGTCATATAGAAATTAAGTATGCTCAGGAAAAGAATATACGAGTCAACTGTTTCCCTAAAATTAGTCTTTTGGCTAATTAAAGATCTGATGACATTTTATGGTATCCACCAGTAAATACATAACAATAATAGTCAGCAGAACATAGTCTACAAATTTCCTGCTCAAGAAAATCCTAAAGATTTTCAGAAAGATGTGTCCCATCCCTTAATACTCATAAACAACTCATAACCAAGAAGGAAACAGAATTTTGCTAACCACACTAGTTCTTAAGACTCTGTTCACTACAAACTAATGGCCAAACTGAAACTGAACACCTATGCTGACAAAAGAGAAATCTAGGTAGAGGCAACTGCTCTGTCCAGAAGAGCTGGAAAACCATCCTAAGCAGATCTTTAGGCGATCCAGAGGGCTACTGAGGGAAGAAAGAATAATTCCACCATCTCGTGTTGTAGGCAATAGAGGAATCAAAATCACCTATTTCTGGATGTGCTGACAGGACTTCCTCCTTTACCATAAGAACCCAATTAACTCCTTACCAATGTAAGTTAAATTATTATTATGTAACATAAAGTAAAACAGGCAGTTTTCATGATCCTGTGAGGCATATGTGTATAAGAAAAAAATAGTTGTTTCTGCAAACTAATATCTAGTGTCTTAATACCCCCAGAAAAGTGTTCCCAATAAACTGTGAATAATCTTACGTATTTATTCTTAATAAACAATTTAAAAAATTCATTTGTACCATTTGAAGCTTCATATGCCTGTTTCTTCATGCCATTTATAAGTGAATCCCACAACTGTAAAATCAGCTCAGAGCTGTGAAATATCAAATGCCTGCCTAGCAGGTTCAACACAAGTTATAGAAAAGATTGGTGAAATATTCTTTTTTCACAAATAATGTAGATATTAAAAAATGAATTAGTGATATTTCAGCTGGGCTTTGTGTAAAGCAGTGGTTCCCAATGTGGGGTCCATGCTCTACAGGGAGTCTTCAATTCCCAGAAGCCTAAGTCAGTACATTGGCAGATCAGTGCTTTGGGGAACTGACTTAGGCTTCTGGGAATTGAAGTCCAAAAACCAAAGGTTGGGAAACACTGGTCTAGAGCAGGGGTGGTTAACTTTTTTATGCCGTGGGCCTGACCATACCCTTGGACAGCTGAGTGGTCCGGACCATACCTCCGGAACCAAAAGCATTTGCAGCTGTCATAAATATGTCTGCTTCCATATTTATAATAGCCATGGGCGTGTTTGCACACGCATGGGTGCATTTTACAGCTGACCTGAACGTGTCCGCTTCCACTTCGGGTGTAGTGGAGGTGGCATTGCAGGCCGGGTCTGGCCTACGGGCTGTAGGTTGGGAGCCCCTTGTCTAGAGTATACTAGGCTAAGACTGTATATGCTGAAAGTGAAACTAATGCAAAGCAAATGTACGTATGTAACTGAGAATAAATATAATGGAACTTAGTGGGGCCTACTGCAGGTAAATGTTGTTAACAGCTTACAGGGCTTTATTTAAGGCATGTTCTCAGATACAAAAAAATTGACTCACCAAATCTCAGTGATTCAATGGTTCTACTCTAATGCAACTTACTACACTAAGCAACAGAATTTCCACCAACAGATCTTTTGTTGTTCAGTCGCACAGTCGATTCTGACCCTGCAGGTGCTTTGGGCATCAGCATTCAGAAACTCCAGTCTGCAAACCAGTGGTAAAGAATTATGGGGGTTGTTGCTCAAAACTACCATTGCAATCTTCTTCTTCTGTGTCTAGGCCAGACGTGAAACTGCAAAAAATGAAGCCACCTTTTGGCAAGTTCATTCTGTAGTACCTTTCGTCTGACCCAGTTTGAGAAAAATTAGCCAGCATAAGATGGCCATTGCCCGGGGTACAACTGAGTGTAGTTCAAAAATACCAGTCTTTGAAGAGGTTCTTTCCGCGTACCCTACAGTATAACTAAATAAATAATACAACTGCTGCTAGAAACAAAAACAAACAAACATTAAGCTAAAGTTAAGAACCAATTTCAATTAGAGCCATGCTACCAGTAAGGAAACCTCCGATATTAAAAATTCTAAAGATTGATTTCCCACAAAACAGGCATATGGCGATAGGAAGTTTCAAATGGGAAGACAAAAACTATGTTTTCCTTGCTCATTAAATTTCCTTAAATACTGTTAGGAGGAAGAAACAAGTGTTTGTTAAGGACAGGTCTTTGAGGGGTCATCTGTAAATTTATACTAATGGGTTCATTTTGCGCTTGTGCAAATATCCTTAGAATCTTCCAGGACCCAGAAAACTTTTTGCTTTCTCTAACATGCATGTTCCTCACCCTGCAAGGAAGGAGCCCTCAGCTGCCAATCCACCACCATTAGGAGAAAATGGGAATTGCATGATGGACTAAGGGGAACATGGGTGGGCTGGGTTAATTCACAGATGACCATCTGAAAAACTAGTTACAAAGTCGATAGTTACAGGTAAGAAACTTCTCCTTCTTCTTGGTCTGTGTAAAATCACACTTAAGGGTGATAAACAAGCTCACATTGGCTAGTGGGTTGTCATGGCAACAACAAAATCACTACCCTGCCAAAAGCAGCATCAAATTTAACTTGGATAGTTGACTCAGAGTGAAGATGTTGTTGAACGCCTCTGGTGAGAGCACCCATTTGCATGTCAGTGTCTGTTGTTTGCTGAGAAGGTCTACTGCCCGATTTTCTTCTCCCTCAACATGAATAGCTACAAGGATGATGTTTCTCTTGAGGCATCATTCCCATAGCTGGATTGCTAGGTATAAGGACATCAAATGTGTCTCTCTTTATTTGCTGATGTTGTACACAGGGGACCTATTTTCTGTAATCACCTGTACTACCCTGTCTTTGAAATTCTCTTCAAAGGCTCAAAAAGCTTTTATTACAGTCAAGATCCTTGTTTATGCATAATCGATTCTTAGTCTCCAACAAGGGCAAATGAATTTGATGATCCATGCAATGCACTTCCCAGCCTATAACTCTTGAGTCTGTTGTCACGTGAATGTGTAGGTGCGGTTGCTTGAACTTTCTTTCTGTTAAGAGGTTGGATTCATTCATTCACCAGAGCAGTTGTCAGAGGAGTTCTTTAGTGTCAACAAAGCTTTTTCTTCTTATTTTCCTTGAGTATGTTGATAGAGGCAAGATACCAGGTATGAAAGGAACATATCTTCACATGGGCATATGGAATTATGGAGACTGTCAATGCCATGAGGCCAAGAAATTTAAATGTTGTATGGATCACAAATGAAGTATTCAATTTGAACTTATCAATCAGATGCAGAAGCTTGTCTATCCTGTTCTGTGTTTTTGTAGTTTTGTAGTTTAGTATTGTTCCTATATACAGTAAAACCTCAGATAACACTAAAACCTGGTTCCACAAGTCTTGGTGTTATACGATTTTTAGTGTTATCCGATGCATGTTAAAATCCTATGGGATCCATAGATACATTGTAACCACACAGGCTTTAGCAGTTGTTATCTGATGCATCCCATAGGATCTTAATGTTATCCGATGCAATTCTTCCCCCCAGATTGCTTAATGTTATGCGATTTTAGTGTTATTCGATACTAATGTTATCTGAGGTATTACTGTACTGGACATTCTGATCTGATGTCAACAGTGATATTTTGAGGTTGACACATAAGCCAAGAGCTGACAGAATCCTTAGGGTGAAGGCTATAGTTTTCACTTTTTCTCTTTGAGTTTGCAACAATGAGTCCAAAAGAGCAGTTATTCTTCAAATCCCAGATATGGCACCAACTGGAGTCATATGCTGAGAGATCAAGAGGGAATGCTTTAAATTCATAGATGTAATTGCCAAGGGTGAAAAGCAAGAATCAACAGTGGTCCAGTCTGATTGGCAATATGAAAATAGGTCTCCTTAGGTCTATTTGAGCAAACTAGTCTCCTTGCTAGAGGAGGTGCAGTTTGTTTCACATTACCATTCTAAACTTTTCTGTATTATGTACCAGTTTATACCTCTGGTTTCAGACCTCCATCTTTCTTCAGGATAATAAAGAACCAGAAAGACAAACCAGGACTAGAATGGAATCTTTTGTATGGCACCTTTTTGAAGAAGCGTAGTTATCTCATCTTCAGCACTTGCAATGGTGTTGTAAATCTGAAATAACCCATTGGAGGAAGAGATGTTAAGTTTATGGCATAGCTTTGTCTGATTATGACTAACATCCGATCATTGTTGGTGATGTTCTACCAGGTGTTGATGTAGAACACAAGGAGTGTGCATTACAATGTTGTTGAGACAAAGAATTGTAAATCTCAGCTGGTATGGAGTCAAAGCTGCTGTCCAGATTATCTTTTAGATCATTGGGATGCAATACTGGATTTGGAATTTGAATTATGAGAGGTCAGTATGGAGTATTGCAAAGATGTAGAAGAGACTTTGGTCTGTCAGAGGACTATTTTGTCTATGAAGGATGTTTCCAAAATGATCTATAGGCTCTTTGGTAGGTCTGTGAGGAGAAACCCATTCCTTTAACTGTGGTGAATTTTTTAAATGTTCACATCACTCATATTTGTTACTGAAAAGACCTTGATCATTAAATTTTAGGACTTTGATACATGCTCTGGAAACCTCTGAAATGCCTGTGCATCTGAGCTTAGGAGTATCTCCTCAGAGCTAATGCTGCTGCAATATTCTTTACTGTACAGTCAGCGGCATGCCAGGCAGCGTGCATCTACTGCATTGCTAAAGTCATTACCTCTTGTTGGAATGTTAGCGCTAGTGTTTTCTTATCCTCAGGCATGCTGTCAATCAGAAGGAACATTTTGTTCCATATGATACTGTGTTATGCTCCCATTGCTGCTTGACAGTTAGCAACTTTTATACCAAGGGAAGCAGCAGAATACTCTCTCCTCCCAATCTTGTCTATTTTGCAACATTCTGCACTGCTTGTATTATGTCACCCTCTGAACTCAGTATAAGAAGATTCTACAATGATAGAATTGAGTTGCAGATGTTTGAGGAGGAATGTAGCATCCTAGTTGTGTATCTTATAAAGACTCTCTACTCGCCTTGATGATGGGGGTAAGGTAGGGGGTGTCTGCTATAATTCTTTCATAAAGTCCAAAAGAAAAGGAAGAATGGCTGGTGAAGTGAGAGTCTTACTAAATTTCAACTTATACTGGGTGGGGTAAACAGTCTCGTTGAAGATTGTGGTATTTTTGAACCACAGTTGGGTGTATCCCAGGCAACAGCAACCTCATTGTGTTGGTTAATCTTTCTCATGCTAGGTCTGGCAAAAGGAATGATGGGATAAATTCACATGCTGACTTCATTTTGGCAGTTTAAAATCTGACCTAGACATGAAAAAAAGACAAAAAATATACTGGGTCAAAATAAGGTGAGTGTAGCTGTTGTATTTGAGCTTGAGTGATTTAATCATCTGTAAAATCAAGTCTACATAAGAAACATAGTCTTCAAATGAAGAGGGTGGTTGGTATCCCCTATGTTTACCTCTGGAATTGTAGCCAAAATGGAAGATGGATTGTCAGAAAGTTCAGCATCAAATAAGCTAGAGACACCTGATGCCTTCTTCTTTCCAAATAGAATCCTCTGTAAATTTTCAGCAGGTCTGAGTTTGATTACCCTCTCCAAGGTAATATAGACACTTAAGAGCAGGGGTGACCAACCTATGGCCTGTGGGTTGTACCTGGCCCATGGCACCACCTTCACCCTTGCCACCTCCACTCTTGCCACCTCCACCCTTGCCTAAAGCGGATGTTTATGACAGCCATAAAATGCACCCGTGTAAATGTGTTCACACCTGCTGTAAACACTATCATAAACGTGTTTATGACAGCCATGGACAGGTTCTACAGCAGCGATTACAGTGGGAGGAATCATGTGACTATTTCAGGGGGCATGGCCCAGCCCACCACGTAAAAAGATTGGGAACCCCTGCTTAAGAGTATCTGTCAGAGGAAAATTTTAATGTTACAGCTGTCTCACCTTCTAAATGGCTCACAGAGGCTTAAAAATTGGTGGGAACTGCCATTAAACAAATGATCAGCAGAGTTCGTAACTTTGTCTTTTTTATAAAGAGAATAGCAAAACAATCAGGGAGGTGAAAAGGAAATAAAAACTACATATAGATCTATTTACAAATGGTTAATAAGTAGACTACAAAAAACCATGTGGTGTTTCCTTCACAGTAGAAAAAAAGAAACTGAGGACTCCTTGTAGAGTGGGGAGCATGTATAGTAGAGACTGTACAGTCAAACTTCGCATTAAGAGTGTCTCGCTTAAAGAGTAACCCGCTTAAAGAGCAGGATTTTCTCTGAATGTTCGCTTCGCATAACAAATAAAACCAACCAAAAACTCGCTTAACAAATAAACCGGAGTTCACACTCCCCCCCACAATTGGTCACTTACAATGGTGTTTCGCTTAAAGAGCAAACTCGCTTAAAGAGCAAACCTGTGGAACACATTATGCTCTTTAAGCGAGGTACAACTATATGTTCTAACAGCTTTTTGGAAATAACTAAGAATGTTTGTGCAGATGCAAAATGAACCTGTAAGAGAGATTTCACAGAGATAACAAAGAGTTAACTAAATACTAAACTAAATACTAAACAAATTTGCTTTCTCCTTCCCAATGTATTTATGAACCTCTACTTTCTAAGGAAGTACAATTATACTATTCTCATACAGTAGAGCAGCTAATGATCTTCATCAGGGATGGTTAACCTACAGCCCGTGGGCCGGCCCTGGCCCATACCACCATTTCATGTGGCCCACCTCCGTCCTCGCCACTACTGAAAGCAGATGTGTTTATGAGCCATAAAATGCACCTGCACATGCGTAAACGTACAAACACCTGTCATTAACACTGCTGTAAATGCACCCATGGTTGTCATAAATGTTTACAGCAGCCGCAGATACATTTTACTGCAGCATTTATGGCAGGAGGAACATGCCTATCCTGCTCAGCTGTCCAGGGTATGTGGTCTGGCCCAAAGCACGAAAAGGTTGGGACCCTCTGGTCTTCATGTTGGGCAAACTTCACTGGGCTCAATTTAGGCTGAAACATGTGAGTTAATATTGTTTGGTATACACTTCAGTTTCCCTCTAAACATACATGCTCACATTTATATGCAGAGGGATAATAATTATGACCTGGGCATTCTACTGAAAACATACAGGAATGTCTATTAATGTCACAAAATACCTCATTTCTAGTACTTCTGTGCATCACTTATTTACTCATTGTTACCAAAATGTCCTGGAGTTACAGTACTTGAATGTTTCCTAGCATCAGTGGACAGACAGATTTTAAATATTGCTACTCTACTAAACTTGGTTAGCATAGGAAAGGTGAGCCTGCTTTACAGAGTCAAGACCTAAAGTGATGAGCGACAGATGAGTGAAGGAGAGACTGTTGGTAAATTATTCTGATATAGTAATACCCCGAACAACGTGATGACATGGTTCCACAAGTCATGACGTTGTTCGGTTTTTCGCGTTGTTCGATACATGGATCAAACAACGCTAAAAAAAAACCTGAGAAAAGGCGCTCGCAAGTATGCAAAAAGGCGCGCCAGCGGGAGCCTCTTCTACCAAACGGGTATAGCGTCAAGGCAAGAGATCAAAGCAGGGGGTACCACCCCACTTTGATCCGTTACCTTGACGTGCGATCCCCATTTCGCGCACCTGGGCAAGGGTCGGCATTTCCGATTCCCCCCTTCCCCGGGGGAGGGGGGAATTCGGAAAACCCTTGCCTCGCCCAGGCGCTGTGCCATGGGACTTGGGGTGCCCAAACTCCCATGGCAAGGCGACTGTCGGCATTTCCGATTCCCCACCCCACCCCCGGGGGAGGGGAGAATTCGGAAAACCCTCGCCTCGCCCGGGCGCGCGAAACAGGGATTCCACGTTAAGGTAAGGAATCAAAGTGAGACGGGGGCTGCAGAGGCTACAGAGCTCTTCCCCGTAGCCTCTGCAGCCCCCATCTGACAGGCGTGCATGCGCCTGTGGGAGATGCCAACACGGGGGCTTTTTAAAAAGCTGACCCATGTTTAGGCGAACGAAACGGGGATCCCACATTAAGGTAAGGAATCAAAGTGGGGGGTGGCACCCCCGTTTTGATACCTTGCCTTGACGCGCGCGATGCCCGTTTAGGCGCTTTGGGAGACCTTTTGCTGCCTTGTGGTGGAGGGGGGACGGAGTTCGAAATCCCCCATGTCGGCTTCTCGCACGGGCGCGTGCACGTGTGAGATGGGGGCTGCAGAGGCTACGGAGTTCTTCCCCGTAGCCTCTGCAGCTCCCATCTGACAGGCGCGCCCGCGCCCGTGGGAGATGCCAACATGGGGGCTTTTTAAAAAGCCGGCCCATGTTTAGGCGAGCGAAACGGGGATCCCACGTTAAGGTAAGGGATCAAAGTGGGGGGTGGCACCCCCGCTTTGATACCTTGCCTTGACGCGTGCGATACCTGTTTAGGCACTTTGGGAGACTTTTTGCTGCCTTGCGGTGGAGGGAGGACGGAGTTCGAAATCCCCCATGTCAGCGAAACGGGGATCCCACGTCAAGGCAATTGCCTTGACGTGCGATCCGTGTTGCTATAGCGTGCCCGGGAAAGAGGCGTCTTGGTCGAAATCCTCACCCCCACGCAGGAGGAGGGAATTTCGGCCAAGCTGCCTCTTTCCCAAGCCGGGGAGACGATGTTCTCCTCTCCCGAAGTTTCGAAAGGGTAAGGATCCCCGTACCCTTTCCAAACATCATGGGGGCAGGCGGTGGGGGGTGTGTGAATTGGGTAGATGTTCTACCCAATCCACCACCCCCACGCATACGCTTGTTCCGAATAACGTGAAAATCGCGTTATTCGATACAAGATTTTTCTGAAAATCTTGTCACATTGCGCGGTTTTCACGCTATATGATACTCGCGTTATTCGGGGTACTAGTGTACTTAGCATCAGTATTATTTTTAGTATGAAAACATGAAAGAAAAACTTCCCCACGGAAATTTATGTACCACCAGTTAATTTATTTTATGTCCACAAATAATGTGTTTTTTTAAACAGCAACAAAAGACAAAATTGAGTGAGCACTGGAAAAATAAAGCAGAAGCTGAACAATATTATGCTGAAACTTAAGGTCTGGCTTTCTCCCCTCAATCCTACTGTAATAAAACACATAAAAATCAGTCATGACGCACAACAATCTGGCACCTACCAACTTGAGATAATCTTCCAGGTCTAAAAAAGTCAATAGGTTTGAAAGTCAATATAAGAAGACATCAATTTCCCCAGCTCCATTACTAGATACAGTCCCCACCCCAAGGGAGTCAGAATATTTAGGTTGTTGGGTGGAAAGATGCCTTCTATCCTAAAACAATAAGACAAAATTAGAAAGTACCTGGTTCTTTCCTTTCAGCATGAGAATGTTGGTCACCTTACCAAAAGGTAAGCCTAAAGCAATAACTTCTGTTTCTGTCACTTCCCCTGGTAATTTCCTGATATGAAGAACACGAGAAGGAGCCCCATCCATTTTATCTTCACCTTTGAATTTCTTGTTGTCGTTACCATTGGCTGAAAGACATTTTTACAAGTCATTTCATATTTGAAAGCTAACCTACTTATTAGAAACTCAAAGAAAAAAAATACAGTATTCCAAATCATTATGTGAGATGAGGAAATTATTTTTCAATCCAAATTGTTAAACACAGATAACTGAAGACATACTGCAACTGTTACTGTGCTTCTTTACTAGGCTATGCAGTCCAATGGATCAACTTACCATGGATTTTTTTCTGCATCCATTACATAATTAATAATCTGAAGAATGAGAAGCAATGATAACAGACCAAAATATTTATCTCTGAAAATTGGATATAACAACTGATAACCACTTTAGATGTTTATATTGTCAATTAATTCTCAAATTATGCACTCTCAAGTATCTGTTGGGACACATTACTACGCTGTGACATGATTGGCAGTATACCTTTAAAAACATATCAAAGTGCTAAGAGCTCAAAAGAACCCACACACAAAAAGAGAAGGCAGTCCCTAGCAAACAATTTACAGCTCTAGTCTTGCTTTCAACAAAATCAGTCTTCAATATTCAATAAGTAGCTCTTCTCAATTTCTGTTCACTGAGTAATACAGAGGATCCCATAGATTGCTACTGTGGGTCAACACACTTCCAGACAGGGGAAAAAAGCTCAAATCAACAGTCTGCAGTCAGAAAAGAGTCTGCCAAAGGTTGGGTTATTCTTATTGAACAAACCTAAATATTTTTTACTATAAGTATGGAATCTGCATTTCATTTTAATTCAGTATGGAAAGAAAGATGATTCAGTAATTAGATATTTAGAAAACAAAACAAAATAAACAAAACAAAATAAAAAACACTGTAGCATTTTAAAGACTAAATGCTATATTTTTATTGTTAGCTTTCATGGATCAAGTCCACTTCTTCAGCCAAAGAGTGAAACTTACAGGCATGGTTTTTATACACCAAATTCGGGGGTCAAGGGGAGATGGGCATGGTCAAGCAAGATGACAGACAAGAAAGCACAACAATACAGCTTCACACAACCATTAGCAACAACAGATTCAGATTAGCTCCAAATGACTCCCTTTCAATCTCAAGGTTGCTGAGAAAACCCATTCTGGTCTCTGATCAATTTTTGACCTGCATGTCAGAAAGCAAACAAAAACACTGTACCTTGTTACTTTCTGTTTTGCTAAAGAGAATTGGCAAGAAAGTTGTAATATAATATATAAAATCATACAGCAATCTGTGTATCAAATCTGGTAATGTCCCAGAAACCCTTCACTAATATATAGTCCCCTGCGATGGGTGTCTAACAGATGGATGTATTTGATTTCTGCTGTCTCCCTTTCAATCCTAGTTTTGTAATTTTTCTGTTCCAGAATTGTAACTTTCAGGTCTTGGATAGATTGTCCAGTTAGATTGAATGGTTTGAGACAGGTTTCTTTGTGTAGCCATTCCGGATGTCTGATTTGTGTCCATTAATTCTTTTGCGTAAAGATTGTCCTGTTTGTCCTACATAAAGCATGGACAGACATTTTTGGCAAGAGATGGCATAAATCACATTGGCAGAAACACAAGTACAATTGCCTTTAATGTTGTGTGTGTTGCTGTTGGGTCCAGTAATGCTGTTTCCAGAGCGAATGTGGGGGCATAGTTGACATCTGGATTTGCAGCAGGGTCTAGTTCCCAAATCTGCTCCACTTCTGTGTAGTCTGTTGTGTGTCAATAGATGTTTGAGATTGGAGGGTTATCTATAAGTGAGTAGGGGTCTGTCACCAAGAGCTTTGGAAAGTGAAGCACTCTTGTCCAAGATGGGTTGGAGATCCCTCATTAAGCGTGTGAGGGGTTTAAGTTGAGGGCTGAAGGTGACAACTAGTGGTGTGCGAAAGCAGTTAATCTTTAAAGTGCTACAGTGTTTTTTATTTTATTTTTATTTTGTTTCATTTTCTGATATGCCTGAACCACAGACTAACACGGCTACTATTCCAAAACATTCTAGATGTTTAGAGAAACAGTATTAATTCCACTTAAAATAGATTCTCTGCAGCGGTTCTTTGGCTACTTATTTCCCAAAAGAGATAACAGACTGGTTGAAATCAAGGAATAACGGCTACAGCAATCTCACTGAATCAGTAGTGTTTTGGTGAGTCAATTGCTCCGTAGGTTCCACTTATTTACTGGGCTTGCTACAGTTGCAACTTAATATTGGATTTCAGCCACTATTTCCTTTGTTTCAACCAGGTGGCATATTATGACTTAATTTTTTGAATTCCTAAATGAAACTAAATATTTAACTACAAACAAGTATCTCAGTAAGAAATACAGTTGTTTTACATACTATGAAAAAGCAACATGAACATAACCCATATACAGGAAAAGCACAAGTTAATAGCTGCTGGAAAGTGAAATCAGTTACTATATTTGCCAGCATATACGATGCATCAGAGTATAAGATGCACCCCGTTTTTATACACATTTTAAGGGGGGGGGGATTTCTCCATTTTTTTTCATGAATTTCTAAAATTAATTCCAAGAGTGGGGGAGTGTGGGGGAATGAGGGCTTCACTGAAGCCTGTTTCCCCACCATCTCACTGCCGCTGGCCACCAGGAACCAAGGAGAGTGGGATTGGGGGGGGGGGAGAGGAAGAAGGATCATTTAAGTCCATTTCACACACACCCCATCCCACCACCAGCCAGAGAGTGGGATGGAGGGGGGGGGGAGGAAGGATCCTTTAAGTCAATTTCCACACACACCCATCCCACCACCAGCCAGAGAGTGGGATGTAAGGGGGAAAGAAGGATCCTTTAATTTTGTCACCTCCCCCCATCCCACCACCAGATGAAGAGTGGAATGGAGGGTGAAGGAAGGATTCTTTAAGCCTGTTTCCACCCCATTCCACCGCTGCTGAGTGTCCCAAGATGGGGAAGGCAGGATTGGCCGGGCTAGAGCTCCTTTGGAAGCTATCCTTTGCCTGACTCCTAGCGGTCAGCGGCAGCTGCTGAACTGCACGCACCAGTGTCGGTGGGAGGGTGGGGGTGGGGGTTGGCTTTAAAAATAGCCCTTTCCTATCTCTAGCTGCTGATCCTGCCTAGCTGCCAAACCGCACCAACTGGGGGCTGTTACCACTGTATACACTGTTTTCCCAGTGTATTTTAGGGGGGAAATGTGTCTTATCTGCTGGCAAATATGGTACATTAAGGAAAAAAAGGAACATCTGCTCAGATTACAAGTTAAAAACTGACTACTGAAGTACAGAATGATATCATGATGAATTAGATCTAAGAGACCTTACAAATTGCTAAGACTTGCATACAAATAAAATAAAAAGAAAAATAAAAAAGCAAAATTTGATTAATCATATGTTTTCAGCATTCAATTTATGTGGACTCTAACAGGTTTCTTTAGTTTCAAGCTTCCACAGCCAAGTAAGGATTTGAACCCAAGCATCCTGATTAATTGTTGGGATTTGAATGCTCAATGGTCTGATAGGTGAGGTTTGTTTGTTTTATATCCCTTTGTGGGTTGAATATTATTGTGTTCCTGTTATGTACGTTATTTTTTATGTTATTTTTTGGTTGTTGTGATTTTTTCTGTATTGGATGTTTTATATGACTGTAAGCCACTCTAAGTGATGCTTGCACCAAAGGGGCAAAGTATAAAGATGAATAATAAAATAAATAAATATTCTGTTATTTTAGTTGTATTACACTATTTTATGTTTTTAATTATATTTTAGTATTTGTACTACAGTAACTGCTGAAAGACAAAGACACATATAAATTTAAACCTCATGCTAGTTCCAACTAGTCTTGTTGCTGTTGCTATGTACAGTCAAAACTGTCTCCAATTTTTGGCAATCCTATGAATGAGAGATCTTTACAACATACTATCCTCAACAACCCTGCTCACTTACTGCAAGTTACAGCCAAAGGCTTTCTTTGTGGAATCAATCCATTCCATGTTTGACCTTCCTCATTTCCTGTTATCTGACACATTTCCCAGCATCACTGTCTTTTCCAGAAAGTCTTGCCTTCTCAATTTTGTCATTTTTGCCTCCAAAGATCAGGGTATTCACAGAGCTGACCTTCTTCTTCTTGTGTTGTATCTGATTCGAAATATTGGTGATCATCATGGCGATCAGCTATGAAGACTGACCAGAAAATATAATGCCTTTCATCTGCTGACCAACAACACTGTATTTCAGTTTAATCATTTTTTCTTTACTGTCCATCTTTCACACCCATACATGGTGAGTGGGAATACAATAGTATGGAATATCTTACTCTTGGTCTCTAGTGACATTCCTTTTTCTTGAAATTCTTTTTCAAACTTCATTGTTGCCATTACAAGTCTCAGTCTTCTTCTGATTTATTGGCTCAATTTGGATTGATGATTGAACCTAGGTATCCAAAATCTTTCAATATCTCCATTTCTTCATTGACAACATTAAAGCCGTGTAGTTATTCAATAGAGACAAGTTTTCTACTTAAAGTTTAAATATGGTCCTATCTTGGCACTTTCTTTTTTCACTTTCATTAAGTCATTTCAAGTCGTTGCTGTTTTCTGCCAGTAAAATTGTTTCATCTGCATCTAAATTCATTGCAACTTATACCAATTTTCACTCTTCCTTCATCTAAATCTAGTCCTGCTTTCTGCATGATATATTCCACATTCAACCAGTGTATATCAGATGAACTGAATGAGACTTGAAAGTCAAAGTCTTGCCGATTTAGGGAATTCTCTGTTACAATTGATTTAATTCCCTTGATTTATATCTTAATTCCAGCATTGAAAATGTACGGTGAAAAGTAATTCCTAATAACCCAAATCATAGTGCGTTTTCTTGACACAACAGCAAAAACATGGAATTTGCATCAACTCACTGAGGCTAATTAACAAGATACCAGTTGGATCCCTGGTTTTGCAACAATCACTCCACTGAACATCTTTTCATCAGCTGCTACAACTTCCAAAATTGCACTATGGAACATATTTATTTCTTTTTAAAAACTTTGCAGTATCTGAAAGTTCCACAGCTTTTAACTTTATACCTTCATTTTGGGACTTTGCTGGTTTCAGAAAAAGGAAGATTTGCATGAACCTTCTGAATTAAAAATGTTTTTACCACCTTTCATATTTGTTTGTTTCCTGTATTTGATATTAATTTACAACCATTTACTGCTACATTTCAAAACCCAAATGAAAATACTAAGCCAATCTAACTTATAATGCTAGCACTAGGCTTAATTCAAATATATGACCATAGAAACTGCTTGGTGAATGTTTCCCATTCAATCACCTACCCATTAACATCAAAAGCTTCTCAAAATGTTCATGGGGATTGGAAGGAGCTTACTGAGTAGGGAAAGAGGCTAATGGGGGAAAGGTAAATTGCAAACTGAATAAATCAGCTGTGTACCTTCTGTGAGGGGAAAACGCTGCCACATAAATGTTTACAGTTTTCCTTTTCTTAGCACCCTTCAAGTTGCAGCTCAATACATCAAGCAATTCTGGCATAGGAAAAGATAGCAGGTATCCATTTCAATTTGCCATTCCTACTTCCAAAGAAGAATATTTATTCTTAGTGCTACACTAGAAAGATTCTTTTATGAAGCTCATGTTATCAAATGCAAAAATAATAATAATCAAAATTCGATATGAATATTTGTAAAAACCAAATATGAAACATTCAAAAACAAATCACAACTCAATTCTCTTCTCAACAGTATAAGAGCACAGCAGGGGTCAGACATGCCAGGTGAGGCAAAGGTGGAACAAGCGCATAAAATCTATCCTGATTTTCGACCCTTCTGCCCTCAATATTCTGGTTGTCCTGTCAGTTCACCCTCCAGAGTCTGCTGGTATTGCTATTGAATGCCAAGTCAGTCCAGAATAAAATACTGTACTCACTATCCATGACATGACCTGGAAGGATGAGTTGGCTCTGTCTTAGCTCTGCCATATCTCTCAAAGGAAACTTATACGTCCTGACACCAATTTTGAGGGCCTGTATGTCATGTTGGGCCAAAGAGACATAACCAGATTGTTGTTAGCATATCACCTATTCTGCTGTCAAGCAGCCTCCCTGTCTAAACTAGCTGACATGATCTCAAAGGTGGTCCTGGATAACCGCAGGACTGTTGTTGTGAACTGCCTAGAGAATGCTCTAAGCCGGGGTAGCCAGGCTTGGTGCCCCAGGTGTTCTTGGACTTCAAGTCCCAGAAGCCCTGACCAGCAGGTGTGCTTACTTGGACTTCTGGGAATTGAAGTCCATGAATACCTGGGGCACTAAGGTTGGCCACCCCTGCTCTAAAGACTATGAGGTGGTGGTATAGAAGTGTAAATTATATTGCTATTCATATTGAGGCTGACTTGACACATCCTTCTTGGGATTTCATGGCAACCACAGAACTTTCTCCATACATCATGGGCCCAACATGAGACAGGTACCACAATTCTCTGTATCTGCTTTTGCCTGTGTACGAATAAAAGATTATATGTTTCAGGGAGGGGGTCTAAGATAATGTCCTTGTGAAGATTAATTTTATGGCAGTAGACTTTCTCTGCAGGAGTGGCGGACCCATTAAAATGGTCTGCCCACTGTTTAGAACTTTACCACATAATAGGAAGTCTCCTATAGGTGTGTGCCTTTAATGTAGAAATACCCAACCATAAAATAGGCTCTTACTCATAATTCATGTTCTTTCATCAACTAATGAAAGAGAACCTCAAAAACACAAATTATCTGTGTTTACAAAAGAGTTCTGGTGCTGGAGAAGACTTTTGAGAGTCCTCTGGACTGCAAGGAGATCCTGAAATAAATCAATCCCGACTGCTCTTTGGAATCTCAAGTACTTTGGATACCAAATGAGAAGAGAGGACTCACTGGAGAAGACCCTGATGCTGGGAAAGAATGAAGGCAAAAGAAGGGGGCGGGCAGAGGATGAGATGGTTAGACAGCATCATTGCCACAGTGGGCATAAATCTGGGCAAACTCCAGAGGATGGTGGATAACAGATGAGCCTGGAATGCTGTGGTCCATGGGGTCACAAAGGGTCAGACTTGAATGTGCGACTGAATAACAATGGGTTGAGTAAGTCAACACTGAGGCTGTTGACCCAAGAGGCTGCAGAGGAGTTGGAGGTAATCTGTAGCCTCCAGCTGCACCATTCCTTAGTGCCTGATCCATCAGCTGCCTCTAAGAATTCCATTTTAATTGTGGAGAAAAGAGAGAAGGAAGAAAGGAGGAGGAACAGGGTGCTTTTTTCCTCTTGGCATAAACTGGTAGACCACCTCCAAAGCTGTGAGTTCATTAAAGCTAAGACCTCAAATGCCCTATGTGGAGGAGAGTCTGCAGTACCTGCTATTTATCCAGATGTATGAATGAAGGGAGCCAATTGTGGGCCAAAGAGGTCTGTTGACCCTTGGAAGCACATCTAGTAGGATGAAGGGCTCTGCCAGTTAGCCATGTGAAAGCTGTACGAGGCCTGAGTTATCAGCAGGAAGGATCTGGTACACCTCATCAATGCAGAACTGAACTGACACTACAAACACATCCACACAATAGCACAGCTTGCAGAGGAGGCTGGGGTAGTGTACTATTTACCTCATAACGTAATGGAAAGATGCCAAGTATGGTGGGTAGGAAGCAAATAGGTGATGTGCTGGTGAGGAAGCAGGAACACCTGTTCACTTTGCTGTTCCCCAGCTCCACACATAGGGAAAGAAGGTATGCTGAGTATAGCACCTGTCTTGGAAATTTACTACTCTTACTGGTGAGATGATCAATCTCAATAGCATTGCCTTCTTGTTACTTGAGCAAATTGTTTCCACAGGCTCCCAATTGCTGTTTTCTCCTCCTCCTAGGTGCCTTCTAGATCTATGATGATTTGGCATGTTGATGATCATGATTACAACGATGAATGTGATAATACAATTTACAGTCTTCATGGGTGTGGCAATGACTTTATTTCTTGTCTAATGTTTACTTGCTCCCCTGCTTTTTTGGAATAGCTTTTAAGCCCTCTTCAGTGCATTTGGAGTGCTGGAGAGCACAAATGGGAAACCTGAAACAACATTCCATTTTTGTGTAAATCAAAAGTGCCAAAACACAAAACATATGAAAATGAAAGTAGCACTCCATGTTCAAAGAATCCAAATAAATATGAAAATTTCTTGCCACAAACACCCATAACCAGTCGATGAGACTGCCTGACAAAGTTAATTTTTTTAGAAGAGATCGTTTTATTTTTAATACAAACCATTAGGAAATGTATTTATTTAAATTCTACTCTTGTCTTTCTCCTTGTATTTGCCATTAATGATACTAAAGCTTCAAATTTTTCAGTTCTGCCCACTGACGCTATCAGCTTCCCAAATGGTTGAAGAACATACACTACCACTCCAAGTAAGATATAATCTATAAATACAAAGTCTTGGTGTTATCCGATTATCTGATTTTTAGTGTTATCCGATCCATGTTAAAATCCTATGGGATGGATCGGATAATGTTAAAGCTCCATAGTGATACATTGTAACCGCACAGGCTTTAGCAGTTGTTAGCCGATCCATCCCATAGGACCTTAACGTTATTCGATCCAATTCTCCTCTCCAGATTACTTAACGTTATGCGATTTTAGCGTTATCCGAGGTAAACATTATCCGAGGTATTACTGTAATAGAATCTAAGAAAGTAATGGCATGCCATTGCTATTCCTGTAGTCAAAAGAAAATAAAATTTAGAAAGATGAATGATGAAACTCAAATGTTTAACAACAGCTGAGAAGCAAACATAAAATGTGACAGACATAGGGTAAAAATCTTAAATGCAAATGTTCAGCAATTGTCACACAAGAGACAAAGATTATACTGATCGATAAAAGGACAAAGAACAACAAAGAAGGAAGATAAAGAGATCTCTAGCATAAAATCCAAGAGAGATTTAAATCTACCGGTAGATTAGGGATACTACAAGATCAATGGACCACAGATAGGATACATTCCAGTCCCCATGAACGGAGACATCAAAGAGTACAGTTACTAAAGGATCATTGCACTAGCCTCCCATACAGACAATGTGGTGCTCAAGATATTGCAACAAATACATTTACTTTTTATGAAACAAGTAATGTCCAATGTTTAAACTGGACTCAGAAAGGAAAAGGGACTAGAGATTATTTAATATCAATTTGTCATCGCTTATCTATTTAAGCACAAATCAACCAAACTCCAAAATGTTCTATCCTTTGCCTGCTGTTTCCATCTCTGGCTGAACAGCTTTATCATTGCTTCATCCCATCATTTTTGGGGTCTTTTATGATCCCTTTGTATCCAGTTTGTGAGCCAACCTTTAGGTGGGTAAAATGGCCTGTCCATCTTCTTTTTGCCACATGTACTTCAAGTCATTTCAATATAAACTAGATATTATATTGCAAATATATGTTGGCTACTGCAGCATACCAAAGACTTTCAGGAGTGAATCATCATGCTTTATATTTTAAAGCATAATCTTTGACTGTGAGAGTCACAAAAAGCTACTCATTCTAAAAAAATTGTTGTGCTACAATATTTGGTTATCCTGATGCCAGTGTTAGGACACAATGCAGAGAAAGTGATTTCCCACTAGCAAAGGTGTATTTAGGTGTATTTCATCTCCCTATCTGTTCAAAATGTATGCACAACATATCACACAGAAAGCTGGATGAGATGCAGATAAAGGAATAAAAAGTAGAACATACAGTAATACCCCGGATAACGATTGTACCTGATAGCGATAAAACCTCATAACGTTGCAAAACTTTCGAAAAAATCTTGCATCGGATAACGCGATTTTTAGCGTTATCCGGTACAAGCGTGTGCGTGGGGGGGGGGAGTTGGATTGGGAAGAACATCTACCCAATCCAACCCCCTCCCCAGCACCCGCCTACCTTTCCCCCGACGCTACTGCAGGGTTCCCTCTGCTTACCTTCCTTTCCTTCTCTGACTCCCAGCTGATTGCAAAAGGCTTGGTTTTTTTAAACTGCAGGGAAGGGGGGGGAGCTGTTCTTGCTTTACTTCCTGAATTGAAAAAAAATACAGAGATGTGATTGGTTCTCTAGATCAGCTGATCAAGAGAACCAATCACATCTCTGTATTTTTTTCAATTCAGGAAGTAAAGCAAGAACAGCTTCCCCCCCTTCCCTGCAGTTTAAAAAAACCAAGCCTTTTGCAATCAGCTAGGAGTCGGAGAAGGAAAGGAAGGTAAACAGAGGGAACCCTGCAGTAGCGTCGGAATGGCACTTTCCCCGACCCTACTGCAGTCGCAGAGACTGCTGCGTGTGGGGGTGGCTTTAAAGGCAGGGAGGTCTCTTTCTTTCCCTGCCTGCCTTTAAAGTGGTTTGTCCCTGAAGTCAGGGCTTTATTTTTAGCGTTGTTGGATGCATGTATCGGACAACGCTAAAAACTGGATAACGTCATGACTTGTGGAACCAAGTCATAACGTTATCCGGGGTATTACTGTACATCAATTTATAGTATGTAGATGACACCCATACAAGTGAAAGAAAGCAGCAATAACCTGAGATTATTACAGATGAAGGTAAAAGAAGTAAACACAAAAGTAGAACAGCAGTTGAATATTAAGAACAACGAATCATGATTACAGAAATTTTATGATTCAACATTAATAATAAAGGTATCAACAAGAAATTATTAAAGAATGTCTACAAATTGGATGAATCATCAGTTCAGATGGAGACTGTACCCATGACATTAAAAAAACCCTGAGACTTGGGGAAACAGCTTCAAAAGAATTTGAACAGCTGCTATAGTGTAAAGGTATTTTACTGGAGACCAAGGAGTCAATCATCTATACAATGGAATGGTATTCCCAATTATTACTGTATGTACACATAAAAAAAATCTAGACTAGGGATGCCCAAACTATGGCCTGTAGGCCATATAAGCCCTCCCGACGGCAATTCATCCGGCCCATGACACTATTGCTGCTCCTGGAAGTGGATGGGGAACGAGCCCACCAATGCACATGTGAGCCCAGAATCACTTCCAGGAATAGTGAAACCACTTCTGGAAGTGGCGGGAGTGCATTTGCACATGTGCAGAGATGTCCAGAACCACTTCTGGGAGTGGCGGGGACACATTTGTGCATGTGCACAGATGTCTAGAACCACTACTGGGGGCGTGATCGGGTCTTCTCAGCTGTTCTGGGGGCGTGGTCAGGCCCCCAGCACAAAGTTTGGGCATGCCTGAGCTAGACAGTGAAGAAATCTAATAGAAAAAGCCTGGTTCATTTTAAATATATTAAATGAGAGCATTATAAGTACCATTGACCACTGATGATTGTTGGATGAAATCAAGCCTTAATTCTCCCTTGAAACAAGAGTAAACTGAGATTATTGTATTTTATGCACACCATTGAAAAGACACTGGAAAAGATAATAATGCAGAGAAAAGCTGAAAAAAGAGGAAGACCAAATATAAGATAGATTGACTCAATAAAGAAAACCATAGCCTTGAGGTTGCAAGACTAAAACAGGTTGTTAATAACAGGATTTCTGGAGGTCACCACAGGGCTGCCTAAAGTTGGAAATGACTTGATAGAACACAAACTAACAATGGCATTGCATATACACAACTTGAGCTTTTTCAAATATTTGTGCTTTGATCTCATAGCTAAACAGATCAAGATCCTAAGGCAGTGATGGTGAACCTTTTAGAGACTGAGTGCCCAAACTGCAACCCAAAACTCATTTATCACAAAATGCCAACACAGCAACAAGGGAGGAAGGAAATCTCCCATTAGGCTGCTGGGCAGAGGGAAGGGGCAAAGTCTGTGCTGGGGGGAGGGAGGAAGTGCTCCCATTGGGCTGCTGGGCAGAGGTGTGGACTGAACTCTGTGCTGGGGGAGGAAGGAAGCACTTCCATTGGGCTGCTGGGCAGAACAAAGTCTGTGCTGAAGTGACTGCATGGGTGCCCACAGAGGGCTTCGAGTGCCACCTCTGGCACATGTGCCATAGGTTCGCCATCACTGTCCTAAGGATTGGACAGAGGACTTTTCAGGCTACCCCCTTTCCAACAAGGCCCCCTCCCCTTTTTTGAAACCTCTCTAGTGCAGCACCTAGCATAATACAAGAGGCTCCAGCCCAAATAGTATGTCAACATGTTAGCATTTTTCTGTAAGCAAGTCTTTGAACCAGTCTTAATTCATTCAAATTCATGAAGCAATTAGCTGTTTCAATATTTCATTATCATTTTAAAGGTAAAAACTGAATTTCTGAGGGATCAAAAAAACAAAAAAAACACACCCTCTCAACCAATCTCCAATACTGCAGCCAGATACCTAAACCACTCAGCTATCCAGCAGAACCCCTGCCCAACTCCTTTAAACTTGTAGTTTAAACTTGTAATTTCCTCACATACTTGTTTACTGTCTCAATAGTCTACTGCTCCTATATTCAGTTTCAATATAAGATTTCAGACAAAACAGATCAACAGAAGGAAAATTTGATGGCATGATGCCATACAGCAGGGGTGCCCCAAATTTTGCACCGGGGGCCTGACCATCCCCCTGGAACAGCTTAGTGGGCCTGACCACAGCCCTGGAAGTAGGCGTGTTTGCGCATGCACATCCAGAACCACTTCTGGGCGTAGACACGTTTGCACATGTGTAAATGTGGCCGCACCACTCCTGGAAGTGTTTCTGGATGCATGCACAAATGCGCCCTAGCCACTCCTGGAAGTGATATGGATGCATCTGTGCATGCATGGGGGTGTCCCCATCCACTTCCAAGAGTGGTGCATATGCGCTGAGGCATCTGTAACAATTTCTGGGAATGGTTCCAGACGTGCATGCGCACTGGTGGGTGTGTCTCCAATCCACCTCCGGAAGCAGTGAGGGGCCACGGCCTGATGAACAGGCATAGTTTGAGCACCCCTGTCATACAGTGTAATCTAACTGATTATTTCAAATTACTGAGAAAAATCAAATTAACACAGTAGGAAAAAAGCTAATGCAACAATAGGCTACATCAACAGAAGTAAAGATCAAGATCAAGGTAATAATGGTATTACTGTACTGTATTTCATGAACAACAGTTTAAAAAGGATGTTGACAATCTTGACTGTTATCCAGAAGACAACCACAAAGTTCCAGATAGCAAGAGAAACAGTAGATTCAAATTACATTTGTTTAAGCATTCCTGTCAGTAAAAGATGTTCAGCAATTTGTTTGTTGCATCTCACTTTTCTCTCCCATTAAGGACCCAATGTGGTTTACAAAAAAATTAAAATGAACAATTAGTTAAAACAAATCTATTTAAATTAAAAAGTATTACATATAACATGTGTCAGGATCAGAGATGCTTTAGCTGTAGATTTCATGCTTTATAGTGGCTTTAGGGGGCAGCACCAAGGACTCAGTGTCTGTTTGGGCCACGTCCAGTTTAACAGCTCTATGACAGAATTGTTCTATGATTTTAATTCTTCTCTGTATACACTAGTAGCTCGGATAATGATGAGACTTGGTTCCACAAGTCTGGTCGTTATCCGGTTTTTAACGTTGTGCGATGCATTGATCACACAATGTTAAAAAAAGCCCTGTTCCCCTGGAGGCTGTAGCAAGCCAAAACGTCAGGATTTGAATCCCGACGTTTTGGCTTGCTGCAGCCTCCAGGGAGGTGGGGGAAGGCCAGACACAGCTTGGATCAGATCCTCTGATCTCCTTGGAGCAGGTAGAGAGGTCAGAGAGCCCGAAATGGGTAAAAAAAAAAGTCCGGGGTTTTTTTTACCCATTTCGGGATCTCTGACCTCCTGGCCTGCTCCAGGGAGATCAGAGGACCCGATCAAAGTTGTTTCTGGGCTTTTCCCACCTCCCCGGCCAGTGCAACAAGCCAAAACGTCAGGGTTCGAAGCCTGACATTTTGGCTTGCTCAACTGGCCGGGGACGTCGGGGAAGCCCAGACACAGCTTGGATCAGGTCCTCTGATCTCCCTGGAGCAGGGGGGGGGGGTCAGAGAGCCCAAAATGAGTAAAAATATGGACCTTTTTTCACTCATTTCGGGTTCTCTGATCCCCCTGCCTGCTCCAGGGAGATCAGAGGATCCGATATACAGCTGCAGGGTAGCTGGGGAAGCTGATGGGGGGCTTCACCATTGGCTTCCCTAGCCACCCGCCCATGCCTCCGCAGCTGTGGGGTGGCTGGGGAAGCCGACAGGGAAGCCCCCCATCAGCTTTCCAGCCACCCCACCCCTGCCTCCACAGCTGCATGGTGGCTGGGCCACCCTGCTGCTACGAAACGACTGCATTGGATAACGCTAACAGATCGTTATCCGAATTTAGCGTTATCCAATGCAGTCGTTATCCGAGGTATTACTGTACACTAGAACCCCGGACAACGTTATGACATGGTACACAAAGTCATGAGGTTTTCCAGTTTTTAACGTCGTTCAATACATTGATCCAACAACGCTAAAAAAAACCTGAGAAGAGGCGCTCGCATGCGCGCGAAAAGGCGCGCCAGCGGGAGCCTCTTCTACCAAACAGGTATAGCAACGGGCATCGCACATCAAGGTAAGGTATCAAAGTGGGGGGTGCCACCCCCACTTTGATCCCTTACCTTAACGTGGGATCCCTGTTTCGCGCACCTGGGCAAGGGTTGGCTTTTCCGAATTCCCCCCTCCCTGGGGGAGGAAAAGCCAACCCTTGCCCAGGCGCGCGAAATGGGGATCCCACGTTAAGGTAAGGGATCAAAGTGGGGGGTGGCACCCCCCGCTTTGATACCTTACCTTGACGTGCGATGCCCATTTAGGCGCTTTGCGAGACTTTTTGCTGCCCTGCGGGGGGGGGGTGTTTGAAAGCCCCCATGTCGGCTTCTCGCACGGGCACACGCGTCACATGGGGGCTGCAGAGGCTACGAGGAAGAGGTCCTGCCCGTGCGAGAAGCCGATATGGGGGCTTTCGAACTCCACCTCCCCCCACCACAGGGCAGCATAAAGTCTCACCGCCAAAGCGGCACTGGCCAGATGGCCGGATACCTGGTGGCGGGAGGACGGAGGAAGGGTGATGTGTCCCGGCAACTGGGTCTCTTTTTAAAAAGCCCCTGTGTCGGTAACTCCGGCTGGCGCTTGTTCCGAATAACGTGAAAATCACAAAATTTGCAAAATTGACAACTATTCAAGAGTATAATTTCAGAATGATTATTCACCATTATTTAAAATTATGTTTTCATTTGCAAAGGGGAGTAAACCTTCAAAAAGGACTAAGATAATTATTAGAAAGTATCATGTTAGAAAAGAGGTTTGTGGGTTTTTAAACATACCATTTTGAGGTGACATTGGGGGATGTAGTGAAGAGGAGCGATCAATTCTCATTTTCCACCTAGATCCTAATATTCTGCCAGCAGAAATCTATCTGTGGATCCTACTCATAATTATCTACTTCAAATTTTACACTTTTACATCTACATGTCAGGCTTTTGGAATTTATAAAAAGACTTCAAAACACCAATATCAAGAAAACATAAAATATATTTCATGTCAGGTTTCCAGTTGTGCTCTGTAAAACAAATGCATTTTGACATTAAAGTAATGGATGGCTCCTTTAAAAATATTTCACTTACCAGTCACTACAATGCTGCTCATGTTAGAGTTTGGGCTATTGAGTACACTGCCTGAAAGAAGTTCGTCAGATCCTCTCTATAAAGAAAGAGATAATACATTTGCTATTTTTAAATAATACAAATACTGCTTCTAAAAATAAGTTTAATATAACATTTTAAAAAGGAAAACTTAAGAGCATGAGACCTATACTAAACTCTAGCATAGCATCTCTGAAAAAGGCTGAAGCATTTCTATATTTAAAATATGTAAAAGGTCCCTTTTTCCTGTCTTCCCCACACAAATTGCTCTAACAAATGAACTAGTAAATAACATCTTGCTTTCTAAAAGACAGCTCCTTTAACATTACATGAAGAAACGAACTAGACAAAATCCTGTTGCATAAATTTACAGTGCAAATAGGATCTAGTGTAAGAAATAATTTAAACTAACTGAAAGCTTCCTATCCCCACCCCATCTCGTGCACAGAAACAGCCTCCTCAAAGATTGTGATATTTTTCAACCACAATCGGGCATACCCTGGTAACTGCCACCTTGTGTTGTCAGCTAATCTTTCTCACACTAGGTCAGGTGAACGGAACTGCAGAAAAAACTCACCAAAAGGTGGCTTCATTTTGGCAGTTTCATGTCTGGCCTAGACATGGAAGAAGTCCCCCATCTTTCAAGCTCTGAGGCTCCCTGTGCTTTACTTTTGCCTTGCAGAAGGCTTTGGGGGCCTTGATAAAGGAGTGCTTGTGGTGAAGGCTTTAATAGTAAAAAAAAGTTACAAGTGATCTGGTGGCAATTTTTGACTATTAAAGGTATTATCTCAATATACCAAACCTGTGCTCTGTAACTGTATACCAGCAAGAATTTGCCTAGCATTGCAATATATAATACCTAAGGTTATTTACATCAACATCCTTACACATACAAAATCACAAACTTTTTCACCCTTACAATTCTAACATTGAAAGGAAACCACCAAAATATCCTTTCAATCTAGATAACTTTAAGAACTCTTATATAGTTCACTCTGATTTTATGTACTGATAGGCTTACAGAAAGCTGCTGAACAGTACAGCCTGTGCTAAATTATTTCTGCTGTTATGCAGCACCCAAAACTTTTTGTCAGAGTCCTTTAAATATTATTCAGATTGCAAATAATAATCTCATGTTGTCAAATCAATTCTGGCTTATGCCAACCCTTTCTAGGTGTAGTCAGAAGTGTTTACCATTCCCTTATTGTGGAAACACCCTAAAACTCCCAACCTACCTAAACCACTAAGCTATCCACTCAGCTAGCTGGATAGCTCATTGGATTACTGTACATCTTTGCTCTGATCCAGCATGGCTATGTTTAGTTCTTAAAAGTTTTTTGTTTTAAAATATGGACATATTTGGTATTTTTCCTCACTTCATAAATATATTTAGAATCATGTGCTCTCCAAGCAACAATATTGAAAGATATATGTCTGTGTATTATTGTACTGTATTTTAATTTGTAGTGTCAGACTCAGTCGTTATTTGTGCATGGTTACTGCTGAAGATGGAAGGAGTACAGTCATACCTCGCATAACGAATTTATTTCATTCTGTGAGGCTATTCGCTATGCGTTTTTTTCGCTATACGAAAAAACTCGCATAGCAAAAATTCCTGTGGAAAAACTCGCATAACAAACTTTTTTAGGGGGAAAACTAGCATAGCAATTTTTTTTCGTTATGTGAGTTTTCCCCATAGAAACACTCATTATGTGAGTTTTCCATAGGAAAAGTCCGACACACATAGTGAATATTTTCGCTATGTAAGTTGGACTCGCATAGCGAAAATTTTTTCGTTATGCGAGTTTTCCCCATAGAAACGCTCGCTATGCGAGTGGTTTCCATAGGGAAAGTCTGAATCGCACAGCGAAAATTTTTGTTATGCAAGTCAGACCGGTTAGCGAAAAACCCACGCGTCACTTGTTAAGCGAGGTTTGACAGTATATTGTTTGCCATCCTATTCCCACAGTGACTAACCAAATGTCTATGAAATGCTGCATTTCAAAAAGCCCAGCTGACGGGCGGCCTGTCTGCGGGGTGTTTGGAACATGGCAGGGGACTCCCCCGCTGCGTTCCAAATACCCCACAGACACGCTGCCCGTCGTCAGCTGGGTGTTTTGGAATGCAGACGGAGGACTCCCCCGCCGGATTCCAAACACCCTGCAAACGTGCCACCTGTCAGCTGGGCGTTTTGGAACGCAGATGGGGGTCCCCTGCCTGTGTTCCAAAACACCACAAAGATGCAAAGCTTCTCATTAAGCGAGTCTTTGCTCGCTCAATGAAGCAGACCTTTTTGGGAAAGGTCTGCTTGTTAAGCGAGTTGCTCACTAAGCGAGATGCTCACTATGCGAGGTATTAATGTACTCCCAAAACTGATGTATAGAGACACTGGTATACAGCCTCCAACGTTGGGAATCACATGAGCAGTAGCTACTGACAACATTCATCTTCCTGAACTTATCTAATCCCTTTAGGGCAATTCAACCTATCAGCCATCATGTCCGTGGAAATAAATTGATGTACAGTAATACCTCGGATAACGTTTACCTCAGATAACACTAAAATCACATAACGTTAAGTAATCTGGGGGTGGGGAGAATTGCATCGAACAACGTTAAGGTCCTATGGGATGCATCGGATAACAACCGCTAAAGCCTGTGCAGTTACAATGTATCTCTATGGAGCTTTAACGTTATCCAATGCATCCCACAGGATTTTAACATGCATCGGATAATACTAAAAATCGGATAACACCAAGACTTGTGGAACCAAGTTTTAGCATTATCCGAGGTTTTACTGTACAGTAAAACCCCACTTTAAGGAAATAATTTGTTCCACAGGGTTTTCTTTGTAGTAAAAATTCTATGTTGCGAAACGTGATTTCACATAGGAATGCATTGAAAACAAAATATTCCATTACGGAGGTCAGAAAAAATGCCAAACAAACGTATTTTCTCTGTTTAAAACTCTTCATAAAGTGCACTTTGGATTTTTTTCACCACATTTTTGTCACTGTATCAAGAGATTTGAACAGATAAAAGAAGTTTTACCCCAATTATTTCTGACCTCTGGAAGGGATTTACTGTACAGTAATTGGTTTTCAATGCGCCTCCTATAGCAGCCTCTAGTGGCCACCTATGGTAATGTGCTGGATTCTTCCTGACAATCAGCTGTTAGTTCCCCCGACAGCTTATAAGCTGCCAAAACATTGCAAAAAAAAAAATCCAAAAATGGAGCAAACACGCTCCAAATATTGCATACCAAGCACTAGAAGCAACCACAACTGAGTCTACTGTCGGGGGAAAAAACCTGGCCATGTGGCAATATATATATATATATATATATATCTGTAAGCCAAGGCGCCATTTTCATGGGATTCCTATCGTGTAGTGGGTTTTCCACTTCACAAGGCATCCGTAAAGTGGGGTTCCACTGTACTTCCTTTTATCTTACTGACTCTCCTACAGTTCAGCTTTAGCTGATGATCCCAGATTCTAACACGAGAATGAAACAAAGCATTGTCCTAGCTACTTTCTCTTCAATTTTACATACCGGTAGCTCTAATCCAGAAATTCTCAACTTTTTAAAGCTGGAGACCACATCAAGCTCCCTCAGACACCTTCGGGGGCCAGATGGCCACTTTGCCCTTCCTCTACCACATTTGGCACTTCCGGGTGTAGTGGTGGTGGTGGGCAACATGAAATGGCCCCACGGGCCACAGGTTGAGAATCTCTACTCTAACCTGTCCTCCTCACTTGCAACCTGCCCCTTATTACCATTTTAGCTTCCCAAACTGTAAACCTTTTTCATACGGCATTTACTTCTATCATCTAACTGCCCTTCTTCTGACCTTGTACAGTTTAGTAAATCCTTCTTAAGAGTGACCAAAACTTTATACTGTACTCCAAGGAATCTTTTTGTAGAAACATTATGATAGCCTACATGGTTTTTTATTTTTAAATAGCAGCCATACAGTGGATCTAATATCTTTTTCAAGAAGTTCACGTCAACCCTCCAAACAGTGTGTACATACAGGCTGAACAATTTAAAGCCCATCCAATAAGGAGAAATCTCAGTTAATTCCATAAAAATGTGGCTGGCTAATTTATCACAATCTATTTATTACTGTAATTAAAAAAACCTATACAGGCCAAAATTATGTTGATTCAATGATGGTGCTAGTAAACTCCAAAATGAGCACAACTTTTGTATCCATTCTCAACTAACCAATTTTTCATGGTTTAATCATGGTTTGCCAACCATGTAAACAGTTACTTTTTTAAATATCTCCTCTCCAAAACAGTACTTTAGATTTTTGCTGCTATATTTACATTTGTGCTACAACAGTAGAAACAATAAATAATATAGTTAACTAAAAGGATTACTAAATGAGACCTCTTATTCTAAGATTCAATGTCATTATACTCTGGCTTCAGGTTTTGCTACAGAAACTATTCTGGTTCTTTTCATTGGTAAATGACCTACGCTTGGAGAGGGATGGGGAAGTGCAAGTCTGTTAATTCTTTTGGACTTATCAGCAGCTTTTGCTCCTGCTGTCCATAGTATTACTCTGGCCAGGCTCCCTGAGTTCAAGGTTTTACAGCTCAACCACATGACATTTATACCATATGCCATTCATGTTGGCAAAGGATTATCTGCAGCTCTCCTTTTCATTACCATCTGAATCAGGTCACGTCACACACTGGCTATAATCCAGCTGCATAATTTATGCCATGTATGGCTGATGATGTTATCATAAACAGTGCTTTTCAGAAAATAGACTTTCCTTTGTCCACAGCCCAAGAGCTTCTCAGTAATGAAAGAGATCCCAATGAAGCCTCTACACCTGGATGTACAGGGAGCAAAGTTTTAATTTCTTTAAAATCTGCTGTAGCTAAGCATGTCATCATTATGTGGCATAAGTTAAAACAATACAATTTTAGCCACGGTTAGCCAAAATAGTGTATGGAGTCAGTAATAAGCTTGATGAGGGTCACTAAACTGAAACATAAACCTTACAAGATGAAGGTGCTACAGTTACTCCGCTTAACTGCTCAGAGACATTACTCAAATAATACAATATTCTATAGACCAAGTGACACTGTCCCAGATATATGAGATTCAGATACAATAATGCTACCACAAACAACATTTACAACAAAGAAGATGGTGGACCAGCAGCAGCCACTAAAAGTCTAAGAAGAATTCTGCTAGACCACATTAAAAGCTGATCTAGCTCATTATTCTGTTTTCAGAGAAGCCAGATGCTTATGGGAATTCAAAATATAAAATGTGAATGCAAGAGTACCCTCCTACTGCTGGCACTCCAGCAAATGAATCTCAGAAGTTAATCATATACTGCACACTGGAATATTTCTGAAGACTGCAAAAGATCTCTAGATCTTTAAGGTTAACATTGTTAACATTAAGTCACTAAAACGCTGACTGGGAAGCGGAAGGTCAGCAGTTCGATTCCCGAGTACTGCAGGACGGAATGACCTCCCGTCTCTGTCCCAGCTCCTGCCAACCTAGCAGTTGGAAAGCAAGAAATTGCAAGTAGATAAATAGGGACCACTTTGGTGGGAAGGTAACAGCGTTCCATGCGCTCAGGTGTCTAGTCATGCCTGCCACATGACCATGGAAACCTCTGCAGAAGCAGACAGTGCTGGCTCTTCGGCTTAGAAACAGAGATGAGCATTGACCCCTGGAGTCGGATACGACTGGCTTTCGAACAAGGGAAACCTTTACTTTTTTATAACAAAATTATCAAGAACAAATGTTTCTTTAAAGCATCAAACTATCTATTAGTATTGGTCAATCAACTTCTTCTTTGGGAAATATACACAAGACATGCAGAGCTGAACAACAGGAACTGGACAAAACAATCCAAATCAATTATCTCAATCAGTTGACAATATATTACCTTCAAGCTAACATCATATACCAACAGGAAAATTCCAAGAAGGGTGTATCAGGTGAATAAGCACTCACTGAGAAAGTGGGAAATGTGACTGATTCATCCTGTCAAAGCATATTCATGAACATACTCACTACTTCAATTATTCAAGTTACTAATGAACATTTGGTAGCAAACACTATTCTGCTGGCTGAAACCCTGTTGCATAACTTACAAGAGTGATATTGTCATTGGCAGGTGACAATTTACAATAATTAAAAATGTTGGTATAGTAACATTACTGACTGGATACAATTAAGAACTTATTTATTCCATCCTCCACTTCTTCCATACAATGGAAGGGTTTATATGGGAACCAGAAAGCCACAAAACAAAAGTAGGAAGTTTTAATTCCCCCAAATTGAGTCTTGCCAGGTACATCAGCCTTCTGTAGGCATAAGTTATGTAATAGGATTTCAGTCACTGCAATTACTTTCAACATGATTCATTTCTTCTCTCCATCAGCTACATTTGTTGTTCAGTTGCAGTCAAGTCCGACCCTTTGCAACCCCATGGACCACTGCACGCCAGGCTCCTCTGTCATCTGCCATCCTCCGTAGCCCGCCCAGATCTACACCCACTGTGTCAATGATGCCATCTAGCCATCTCATCCTCTGCCGCCCACTTCTCCTTTTGCCTTTGATCTTTCCCAGCATCAGGGCCTTCTCCAGTGAGTCCTCTCTTCTCATTTGGTGGCCAAAGTACTAGAGCTTTAGCTTCAGCATTTGTCCTTCTAAGTAGCAATCAGGTTGGTTTCCTTTAGGATTGATTGATTTGATCTCCCTGCAGTCCAGGGGACTCTCAAGAGTCTCCTCCAGCACCACAGTTCAAAGTCGCCATGGCAAGTGGGTGGCAATATAAATCTAAATAAATAAATAAATAAATAAATGCGTCTATTCTTCTGCACTCAGCCTTCCTTGTGGTCCAACTCTCACAGCCATACATTACTACTGGAAAGACCATTGCTTTGACTATGTGGACTTTTGTTGGCAGGATGATGTCTCTACTTAGAGCAACATACAGCCGCCTAATTGAGATAAAGTTTTTTCACAGAGGGTGCCACAAGCACAGTGATAAAAGCTATGAGGCCTAAACCATAAACTGTATCATGTGTTTCTATGTTTTTCATATTTAGGCCTGCCATTTTTTGCCTGACAATGTTTAAATATCTGTCAAAAATATACAGCAGATAGATATGCAACTGATATAACTTTACCTAACAGAGATGCAGTACTGGGGGAAACTGTACCTATCAGTCCTCTGTCTAAGTTCTTCCAGAAGCACACAAATAGGGTTCTCTGCAATATGTCAGAACTCACCCAAAATGGATAATGCTCAACAAAGCTGAGCTAGTTTAAATGAGTAATATCCACCCCACTCATTTGTGTGCCTTAGCAATATTCACAATAAGATAAAGCAGATCCTATACAAACACAACTGAGTCTGTGCTTTGCCAGTGAACCAGCTGCAATAATATAGTATTAAAAGATCCAACAAACTCCCTTTCACACAAACATCCAACTTCTGGTAGGCTTTGTTTGTTCCTATTACAAAGCAAAGCAAAGTGACCACACTTACATACCGACCCATAATGCTAAGTGCATTCTCTGGGCGGTTCGCAAGTTAATTAGCATTTTGCCTCCAACATGTTGGGTACTCATTTTACCGATCTCAGAAGGATGGAAGGCTGAGTCAAACTTGACCCTGGTCAGGATCAAACTCACAACCTTTTGGTTGCAGGACAGCAGCTTAACCACTGCATCACCAGGGCTCCCTCAAACTTACAGCAATCCTATGAATAAGTCACCTCCAAAATGGCCTGGCCTCAACAGCCTTGCTCAGCTCTTGAAAACTTAAGGTTGTACAGTATTTCCTTTATGGAGTCAATCCATCTGATATTTTGTTTCCACTTTTAAAGCTACCTTCAACATTTCCACAAATTACTGTCCTAGCCAGAAAATTTTGTTTTCTCATGATGTGCCAAAAGTATGAGAAAGACAGGTTTCACTTACCAGTAACTGTCGTTCTCCGAGTATGTTGTTTGGGGATTCACACTAATGGATTCTGCGCCTGCGGTGAATTCAAGCGGAGCTGAAAAGCTAATTGGACAAAAGTTTTGAATGTAGGACCGCCCACCATCCCCAACCGCCTCTGGCGCCATTTCGCGCTCTTCCCTCAGTTCGATACTAGAGCTGCCTGCGAAGCATAGGGCCATCTCAGGCCGGCAGACTCGAGGGGAGGTCGGGTTGGGTCGTGTGAATCCCCAAACAACATACTCGGAGAACGACAGTTGCTGGTAAGTGAAACCTGTCTTTCTCCTTCGTGTTGTTTGGGGATGCACACTAATGGGTGACTAGCAAGCTCACTTACTTGGATGGTGGGCAGCTGGCGTCCTGAGATGCAGGAGAACGTGTTGAAATCAGGGATGGGCGGTCATCACCGAAGAGGATCGGAGACCAGCCGTCAGGATGGATCTGCCCCGTCTGACATCAGCAGCAGACCTCGTATCAACTCGGTAGTGGGTGATGAAGGTGGAGGACCTGGACCAGGTAGCGGCCTTACAGATGTCCTCCATGGGAATGGCTTCCAGGAAGGCAGTAGACGAGGCCAATGTCCTGGTGGAGTGAGCCCGGACATGAGGCGGAGGTGGCAGTGATGACATCTCATAGGGCAGGTAAATGGTACCTAAGATCCATTTAGATAGTCTCTGGGCAGACAGAGGCTGTCCCTTTGACTTGCCACCATAAGCTACAAACAGTTGCTTGGCTCTCCTGAAGGACGCAGTCCTTTGAGTGTAAAACAGCAAGGCCCTCCTGACATCCAACGAATGCCACACTCTCTCTTGTGCAGACGAAGGATTCAGGAAGAATGCTGGAAGCGTGATGGACTGGGCCAAGTGAAAGTCAGTGAGGACCTTTGGCAGAAATGCAAGGTCCGGGTGCAACACTACCCTGTCAGGGTAGAACTTGAGGAAAGGAGGGTCAGACCTCAGGGCTGCAAGTTCACCTGTTAAACGTTTCCTTCAGGGACTACGTAATGCTTACCCTCCGGTTAAGGTACCACCTCCCCAGTGGTCCCTCACTGCTGTGCTCACTGCACTCACCAAGGCACCCTTTGAGTCCATGGCCACAGTAGACATCAAGTTTGTGTCTTACAAAACTGTTTTTCTCGTGGCCATTACCAAGAAGTCTATACATCCTGTCCACTCGCGTCGACACCGAGTGGGATGAGACGGGCTTCTGCCACACAGCCTTTGCAGCCTTGGTGATCTTCGGGAGAAGGCCCAGATGGACGGGGACCAACTCCTTCCGATCGGCCATGGCACATACAACATCCTCGCACTCCTCCAGAGGGGCCTCCGCCTTGATCCCAAGCGTGGATCCTAGGTGGGTGATCAGCGCCGTGAAAGTCCGTTGGTCCTCCAGCTGGGAACCGTGGACGGAGCCGATGTTGTCGTCGGGAGATTTCTCGGCGGCGACTGGTGGCGGCTGATCCTCCTCCTCGTCCGACGATCCGTTGGAGCCTTCTGACCGCTCCGAGATGCTGGGCAGTGGAAAGAAGGCCTCAGGGTCCGAGTCCGACCAGTACGGCCTGGCGGTCCTCGGATTGCTCCCTGGCAAAGGCGACTGGTGCGGAGGGAGAGACCTCCGACCGTGCCTGCTCCGTGCGACGTCTCTTTGGAGCCGGGCCCTCCTCATGGAGTGGTGGTGCCTCCGGAGCTAGTTCACAGAGCGGTGGCGCCTCTGGAACAGCCCATGGTGGTGGCTGAGGGACCCGGAACTGCTCGGCCATCTTCTGCACCATCACCTCGAGGAACGGGGCGATGAGGCTCAACTGAATGGACGGCTCAGGAGCCGGAGCCACAGAAGGGGCCGACAGGGATGCAGTCCTCCGCGGTGGCGTCTCTGGCAGAGGCGGTAGGCTGGGGACCTTCTCCGGGGAGATGATGACCGGAGAGGTCGACGACAAGCTGCCCGGCGAATCACGGCCGTGATGGCAACGGAGGCCAGCGATCGAGTTGGCGACGGGCGCATTGCGCACGGAGTTGGAGGGAGAGAAGTCGAAGAAGTCCAGTGGTGCTTCTTCTTCTCCTTCTTCCTCTTAAAAAGTTCTGCGGCGGACGGCCGCGAAGAAGGAGCGGAGGTTGATGCAGCAGGCACCTCCCTAGCCGGGGGAGGCAGTGGTGCCAAAGCGGTCTCCATCAGGAACGCCTGGAGATGGTACTGGCGGTTTTTAAGGGCGGCCTTGGAGAAGCCCTTGCAAACTGCACAGGCCTAGACTTGGTGGTGTTCACCCAGGCAGCGAAGGCACCGCACGTGTCCGTCCGAGCTCGGAAATTTAACGTTGCAGGACAGACACTGCTTAAATGCTGCGGAGGCCATCCACCGAGGTAGATGGCCTAGTTGAAAAAATTATCCCGGCCGGGAGGCCCCGACACGAGATCTGCTGAGGTAAAATTACCTCAACTCCCCCCCCCCCGGCGGCTGAGGGAAAAATCTCCCAGCCACACGAGGACCAAGGGATTGCGAGTCCCCTGGTCCGAGAAAAATTGTTAAATAGAAAAATTGAAGGTTTTCTGAGACAATCTCAGAGAGAAAACACACAGTTTTTTTCCAGGCTCCTGCTCGCGCAGCGGAAAAAAGCGAACTGAGGGAAGAGCGCGAAATGGCGCCAGAGGCGGTTGGGGATGGTGGGCGGTCCTACATTCAAAACTTTTGTCCAATTAGCTTTTCAGCTCCGCTCAGATTCAGCGCAGGCGCAGAACCCATTAGTGTGCATCCCCAAACAACACGAAGGAGAAGCTCAGTTTCATCAGTTTTGCTTCTAAAAGAAGTTTAGGCTTGATTTGCTGTAGGATACATCTGGACATCTATCTAGTGATCCAGGATACTCACAAAGCTTTCCTGCAGTATATTTAAAATGTATCAATTAATTTCCTATCAGTTTCTTTCATTATTAAGCTTTTACACCCATACATAGTAAACAGGAATACAAAAGTGTGGATGATCTCAACTTTATCCTCCAGTGACACATCCTTACATTTGATTTTTTTTCCTAATTCCTTCATTACTGCCCTTCTGAGTCTCAATCTTCTTCTGGTTTCTTTGCTGCAGTTTCAATGTAAACTGCTGAGTGAAAAATTTACACAAAATTGCTAAGTTTCAACTTCTTCATTGTTAACAATGATGCTGTATAGTTCTTCTATATTAATTTTTGTCTTCTCAGGGTTCAACTACGGTCCTCCCTTGGCCTGCTTAACTTAAATAGTCTTTAGCAAAATCAATAGAACTACACAAAATTGAGGCCTTAGTCAAGGGGTGTCCAACCTTGGTGCCCCAGGTGTTCTAGGACATCAATTACCAGAAGCCCTGATAAGCAGATGTGCTTACCTGAGCTTCTGGTAATTGGAAGTCCAAGAACACCTGGGACACCAGGTTTGGCCACCCCTGCTTTAATCATAAGACTGATAGCTCTTATACACAACACTTAAAAAATTTGTAATAAGTGCATAATTTCAATTTAGAATGTACAATCTGTATTCCATAATGAGAGCTTTCAGACATAACATTTTAAATTAAAATTATTAGTGCACAGGGTTTTTCTTATAACTAGGAAAACCCATTTTAATTGCTTTTTAAAAATGATTTAAATTAAAAACTTTCTTTCCCACAAACTTAACAAAATAGATTTTTATCTACTCTGCCAGGAAGAACCTGAATCAATGTGCAAGATGGTTCACATGGTTGATAGAAATTAAAGGAATCTGGGTCATGAATGAGTCAGAAAGCTACCCCAAAAAAAGGTCATTAGACTAAGTTCCAGTCACCTTGATTTTCCTGAACCAGGCAAGGCTGCACATCATGCAATAATGCCCATAGTCAAAAGTTAAACACAACTTTTCTTATTTAGTAAACCTATACATTACCGCCTAATGAAACGGCAGAAAGTGCTTATAATAAGGCCTATAGCAGGAAAATAGGGCTGCATAATGAAACTTTATACCCCTAGAAAAACAAAGGTTCCACAGAAAGTCTGTGTTCCAAATGGTTTGTGCAGTTATGATGTTCTATGGGAATAGCAGCTTTGAATTAATCCCCATATTTTCTGTTTTATTAATAACTGTTGCTAAGATCACAAGATAGGCTTTTCTTTTAGCAGATACACCAACATCTCCCAAGTAGAGGAACTGAATTTATCCTTTCTTGTCCAAGAGCCCTCCATGAGAAAGTGCTAGTTCCTGTATTTGTACATATTTTATGAACTTTAGCTGTGGAAAATAAACTAGACAATTCAATTCACACTTTTCTCAAGAGATGATGTCATCAGCTCACACCACCAAGATCAAATTCTCATAACCACTTAAGTCATGAATGCTAGTGTATCCTTAGCTATTACAGTATTATTAGGTCCATCTGCTATGACCTTAGAAAGGGCAGTTTGTATAATGTTTCCGCTATTATAACACTGGAGCTCATGAAGAAAAGAAATTTATCTTCAAATCACCCAGATGCACTATAGGTTCCATGTTGTGTGCCTGTTTCAAACACTGGGCTACAGAAATATTTCAATGGGGAAAGACAGCTGTCAGCAATTTGTTGCAGCCTTTATGAGCATTATGTACAAGAGGAAATATGGAATAACTTGAGTGACATCAACTCAAACTTCATTCCATTGCCAAGTGTTGACTGGCAAAATTCCATGCATTGTTTTAACACCAATTCAACCATAAGGATTTCTACAGTTTTAAAATTTATTTTTAGCCATTTAATACAACATTACTATAAAGATTACAAAGATACTTGTTACTGTCAATATGTTAGGTATAAATACACTGACAAAGAATATTCTGCATCCACAAAACATGCAGATGCAGAATTCTCAACTGTCCTTTCTTTCTGTTTGTAGAGGGGTTTTTTTTTGTAATTTTGCCACAAGTTTAGGTATTTTGTACAATCTTTCCACATTACTGGATTAGGTCCAATAAGTATTTCCAATCTCCTCACCTGCTAGAGTAGGTCAAGTGATTATTTGCCTAACCTTCGACCTTTTTTAATTACTAGCAAGACATAATGGAGGCCTTAAAAGATCTCAGGAAGATAAAATAAAGGTATAAATTCATAGATCAATTAATCTATTTCCTCTGAAATAAAACAGGAACATATTTGACACTGTCGGGCAGGGGTGGCAAACCTTTTTACGCCGCAGGCCTGACCATGCTCCCAGATAGCTGAGTGGGCCAAACCATGCCGCCCGGAAGTGGGCACATTTTACGGCTGTTGTAAATGCGCCCACTTCTGCATTTATGACAGCTGCAAGCGCATTTGCACCTGCACGGTCGCATTTTACGGCTGACATAAACTTACCCGCTTCCACTTCCAGGTGCAGTGGAGGGACAGATGGAATGGTGTCATGGGCTGGGGCCAGCCCATGGCCCGTAGGTTGGGAACCCCTGCTGTGGGGTCACCACAACTCAGAAGCAACTTTGTTGAATTTCAAGCAAGGTATTGTAGCTGAAGAAATCAAAGGAATTATCTCCCACAGGGTAACATTCTGGCACCAGTACTTCTTAGCATTTGCACACATCAAGCACCAGCTAACCTCTTTCTTAGAATATATTTCCTTATACAGTAATACCTCGGATAACGTTTACCTCGGATAACGCTAAAATCGCATAACGTTAAGTAATCTGGGGAGGAGAATTGGATTGAATAATGTTAAGGTCCTATGGGATGTATCGGATAACAACTGCTAAAGCCTGTGCGGTTACAATGTATCTCTATGGAGCTTTAACGTTATCCGATACATCCCATAGGATTTTAACATGCATCGGATAACACTAAAAATCGGATAACACCAAGACTTGTGGAACCAAGTCTTACCGTTATCCGAGGTATTACTGTATTATCAAAACAACCAAATCTTTTAAACACAGGTCTGTGCCCTCCACTTAAAAATCAGAAAAAAAGAGCATGCACGGAGTTAGCTGGAAATGAAGTATATTAGAACACTGACCTAACCCAGAGTAATTTGGCATCACTCAGGGTTGAACCCTGATCCACCAAACAACAACACCACCACCAAACAGAAAGCTTCTGGCAGAAAAAAATACATAGAGAACTGACTGGATCAAATTGGGGTCCACAACCACAAGCAGTAAGAACAAGAGCTTTTGCCTGTGTACTACTCCACAACAGAATATGCTAGGGCTATATATTAATAAATACATGCCAAATAAGTGGATGTAGGTCTTCATCCATGCAGGATTATTACTGGCTGCCTGAAACCTATCCCCTTGGAAGAAGTCTATTTTTTAGCTAGCATTGCCTCTCAAAAAGTAATGGCACCTAACAAATGCATGGTATCTCTAAAGCAGGGGTGGCCAACCTACAGCCTGTGGGCCTAATCCAGGCCATGCATATCATTATTCTGTCCTGTGATGGGCACCTGGGCACCTCTAGACCCGCCCCACCACTGGAAGTTGTGATACATCATTTACCATGATGACGATGGCAGGAATTGCGACATTTTTCCAGATTCTTTGACAGGCTCTGCCGCTTCCCAGGGGAGTGGAGTCTTCTCAGAGCACGATCACTCCAGTTTGGGATTTTTTTTCAATGCTTCTCAACTGCACTTCGGCAGCTATAACATGACCGTGGGTGACATCCGGTGCCGGGGCGGAGCTTACATCAACGCCTGGGATCTCAGTGCGGAACCAGGAAGTTGCCCATGGTCACGCTATAGCTGTCGAAGCACAGCCAAAAAGTGTCAGAAAAATCCCAAACCAGAGCAATTATTCTCCAAAATGGCTCCTGCTGCCCTGGGAAGTGGCAAAGCCTGTCCAAGAACCCACTAAAATGGAACAATTCTCCCCACCGCCACCACCAATGATGACAAAAAATGTAAGTAGTGGGTGCAGGCATGCCTCCAACCCCCCCCCCCCACAGCTGAACGTGGTGGCAGGAACTGGCCCCTGGTGGGAAAATGTTGGGAACCCCTGCTCTTCAAGGAGGATCAGCTAAATGACAAGAACATAACAACACAGAAGAGCTATATACTACTCAAACCTAGGCTAGTTTGATATTTCCTAACAAACCAGGATCTGTAATCCAACTACATCCTCTTCTTTACCAGAGACAGCCTGGCCTAGCAAGTTACTGGTAATTTATGTTGCCAGGAAATGACACATGGAAATACACTAGCATACATACTTGTGAACAGTAAGCCAGAATTCTGAAGAATCTTAGTTTTAATTAGATGTTATATTAGCCTGCATTCTGAACCTAGAGAGGCATTGTGTTCAATGCAACAACATATGGGAACAGGACCTCTAAACATGTTCAGAACAGGAGTTGATGTAACATATGAATGAGGCTTTTCGCTCACTGAGAAAGTGCAGTTATCGTTTCAAAGGATAACCTTATTTTTAAAATGATGGGACATCTAATAATGATTGCTACAAAGCGTTAGGACAGCAATATTCTGATGCTCGTCAGCATAAAATATTATGGATTTCTTGAAAGAAAATGACGTCTTTAATTACCATGGCCTTCACTATGCAGAAGCATGATCATTCCAATATGAAACAAGTCAGTTATAAAATACTTCACATCCTTATTACAAAGCATTAAACCTACTCTTATTCATTATAGTTTTTTAAGTGGTAGCCATGTTAGTCTGTGAAGACATCAGCATAAACAAAACAATAATAAAACAAAAACATTGTGGTGCCTTAAAGCACCTGTCTTTAAATGTGAGCTTTTGTAGATGAAGTTCACTTCATCAGACATTACGTTCATTACAGACATTATTTATTACAGATGGCATTTTAACACATTTTACAGACAATACATTTTATATCGTAAACTGAACATTTTTAAAAGAATTTTGGAAAATCATTCCTTTCTTTTGTGATCTATTATGATATACAGTGGAACCTCATATAACAATTGCCCCATATAACAACAAAATGTCATAACAATTAGGTTTTGGGCAGTGAAATGGCATCCTGCATAACAATTTTCCCTATGGAAAAAATCGTACAACAATTTTTCAATGCGAAGAACCATTTACCAAAAAAAAATTCGTTGCATGATACATCCCATAAGGAAAATCGCTATACGATGCTTGCATCATATAACAATTATTTCGTACAACGACGAACCCTGTATAATGGATTAAAATCGTCGTATGAGGTACCACTGTACTTTGGACTTAACATATATGCTGGTGTATAAGACGACTTTTTACCCCTGAAAAACATGCCTCCAAGTGGGGGGCCCATCTTGTACACCGGGTGCACTTCAGTTGAATAAAATACAGTAATACCTCGGATAACATTTACCTCGAATAACGTTTACCTCAGATAACGCTTAAATCGCATAACGTTAAGCAATCTGGGGAGGAGAATTGCATCGAATAACGTTAAGGTCCTATGGGATGGATCAGATAACAACTTTTAATATCAGATGACAAACAGGAGTTTGAAGGCTTTTAAAGGGAAACTGTCACGCCAGCAAACTTGCTAGGGACTTGCCTGGCACTTGCTCTCTCCCTCTATTTGTTATCTTCCTTCTATCATTGACAGTTCCAGTTTGGTTAATAGATTAGAAAACAAACAGCATGGCAGCTCCCATAGGTTTATTGTTCCATTCAGCTTTAGTGAATTGTCTTTGGTGAATTACATTTAATAAACTTGCACTGTTTTATGTTTACTGTACATGTTTGATAACGTACAGCCTTGTGACAGTTTTTCTGCATGTCATAAGCATTTGAATATAAATTAACATGTTGAAATCAAATCTGATGTTCTTTTATGTTTTATTTCGTGTGTGGAAGGTGTGCGGAAGAGGGGGTAGTCTTATACAGCGAGTATATAACAAACTCTATATTTTGAGTGGAAATGTTGGGGGGTCGTCTTATACACCCAGTCGTCTTGTACACCGGCATATACGGTAGTGGAAATCTGTGCATAGATCATAAAAGAGTCCTTTAACATGCACACTTATAATACACATTTTTATCTCATCTAAAATAAAATTTCATCTTTATAAAATGATTTGGGGGGAGGGAATCTTTATGTACCATAGTATATTAAGCACACCTGATACTATACTAAGCACACCGAAGCTAAGCAGGGACCAAAAGACAATGTCAAAGATCTCCAAGGAGGGCTAGATAAAGTCTGCCTTAAATTTTAGAGAGCCACTACCAATTAATGCCAGAACAAAAGGGTCAACAGTCAAGCTCTGTATAATGCAGGTTTTTATGTACCTATGAACATGTTTCAAATATTTTAGTAAATTTGTGCAAGTGGTTTTAAACAAAATACCAAATTTGTCGGCGTACAAGATGCATGAGAGTATAAGACACACCCCATTATTACCAAAATAGCCCACTATATACAATACAAGATGCACCTAATTTTTCCAGTGTATTTCAAGAGGGAAAACGTGGGTCATCTATGCCAGCAAACAGGGTAAAAATTTGTTGCAGGTACAATTACTGGTTTAAAATGATAAAATTTTCTTGCCAACAAAAATATTTAGACTTAAGTATATGAGGAAACATACTTGTTTAGAATACAGTAAAACCTCGGATAACACTAAAACTTGGTTCCACAAGTCTTAGTGTCATCCGATTTTTAATGTTACCTGATGCACGCATCGGATAATGTTAAACTCCTATGGGAAGCATCGGATAATGTTAAAACTCCATAGAGATACATTGTAACTGGTCCCCAGGCAGTGCTGCAAGGCAAAACACTGGAGGAAAACTGCTTTGTCGGCTGCAGGTTTTGCCTTGCAGCACTGCCCGGGAAGGTCGGGGGATGTCAGAAACAGCATGGATTGGGTCCCCCAACTCTCCCAGAGGCGGCAGAGAGCACGAAATGGGCGGAAAAAAATATTTCATGGTGGAGTTTTTTCCGCCCATTTCAGGATCTCCGCCACCCCTGTCGTCTGAGAGGGTTGGGGGACCCGATCCAGGCTGTTTCCAACGTCCCCTGCCCTTTCCAGGCAGTGCTACAAGGCAAAACGCTGGGGGAAAAACTCCTTCATCGGCTGCAGGTTTTGCCTTGCACCACTGTCTAAGATCGTCGAGGGACATTGGAAACAGCTCGGATCTGGTCCCCTGACCCTCCCAGAGGCAGCAGGGGTTGTGGAGCTGCGGCAGCAACACTCTTCCCACTCTGGAGAAGCAGGAGGAAGCAGCTGCAAAGGTAAGGAGATCACTCCATTTAAATTACATTTTTTTGTTTTTTGATTATTTTTCTATGTCTTCCTATGGGGATGCCTTGAGTTATGCAAAAAATCAAGTTATGCAACTTGCTCTGGAATGGACTTTTTGTGTAACTCAGGGTTTTTCTTATATACAAAACTAAGTTGCTGTACCTTTTTATACATTTACTAACCTAGCCACTGAATCAGGGATTCCCAACCTAAGGCCTATAGGTCGGATTTGGCCCATGGTGCCATTTCAAGTGCCCCTCCAAGGGCATTTGAAAAACAAAGTGGCCACCCCTTTGAAGCTATTAGAACAAAATGGCTACCCCCATCGTGCAGGCAGTGCAAAATGGCTATCCAGCCCTCGAAGCTGACTGAGAGTGTGACCCGCCCCCCTGGCCTGTAAAGGTTGGCAACCCCTGCACTAAATGATGATTTCATTTATTTTACATACATTTGTCAGCTGAATGCTTGTGGGCACCTAAAGGCTGCTGCTGAGAAATCACCAGCATAATCGTCCAATTAAATCCTATGCTATCAGAACCGTAAAATCACTAAAAATTGGGGGGAAATGTGCAAACTTTAGGTGAAATGCAAACCAAACATCTAAACACCAGCTGGCAGGTTGTCTGTCCTACCTCCATTTCAAGTATCTGCTCCTTCCTGAATTTTCTTCTATAGACTAACAGACATCTCCAAGAACATGCAATTTGTTCCAAACAGGAATAGGACAAACTAAGGATCATGAAGATGGTTACTTAGTGTTCAATGAGTGTATCTCTGAAACATCCTATATTATCCTGGGGCATGTTCTAAATACAGTAAAACCTCGAGTTACGAATAAACTCAGTTCCAGGGCATTGTTCGTAAATTGAATCTGTTCATAACTTGAGGCATCTCCATTCAGATAAAGCAAAATCCCCACCCAGCCTCCAACAATCAAAACAGGCCACCCCCACTTTCCAAAAATCAACTTAACCACCCAAAAACAACAGCAGCATTGGAAGGAAAGCATACATAAGCAAAAACGCTATTCTTTACCTTAAAGAAGCTTTGAAAATGGACAAAAAACTCAGAAAAAATACAGCCAGAAACTGCAACCGGCAGCCATTTTGGCACTGAAACTCCAGACAAAGAACTCCTCTCTAAGCACTCTACTGCCACCTACAGGGCTCTAAAAGGCTGCATGTGTATAAAATATAAACCCATAGGGAAAATGGGGGGTAAAATTCGGGGCATGTTCGTAACTCGAGGCATGGATTTCAGTGAAGAACCAATTCGTAAGTCGAATTATTCATAAGTAGGGACATTCGTAAGTAGGGGTTTTACTGTACCACATATTTAGGGCCATAAATCTATTTATGTCTGCTTATAAGAGACCAACAATTAGATTGAACTACAAGTCCTGACTTGAACAAGACTTCTTCCAGAGAGATGTACATAAAAATGTAAGATTTTTAATCTTCACTGCTAGGATCGTATTGTAATACCCTGTCAGGGATGGCAAACGTTGGCACTCCAGGTGTTCTGTAGCTTCAATTTCCAAAAGCCCTGATCAGCAGGAGTGCTGACTTGAGCTTCTGGAAGTTGTAGTCCAAGAATACCTGGAATGCCAAGGTGTGCCATCACTGCCCTATATTAACACAAAAACCTATACTATTCAAAATGGGAGAGCCAGAAAGTGTTTCATTCCATTACTATTGTATCACTATGAGTCAACAGATAAAATGTATTTACTGTAATACAAGACACTTTCAGCTAAGAGTTACAACTAATGACACACTCATTCTTTTATGGAGCAAGGCAGCCACTCCCTTGACCACAACCAGCAATGACTTCACTTTGACATCACCAACAATGATTTGACAAATTAAACCATGTCCTCAAATCTGTCAGCTCAGCTCTGAAACAGGCAGAATACCAGTCAGAAAAAGACTAATTTTTAAAAACATGCTTAGAAGTAACTATACCGAAGAATGCAAGAAAAACATGCACATACAGTACTGTATTTGTCTCAATAAGAATCTGTTCCCATGCAAGTCTCATGAACATGCTGATATGCTCTGAAAAGAAGGCATCTTAATTTTACCAAAACACTGGCTAAAATCCTGCTGCCTGTCACAGTGAGTAATACCACTGAACCACTGGAAAAATGATGGATGAATGTAAGTTCCATTGATCCAAATAGGCCTACTTTAATCACAACTCATGCTATGATGAACTATGGAAGAAAAGGGATATATAGTATACACTCCTCTTGCACTTAACACTGTCCACATGATCCCCAGCTAGTCTTGCTGCTAGGCTGCACCACAACAAGCTTTTTTCTAAATTAGGTAAGGATAACATATAGGTCAGAATCTACATATTCAATGGAGTTACTTATAATGGATTTGCAAGGGTGTCCAGCTCTTCTCTTGACACCAGATGCGGTAAAAGAGGAAGCAAAGAAGTCCAGCTCTCCACCCTTTTAAGAAAAGAGGCCACCTCTATTTGGCATGATTATAATATTCTTCTTAAAGGGCTATAATCAAGAGCCAACATAAAAGCTGGTAAAGTGGAAAGTCCCACAGCTATAGTTATGCAGTACTGGAGAAGCTGGGACCTAGCAAGAAGAAGGTGTCTAATCAACTATGGCACAGCATGCATTTTCAGCTTGTGCCTTGGTAGATACACAACTCTGAACTATAACCTCATCATGAAAACTAACCAAAGAATAGAAGAGGAAACTGTGCCTGAAAAGGAATATTCTGGCTTACATCATGCTTCCACACTTCTATGGTCCAGAAACTAGCTTTATAGCTATACAGTAATGTTGCTTAGTATTTATTTATTTATTTATTTATTTAGATTTATTATCCCGCCCTAATCAGGCGAACCTGACTCTAGGCGGCTTACAGAAAATTCATAAATTAAAACCTTGAGGTTCGAAATTACTTTAAAAAATCAATTAAAAAAGAATTAAACCATGAATTTACAAAGATCTAAAAAATTTAAAAAGGTTAAAAAGTTTAAAAAGATTTAAAAAGTTTAAAAGAGTGAGGGAGGGGTGGCTGTCCCATCAGATCAGCCACCCAACATGGGACCCCATATTCCTGGAGCCCCACACCTGCCCTGCTAGCCAGGTTTTTAGACCCTTCCGAAAGGGCAGGAGCTCTGTCTGTAGACGTAACTCAGTTGGCAGGAGGTTCCAAAGGGCCGGGGCAGCCACGGAGAAGGCCCTCCTTCTGGTGCATTTAAGATGCATTCCAGAAAAATGGGGCACTAATTGAATCACCACTAAGCAAGGTCTTTATAACATTATGCCTTACAGTTGACCCTTGAAGAACACAGGTTCAAACTTTATGAATCTACTGATATGTGGTCTTTTGCTATTGTTTTTTGAAGTTCCTATATGATCCCTAGGAACTTCAGGAGGGGAAAAAAATAAAAAAATTCCCTTCATTGCAGTACGGTTGTTGGCAAGCAGTTCTGCAACTCCTACTGGCCACTTTCAGAGCACATGTGTTTGGTTGGACACCTTGCTATAGGAATGGAGTAGACCATACAGCCAGCGACTCAATGCCAAGTGTTGGGTGGCAGTAAATAACCTGACTCCCTAAAGGTGCCAGTGGCTGCAGCAGTCCATTGCCTGGTGTTAAATCGTGCATGTCTCATTTCATATGTGCCACAGGAGATGGCTTCATGATCAGTGTGTGGGTCACTTCATGGCAAGCTGGGATCCACCTTAAACAAGGTAGCATTTTTCCTGTTTCCAGGAAATCTGTATACAGTAAAACCTCATATAACACTAAAACCTGGTTCCACAAGTCTTGGTGTTATATGATTTTTAGTGTTATCTGATCCTCTATGGGATCCATAGAGATACATTGTAACCACACAGGCTTTAGCGGTTGTTATCTGAAGCATCCCATAGGATCTTAATGTTATCTGATGCAATTCTTCCCCTCAGATTCCTTAATGTTATGCGATTTTAGTGTTATTCGATACTAATGTTATATGAGGTATTACTGTACTCAGATATGAGTAGCAGCCGACAATGACTGGCCATTGGAGCTGCCATTGCTAGAGCAGCCAGGCTCCTGCAATGCAACCATGGTGATATCAGCAAACAGGGGAGTAAGCAGGACCAGGGGTGATCGGCCAACTGCGGGGGAGAAAAGGAAAAGTTGGCTTGTGGAGGCAACTGGTACTGGAGCTACAGCTGCCTCTGAACAAGGTTAATTTTTGTCTACACCTAACCCCAAAGATGTTCAGGGGTCAACCCATATAGTAGGAGTTCCAGAGGCCCAGTCTACCTCCATATAGAGCAGGTGAACTCATGAGCTAGGTCTCCAAAGCGCCTAGTCCGCCTCATTTAAGCTAGGGGTGGCCAAGTCAGCATACCTGTTGATCAGGGCTTCTAGGAATTGAAGTCTAAGAACTGCTGGAGCACCAAGGTTGGCCACCCCTGCTTTAGGCAGTCCAGTCTCCTGTTGAGTTCCACCAAAAAAAAAAAATACCCATGTATACATGCTGTAATGTATTAGAGGTAATCAGGGAAGTGCTATGCAAAGTATTACTGTACTAGGAAGGAAAACACTTGGCTCTCCAGATGTTCTTGGATTTAAGTTCCCAGAAGCCCTTATCAGCAAGTGTACTGACTTGGATTTTTGGTAACTGAAGTCCAAAAATACCGGGAAAGCCAAGTTTGCTGGCCATTAGAACTTTAAATCATTTACAAGATAGTTAGAAATAAGTTTCTTTCAGCATTCTTTACTCCACAATCCACTGATAAGATTGGCTGGACAGAAGGAATATCTTTTTCCTAACCACCACTACAATTGCTGCTTAGCTGTTGCTATCAAAGAATAAAAATGTCAAAGATAAAAACAGCAGTGGTTTTCTTCTGAGGGTCTAGACTGGTTGTGTACAGAAACAAATTACAAAGTGTATGCTAACTATATCAAACAGGTTTTTTAAGCCAGTTACTTTGGATAATTTGAAATCTGTTGATGAAAAAACAGTCATCAGAGAAAGCATTCAACAAATTTAGAAATTAACTTTGAATGATTTGGTTATTTGGCATGATCTGTTTGATTTAAAACATACCTTCACACCAACTGCAACATCAGTGACAATGCTGAAAAGGAAAAATAAGTTTTTAGAAAAGAAAATTTACTTTTATTTTTCTTTACCAATCAGTTAAACTTTCTCCCAGGAACCAATATATGTGATGCTTAAGAAACAAATGCCAGTTTCTAACACACAGACTATACCATTGTTTTTAAAAAGCCAGCATTTACAGAAGTGTCAACTCTTAAAATGTAAAAGGTTAAGTTGTAATTATTATGAAGGACAGCGCATACCCTCTTGATCCTGAGGTATTATTTTGCCATTGAATACCATGCTAGAATCAAACTTTCATAATATATTTTCCATTGCTGTAATTTAAACACAGATTTGTAAGACTTTAGATTTACGCAGAACATACTGATATAGGGAGCAAAGCATTTTCTATTACCAAAATACTTGCAGACCAACAACATTTGAAGGACTACTGTTGTTCATCTCTCCTCTAAGAGGGGATGGCCATGGCACAGTCCTCCAGATATTTCTGGATGCTAACTTCTAGCATTCCTCTCTGTATGCTATGCTGGCTAGGGCTGATGGGAGTTGTGGTCCAGAAATATCTGAGGCACTTTGCGACACCTGGCTTTTGAAAATCATATCATATGGCTCCCACAGCCCCAATCTAGGACTCTGCACTACAAAATATTCACCAGTCACACTTCAATCACACTGCAATATACACAAAGCAACGTGGATCCTAAATGTAATGATTTTAAAAAAATCTGCTTCATGCTGAATTACCACAGAAAATGAATATGAACAAGGAGTCCATCACTAAATGGCCATCATGCAGTGTGATAAAAGCAAACATTTGAACTCACTCACCATCATACACATGGGGTCTTATGGAATAAAATAAATGTTAAATTAAACATATGTTGGATGTTATCAAGGTGGGACAGTCTGTTTCAGAAAGTTGTAACTGGAGTGCACTGTTTCTAGTGATTTTGTGCATAGGGAACAACTAGGGTTCCAATTCTCACAAAATAATATAACTTGTATGTAACCATTTCTTCCCCAATATCATCTTGGTTTCAAGTTACTGATAAACCTGTGCCATGATTATCAGAGAGTAAACAAAACAAAAATACAAAACATGGCACCTTAAAGACTAATGGCTGTATTTTAATGTCAGCTTTTGTGGATCAAGTTCACTTCGTCAGACATAAGCATGAAACTTCATGGCATTTATACATGTCAGGTACAGAGGTACACAACGGTTGGTTACATACCATATGTATAAATTAATGCAATGAAGTCTCACGTTTACGCCTGACAAAGTTGCCTTGATACACAAAAGCCAACATTAAATTACAGTACAGTAATACCTCATATAACATTAGTATCGAATAACACTAAAATTGCATAACATTAAGGAATCTGGGGGGAATAATTGCATCAGATAACATTAAGATCCTATGGGATGCATCAGATAACAACCGCTAAAGCCTGTGTGGTTACAATGTATCTCTATGGATCCCATAGGATATTAACATGCATCAGATAACACTAAAAATCATATAACACCAAGACTTGTGGAACCAGGTTTTAGTGTTATATGAGGTTTTACTTGTACTGGAGTTATTCTTTGAGGTGCCACAATGCTTTTTGTCTTTTTTGTTTTTACTCTCTGACATGCTTGCACTAACACTGCTACCACGTCAAACATTTCAACTATGAAGGGCACTATACTGTGCCATGAAGTTGACTAACTTGTGCAAGTTTCAGAAGGCCTAGTCATGCTGTGGTTATGATGGCTAATCACCATCCTCTATATATCTATACCATCAGTTTCAGCTAAGCAACTTTCTTTCACAGGCTGATTGGGGGGTGGGTTTGGCAACAGAACCCAGCAAACCCTTCCTGCTGTCACTGGCTGCGACTACAAAAGCCAGACATCCTGGCTCCCAATAAAAAGAGAGCCCTTTTTCTGCAGAAGCTCCACGCTACCAATGAAGGCCCTTCTGTGGTTTCCATATGGCTGACGCCTGCCCATCCCTTCCCTCCCTTTGGTCTCAGGCAGCCTGTCTCCAACACATACAAAGGCATCATTCTACCTTGGAAAAAGAGGAGGCCATGAAGCAGCTAATGGGAACAAAAGAGCAATGCCTTGGCTCTCCTGCTGCTTCCTGGACCGCCCCCCCCCCCATGTCTGGCCAGCTCCAAATGGGAGCTGAGAGCTCTTAAAAACTCTGTACTAATAAAGGGTTCACACAGAAAGAGCCTCCTCGAAGACTGTGGTATTTTGGAACCACGATCGGGGCGTACCACCCCGAGGCAACAGCCACCTTGTTGTTGTGCCAGCTAATCTTTCTCACACTAGGCCAGGTGAAAGGAATCAGAGAATAAATTCACCCAAAGAAGGTGGCTTCGTTTTTGGCATTTCTGACGGAAGAAGAAAAACACTAAGGAGAGGGGAAGCTAAGCAAGCTTTTCCATGGCCAGAAACAGAGAGAGAGAGAGAGAATGTGGGAATAAAGGCCCAAAAAAGGGGAGGGGTTGCCACAGATGATCCAAACCTCTAAGGGGTTTAATTAAGAAGGTCTTTTCCTAATTCTCCCCCCCCCCTCCTTCGGAGTCCTCTCATAATTCAGCATCCTTAGGCCACGCTCTAAGGTCCCTCAGGGCCCAGACCCTGTTATGAGGTAAATAAACCCCTTATCCTGAGGTGTTTTTTTCCTCTCAACCCAATTCACCGGGGGTCCCACCCACCCACCCCCAGCCATACATCCCTCTCCTCCTCTTCCTCTCCCACAGACGGGATCCAACAGACAAGGGATGCGCTGACAGGCTCCGTGGGAGAGACAAGAGCAAACGACGGAGAGGAAGGAAGGCAGGCAGGCGGGAGAGACGTCGGCGGTTGCAGCAGCTGCGGGACAACTCCCTCCTCCCTCATTTCTTCCCGCCGCGGCGGCGACGGCGTCCGTCCCTCATCCACTCACTCCCTCACTCACCCGTCCATCGCCGAACAGGACAAAAGCGCAGGCGAACCAGGGCAGGGGGGGCCGCGCAGGTAACGAGTTAAGACAGAGGGGAGCGAGAAAATGGCGGCCGGGCCTTAACGGAAACCGCCGAAGGTTGCCGAACGCTCGCAGAGCCTGCTCTCCCCCCCCTCCCCCCCACTCTCCTCAATCCAACCGTCGAGCCTCTTTGTTCTCCATTGAGCCTGCGCGAGGCGTCCGTGGGCATGCGCAGTCCGCCAGGCTGAAGGGTTTTTTTTAAAAAGGCTAATATGGGAGAGAGTGAGGGCAAGGAAGGGAAAATGGGGCACGGCACAGAAAAAGAGTGGGATAGTAGTCCTCCCGCCCAACCCAACCCCGACATAACGCTTCTCAGCTGTGTGACACCTAAATAAATATTTATTTCAAACTGGTCGACGTTTTAGTCTGTGCAAGGATATCAGAGAGAGAGAGAGAGTAAACACAACAAAAAGACACAAATCGTTGTGGCACCTTAAAGACTAACTCCTGCATTCTATTTTATTTTAGGAATAGTAGTCGTGTTAGTCTCTGTTTCAAGCATATTGTGCACATCTGTACCTGATGTGTATAAATTGATGTCATGAGGTCTTACTCAAGTGGGATTGACCCACAAAAGCTCACATTTAAATACAGCTATTAGTCTTTAAGGAGCCACAATGCCAATGGGTGTTTTGTCTGTTTTGTTTACTCTCTGATAGCCTGTATTTTAATGTTAGCTTTCATGGATCAAGTCCACTTCGTCAGACATAAGAGTGAGACTTCATGGCATCAGTTTATACATATAGAACAAAAAAAATGTGTCAAGGCAGTTTTTGTGAAGAAATACAGTAAAACCTCACATAAAGAGCGCCTCGCTTAGAGATTACCATAACTTGCTTAAAGAGCAGGTTTTTCTCTGAATGGTCTCCTCGCTTAACAACTAAAACCAACCAAAAACCCGCTTAACTAAATCAGGGTTCGCAATTCGCAATCCCCCCCCCCCCGTGCGCCAGAAGTCACAACTGGTCACTTATAATGGTGTTTTGCTTAAAGACCAATCCCATGGAATGCATTATGCTCTTTAAGCGAGTTACCACTGTAAATACTTTAGATTTCCTTCCCCCATGTGTTTCATATGTTTGTTATGCTTCTCAGACTAGCTGAGTTAATATCAGGGTGGTTGTTTTTTTTCTCATCTCGTAAATATTCTTCCAGGTTTGCAATCACATATATCCCTCTTCCTACAAACAAACACATTCTTTGCTGAAAATGTGTCATCCTATAAGTAAGAGGAGTCCTTTTCTGGGTAGCTATGGTTTGAATTGGGTGGAAAATCGTCTCATAAATCACAGATCAAGAATGTGTGAACAAATGTTTGCTCACCCAATTAAAGCATCTGTGAGTGTCTGCTTTGTTTCGAGTACACACTTTGTTCGCATGGCCCACAAACCACAACCAAACCCAATTGATCTCTTTGTGCACAAAGGAGTGCTTTATGGTGTCAACCGAACGTAGGCAATTAAAATCCTAATGGTATTACATTCAACTAAATAAAATAAAATATGTTTTTGGGGTTACCTGTTTTTGGATGGCAATTATCTCATATATTTATTAATTCCACTGTGGTGTTTCTGACATTAACAAGGTGTGTGTGTTGTGGGGTGGGGGGGGGGAGTTCTCTGTAAAGACCTGATGCCTGAGAATGAGAAAATGCAAGCAGCAAGGCCTGGCCATAGACTGAATGGTGCAGCCAAGAAAGAAGGGTACCAGTAGTAGCCTGCAGAATTGGATTCTAAATTATTTTTATTTTTTCCCCTTTTCTACGTACCAGGAGAAAGTTTCAGGAACCTCTGAAGGAAGAGAGGGTTGAGGGTGCAATCAGATAGTGTTTTGTCCAGAACTTTGGACTACTGTACTGTAGTTTGGGAATGGTCTGGTTTGCTCTGTTTCCTAACAACCACACAATTTTTTCTTCTTCGTCTAAAAAGAATAACCCAAATCTTTTGGGTGTTTCTGATAGGGGTTAATTTTTTATTTATTTTTTAGTGTGGGTAGATCACTCCATTTTGGTTCAGTTGATCATGTGTGATTACCTGTATCGAACCAAAATAGATTGCTAAGCTGTTGCTTCATTTCTCAGTTGCTTTCACCTGTTCCCCTTATGTAGGGGGAAACAGAAGAAGTCCCCCTTGCTCAAAAGCCAGTTACAGTAAAACCTCATATAACGCTAAAACCTGGTTCCACAAGTCTTCGTGTTATATGATTTTTCGTGTTATCTGATCCTCTATGGGAGCCATAGAGATACATTGTAACCACACAGGCTTTAGCGGTTGTTATCTGAAGCATCCCATAGGATCTTAATGTTATCTGATGCAATTCTTCCCCCCAGATTCCTTGATGTTATGCGATTTTCGTGTTATTCGATACTAATGTTATATGAGGTATTACTGTATATCCATCTTTAGGGTTCAGTGCTCATCTCTGTTTACAGCCAAAGAGCCAGTGCTGTCTGCATCTGCAGACGTTTCCGTGGTCATGTGGTAGACATGACTAGACACCAGAGTGCACAGAAAGCTATTACCTTCCTACCAAAGTAGTACCTGTTTATCTACTTGCAATTTCTTGCTTTCGAACTGCTAGGTTAACAGGAGCTGGGACAGCCTCGAACTGCTGACTTGCTGACCTTCCAGTCATCAAGTTTAGCATCTTAACCACTAAACCACCGCAGTACAGAAGATAATGCAAATTTTAAAAAAGCCTCTTTAAAAGCCAACACTGAATTATTTCAGTGACAAATCAATAAAGCAATATGTCGCTTTAAAATAACATTTAAAAATTGTGGCTTTTCTTTATTCACCCATAAATGGTGATTTTTAAAAGTCTCTTTTTCTTTCTCTTTAAAGGGATGAATGGTTTGAATAAGGTCACTGCAGATGTGATGTAGTTTCTTACCCTGAAATCACCTGATGCTTGCATGTAGATGCACGAATCACTTCAAGTGGCATAGAACATCTCAAAGGAACTTTGTTTAGCCTGATCCAGCTCAGGAAAATTTATCTGTCTAATCACACATTGAGTAAAGGATTATAAAAAGATAATGGATACATTATTCTTTCATTCAAGGGCAATGCAAAGAACCTGCTTTTCTACACTTTTTGTCCATTCTCTTTCCTAAACTACTCCAGGGTAGTACTGTTATTGTTGTATTCTGCATTTATGACTCTGCCTGTTGCACAGGAGTGAGACAATATTGTGAGACTAGTTTCAGGAAACAGGTATGTGTGCTGACAAACTGTAAGGGAAGCGACATTGCATCTGCCATCTTCAGTGACGATTCTCATTGTACAGTTGTACCTTGCATAAAGAGCATAATGTGTTCCACAGGATTGCTCTTTAAGCGAGTTTGCTCTTTAAGCGAAACACCATTGTAAGTGACTAATTGTGACTTCTGGTGGGGAGGACTGTGAACCCCGATTTATTTGTTAAGTGAGTTTTTGGTTGGTTTTATTTGTTAAGCGAAGCAAATATTCAGAGAAAATTCTGCTCTTTAAGCGAGTTACTCTTTAAGCAAAGCGCTCTTTATGTGAGGTTTGAATGTACAGTAATACCTCGGATAACGTTTACCTCAGATAATGCTAAAATCGCATAACGTTAAGTAATCTGGGGAGGAGAATTGGATCGACTAACGTTAAGGTCCTATGGGATGGATCGGATAACAACCGCTAAAGCCTGTGCGGTTACAATGTATCTCTATGGAGGTTTAACGTTATCCGAACCATCCCATAGGATTTTAACATGCATCGGATAACACTAAAAATCGGATAACACCAAGACTTGTGGAACCAAGTCTTAGCGTTATCTGAGGTATTACTGTATATGCAACTTTAAGGTTAGGTTGTTACTCCCAGGTAAGGATTATAACTATAAAAGGTATCCTGTGAAACGGTTATAATTTGCTTCTACAATATGGGATGAAACACTATCCCAAATTACTATGAAATACCACATTTCTGAAGAATTTAATAACTCAAAGATGCTTAGGAGTTGTGGTGTCAAACAGCCTATAGCTTCTGAGTCATTTTTTCACATAGCACTGTTGTCCTAAAGCAGGAGTGGCCAACCATTTTGCCCTGTGGGCCAGACCATGCCTCCTCAGACAGGTGAGAGTGCTGGAGGCATAGTTCCTCCTGCTGCTTCTGCCACTTCTGGCGGCAGCAGGTGCATTCACATCTCTCTTTTTTTTGCCGCTTCCACTGCTTCCTGTGGCATGGGATCGAGGCCAGCCCATTTTTGTCATGTTTTCAGCATGTTTCCAGCACTTCCAGTGTGAAGGGCATTGTCCTCACCTCAAGCTAGATTAACTGGTGCCACAGGTCAGATCTGGCATGCGGTCTGTAGGTTGGTCACCGCTGTCCTAAACCATGCCACATTATAACAGAATCTCTCACACTTGAACAACTTGTGAGTTAATACTGTGTACCTGAGTGCAAAATATATGCCATTTTTATTAGTGGAAATTAGTATACTGTACATTCATTTAAACAATCATTTTGTGTAGCAAAATAAACACAAATGAAGTCCCAAGCCTTTTCTAAACACTGTTTCTATTTATTTTGCTAATACAGTATTCTATGAAGTCCCATGGGTTATCTACTCAGAAGGAGGTCCTACTGAATTCAATGCTGTTTGCTTTATGTAAGAATCCAGACTATTGCATCCCATTGCTATAGTTGAAATTCTGGAGTGCCAGTCTCAACTGATATAACATGAATTTATTATTAACATGAATAGCAAAATCACAACTGAGAACAAAATGTCTGCATGCTCATTCATATTAAACCACATATGAGCAAAGTGTAGCCCATGTGTCACAGACAATCCCCAAGCATTTTTGATAACCCCAGTACCTAACAATGCTTTCCAGAAAAATGGCTAAAGAGAAATCACTGTTTTTTGTTGAAATTTGGGATCTAATTACTAAAGCTATAGAGGAACTGCAATATGGCAGCAGGCAAACCGCTTTGTCAGTATAAATTTAATAAGGAGCCCTTCAATCAACACCTTATTCCTGGCTCTTTCCTCAACATTTGTCTCCTTAAACCTTTATTGTTGCTTGTAGGGGATTAAGTCTTTTGTTATTTAACAACTTAAGTTGTTTGCAGGACAGAGAAAGCCTTAGCTTTTATGTTCACTTTCTTTCCTTCCTCCTATCATTTTAGGACAAAGAATGTGGAAGTTTTCATTTCTGATTTTGCTTTTTAGGCGTCACACAAGCTGAGGCTAGTACTAACTATGGCTAGTTTAAAGCAAACCTGCTTGAGTTCAGGAGCTGGAAAGCTGGCTTGTTTCCTCACTTGCTGATTTATGCAGCATGGGAATCCTGTGGTTTACTTAAAGCTAAAGGGAAGGACTCTACACTCTTTCTTCTGGCTTGTTGGCAGAGGAGAAGAAAAGATTTATTGTTGAGTCAAAGGATTGCTTTTGCTTTTACGTGTCACAAAAAAACATGGTTTATGCCAGTGTCTCGATGTGGCCAATATAAAGTGAGAAGTGGCCTTTTTAAAAAGAGTAATGGTACAGAATCTCGTAACACAATTGGTTGTGCAATGATTAAGGCAGGGTGCTATTTTTCCTGTCATACATCTATGTTTTTCCTGCTGAGTCATTGCAAAACCAGAATGCCATTATTTTAATTTTGTTGTTGTTGTTCAGTCGCACAGTTGATTCTGACCCTTTGCGACCCCATGGACCACTGTCCGCCAGGCACTTCTGTCATCCACCATCCTCCTCAACTCACTCAGCTTTGTGCCCATTGTGTCTACAATACCATCTGGCCATCTCATTGTTGGCCGCCCCCTTCTTCTTTTGCCCTCCACCCTTCCCAGCATCAAGGCTTTCTCAAGCGAATCCTCTCTTCTCATTTGATGTCCAAGCTTCAGCTTTACTATTCTTTACTATTTGACCTTTTAAGGAGCAGTCAGGGTTAATTTCTTCTAAGACTGTAAAAATCTAAGACTGTAAAAATTCTTCTAAGAATTATTTTAATTAGAACACCTTAATCTATAGTATGAGCCACACACACAAAGACCTGAGTACTTTGGAAACAGGAACAAGAATGTGAAATACAGTTGTTTACAGTAAAGTATTCTCACTTTAACTTCACTGAAGATCAGACTCCATTCATGTATCAAATGTTACTACAGTCAAACCTAGCATAAAGAGTGTTTTGCTTAAAGAATAACTCGCTTAAAGAGCAGGATTTTCTCTGAATGTTCACTTCACTTAACAAATAAAACCAACCAAAAACTCACTTAACAAATAAATCAGGGTTTGCAACCCCCCCCCCAACTACTGGTAATTTACAATGGTGTTTCGCTTAAAGAGCAAATTCGCTTAAAGAGCAATCCTGTGGAACGCATTATGCTCTTTAAGCAAGGTACAACTGTATAAACAAAGCACTGTACAGTTATAAAGAATTGCCAGAGACAAACATCAGAATATGAAAGAGATATATTTTGTATGTAGAAAAGTCTAATAAACTGTCATCAAAATGTTGAGTATATAATTTGATGGGCCTAAAAGATATTACTAAATTTTGGAGATTTTTTCTTTTTCTTTTCTCAATACAATCATATGCAAACTCTGTAAATAAGCACCACTTAATGCAATTGGCCTTCAAATATGCTGTATATGTATGAGATTAGACGTCAACAACTTGGACCTTTAGAAACAGTCTCAGATTCTTCTATGCCACCTCCTCCAATGCATATCTTCCCAAAGACTACCATACTACAATCTATATAAACACGCCCAAGATAAACATAATTGCATAAAGTAGTTTGTGGATCATAACTCTAATTCTTAAGTGGCTATATTTGCATTGTAAATGTATCACACAATTTGTTCAGGTTCAGAGAAACACATTAAAGATTAGACCCATGAGCAAAGTTGTGTTAAATGTGCTGATTTAAACATTTTCATATTAGTTGAGGTCTATCTAGTGAGATCTTTCATGGTTAAGAACTAAGATATGGGGGTCGCCGGTGTGTGTGTGGAAAACCCCCAGGTGACCCGGTTCAGTCGCCTCTCCGGGCCCCCTCCAGAGAGGTAAAAAAATAGAACTGTGCATCAAATAGAGGTTTGACACATGTGCAGTTCCAGGCAGCCAAAAGCTACCCGGAAAGGAAGCACGGCACGTCCAAAAGCGGCGGCGGCCTTTCCACACCACGCTGCCGCACGCCGCCACATTTCCTGGTATAAATGAACATGTTAACGCATTTTGATTTGTGCCTGGTCAGTCTGTGTGCAAGCTCTTCTCAGATTTCACTGTCATAAGTTTTGTTTTGATCCTGAAAGCTGGGCCAAATCTGCAACAACTCCTTAGGCCCATAATGATGCACCACCACAACCTTAGAAAATCGGCACTTCTCATAGTTAAATTTATACACATTGAAGAGACTCCAGGGGCTTCCTGCTTCTGATAAGGTTTCCTGGGTTTTTTGTTTGGGGTGGGTGGGTTGAGGTGTGTGTGTGTTTATTTTATTGTTTATTTTTTTATTTTGCTCCACCCACAATATCATGACATCATGATGTTGGCTCCGCCCATGACATCATGACATCATAACATTGGCCACACCCACGATGTCCATGACATCATGATGGGGTAGTAAAATTTTTGACATCCCACCACTGGAGTTAACCCATTATTCCAATATATCCAACCATGTATCGTAAGTGACATAAACACGCCACATACCTTCACACCTTTTCCACAACTATCCAGTTTTGTCCTAAGTATTGAGTTGCACTGGATCTGGTACTACAAATGGAAAAGATGGTTCAAACAGAGAAACGGCAGGGTTATTCATGTTTTTCACCCACTTGACTTGCGTTCTTCTGGGTGGCTGAAAGTTCTACCGGTTTTATTTGACAGCCAAATATGCTTTTATGGTTTTGAAAAAAAAAGTACAGTATCTTAGAAAAGATACAGGAAAAGGTCATGGTCAGACAAGTCAACTGCAGAATATTAAGCTTAAAAGAATAAATTCAAAGCACAGGTGAATATGGAATGGGTATAAGGCAAGTCTTTGACCAACAGCAACACAGCTAAAAAGCCAAATGGTCAAGAAAACAAGAAGTAACAACTCTTTCTCTTTTTAGCAGGGACTGTGGACTCACACCTTTTCTATTCCTTATACAGTGGAACCTCAGTTAACGTAATTAATGTGTTTTCTGGGACATTTCTTACAGCAAAAATTACTTTAACCAAATTTCCCATACAAATGCATTGAATGCAATTTCCTATAGGAATGCATTGAAAACCTAAATACTTTAACCAAAACACAGTTTCCCATAGGAATGCATTGAAAACTAATTAATCCGTTCCAAAACAATTTCCATAAACCAAACCACTATTTTCTATGGATTTCCTTTTTTTAATGTAATTTTTATGTTAACTGAGCCGTTTGTTCTACTGTACAAACTTTCTATTCCATGAGCGCCTCTCTTGCACTTTGCAACACAAATGCAAGGTTGTAAGCCAGAGTGCAGGAACATCTGGCAACAATCACAGGCATGTCTATCCAGAAATAAATCCCATTTTCTTTCTTTATTTGTACCAGAGTTTTGCACAATTTAAAACTATGGATATATACTTGTATATATGAAATATAAGGGAAAAGATCCAAAGGAAGATATTAAAATAATTAGATATATTTAACCAGAAGCAGGCTATTTCAATAGCATTTCCCCAGCCATTTGCTAGATCGTCTTCTGTGACATGTAGTGTGGCATAAATTGCATAGACTGAAATGGTGCATTGATTGTTATTTCTCCACATTCGCAGAAAATGTCTCCTGTATCCATTTGCTCAAGACTCCTATGTTCCCCCCCCCCAAAAAAAAAAATTCAAAAAAGTGCTTATAGCATCACTTGTAGAGATAGTGAAAGAGATATTTGTAGTGGTTAGACCCAGCTGAACTAGGCCTGTGGAATCAATGAGAATTGTTATGTCAATAATAATATGAACCCCTTTGGACTCAGTGATTCTATCAAGCTTGTTGTTGTTCAGTCTGACCCTTAGCAACCCAATGGACCATTACACGCCAGGCACCCCATCCTCCACCATCCTCCTCAGGCCACCCAGCTGTGTGCCCATTGCACCAACAATACCATCTAGCCATCTCATTCTCTGCTGTCCCCTTCTTCTTTTGCCCTTGACCTTTCCGAACATCAAGGCTTTCTCAAGCGAATCCTCTCTTCTCATTTGATGTCCAAAGTATTTTAGCTTCATCTTCAATATTTGACCTTCCAAAGAGCAGTTGGGGTTAATTTCTTTTAAGATCGATCTATTTGTTCTCTTTGCTATCCAGGGTACTCTCAAAATTCTCCTCCAACACCACATTTCAAAGGTGTCTATTCTTCTGCACTCAGTTTTCCATATGGTCCAGCTTTCACAACTATACATTACTACCGGGAATACCATTGCTTTGACTATGTAGACTTTTTATTACTTTTTTGGTAAACTCTGTATAATGCAGGTTTTTATGTCCCTATGAACATGTTTCAAATATTTTAGTAAATTTGTGCAAGTGGTTTTAAACAAAATACCGTATTTGCTGGCATATAAGTTGCATCAGAGTATAAGACATGCCCCATTATTACCAAAATAGCCCACTATATATAATACAAGATCCACCCCATTTTTCCAGTGTATTTCAAGAGGAAAAAAGTGGGTTTTGTACACCAGCAAATAGGGTACAATAGGAAGGACAAAAATGGCTGTCCAGCCCCTTGCTTAAAAAGGTTGTGAACCCCTGGAATAGACCATACTTCCATCAACTCAACACCAAGTTTCAAGTGGCAGTTAACTAACCTGATAACACTAAGGACTAACAGCCTTGGGTGCCAAAATCCACAGGGAAGGGTGATGGTCCCCAAGTGGATTAAATCCCACTTGAATCCATTTTGATTGAGGGCAGCAGCTTCACCAATCCTGGCCTGGGGCTGATGAGGACTTTGTGTGCCAAAAGGGATCAGGACCAGAAAGTGACTCGTGGAACTGGATTGGTGGTATGGGTGTCATGCTGTGATGTGGAAGGCAGATGAAAGGCCACTGCAGAATATTCTCAGGACAGTCTTCATGGTTGATCGCCATGATGATCACCTATGCTGTATTCGGATTTGGATACAGCAGAAAAAGAAGAAAGAAATTGTAGACACTGTGTGTAGATTTAAGTATTATATTTAGATTAAAAGTGGGAGATCATAATTAATGCAAAAGAAGTCTAAGGCTAGTCCAAGTCAGGTCACAGAGGTGATCAGAGTTTAGAGGTTTTTCAAAGAGTAGTCACATTCCAGAGCAAAGGCAAGCCTATTCATCACTTATGTCTCTAGCTAAGAGCCCAGATGGGGAGCAGGCAGAAGTAAAACTATTAAATAGTGCAGGTCAGGGCAGAAGGAGATCAATCAGGGAAAGAGGTAAGGGATAGTGAAGGCTGAGAACAAGAACACAAAGCAGGCAAAAAATAAGTACTTTGGCTTCAGCAATTTGATCAGGTCTTTTGTACTCATGGTGGGAGTGCCTCATTTTTCCTGCTGTGTCAACTTAGTTACTTGCTATAGGTGGCCTGTCCCTGGAGATGATTTTTGGTGTAGCTTTGTTCTTTTGTGCAGCACTTTGAGCCATCAGCCTTCTTTCAAACTCAGAAGTCATCCTGCTTCCCTTGCCACCAGGATCAACTGTGCACAGGTTCTGCTTCGGTCTCCTGTGCCTCTGGGAAGGTGCTATCAGCTGGGACTTCAATTTCTTCTTCTGTCCAAGTTCCCTTCTGCAGGTGATCTTGGTCTTCATCCTTTGAAGGAGACTCTTCCAGGTATAACAGGACAGATACAAATAGAAAACAAAAATCCATCAACAGCTTTGTGTTCCAGTTCCTGTCAATGGCCTTCATGTATGATAGAAGAAAAATTGATAGAACTATACTGGTTCTGACATGATATGGCATAGAATTGTGGAAAACATAGTTGGCCAGGTGAGCTTAAGATAAGTATGGAACTGTTGTTCTTCTAGACATGCAACACCTATAATCTTTTAGTAATAGTCATACTGGTATGGGTTTTGGGGAGCTGAAGATCGAAAGTCTGACGTTAGGAAAGGTTCCTCACTTTTAGTTTAAGGTTAGACTACAATTTTAAAATCATAGTAAAATTAATGAGAACTTGGAACTGCTTTAGGGGATCTATTGCATATATCTACAATAAATTCAATGTATGCTGTCTGCCACTACTTATAAAGTATATATAGATATAATAATGAACAAGATAAATATACTGCATGAAGTATATATAAAATCTGCATTAAATACATAGGTGAAAAATGTACATTATTCGAAGAAAAGAGATAACATGTGAAAGTAAATCAATGCTAGAAAAAAATTAGACAAATCATAGCTAACTCTGCCCATTTGCTATTATGCTCAAGTGGCAAAATACATAGTCTGAATAATGTTTGGATGCTAAGTATTCCTCCACCTTTTTTTAGATGTTATTTTTCAATATTTACTCATCATTTCAGCTTACCTAGAATATTATTTGCTTTTTTCTGCACCCATCCACCCATTCCTAATTGGCACAACTGGCAATTAGTTTGCTCCATTAACTGATCCTTTTTTGTAGCGTTATAAAGAAACCATTTTCCATAGTTCTCTTTGGTTTTGTCTTGCATTGTGGAACCTCAGTTGCATGGCTGCTTAAAGTAGACTTGACAGGTGAAAGCTTCCATAAAAGATCTTCTTTAAGTGTTCAGATCAGAACTTCTCTTGCTAGTGCAAGTGAGCTATAATGTCAAAGCTAAATCCTCTTGCATGTTCTTTCTATGCAGGCTAGGGTTTATTTCTCTCAAACAAAACATGAGTTGTTTCTTGGGAATATACTCCTGGTGTCTTACATTTAGCAGTCAAAACTCAAGATTTAACTCTTTATGCTCCATAAAGGTCCATCAGATGTGAAGAGAGCCAGCCATGCACATTAATGCTATTTCATTCCCATTAGTGTCAAATACATAGCGAATTAGAATTATGAGCAATCCAAACCTGTGAAATATGAAAGATCATGTCTTTTCTCTCCCTCCCAGTGCAAATGCTGAAATTTAAATCTCATTTGTCAGTCCTGTAGATTAATTCTCCTTGTCACATGTATAAAAAGCTCTCGGTGACAGCTTTGATGTCTGTGTTATCGTTATTCACTATCAACATCCTCGAGGTGTTCTCAAAGGAACAGACAGCTGGACAGAATGATATTAAGAACAAAAATATGTCTTAAAATCCAGCCAGTGGTGGAATGCTTTATAACTATTCTAAAGACAAACAATAGCGGAATACATTTTAACGGGAGGTTTACAAAGCAGTGGACAAACTCTAGTTCAATTGTTGTACCATTGAGGAAATTATTAAGAAATAATTACTTTCAGTTATTTTTTTAACTTAGTAACTACCTTTATTTATTTATTTTTGTATAATAAAGCAATCAGAAAACTGAACTGTAAGTGTTTTGGAGTGTAGAAAGTGGACTAGATCAATCCAACACAGTACTGACATATTATAGATAAGACCCCATATATTTATGTGGCAGGTTGCTATACTTCTGGACCTATATCTAAGGTACGGTATGTCATTGAAGTTCCATGTCACATCTTTGGATGGGACTACCGTAATGACATGGAACTTCTCCACGATGAAACTGTTGTGGGTTCTTCCTGCAGCCTCTTTGGGAACCCTAACCTGGACCTACTTAACATTCAGAGTTCCAAAAGTGTTCTGCTCTATAGTACACCTCTGGATTTTAACCACATACCATACCAGTGGTAGGATACAGAGGTAGCCTAGGTTGATTTTCATAAAAATTACTAAGAATTCACTGTCCCTCAGCACCTGTATTCTCCTGCAAGTGTGACATGCTGTCGCCTACTGACCTTTCTTCCAGGGATTATCCTTCTATAATCCCCTGATTTGCTAGCAGTAAATTTGGGACTCTGTGTTTCTTCTAACATTCTCTTCCCCGAACCAACCAACTTACTATATACAATGTCTGAAATCCTGTAGCTAAGCCACATAAGGTTGATAATGTCATCAGCCTCAATAATTTTTCAGAAATAAAAAAATTCTGATCCTCACATCCAATGGTCCCCAGGACCCCCTGAAATCCACTTCATCATTGGGAAGACATGGGGGGGGGAATAGAGGGAGGTATTTCATATATTTTTTAAATGCCACTACCAGGACTGCTTTACCAGCTTGGCATTATTCTGAAATTAAAGATGCCCAACCTCCTGTGGCCCCCCATAGCTTCCCAACAACAAAAGGGATCTCCCACCCACCCCAAAAAACAACCCCTCAGAATCTTGAAGGAATTCAGAAATCCTTTATTTATGAGCAAAAAAAACTGTATGGAGTATCTGTTGTTACAGAATGGCAGTTAACAAATATAATAAAAGAATGTCATAAGTATCTTTCTCAGAAAAAAAAAATCCTTCTGTCATGGTGGGACTCTGATGTTTGACAGAGCACTTGCTGGGATACAGGATAGCAAATACTGAGAATCACTGTTCTTAACTTTTTAAGTAGGGTTCCTATTAATCACAGTAGAGGGAATAGCATTGGTATACATTATTTTACACATATAAAGAGGTGCTTGCCATTGAAGTGATTGCGGAAGACTATGCAAGCAAGAAAGTTCTATTTATATGCCATATAAAAATTTTCTATATACGGTAACAAAATTTGCAGATGGTATCAACATAAATACTTTATACCATACCATGTTACCTGTATGGTCCAGTCCTTCCCACACTAAGAGTGTGCCTACAGTGATTAGAATGTCCTGGGTGCAGCTACATTGAAAAATTGCATTTTGATCCACAGCCTGTATTACATTTGAAGTTATAATCACACTGTAGGCTTGGGGATGAATTGGGAGTTCATTGTTCTCACTCAATGCAATACGTTTGGCATTCCAGCCCACAGCCTCCTTCCTCTTTCCATCTGAACCTCTGCCAAAAATACTGCTAAATGTTCAAGCCCATTCACCCCTCCTCCTTTATTTTTATTTTTTCATAAATGAGATTAATGCTAGCTCACTCTGTCACTTAATTGCTGGGTTACTCTTATTAGTGTTTGGTGTATGTATGTCCCTGCACTGTATGTATATATTACAGTAAGAGAGTGAGGGTAAATAACTATTTACCAGTAGTGCTTTCCCAGACTGTGGAAAGCGTTGAAAGTGCCTTCTCTTACTGCAATACATACACACAGCATGGGAGCGTACATAAGGAGAAGACTAATAATGATGGCCCAGCAATAAGGTGACTGTGTGAGTTTGTACTAATCTCATCTGTGCAAGAGATTTTTAAAAAGAAAGATGATTGGGGGAGAAGTAAGTCTTTGAACATCATGCCCAGTTGCCTATATCACTGAAACACTACCTGCAGGCACCACCACCCCTTTGTTATATATATCAGCATGGGGGAAGCCCCTCTGAATTATCCCAGTATGGAAAAAGTAGAAGCTCCCCCCCCTGCCCACAGCAGAAGAGGGGGAAAAGCTGCTTTTAAAGGGAAAAAACCCAAAAACACACAAAAAAGGAGCCCAAAATTTCCAGATGGACAACAATCACCCTTTGTGCCATGCAGGTAGCAAAAAATATTTCAAATGCAACCACTTTATATATGAAGCAATTCCTGAGGTATTTGATGGTGTAGTTAGGCTCTTAGTAAGGCTAGTATCCTATTGTCTAAATGGAAGGGTAATCAGATATGCCCCCATCTCTCTGACACACTGCTCTGTTAGGAGAAGTACCAGAATGGGTGAGTTATTTAACTAATCTCCCTTCTGCTCCACATTTAAGCAATCATTATGCCAGTCTAGAGCTGAAGAGACCAGTTTCAAATCACTACTCAGTATCATGTAATGCCCAATCTCTCAGTGTAATTTACCTCAGTGGGCTGTTCTGAGGCGAAGGTTGGATGGAAGGAAAACCCTTGTAAGCTTCCTGAGGTCCCTGGAGGAAGAACTAAAATGTCATTAAAATATTATTTGACTTATTAAATACTAAAATATGTACTATTGATTAAAAAAAGGCATGGCATAAAGTAATTTATTTTAAAATAAAAAAAACTATGTAAAAGATTAAGGATTTATTAATGTGATTATATACTATTATAGCCTTTCACATAGTGTAGTCAGAAAATTTTCAAGCCTCAAGGTGTAGCTTATTTATAAAGACTCTGACAATTAACAAAAAGTGATAAATTTCTTGACAAAATATTTCTAGTATCCTTTAATAAACAGTAGACAGCAGAAATACAAATAAATCTGTAATAAAGAGGAGTAAATAAAAATGGCAAACACTGTTTTGTGTAAATCAAATAATTGGAAAGTATGCAAAAGAGCTTCTCATTATAAATGTAATGTTCAGATGCAGTTCTTCTAACTTCAAAATCTTAGAAACTTAATAATTGTATCATTTTCACTCCTTTATTGAATGCATTTTATATCCCAGTTTGCTAAAAGATGAAAGCACCTTAGGGCTTGATGCTTGCAGATTTGCACAAAATGGCACAAAAATCAGGTATCCCATATACTGAATGCTGATGAGGGAATCATATGAGCTACTATCCACAAAGGACATTTTCTGTGCTCTGATATTATACCTCTTGTAGCATTTTCTGCTTGGTGGGGAGCTGTATTCTATGGCTTTCCAGAAACATCAATTTCATTTACCATCCAAAGGCTTCTGGGAACTTAGCAAAGAGTTTCATTAGGTGTGGCATTGAAGAAAAAAGAGTGGCAAAATTGTGATGTGTATGTAAATGATTGCTGTTGAGTTTGTTAATTACTGTGGATATTAAATTTCCTGGAAATTGCTTTCAGACAACAATGGGCAAATCATAATGTATTTTGTGAGAATCTAATTGCATCTGCATTTGAGAGTATAATATGTCTCTTTGAACTGCTTACTCAGATATCCTATTAAATCAAAAAGGTCTTACGCCCCAATAAATGTACATAGAAAATTGATATATTTGTACTTATTAAGAAGCAAAGATTGGATTACACAGACTCTTCCGCTCTGTGACTGTTCTGGTTGAGGAATCCAGATGTTGTAGTTCAAAAATTTAAATTTCAGGCAGTGCCGTGAGGCTGATTTCTTCCTGCAGCTCATACAAAATAACACAGCAGCTAACAGGAGTATGGGTATAAGAAAGAGGACTCTCGCTGGATTACTGTGCATGTGTGTTGTGCATGTTAAACATGGCAAAGAAATTAATCTAGAAAATATCTTATCTTTAAAGAAGAAGGCACCTTGTGTTTTAGCTGATTTCCACCATTTGCTTACTTTCTCCCCTGCAGATCAGATTGTAGTGAGTCATTTAAGGTGAGTTCCTCTGGTGTTCTCAGGTATCTGAAGGAGTTATTTTCCCAAGAGTGAAAACTGATAGCAAAACTTAAGCTGTTTATTGAGAACGTCATCAGAAGCCCATGTGCATCACAAATTTAATTCTTTGTTTAAACACCAAGAAGGAATATAGCTACTTTGCATGGTTCTCCTCTCCCCACTTCTTCTTCTGTGTCTAGATCAGATGTGAAACTGCACACGCGCGCGCACACACACACTCACCAATCTTTTAGGAGGCTCTTCACTGAAAGCCAAATACAACTGTATAAGTTAGAGTTGTCCACAATACAGGTTACGCATAAAGACAATCAAGTGCTGAGACACAGCCATATCTTTCAGAACAATCCATAGTTTCTCCTGATCCACAGAACCAAAGGCTTTGCTATAGTCTATTAAGTAAGGACTGCGGTGGCTCAGTGGTTAAGTAGCTCACCTTGTTAGCTAGAAGACCATCAAGTCAGTAGTTCGAGACCCAGGTACTGCATGACGAATTGAGCACCTGCCTCTGTCCCAGCTCTTGGAGACATGAAAGGAGCTTCATTCGGGCATCCCCAGAGTGGATTTTCTCCAGCAAAAATCCTTTCAACCCAGAATAATTTCTGACACGAAATTATTATTATAGTCTATAAAATATAAAGTGAACTTCTTCTGAAATTCTTTACAGTCCTCCGTTAGCCTGCAGATATTTGCAATATGGTCTCGGGTGCCCCTTCCTTTTCGGAATCCAGTCTGATTATCAGGACTTTCTCATTCTATGTATGGTAAAAGCTTTAATTACAAAACCTTGTGCATCAATTGCTTGCATGGGAAATTAGAGCAATGGTCCTGTAGCAATTGCACTTCTTGACATCTATTGGAATGTATATTGAATATTTCCAGTCTGTAGACAATTGTTTTATTTCCCCACACTTGTTGCATATTCTTGTAAGGATTTTGACAGATACAATCTCTGTGATTTGAAATATCTCATCTAGCCATAGGGATTTATTTCTTCCCAGCAATTTCAGAGTAGCTTTCTAGAATTGTTTTTCCCTTCATAGTATTCTTCTTCAAGGATCTGTCATCCTTTTTTCTTTTCTGTACAGGTTTTCAGTATATTGTCTCCATCTTTATCTTCTCCTGGTCAGATAGTGTACCTCCCTGTTAGTCATCCACCATTCCTAATTTAGGCTTAAATTTCCCTTTGATAGTTTGGATCTTTTGGAAGAGAGCACTTGGCTTCCCCCCTTTTGCTCTTCTCTATATCTTTACATCGATTATTGTAATGATGTCAACTGAGGCAATTATGAGAAGGGAAGATTCTCTGGAAAGACATGAATGGTAGGAAACACAGAAGGCAGCTGGAAAACAAGGCCAATGTTAAATAGATTTACTTTGTAAAGGAAGCCACAGTTTTCAATGTGCAAGATTTGAGCAATCCATTGAAGACAAGACATTCATAGGGTAGCCAAGGGTCCAGTACAACTTGATGGTGCATAACAACGAAAATAAATCAGAAGTGCACAAAGTGCAGCTCTCCAGATGTTCCTGGGTTCTTCTTCTGCCACATCTGAATCCAAATATAGACGATCATCATGGTAATCAGCCATGACGATTATCCTGAGAATGTAATGCAGTGGCCTTTCATCTGCCTTCCGCATTGCAGCATGACCCCCACTGGATTCAAGCAGGATCTAATTCACTTGAGGACCATCACCCTTCCCTGTGGACATTGGCACCCAAGGCCATTAGTCATCAGAGTTGCCAGGTTAGTTAACCACCACCTGACACTCAGTGTTGAATCACTGGCGGTATGGTCTACTCTCTATTACCGTAGCAGGATAACCTGGCCAGACAGACATTCAATCGATTCCTGGGTTGCACACATAAATTTCCAGCAATCTTCTTTGTTACATATGCTAGCTGGGGCTAGTGAGATTTGCAGTCCAGTCACATCTCAAGAGCCAAATTTTGCTCACTCCCTCATGAAAATATTTTGCTCTCCAAGTGAGTGGTAGCCTAATTTTAATAAAGAGGACAGGTTTTCTTGGTGTTATGTTCACCCTTCCCAAATGAACACCAAATAACCCTGCGGCACCGTCACTTGGGCACAAGTACAATAAATCTGTTAAACCAGTGGGACTTACATAAGCATTGACATAGCATGCCCCATTTATTCAAAGGCTCTCAGTAGTTGGGGCTAACAATTGGATTTAGTCCAGTGTAATTATTGCACGGCTGATTTTCAGGATAAGTCCCCAAATTCTATACATCATCAAAGAGAATCAATGTCATTGAAGAAACAGTCACTTCCCAGCAGGGTGAAGAAAGTCAAAGGAGAAATTCTTCAAGTTGTAAAAAAGGAACACAAGCAACTCAGCTTCAAAGAGGATACCCAAGCAATGTAACTGAAGTGGGAAATAACCAAAGGAGAAGATACATTTTCTCTGCGGTGTGAAACTCCTCAAAAGGGATTCCCTATGGAATTAGGATCTTTGAAGGTGAAATCTCTTCAGTATAAACTTTCAAGGCAGAAAAAAATAATCTGAAAACTTTTTAAAAAGCTGTTCTTAATATTCCACATTTGTGTGTGTGTGTGTGTGTGTGTAAGGAGGAGAATTTAAATCACTATTGTCCTCAACCAAGAAAAGAGGGCCTTTCCCCCCTGCTTTCTCTCTCAGGTGATAATTTAAAGAGGTTTTTAATCAAAGGACCCAGATCATTATCTAATACATAAGCAGCATGTTTCAGATAGAAAACATAGACTGCCATCTTGTACATATTTTTATCAACTGAGCACTATTAGAACAATATATTTCCAGTCAGTAGAATGAATTCCACCATACAAAGGATCAGAGAGAAGAATGAATATGTAGCTATAACATTGTGAGATCTTTTAATAAAATATTTTAATGGTGTTATTTCTTAATCAAGCATTTACACAGCACTTTTGATATAGGCTCAAAATATCTGGCATACAGTGGAACCTCAGTTAACAAACAGCTTGGTTAACATAAAAATCGCATAATAAAAGGAAATCCATAGAAAATAGTGGCTCGGTCTATGGAATTTTTTTTCCGGAACAGATTAATTGGTTTTCAATGCATCCCTATGGGAAATTTGGTTAAAGTAATTTTCATTGTAACAAACGTCCCGGAGAATGGCTTAATTACGTTAACTGAGGTTGCACTGTACTTTATTTTTAGTAGTTCTTATAATATTCTGTACAAACAACTATTGTCATTTTTATTCCAGTATGAACACTGTTAAGCTACAGAAACTAGTACCCTAAGCCTGCACCTTATGAGCCAAATATAAGGTTTGTCAACATCAGTGATGGCAAACCTTTTAGAGACTGAGTGCCCAAATTCAACAGGCTGTTGTCCGCACCACAGAGTGGCGGGGAGAACTCTGTGCTGGGGGGAGGTAGAAAGTGCTCCCAATGGGTTTCTGGGCAGAGAGGTGGGGTGAACTCTGCTGGGGGGGAGGGAAGGAGTGCTCCCATTGAGCTGCTGGGCAGAGGGGCAGTGTGAACTCTGTGCTAGGACAATAGTGTGTGTGCCCACAGAGAGGGCTCTGAGTGCCCCCTCTGGCACATATGCCATAGGTTTGCCACCACTGGTCTACATGATCTAAAAGGAAATAAAAAGAAGATTAATTCTTGGGAGGCAAGCTATGAGAAACCTAGGGAACACAATAAAAAGTAGAGACATCATCCTGCCAACAAAAGTCCGCATAGTCAAACCAATGGTATTCCCAGTAGTAATGTATGGTTGTGAGAGCTGGACCATAAGGAAGGCTGAGCAAATAAGAATAGACGCCTTTGAAATGTGGTGCTGGAGGAGAATTTTGAGAGTACCCTGGACAGCAAAGAGCTCAAATAAGTCAATCCTGAAGGAAATCAACCCTGACTGCTCTTTAGAAGGACAAATATTGAAGATGAAGCTAAAGTACTTTGGATACCAAATGAGAAGAGAGGACTCACTCAAGAATGCCTTGATTCTGGGAAAGATCGAAGGCAAAAGGAGAAGAGAATGGTGGAGGATGAGATGGTTGGGTGACATTGTTGACACAATGGGCCTAGAGCTGAGTGGGCTGCGGAGGATAAGGGTGCGTGGCGTGCAGTGGTCCATGGGGTTGCAAATGGTCGGACTTGACTATGTGACTGAACAACAGCGACTTTTTGTTATTTTAGGCCTGCCATGTGGCCTTCAAAATGGTGAGTTCAAATATACATGTTTCCCCTTCAAAGGCAAAAATGCAAGAAGAGAGACACCTGAACAACAGAGCCTTAATACATGCAAAATAGGTCAGGTGGCCCCTAAAGCTGGGAAGACAGAAACTTCCCTATTAGTTAGTTAGGGACAAAATGATATTAACAACTCCCTTTAGGTTAGTCTAGTATTTTTGTCTAGTGTGGTCATTATACTAACACTCACTGCATGCTGGGGTTGCATTAAAATACTCAACAGATCTAAGTACCGGAACCCCACAGCCACCATACTTAGAAAGCTCTGGGTGGGAGCAACTACTTCAGGGGCAAAAGGGAACAACAGTTCGTCTAGTGTTGTGTGTGTAGAGAGGCAGTGGCTGCTCTCTGACTACCCAAGTCACATGTTCCTACCTTGAGGCAGCTTAGCATCGCCCACTTGTACTCTTTGAGTGAAGAATGAGTGTATTGCCTCCACTATTGATTTGCCTCTAACATAGATAACATGAGGCCAGAGTTTTCCCCTTATGGCCAGGCAACTAATTCATTTGTTTTCATTTTTAAAGCCCTTAACTAGACAGATGGAGCAATGGTACGCCAATGAATCTGCAACGAGTAGAATATATCTGGAGACATTCATATGGTGTGGCAAATCTGTTCTTAAGAAATGTTATTTGTTTGATGAACTGTAGTAATAAGTGTATTTGACTCCTTAAAGAAGCATAAATACCTGTAGAATTCCCTGTGGGGAAAAAACAGTATGTGAGAAACACACTATAAAATGCTAGGCTGGTGTGTTTGTGAGTACTACACTAAACCTGGCAAAACTGCTACATGTCAAGAATTAATATGAATATTTTCAGAACCTGAAACTGCTCCTCAACTAATGCTGAAAGCCACATAGGGACTGCTGTGGCTTAGTGGTCAAGACTGGCTTTGACAACTGGAAGGTCGGCAGGTCAAAAAATCAGGACCTGAGTGCTGTACAATGGAGTGAGCTCCCATCTCTGTCCCAGCTCTTGCCAACCTATCAGTTCGAAAGCAAGAAATTGCAAGTAGATAAATAGGTACCACTTTGCTGGCAAGGTAAACAGCATTCTGTCCACTCTGGTGTCTAATCATGCCTGCCACATGCCCACGGAAACATCTGCAGATGGAGACAGTGCTGGTTTTTTGACTGTAAATGGAAATAAGCACCAAACCTAGAGTTAGATACGATTGGCTTTTAAGCAAGGGCGACCTTTACCTTTAATTAATGGCACAGTTTAGTTCATTTTTTCACCACGTACAGTTGTGATATCACTTGTGCAGCAGGTGTTTGTAAATAGCACAGAAGTTTTCTTCAACACACTGGCTGAAATCCTGTTGCTTAGTGTCGTGAGTCACAACTGAAGTAGGCCCACTGAATCAGCAGGGTTTGGTGAGTCAGGTCCTCTAGAACATGCTTAAGAGTATGGCCTGGATTTTAATCTGAAGCTTTAAATCAGGAATTCTCAACCTGGAGCCCATGGGACGGATGTGGCCCATGGTGCCATTTCATGTGTCGTTTCCCCACCCCCACTGCCTCCACCTCACCAGGAAGTGCCATGTGGTGGAGGAAGAGCAAAATGGCCCCCTGGCCCCCAAAGCTAACTGAGGGAGCGTGACCTGGCCCCTGGCTTAGAAAGGTTAAGAACTTCTGCTTTAAATGAATGGCATCCTCATTAGTTTGCTCTTTTGCAATTTAGCAAAGATACAAATCCTGCTGAGTTATCCTCCTGTCAGTCACTGGCCCATTTGCTCAACGTCTGTCTTTTGACAAAGTGAGGGTCAGCTCACTTAGTTTTCCTGAAGAATCAACCAAAGACTAATACTTCTTCTGTTCTTCTCATTGTAGCTTTATAACACCACAACCTAACTGTAAGCAATGTTCCTCTTTGCCCTGACGGTGCAGTGGTTAAACTGCTGTACTGCAGCCAAAACTGCTGACGTTGGGAGTTTGTTCCTGACAGGGGTCAAGGCTGACTCAGCCTTCCATCCTTCTGAGGTCAGTAAAATGAGCACCCATCATGTTGGGGGTGAAACGCTAATTACCTTTTAACCCGCCCAGAGAGTGCATTAAGTGCAATGGGGCAGTATGTAAGTGTAATTGCTAACTTGTATTCCAGGGTTGTTTTTAGTTATACACACACAATTTAGGTTTTTGTGAGAAAGATGCCTTTCCAAAAAGCAGAGGCACACTTCAAAATCACACATGCATAGATCTAAAACAAATCTTATTGTGGGGGCTGGCAACTTATATCGATGAAAGCACTTTGGCTCTCCATAAGCCCAACAAGGACTTTGTCCTATGCAGTTCATCACAACATCAAATTTGACAAAATGGTAGTGGTAACCCACTCAGAGCCAAGGATGCAATTTCCTTTTAAAATAAGGTGGGCTTTTAAAAATCTAATCACTGTTCCCAGAAACATTCCAGAGGCTTTCAGGAGAGATTCCAGTAATCATCCTGACTGGGAATTCAGGGAGCTGTAGTCTTAAAAAAATAATAACTTCCAAGGACTGCCTAATTCTCATCATGCTTTTAAATTTGTCTTCCAGCATGTGGTTGAAAGCTATATTACATATAATGATACTGCTTTTCTGGTTGAATTGTTCCAACTCAGATTGCTTCTATCTTGAAAGATTTCATAGGGAAACTTGGAGGTGAACTGTGTATGCATAGCTAACATTTTGTTTCAATAGCTACAAATTATTTTAATGTAAGTATTCAATAGCTGGCTGGATGAATTAGATATTTGGCTGTGGAACAAGTGGCTGGGATTTCATACCCACCCACCCACCCCCAGTCCCAGGGTACCACCTAGAAGGAAGGAATGGCAAGGCACCTCTGAGGACTATCTACCTCGAAAAACCCTGAAACGGGTCACCATAAGTCTGAACTAACTATTACATTATTATTAAGTTTTAGATGTCTACCATATGCGAATCACACATTTTTATCACAAACAGCACCCACACCATTCTTGACAAATAAATTGAGATGTGACCTCCAAACTATACATTGCTAAAATTCAAAATTACTTCCTTGCTCAAATGGTTATTACAGTCAAAACCATTAGATATTTATCTAGATCAGCTTTTCAGCATCTGAACTGTTATCTCCAGGATCTCAAATGGATACTTTTTTTTACCATATTGCTTTTGAATAGCCTTCTAAATTATAGCAGCTCAATTGACCAAAATTATCTGTGCAGACCACATTCAAAGATAAGATTATTTTAAACTTTATACATGTCTGGAGGTTTGCTATGCAAACTTATTTCAAAGTTTCCTCCTGCACCTTTCTGCTACAGAATGAACCGCGCTTAATGAACACATTGAAAGCTATCCTACATAAATGATACAACATTGCAACCTTAATTTCTCTTGTATCTGATTATTCAAGATGAAAAGAATGGGATTAATCCCACCTCTGCCTCTAAACGACCCTGGGAAAAAGGAGTTGATATGAATAATCCTGACAGGTGGAAAGGATTATTGGACTATGCTAAGAAATTAGATGGGATGGACACTTTTAGGGTGTGTGGGAGGAGTCTGTGGCTCTTCAGATATGGTTGCATGGCAGCTCCTTTCTTGTCTGACCATTGCCTGTCCTGGTGATCCATAAACTTCCCACTCTTGCTTTACATGATGAGTATATTTCTCAGACTTCCAGTCCTCTGTCAATAGTATACAGTATGTTTGTTTGTTGCATTTTTATACAGTCAAACCTCAAAATACAAATTTAATTTGTTCCTCGAAGTTGTTCTTATCTCAAAAAATTGTATCTTGAATTTCCCATAGGAATGCATTGAATGTAATTTCCCATAGGAATGCATTGAAATTAATATATCAAAAAAATCATGTTACAAATTCATATCCTGAACCTGATTTTTTCAAGATTTCCAGATGTATCACAAGTTTTTTATAAATCGAGCCGTTTGTATCTTGAGGTTTGACTGTACTGCCCATTGAGGATATTTCCCACACTGTATGCATATATTATACATACTAGTACTGTATATTGTCTTTTTGCTCACCAAAGCTTCCAAGGTGATGATCAATAAAGATTATTTAAAAAGACTACCAAAACCATTCTTTGAAATGAGATTTAAAATATTATCTAAAAGTTGATTTCAAAACCAGTCTTAGAGATCAAACTCCTCTTGGGACAATACAGTCTATGTTACTTGCAAGAATTTTAACAGGGACAGATCCAAGCTGACCCTATAATCAAGACACAACTCCAGAGTAAGCCCAGTGTATGTCTATGTTTTGGCAAAACGTGACATGACAGACATTCCTTAAAAAATACGGGGCATAGACATTTATGTGCCAGTCCAACCTTAGACACAAAGAATTTATGTTCTGTGAACAGAAGGACTTCACTCATAGAAGGTACCTCCACCTGATTTTCAGGGAATACCTCCTTTCGTTTCTCTACCACTGTCCTGCTCATTCAGCATAGCACTCCCTTCCAATCATATGTGTTTTAAAAGTCTGGAAGCGAAAGGAGGAAACGTTTTTCCCACTGGATTGCTTGCATTGGCCAAAGTTGTTACTATTTCTTTTGTCAAGACTCCTACACTACATGAAAGACAAAAGATTCTAAAGCCAGGGTTCTCAACCTACAGCGCATGGGCCGGATCCAGCCAGCAGCACCATTCCATCTGGTCCACACCCTTGTTCCCTCTCCTGTCCTTGTCTTCTCCTCTTGGCTTGGCGTGTCCCTAATGCTGCTCCATAGCAGGGCGGCTGTTGTAACCATTCTTACAACATCCATCCTGCTACAGAGTGGCATTAGAGACATGCTAAGCCAAGCAGAGGAGACAAGGATTGAGGCAGTGATGGCAGAAGCGGCAGACACACATGGCTGCCTGTGTCTTTCCTGGGGGCTGCTCTGACGAAGCAGGAGAAAGGACAGTCAGGGCCCCTCCTTCACCCATGGCAGGCCTGTAAGCAGGGAAGTGGCGTTGGCATCAGAATGGAGCAGGAATGTTTTGGGGCTGGACTGGTGGCATATGGGGAGTGTTGGCAGCAGCAGCAGTGACATGGGGTGTTGGTGGGCTGTACTGGTGGTGTGGGGGAGTGTTGGCACTGACGGCGACAGCGGCGAGTGTTGGCACTGGTGTGTGAGTGTTGGTAGGTGGCAGTGGCATGGGCGGTGTGAGGGAGAGTGGTGGCGGGTGGTAGCAGCACCCATGGCATGGAGAATGTTGGCGGGCAGCACCACTGGTGGCATGGGGGGGTTGGTAGGCAGCAGGGGAGTGTTGACGAGCTGGACTGGTGGTCCCCCACCACTGTCTCCACCACCACATTTGGCACTGGCAGTGGCATGAGGGAATCTGTGGGCTCTGGGTGGTCCCACAGCCACCCCCAGTCTGGCCTGCCAACAGTCTGAGGGGGCGTGATCTGGCCCCTGGCTTAAAAAGGTTGAGAACCTCCCTTCTAAAGCTATAAGGCAGATACTTAATAGCTTAAATAGCAGGCAGACATTTCAAAGCTAAATCTTTTCCTACCATTTCATCTGCATCCAGAGAAAAGCTTAGGCCCCCAAACAGATGCTGTAATTAAAAATCTGAAAATAGTAACACATTGAGCTACTTTTTGGGCAGGCAACCAAAGTGCTGGCAGTAATATGTGTAATGATGCACCTCTGATTTTTAAAATGTATATTCCCAAGATTTCTTTGAGATTCAGAAATTCATTGTTAAATCATTGTTATAATATATTTACTATCTGTGCTTTTCACATCTGTGCTTCTTTATGTCTATATCATTTTTATAATGGAAATGATATAAATGTATGTTGAGTTTTTGTTGTTGTTCAGTCGCACAGTCGATTCCGACCCTTTGCGACCCCATGGACCACTGTCCGCCAGGCACCTCTGTCCTCCACCATCCTCCTCAACTCGCTCAGCTTTGTGCCCATTGTGTCTACAATACCATCTAGCCATCTCATTTTTGGCCGCCCCCTTCTTCTTTTGCCCTCCACCCTTCCCAGCATCAAGGCCTTCTCAAGCAAATCCTCTCTTCTCTTTTGATGTCCAAAGTACTTTAGCTTCATCTTCACTATTTGACCTTCTAAGGAGCAGTCAGAGTTGGTTTCTTCTAAGATTGACCTATTTGTTCTCCTCGCTGTGCAGGAGACTCTCAAAACTCTCCTCCAACACCACATCTCAAAGGCATCTATTCTTCTGTGTTCAGGTTTCCTAATGGTCCAGCTCTCACAACCATACATTGCCACAGGGAAGACCATTGCTTTGACTATGCAAATTTTTGTTTGCAATGTGATATCTCTACTTTTCACTATGTTCCCCAGGTTTCTCATTGCTTGCCTCCCAAGAATCAGTCGCCTTTTTATTTCATGGCTGCAATCACCATCTGAGCTTTGATCCTAAGAAAGTAAAATCTGTCACTGCTTCTACTTCTTCCCCATCTATTTTCTAGGGACTGATAGGGCCTGTTGCCATGTTCTTGGTTTTCTTGATGTTGAGTCTCAAGCCAGCTTTTGCACTTTCTTCTTTCAACCTAATCAGGAGCTTTTTAAAGTCCTCCTCACTTTCTGCCATTAGGGTGGTATCATCTGCATATCTCAAATTGTTGATGTTTCTCCCAGCAATTTTGATCCCAAATTGTGATTCCTCCATCCCTGCATTGCGCATTATGTGCTCTGTGTATAAGTTGAATAAGCAGGGTGACAAAATGCAGCCTTGTCTTACTCCTTTTCCTATTCCAAAGCACCCTGTCATTCCATATTCTGTCCTAACTGTTGCTTCTTGATTCATTTACAGGTTTCTCATGAGGCATATAAGGTGTTCTGGTATTCCCATCTCTTTAATTACTTGCCACATTTTGTTGTGGTCCACACAGTCAAAGGCCTTAGTGTAGTCAATGAAACAGAAGTAGACTTGTTTCTGATATTCCTTTGTTTTTTCCATGATCCAACGTATGTTGGCAATGTGGTCTCTAGTCCCCCTGCCTCTTTTGAACCCCATCTGCACTTCTGTTAATTATCTCTCCACGTCCTAGCGTGTGGGATGAGCGCAATTGAGTATATTATATTTTATTCTTTTTATAATACAAATGTTTGCATATACTATATGTTGCACTTGTTTAGAATGTATAATAGCCTGCATATGGATATATTATTAATTGCATTTTGTATAGTATAAAATATTAAAAGTATAAAATATCATATACACAACATACATTTACTGTATATCATTTCTGTGCAAACCATTAAAGAATGGTAGGTTTTTAGACAAATGTCTTGTGTCCCAAAAGGGTGCCTTTGAAGCCTGGCCTACATAGATCAGATGAATAAAGTGGGAATGAAGTAGTGATGGTTGAATACATCGTCTCATTTTAGGTTTCAGACACATATCATACCATTTTATTTTTGCATCACATCTTCTCTTATGTCAAAACCAAGTCAAACTTTCCTTCACCACTGCATCTCTTTGAAGTTATACTTTGGGTCCTCTTTCTCTTACAAGGAATTGAGGAACATGAAAATATGAAGTATATTCCTGAAATCTGAAGGGGTACAGTTTATTCTGTCATCTCAGGACCTTAGCGCCTCATGCTACCAAATGAACAATGTAGCTGCACTACATGTTATAGCAATTGGGGTCACTTTAGCCACCATGGCTCCATTTTGGAGAATCCTGGGATGTGTACAGTGATGGGATGATAAAAAAATTTCTGCCACACCCTGACGTCACAGACATCGTGGGTGTGGTCAACGTCATGACATCATGGGTGGAGCCACCATCATGATGTCATGACATTGTGGGTGGGGCCTAAAATAAAATAAAATAAATACACACACTCTCTCTCTCTCTCTCACACACACACACACCCAAACAACCACAACACAAACCTGTAAATAAATTAAAGAAATAAAATAAATAAAGAAATAAAATAAACATTAAATAAAAATCCACCCACCCACCCCAAACACAAATAAAACCTCCAACACAAACCCTGGGTCACTTACCCTTAAGTTGTCTGGGAGCAGAAGAGGCGGTCGAACAGCAGCGCAGCCGGAGCAGCAGCCTGGCTGGCGCAGCGGCCTGGCTCCATGCCAAGGAAAGGCTGCTGCCACCGCTTAAAAATTTTTTTCCGGGCAGCCAAAATGGTGTGGCCACACACCGGCGCACCGGCCTGGTGGTGCGCCACCCCATGGAAAGGCTGAGGCCACCAGGGCACTGCCTGCCACTGCCTCATGCAGCCACCAGAGCCGCCACCTGCCACTGCCACTGCTGCCGGAGCCACCGCCAGAGCCGCTCCGAAAAGTTCTGGCTCCGGCGGCAATAGGCAGCAAATGGCTGCCTCTTACTGCTCATGCACAGAAATTCATTCTGATGCATTCATGATTCACAATTGCAGCATGCATGCGTCAGATTGATTTCTGCGCATGCGCACTAAATTGGAGCCATTTTGGCTCCATTTTTTTTTTAAAAAATTTCTTTTTGTGAGGCATTGGAACCGGATGCCTCAAAAAAAAAAGGACTACTCTCCTGGAGAACCCTCCAGGTTTGTTCCTACCACTTCTGGGGAACCGTTTGGAACCGGTAACATCCCATCGCTGGATGCATAGTTCGGTAAGGAACTCAGAATTCTCAATTGCCCTTCAGGGGAGTGTACTAGAAGAGATTTTTAGGTACCATTTACTTACTTACTTACTTACTTACTTACTTACTTACTTACTTACTTACTTACTTACTTACTTACTTACTTACTTACTTGCCTCCTCTTCTACCTTACAGTGTAGAGGATTTTAGGTACCATGCCAACTACAAATTCCAGGATCCCCCAAAATGGAGCAATGGCAATTGAAGTGATATCAACGCTGCAGCACGCATATCACTCTAGGACAAATAAGCATGCAGACTGCTAGCGATGTCACCTAAGGTGAAATATTATGCCATATAGCTAACCAAACCACAAACAACTTACATAATGTGCATGATCTAACCTACACAACAGGTTGCTCATCAAAGCCAGCCTGTGCTTTGGAAAGTAAGGAACAAAAACATCAATTTGAGCAAAAGGAAAGCTTGCCCTCTGAATTTGTTGTTCCTTCACTGCTATATACATTCCATGCTGCAATTCCATTTTCTCAGATTTTCAATGCATTGGGCAAATCTGTGAAACCCACATTTAGGAGCTATTATAATTTATTAATGAATTACAAAACTACAAAGTGCTGTGGCAAATGCAAGAGCAATTTCTCTCTCACCGTTCTGCACTCCTTGCTCTCTTTTCATTATGTTTGTTGATTTTACAATAATTCTTTATCTAGTGACACATTTATAACAAGTCAGGGATTTGCCAGAGTTAACAAGATAATGGCATTAATGTATTGGAAACAATTTACTGGGATGGTGAACTAACACAAGCATTTAGCTAGAGATTATGTCACAGAAATAAGGAGAATGTGAACAGAGGCTGCAATGTGTTTTCTCACCAGAAGCTCTGAATAAAAGCAACAACATAAGAGTAGTAATAGCAATTACGCTTAGATATATGGCCTATAGTGCTTTTAGAATGCTCTCTGGGCAGTTCACAAGGTAACTAGGGGCTGCAGTGGCTCCATTGTTAGGAAGCTCGCCTTGTTAGTTAGAAGGCCAGCAAGTTGGCAGTTAGAGACCTGAGTACTGCATGGTGGAATGAGTCCCTGTCTCTGCCCCAGCTCCTGCCAATCGAGCAGTTTGAAAGCAAGAAATTGCAAGTAGATATAAATAGGGACCACTTTGGTGGTGGGGAATCTTGGGGACATGAAAGGAACCTCATTCGGGCGTCCCCTGAGCAGCAAAAATCCTTTCAACCCAGAATAATTTCTGACACGAAATTATTATTATTACAAGGTAACTAGCATTTTGCCCCCAACCAACTGGGTATTTGGAATTGAATTCAGATTGTGACTAGAGTTTTTACTGCAGTACTGGAGTTTAACAACTGTGCCACAAGAATAAACTGCTTTTTTAAAAATCATGTCAGAAGCACACAAAGTTGCTTTCTGAGTTGAAAGGATTTTTGCTGGAGGAAATCCACTCAGGGGGTGCCAGAATGAGGCACCTTTCATGTCCCCAAGATTATTGCATCATGCAGTACTCAGGTCTTATATTTATTATTCAAATTTATATATTCCCTCCCAAATCGAACGAGTGACTCTGGGCGGCATAACAACAGTGAAAATACTACAATCATAAAATATTAAAAACCCTTAAGAACACTTAATAGACCTTAACTACTGACTTGCCGACCTTCCAGTTAACAAGGCAAGCTTCTTAACCACTGAGCCATTGCAGTCCCTATTAGGTCATAAACCCGTTTTGCTCAAAGATTATAAACTTATCATGTGCTCAAAGTAGGACAGCCTCAGCTTCATAAATTTTGCTTCCAGAGACAGTTCAGGCTTAATCTGCTCTAAGACCCACTTGTTTGTCTTTCTGGCAACCCAAGAGATTTGCAAAGCTCTCCTCCAGCACAATATTTCAAATGAGTCAATTGTTTTTCTTGCCAGCTTTCTATCTTGTCCAGCTTTCACACTGGTGTGTAGAGACCAGCAATAAAAGAGTGTGGATGAGCTTTGCAATTCACCTTATAAGTATGGCCATCGACAGGTTAAAGATTTCTAATGAATTATCCCTCCTGCTTTTAACCAATTAATTAACTGATTAGTTCACAGATGTAAATGATTACTTCTCAGAATGACTAGCCTGATTAACTTTTTAAAATTAATGATCTGTGTCGAAGTCTGATGCTTAATTACTTAATCTAGAATTATAGGAATGGAAGTAACGCGAAGATCATCAGTTTTGATTCTCTGATTGCCTGTCAGAGAATCAAACACCACTTGTCTGACAGCTAAAGATGGAGAGTTGCTGTTCTTCTAATCTAAAACTGCACACATTTCCCACTTCCACCTCCCTAAATTCTGCCTTTTTAGAGTATTTGAGAGGAAACAGTCTGATCAGGTTATCCTGCTATGGTAATAGAGTAGACCAGTGTTTCCCAAATGCTGGTTTTTGGACTTCAATTCCCAGAAGCCTAAGTCATTTCTCCAAAGCACTGAGCAGCCAATGTACTGACTTAGGCTTCTGGGAATTGAAGTCCACTAGTGGGCTGTGTACTCCTTGTTGGGAACCACTGGAGTAGACCATACTGCCAGCAACTCAACGCCAATCATCAGGCAATAGTTAGCTAGCCTGACAACCCTGAAAGATTAATGGACTTGGGTCTTGGGTGGCAAAGTCCACAGTGAAGTGTGATGATCCCCAAGTGGATTAAATCCCACGTGAATCCATCTTGATCGAGGACAGAAGCTTCATCAATACTGGCCTGGGGCTTGAGGAGGACTTTTGTGTATCAAAAGGGCTCCGGACCAGAAAGTGACTCACGAAACTGGATCAGTGGTACGGGTGTCATGCTGCGATGCGGAAGGCAAATGGAAGGCCACTGCTTTATATCTTCAGGACAATCTTCATGGCTAATTGCCATGTGGGTAGCCAATATTCAGAATCAGATATGGAAGAAGAAACAACTGCAACAAAATATTACAGTACAGTATATGGACTGGAGTTGTTTTTTCAGAATCCTAGCCACCCATGTCTTTTTCCAGGTCATTGTTATGCCCTACCTTACTGAATTGTCTGCAGCGGAAGAGAATGATATGCTGCTGATAGAGGCCAATTCAAAGGAGAATTCAGCTGCCAACATTTTTCAACGGGCTTTGAAAGGCAAAATTGCTGACAGGAAAGCCTATAAAGTTAAAAATGTATGACAGATTAGTTAGTCCAAAGGAGAAAAAGCAGTAGAAGAACTTACACCAGAAACTGACTCCTTTCAAAGCTTCCTGATTGCTAATTAGAAACTGCAGGATGTGAGGGAGGGGCTAGCTCAAGACTATACATTCATTGTGTGTTGACATCAAAGCCTTTTGTAGAAGACAGTGTGGAGGTTCACCTCTTGACCCCTATTCGTGCTGCCTGTCAAAATTCCTGGAACCTGGACCACAGACATCCATACCTCTGCCTGCTTCCTGGTGTGAAGGTGACTAATTTATCATACTGGACTAATGGGTTGACCCATGGTCTGTGCTGAGCTCCCACACTTAGAAAAGGACTAGCTCAGATGACAATACTGGCGCTTACTGTATATTAAAAACTGTTACAGTCTTTTTGTTCCCAAAGCTCAAGAAAGCTTCTTCAAAAGCAAGCTTAGTCATCTGTGGAAGCTGTGGTTGGTAATTCTAGAGTTTAGAAGTGCTGCAGATCCATCCACTCCTGATTGTTGTTCTTGTTTGGTCGCACAGTCGATTCCAACCCTTTGCGACTCCATGGACCACTGCCTGCCAGACACTTCTGTCCTCCACCATCCTCCACAACCTGCCCAGCTCTGTGCCCGTTGCGTCAACAATACCAGTGATGGCAAACCTTTTAGAGACCGAGTACCCAAACTGCAACCCAAAACCCATTTATTTATTACAAAGTGCCAACACAGCAACAGGGGAGGAAATAAATGCTCCCATTGGGCTGTTGGGCAGAGGGGTGGGACAAACTCTGTGCTGGGGAAGAGAGGAAGCATTCTCATTGGGCTGCTGGACAGAGGGGTGGGACAAACTGTGCTGGGGTGACTTCATGGGTGTCCAGAGAGGTCTCCAAGTGCCACCTCTGGCACGCTTGCTATAGGTTCACCACCACTGATCCAGCCATCTCATTTTCTGCCACCCCTCCTTCTTTTGCCCTCAACCTTCCCCATCATCAAGGCTTTCTCAAGTGAATCCTTTCTTCTCATTTGATGTCCAAAGTACTGTTACCTGAAAAATTGTAACCTTTTAAATTTAAGGGAACGTTCCACAGGCAGGGTTGAAACAAGAACCAAAAGACCACATAATGAGCCCCTAACTAAGAAAGGAGCCACAGACAGTAACTTGTTGCAATTAGAGAAGTTTGCTTAGAAAATAAGACAACAAAAGGCATAAATAAGCATTAAATAGAGAAAGAAAAATAAGAACTGTGACGCAAATAAATATCTTCCATAACACATGGCCATGTAATGGATATTGCCACCACAGGGCAGAACCAGAATAGAAAAGGTTCAGCAGACAGCAAAGGCTGCATGCAGCTTTTTTATGTGCATTCAAAAATGGAGATGGGGCTTGTACAAACACCATTGGTTCAAGGCATCACATGGGATGGGAATGGGTCTGTTCCCACATTTGATTTGCTCAGAAGTGTCCACATGGGAGAGAAGTCCACCCCTAGATTATGGTTGGTCCAGGATGTCACATGGAGAGCTGGGAGGAATTTCGCCATGAGGTCAGTTACAGAACCATATATGGTGCTTTCTCCAAAACACTCTCTTGGAGATCTTCCCAAGGAAGCTCGGCCCAGCCTCCTCTCTGTCACCCTTCCTTGCACCACAAGTGCAAACCATCACTAACAGAGGATTTCCTGTTGATTTCTCCAGCGACAAAACATGTGATGGGGGACAACTCAGGGAACAATAGTAAGGTGGTTCTTTCCAGGTGTGGCCTTTGTGTTTGACTCAGGAAGTCTGGCTTTAGGTGAAAGGTCGTCTTGTTTTTGCGATAATCCCTTCTGGGAGCTGGCTAGGATGAAGAAGACCCCCTTAGAATTGTTCTGCTTTAGAAACACAAACAGAACATGTTAATAATCAAAATATTACAGAGCAAGGGTAATATCAAAAAGAACCTCAGTTCCCCCACCCAGTTCTGTTAATAGCTAATCTATCTCTGACTCCCAAGGCAATTTACACCTTTGCCTCAAGGTAAACAGGACCCCAGGACAGTCTGGCTACACGGATGAATAGGGCCTTATGCCCGCCCATTTGATCTGAGAGGAAGTTTGAACAGTTTAAAGTACATTCAAACATCATATATATCCGTGCTTCATCTTTACTATTTGACCTTCTAAGGTCAAGTATTTGACCTTCTGTTTGACCTTTAGTCACCCTATATGGGAACTCTCCACAGTGTTGGTCATTATTCTCAAAATAGTTTCAACGCTGTGGATGACTCCTGCAAAGTGAAGACTATAACTGAGATTCAAAACAACTGGAGTCACCAACCTCTGCCTTTGCTGATCTACGTTCACAACTCTGGTCTCTAACCTCTCCCTGGTCTACTTTCTAATTCTTGTCAATTGCCTTTCGAACTAACTGTTGACAGAGTAGATCCTGAATAATCCTGAACAAGGAAGAACTGCTAAGAGAGAATTGGTGGTGTTTCCTTTGATTTAAAATCTTGTACAGTAATCCCCCAGATAACGATTGCATCGGAAAACGCTAGAATCGGATAACGATGCAAGTTTTTTTGGAAAAAACTTGCATCGGATAACAATTCTGGATAATGATTCTTAGCGTTACCCGATGCAATGGTCTGCGGGTGTGGGGTGGTTTGGGTAGAACAACCCAATCCACCCCCCCATGCGCAGTGGTCTCTGCGACTGCAGTAGGGTCGAGGAAAAGCACCCGCCTTTCCCCCGACCCTACTGCAGTCGCAGAGACTCCTTGTCTCTTTCCCTTCCTGTATTTAAACTACAGGGAAGGGGGAAAGAGAGAGACGTGATTGGTTCTCTAGAGGACCAATCACATTTCTCTCTTTCCCCCTCCCTGTAGTTTAAATACAGGGAGGGAAAGAAAGAAAAAAGCAGCTCTCTCTCTCCCTGTACTTTAAAGACGAGAGGCGCTTTCCCTGACCCTATTGCAGTCGCAGAGACCGCTGTGCATGGTGGGTGGCTTTAAAGGCAGGGAGGTCTCTTTCTTTCCCAGCCTGCCTTTAAAGCGATTTGTCCCTGAAGTCAGGGCTTTTTTTTTTTAGCGTTGTTCGATGCATGCATCGGACAGTGCTAAAAATCGGATAATGTCATGACTTGTGGAACCAAGTCATAACGTTATCCGGGGTATTACTGTACTTGCTTTAGGAGACTATATTTCCTCAGCCAGTTCTTGAGGGCAATATATATATCAAACCACAGCTTTTCCTCATTCTTTGTAATGGGTAGCAGAGAGTTTAGACCACTTAGGTTCACAGAGTGGCACCATCTTGCTTTGGCTTCTCTCAATGTGCAACAGGCCCTTCTGTACTTTCCACGAGCATGTGATGGCAGCCAAATCAGAAACTGCTGTCAGTCTTGGGAGGGAGTCCTTTCAACAAAGTAGGATTCATTGTTTCTCCACCCTCCTAGTGTATTCATGACTTGTAAAGTCTTGGCAGACAAGACAACAGATGTACCCGGAGTTATACACAGTGGCATGGAAGCTGAAAGTCTAACGCCTGGTCTAAATTCTTACAGGATCTAAGCAATACCAAGGACATAAAATTAGGCATTCCTGAGAAGGCTGTACTATTGTTTAGTTCTCTGTCTCTATTGTTTAGTTCTCTGTCTCTACTAATATTCTGCTCTATAATATGATATGATATATGATATAATATAATATATATTCTTTTCCCTTGTTTATGATCACCTATTTTGTTTACCTTTTCCATATGATGCTTGCTAGTCTCCATCAGTACTTCTTTACTCTTGTTCTTTAATTCAGTGGTGGAGCAACACAGTTGATAAATATTTTTTTTTCCTTTTCTGAATTCCTCTCTGCTTTTTTCTGCAACTTTCCCCAAGTGTGGCCCTCCTTTTTTGGCTTTTATTTTCTCTCTAGCTAACACCTCATGTTTCTGGCAATGAATGATGGGTAGGCTGAAAAAATGAATATAGTGTCAGTTATTATTACAGGCCATCAAGTCATATCTAAATTACGGCAACCCTAATAGGGTTTACAAGATATGTGATCTACTTAAGGGGTAGTTTTACCAGGGCCACTCCCCCAGTAAGTTTCTATCAATGAGCAGGAATTTGAACTCAGGACTCCTATGTACTACTAGTTCAACACTCAATACACTACACCACAATTGCATATTTTGCACAAACTGAAATAATTTCCCCCACCCCCCATGTCTTTGTATCTGTTCTTCTGTCTCAAAGTTTTGGTTTAATAGACTGCAATCCTAGCAACAGCATAACAACTACTCTTAAATAACACTTAGAGTACTCTCAGGGAGGTTCACAAGATAATTAGCATTTTTGCCTCCAATATCTCGAGTACTCATTTTATTTACCACAGAAGGATGAAAGGCTGAGTCAGCCCTGAGTCCATCAAGATTGAACTCAGATTGTGATCAGAGTTTTGTCTGCTGCAGTTTAACTACTGTGCCAACGGGGACAGGAATAAATGCTATTGACTTCAACTACTGTGCCAACGGGGACAGGAATAAATGCTATTTACCTCTGAGTATACATGCTTATGTTTGTGCTGTTGAAACACCGTCATTCATTGCATTTTATGCTGCCTTTCTTTTAGTGAAAGTTTACAAAGTACAGAAGTCATGGCAGCCAAACTTAATGTCTGCACCACAAAAATAAAAAAAGGAAGAACTTTTCTACAACGTTCCATATTATGCTCATTCCAACGGGGTCTTTTGACCCCTTCATGCTCCTTTGCAAAATGCCCGCGCGCCTGGATGAGCTGTCCGGGCGCGCGCTTTGTCCCCCGCCCCTGCAGCCGACAGGCAGCGTGCGGCGCGCCGGGCAGGAGGAGCCGGACCCAGATGTCGGGCCGGCACTTCCTGCCTCGTGGCAGTCGCTCGCTTGCAGGGAAACCGTGAGCAACCATTTTTCCCTCCCTCCCTCCCTGCTGGCAGTGTGATTCTTTTGGTCGCTTCGGGGCCGGAGGGGAATTTTTGTGGGCGCCATGATTGGCTGGTTGGCGCTCGGAGTTTTCGCCCCTCCCACACTGCCCGGCGTGGGGGTTTCTTTATGGGAGTGTTTTTTCTTTTGCTTTCTGGCCACGGGGGGGGGGGGCGGGTAGCACAGGTAAGCAACCATGTTAATCCAGACATTTCAGGCAGGAACGCAGTTGCATCACCAGCCGACAGCGAGGTAAGGTGGCAGGCGGCTGAGTGAGGGAAGTGCGGTCCAAGAACAATGGGTCACCAAGGCCAGATGGCAGGGTGACCAACAAACGTTCACCTGAACAGAGCAGAAATGGCGGTGAAGAGATGCCATTTCTGAGGTGGATAACATTAGCTAGAGGATAAAGTAATCATATCTCTTACCTGTGTTCCTGCACCATGCAGACCGTTAGAACATGGTTCTAACAGCAGAATGTTTCAATAAAGTGGCCTTATTTCATCCCAGCACGCTGTCTGTCTCATTGTTGGGGATTTGGGGGGCAATACTCTTTGCCACTTGGACACAACAAAATAACTTCAGTGAAGAAAATATGCTGTTATGACTTCTCTGCTCCTATCAATAGACATGTTAATATAGGTAGCAAAATCTTCCCTCACAGTATGATGGAGGAAGATCTGCACCTGCATGAAGTGCTGTGAGCCAAAAGAAGATTGAAATTCTTTCCCTCCTCCACATCATTCACTCCAGCTGCATCATTTGAAGAAAAGAACAAGTTTCTAAAGTCAAACAGGGACCTTTCCTGAAGTATCCACTGTGCTTTCAAACAGATTGACGTACTCCTGGTTCAAACTGTGAGATGCCAATAATCTAATTATGTTGCTTGCCAGGCTCTCCTAGCAAGATGATATTCCTGGCTGATGTACTTTATTTAGTTCATGTATAAAATAGAAGCTCTAGATCTGAAAAGGCCCTGTAGTGACTCTTGTATTATAGCTAAAATATGTCAAATCTTTCCTCTTGATTAATGAAGCTTACTGATCGCTCACTATTTGGTGGTTCTTGTGGCAGCTTTAACTAGCAGCTGAGAGCAACATTGGAGGGACTTTGAACTAAAACAGGAAACGGTAGCTCTAATTGTGTCTGTTTTATATAATGCTTTGCTCCCAACTGCAATATGTCACTGCTGAATCAACTGCATGGAGAAATGAGAAGTTCCTGGTTTGAATCAGAACTTGGAAGTGCCACTTTGAGTTTATGAAACTCACTGAAAGATAAGATTCGATCCAGAGTTTAGACATGTACTGTATATACCCAAGTATAAGTCTAGTTTTTTAGCCCACAAAAGGAGGTCCAAAAAAGGGGGCTCAACTTATATTTGGGTCCCAAAGCTGTAGTGGTGCAAATTCAAACATACAGTAAAAAAAAAAGCATGAATACTACTGTAAAAACTATAAAACATACCCACACAAATGTCTAAATTAATTTTACCATATTTTCATGTATTTTAATTATTGAAACTCAGTGGTAGCTGCTGCATTTTCCACCCCCGACTTATACTCGGGTCAGTCTATTTTCCTAGTTTTAGAGATCCAAATTAAGTACCTCAGCTTATATTCAGGACAACTTATTGTCAAGTATATTCGGTAACTATTTGGGTGCATGTGTGTGTCAAAATATAACTTATCGAAGCTCTGGATCAAATCTTATCTTTACTACGAGTTCCATAAATAATATTAGATTAACAATTCCCTGTCTGATGTATGTTTGAAAGTGAAAGACTCTAATAACATGGAAATATTTCCCTTAACTTTGCACCTGGTTAAATTTCATTTTATTTCTCACTGTATTTATCTTTACTTCTCATTATCAGGAATAAAAGCAAAGCATTTCCTGAGATCAGAGGAGAAACAGATCATTGTCAAGTAGCTATTAGGAACACACGCACCAAAAAATATCCTTCAAAACATCACGATTAGTAAGTTCATGTGAGCAACAAAAATGTGATAGAAAGTAATCCATGTGTTATTGCCCTATTTTAATACATGGTATAGTTCAGCCCTTCCTAGCCTGGACGCCTCCAGATATGTTACATCCTATTGATTTCTAGAAAGTAGAATTTGTAGTCCAACACATCCCAAGGGCATGAATTTAGGAAAGGCATTTATTTCTGTCTTCACATAAATGTATAACTGAATTGCATACCTCGGTCTGAAATGTACAATTTCAGTGTGTCTTTTGTTTCAAATAGCATTCTGTCATTTCTTCTTCTGCCTCTTACAAAACTTACTTTTAGTTTATATTGGAACAAAACAGTTCTGTGAGGCCTTTTGGACATAATATCTCACAGGAGGTCATTTCATCAGGCCACTTAAAACCCCATCAGTTCTTTTCTCTGGAATCTGAGATAGAGTTCTTTCCTAGGGATTCCTGGGATTTCAAATATTTTAACCCTCTAATTTTTTTTTGTTACTGCAACTTTTCCTGAAATTTAGACATTTCTAAGCCACCTTGGATCCTTTGCAGGAGAAAGACGGGATAATAAAATAAAATATGAAATAGCTGTATATCCAAGATGACTTAGGAGCCTACATTTTGCACACTGGCCACACTTTGCTAACCTCAGATCTAAGTGAATTCTGTGGGTATGAACCATTTTTTATTTCTTTTTAAAAAGATATTTAAATAACTTTATGCCTTAAGTCAGGTGTGGGAAAGCAAAACAGTAGGTTACAAAATCACTAATGGCCTCAATTATCTGGTTGTTGTTGTTTCGGGGTGTGGGTGGGAGGTAGCAGAATTTTATATTGTGAATTGCTTTGAGTATATCAGCAACAATATACCAAAGGTGATGTGTAAATTTGATGTAAATTGCATGAAAGTAGGCCCATTGAATCAAAAGGGTTTGTCAACTCTTCTATAAGTTCCATTTGTTCAAATGGCAGTACAGTAATACCTCGGATAACGCTAAAACTTGGTTCAACAAGTCTTGGTGTTATCTGATTTTTAGTGTTATCCGATCCATGTTAAAATCCTATGGGATGGATCAGATACCGTTAAAGCTCCATAAAGATACACTGTAACTGCACAGGCTTTAGCAGTTGTTATCCGATCCATCCCATAGGACCTTAACGTTATTCGATCCAATTCTCCTCCCCAGATTACTTAATGTTATGCGATTTTAGCGTTATCCGAGGTAAACGTTATCCGAGGTACAGTAAAACACTGGATAACGATTGGATCGGATAATGCTAAAATCGCATAACGTTAAGTAATCTGGGGAGGAGAATTGGCTCGAATAACGTTAAGGTCCTGTGGGATGGATCGGATAACAACCACTAAAGCCTGTGCGGTTACAATGTATCTCTATGGAGGTTTAACGTTTTCCGATCCATCCCATAGGATTTTAACATGGATTGGATAACACTAAAAATTGGATAACACCAAGACGTGTGGAACCAAGTTTTAGCATTATCCGTTGTATTTACTGTACTTGAACTGCCACTTATTTTATCATAGTAAATTGTGGTTAGATTAGGAGGCCCATCTGAATTAGTGGATCATATGGAGGCACTGACTCACTAAATCCCCACTGATTCAATGGGCCTACTCTAGTGTGGTTTACTGTGCTAAGTAAGAGGATTTAGGCCAATGGGTAAACATGACAGTTATTGAAAATGCATGTTTGTATTAGGAGTGTAATGTTTCATTGAGGAAACAACTGGATTAACTGCCTTGAATTTATTGGCAAGGAACCCCAGCTAAATGAGTATCAATTTTTAATTTTTCTCAAGACCACTATGAAAAAGTTTGGATTGCAGGCACACAGAAAATATGGCTTAGGTAAGGTAAGACCAATTGGATGTATGATCTAAAATAGTAAGGAAAGGCCTCACAGAAAATTTATATCACACCATTTCCCCCTCTCCTTTCAAATCATTTACAGACCCAATCTGTTGTTCTCCTCCTCCTCCTCCTCCTCCTCCTCCTCAGGGCTGTAGCCAGGATTCTAGATGTGGGTGGGCAAATATTTTTTCAGGATGAGCAACAATGTCATAGATATATGTTTTATATATAGGCAGCTGGGAGTTTGAGGGTAGGCAAACTGCTATCTCAGGGTGGGCGATACCCACCCTGGCCACCCCCTGGCTATGGCCCTGATTCTTGTTCTTGTTATGAAACCCCGTGAAACAGAATGAGTTTGATCTAATTCATGACAGGTATCTCCATTTTCATCCTCTTGCCCTACTACCATACAGGTGCAGATAGTATCACACAAAGCCATTATTGAACACTAGAGGCCTGTGTCTTTGATGATCCCTTCCCTACCTTGATTCTTTAGCCAGCTCATGACCAGAGTAGGGGAGCACTCTCCACAATTTCAGGGTGATGTGTCCCTCGAGTTGGCTCAAACTGCCACTGCCATATCCTACTGCTGAAAGAGCTCAGCATAAATACAGTTATCACTGCTACAGTCACTGTTTTCAAGTTTGTTTGTGAATTAATACTTTGCTTATTTACAATCTGTGCATAAAGGACGCTCTCTGTTGAGCCAGAATCAAAGGGAATGAAGGCTGCATACTGATGTGGAATTTGTTTCTGTATTAGATTGTAGTATACGGCTATGGACTTCCCTTTATCTCTACTTACAATTGCCTTCTTTCTGCCCTCCCCTCCACCCAATTTTCAGTTTTAGATACCCTCTGAGAGAATTATTGTTAATATTTGGTGCAAAATTTTCTAAGAACAGATTTCAGGAGCATCTGAAGTAATACGGTTAATACTAGATAAATTACTTAGAATTCCAGCTTGTCCTAAATTCTCCTGAGTCTCTGCAAGGTCATGTCTTGTCTGTCCTGAAGAACAACTTGTCTGACTGAATCTGTCGCAGTAAGAAAGAGGTGGAGCATGAGGTCAGATATGATCACCAGGTTGATCCTTCTTTATTATAGCAGAGAACATCCTTAACCTGAGGGAAATGTGGATTTTGTCGATGTGTGTTCATTTTTCAATGCCTGCATGCTAAGCAGTTCAGCCAGACGTGCCCTTGAGAAACAAAGACTACCTCTGAAGCTAGAAAACAAAAATCACAATTATCTTTAGTCACACAGGGTAAGGGTGAAGAAATATTTGAAAGCATCGGATTGAAGGGCAGTTGAGGTGGTGGTAAAATATACATATCTGAGAACAATAAAATGGTTTGAAAATCTCTCTCTAAAGTTATCTGCAAGCATGGTGATGGCAAAAATGGGAAGCCAAGAGTGTTCACCAGTTTAATTGTTGCCAATTAGCAACTCCTCTCTCTGCTTCCAATTCAGCACCCACATGGCTGTCTTGAAAGTCATTTCAATTATACTCATTTATGAAAATATTAAAATCAGCATATTCAGGAGGTTCTAATTTGAATTTGCGTGAATGTAGCCGTGTCATGAATGACAACCAACAGAGATAAGCATTACAGAATGCTGTTTAAATTTACTTTTATGGAATGGTGGGATAGCTTTACTATAAACAGGGAATGGCTGACTTCATTGCAAAATAATTAATATTGGGAATATTTACTTTTTGAAAAACATGAATGCCACTAATCACTGCCCTGTGTTATTTTAAAAAAAACTTTTATATTCATTTTCTAACATTTACCAAGCAACCACTCACCCAGTCAAATTTGAAGACAGAGTTGAAAAGATCTTTACATACATCACTAGATAACTGTCCCTTTCAAAAGGCCATATAATATGTTGGCCAAAACGCATTGGACAATTTAAAAATAAATATTCCCAGCACCATCAACTTTTGCCCAATATTTGGAGACTTGGTCTTTTCTTCTGATTAGCTTCTACATCTATTGGCTTCTGCACATCTTGCTGCTGCTTGAAGAGATTCAACAAGCACAAGGTAGCAACAGAAGCATGTAAATGAAACATTCCTCCTCCATATCTAGTAAAGATGCCATTGTAGTGTACAGGTAACTACAGAAAAATTACAGCTCCCTCAAAATTACTGTAATGTTATGCATTTATGTCCTCATTACTGGGAAATTAATTAAGGGAATTCATTACAAGTAACATATTATTTGTAACTAGTTCCTTCCAATGTCTGCAAAAGGCACATTCAGCTATTTCAGTCTGGATTTGTGATGTGATACAGGTTGGGTCATAGAAAAACAGGAAAGTTGCCTCAAATCAAATCAAACACTACGAATCCCTCTAGTTCAGAGTTTCAGATAGGAGTGTTTCATAATCCTATCTCTAGAATCTTTTGGATGCAATACTTTCTATCTGTCCTTGACAGCTGGGTTTCTGCATAATTACCCTTGCCAGATAAAGTATTACTATGTTAGTAAATTAGCAATTAATTCCAAAATTCCCTAACAGCTGCAAAATGTTATCATTTCATTATTAGAGAAAGAGGAGGCGACCATAATTTTACTGAATGAATACAATGTAAATGATAAAATAAGAAAGACATAAAAGGGGGTTGGCAAGATATAGCCTCTCTAGGGCCATTTTTATAAGATTCCAGGATCATGGGGATGCATCGCCCCTATATTTTATTTAAATAAAATCCTCCTTTTGCTCAAAAAGCCATTCATGCCCTCTAGGAGGACACTGGGAACAAGTTTACCAATTTCTGAGAGTATCACCATATCTTCCCCCCACCCCCCCCAAAAGGTTTAAAAAACATATATTTATGTTACTAGAGCAGGCGTTCCTAACCTAAGGCTTGTGGGCCAGATCCAGTCCATGGCACCATTTCATGTGACCCCCCCACCCTCCAAGGGTGTTCAAGAAACAAAATGGCTACCCCCTTGAAGCTGTTGTGACAAAATGACCACCCCCATCATACAGGCAAGACAAAATGGCCATGTGGCCCTCGAAGCTGACTGAGAGTGTGACCCGACCCCCGGCTTGAAAAGGTTGGGAACCCCTGTACTAGAGTGTGTGGAACTTTTTTCAATAACTATCCTGCACCGTATTGCTTAAACCCATTTTTCAGTTTTAAAAAAATACAAATCGATATCTTTATACCTGTCCCTTGAGAATGTAGCCCTTAGATTACCTCATATCTAGGGAATGGCCCTAAATCTTGCTGGGATAGTTCCATTAAGTAAAGCCTTTTGCTACAACCCGTTAAGAGAAACATTTGGAAACAGAAGATTAGATTCAGGATCTGCTTGCATCCATTTTTTTGAGTTCCCTTTCACCTTTAAGTTGCTGTGGGGGTGAAATGATATGCACGTTTACTTCTATAAATCTCATTTCATACATTTATATCTGGATTGGACCTGTTTGTGTACGGCAATTGTTTCCATAATTGCACTGCATTTTTGTCACCGCTTCCTTGTTAATTGATCTATGAAAGAACATTTCTCAAATCAGCTGAACAGCATGTTTCACACGGGCAAGAATCCAAAAGCAGCCACTCTATATAACAACTATTGTGAAGCAAGCAATAACGGATTCAGCTCTTTTCTGATGTGTTTTTTTAAAATCCCACCACCATTCTTGATCCATCCAGGTTCCATAGCAGATTATGAGACTTTCATCTTCGTGCATTGAAATTTTTATGTTCTGGTATGCACTTTCCCCAATACATGCAATATTGAAGTCCCCCCCCTCCAAGCACATGCCTTTCTTTGAATTTCTCCCCAAGGTGGAATGCTCATTCACCTGTGTACAATTTGTTGTTGTTGTAGCTATAACCAGAGACACCAGTTTTAAATCAAAGCCTTTGGCTAAATCAGACTTAGGGTGTAAGTTTCTGTGTGTATATGGGACCCAACCTATGCCTCAAATAGGCAAACCTGGGAAGACTTCTGAACTAGTCTGAAACTTCAAAATCAGCCCACTTCTTTGGGTTACCTTGGGGACTATATTAAATGTCACGCTTCATGTGTACTGTGGGTGACGGCTCTGAGATCATAGTGTGTGGGTCACTTCATGGAAAGATGGGATCCACCTTAAACAAATTCATGCCAGGGACATTTTTCATGCTTCAGGGGGGGAAATGGATACGAGTTGCAGTCGACAACGACTATATTCAATGTGAAAAATAGACTTCACTCCACTGGAAAATCATTTGCATTCACCGTACTCATGAGAAATGTTGGTTGCAGAAAATGAAATCTGAGAAAGAAAATTATAAACATTAACCATAGCAGTTTGACATTTCCAGCACATAAACAGGAGATATGGCATTCCCAGTAGCAAACTATAATATGATATAATGACAGAATCCCTTTCTTGTACAGGAGAAATCAGAAAAACTCCCTTTTGTGAGCTTGATTATTAAGCAAACAAGTGTGCATTGAACTTGTACACACAATTGCATTCTTGATTTGTGCACTACAATTACCATGATAGTGTATGGAAATTGAATAATTACTCATAAAACAGGAAATTATGATTATTTCCATGCATAATTACTTGATCTGCATGTACATTCATGTTAATTATGCACAGAAATTAGCTATCACCTAATTGCATGACTTACCTTATTAAAATAATGTTCAATTCATTTAATTCAAGTTGTACTTGTTCTGTACAGCATTTGCACATATAGTATGTGCACACAAATACACATGGACAGGGAAATATTCTCCACCAGAAAACTTGCTTGATGTATTTGTTACAGGGAAACTAACAAGAAAAATCCTACATTGAGACATTTCAAGCTGTCTTCAGAGGGATGCTTGGGTTCTCTGGAGCCTGGGAAGGTTTCCTTAGGGAAAAGACAGTAATAGAGGACAGGTTTCTATGAAAAATGTCTTGTCCATTCACTTCTGATAATTTTACAGTACCCACTCATATATTCTCTAGAACAGAGGCAGGAACCCTTTACCCATAAAGTGGCATCAACCCATGTAAAACATCAATGCAAGTTGTGTGTGTCACAGCTTATGGAGGAAGACAGAGCCCAAACAGGTTAGAGTTTTCGTTGATTCATGGCTGTACAGTTCTTATGTTCTCTATGACAATCCCTATAACAATCCCAATTCCTTCTGCCCCTTCCCTGGTAGAAGAACTTCTTCTTCAAGTGCCATATCCGATCCTGAATACTGGCTGTCACCATGGCAACCAGCCATGAAGATTGTCCTGGGATCAATCTAATGCAGTAGTCTTCAAGAGATTCTCAAATTTTTGAATCCACGGTCTGGACTACACCCCCTCAGATAGCTAAGTGGGCCAGACTGGTGGTTCCTCTGCCATAATTTCATTTACAACAGCCATGGGTGCATTTACGGCTGCTGGTGGCAGTGGCAGTGACAATGCGGGCCACATGAAATGGTGCTGCGGGTTGAAGGTTGAGAACCCCTGGCCTTACACATTGCAGCATGACACCCATACCATTGATCCATTTCCGTGAGTCACTTTCTGATCTTGAGTCCTTTTGCCACATAAAGTCTTCGTCAGCCCCAGGCCAATATTGATGAGGTTGTTACCCTCCATCAAGATGGATTCAATCCACTTGAGGACCATCACCCTTCCCTGTGGACTCGGCACCCAAGGCCATTAATACTCAGGGTTGTGAGGTTAGTTAACCGCCGTCTGACACTCAGTGTTGAGTAGCTGGCAGTATGGTTTACTCTATTACCATAGCAGGATAATCTGGCCAGACACATATACATACTTTTCTTTTTTCCCTTCTTGTTGTTGGGATGATGGGAGGTAGTGATGAAGAGATTAAAAAGGGAATTTTTAGATTTCAGAGAGCAAGACTGGGTCTGTTGCACTTAGAGAGCCAACTAATTCTGAGGCAGTGTGTGGAAAAATTACATTTTTTGGATTCCAGATGCAATGTGTACATTCTTGCTCTCTAAAAACTGTTCTTTCCCAATCACTTCAATACAAAAAATAACTCCTCCAAGCTCCACATGGAAGGCCACATGAAATTCACCCCCATATGACCCTTGGTTCTTGCTGCTTATTCTAGGGCAGCTTTCAAATATATGCACTTGGATGGCAAGGCCAGACAGTATTTCCTATCATCTGAGTTATGATCTCCTAAAAAATGTGGAATGGTACTGCTAGGAAACACAGCTGCTGACTTTGTCTGTTCTTTTATCTCCCTAGAGAACTCACCTCAGACTTCACTGCAACACATAATTGTTCCATGGGACATCTAGGCATGGATCAATATGTCAGTATCGCTTTCTCCCACATGGAAATTCATTTAAACTTGTCTTGTCATCAAATTTATAGAGAAATTAATTTAATATGGGGCATTTTTACTAAAATATGAACTAAATGCTCCCAAACATCTTGTTAATATATAACAACAAAATCACTTCTGACATATGGCAACCCTATTTATTTATTTATAACATTTATATACCCCCCTCTACTGAAGTACAAGCACTATTCAGGATGGTTTTGAACATAATAATGTACAAACATCTATATAAAAATCCAATAGTAAAATAACACAAACTACAAACCCTAACCAACCAAAAGCAGCAAATGATCACAGATACAAGTACAGTACTATATTAATAAATACGATTTAAAAAATCAGATGATAATGCAACAATGCAGGAAAGGAACAATTCTGTATGTTCCTGAAGTTCTCAACAAAGCAATAACATCCTTGTTCACCTTAGACAGAGCAAGCAATACCTCTTTGATATTTGGGTCAATTTAGAAGTAGGTTTGTTGAAACATTGAAAGGTATGGACCCAAAGGGAGGCATAGTCTAGACATGAGAACTCCTTTTAAGTGAATGGTAATAAAACCCCAATGTTTCTGACCTAACAACCTAGGCTTCATAAAATACATGTAAAAGCACTTTCCTACAAGAAATCAATTTCTTCAACTCTGTAGCAATATTACTATTATTTACTTCTGGTCAGATATTAAGACTTTAGTTACTGAGCTCTTATGGGCTTATTTCCATAGCACTTTCAATGAGACTCCTGTTTTGGGCACACATTAATTAACTTCCATCTAACAGGTAAGTTAAGGCTAGTTAGGTGGCTCACCAATCACTCTCAGTTGATGAAGTTAAGCTCCAAATGCTACTGCAAGAGTTGTTCATGTATACCATTTTTCAACCTGACTGCCATGTTGATTGCGTGGGGAAACGTACAATCATGCTAATGTATGGTAAAATGTAATCTCCATAAATGCAGCATCTGTAAACCAGTCTGTAATTATGATAGATTATGTCTGCTGATCATAGCTGCATGCTCCAGACATCCATGTATCCATTTTATCAGGACGATTAAGAATAGAAAGTTCTTGTCAGTTTTGTTTACTCTGCCATCCATATTCCTCCAGCCTAAAGGGATTTTTTCCTCCCAGATGTTTGATTTGCAAAATTGTATTCTTCTATGGGACTGTAGTGGCTCAAGTGGCTAAGATGCTGACTGGAAGGCGGCAGGTCAGCAGTTCGATACCTGAATACTGCTGGACGGAATGAGCTGCCGTCTTTGTCCCAGTTCCTGCCAACCTAGCAGTTCAAAAGCAAGAAATTGCAAATAGATAAATAGGGACAATTTCGATGGGAAAGTAAACAATGTTTACCAGTGTCTAGGCATGCCGACCACATGACCACAGAAACGTCTGCAGAAGCAAACAGCGCTGGCTTTTTGGCTATGAAATAGAGATGAGCACTGAACCTGGAGCTGGATACAACTGCTTTCAAGCAAGGGTGACCTTTACCTTTACCTATTCTTCTTCTATAGGTCAGTTGAGACTGTTGTTTTGTATAGTCTTTGAGATATAAAATTATTTTATAAGCTGGCTTTTAAAGTTGTGGTTCATTTGTGTGTGTGTGTTTTAAAAGAATGTTAGTTTTTTAAATTGGGTTTAAAATAGCTCTTTACCTGCTCTTGAATCAAGCTTGTATCCTCTTGTGGTAGAGCAAGAAGTGGGCTTAGAAGTGATTAAAAAACTCTTCAAATAATAAATAACTCACCTAACATTAGCCAGATTCAATAGGTACAGCTATTTCCATCATGAAGAGGATTGTATTGTCTTACCTCCCAACCTTCTAGCTATGAAAAAGGTAGGCCCTAGCAGGAAAAGAAAACCCTAATACAGGACATAAATGGGTCCTAGAGCAAATCAGGCCTGAACTGTCTCAGGAGGCTAAAAAAGATGAAGCTGAGGCTGTCTTACTGTAGGAACATATAAATCTAAATGAATGAATGAATGAACATATGAAAAGCTAAGACCCTTCAGAAAAGATGATAATGCTGAGAAAGGTGGAGGAAAAATGGAAGACCAAACATGAGATGGACTGACTCCATCAAGTAAGCCACAGGTTTAGGTTTGCAAGAGTTGAGCAGGGCAATTGAGGATGGTACGTTTTGGAGATTTCTCATTCATAGGGTAGCCATAAGTCAGAGATGACTTTGGCAACATGTAACAAGATAATTGGGGAGACATAGTTCATGGGACTTCCTAAGCCAGTGGGGCTGCTATTCTGAAAGATTCTGCACTTCCCACTGGAAACTGAGAGGAGTCTGAAACCCAGCCAACCAATCAGAGGATGTGGGTCATCTGGGAGGTAGAGCTTGTCTACGAGGACCTCGAGGTTGCAAACTTGAATCAAGGCTCTGCCTGTAGGATAAAGACAGGCTTAATGCAGCCCTTAACACCCAGTCTTCGTCGGAGGGTTAAAAAGAAGCTGTGGTCCAGGTGCCTGCTGTGCTGAGCAATCTTTGCGGACCATAACTCATAGCACATAGACCTCTGTTGTTGATTACACTGCAACGTTTTATACTCACTCCACACGTACCAGGACTGTGAATTTGTATCATAGAGAGAAACAAATCAACAAAACAAAGTGCCACCCCAAAAGATTTTACTGCCTGAAGTAAGGAAGAAAATGGTGCCACTTTATTTTCTGTGTACATATATGACTGGACTGGCAGCTGATTCTTTCTCATAACCATGATGAGGCAGTAGCATCCTTCCATCCACCTGTATGCACTATCATATATTAGGGAGCACAAAATAAGAAACGTGACAGATAACTCTTTCCTCCAACACACTGCTGCCGCCTTCCACAAACTGCCATTAAGGCAAACAATTCCCTATTTTAAAAAAAAAAAAACAGGAACCCGATTCCCTAAAATTTCAGTGTTAAAACATGAGACTAGGGAACAGAACCTAGTGCCCCTCCCCTCAAGGCTTGTCAAACAAAAAGGTTCTTAAATTGCAATGGTCAGGTGCATCACCTCATGCTTTGAACCAAGTGGTACAATGGCCTCAATGTCAGCATGCCAAAAAGCCAGAAGAGAGAAGGAGGAAAAAGATAAGGAGAAATGATGGGCCCGTTGTTCCTTCTGGAGTAACACGTACACAAAAAACTTTACTCCAAGCCAACTGGAAACAGGTGGAGGTAGGCATTTGTCTCATGCTTCAAAGCCATCTCACACAGAAGAACTCAAACTATTTTCTCCTCAAGTGCTGGGCACCCTGAAATTTATCCCACACACGTGCAAATATCTTGGTTGCTAGAGAACCACAGTAATCCTGAGACTTCACCCAGCACACTGAAGCCTGGCTACGTGTGAATGATAGCTGTACACTTTAAAGCTACAGGTGCTGTTGTTTCCATAAAGAGACAATTTTGAGCACCATCTGCATGACATAATAAAATGTGTCTTCTAGCTACTCAGCTATGTTAATCCAACAATCCATTTCAGGGTGGGTTGCTTAATTTACAGTAAGTGCATCATGACCTCTTCCCAGTGATTCTAGAACATTATTCAACCTTCCTACAGTCTTTGGGGATCAGGCAGTTAGTACACTAATGACTTGACAATGCAGTGGTGCTATAAGGATAGAACATTTGTTGACAAGTTGGTGTCACTTTTTTAAAAAAAACAACAACTGTCAGTTTAGCAGAGCTGTAAGAGATGTGTGTCCTGTCATTCGGTTGTTCTGTATAATGATTTCTGATTACTAAAATGTAGAGCACAAATAGTAATCAGTGCCCCTTTCAGTCTAAGCCTGATGCTGAGTACTTCCTGTATGTTTAATCATAGTGTACCATTCACTCAGTAACGAGTCATAATTGCCCCCTGCAAAGTTGGCTGGAGGTTCTGACTTCCTTATAATACAACTGGACTTCCTAAGCAGCTAAAACTCAACATGTCTTTCCAGCCTATAGATCTTTCATCACAAATTCCACAGACATGATTATAATCTCAGACAAAGTTGCAGTAAGAAACCTGGGAGGCTCTTTCTTTCTTTCTTTTATTGTCTCCTTTGTCTGGGGGCAGGGGTGGGGAGATTTAGAAAGTTAAAACATACCAGTGATATTTTTCTTTTTACTAAAAAAAAAAAAACCCACACTGCCAGACAATTTTCTTTTACCTTGTGATCAAGGTCTGATTATGCCATCTTGTTATATAATTAAATCTATTCCTTTCACAAGTGTAGATTATTAAAAACTAATCTGAGAAGCTCAGTCGGGGTGGGTGGGGTGGGGGGTTATTCTCATTTTGATACACAGAGAACGATAAATATAAAATCACTCCACGTATATCAGACTGTAAGCTTTCTTTAAAAACAGCAACCTCTCAAACCCCAAAACAAAAGAGGCCTAGATATATACATAATGCAGCCATTACTTGTTTCAATATAATGTGCAGCCAATCAGGCTGTTTAACAGCCACTTGGAGTGCAAACTTTACTTGCCATCATGATATAGCTTCTCAAATCATTCCATCAGAAATTAGGTCATAATCAATCCCAGCTAGATAAATTGTTCATTGTGCACACATCATTCTTTGCAATTCAGAAAGAGAATATTTTACATCTCATTTCTTAGTTGTTTGCAACAAACTCCTATGTGCCTATCATTAAACACATCACTTTAAGAGAATTCTAAGGAACAGAATGCATACCTATTTGAACAATTTTTTGGAATGGTAGCCGTGTTAGTCTGTGGTTAGTCTGGGTGATACTGCATTCTTGTGCTTGCTTGTCTGTCATCTTGCTTGACACCAATCCTTCTCCCGTCGACCTCCTGAATTTGGTATATAAAGAACATGCTTGTAAGTTTCATTCGTTGTCTGATGAAGTGGACTTGATCTACGAAAGCTAACAATAAAAATATAGCAGTTAGTCTTTAAAGTGCTAGTGTGTTTTTTATTTTATTTTATTTTGTTTGTTTTGTTTTCTGAGATGCCTATTTGAACAAGACTCATAGATTTTGTTTCACTGAGATGCTTTGTCATGTTTCATATGTTCATGGACTAATTTGGAATCTTGTACTACTTTTAATTAAAAAGTTGCTGTACTGAAACCAAATGATATTAGGTTTGACTCAGCCTTTCATTCCTCTGAGGTCAGTAAACTGAGTACCCAGCATGTTTGGGCAAAATGCTAATTAACTTTTAAACCGCCCAGAGAGTGCACTAAGTCCTATGGAGTGGGATAGATGTGTGATTGGATTGCTTTGCTTTGCTTTGAGTGAAACACACTTGATTATGCACACAAATGACTTTTGGACCATTTCCCCATTCTCTACAGGTAGAACTCACTGGGATAGTAAAATATTCCACAGCACTCAGATTGTGTGGTATTTTTGTTGTTTTCAATCCTAGAACATAAGTTTAAAAAGAGTTTTTGTTTCATTATGTTTTTTGTATTTCCAACAACACTGAATGCAACCAGAAACTTCTTCTTCAGTTGCCATATCCATTCCAGATATTGGCTATAATCATGGCGATAGTCTTCCTGTTCTTAACTCCTTGGAACAATTATTTAGAGGACGTGCCACATCAGTCTCTCAGGTTCTTCAGCTATGAAGAGTGTCTCCATCCAGGGCCTCTCTTCCCAGGGATCTTTCCTTGCAGAGTGAGTTGGAGGATTCTTTACTATACCATATCTGTCAGTTTATAAGACGCATTGGGTTATAAGACGCACCCCATTTTTAGGACACATTTTAAAGGAAAAAATAATTTTCTACATTTTAATTACAAGAGGCAGGAAGGGAGGGATTGACTGAGCAAGACAGCTCCTTTGGAAGCCTCTTGTCCGGCTGATCCCACCGCTGCTGGCCATCAGGAGGGGGGGAGGAAAAGCGGGCAAGTTTGCTTCTTGGCCAGCGAATTTGCTTGGGTGAGGCCTCCCTTCCCTGCTTGCCTTCCTCTCCAGGGCTGGTGGAAGACTGAGATGAATGGTTTTAGCACAGAGGAAGACAGCCGGGATGGGGCCCCTTCTATCCCTTTCTACAGACAGAGTTGCTGCCTCACCCAGCCTGGTGATGGGTAAAGTATTGCTCTTCTCCATAGATCCTGCCAGATGGCTTGAAAAAGCCCTTACCATGAGGATCCTGACCTTCCTAGCAGGATTTGCAGGGAAGGGAAAATCTTCCTACATCGCCCCCTGGCAGCCGGCAGTGACGGCAGTGTGGGAAGCTGATGATTGGGTCCTTTTGGAGTAATTCTGCTCATCCCATTCCAACCCTTTGGTTTAGGGCAGCCAGGGGATGGGGAGTGAAAACTGACCTTAAAGGCCACCACCTGCATTAGGCAGTACAAAGCAACAGACATAGGCAGCAGGCTTTGAGGGTCATGTCAGGATAGCACATTTATAATTATTCAATGTATAATTTTGTACTGTATTTGTATTGACACCCCCCCCCCCGCTTTTGACTTGCAGTGGCTTCATTCCTGCTCTATCTCTGCCATCAAAATGTCTGGAGCTTATTCTGCCCTACAGGGATGTGTCACACTTTATTCTTGAGATAAGAATAATGGGGAAGAGAAGCGAGCACAAAAAAGAGGGCTAAACATACAGGTGCAGATGCATTAGTGTGTACCTTATTGCATTCTATATGCCAGCAGATTTGGAAAATACAACAATGGCCACAGGATTGGAAAAGATCAGTATACGTTCCAATCCCCAAAAAGAGTGATGCCAAAGAATGTTCAAATTATTGAACAATTGGGCTCATCCCACACGCTAGCAAGGTGATGCTCAAGATAATACAGGATAGACTGCAGCAGCATGTGGAAAGAGAATTACCAGAAGTGCAGGCGGAGTTAGAGACCACATTGCCAACATACGTTGGATCATGGAAAAAACAAAGGAATATCAGAAACAAGTCTACTTCTGTTTCATTGACTACACTATGGCCTTTGACTGTGTGGACCACAACAAAATGTGGCAAGTAATTAAAGAGATGGGAATACCAGAACACCTTATATGCCTCATGAGAAATCTGTACAAGAGTCAAGAAGCAACAGTTAGGACAGAATACGGAATGACAGAGTGGTTTGCAATAGGAAAAGGAGTAAGACTAGGCTGCATTTTGTCACCCTGCTTATTCAACTTATACACAGAGCACATAATGTGCAATGCAGGGATGGAGGAATCACAATTTGGGATCAAAATTGCTGGGAGAAACATCAACAACTTGAGATATGCAGATGATACCACCCTAATGGCAGAAAGTGAAGAGGACTTAAAGAAGCTCCTGATTAGGTTGAAAGATGAAAGTGCAAAAGCTGGCTTGAGACTCAATATCAAGAAAACCAAGATCATGGCAACAGGCCCTATCGGTCCCTGGAAAATAGATGAGGAAGAAGTAGAGACAGTGACAGATTTTACTTTCTTAGGATCAAAGCTCACTGCAGATGGAGATTGCAACCATGAAATAAAAAGGTGACTGATTCTTGGGAGGCAAGCGATGAGAAACCTGGGGAACATAGTGAAAAGTAGAGACATCACATTGCAAACAAAAATTCATATAGTCAAAGCAATGGTATTTCCAGTGGCAATGTATGGTTGCGAAAGCTGGACCATTAGGAAAGCTGAGCGCAGAAGAATAGATGCCTTTGAGATGTGGTGTTGGAGGAGAGTTTTGAGAGTCCCCTGGACAGCGAGGAGAACAAATAGGTCAATCTTAGAAGAAATCAACCTTGACTGCTCCCTTGAAGGTCAAATAGCTAAAGTACTTTGGACATCAAATGAGAAGATAGGATTTGCTTGAGAAGGCCTTGATGCTGGGAAGGGTGGAGGGCAAAAGAAGAAGGGGGCGGCCAAAAATGAGATGGCTAGATGGTATTGTAGACACAATGGGCACAAAGCTGAGCGAGTTGAGGAGGATGGTGGAGGACATAGGTGCCTGGCAGACAGTGGTCCATGGGGTCACAAACGGTTGGAATCGACTGTGCGACTGAACAACAACAAACTTTCAATTGGCTGGATTGGAAGGGAAGAAAACAATGTTTCCAGGCTCACTTTTACACTTGGTTCCATGCTAGCCCATCCTGATCACTGGGACTACAGAGCTTTACAACCTACAATTACTGCAGAGTTTGGGGAAAGTTATGTTTTACACTGCAATTCTGAACATCCTTTCCAAGTTCTGCCTTATGCCTCCTTACTTGAGAATATGCTCAATTGATCTCAGCGGCATTTTCTGAGCGAAGTTGCATAAGATCAGGCTGCATAGTTCTGCTCAGGACTGGCTCATCAGTGAATAAAGCCACAGAGCATTAAGGGAATAACATGAAGTGTTGAAAATTGTAAAGATTTAGACATATTTTGAACTGTTGGCATGAAATATAATTATCTACTGCTGCTCTATGAAGTTCATAGCAAATTTGGCTCTAATCCACCTTCCCTGAAGCAGAAACTCTATTTGATTAGATGCATTAATATTGAATATTTAGCACATTTTAAAGTTCATCTATGGTTTCTTGTTGGATAGAGACAGAAGCTTGGAATGTGGGTCCATTATGTTCTTATTTCCAGGCATTTTGAAAACTCCTTAGCAACAGTTTCATTCATGATTATGTCCCATCAATACAATCACAGTTTAGGCCATCCATCACAACATTTTCCAGGTATAAAATAGCCAGCAGTGGTTTACCAGTGGTGCTCTAGGATTGTGAAGCTTGCCTCAAGGTTTTGCAGGTGGGATGCCATGCAAACCCATCAGCTAAATATAATCTGAATGATATAGGCTGACTCCTCTCTTGTGGAACACAGTGAGAATTAGAATAAGAACCAATGATTGTTGGATTCAAACTATTGAGTTGTACCAGCTCTAGTTAGAACCTGAATACAAGGAAAGAGGTGGCTGGCATTTTTTGCCAGACTAACATGTTAACCATTTAATTTCCTGACAATACCTGATCCAAAGCTAGGGAAGATACCCTTGTGGCTACAGCTTCCAGAACTCCTCTGTTAGTAGTCCCAGAAAGTCCACTTTCTAAACTCAGATTTGTATATAGCTTTATACGACAGAATAGCAAAAATTCCTAGCAGTTTCTCTGATATTTGATTTCCCAGCAACTCCGGCCAACATTACTTTGCACAAATGTAAAAAATGAGAATGTTTCAGTTTTCCTTTGATATACAATAGGATGAATTCTCTAAATAAACTGGTAAATTCCAACTTGTTCACAGTCTTGTAAATCTACTTCAATTGACTTGTTTTACATCACTCACTTGCTGCCTATTTTGCAAAACTCTTTCTAAAATCTCAGAAAGCTATTGCAAAAATTGAAGATCTGCAAGGAATGCAATAGTAATATAATTTTTACCCTTATACCTTGACCAGAATTGCATCAATGTTCATCTACTATACTGAGGCTGCAAGTCTAAATACTTACTAGAAGTTAAACTCTACTCACTACAGTGTAAATATACATTAGCTTCCTTCATTAGATAACCAAATATAAGTGGGGTTAGGGAAGGTATAAGCCAGAAAACCTTCCAGAATCCCCTTCCGTACAGATATCCATTACAGATTCATTGCATGTCACCATTTCCCCATACCTGAAGACACTGTATGCCGTGTCTTTCTTTTTAGAAGGGTGTTGACAATGGTCAGACAGTTAGATTTCAAGCTATTTCACTGCAGCAACCATATTAGTTTCTATCTATTATCATAATTCACAAATATAGAGCACTCAGCTACCTATAAGATAGTTATGTATTTCAAATCAACAGTGGTGCTGCCAAGCTTGACAAAAGCCCCAGGCAAGAAAATCTTCAGTGGGCCCTCCCACATCATCCACTTCCAATTGCTTCACCTCATGCTAGGAAAAAAAACCCACAAGAAAAAGAGAACTTTTCCATCCCTTCACAGAGCTTGAAGTAACACCTCACAGGTAACAACATTACCTGCAACACATTATTCAAGGATAACGAGGGCATTGTTATCCTCCTCCTGCAAATTATATAATGGCTCATAACATTATTGCCTTTTTTTTCCTGTCCAGAGAAAAATATAACTTTACTTCTTGAAGGGCTGGAATTTTTTTTAGGATGCTTGAAGCCCCCCCAAAAAAACAACCACCACCACCACCCCAGAGCACTTAAAAAAGAAGAAGCAGAATATGGTTTTCTTCAGAAAACAAACTAAAAGAAACTGCCCAGAATGATGAACTTTCATTAGATGGGTGATACAGAAATGTACTAACTTACTAACTCGTCATCGTTGACTGCAACTCCTATCTGAGAATGCATTTTTTCCTGAAGCAGAAAAAATACAATTGGTGTGAATTTGTTTAAGGTGGATCCCATTTTGCCATGAAGTGACTCACACACTATGACCATGGAGCCATCTCCTGCAGCACACATGAAATGAGACACGCAGGATTTAACACTGGGACTGCAATGGACTGCCAAAGCCTAGAGGATATGGACAAGGTGCGCCTTCACAGCCAGTCCATCTGGCATGGCTTCTTCCAGCTTCATTACCATTTGGAATCAGAGTTCCTTCTCCGCTCATTTTGCCATTGGGCCTAATATGATGGTTTCCAGTGGCATTTCCTCCACTGAGGTGACCATCACCCCATCTAAAGGGGCTTATCCACCTGTAGCCGTTGGCCCCTTTAGGGAGTCATGTTAGTTAACTGACAACTGCCACTCGGCATTGAGTTGCTGGCTGTACAGTCTACTCAATTACCGTAGCAGGATGTCCAGCTAGACTGTACTAACTAACTAACTAACTAACTAACTAACTAACTAACTAACTAACTAACTAACTTACTTACTTACTTACTTACTTACTTCATGTAGTGAAAAATCATAATAGAATAAGTTACTAATTTTTTAGCATGTTATGAACTTGATTTTTAATTGCAAATACAAAAAGAGCAGGAGGAAGGGGAATTCGTTGGGGGTGGGGGAGAATAAAAGAAAGGGGAGCAAAAGAGAAGAAAGAAATTATGTACAGTCATGGGCCAGGCACATATATTATCAATCAACCCAATGCACACAAGAATATTTGACTAGACAAAGTGGTTGTTCAGGATCTGAAGAGAGGACCCTGTACCTATGGAGAAATACTAGGAAAATGTAGACGAGTAGTCTTTAAAATCTACATTTACGTGTTGATTAAACAGTAACATCTTCTGGCCTCTGAACAATGGTATTCTCCCCCCCCCCCCAAATGTGGACTATGTCTTTTTGCTATACTAAAGACTCACAGATCTAATTATGATAACTATCAGTTGAATTCCTAATCACAGGAATATAACTGAAATATGCATGAGTCTACAAATGTCTGCAACAGCTTGCAAAGTTTAATGCACAATGAATGAAGATCAGTAAATTCAGCAGGAACTACTTCTGAATCCATCACACACCAATGGAAGCAATACCTGAATTACTTTGTCAACATTTAGCTGACCTGGCCAAATTCTTTCTAAAAAATTTGATTTCTAATACAAAAAGGCATACGTGGAGGCTCTCCTTATGAGGCAGAAGCCTGGTTTTCCACTCATGTGGAACACTTTCACAGATACACAAGGCTCTTCTCATCACCCTCCACACACAGGGGAACAGTTCGATATCACTTAGGGCAAGTATAGAGAAGCACTTTGGGTCCAAGGCTTTGGTTTCAGAGGAAACCAGTAGAGGAAACGCAAAGACAAACCAGTAGAGGAAGCGCAAAGACAAGGAGAAGCGTTTCAAAAACACTTATGGAAAGCTGAGAAGCCATCCATTCATGTTGAAATGGAGAAAAATATGTGGCCACCTGAGGGACCTCAGAGAACTAGATTCATGCCCAGGGCTTGATATTTACCACCCCTGCCATAAGGACATATAGAGAGCAGCCTTCTCAAAGGAACTGCATCATTGGGCTGATATTTTTAGTGTGTTTCTCCATGCAAGCAAGTTCAGTTGTACCTAGCTTAAAGAGCATAATACGTTCCACAGGATTGCTCTTTAAGCGAGTTTTCTCTTTAAGCGAAGCACCATTGTAAGTGACCAATTGTGACTTTTGGCGGGGGGGGGGGGTTGCAAACCCTGACTTATTTGTTAAGTGAGTTTTTGGTTGGTTTTATTTGTTAAACGAAGTGAACATTCAGAGAAAATTCTGCTCTTTAAGCAAGTTACTCTCTAAGCAAGGTGTTCCTTTATGCGAGGTGTTACTGTACATTGGTTTTTCAAGAGTCCAGTCAGGAAAGCAAACACATATTCAAGAACTTCTCTTCTGCAGAGAAAATGACAACAGAATGGGGAGGGGCTAGGTGCTCTCCTGACCACAAAATTGGAGAAAACGGAATAGGACTGCTGATAGACTTTGTAAATTTAAGAGCTAATAAAGCAAACTAGTACTCTAGAACCTTTGAAAACATGTACCAGTGGAGTTACTAAAATGGCCATCAGATAAAAAGACCAGTAAACTACCTCATACTGGCTCTGTTGAACTGTATCCCTTTTTATAATATATACTTCATTTTCAGTTCAAAGCAAGAATGCTTTATTTGGTTTCCCTTCATTCAGATGCTTTAGTACTTTCTCGTTTAGTTTGCACCAACCATCCACTTCAAAGTAATTAATCTCTCGATCAATGAAAGCTGTTTGCTTTTGCTTTTTACCAGATTGATCTCTTCTTTGATGCTACCTCTTTTGCCACTCTCAAGGTAGGCCAAGGGTCTTATGGGTCAGATTTGATGCTCAGATGAATGAAGAAAAACAAAAACCACTTGGTGAACGGAATACTTTATCAGAACCAATGAAAACATGAGCATGTAAATTTAGAAATATGGTCTGCTGCCAATCATCAGTTCCTGGAATAACTCTCCTCCAAGGAAAAGTTTCATCATGCAAGGTTTTTTAAGTTTGGGGGTGAAAGACATGTAAACAAAGGCACTGTAGAAACAAAATTTGGAAAGTTCCCTTAAATTGAAATTCATTTTAGTTACGACCCCCAAAGGCCCCCCAAACTCTTAACTTTCCCATTTCTTTAAAGAAACTGAAACAGTTACTTATGATTACTCTGTATAAAAGCATCTGAGTTGGAGACAGAGCATAAATCAGCACCTGATCCACATGATCTTCCTTCTCCACTGTTTCAACAAGTTGTACATCTCTAATGATAAAATAAGTGTAAACACCGGTGACCAGTAGTCACAATGAGTATGCATTACTATGAGTATTGAGAAGAGTCCGCCTCTAAATACTGGATGCTGGACTCGGCAAGCAACTCCAAACTTTTATTTGGCTAATGGGCTTCTCGCAGGCATCTGACTGATCACTGTAATAGCAGAATATTAGACTTGATAAGCTTTCAGTCAGCTCTAGAAGGGCTACCATGTTTATTTTATAACAGTCTTGCCTGGCTGCAGACTCACATTTCACATTATGCTGAAGATGCATTTTGTATCTATATAATCATGTTTTTACCTTGAATTAATTGCAGGCATGAGGAAAGAGGTCCTTATTTGTAAACCCCTTGGGGGCTCTTGTTAGGAGTATAAAATTATTTTATAACTAAAAGCAAGTAATTATCAAATAACTGGCTAGGGAATCTGCATCTAGGTTTGGCTTAATTTAAGTGAAATCACATGAACATAGGTCTGAGGTCATTGAATAATCTGACTTCCCTAAGAAGGAAGGCTAGAAAAAACATTCTCTAAGAATATTCATGATAATCTTATTTGGCTGCTTGCTGGGTTATGATTATATGAAAATTAAAAAGCTGTTATTACAGGTAAAGCTCACGAAGAGGAAACCAAATATGTTCATTTCTAAAGAGTTAAAGGGTTATTAGGATTAATGGAAATAAAGTGAGATTCCTTAATAGATTACAGCCTTGAGTACATTATTCCTTTTATTGTTTTTTTAAAAATAGTAGCCATGTTAGTTATGTTTGAGGCATATCAGACAATGAACAAAACAAAACAAAAATACTGTAGCACTTTGAAGACAACTGTTATATTTCAATGTGAGCTTTTATGGATCAAGTCCACTTCATCAGACATGGGAGTGAGGCTTCGTGGACTTGATCCACAAAAGCTCACATTGAAATATAACAGCTAGTCTTTAAAGTGCTACTGTTTTTGTTTTGTTTATTCTTTGATATTCCTTGTATGTGATTCATGCTTGACATCAGCAGTGTATTAGGCACAGATACTAATGAAATGGGGCCTGATTTGCACTTTGATTCTGGTAGTTCTTCTGTCATTTTATATTCCACAAAAGTACAATGCTGAGACATATAACATCAAAATAAGGCTAAAACTATATGGTCAAGTTCTATGGGATTTACTGTGGGTATAAAATGAATGAATTATATATATTTTTTTTACTGATCACATGATATAAAAGCTAGTTCAGATAAGTTTTTTTTAATCTGCTGCTGGAACTTCTACTTTTTTGAAGCCAGAACAATTTGAATGAAATTTTACCCATGTGAGCAGTTGTTTCATTCTGCAAAATTACAGAAGAGTGTGTGTTTGTAGGTGGTGCTGTGGCAACATAAGTAGTTGGGGGCATGGCATGATGTTTAAGAACTACGAGGATACTCATCCTGAGATCTGTCTCCAAGTGTCCCATAATTTTTTTTAAATAAATGAGTTTAATTCTGAGTCATTCCATTGATATACTAATTTAGCGCTAGATGACCATGGCATTGGGGGGTGGGGGTGGGGAATCAACCCAGACTCCCACATCCCTATCACTTTCTCCAATACGGAAAGGAAATATCAACTGAGAGACACCCACCACCTTCACCTAGTGGTGCTTTGGCAAAGCACCTCCCCCTTCTCCTTCTGCCTCTCTGCAAACCTCTCTCCCAAGACATTTCTTTTAAAAAACAAATTTCTTAAGCAGAGCTGCTATTATTTTATTTTTATGGCTTTAGGGCCAGCAAGACAAGAGGAGGAAACAGAGGAGTGGAAGTATTCTTAACAGTTTCTTTGAAATGTGGCACCTACAGGCGCTTCAAATAGAACTGCAATTAAGAGGTATTTTTTAAAAAACATTTCCCTCACTGTGTAGTCAAAACTTAACTTATGTATACAGTAAAACCTCGCATAAAGAGCACCTCGCTTAGAGAGTAACTCGCTTAAAGAGCAGAATTTTCTCTGAATGGTTGCCTCACTTAACAACTAAAATCAACCAAAAACTCGGATAATAAATAAATCAGGGTTTGCAATCCCCCCCACCAGAAGTCACAATTGGTCACTTACAATGGTGTTTCGCTTAAAGAGCAAACTCAATTAAAGAGCAATTCCGTGGAACACATTATTCTCTTTAAGCGAGGTACCACTGTACTCTGTAATACAATGTGTCAGTTATTTTGTTTTGAATTAGACAGAAAACACTCAGCACTTTTGATGGAATACTTCCTGAAGTGTCTAATCCCCCACCCGTCCCTTTTTTATTGGCATTGGTTAACTCTCCAGATGGCTGAATATCAGAAAAAAGAAGTATTTTTCTTTCATGTACAGTAGTTAAAAACTAAAGCAAAACTCCTCTCTGTTCCACACCCCATGCTTTTCAAAAAATTAATTAATTATATCCTCATTTATTCTTGATTAAGTGTTGAATCTTGTTTGACTTTTGAATAATAAAGATGAGACATGACAGCATCTGGATCAGATCTCAAGTTGCACTGAAGGGAGAAAAATATCCTCTTTCAGCTTCAGTTTTTCTCACTGCTCCTTAAAAACAAAAGTGTGTACTTTCTCTTGACATTCTATCAATTTGGCCCTTAAACATGCTTTGAAACAAGCCCTGTGGCTATGCTTTATTTGCATGCTACCCCAAGTCATGACTCAGCATCAAAGAATGGAAATGGCATATTAGATTTAAAATTTAATATTCTGAAAATAACATCTGAAAAGTAAGATTAGAGTTGTCCTTGTTAAAAATGTCACTTTGACATTCTCTCTGCACAGGGGGCATGCTGCTTCTCATTCACATTTTCAAAAAAGGAAAGGTTCTTATGCCTTTCTAGTCAAGGTACATTATTCTAAGTAACCCAACTGCAGCCCTATAAATGAACTTCGAGTATAATCACCTGGTGCCTTAGTTAAATTGTCAATGGCATTTTGTGGGGCTTCTAGGAAATGTAGTCTAAAATGATAAAAACAACAACCTAAGGTTGAAAACCATTGTTCTCTTAAGAGAAAACAGCCCATTCCCAGAAGAACGCTTTGCTTGAATGAAAGTATATGCCTAAGAAAAGTGGCAGAGTGGGATTTGAACCTTAATCTACTCAGTCCTGTTGCAAAAATTATGCATTTTGTACCCCTGGAAGAAAGCTAATATACCTATAAGAATGAAAAGGAAGAATCCCAAAACAAACCACCAACAAGGTAGTATTTATCAAAGGCATCAATTTTAACACTACAACTTTTGTTATTAAAAAAAATTACATCAGACTCATGAGTGGAATTACATGTGAAAAAGTGAAATACGAAGACAAAGCCTTCAATTTCTGAATGGTTTCTTCTTTTTCTGGGGCCCTTGCTCACTATCTACTCTTCAGACGTGCTCAGAAAATATCAAAGCAAGTTAGAATACTGTGTAGAGCAGTGTTCCCCAACCTTTGGTTTTTGGACTTCAGCTCCTAGAACCCTCAGTCAATTCCCCAAAGCACTGATCAGCGAATGTACTGATTTAGGCTTCTCGGAATTGAAGTCCAAAAACCAAAGTTTGGGGAACATGGGTGCAGAGCAGGGATTCTCAACCTATGGGATTCTCAACCAGATCCAGCCCATGGCACCTACTGTACTCATCCAGCCCACACCCTTGCTCCACTGCCACTGCTGTGGTTGCCGCCATCACCTCAATCCTTGTCCCCTCTGCATGGCTTGGCAAATCCCTGGCAGCGCTCTGTAGCAGGGTGAAAGTTGTAAGGCTTACAACATCCACCCTGCTTTGAGCACCATGGTGAGGTGAGGGGAAAAGAAGGATCTTTTAAGTCTGTTTCTTTTTTCCCCACCCCACTCTCCTTGTTTGGTAGTGTGGTGTGTCAGAAAACAAGTTTACTCATGAGTAGGGCTTCTGTCCACAAGTGGTTAGTTCCTGCTTCTGAGCTGCCGTCCCTCTAGCTTAGCAACCCAGGATATTAGCTTAATGTACATAAGGTAACACATAGTCAAGTAAACATTCCAGTCATCTTCAGGTATTTTAAAAGTATATTGTAATCAGAGTCAGTTACAGAAGAAAGTTTATCAAAAGTTCAGAAAGCATTTCATAGCAAAGAGAACTTTGCTAATTGGGCAAGCCCAGCTCCCTCTTTCTGGCTTAAGCCCCTACACCAGGGATTCTCAACCTGTGGCCCATGGGCTGGATGTGGCCCGCAGTGCCATTTCATGTACCCCCCAGCCTCCACCACACCTCGAAGTGCAATGTGGTAGAGGAAGGGCAAAATGGCCATTTAGCTCCCAAAGCTGTCTGAGGGAGCGTGACCTGGCCCCTGGCTTTAAAATGTTGAGAACTCCTACCCTACATGGGTTTTATCTCCTCCTACCCTCTGGGTTTTATCTCCTCACACAAAGTCCACCCCCTTCCCATTCCCCTAAAGAAATCCAGCCAATGACTATACAGTATAACGTGCCCATCACACATTAGGCTTTGTTCTTCCAAACCACAAGGCTAGCATGTTTTGCATACCAAACCTTCCCAGTAATGTGTTATCAGTCCTCTCCATCTTGTAATGAAACTAAACCCAGGGTACAAATCATATTCTGACAGGGTGAGGGAAAAAGAAGGATCTTTTAAACCCATTTCTCTCTTCCCCCCCTTCTCCTCATTTGGTGGTGGGTCAGGGGAAAAGAAAGATCTTTTGTTAGCATTGGTATTGGCATTGGCGGCAGCAGGATGGGCAGGACTGTTGGTGGCAGTGGCATGGGGGAGTGTTGGTGGGCTAGACTGGTGTTCCCTGCCATTACTGCCACCACCACCACCCGGGGGGGGGGGTAGTGGGGGCTCAGGGTGGTTGTAATGGTGGCAGGGGGAACATCAGTCCAGCTCACCAAAATTCTGAAAGGGCATGCTTAAAAAGGTTGAGAACCCCTCGAGGATAGAGATGAAAAAATGTTACTGGATCTGCCAGTTCAATTTGTAATTTATTATTATTATTATTATTATTATTATTATTATTATTATTATTATTATTATTATTATTATTATTATTATTATTATTTAATTAATTATTTAATTAATAATAATAATAATAACAATAACAATAACTATTATTATTATTATTATTATTATTATTATTATTATTATTATTATTATTATTATTATTATTATTATTATTATTATTATTATTATTCCAACAAATTGCTTGAAGAAAAAAATACAGCACATATCCAACAATAGTAAATGCCGGCTTTGTAATGAAAAGGGTTAAACAGTAGATCATCTGATCAGCGGATGCAGAAAAATTTCATAGATTGATTATTTGCAATGTCATAACAAGGTTGCAAAAATTATCCATTGGAAACTTTGCAAGAAGTTTGGATTTGAATGCAGTAAAACCTATTGGGAACATCAAGTAGAGAACGTTTTTGAAAATGAGAGTCAAGATAATTTGGGACTTTAAAATTCAAACAGACAGACATTTGCCTCACAACACATCTGATATAACTGTTGTGGAAAAGAAGAAGGTCTGGTTTATTGATATTGCTATAACAGGAGACGCACAAATTGAAGAAAAACGACTGGAGAAAATCACAAAATACTGTATTGTGATTTGGAAATTAAAGTTGAGCATCTATGGAGGAAGAAATCTATTGTTGTTCCTATATTGATTGGAGCCCTTGGAGCAATACCTAAAGGACTCCCTAGATATTTGTAAATTTTGGACTTATCGGACTTAAACGTTCTAACACTCCAAAAAACAACTCTATTAGGAACTGTATATATATTCAGACGTTACCTTAACAGTTCTTAGGTCCTTGGTTAGGGCTTGAACTATTAATTTTATTCCAGTCCTGAACTATGAATCAAATGATTGATTTGTAAACAACAACAACAACAACAATTTCATGTTAGAAAATATTCTGGGTTGAAAGGATTTTTGTGGAAGAAATTCTGCTCAGGGACCACACCCAAATGAGGCTCCTTTCATGTCCCCAAGAGCTTGGGCAGAGACAGGTGCTTAATCTGTCATGCAGTACCCAGGTCTTGACCTGCCAAGCTGCCATCCTTTCAGCTAACAAGGCAAGCTTCTTAACCACTGACCCACCACAGCTCCTTGTATTATTATTTATTTCTTATTATTTATTAAAAGGAAGTCTGTAATGTTTCTCAGCCCATGAGGAGATCCCAAAGTGATATACAAACAGACCCATTGACTCTGACTAAAATCCTGTTGCTTAGTTTAGTAAGTCAACTAGAAAAGAGCAACAGAATCAATGGAACTTAAGGAGAAGTTGACTCACCAAATCCCCACTGATCCCAGGAGCCTACTTAGTGAAATCTATTATACTAAGCTGCAGCACTTTAGGATCTGTCTACACTGGGTGATTTTGAGTCTGTGAGATCTAGGACAAGGGAATGGGAAGGAGGAGCAAAATGATCCCTGTGTCTAATTGGCATGTTCCTTCTCCGGCCACCTTGTTGCTGCCTTCATGACCACCCCAGGAACATCACAGAACTCTCCCTGCCTGTTGGAGAGGGGGAATGAGGGCCAACTGTGTGGACCAGCTAGCCCACCCATAAAGACCTTGCTGTCTCTCTTGACTGTATTGTATTTTTACACTGTATTTTATTTTATTGTTTTTTTCTTTTTTTTTCTTTTTTCTTTTTTTCTTTTTATGTAAAATTTATTGATTGTATTATCTGTGCTGCATCTGTTGTTATATTTTTTATATTATGCTGTATTTATATTTGAGATTGTGATACTGTATATGTTGTTTATGTTATGTGAGCCCCTCTGAGTCGCCTCAGTGAGATGAGTAGAGGGGCATATAAATCTAATATAATAATAATAATAATAATAATAATAATAATAATAATAATAATAATAATAATAATAATAATAATAATAATAATAATAATAATAATAATAATAATAATAATAATAATAATAATACAGCTCCAGTGTAATTTTTTTCTTAAGTTAATTATATGGTTAGAGTTGTGTTGCAGTGATCATAAAGCAAGCATAAGGGAAAAATACAATTACCCCTGATCATTCCCAGATGATCAGGGGAAATGTTTAATTTTCAACGAGCACACAACACTCATTACCCATTGAATGATACCAGCAGTTTAACCTTTGGAAGCTCTTTTACTTTCTTTTATCCCATTGTCAGCATTCCCATACAGAATAAAGGAGAGTGGGACAAAATAGTAGAATCTCTTGACAGCCCCATTTACAAAACCATGTTTGTACAATATGCAACTCACAAATAAGTATTTCATAACATACAACTAGTTGGCACCTGAGAAATAGGGTTTTTCCTTTGAAGTTTCTTTTTGAGAAGAAATGTGCACTATGGAGTGTTTGCTCCAGAAGAAGCCATACCAATTTGTAGACCACCGTTGGAGTATTGCCACTTTCCACACCCCTGGGGAAGTAACTCATCCTTATTCCACTAACCAACTAGGCATTCAATACAACCTGCATATCTACTCAATGAATGAAACACTCTACTTGATAAGTGGATGTAAAGTTGCAGCTATAATCTCCTACCTAATGGGGTTTTGTGGGTCACAGAACAACCCAAACTGCCCTTCCCTTCCCCATTATAAGAGCCACCTGCTTTTTGCCACTTTGTATTGAAGAAACCCCTTCATTCATGTAACATCTGATTCCGCCCCTCCCAACAGCTATCAGCAGTTTCCCATTCCATAATCCTCATCATTGTGTAAATACTGCAGAATGGCTACAGGCTAATAAATAGAGTGTGCTGACATTAGCAAGTCTCTAATCAATGAAAAGAAAGAGATGCTGTTCTAATGGAAGGGCTAAAGCCTACTTTTATCTCTTCTTGATGGAGCAAAACAAATCAGAAATGTCCTTGCACGTCAGGACTAGTTGATTAAATGTGGTAAAATCAGAGTCTCTGATTTTTCCTCCATTTGCAATCGTGTGAGGCATCCTTGGTAGCTATTTATTAGATTTTTATTTTCCCCTGGTTCTCTTCGTATTATAGGAAATCCTCAAGGCAAGGTTTGCATTAATAAATAATTATCCCTGACACACAGAGAAAGATGCATGGAAAAGGGTTTACCAAGACTCCTTTTTACCCATCTGCATTTTAATAAACAAAGATGATATTGAAGTTTTGTTAATCCTACCAATGTCAGCTAGAATGCTGTTGACATAATCCTCTGAAGCACAGTTGAAAGCCATAACTGAACAGCACACCGAAAAAACCCAATACTTTCTAGATAAGGTTCTCTGTGCTAGGATTATTTGTTTTTACTGGCAGAATACAGCTGTCTTTGTGCTGAGCTTATGACTACTGAATGAGTAATCACTGGATACTGGTCTATCTGCTTGAAAATCCATTTAAGATTAATGTGGGAGGAAGAAGTATAAATGAACTTGACCTGTAGAGCTTGGAGGAAGGGTGATGGTTCCCAGAGAAAGAGGATGAAAGAAGGGATCGTTAAGAGTATCCATCTGCAGGTAGGTCTAGAAAAGGCACAAAAGGAACACACTTGGGCTGTCTATTACTTCTCTCCCCATCTCATCTCAAATCACTTGCTACATATTTTGATGCTCTGTTCCAAACCTCATGCCATAGTGATCATAATTTGAGAATGTAGAAAGGCTGTAAGCAATTGCAGCATTCCTTACTTAGAAAAAATAAGGAACTTTGTTGTTGTTCAGTCACACAGTCGATTCCGACCCTTTGCGACCCCCATGGACCACTGTCCGCCAGGCACTTCTGTCCTCCACCATCCTCCTCAACTCACTCAGTTCTGTGCCCATTGTGTCTACAATACCATCTAGTCATCTCATTTTTGGCTTTACTTAGAAAAAGTAAGGAAGACTTCAATGGATATATTCTAGTGCAACCTACTACACTAAGCCACAAATCATTAATGTCTTTTTCACCATTTTTAGCAGACTACTTACCAACATAGTTTGCCTTCTGGCCTGAACATGAATTGTTGAGAAAAGCAAAGGTAGCTATGATGGCCATTATGCAATTATGAAGCCAACTAAAATGTCATAAAATGGTGTGCAAGCACCAGTCTACACACCTTGATGAACAAGCTAAGGCTTTTGAGGCAAAGGTCTTCCTTGCTCGAAAGCCAGTCATACCCGGCTCTATGGTGTGGTGCTCATCTCCATGTATAGCCAAAGAACCAGTGCACCTGCACCTGGAGAAGTTTCCATGGTCATGTGGGAGGCATGACTAGACACTGAAGTGCACAGAATGCTGTTACCAGTGGTGAGCTAAAAAAAAAAAATTACTACCACACTATGGGTGTGGTATGGTGCGTATGGCCAGGGTGAAAGCCCTGCGTTGCACCAGAATTAGGACTACTTTATTTCAAAACTTGGATGGGTGGGGCCAACCAGAATTTTTGCTACTGGTTCTAACAAACTGGTGCGAACTTGCTGATGCTTACCACTGGCTGTTACCTTTTCCATTGAAGCAGTACATATGTAACTACAGTAGAACCCCGAATAATGAACAAACTCCATTCCGTGGGGCTCTTTGTTATACAAGTTTTTTCATTATACGAAGCACTATTGGCGATACCCCACATAACAAAAATAAAATGTTTGTTATACAGGGTTTCATTATGCGAGGTATATCTCGCTTAACGAAAACCCCGTATAACAAAAAAATTTTTATAAAGGGTATCGCATTATACGAAGTGTTCATTGTATGAGGCTCTAGTGTACTTGCAATTTCTTGCTTTTGAACTGCTGGCTTGAAAGGTTTTCAAACCATGTACATATGACAAAATATCTAGCGGCAGCCATTCTTACACAGAACAACATAAAATGTTGCAGGATTTTGCAGGATTGGGATATGGTCTGTGTGCTAGCAAGCAGTAAGGAGAAGCCTTCAGTGGCTACTATAAAGGGAAAATCAGAAAGTCTCAGCTGAAGACACATGTTGGAAGTCAGGAAGCAACACCTTTGGGCACATAAAGTGGGTTGACAATTTTAGCACTATGGTTTGTAGGTTATCTGGGGGAAAATACTTACTGTGACTTAAAATCACAAATGTCCAGCTTGTGGCTTGTGCCATTCACTGTATGACCAACTTGTATGCAAGTATACTAGTCACGTAGCGTGACCCAGGAGAGGATAAGCAATACACTTGGGGGGAGGGCTGCTTTGTAGGAATTGCAAAAGAGAGAGGAAGACTATCCAGCTCAGTCAAAACATCTGACTTTTGATAACAACTGAAAAGGTATTGTAGCTCCCTGAATTCCTCAGCCAGCATGGTACTTGTTACTACTTGAACAAGTTAATAGAATGAGTTATATCCACTCACCATGTTGATTAAACAATTCTGGGAGCAATAATCCAAAAAAGTAACTTTTCCAAGGTGTTCTAGTCACTGTCTTTGTTCCATGCTGTAATGGATAGAGAACCATAGCACAATGGAAGAACATTTTAAAGACAAAATGATAACTGCAGCCAGTTTGTTTGCAGGTCATCTATATGCTTACACTGTTTGGGGGTAAACTGCATTAGATGAACTTGAAAGTCCTCCTAACTTTCCAAAAAAGGACATAGGATGTTAAGAGTGAAATCAAACATCGGTGGAAGGTCATTATTTCAGGAGACTTTACACTTTCTCCCTGGATGGAATTCTTGCAGAACTGGTGGATTTTCTGCAGAAGGCCAGTACAGTCAAACTTCAAGATATGAATTTAATCCATTCCATGAGGTTGTTTGTATCTTTAAAAAATTATCTGCCTTGTGGATCCGAGCTGACATGTTCAGGATGCAAAAGCAGAGCTCTGATGAGCTGCTAGTTTGTTTCACTACTATGGGCTATACCGGGATAGGCAGACTATGGCCTACGGGCCAGATCTGTCTCCTGCTCTCGCTCCTGCCACCACCGCCAGAATTGGCCATGGACATTTTTACGGCAACTGTAAATGGTGGGAGGACCACCAGTCCAGCCTCCTCAACTGTCTGATGAAGTATGACCTGGCCCACGACTTAAAAAGATTGGCAACCCCTGGGCTATACTGTAGTAGGGATGAGATATGTAGCAGAGTTTGGGAAATTTACTTTTTGAGCTACACTGTTGAGAATTTGTCAACCAGTTAGCCATTTGAATGGGTAAATTTTAGGATTTATTGACCAAGAAAATAACTCCCTAATAAATACAACTCCATGGAACTCTTATGCACATTTAGTGGGCTGTAACACACATTTAATTTAGTAGGACATTTATCTGAGTGAGCAGTTCAAATAGCTATATAATACTTCCAAGACAAATGAATGTAGTGTTAGTTCTTCTGAAGGGACTTTGCAATTTCATCATGATTACTTGAAGCCTCTTTATAGAAATTCAAGATCCACAGCAACTATAAGCTCAAAAAGTTTAACAACAACAGCATGCTTCTAACAATTATCTTCCTACTCTTATTTTTTTTTGGAATAGTAGCCGTGTTAGTCCATGGTTCAGGCATATCAGAAAACAAAACAAAATAAACAAAATAAAATTTTGCCTCCCTACTCTTATTCTATTGGTTGTTTAATTAAATTCTATTCTACAATAACAAATTACAAATACTGTATAAACAAACACATTCAACCAATATAATAAAAACAACATAAAAATAAAAATACATTACATAGTTACATTAACTAATAAGTGTACCCACCACATAATAAGTGTACCCACCATTCATTATTGTTGTCATTTTCATTATTTTCATATACAGTATACTGTAAACACACACACACACAGCATTTCCCCAAAGTCTCATATTCTTGTCCCAGTTCCACTCCTTTTGATTTAATAAAAACATAATCAATAAACTCTCCCCAAATCTCTTTAAAATAACTTTTTTGTTAATCCTTTGTTTTTCTTCAGTTCACATGTCAATCTATCATTTATGTTCCATTGTTTTCTGTGTACTAATTGCAGTTAGTTGTGCAAACAGATTCCAGCTGTCTAGGAAAGCAGCTATGGCTGGCGTTTCTCACAACGGCAGCATTTACCTGTGAGAGGATGTCTTTTCAATATAACTCTAAGATTCTTTCAAATGTTGGATGGTTTCAGTCAATGGTGATCACTCTGAAAGCTTTGTTTCTTAACAAAACAACTGGCCAAAATGGTGATGGCCTCTGGTTTTACAAGTGTTGGATATTTCCTTTTCTTATTGTTTTAATGAAACGCTGGAACCCAAGTTACCTCTTTATCTAAGGGGGCCCTTGGTAATATTCTCAACATGTGGGCAAAACCTTCCAACCTGGTAATATGGAGTTCGAACAAAATTAAAATTTCAAGTACAAACATTTAAACCAGGGGTCGCCAACCTGTGGTCCATAAGACACATGCAGCCCTATGCTCTTTCTGTGTGGCTCTCTCCAGCCTGCTTGTTTACTGTTATACCCTCATGAAATTTCCCACCATACGCAAATGGTTCTTTCTGTTGCAATAGGCACCATCTACTGCTCTTTTTCCTGTCTCTTTCTGGTAAAAAAAACACACAACAGCACCATGGTTTCTTCTGGTCTCCAGGGATCCTTCTGTGACTTTCCTCTTGGTTTTATCTTCTATACTCACATTTTGACCATTCTTTATTAGCCAACAGAACTCAAGTAAATGTAATGGTCACCCTTGCTCAATAGCCAATTGTGACCTACTCTATTGGTTGGTGCTTATCTCTATTTATAACCAAAGATCCAGCAGATGTTTCCATGGACATGTGGCAGACATGACTAGACACTGTTACCTTACCACCGAAGTGGTATCTATCTACTTGCAATTTCTTGCTTTCAAACTGCTAGGTTGGCATTTTCTTATAACTCAAGTACCCATAACATTAACCTTTCTTCATTTACTTTCTTCATTTACTTTTGATCTATATTGGTAAGTTGACAATTCTGCTACATTTTGTTTTAAGATGTGGCCCTCTTTGGGCATTGGGCACTCTAATACAAACCCCATATTCCAGAAGGTTGGGGACCACAGCTTTACGTGAATTATTATGTTTAGCATGCCTGTATTTTATTCAATGCATCCTTCAAGTGAAGAATCGGGATGCTTTTAAAATAATATCATCCTGATATATTGTTTATGATGAGTGTAGAACTTTTGTACAACAATGCAATGATGTCTGTCATCTTTCACCCTAGTGAAAATGATGCAGTTTGCTTGCAATTATACACTCCTATTGATTTCCAATTTTCACCAGACTTGTTCAGGTCCCTTGGGCTCTAGGCGCTTGTAGATTCATATCAGTCTTGTAGCAAAGAAACAATGTGATAATATAATTGGCGCAGGGTAGCATTAAGGGTCTCCTTTTCTATTTTCATTTCAATCTTTTATTGCAATATCTTGATAGTAGATTTCTTCCCAATGAGAATGGCATCATATGTGGTTCTTAATGACTAGTCTTAATTTTGCAATGTATACATGGAATTTCTTTTTTTTTAGGCTGAAGTACCTCTACTCCAAAAAATGACTTTAATTTCCAAACCCCATCACATGACAAAAGGCAATATCTTTATGGTGTGAAATGGAGAAGATCCATGTGTTTCCATACTGTGGTCAAATCGGCACCATAAACACTCATCAAATCATAGTGTTCATAGGAGTATATGCTTTGAAAGAGCCAAAATATGGCAAAATGAGCAAGATGTAATAAAATAGGTACATGTAACAGCAAAATATGGCTCCTTCCTAAAGTATGAAGTATAATAACCACTGAATTAAACAGGACTTTTACAGAGGCAAAAGGAAGCATGGAACTGTAAGTAGAAATGAGAAAATATTCACTCGGTGCTTTTCATTTTGAGTGCAGTAGTACAGTACCTCGTTTAAAGAGCATTATGCATTCCATGGGATTGCTCTTTAAGCGAGTTTGCTCTTTAAGCGAAACACCATTGTAAGTGACCAATTGTGACTGGGGGGGGGGATTGCGAACCCTGATTTATTTGTTAAGCGATTTTTTGGTTGGTTTTATTTGTTAAGCAAGCTGGCCATTCAGAGAAAATTCTGCTCTTTAAGCTACTTACTCTCTAAGTGAGGCACTCTTTATGTGTGGTTTCACTGTATTTATTGACCATTACTAGTATGACAGATACTAGTATTTATTGACCATTACTAGAATCCACTGTTCTAATCTTGGCCTAATCTTATAACCATCAGGGCCGTTGCCAGGATTCTAGATGTGGGTGGGCGAATATTTTTTCAGGATGGGGAACAATGTCATATATATATATATGTCATATATACAAGCAGCCGGGAATTTGAGGGTGGGCAAACAGTTAACTCAGGGTGGGCAGCGCACACCCTGATCACCCCCTGGCTACGGCCCCTGATAACCATGTATAACTCTGACAATACAAGCTATGGTTCACAGTACAATAGTCAGAGTAGTAGCCTCTGAATAGTTGTGATCCTTGTCATTGCAGATTTTACCTGCCTGATAGCCCTTACCCATGCAAGATGGAAGATTTCTGCCAGTTCTTGCACAGCTCTGTAAGGTTTTTAGAAGTAGCCAGTGATGTGACGTAACAGGTTCTCACCAGTTCGCCAGAACCAGTAGTAACTTTTCCCAGTGTCCCGGAGAACCAGTAGCAGCTTTTGGGGGGAACCACCTTCGGGGTTTACCTTTTCACTGGTTCCCCCACTGCGCATGTGCGCCAAGCACTTGGTGTGCATGCATGCCTACAGTGCTTGGTGCATATGCACGGCCTCCTTGCTGTCCTCCCAAGCGGGGAGGAGGAAGAGAAGCTGCTAGCCTGAAGCTCCCTATAGCCTGCTCCCCAGGGTAAGTGACTCGCCTTCGGATGTGGTGTGTCTGTGTGTATTTTAATGTGCATTTAATACCTTTACCTATAATGACGTACTACCACAGTTCCTAAAAAGGCCTGGCATCCTGGCTTGGGGCTTTTAAGCAAAGTCTTGGAGTTACCTCATCAATAAGCTACACTTGTGCTGTTCCAATTGCTGTTCCAATTGGAGAACCCTTAAGGAGGTACAGCTGTTTTACATTTACATTAAGGCATATTATCCTACCTAGAGAACTGGTTAGGCAAAGACTTAAGTACCTAACTTCTTTAACTGTTGAAAAGTTGAAAAGTGATTTCATTGTGTAGTTCCTTCCATCTGACCTAGTGTGAGAAAGATTAGCCAGAATAAGCTTTAAGCTGTGGTTTAAAAGCTCTGGTTGATTTGTGTTTGGAGTGGGTGGGTGGGTGGGTGTATTTTAATGTATTTTTTATTTTATTTATTTTATTTATTTATTTATTTAATTTATTTATTTATGGGTTTGTGTTGTGGGTGGGTTGAGGGGTGTGTGTGTGTGTGTGCTTATCTTTATTTTATTTCATTTTTAATTTTTAAATTTTTTTTCTTTGGCTCTGCCCATGACATCATGACATCATGATGTTAGCTCCACCCACACTGTGATGACATCATGGTGGGGTAGTAAAATTTTTGACATCCCACCACTGGAAGTAGCCCATCTTTACTGCTTTGATGAGGGTTGTAGCCAGTTCTACATGTCAGAACAAAACCACAAAAAGCTTCAGTAGGTGCTTTATTTGTGTTCATTCCTAAGTGAACTTGGGATCCAACTAGATGATATATATAGCACGTATTTGGAAGCAGTGCTTCTTCCTCTATGGGTGAGAAGACTTTTCTGTGTTGTAATATTTGTTTCTCCCTTCCTCTACATTTTACACTTAATATATTTTATTTTGTGATTGGTCATTAGGAGATAAACTTAGGCTTAATTTGCAAACCTGACTACAAAAGTAGATCCTGGTGGGTTTTTTTTTGGGGGGGGGGGGATTCATACTATGGAAGAAAAAACAGGGAATGCACACTTCTCTTAACATCAAGTTTGACCTTAAAAATATTATCCCAGATCTGACATTATTATTAAGTAAGTCAGGATATTCATGTTTTGCATAAGTTTATCTAAACTCCCTGGAGTAATTTTGCATCGCACATAGGAATCTTTAAAAAAAATTACAAGTGTCTTAACATTGATAGTGATAACTGCATCAAAAATTTCACACCCAAAGAGTCTATAGGTGTCTCCCAAATGCTCAGATACATGCCTTGGGAAGTTCCAAATCTCTTTGATACTTGAGTGTAATTCCACTACAGTGGTACCTCGCTTAAAGAGCATAATTTGTTCTACAGGATTGCTCTTTAAGCAAGTTTGCTCTTTAAATTAAACACCATTGTAAGTGATGAATTGTGACTTCTGGTGGTGGGGGGATTGTGACCCTGATATAGTTGTTAAGCGAGTTTTTGGTTGGTTTTATTTGTTAAGTGAGGCGACCATTCAGAGAAAATTTTGCTCTTTAAACAAGTTACTCTCTAAACAAAGCATTCTTTATGCGAGGTTTTACTGTACCTGTTTTCATAATGCACCTGCTCATTGTATTGAAAGGATTTCTGTTTCTAAGAGGAGTCCTTCTGTGATTAGCAGGTATTTGGATACACCAGAAGTTCCCATGAATGCAAAAAATAAATAAATTGATATTCTACAACGTCCTCTCCTCCCATACTATTCCAAAAAGGCTTTTTAGCATCTAGAGCAGTGGTTCCCAACCTTTTTTTGGCCATGCCCCACCTAAGCATCTCTAAAATCCTGATGTCCCTTCCTGTGACATATAATTCTGATTATTCAAAAAGTGAACTCCTGTTCACATGAATGAAGCCTAAAAGGCCATTCTCTACTAATAACTCATTCTCCAAATGGACCCCTCCCCCATCAAATTGTCCCATGTTGGGAACTACAGCTCTAGAACAAATTCTTAGGAGCAGAGAAGATTGAAAGGGAGAGGTGCAGAAGAATTTAACACTCCCCCTTCATTTTAGTGAAGCAAAGGCCACCTGTTTACTTTATGCTGTTTACTGAGTCCTCTAGTTGACATTGACTTTGGTCATACTGCGTGGTGGTTCTGGATGATTTAGTCCAGGGATTCTCAATCTGTGGCCCGCAGGCCAGATGTTGCCCACAGCACCATTTCATGTGACCCCTCACCATCTCCACCAACACAAGGAAGTACCATGTGGTGGAGGAAGGGCAAAATGGGCATCTGGCCCCTGAAGCTGTCTGAGGGAACATGACCCAGCCCCCATCTTAAAAAGTTTGAGAACTCCTGATTTAGTCCAACAAAGTAACCTTTACAGGCTTTGCAAACCAAGTGGCCCAAATGCTGTTCCAGTCCCAAGGAGAGTAGACCCACTGAATTGAATGGTGAGTTGACATATATGTAACTCCTTTTGATGCAAGTGGTCTATTTTAGTTGGGACTACTGACAGGAGTATGGTTTGTATGTTTACTACAGAAAACAAATAAATTGCCACATGAGGTATGCAGTACCTCTCCTGTGATTGATCATCATTGCATCCTGTGGCTAAGAGCATTTTGTATATAATGGCTAAGGTATGCATGTGGAAAACCAGTGTTTCTTCCTTCCCCCTCCCCAAAAAACCCTGTTGCTAGGGAAAATAATCATGTATTTTTGTACCGTGTAAAGGGTAAACAGGTGTTTCCTAAGCACATTTTCCAAACCATTAATGATTTTATATACCTCTAGTGTATCTTCCACTCAGCCATCACTTGTCTAAGCTGAAGAGCCCTAATCTCTTCCATGGAAGGGTTGGTATTCATAGCAGCTGTTCCAGCACAAAACAAAATCCTTGTCTCTTCTCATTTTGGTCTGTAATACCTCTACCCAGCCCCTAAATTTGAAACTGACAACCCAGACCATGAAACTCAGCTGAAGAGTAATTCATGATAAAGATCAAAGCAATTATGTAACATTCTGGAGAAATCAAAGCCAATATGTTCCTATTTACAGCTAGAGAGTGCACCGCATTTACTGTTGATTTAGAGACTTCGTTGGAAGATGAGGTATCATAATTATATAATGCCTATTTTGCATAAGAGAAGGAAAGCTGGTACTTTTTGCATCCCTGCTGAACAATACCATTTGGCATTGTGATCAAATTAGTTGTATTTTTTTTTTAAAAAAAAAAATCCTCCTCCATCTTTTATCTGTTCAAATCTCTTCATAAAGTGGTGAAAACATGGTGAAAAATTTCAAAGTCACTTTATAAAGAGTTTGGAACAGAAGAAATACATTTATTGACTTTTTTTCTGACCTCCTGAATGGATTATTTGTTTTTCAATGCATTCCTATGGGAAGCTGCACTTTTCGTGATACGAAAAACCCTGAGGAACAAATTAATTTTGTAACTTGGCGTTCCACTGTACTTTGAATAGTATGAAAATGCTAAATGGTTAATGCAGACTGGCTGGATGGTTCTGTAATTTGTAGCCCAAAAAAGGCAACTTTTCTAATGCTTTCTATGAGACAGTACTGTATACATGAAATAGATTACCATGTAAATCGCATACTTTGCTCAGATGGCTATAAGGTGATTTAACTTAAAGAGTGAAAGATCTGTTTAACTATTATATATTTGCAGCACATTAGGTAACAAAAACTAGTTAGGGAGCTGAGATGAATGAAAGCCCTGTGCATGTGTGATCAGATTAAATGAAAAGTGACAAAGGGAATATGCATTCCTTTTAATTTTGAAAATATAAAAGCCACCTTCATAAACTGAAACTATAGTAAAACCTTATGTTGATTTGGTTATACTATGTGCCAAAGTGTGCAGTAAAGGGCATCCAGACTTAGATTAAAAGAAAATATTTGTGTTTTCCAATTAACTAAAAACCAGGGAAGATCCATAAGAAAAATGAAGTTATGCCAATTGATTTCAAACTGGATGTATATTTAAAGAAAGACAAGCTCAATCAGAATAATGGAGTTCCCAATATCAGAGCCAAAAATACTACTGAAGTCAAAACTGCAAAGCTACACATCAGGTTTGTTTGTAATGGAAGATGGAAAATAAGGATACTGTACATTCAAACCAACCAACAAGGGCACCAGAAGCTATCTTATGCCACATTACTCTTTTGTCCAGCCTGTCTGGTATTGTTTTATGTGACTGACAGCAACTCTCCATATTTTAGGCAAAAATATGTCCCATCACCTTATACATAAGAACCTTAATTAATAGGAGGTGCCAGAGATTGAATATTGGAATGGAAACTATTTGGCCAAAAGTCTCTTCTGTCTCTGTCTATCCATATTGCTTCGGCAATATGGTTGCTTCGGCAAGGAGAGCGGCATATAAATTGAATTTAATAATAATAATAATAATAATAAATAATATATTTTCATCATGATATAATTCATGGGTTCCTGAGTGTCATAAGTGGCATTCCTGTTAGGTTACTATTTATTCTTTAGATAATCTGAGTCAATCTGTGGTTCACCTTGATGAATATTTTATTTTAAATTAGAGATAGCATACATACAAATGATGTCCTCTGTGATGACTAGTTATCCTTCCCTCAAAGACCAGTTGCCTTAAAAATGGGATTGATAATGCATGCCCCTTCAGATCTTGGATTATGAGTCCATTTGACTCTAGTTGGCGGAGGCATTGACTGGAGCTGCAGCTGAACAATGCCAGAAGGGCCTGAAGTCAACCATTCTTATTTTATAGGATGAATACATTCTCTACGGTCTACTGTGGAATCAAATGATGTCTCATTTTGTGACCTACCAAATATACAAATTAGAAGTTAAGATGTGGTGCTCATTTGCTGTGTCTGAACAGGAGACCATAATGTGGGGAGGGGGAGGAGGCAGATGTGGAATGGGGTGCTTCAAAATAAAACTGGTGGTCAAGAGAAGGATGAAATATCCCTCCTCCCACTCACATGAGCTTCACCTCTGCAAATTCCATTTTTGGTTTACACATTGGAGACAAAGTTAAGCTTGAAACTCCTGTATTTTCCCTGGAAATATATATATTGCTGCTGTTAGGTTCCATTGTTTCCACAGATGCTGTGGATCAGACACAGGAAGCAGCCTTCCCACTATGAAGTCTGACGTAATGTGTTCTGCTTTCAGCATTTTGTCTCTTTATTTGTTTGCTGAGGTAGCCTAATTGAACAATAGAAGAGTGGTTCTCGTCATCAGTTTTTAGGCTTTATGGCTTACCTTGGTCATATTGTTCATCATCAGGGAGCAAAAGAGATGGATGAAGGGGTTGGCATCCTGCCCTGATTAAACGTCTGGAGGGAAGTAATGAGCAACATATTGAGCTGACGGAGTGTAGCGGACACGGCCACTTGGCAATTGCATACTTTCAAATGACACCTCTTATTTGGTCAGCTACTTTCTAAGGACATAATCCATCAGTTAATTTGTTAAACTGAAGCTCAGGTACTGTCTCATGTTGCCTTAATCTCTGTTTGTATGTGTTGGTATGCTTGAGTTGTAATAGGAGAAGATTAGCATCATGTGCTGTTTCTCTCCATGGCACATGTTGGGAAGGATGCCCAAAACCAAAGGGAGCTTCTGGTGAGTCAGTGTTAGTAAACAAGCAACATTAATCTAGATTAAGTCTAAGTGGTGTTAATATATGGAGTACTGACACTTAGCGTGGCATACATTCAGCCTTGGCGGGGCAAAGAATAAATTAGCACCCACTGATATTTATTATTTATCGGGGGGGGGGGAAAGTGGTACTCAAGTTGGCTAGCAATACAGGAATGTAGGTTTAAAAGCAAAAATCTTGAATCAATATTAACATAAAAATAATCAATTAAAAGCAGATTTAAAATGACAGAATTACCACCACTTCACTTACACCTCTGTTTTAAACCCATTTCAACAGCAGCTCAAAAAATGTCTTGGCCTGCTGGTAGATGAACCATACAAAGGCAGCCCATCTAGCCACCTTTAGCAGTAAAATATTTCACTTTATTATTATTATTATTATTATTATTATTATTATTATTATTATTATTATTATTATTATTATTGTTGTTGTTGTTGTTGTTGTTGTTGTTGTTGTTGTTGTTGTTGTTGTTGTTGTTGTTGTTGTTGTTTCTATGCCACCCGATCACACACGCGACTCAGGGCGGCTCACAACAGTACAATACACAATAAAATTACAGTACAGTACAATGCACAATAAAATTACAATAAAAACATTCGTAATAACATTTGCAATAAAATACCAGTTGTCCAAGGTACAAAAGTTTCAGACAGCCACAAACAGTTCAGGGGCAAGGCTGGTCGAGTTGACCAAGGAGGCGATGTTCGGCCCCCTTCCCAAGGGCCATGTCCTGGCACCAACAACACAACCCGGGCTAAACAAAATTCTTAAGATGCAGTGTGGTCTTTCAACCTGCAGCCACCTGACGATGGTATATGGAGGCAAGGATCACACCACACACCTCAATGGAGCCTTAAAGTACTTTCCCATATCCTCATCATGCTTCTGATGGTGATGAGAGCAAAGCAAAAGCCTATCTGACAATCTGAAAGCATAGATCGCTCACCTACCTGGCTGCTGTCTTCCCCATTCATGGCCATGGCATTTAGTAGCAGTACTCTCAACCCACTCCAAAGACCAAGTTGTTTCCCTTCACCACATCTTTCTATCAACATGTTTCATAAGGATTAGCTTTTTTTCTGTACCATTAAAGATTGCCCATAAAGTTTGCCTGCACGCAAAAAGCAAATGCAATTTTTCCTACAGAAGATAAAAGAACATAATAGAAACCCATAAAAATAGATGCTAGTATCAATGCTTAATAGGGTGTATCCATATGCAATGAAAAATTGGTACCATTCAATGTTACATGAGATTTCATAAATGGACATTTTGGTGGTTTAAAAAATAAAGTACAGGAATAGGAGGAAAGAGAAATCTGACCTCTAAATTTTTTTAAAAAATCACAATCTTTAATAAGATAACCAAAAGTATAATATTCTGTGGCCACAATTTTATGGGTTATTAATGCAATAATGTGGCAAATTGCCTTTAGTTAATGCATTGTCACTTGTGTGCCACACTGTGTATCACCTTGTGCAACCTGGTGTGTGATGAGGAATACAAATGAGGATTTGTTACTTAGAAACAATTCCATGCTTCAGTGTATGTTATTGCACTCTTAACACAACTAATGAGTAGGACTCTGGTTTGTATACCCTAAATTCTAAAGAATGGTGGTTTAATGTGTAGGATATGCAGCAATAGGAAAACATTACTTATTTTGGATTATAGCTCCCAGAAAACATGAGCTACAGAGATCTGGGAGCTGAAGGCCAAATGAGTTCTCCACAAGCTGTATGGTTGTTTTGATTGAATATTAGTACTTAATCAGTCCTTCTTTTGTCTCTAGGTCAGACTGAAACTGCCAAAATGAAGCCAATTTTTGGTGAATTCGTTCTGTAGTTCCTTTTGCCTGACCTAGTGTGAGAAAAATTACCCAGCAACACAAGATTGCTGTGGTGGCTCAATGATTAAAAAGCTCGCCTTCTAAGCTGGAAGGCTGGCAAGTCGGCAGTTCAAGACCTGGGCAGTGCATGATAGATAGCTCTTGGGGACATGAAAGAAGCCTCATTTGGTTGTTCCCTGGGTGGAGTTTCTTCCACAAAAAACCCTTTCAACCCAGAATAATTTCTGATGTGAAATAACAACAACAACATCAACAACGGCCAGAGAAGAAGAAGCCAGGGCAGATTGAGGACTTCACCACCCATCCCCCTGACTCCCATCAACATATTGTAATGTAATGTATTGTTTGTAAGCCACCCTGAGTCGCTACAGAGAGTGGGCGGCAATATAAATTTGAACTAATAAATTATTATTATTATTATTATTATTATTATTATTATTATTATTATTATTATTATTATTATTATTATTATTATTATTATTATTATTATTATTACCACCACCACCACCACCAGGGTATGCCCAACTGTGTTTCAAAAATATCACACTCTTCAAGGAGGCACTTTCTATGCACCCCTTAATCAGTGCTGACACAAGAGCAGACAAATTTTGTTTCAGGAAACAAATCTGCCATGTCTTCTTAACAAACAAACAAAAAACCCCTAAAATGATGAAAACGGCCCCTTGGAAACAGTGACCATAGTGGCTGTAGTTAACAAATGTAATTTCCACAAATTCTAAGTGGAGCCTTGTTCAAACATTTTGTTGTTGTTGTTGTTCAGTCGCACAGTCGATTCCGACCCTCTGCGACCCCATGGACCACTGTCCGCCAGGCACTCCTGAGCTCCACCATCCCCCTCAACTCACTCAGCTCTGCACCCATTGTCTCTACAATACCATCCAGCCATCTCATTTTGGGCCGCCCCCTTCTTCTTTTGCAAGCATCAAGGCTTTCTCAAGTGAATCCTCTATTCTCATTTGATGTCCAAAGTACCTTAGCTTCATCTTTATTATTTGACCTTCTAAGGAGCAGTCAGGTTTTATTTCTTCTAAGATTGACCTATTTGTTCTCCTCGCTGTCCAGGGGACTCTCAAAACTCTCCTCCAACACTACATCTCAAAGGCATCTATTCTTCTGCACTCAGCTTTCTTAATGGTCCAGCTCTCACAACCATACATTGCCACAGGGAATACCACTGCTTTGACTATGCAAATTTTTATTTGCAATGTGATGTCTCTACTTTTCACTATGCTTCCCAGGTTTCTCATCACTTGCCTTCCAAGAATCAGTCGCCTTTTTATTTCATGGCTGCAATCACCATCTGCAGTGAGCTTTGATCCCAGGAAAGTAAAATCTGTCACTGCCTCTACTTCTTCCCCATCTATTTTCCAGGGACTGATAGGGCCTGTTGCCATTATCTTGGTTTTCTCGATATTGAGTCTCAAGCCAGCTTTTGCACTTTCTTCTTTCAACCTAATCAGGAGCTTCTTTAGATGGAAATTTTGGGAAGGGTCAAACACACATGGAAACATAGATCTATGCTTCTTCTTCAAGTGCTGTATCTTATTCCAAATTGGCTCTCATTATGGCGATCAGCCATTAAGATTGCCCTGGGAACAATATAATAAAGTGGCCTTCCATTTGCCTTCTGCATCAGAGCATGACACTCATACCAGTTCTGTCAGTCACTTTCTGGTCCTGAGCCCTTTTGGCACACAAAGTCCTCATCAGCTCCAGGCCAGTATTGATGAAGCTGATGCCCTCTATCAAGATGGATTCAAGTGGGATTTAATCCACTTGGGGACCATCATCCTTCCCTGTGGACTTTGGCACCCAAGGCTATTAGTCCTCAGGGTTATCAGGTTAGTTAACCACTACCTGGCACTCGATGATGAGTTGCTGCCAGTATAGTCTACTCAATTGGCTATAGCAGGATAACCTGTCCAGACATAATTCCATAATAGAAGTATTTAGAACCCAATCTAAACTTCAACTCATCTGGTGTCTCCAACACCTACAAAATATGAAGTCTGTTCCCGGTATGCAGCCTAAATCCATTACAGGCAATGGGGTTTTTCATTTCCTACTGATGGTATGCGGATTGCATCTACAGTTTGTATTGCTGAACAGTTCAGTTAGTAATAACAGTGCCTCTGCAAATATAAATTAAATCAAGTTGTAAGGCTGTAGGTGAGAAAATTAAAAATGTTTCAGCACCTTGAAGCAAAAATTACTGCTTCTGCTGCTTCCTATTTGACTAACAGTACAACAGCTCCCGGATAGTCTCAAAATTAAATATATCTATGTGAACAGTTCAAGCACCAGAGCTTCAGCCAGTGGCATTTCATGATGCTTAGGTAATAATAACCACGCAAACGTATATCTATCCAGGGGTGGGGGCAGAATATGGGAAGAAAGCAGGCTAAGAAACCAAGAGAGTAGAGAAAAGAGTTATCGAGTAGGAAGTAGGAAGGCAGGAGGGAGACTTGTTGACACAAAACCCAAATTTTTCATGTCAAAGCCTGGCACTCATTAATCTTGCTGATAAAGTGAGCCTTTATAAAAGGAGGCCCAGCAGTATTGGGAACTGAAATAAATACTATGGGAAGTGAAGCATAGTTCTTTCAGTAGTTCACCTAGCTTTATATGGAGTGGCTACAGTAAGAATGTTGGGATAAAAATATGCCACATATATTTTGGAGTGGAGAGAGAGAAAATTATTGATGGTATTTATACTCCTTACGTTGCAGACCCATCTTTGGCATAAATGTTAGACCCACCATACTGCCAAAAATGGAATAACAATTCGCTGCTGAGCAGTGAGTTTACAAAATACTACCCCATACACAGCCTTTATTTGGCAAAGCCTCCTGCAGTCTTTTGCCTTTCATAGCAAGCTGCTTCTATCAGCGTTGACATCTTCCAGATGTTAGTAGCTTTGATTCTGTCCTCCCCCCTCCCCTCCCTCTTCTTTTCCACGCTGCAAATGAGTTGGCATGGAAACAACTCTTTTCTGGCAACATGACATACTATTCAAGCAAAATGCATTTAGCACAGATGAATAGTTCAAGAATATGCCTCTAACAAAAGTCATTTGGAAAGCCCTGCTTTGCATTTGTTGGTGTTGACAACAACCTTCCAAAACAAAAGTCTGAAATTCAAATGTATTTCCAAGCGCAGATGTTTTGATCCTTTTAAAGTTGTGCACCTTGGATGATCCATGAATCTATTTATTTAATCAATAATGGAATACAAAGGCTAAATCTGAGCAGTTAACTGTAGCTCATGCAAAAAGACTTATATCAAAGAACAACACTTGCTTTTATTAACTCCCTTAGATATCAATTCAACTTACAAACAAACAAAACAGTGTAGTTACACCAGTGGTGGGAAACCAATTTTTTTACTACCAGACTGTGGGTGGAGCCCACATTGTGGGCGGAGCCAATGTCATATCATGGGCAGAGCCGATAACATGATGTCATGATGTTGTGGGCAGAGCCAATGATGTGGGCGGAGCCAATGTAAAAATAAAATAAAAATAGAGTACACATAAAAATAGAAATAAAAAACACATAAAATACAAATTAAATAGAAATAAAAAACATAAACATACAAATTAGACATTAAATAGAAATAAAAAATAAAAATACAAATTAAAATAGACATTAAATAGAAATAAAAACACACTACATAAAACACAGTGTTTTAAAACACCCACCCACCCCAAACACAAAACCTAGTCACTTACTCTGGCTGGGGTCAGGGAGCAGCAGGCAGGCGGCAACAGCAGCAGCGTGGCGGCATGGCAGACCAGCAGTGCGGCCTAGCCCAGCCTGGCCCGGCCTGGCAGCACAGCCTGGCCCGGCCTGGCGGTGCATCAAGGGAAGGCCGCCACTGCCACCACCGCTCCTCCAAAGAGGCCACTGAGGGCCTCAACAGCCAGCCGCTGTGCCCTTCCTTGCAGCGCAAAATGGCTGCTCGTAAGTGCGCATGGGTCAAAATACCATTTGAAACATGCATGCCTCCAGTATTCAGTGTGCATGCATCAAATGGTGTTTTGACACATGCGAACTTATGAGGAGCCGTTTTGGGCTGCAAGGAAGGACGGCCGGAGAGGAGGCCGAACCGGTCGCCTCCAAAAAAAGTAACCATCCTGGGTGGTCTCCTGGGAGGGTTACTAACCCCCCCCCCCCGGGAGACCTCCTGGGATTTTTAGTACTCGTTTGGTAGAACTGGTCCGAACTGGTTCCTGCCCACCACTGAGTTACACACTTTTGCTATTGCAGACTACCTGGCCAGAGATCCCACTGCTCAGAGTTCACACCTGAGGGAATTATTATACTGACATGTTTGGGACAGTTCACAACCTCTTTTGGAATCTGGAGTACATAGACTGCCAGATGTTTTATTTATTCAACTCAAGCAACTCAGATTATACCCCTATAATCTGAAAATGTGAAGTCATATTTTGCACATGCAAAGGTAAAAACACACACAAAATAAACCATATAGGAGCCAGACGGTGATCTGGAATTGATATTTATTGGACACCATGTCATGTGTAGTGCACTGATCATGTAGCACTCGTGCTCACTGCCTAGGAAACCAAGAAGAAAAGCAAGACTACAGCAGCCTGGGTGAAACTACTCCAGCTACATCTGAAGCCAAATAGAGGTGAGGAATATCTGAACACAGAGAAGCCCCCAAGCTCTGCTTGATCCTTAGGCAGAAGGACAAGTACCATTGCCACCACTCCTTCCAACCCCCTTGTCATCAAGTCACCCTATTACCTCTGCGAGTGAGGGAAGATCTGAACACTAATGTCCATAAATCCAGCCAGTCCTACACGGAGGCCAGCTTTTTATCACTGCAAGAAGTGCAGTAACATGGACAGCCTCACAGAGCATCCTGTCCATAAGGCCTTGTTCTGAGGAGGTGCGGATGGAGCCTGGATGACCAGCAAGGCTCTCCAATACTCTCCTGGTTTGGAGGGGTGCCACGACTTGCCCTCCTTCACCCACAGGTGGGCATTTTACTCTACTAGAGAGCTTTTGCCTTGGTTAGGCCTTAGTGCAGGGGTGGCCAACTTACAGCCCACAGTCTGGACCCTGTCCATTGCACCATTTCATGTGGCCTACTACTGCCCTCGCCACTACCAGACACGGACGTGTTTACGGCAGTTGTAAAACGTGCCTGCACCTGCCGTAAACACTACTGTAAACACTCCTGTGGCTGTTGCAAACGCATTTACAACAGCTGTGGATGCGTTTTATGACAGCATTTATGGCAAGGGGAACCACGTGACTGGCATGCTCAGCTTGGAGGGCATGGTCAGACCTGTGGCGCAAAAAAGTTGTGCTTTAGTGTCTTTTACCAAGGATGGCAAAGTGTAGAAATATGTTGGCTATGTTCAGAATTACCATATTTGCCAGCATATAAATGCACTTCCCCCCTTAAAATACACAGGAAAAACGGAGTGTGTTTTACATTCTGATGTGTTTTATAAGCCAGCAAACACAGTTGTTAAATTATTTTGATACAGTGACCATGCTAACAAAAGAACACACTGTTTTATTACAAAGGCAAAGTAAATACCCCTCCCTTTTCTCTCTTATTAATTTCTCAACATGTAATTGCCCTGCAGTGGCAGATAGCAAACACAATGCTGTCTGCATGCTCAATATTTATTTGATGTTCTATCTTTAGACTCTTTAGGAGTATTTTGTCTAAGATATGCAAGTTAGTGTCATGAATGTGACGAGGGTGCCTTGAAGCATCTCTTGCACACTTTGTTGCCATAGTTCAGAACACCCCAGTTGCAGGAATAAGTGCTCCTAACAGACTCCATTAATTTTATGGATATCTGAGTGCAGTGGTCTCCCCCCAACTAATGAATGCATTTAGATGATAAATTACCCATTTAAAAGAAAGCTCAAGTGGGGGTTTGTGTGTCTGCATGTATATGTGTGTCCTATCTGTTTTGATTACACTGATGTAAATATGCTGCTGCATCTGCTCTTTAGATTTCCTTATTGTTTCAGACCAGAAGTGCATCTTATTCAAATGGGTCAAAGGACCATATTCCCTGCAGAGTAAAATATACAGGTTTTGTTCACTGAAAAAGAGATCAGTTCCAAGTAAACTCTCTAATTTCACCTTGTGTCACGAAACCAGCCAGCCCCCATTGCTCTGGCCCTCCTTAACCAAAGCCCCCAGAGGGTAAGCTGGCCGGCAATGCAGCTAAACAGCCCTTAGCTGCATCTCTTCCACAAGGAGGTTTAATCAGGTAGCGTATTCAGGGGCTTGTGTGCGAATGCATTGCATCTCTTACTCTTTAGTCCAATGAAGAGACGTTGTTGAAGCAAACGTAGGTTTATTGATCAAGTTCTTAAAGCATAATAGTCCGTCCAGAAAGGCCAATCACTCTAGGTCAGTGGTCTGCAAATAGTGGCTCTCCAGGTGTTTTGGACTTCAATTCCCAGAAGCCCAAGTCAGCACTACTGTTGATCGAGGCTTCTGGGAATTGAAGTCCAAAACACCTGGAGAGCCACTATTTGCAGACCAAAGCTCTAGGTGATCATTTTGAAGAAGCAAAAAGGAATAGTTCCCCAGGCAAAGATGTTAACCCATAGACATCCAAAAGTGAACTCCCCTGTTCTCCTAAGATGGAGATTCTGCAGTCAGGTGGGGTACCTTTTAACCAATCAGGGTACGCTCTTATTGAAACAGAAAGTTTCTCAAAACATGGGAACATGTGGAGACAGTGTCCTTGTGGTAGCCACAATAAGGCTAACTACAGATAAGAAATAGGAACACTGAACTGAAAACAAGCTGTCTCGTGACACGCAGAGACAGAGAGGAAAGGATTTTTGAGGCCTAGTTTAAACCAGGTCCCCTCCAAGCTTTGAGAACGTTAGAAAAGATGTCATCTCATGACACCTTGTAGGAACATTAGAAAAAATTATAAATGGTTTCCTGAGCAAGTTAGCTCTGACATGTATGGCATGCATATAATAAAGACAGATGTTCTCTCCCTTCCTCATCCAGCAAATAGAAAGGTAAGTATACTTATGCCCTTAATTTCAAGTACCATTTTCTGTTTATCTGTTAGAACTGCTGTTGATATTTCTACAATGCTTCATAACAACCATTCTTGAAACAGCAATGATAATTTTAGGGGGAAGGGGAGATCCTAAAAATATTATAAGCAAGAAAAAAAATCACAATATAAAACAATATATCGCAGCAAAATAAAAAAACAAGTCAAAACAGGTACCACAGATCTAAAAATTTAAAACAAGTAAGCCAGATTCTTAAAAATGTGTCCTGTAATGCTCACAGTGTCTGGGAAAATAAATAAACCTTCCGTAGAACCAAAAAAAATAGTACACAGGAAAGAAGTCAGCAACTGGGGTGCCATTCAGTTATACACTAGTTTTCTCCCCAACCTGTGAGTCACGGCAAATACAAAAAACACAAAAGAGCTTAATTTGACACCACAATTAACCAATTTATGATATTAAGATGGAATTTATTTAAAAGGAATTAAAAATACAGCAATTAAAACAGTATAGCACCGACTCATTATATTTCAAAGAAACATAATACTTTTTTTACCTACTGAATTGACTCCCCTTCTACCTTACGGTGTAGAGGATTCCACAAAGGAACTCCATTGGGATCTCTCCTTCCAGTTCTTCTTTGTGTGTTTCTTTTAAACAGTTAAATTTGGGTGTGCGGGTGATTGGCCCTCACCACCCTAGCATGGTGAAAGGGCTGCCTTTTTAGCACCTCCATGCAGGCACTGCCTCTGTTTCAGGTGCATTGATCTTCATGTACCTTACTCCCTGAGACAAAGACTATTGCTTCCTCAGGATCAGTAACTGTTAGGAGTTATACAGCCCATTCTCTGTCCCCAGCAGAACTTAGCCACCACCATAATGATAGTGCCCCCCTCCCCCGGGATGAGGACCCACCTGTTTAGATTTGCCTGGGTGCAAAAAATAACAACCCAGGCCCAGAGGGTTGTACTTTTTTTAAAAGTAGCTGATCATCACGTTTGTCTTATGTATTGTAGGAGAGTATCAGCCAGAGATTACATTCTAATGAGGAACTCGAATTGGCAATTTATAAGGAGATACAGTAAAACATGATTGGATAACGATTGGATCAGATAATGCTAAAATCGCATAACGTTAAGTAATCTGGGGAGGAGAATTGGATTAAATAACGTTAAGGTCCTATGGGATGGATCCGATAGCAACCACTAAAGCCTGTGTGGTTACAATGTATCTCTATGGATCTTTAACGTTATCCGATCCATCCTATAGGATTTTAACATGCATCGGATAGCACTAAAAATCGGACAACACCAAGACTTGTGGAACCAAGTTTTAGTGTTATCCGAGGTTTTACTGTACCTATGAAATTATATGGAAGGTCCTTTGGGTAACCTGGTTTTAAAGATAAAAACCAGCTGTTTGAATTGGACCCATGGATAGATGAAGAGTCTACGCCACTACTGAAGCACTGGGGGAACATTTCTGAATTGTTTAGTATGGGTGACTGACCTTGCAGCTCTAAACTGAAGCTACTGGACTGTTTTCAAAAGTAGCATTTTGCATAACTCATTATAGAAAACCAAAGGAGTGACAAGAATGAGTAAGAATTTTATTCCATTATTTTTTAGAAGATAAATTAGCAAATTTTGTCAGAAACTCAGGGAAAGGAATGTGATGATTTCTTTAAAAAAAGAATGTGGAAGAAAGAAAAACTAATAGATTTCCTTCTCATTGAAGTAAAGAGCTTAAAGTGCTGAGTAGTTAAAGTTGGCTCACCCCTTAGCTCAGGGGTGCCCAAACTTTTTGGGCCGTGGGCCGATCATGTTGTTCAGGGATCTGGTCACTAAGGCCTGGGGGCCGGGTGCTGCCCCCAACGCCAATTCAACTGGCCCACGAAGCCCTCATCGTTCCTGGAAGCAGAAGTAAAACGCGCCCGTACAGGCGCATTTTACTTCTGCTTCCAGGAGCAACGAGGGTTTCGCGGGCTGGATGAATTGACGTCAGGGGCCGCACCAGGCCCCTAGTTTGGGCACCAGTGCCTTAGCTAGACCACTGATGTCCATAAAGAGTCACTGTTATACTTGAAGCAGATCTATGGAGGACTCTGAGTCATTTTAACTGTTTTTATATTGGTGAAAAAGAACCTTCTTCCCTTTTAGGTACATTACAATACACAATCTGGCTGCAAAATAAAACTCTTGCAAAGATTTCTAGGAGAGGAAACAAGGTCATAGAAAAGTACTGTTTAAAATTCTGTTACTTAGCAATAGCAAGATGCATTACAGTAGACCCATTGAATCAGTGGGGATTTGAACAGCCAACTCTTTAATATGTTCCATTGATTCAATTCTAGTTGTGATTTACCATGCTAAAGTAAATTGCAAGTTGAGTTGGCTAAAATAAGTTACAAATAGAGGAAATCTATTGGAGTCAATGGCACTTACAAGGAAGTTGATCCACCAACTCCCCACTGGTCCACTGGGTTATTCTAGTGTGACTTACTCTGCTAAACAACAGGATTTCAGCCTCTGTCACACCAATCACCATACATATTTTAAATACAGTTGTGCCTCGCTTAAAGAGCATAATGCGTTTCACAGGATTGCTCTTTAAGTGAGTTTGCTCTTTAAGCGAAACACCATTGTAAATGACCAATTGTGGGGGGGATTGCAAACTCCGATTTATTTGTTAAGCAAGTTTTTGGTTGGTTTTATTTGTTAAGCAAAGCGAACATTCAGAGAAAATTCTGCTCTTTAAGCGAGTTGCTCTTTAAGCGAGTTGCTCTTTATGTGAGGTTTGACTGTACGTTAAAAGCACAGATGGGTAAGCTCCAAATTGTGGCAAATGTTGAGAAATACACCTTTTTTTTTTTTTTACAAAAGTGTTTCCTCTCCCTCCCCCGCCTTCATATTGCACTTCTACTTACTTCTCTAATGACTGTTCCCAAATCTGGAAATAACACTGGCTCGAATCTTGTTGCTTCATGTAACAAAAGATGCAATTTTCACTCCTTCCTAGCAAGCAAGTAAAGGGTTTCTACTGAGATTTTTGATCATACACCAAAACACACTTGAGAATTGCAGTCATTATGCTCTTTACATGCTAGCTAGGATGGGACTAATACAGTGGTGGGCAGCAACAGGTTTGCACACACACCCTGGGACGGGGACGGGGGGTTAGCAAAATTGAGTGGCCTCTGGCCAGGGGGGCAGGGGAGGTAGTGAAATTGGGTGGCAACACCCACCTCTCTGCCCTGCCCCATCAGGTTTTGTCCCTGCAAGTGGTTCAAGGTCTCACTTGCTCAAAAGCCAGTCATATCTGACTCTAGGGTGGAGTGCTCATCTCTATTTACAGCCAAAGAGCCAGTGCTGACTGTGTTTGCAGATGTGTACATGGCCATATGGCAGGCATGACTAGATCACCCATGATGTAGGCTCTGCCCATGATGTGGGCTTCATCCATGATGTAGGCTCTGTCCACGGTGTGGTAACAAATTTTTTTGCTGCCCACCACTGGACTAATATTATGCTTTTTGTTATACAAAACAACAGGATTTCAGCCACTAAGGGTAGAAATAGATCTTACAGAGAATTCATCTTTAGGAGAAGGAATTTGTTAAGTGCTGAAAGCATCTGGTTCATTTGTGCTTTTGGGTCCAGGTATTTTCCTACTAGATTTCGGACTAACTCTGTATTTCTGTGAAAACCCTGCTGAGAGTCCAATTGTTGCCCTGGGTAGATGACAACACCAACAAAATCTATGTGTTTAATGACACTAGCCAGGATCCTGCATAATGAAAGGGAGATTGGAAAGCTTTGTGAGTGTAGAGATAGAGCATACCTTCAATGTGTGGTTTTGGCAAAGCTGGAAATGAGCCCTGTCTTTCAGTGGTCATCTTGGGGAGGGGTTTTGAGGGTGGAGCTATGCAGTGGTGGGCAGCAAAAAAATTCACTACCACACCATGGACGGAGCCTATGTCGTGGGTGGAGCGTATGACATGGGTGGAGCCTACATCATGGGCGGAGCCTACATCATGAGCAATCTAGTCATGCCTGTCATATGGCCATGTATATATCTGCAAACAGGCAGCACTGGCTCTTAGCTGTAAATGGAGATGAGTATTGCACCCTATAGTTGGATATGACTGGCTTTTGAGCAAGGGAGACCTTGAACCACTTGCAGGGACAAAACCTGACGGGGCAGGGCAGGGAGGTGGGCGTGGCCACCCAATTTCACTACCTCCCCTGCCCGAAGGCCACCCAATTTTTCCACCCCCCTGGCCAGAGGCCACCCAATTTTTCTAACACCCTCCCCCATCCCGGGTGTGTGTTACGAACCTGTTACTGCCCACCACTGGAACTTTGATTTGCAGAAAAGTAAACTGTTTGTCCCAGAAGATATTAGATGCTTCCTTCTGCAGTGTCCCCCCAAAGTAAGGCTGTTCACACAACTGCTGCCTGAGCAAGGGTAATGATGGAAGAGAATACATGGGTAGAGGCACACAAAAAGAGCCTCCTTGAAGATTGTGGTGTTTTTGAACCACAATTGGGTGTACCCTGGTAACGGCAACCTTGGGTTGCCAGCTAATCTTTCTCACACTAGGTCAGGCAAAACGAACTGTAGAATGAACTCACCAAAAGGTGCCTTCATTTTGGCAGTTTCATGCCTGGCCTAGACACGGAAGAATAAATTCATGAGTCACAATAGTCTTACTCAACTCAGTGTCCACTCATCTTATCTGTATGTATCTATCTGTTTGAATGATGGCCAATAGAATTGCAAGTAAATTGCTAGTCCCTCAAATCCCAGTGCATAAGGATCTTAGTTTTGCCTGCACAACCATGCAGCTTCACACAGGAGCATTAGGTATGGATATTTCTGTTATCTTGACTCTTTTGATAGGAATAGTATTTGTTCCTCTGCCCATTTGGAAAAAAGTAAGCATGCAGGGGTAGCTTGGTGTAATAATGATGTAAAGAACAGTCCAATAATGGTACAGTCTATCAGTTTTATAGACTATCAGGATACTGGTTCGAAATTAAAGCATACATCTTTATTTTATGACTTTATGCTCTTGACTGGTGTGTTTTAGAGTACTGGCAGGAACAGCAAACAGTATCTCACAGTAACATTTGCTCTGTTCTTTGAGCTGAAATACGACTGCACAATAAAACTTTCAAAGAGGGCATCCCTGAAAATAAGCACCACAGGCAGGTCAGAGAAGGGGAAGCAGCAAAGCAAAGCTTTCAATGAATGTCCAGTGTGATTCCCCCCCCCCCCCCGAGGAAGCTGCTCTGTCGCTTTAATAGCTAGCCCTGAATATCTCAGAGTTTGTCATACCGGGGGTGCTTTTAAATTTATAGAGGCAATTTGGGTCAAACTGACCCCGCACAGCAACTTGATCACTAGGGGCAAGAGTGACAATCATACATTGTGGCCTCTGACATATTACTTATTCATTAGCTTGTTGCTTTGCTAGGACAGGTCAGGAGGAAATGTAGAGCTGTAATGACTCCATTCTTTTGCCCTTTCTTTCCTTTTCTGACCTCATCACTGAACCTGACTTTGTTCGGCTCTGTTGTCATTACTGCTCATTGAATGGAATGGAATGGAATGGAATGATGTGTTTAGCTGCTGTGAAGAATATTATAGAAAGGAATAGTTTCTACGCCTCTGGTGTCCTGTTGAATTCTACCATAACAGATGAAAAGCAAGTTCAGTTTCTGAAGCTCAGCCCCAGAAAGCAGCTTTATCATTTTTTGGTATTCAGGACAACAGACTTCCCTAAGCTTTACTTGTCCGGTTTTGAAAGGTAAACAGGGTAGAATGTGGTTAATGTTTGAATAGGAAAGCACCAGGAAATGTCAGAAATCTCGGGGGGCGGGGGGCGGGGGGCAGGGGGTGGCGCTAGAATATATTTCTGCTAAGGACCTGGGCTGGCTGGATAGCTTGGTGCTAACCTAAATGGACATTTCTGGATCGGAAGGATTAGTCAGTTCTATGCCATTGCCCAAAGAATGCCCACGTCTACACACAATGCTTCTCACCGTGGTTCCTACTATGTTAAAGGTCTCCCTTGCCCAAAAGGCAGTCATGTCCGAGTCTAGCTGGCAGTGCTCATCTCTGTTTACAGCCAAAGAGCCAGCGGTATCTGCACCTACAGACATTTCTGTGGTCATTTGGCAGGCATGACTAGACACAGAATGCTGTTACTTTTCCTGCTAAAGTAGTCCCTATTTATCTACTTGCAGTTTCTTGCTTTCGAACTGCTAGGTTGGCAGGAGCTGGGACAGACGCCGGGTGCTCACTCCATTGAGCAACATTCAGGTCTCAAACTGTTGACCTGCCCACCTTCCGGTGATCAAGCTCAATGTCGTAACCAATAAGCCACCATGGCCCATGTTACCCAGATCTAATTTTTATTAGTGAGCCTATAACTTCACAATGCATTAAGAGCATAGGTGACGATTCCTAAACACTCAGCACAGCAACATTTTATATCAGATATACTCAGCTTTCTGACCTCAGACTACCGCATATAGTTCTGTAGGAGACACAATTTTATAGAAGCCCACTGGGAAAAGTTTACTAGAATACTAGAAACAGCTGTGCTTCAGATTGCCCCTCAAGCAAAGAACCATGATCAATTTGTAACTTGTCCATGGAGTTTCTCATACCTCCATTCCAAGACGGTGGTGTGGGACCAAGTACACCCCAGTTTTCTTACCAGAAATACACACCCAAATGCTTACACAGTATTATATTTCACACTAAAATCCTTTTGGTGAACGTACGATAAAAGCTGTGAGAATTTCGATCTTGATTCTTGCAGAAACAAAAATAAGTTTCTGGCAAAGTGGTGGGAATCAATGTTATCTGGATTGAGCATATTAAACATTTTGGGCAAGACGCAAAGGAATGGCTCTTTCAAGCCTTTAATAACTGCTGGATGAGCAAACAAATTGCAAAATATTGCAGGTGAAAGTAATTGTTCTGAAACAAGGCAATTAATCGTCAGTCCCAAAGGCTACAGGCCAATCTCCCTATTATGCCACTTATACCAAGTGTCTGAATGAATGTTATTAAATTATCCAGCTAAAACTGAACCTTTTGTAGTTCCAGAACAGATATGCTTTAGACCAGTGGTGCCCAAACTAAGGCCTGGGGGCCGCACCAGCCCCCGGGCCTTAGTGACCAGCTTCCTGAACCACATGATCGGCCCACGGCCCAAAAAGTTTGGGCGCCCCTGCTTTAGTCCTAGCAAGAGTTGTATTGCTGAAATCTTAAATGTGGCCCACCATATAGAAGATGGTTTTGAAACATGTTAAATTACCAGAGAAGCATTTGTCAGCATCACAGCAGTACAGTAATACCTCATATAACATTAGTATCGAATAACACTAAAATCGCATAACATTAAGGAATCTGGGGGGAAGAATTGCATCAGATAACATTAAGATCCTATAGGATGCTTCAGATAACAACCGCTAAAGCCTGTGTGGTTACAATGTATCTCTATGGATCCCATAGGATTTTAACATGCATCAGATAACACTAAAAATCATATAACACCAAGACTTGTGGAACCAGGTTTTAGTGTTATATGAGGTTTTACTGTATATGACATTGTCCACCATCCATTGCTGTGCAGAAAGCTCTATCTGCTTATTAAAGATCATGGACTGACAGAAATTATTGCTGCTCTACTTCAGAACCACTGGACAAATCAAAGGAATGGTCTCCCACAAGGTAGTGTCCAGGCCTCAATACTTTTTAACATTTACACAAATGATCGATCAACATTCCTATGCTCTAGGAGTTTCATTCATGTTGATGATCTTGCCTTAACAGCTTGAGGAAAACCTTTGAGACCGCTGAACACCAGCTAACCTTTGCCTGAGAAGATCTTTCCTTATATTGTAAAAACAACCAACTGGAATCAAACCCTTTCAAAAACACAGGCCTGTGTCTCCCACTTTGAGAAGCAGAGAGGAAGCTCTGAATTAGTGAGAAAGGCAAGATTTTGGAACATTGCCCTATCCCAATGTGATCAAACCCTGACCTACAAAAAACATTGTCTAAATGCCAAAAAGAAAAAAGAAAGAAAGAAAAATACCACCAGAAAGAATATACTTAGGAAACTAGCTGGTTCTGACCTGAAAGGGTTGAGAAATCCTGCTGTAGATTATGGCTAAAGTGGAGGGAAAATGTCAGCACAACTAAATATTAAACCGGAAGAGTCCAGACCAGTGCTTCCCAAACTTTTAATTTTTGGAATTCAATTTCTAGAACCCTAAGTCTAAGGATAGTTTCCACGGAACACCTTGTTCTTACAATTATGGAACTGGGCTAAGACTTCTTGTACTGCTTCACTGTCACATCCTCCTGTATTCAACATTTTTCACAGGGCAGGCATGATTAAAAGGACACCTCCCCTAAAGCCTGGTCCTTTGATCTCTTAGAGAGGAGCCACATGCTGGTGGCAGATGGCCTGAAAGCATCTAGGTTTCAGGTCCAGGAGTGCCAAGCCAGCCTAGCTTAAGAGTAGAAGTTGACCAAGTGTCTTTTCTGCTGGCTCCTCATGTGTAACCAGTGATGGGATGTAACAGGTTCTCACCAGTTCGCCAGAACCGGTAGTAACTTTTCCCAGTGTCCTGGAGAACCAGTAGCAGCTTTTGGGGGGAACCACCTTCGGGGTTTACCTTTTCACTGGTTTCCCCACTGCGCATGCATGCCAAGCACTTGGTGTGCATGCACGCCTACAGTGCTTGGCGTATATGCACGGCCTCCTTGCTGTCCTCCCAAGCAGGGAGGAGGAAGAGAAGCTGCTAGCCTGAAGCTCCCTATAGCCTGCTCCCCAGGGTAAGTGACTCACCTTTGGATGTGGTGTGTCTGTGTGTATTTTAATGTGTATTTAATACCTTTACCTATATTGACATACTACCACAGTTCCTAAAAAGATCAGCAGGCCTGTGTGCGTTTTTATTTATTTATTTATTTATTTTTATTTTATTTTATTTGGCCCCACCCACAATGTCATGATGTCATGACGTTAGCTCCGCCCACACTGTGATGACATCACGGTGGAGTAGTAAAATTTTTGACATCCCACCACTGTGTGTAACCCTCTGCTGGACTCCTCAGAAATGACATCGGTCCCTTCTCCTTGCTTCTGGCACCAGACTAGTGAGTTGTCAGCCTTCTTATTTATTAATTCCTGGCAGCAGGAAGCAACAGCCAGGAGGAGAAAAACTCCCTGCCAAGAGATGCCCATTTTATTTCCGAAATGGCTCAAACTTCCACTCCCATTCTCAGATTTTGGTCCTGAAGTCTGAAGGCTTCAGATGCTGTTGAGCTGGTCAACTTGTGAGCAATCTTTGGAAGGGGGAAAAAATATCCCCCACACATTTTTTTAAAAAGGGGGCAAAATATCAAGCTGAATTCACATTAGAATCCAATGTAGATGCTTTTTTACTTAGATCAGGGGTGCCCAAACTGCGGCCCATGGGCCAATTCCAGCCCCTGACACCATTACATCTGGCCCGCACCACTCCCGGAAGTGGATGCAGATGCCTTTGTGCATACATTTGGCATGGACATGCTTGTGCATGCACAAATGCATCCACATTCACTTCAGGGTATGGCGTGGGTATGCATCCACATGGATATGGCGCGGGCACACAGCTACAAATGCATCCGCAAATACATCCACATTCACTTCCAGATGTGGTGTGGATGTGCTCGCACATGCACAAATGTGTCCGTGCTGCACCCGGAAGTGAGTGTGAACATGCATGTGCAAATGCATCTGCTTCTGGGGAGCATGGCCAGGCCCACTCAGCTGTTCCAGAGGCATGGTCAGTCCCAAGGTGCAAAAAGTTTGGGCAGGGGTGTGCTGGGCACCTTGGGAGGGCAGTGGACAGGAAGTGATGGAGGTGCCTGGGGAACGGGGAAGAGAAATCCCATACATTCCAGTTACCTCTGGCATCCTCCCTTCCTCCTGGGGACTCACCAAATAGAGATAGTAGGCAACAATTTAAGTGCAAGTTAGGCAACCATTACGTCTCACATTTAATTAGGAACAATTCTTCCTTATTTAAACAAAAAAACTCATTGCCCAGGAAGAAAAGAGGTGGTTGTAACTTTTTCAAGTTAAGACTTACAGATTCATATCAAACAAGCAGAAATTGATCAGGTGACCCTGGGATGATGGAAAGGCAAAGCTTCTGTCTAAACCACAGAACATATATCAAATTGATTTATTACCAATTTGCCTATACAGTAAAACACCGGATAACGATTGGATCGGATAACACTAAAATCGCATAACATTAAGTAATCTGGGGAGGAGAATTGGATCGAATAACGTTAAGGTCCTATGGGATGGATCGGATAACAACCGCTAAAGCCTGTGCAGTTACAATGTATCTCTATGGAGCTTTAATGTTATCTGATCCATCCCATAGGATTTTAACATGGCTCGGATAACACTAAAAATCGGATAACACCAAGACTTGTGGAAACAAGTTTTAGCGTTATCCGGTGTTTTACTGTACCTAGTCACCAAATAAGGGACTGCTGTGACTTAGTGCAGGAATTCTCAACCTGTAGTCCATGGGCAGAATGCAGTCCAGTGCACCATTTCATGTGCCCCCCCCCGCCTCCACCACACAAGGAAGTGCCATGTGGTGGAGGAAGGGCAAAATGGCTATCTGCCCCCTAAAGCTGTGTGAGGGAGCATGACCCGGCCCTTGGCTTTAAAATGTTGAGAACTGACTTAGTGGTTAAGATGCTGAACTTAACAACTGGAAGTTCGGCAGGTCAGCGGTTCATGACTCGAGTACTGCATGACAGAGTGAGCTCCCGTCATCTGTCCCAGCTCCTGCCAACCTAGCAGTTCTAAAGCAAGAAATTGCAAGTAGATAAATAGGGACCACTTCAATGGGAAGGTAAACAGCATTCCGTGCACTCGGGTTTTGAGGCATGCCTGCCACATGTCCACAGAAATGTCTGCAAATGTAGACAGAGCTGGCTCTTTGGCTGTAAACAGAAATGAGCACTGAACCCTAGAGTCAGATATGACTGGCTTTTGAGCAAGGGTGACCTTTACCTTTACCTAGCTTTTTACAACTGACAAAATTTGCTTTTATTATTCACACATGCTGAAAAGTCTGGCCTTAATGCAAATGGTTGCAAAACAAACTTCTCTTGCAAGCTGATGCATCACATCCAAAGAGTGAATACAACAAATATTGTGGCATTATACATTTGCCAATGAATTACCATCGACAGTAAAACCTCGAGTTATGAATAAAATCAGTTCCATGACCTTGTTTGTAACTTGAATTTGTTTGTAACTCGAGGCATCCCCATAGGGATAAAGAAAAAAATCCCCCCACCCTCCAAAAATCAATCAAACCACCCAAAAACAACAGCAGCATTGAAAGGAAAGCATACATAAGCAAAAACGCTGTTCCTTAACTTAAAGAAGCTTTGAAAATGGACAGAAAACTCAGAAAAATCCAGCAAGAAACTGCAATGGGCAGCCATTTTGGCATCGAAACTCGAGACAAAGAAATCACTCCAAACACTCTACTGCCACATACAGGGCTCAGAAAGGCTGCATGTATATAAAATATACCCATAGGGAGAAAAGAATTAATTCATAAATCGGCGAATGTTCATAACTCAAGGCATGGATTTCAGTGCAGAACTAATTTGTAAGTCAAATTATTCGTAAGTAGGGGTATTTGTAAATCGGGGTTTTACTGTATTGGCAACGGTTTGAGTGACCCAGGCAAAACTATAGCATATAACAACCTGTTTGTTGTGGTGCATCACGTTTAATAATGTACCAGAAACTCCTGACTGAGATTCAAACTCCTGAGACCACCTCCATGGGCTTTGCAAAAGCAAAGCTGCTGCAGAGGATCTTGGCTGCATCCCTAAGCAAAGGGATGCTCCTTTGCAAGGAGCTAGCAATCAAAGAGGTTCCATAGACCCTTTTCTCCCCCCCTCCTTCCACAGAAAAAGGAAAGAAGAAATGGAGATCTATGTCCTAGACTGTCATCCCTGTGTCCCTGTCGGCCAGCACACCACTGAGTTTGGGCACCCCGACTTAGATTTTAGTGTATAAATGTGTACCTTTAAATATAGTCTGCTATGACACTGTCCCTTGTCAATGTTATTGTTTCTTTTGCACTTTTGTTTCACTCAGGCCTTACTTCAAGCTTTTCATGCGCCCTCCCCTCTAGCTCAGGTCATCTTTGTTTTGTGCATATCAGGAAGGAAGAAGGAGAAAAAGAGTCTACAAAATCTTTCCTGGAGTAACTCCTGAATCTCTACTTCTAACAGATATCAGAAAAAACAATTTTAGAGCCAAACTGTGAGGGATACTAGTAAGACTGCCTGAGGCAGAACATTCCTTGTCAGTTTTCTGATCAAAGTATACTGTGCCCTGGGATTGATAAAGCAGAGGTATTTCATCAGGTCTTTCAAGCAGCTCTCACAGTTAAGAGATCAGCCAGCCAAGCTCATGGTAAGACTCTAATTTTATGTTTGGTGGAACTAGGAAGCAAAACAATGTTTTTATGCACAAACACAAAGCCACACTTGCTTAGCCTTGATGGGGCGGGGGTAGGGAGTATGTATCATAGAGAGGGACCTTTCATGCTTGAAAGAAAGACCCAAAACATGAAAGAAGCTTTTGTTCATGTAACTCGTGTTCTTCTAGTGATTTGGAATAATATACACAAACATCTTCAGGCCAAACTCATAAACCTTGATGTCAGCTTGGGATAGGTAAAGTTATATATTCATGCTTCAAAAGCAATTGCCAAAAGAGAACATTTGAAACAAGAATGATTCATGTTTACAAAAGAGGAGTAGACAAAAGTTTCATATCTGTTTCATGTTTTATTTAACCTTTTGGTGTTCTTTGGCACTTTGCCTGTCAAATTACCTGATATTTTTTTTTAACCCAAAAGCATTGTGTGGACTATCGTCCAGTCATCCAGAAGGAGCAGGACTTTTGAATCCGCAAAAGAGCTTGGCACTAACTGAGGAGTGCTGTTTAGCATTACAATGTCAACAGGTTCAGTCAGTATGCACAAGATTGTAGGATCTGTAGTTTTAAAATCCTGGAGAACACTAAAGTCTTGTCTATACTGCCCCTCTTTGGCTGGTGTAAAAGCGCTTGATGTCAGGGGAAGGAGCAAAATGCTCTTTCACGTGATCCCTGTGTCCAGACAGCATCCTGCAGCAACCTCATCAGTTCCATAGCAGACACTTTGCAGCTGATGGGGGTATCACACATCGGCTGTCCCAACTCACAAGGGCACCTCCCTATTAGTCCCTGAGCCTCCTGCTCATTACTGGGACTTTTAACCCTTGCCTCACTTCTTCTGGGAGACCCGAGGAGATTAGAAAGGAACTCTTACTATGCTGAGACAGTAGGGCAGTTGAGCATAGAGCAAAACAAGGGAGGTTTCTTCTGGTAGCATGTCTTCAGTGTGTGTGCCAGTCAAAAGAACAACAAACTTCAAAGAGAAACAGCTGCTTTATTCATCAGGTTCATGTAGCAAAGTCCATGGAAAAACACAGATTAAAAGGTCATTAACAGGTATCAGTCCAGTACACAGTTCAGGTTCATTAGGTAATCATTTTGAAAAGAAAAGAATAATCCCACACCATAGCCAGGGCCCTAAGCCATTGATATCCAAGATCAAACTAACTAACTTCTCTGCAAAATGGAGAATCTGCAGTCAGGTGGGTTACTCATAGCCAATCAGGTAACAGAGAGAAACATTCTCAAAACAATGCATTGTTTTCACACATGTGGAGTCAGTGAAGACAAAACACGCTAGGGAGATAGGAACACAGGAACACTAAAGTGTCAACAAGCCATCTCGTGACATGTAGGCTGAAAGACACAGATGGGAAAGGATTTCTTTGAGGCTCTCTATGAGGCCTAGCTAAAAAACTGCAACTTCAAGCCTTGGGAAACATGAGGAAATATGTCGTTTCCTGCCAGGGGGAAGAGTTTCCCATTTCAGTTTTAAAGCAGCTGTTACCACCACACCCACTGCTCTGATGGGTGCAGTGGTAACAGTCATTTTCCAGTTGTTGTTCTTCTTCTCTCGTGTCCTGATCAAACCCTGGACTGCCAAAATGAAGCTACTTTCTTGGTTTTGTCATTGGCCAAACTTAAGTCCTCATCGGTGCATGTTTCTGGCAGTAATTGGCAGACCAGTAAATGAGCCGGATTTTGTATCTCTCCACATTCACACAGCATATTTTTGTCAGCCAGTCAGAACATTCAGAGAGTGCAGGATGTTCCAGTTGATAGGGGAAGACTTTCAGATGCCAGTCAGCAGCAGATGAGGAGTGGAAAAAGCCATTTTGCAGCTCACAGGAGAAGCCCTTCCAATGAGTGGCAGGGTCATACAGCTACTTTGCAGCTGAAAGGAAAGCCCTTCCCCTGTCAACTACAAAGCAACTATTCCCCGCACCCCAATCTCAATTTAACCCGTACCCAGTATATGTGCATGTATGCTGTGGACAGGATAAAACAGAGTGGAACAATTTAGCTGAGACCCCTGATAAGGTCTCAAAATGAGGTGGGTTGAAGCTGATTGCCTTGATTGATGTATGTAATCTTGTGATCAGACCAACTCATCCCAAAAACAATGTGATGCAATATATGTCCCTATAGACAGCCTCTACCTTGCCTGTCCTTGGTGAGGATGAGAAGCTTAGTTATCAACAGCATTTGGGGCAATGTAAAGAAGCTGCAATAAACAACATTGCTTGGGCAGAAGCACAATCTGTTCTCTCCCAAAGGAAACTGGAATCAGTTGAATTTAACATGCAGTCTCTAGATTAGCTTTCCTCAACTTGGTAATTGGCCAAACATAATGGAGTGTAACTCCCACCACCCTTACTCAGTATGGCCATTGGCAGCTCTAAGGGGTACATATGTAAGTTTCTTTGTTCAGACAGTCGGCTATAATCAAATTATAGAAAGCAAACAGAATAGAAAAGGCCATTTCATCCCGAACAAGAATTTATAATTAAAACAAGCTGCCACCTGCTCTTCAATGAAGTTTTGGCAGGTACACATTGCAGCAAAAGCTAAGAAAGCCACCTTTTTTATTTATGGCCCCATTTCTACTTGCCAAGAGAAATGCACTTCTCAAATTCAGCTGGCCTGACTGGTAAGCAATAAAGAAAGAAAGCTGTTTCAAATACTTTTGCCAGCCTGTCCCACGAATGGTGCACATTACCAGGTGGAGAGGTGAATGTTGAACAACATTCTTCTTGCAGATATAATACCTCAAATGGAAGATTTGAAATGGACATCTCTGCTTGTCTCTCCTGTAAGTTAATGCACGCAGTCAGTTCATGTAGTGTAGAGGAAAGGTTTTGAAAGGCCTTACAGAAGCAAATTTCCAAATAGCCATCACTGTTACTCATGCTCTCACTTTGGGTCTGCCTCTCCACAGAAGTCTTCATTTGGGTTTTATTCCTGCCCCTGCTACAGAAAAGAGTGTCAAACACTGGCCTGTCTGGGCTGTGTCCCATTTTTAATTTAGAAAATGCCCTTTGCTAAATTTGCCTAGTAGAGATCTGAGCCAACCAGACATGGCATTTCTGTACATGCTGTATATCTATCTACTGGGATAACAGGGAGGGTTAAAAGGCTACTTGCTTGCCTTTCAGATGATCTCATTGGCTGTCCACTTCCAAAGGCAGTGTCTGATTGGTTTAGCTCACAGCAGCTCATATCGAAGAGAGGGGAAGATGACCTTTAAAATAAAGCTACAACCGCTCTTGGCAAACTACAGCAGAAATTTTCTGGGATACAAACAGCAGAGCCTGCTTTCTGTCATAGTGTCTGGGACAACCCTTAGCTCCCACTGCCTCAAGCCTTGGGAGAGCCTACTGGGGCATTTCTGGGTTCTTCTTGTCTATCCCATTCCTTTAGTTCATTTATCAAATGGTAGTACTGACCTTCCAGCATGGCATTAGAGTACAGTAATACCCCGGATAACGATTGTACCGAATAGCGCTAAAACCACATAACGTTGCAAGATTTTTGGAAAAATCTTGTATTGAATACCGTGATTTTTAGCGTTATCCAGTACAATCGTGGGAGGGGGGTTTGGATTGGGTAGAACATCTACCCAATCCAACCCCCTCCCCAGCGCCCGCCTGCCTTTCCCCCGACGCTACTGCAAGCTTTGCTTTGCTTCCCTTCTCCGACTGCCAGCTGATCATGGAGGCTTTTTTAAAAAACTGCAGGGAAGGGGGGAAAAGAGAGAAATGTGATTGGTTCTATAGAGAAGTAAAGGAGGCCAAAGCTGTTCTCCCTGTCACTTCCCTCCTTCCCTACTCCCACCCCAGCAGTTTGGGGACTCCCCACAGCCACCCCACTGCTTGCTCGGCCACAGAGAATCCACCCCAGCTCTGCTTACCTAATCTTCTTGAGCTGCAATGTCGGACTGAGCACGCTGTTTTTCCTTTACTTCCTGGATTGAAAAAAACAAGGAAGAGGGAAATACAGAGATGTGATTGGTTCTCTAGAGACATCTCTGTATTTCCCCCTTCCCTGTTTTGCAGCTCAAGAAGATTAGGTAAGCAGAGCTGGGGCGGATTCTCTGTGGCCGAGCAGGCAGTGGGGTGGCTGTGAGGAGTCCCCAAACTGCTGGGGGTGGGAGTAGGGAAGGAGGGAAGTGACAGGGAAAACAGCTTTGGCCTCCTTTACTTCTCTATAGAACCAATCACATTTCTCTCTTTCCCCCCTTCCCTGCAGTTTTTAAAAAAAGTCTCCACTATCAGCTGGCAGTCAGAGAAGGGAAGCAGAGCGAAGCCTGCAGTAGCGTCGGGGGAAAGGCACTTTCCCCGACCCTTCTGCAGTCGCATGGGAGTGGCTTTAAAGGCAGGGAGGTCTCTTTCCCTGCCTGCCTTTAAAGCAGTTTGCCCCTGAAGTCAGGGCTTTTTTTTTTTTTTTTTAGCGTTGTTCGATGCATGTATTGGACAATGCTAAAAACCGGATAACGTCATGACTTGTGGAACCAAGTCATAACGTTATCCGGGGTATTACTGTAATAGTAAATCTTGTGGCTAGTGGAATATTAAAATGTCAGACAGTTCATTAGGCATCTTCTGCAACATACAGTTGTGCTCTGTTTAGTTTTTAAATCTGTATCAGATAATGTGGAATAAGTAAATATTAATATGAATCATTCAGGTTCTTAGAATAATTATTTACAAATGTATTCCTCCTTTTGGCTCCTGTTGTTGAGGGGGTGGGGGGTATTCCGGTGTTTTTTAAATGGATTTTGTACTTTATAATGGATACATGAATCAAGAAGGAACAGTTAGGACAGAATATGGAATGACAGAGTGGTTTGGAATAGGAAAAGGAGTAAGACAAGGCTGCATTTTGTCACCCTGCTTATTCAACTTATACACAGAGCACATAATGCGCAATGCAGGGATGGAGGAATCACAATTTGGGATCAAAATTGATGGGAGAAACATCAACAACTTGAGATATACAGATGATACCACTCTAATGGCAGAAACTGAGGAGGACCTAAAGAAGCTCCTGATTAGGTTGAAAGAAGAAAGTGCAAAAGCTGTCTTGAGATTCAATATAAAGAAAACCAAGATAATGGCAACAGGTCCTATCAGTCCCTGGAAAATAGATGGGGAAGAAGTAGAAGCAGTGACAGATTTTACTTTCTTGGGATCAAAGCTCACTGCAGATTTTGATTGCAGCCATGAAATAAAAAGGCGACTGATTCTTGGGAGGCAAGCGATGAGAAACCTGGGGAACATAGTGAAAAGTAGAGACATCACATTGTCAACAAAATTCGTATAGTCATAGCAATGGTATTTCTGGTGGCAATGTATGGTTGTGAGAGCTGGACCATTTAGAAAGTTGAGCACAGAAGAATAGATGCCTTTGAGAAGTGGTGTTGGAGGAGAGTTTTGAGAGTCCCCTGGACAGCAAGGAGAACAAATAGGTCAATCTTAGAAGAAATTAACCCTGACTGCTCCTTAGAAGGTCAAATATTAAAGATGAAGCTAAAGTACTTTGGACATCAAATGAGAAGAGAGGATTCGCTTGAGAAAGCCTTGATGCTGGGAAGAGTAGAGGGCAAAAGAAGAAGGGGGGCAAAGATGAGATGGCTAGATGGTATTGTAGACACAATGGGCACAGAGCTGAGCGAGTTGAGGAGGATGGTGGAGGACAGAAGTACCTGGCGGACAGTGGTCCATGGGGTCGCAGAGGGTCGGAATCAACTGTGCGACTCAACAGCAACAACAAAATGCATATTTATATATGATTCTATAAGAGCTTAGAAATAATTAGTTCCCAGTATTTCATTTAGGAGGAACAAGTTATTTTGTGGTAATAAATGTTCTAACGGTTAATAACAATGTTACTGTTCGGTATATCAACCAACATATAAGTTACCTGGATTTAAGGCATTATATAGTTACTTTCAGAAGTTACATTTAAAAACACATCAGAAGGCATTTTTAGAGGCACAGTTGTATGATGTATTCGGCCACAGTGATTTTTCAGAAACAAAACATTTCTAGCATATGAGAGAATAAACAAAACAAAATAAAAATAAAAATGTTGTAGCACTTTGAAGACTAACTGTTATACTGGCGAAGTGGACTTGATCCATGAACGCTAACATTAAAATGTTACAGTTAGTCTTCAAAGTGTTTTGTTTTTGTTTTGTTTATTCTCTGATATGCTTGAAACACAGACTAACATGACTATTATTTTTTAAAAAATTCTAGGTTACTTGCAAATGTTTTGAGGCACCCCATTCTTTCTCATGGAATCTCTTTCATCAGGATGGGGGAGCCATCAGGAGCAATGTTAGAATTGGATGCTGGAGGGAACAAGAGGCTACTTCCCTGAATGCCATGGGTTTATTGGCTGGAAGAACAAAGGACGTTGCCTTGTGGATGCCTAGTCAGAATGCTGGACCATCTACCTTAGTGCTTTTGACACTGATTGGCAGCAACTCTTCCATATTTCAGTTAGGAGTCTCTCCCCATCTGATGAAGATGCCAGGCATTTAACCTGGGACTCTTCCATGCAGAACAGTAATAGCCTATGAAAGAAAGTATGCAGATGGGCAAAACCTTTGCATGAATTCAATGTGATTCTCTGTAAATAGCTGTCACATTTCATATGAAAAGGGAAGGACTGTGATAGTTCAAAATTGGCCAGATTTCTTCATCTTTGCTTAATAGAGTTCTGGAAGACATGAGAACTTACATTATTTTAATTTTTTACTGAAATCAGTTATGAATTGATCACCTTGCCAACTGGCCTTTTTTGTATGAGCTTCTTAAAGGCCCCTTGTTTGTAATCATTCCAATATACAACAGATAGTGTCCATACCACTACTTAGTAACCACTGCTGAGACATGAATTGTCAGTCAAAAATTGTGATGGTCAGCATTGTAGAAACATTGAGAGAGAAGAAGGTACAAAACTTTAAAAGGTGTGAATAAACCGAAAAATACAGTCCCAGCACATATAAACAGGTATTTTTTGACACTGGAAACATGCTGCTGGAAAAACTCAGTGTGAAGAGATAGCCTCAGATAACATATTGTGCACTTTCTGTTCTCTGTGCGAAAGGAAAATAATTCCCTGTAAATAGCTGGAAACTTTGGAAATACTGGAAATATTTATATATTGCTGATTGGACCAAATCCCAAAACAATTTACAAAAGCAACAAAAGACAATAAAACAATAAAAATGCAACAATAAAGTTCCCTACAAGCTCTGAGCATTATTTGCAGTAAACACAGCTGTTCATACCAGGACTCGCATTCTGACATCTTGTAGCCTTCACTGGGACGATAGAAGACTTATTAAACTAGTTTAAATATAAATAAACTGCAGAGTCAAATTAGAACATACTTCTAATTGAGATTGCGGTTTTGTACACCCTTACCTTGGAGTCAGAGCTGCTGTACATAATGAGCTCCCGTCTTTGTCCCAGCTCCTCCCCAACCTAGCAGTTCGAAAGCAAGAATTTGCAAGTAGATAAATAGGGACCATTTTGGTGGGAAGCACTGATGGGAAGCAGTAACAGGTTCTCACCAGTTCGCCAGAACCGGTAGTAACTTTTCCCAGTGTCCCAGAGAACCAGTAGCAGCTTTTGGGGGAACCACCTTCGGGGCTTACCTTTTCACTGGTTCCCCCACTGCGTATGCACACCAAGCACTTGGTGTGCATGCACGCCTACAGTGCTTGGTGTGTATGCACAGCCTCCTTGCTGTCCTCCCAAGCGGGGAGGAGGAAGAGAAGCTGCTAGCCTGAAGCTCCCTATAGCCTGCTTCCCAGGGTAAGTGACTCACCTTTGGATGTGGTGTGTATGTGTGTATTTTAATGTGTATTTAATACCTTTACCTATATTGATATACTACCACAGTTCCTAAAAAGGCCTGGGAGCCTGACTTGGGGTTTTTAAGCAAAGTCTTGGAGTTACCTCATCAATAAGCTAAACCTGTGTTGTTCCAATTGCTGTTCCAATTGGAGAACCCTTAAGGTGGTAGAGCTGTTTTACATTTACATTAAGGAATATTATCCTAGAGAACTGGTTAGGCAAAGACTTAGTACCTAACTTCTTTAACTGTTGAAAAGTGCCAAAATGAAGCCATCTTATGGTGAGTTCATTCTGTAGTTCCTTCCATCTGACCTAGTGTGAGAAAGATTAGCCAGAATAAGCTTTAAGCTCTGGTTTAAAAGCTCTGATTGATTTGTGTTTGGGATGGGTGGGTGTATTTTAATGTATTTTTATTTATTTAATTATTTTATTTTATTTTATTTTATTTTATTTATTTATTTATGGGTTTGTGTTGTGGGTGGGTGGGTTGAGGTGTGGGTGTGCTTATTTTTAATTTTATTTTATTTTTTTTTATTTTTTTTTCTTTGGGCCCGCCCACACCATCATGACGTTGGCTTCGCCCATGATGTCATGATGTTAGCTCCGCCCACACTGTGATGACATCACGGTGGGGTAGTAAATTTTTTGACATCCCATCACTGGTGGGAAGGGAACAGCATTCTGTGTGCTCCCGTGTCTAGTCATGCCTGCTACATGACCACAGAAACGTCTGCAGAAGCAGACAGCGCTGGCTCTTTGGCTTTGAAACAGAGTTGAGCACTGAACCCTAGAGTCGGATACGACTGGCTTTTGAGCAAGGGAAACCTTTACCTTTAAACATGCTCGGCTTAGTATTTACTGGGCATCTTGATGTCAATAGCCTTTTCTTTATTTTGTTCCCAAACTGGGGAACAAATTCATTTATGAAAGAAAGTCTTGCTTGAAAAGTTAGGAGGCTAAGAATGCAGAATGGTATAGAATTAACTTTCTGAGGATTCCTTTTTGTGTTGCTATTCTAGCCTCTTGTCTTCTGTCACCATCTTCTGCAATGCATCACCACCTGTGTCAGACCTAGTTCCAACCTCTGCAGAGACAACAATATATGCCCGTGCCTCACCTCTGCTATGGCTCGCCTCTCTAGCACTAGAAGAAGAGTCTTTTCGGTATAGGCTCCGGCCCTATGGAACCTCCTGCCAGTTGAACTGCATTTCCAGACGGAGCTGCTGCCCTTCAGGAAATAGCTGAAAATCTGGCTGGCAGGGCAGGTGTGGGGAGGTGGAGAGGGAGCAACCCCACCCCCTCTGGCTCATTTAGAGCAGGATCACTCAAGCTTTTAAAAATTTTCAAGTAGATTTTTAATTGGTGTGGGTGGAAGGTAATTTTTCAGTGTTTTTAGGCATTTTAAGGGTTTTTGTAGTTTTGAACATTGGGGATTTTATGTACACCGCCCAGAGCCACATGTCAATTGGGGCAGCTATACAAATTGAATAAATAAAATAAAAATAAATACATAACCAACTAGAATTTCATTTCTTTGTTTAAACAAAGTCTGTCATGTTGTCAATGTTCAGCATGCAAACATGCTTGACTACCAGTGGGTGAAAGGCATTTCCTGCTATGCAGAGAGCAACTTCAGCATACAAACTCAAGGATAGCTAATGACCAAGGACAACTGATGGACTCGATAAGCCAGGAATAGAATGAGAATGACAGTTTTCATAGAGAAGAGAAAGTCACAAAGTCATAAACCCAAAAACAAACAAGAAACCATAAACCTGAACTTCATTGAAATATCCATGTAGGAGTCAATGTGCACTTGTCATCTATATGCTAAATATTAAAATGCTGCAAGCATTGTAAGACCCTCAGTCCATTGATTAATGAAAGGTGAACATTTGTCCATACAGTGTTGCAATATCACTAGTTGAGCCACCAATACACTACTATTGCTTTACATTGCTCTCAAGTCGGAATTGGGAATCCTACACCCCTTCCTCCAAGGCCAGTGGTTGGCTCCAAAAAAATTACTACCACACTGGGTGTGGTATGGTGGGTGTGGCCAGGGGGAAAGCCTTGGATTGGACCTGAATTAGGACTACTTTATTTCAAAACTAGGATGGGCAGGGCCAGCCAGAATTTCTGCTACTGGTTCTGGCGAACTGGTGCGAACCTGTAGGTGCCCACCACTGTCCAAGCCCATAGGATGAAGTGTTTATTATATCCATGAAATTCATTGAGGAGCAATATCACCTTTTCATACAGTTTTTTTTTAAAAAAAACAACTTTGATGTTTATTGAGTAAAAGAGGGTTATGCCATGAATACTAATCACAGGCTTACAAACTGCAATTAGTTGACTTGGAAAAGATACACAAAAAGAGATGCCAGCTAAAGAGTTTATTTCTTACAGTCAACAGGTTACATAAGGACATTGTGACACAACTTCATATGAGCATCTGGTGAGAAACAGTTTGATTCATTATGTTTGACATAATCAATCAAAGGAAACCATGTGCTAGTACATTCATTATTCCTCTATGCTGTTCCTATAGATCTCAGTTTGCATGTAAATTTTTCCATCAGGGGAATATTCTATACAGTGTTTCCAGTTTCTTTAAGGAAAATAATCATTTCCCCCCATTGCAGAGGTATGCCTGCCTGAGCCACCAAGTAGAGACAACAACTTTTTACATGGTAAATGTTGACTATCTCATGCAGATAAGGAGAGGAGTTCTACGTATGGCCTTTGCGTTATTCTTTGTTTTTTTAATAAGCTCCATTTTCTGAAATATATTTGATCCAAAGACTATGCATGTAGACAAGGTCATCACTTGTAGAAGTATGAATCCAATTCTCACAGCTTTACTCCCATCGGGAACTGTTGGTATTGCTGATATGGTTCACTATTATTAGGGTGCAGCACCATCTGTGTAGTAATTTGATAAAGCATTATTTTATTTAAATAAGGTTGAACAGAAAGGGTCACTTTTCCTTTGATGTTTCCACACCTCTTCTGTTATTTCAGTTCTTCATTCTTTTTTCTCATACCATATCTGATCATTGTCCCCAGATTGCTTCTTATAGCAAACTGATTTCTTTTGTTTACTTCCTATATGGGAGCAATGTGGCAGTCGTGGCTAGGAGAGCTTTTGCACAGTTTTGTGTTGTGCGGCAGTTATGTCCACTCCTAGATCGGGACTCCTTGGTCATGATCACACACACCTTGGTCACCTCCAGACTCGATTACTGTAATGCACTTTACATGGGGCTGCCCTTGGTGACCATTTGGAGGCTGCAACTGGTCTAGAATGCAGCTGCCTGGGTCATGATGGGGTTCAGGTGTTATGTTTGCATTTCACCATTGCTCCGGGACCTGTACTGGTTGCCAGTATGCCTATGAGTGCAATTCAAGGTGCTGGTTATTACCTTCAAAGCCCTACATGGTAGTGGGCCAGGATACTTAAGAGACAGCATTACCCCAAGAACATCTGTCCGTCCCACCAGAGTGGACCGGAGAGGCTCTCTGGTTATACCTTCGGCTAGAGAGGCACACTTCTCTAGCACTAGAAGGAGGGTCTTCTCCATGTCTGTTCTGGCCCTGTGGAACCTTCTGCCAACCGAGCTCCACCTCCAGACAGAGTTGCTGCCCTTTAGGAAGGGGGTAAAGACCTGGCTGGTGGGGCAGGTGTGGGGTTCAGGCCAGTTGGTTGCCTCAGTCCGCTTAACCTCTTAACCTTTTAATCTTTTAAAATCTTCTAACCTTGAAATTTTTTAGATGGTGTTTTTTATTGTTAGGTCTTGTTATTGGTTTAATTGTTGTTAGCCGCCCTGAGTCATTTTGAGGAGGGCGCATCCAAATATGGCTATAAATAAATAAATATATAAATAAATAAATAAAATGTAGGATCAAAGCTCTTCGAAATGAATCAAAGGCCTCAAAGGGGAAAATGGGGTGAAGGGAGTGGAAAGGGCATAATCCAAATTCACCATCTACATGAAAACCAAGAGGATATTTACTGGTTTGAACCACACTTAGACATGTTTAAAATAAACCTATTGAAAACACTACAGCAAGTTAGTCTTTCTTAATTAAAGTCCACTTATTTTACAAAGTCTTCTCTAAACATGACAAAGTCTGCTTAGACTGATGTCTTCATTTAAATACTCCATTCATCAAATTTGATTGCTCAGTAGTTTACAGAATTGAAATGTCAAGAATCAATCACTTAAGGAGTAAAAAAATCCCTGCAATAACAACCAGCAGATGCAATTCATTGGAGATAGCTCATGCATTGTGATGAACGTATATACATTTCACTGAATATACTTTTGCAAACTATAATTTCATACTCATTAATATAATCATGTACCACCAAGTCAATTCCAATTTATGGAAACCCTTTCCAGATTTTTTTTAAAGGTAGAGAGCATTCAGAAGTAGCACACTGGCTCCAACGTCTACCTATGGATTAGGATCCCCTTGAACTTCTCATTCAACCCATCTTCTGTTTTGCACTCAGAATGGCATACAAGTTAGCACCGATGATGGATGTAGGAAGTCTAGAAATAAGGGAAGGCATGAAAGCACTTTCCCCATGTCATGCCACAGAAAAGTCTGACTTGCCTTGGCTCAAGTCCTGCTCCGTTTTAATGCTGACCACACTTTTGATGAACTAACTTATGAGTCATACTAGATTGACAATCATTCATGACCTACTTGGCAGCATATGCAGAGCAAAGAAAAGGACACAGTTGATTCATGTTGCGCGTTGACACAAGATGGGGTGTTCAAAGAGATGTGACAAAATTATGGATGATTAATCTGTCAGCAGTTGTTAGTCATTTATCCAACCAGTGGCTGGACTATCTGAGGGGATTCTGCAACTTTCAGTCAAGAGCTAAAGTTTCTGAGATATGTTCTGAGCTATGTATTTGGATATGTTCTCCTTGAATACTTGCTCCAGGAAGGAGGTATTGGGTGGAAAACAGTGGCCACCTTCAAGGCTCTCCAGAAGCATCAAGTTGGCCATTGCAGGAAACAGGATGACAGACCACACAGTTCTTAAATCTTGCCCTGTAGGGATTTTGTTATCCATCTTCATTTTAGAGGATAATGATATCTCCTTACCTTCTATAGGTACAGTACTTTAAACACTCTTAGTGGTACTTTGACCACTAAGAGTGCTGTCCACATTCTAAATATACATTTTATTATCATGTCCATTGGATCCAGTTTTTAGGCAGTCATTGACTGCAAAGGATTTTCAACCAAGTATTGAAGGCAGTCCTTTGCTTGTGCTGATGTTAATTTGTTCCATTACTTATGAGCCACTAAAGCAGGGGTGGCCAAACTATGGCCTGTGGGCCAGATCCAGCCTGCAGTGCCAAATCATCCAACCCACTCCACCCTCACTGATCCCAGAAGCAGAAGTAAAACATTTGCATGCATGCACAAAGCATTGCTGTAAATGCACCCACGGCTGTTGTAAATGCATTTACAACAGCAGTGGGTTCATTTATGGTAGTGTTTGGCACATGCAACTGTGCATTTTACTTCCACTTCTGGTGGAAGAAACCATGTGACCAGCCCTTTGAACCATATGATTGGCTCACAGCCCAAAAAGTTTGTCCATCCCTACACTAAAGATTTGTGTGTGAGAGACTGCCAATGGCTGTACTTCCTGGCTGGTTAATGCCCCACTTTTGTCAAGCCTCTTGCATTAAAGCTGACAGTCCTAACATCACTCACATCTTGAGAGTTTCCTTTCATCTTCACTGTGGTGGGGTGCAGAAGCCACATACAAAAAACAATCACCTATCTTATTCCAATAGTTATGGATCAGACTGTACTCTTGAAGTCTGGTTGAAAAACATTATTTTTCTAAGATTGATAAGGAAGTGATCATAGGTGATGTTCATCCTATATCATGATTCTCAACCTGTGGCCCATGGGTCAGATGTGGCCCATGATGCCATTTCATGTGACCCCCCCCCCACTACCTCCACCACACCAGGAAGTGCCATCTGGTGGAGGAAGGTCAAAATGGCCATGCAGACCCCGAAGCTGTCTGAGGAAGCATGACCTGGCCCCCAGCTTTAAAAGGTTGAGAACTCCTATCCTATATAGTTTGCATCTAGTTGCAATCTTGAGATTGAAAGTGAGATGAACCTTCGAACATTCAAATTTGACTGCACCAAGAACTGGGATGGTTTGGGATACCTTTGAATTCATTGAGCATCAGCTAAATTTTGCATTAGAAGACAATGATGATGATGACAACGACAACGTCATCAACGATGACGGTGCCAACAATGATGACAATCCTTCTGGTCCAAAAATATATTTTTAACATTTCATTTATTTGGAATGTTACCTACATTTCATATACATTCGTAATTTTAAATTGTGTAGTTCTCTGAAATGAATAAGGAATAACACAGTAATTTGTTTTGCCTGAACAACTTCTTCTCATAGTGTGTACTACCCCTATTCAGTTGTAAAGCTACTAATGAGATCCATGGGTTGCTGTATGTATAATTTTAAACTTAAAGACATAGCTTATATTATTTGTCCATGAGATCTTTTAGGAGAGTTATGGAAACATGAAATGAGTTCCAGCAATATAAGGAAGCATATCATGCTGAGATGCATGTGATGTTTGCTATATAAGACAATGTTGTTATTTTCAGTGTGGGTCTGTTGAAATATGGTCCCCCCACCCCTGAGCAAACTCACTTGCATGAAAACCTGTCCTGTTTTAATTGTCATTATATTTCCACCCCATCATTGGCAAGGAAATACCTGTGGAAGATATCACAGAACCAATAGGAACAATTTATCCTGGAAATTCCAGACAGCATAGGTGTGGCTGCCATTTATCTGACACAAATTTAATTCACAACATATTTAGGATCTGTGTACAGTTGTACGTCACTGAAAGAGCATAATGTATTCCACAGGATTGCTCTTTAAGCGAGTTTGCTCTTTAAGTGGAACACCATTGTAAGTGAACAATTGTGACTTCTGGTGGGAGGGATTGCGAACCTCGATGTATTTGTTAAGTGAGTTTTTGGTTGGTTTTATTTGTTAAGCAAAGCAAATGTTCAGAGAAAATGCTGCTCTTTAAGCGAGTTACTCTTTAAGTGAGGCACTCTTTATGCGAGGTTTGACTTTATTTTGGTTCTGGTGGCGGTGTAGTGGTTAGGATGCTGAACTTGATGACTGGAAGAGTGGCAGGTCAGCAGATTAAGACCTGGGTGCTGCATGACGGAGTTTTGCTCCTGTTTTCTGTCCCAGCTCCTGCCAACCTAGCAGGTTGAAAGCAAGAAATTACAAGTAGATAAATAGGTACCACTTTGGTGGGAAGGTATATAGTGTTCTGTGCACTCCATTGTCTAGTCATTCCTGCCACATGTCCATGGAAACATCTGCTGACATGGACAACACTGGCTCTTTGGCTATAAACTGAGATGAGTATTCAGTGGTGGGATGTCAAAAATTTTACTACCCCACCGTGATGTCATCACTGTGGGTGGAGCTAACATCATGACATCATGATGTCATGGTTGGGGCCAAAGAAAAAAATACAAAATAATAAAATAAAAATAAGCACACCCACAACATCCCTCAACCCACCCACCCACAACACAAACCCGTAAATAAAATAAATAAATAAATAAAATAAAAAATACATTAAAATACAGCCAGCCAGCCACCCACCACAAACACAAATCAACCAGAGCTTTTAAACCACAGCTTAAAGCTTATTCTGGCTAATCTTTCTCACACTAGGTCAGATGGAAGGAACTACACAATGAACTCACCACATTTTGGCACTTTTCAACTTTTCAACAGTTAAAGAAGTTAGGTACTAAGTCTTTGCCTAACCAGTTCTCTAGGATAATATGCCTTAATGTAAATGTAAAACAGCTGTACCTCCTTCAGGGTTTTCCAATTGGAACAGCAATTGGAACAGCACAGGTGTAGCTTATTGATGAGGTAACTCCAAGACTTTACTTAAAAACCCCAAGCCAGGCCACCAGGCCTTTTTAGGAACTGTGGCAGTACGTCAATATAGGTAAAGGTATTAAATACACATTAAAATACACACAGACACACCACATCCAAAGCTGAGTCACTTACCCTGGGGAGCAGGCTATAGGGAGCTTCAGGCTAGCAGCTTCTTTTCCTCCTCCCCGCTTGGGAGGACAGTAAGGAGGCAGTGCATACACACCAAGCACTGTAGGCGTGCATGCACACCAAGTGCTTGGCGCGCATGCACAGTGGGGGAACCAGTAAAAAGGTAAGCCCCGAAGGTGGTTTCCCCCAAAAGCTGCTACCGGTTCTCCAGGACACTGGGAAAAGTTACTACTGGTTCTGGTGAACTGGTGAGAACCTGTTACATCCCATCACTGTGAGCATTGAACCCTAGAGTCAGATATGACTGGCTTTTGAGCAAGGGCAACCTTTACCTTTATTATTTTGGCCCTGAATAATGCAGCTTACCTTAGTGAGCTTACAATGGTAAGAAGAGTAAACATCACTTCAATTTCATGCCACAGGACACACTGCCTGTTTCTTTTAAGTGCTGATCTGCTTTCTAAGGCCTTCATCCTGTTACCTCAGCAATATTGGTAGGGATGGCTGCCTCAGCCTATTTCTGTTCAATGTAGTTTTGCTTGTGTTCATTCATACATCTGTTCCATCCTGTTTCCACATGAATTTATCAACTGAAAAGAAAAAGCATTTGAACATTTGTATTTAAATATGTACTTTTAATTTGATGAGAGCTCCTTTCTAGATGTATCTAAGATAGTTTGGCTTGAGTTTATTTTCAAAAGACAAAGGAAAGTATAATCAGAGATAGTGGTGCATGAAAAGATTCCGAGGCTGTTGTTCACTTGACACTTGTGTTTTCCATTTGGTATGCATGCCCGAGAACAGATTAGCCTGCTGGTGTAAAAACACAGTCAAAGCAAAAATATCAAATTGGCAAAATTAGTCATTTTTAGTGAAACAGTTTTCTAGGTCAAAAATTACTCGCTGAAGATGCAACATTATAAATGGACTTCTTTAAAACCACTTGTACTACTGGTATGATAATTCATTTCATTCTACAGGAACACTTTACAGTCTATTAGCAGGAAAGAAAGATTAGGTGGGCATTAATCAAACTTTCAGATAGGGAGAATCATGCATACTACATCCAGGAGTTCCCTATTACCATTTTTCAGAAGCTGTATGTGATCAATATTTCAAATATATCTACTTTGTCTTCTGTTACTGAGTTGGTCTTATTCCTTCATCAAACAGGAAGTTACTCAAAAGAAATCTAGTAGCTTATTTTTAAATATAACATTTGATTTGGGCCACAGACTTACAAGAAAGAAGTTATTAGAAGGAAGCAGTGTAAACTAATTAAAATCAATTTCTTTAAAAACTACTTCACAAATTAGACCATACCATGATAACCTTAGATCAGTCAATTAGATGTAAACTAGAATAAGCTAAAATCACAAAGTAATTATATGAAATTATATATGAACTAAGACCAAAAGGCCTGCTAACCTTGGGGTATAATTGGAAATGACATAAGAAACTACAGAAAGAAGTGTTGTGATAATCAGGGATAAAGAATAATAATATAATAATAATCTTAGCTTGAAGGGACTCTATGGATTAACTTTTTAATAAACTGGCATGTTTAATATTTTATAGCAATTCACTTCTATTAAGATTTATTTAGTTTCTATATCTTTCAAGGATTTTCACAATTTCTACCAAATGAATGGAAGCTTCCAAAAGCCTCCATGTTTTTCTATATAAAGTTTCTCCTATACAGTTCTGTGAGAAGGAGGTTGGAATTGTTGTAGAACACAAGTTAAATAAGTCAACAGTAAGATGTGGCTGTAAAAAGTGGTCCAGGTTGCATTAACAGAACAGTCTCCAAAACACATGAGATGCTAGTCTCCCTCTATTCAGCACTAATCAGACCACATCTAGAGTACAGTGTCCTGTTTTGGACACCTCACTTTGAGAAGGATGCCAACAAACTAGAACAAGTTCAGAAGAGGGCAACAATGATAATCAGGGGACTGTAAAACAAACCCTATGAGGAAAGACGGAAAGAACTAGGCAAGTTCATCCTTGAGAAAAGGAGAAGTATGATAGCACTTTTCAAATAACTGAAATACAGTAATTAAGAGGGGCAGGATCTGTCTTCTATCATCCCAAAGTGGAGGACACATAATAATGGGCTGAAGCTACAGGAAGCCAGATACAAGCTCAATTTCAGGAAAAACATTTTAACTATTAGAGCAGTGGTTCCCAATTAGTTTTTTCTACGTACCACTTCAAGAAAGACCTCAAACTTGCGTACCCCTTATTGCAGGAACGTTAAATAAAAAATGAAATCAGGTGTATTTTATTTTTATTATCTTCAAAAGACATTCTAATGACAGAGAACACATGTTTCATTAATGTGACAAATGTGCACATTTTTCTTTGCACAACTCTGAAAAATCTGGTTGCATTTTGATCAGCTTCAATCTCAAGTCGTCTTCGAGTTGAAGTCTGTGACGATGTTTAGTTTTTAAGTTTGTCATTGCGGAAAATCCGCTCTCACAAAGGTACATCGTGCAAAATGGCAGTAAATGTTTTATTGCTACTTTGCTGACACGATAAACGTCTTTAAGACCAGCCCAAAAATTAACCAGTGATTGCTCCGCAAAACAACTTTTGAGTCTACTGTTGCATGAGATGTCTATTAATTCCTCTTGATCAGAGATGGATAGGTGAACGGTGGGACAGTTTCCAAAGGGGTTGTTTACCCAGTTCCATTGCGACAATATTTCTGGGAAATAAGTGCGTAATGCGGTCGACAAATTTTGCAAGTGACATTTTATGGCTGATTTTACATCTTCATTCACTGATAAAGAAATGTTTCCAAAAAAAGTTTTAAATTCGGAAATTGATCATATTTACATCTGTCGATCAAAGATGTTCAGAGAGACATTTTTTTGATTGTTGACTCAACCTTCTCCTGCATAGTGAATATGGTTGTATCCTGGCCTTGAAGCCCCAAATTCAACTCATTCAGTTTTGTAAAAATATCTGACAAGTAAGCCAATTTTTGTAGCCACAAAGGATCAATCAGCATCTGTTTGTACTCGGCATGTCCCTGCTCGGTCAAAAATAACTCAGTTTCATGTCTTAACTCAAATATTCTCGAAACAACTCTTCCTCTGGACAGCCAACGCACTTCAGTATGTAACAACAGGGTCTCATGCTCGCTGCCAAGCTCTTTACAAATGTCTGTAAAAATTCTTGAGTTTGTGGCACGGGCCTTGATTAAATTGACAATTTTCACAGCATTTTTAAGAGTACTATGTAAGCAGGCTGGAATTTTTTTTTCAAGCAAGTGCCTCTCGATGAATACCACAATGAGTCCATTTTGCTTCTGGGGCTACATCTTGTATTTGCTTCACAAGTCCTGAAAAACGACCAGTCATTGCTCTGGCACCATCAGTGCATATTCCTACGCATTTCGACCAATCCAATTTGTTTTCTTTTATAAAACCATCGACCATGTGAAATATGTCCTCCCCGGTAGTATGAATCGGAAGGGCACGACAAAATAGGAACGCTTCATGAACCTTTTTGGAATGAACATAACGAATATATGTTAAAAGTTGAGCCAAGTTTGATATGTCTGTGGATTCATCAAGTTGTATGGCAAAGTAATCGCTTTGTAAAATGCGTTGAATTTGGTGGTTTTTCAGATTATCTGACATGTCTGCAATACGACGAGAGACAGTGTTATTTGACATAGGAATAACATCAAGTTCTCGGGCCATTTTTTCTCCAAACATACATTTCACTATCTCTTTTGCTGCAAGCAGTATAAGGTTTTCCCCAATTATATGCGGTTTTGCTTGCTTGGCAATTAAATAACTAACTTGAAAAGAGGCTTGCAGGGTGTTCATATTTGTGTTTAAAGAAAGCGCCTCAATAGATTTTTGTCTTTGTTTGAGGTCTTTTAATTTATGTTGAAAGAAGGATACAGATTCATCTTTCAAATTAGCATGTTTGGTTTCTAAATGGCGACGTAGTAAGGATGGTTTTAATGAATGATTTGACAGCGTTTCTGCACAAATGACACATTGCGGCAATGGGGAATTAGGATCTCCAGAGCTTGTAAAACCAAACTGAATATAACTATCATCATATTTCCTTTTTTTGAGAGACGATTCCTTGTTATCAAGGTTTCTTTTTTTGTGTGTCAGAGTACTAGTAGAGGATGACACATCATTAGCAGGCGACTGTTCAGTATTTTCTGATACCTCCTCCTCAACCTTTCGGCGCCTTAACAGCCACTGTTCCATCTAAAAAACAACTCAGCTTTTGTATTTTTGTAATGTAAGTAATTTAAAAGCTTAGAAAAATGGGGGGAAAAAACCAGAAACTGCTTTGTATTGAAATTTACAATGAAAATAGTATTAATGTAACTTAAAATCTAGAAAACAGAATCCGCGAACATGCTTACAACGGAAGCAGCTTGAATATTATTTTTATTTTCTAAACATCATTACATTGTATTGCAGTTTATAGTGAAAGTGCAAATTTAAACACAGTTTTAAAACATTATCTTACCGTTTACCGAGGTAGGTATATAAGGCTGATCGACGCGACACGGTGCGATGGATATTTATTAATTCACAATTAAAACAACACAACGAGCACAGCGACACGCTCACGCGATATAAACCGAACTGACTGATTGACAATGACGAACAAATAGGCGGGAACAGGGGCGGCCGCGATCGGGTGACACGAGACTCGGGAGGCACGGGAAAAACCGCCGCCACAGGAGAAAGTGCTTGATGCATACGATTGACTTACCTACTGATCATTTAATTAAATTGAATAATTTTTTGGCAATTGTTATTGCATTATTGTTTTTTAAGGATTTAATATTTTAGTTAAGAGATTGCTGCGCGTATCCCTTGATGCAAACGCGTGTACCCCTGGGGGTATGTGTACCACTAATTGGGAACCACTGTATTAGAGCAATAAGACAATGGAAGGAATTGCCTTAGGAGGTGGTGAGTGCTGTAACCGTAAAGGCACTCAAGAGCAAACTGGACAACCATCTGTCAGATCTGCTTTAATTTGGATTCCTGCATTGAACAGAGGCTTGGACTCAATGGTATTATAGGTCACTTTCAACTCAGTTATCCTATGATTCTATGTGTATTCCTCGGTATTTGAATTGATTCCAAACCTGACAAAACAGACACAAATGTAGGACATTTTACAAATCAGTACCTTCCTTTTCAGAGCAATCAGGGTGAAAAGACCAGCTCTCTTTTATTTTTCTTTACTCTCTCCCTGTTGAGATTTACATCTTATCTCGAATTGTGTAAATGTCATTCTGCTGTGAGCTAAACTGATTTGGGATCTCAAATGCCTTGAATCCTAAATACAAAAGACAGAAGCCCAGTCTTTTTGTTATGAAATGTTAAATTGCTATACTACTTACATGCTGCTGCTCCTCCTCCTCCTTTTATTATTTCTGTTTCCAAAGGGGAGAGGAAATATTATGGTTGGAACAATATCAGACCACAGCTCAATAGCACCCAAATGCAATACAAAACATGGATATATCAATGCATACTTTTAGTGCCTTATCTTTCTCCTCATGTAACTAATATTATATAATCAATCTGTTGCCAGTAAAGCACAGGCTTTGTCACCATTGACCTCTACCAAGCACATTTGCGGTGCAGTCCTATCAACAGTTGCATGGAGTTTTTTTTATTTGTCCATTCAAACTAATCTGTCTTTGGGAGAACTCCCATTTATTGCACATGTTGTATTTACTTGGGTGGGCTTTAAGCTACAAGAAAAATGCAATAAGACACCTATGTTTTGAGTGAAAGAGAAAAGTTGATTGGTAGTCTGAAGTTTTTATCTTTTGGGATACACTTTCAACCTGAATGTTTTCCATTAAACTAAAGTTTTTCCTGTAAGAATAATAATAAAGACCATGCTGCAGAAAACCGATGAGCAGGATGATAATTGTTCCTTGGTCTGCTCCCCAAAATGAGCTATTTGTGCTGGTATATTTTTCTCCCACCTGCATGAATTAGAATTAATTTTTCTGATTTGCAGATTTCAGATAACATGTAAAGCTGACTTATATGGATTGTGTCTTGTTGGACATCCCGCTATGGTAATGGAGTAGACTGTATAGCCAGTGACTCAACGCTGAGTGTTGGGCTGCAGTAAATAACCTGACTCCCAAAAGGGGCCAACAGCTACGGTCGGATGAGCCCTTTGAGGTGGAGTGATCCCCCCTCTCTCAGTAGAGGAAATGCCACTGGAAACCATCATATTAGTCCCAACAGCAAAATGAGCGAAGGAGGAACCACCTCACTATTCTGATTCTGAATGGTCATGGAGGTGGAAGAGGACATGCCAGATGGACTGGCTGTGAAGGCACACCTTGTTAATATCCACACCTTGTTAATAGCCCAATAAAAACACCATAATACAACATATGAGAAAATTCTAAACAGCTTATGGTTGGAGTAATGCCAAGGTAAATATTGGAAACAAATGGCATTTCTGAATCTGTTCTTCTTTCACATGGACATCTTATTGTGTTTTGTACAAGGCTTTAAAAGAGAAAAAGACAAGGCACACCTTGTTAATATCCATTGCAGTCCCGGTGTTATATCCTGCATATCTCATTTCATACATGCCACAGGAGATGGCTCCATGATCACAGTGTGTGGGTCACTTCATGGCAAGCTGAGATCCACCTTAAACAAATTCATACCTATGGCATTTTTCCTCTTTGTCCAACTGTGAAAATGATTTCCAGGAAAAAAATGTATACTGTACTTGGATACGAGTAGCAGACGATGACCATAAGGACTCAAGACGGTTGCTCAGTTTTGCTTGTACTGTCTACTTCAGTGAGAGTGCAGAGACAGATAATTCTAATAAAAATAAAAATAGTTATTGCTTACCATTAATTATTTATAATCAATCCCTTTTCCAACTACAAAAGTATAACTAAGTTACATTAGGCACCTAATGAAGAATAGTGGTGCAGACTGAATTTCTTTGGTTGTAGAATTATAGCCTAACTATAACCCTTTGTTGGATCTTGTTTCTTTCTTTGGGAGAATCAAAAATTTCCCTGTTTTTACAAATGCAGGAACACATACACATCAATGGTGAGGGAAGAATGTTCTATCCTGGGAAACACATTGGAGGATCAGATCTGTTTCACCAGACCTAGTTCTAACTGAGAGAGATATGAGGTCTCTTTATAGAACAACAGAAGATATTTTTAAAAACAACAAATCAGTCAATAGTGTCATTACATCTTAGACTTGTTGTTTAAAGCAGTTGTCTCCTAACCAGCAATAGTTGGCTCTTTAAGGAAACTGAACCCATTCAGAAAAGAAGAGGGAGTAGCCATTTAAGTCTTTTGCTTAAATAACAGGTCTTGCATACTATAATGTGTTATTCATACATCATCCTGACTGCCCCCTCCCAAAAGATGTGGATTTGCTGTTCATAGCTTCCCTGGAAAACATATTATATGATCAGATATTATTAGTCCTATCAAAGGAAAGGTTAGAAAACACAATTTTCATCCCATAACTGAATAAACTAGTAACAGACAATACTTCAGTCCCAAAATTCTGGCTGGAGGGTGGCTGACCTGGTCGAAGGACAACACTGATTCCAAGCTAGCAGAAAGGAGAAAGCAATAGTAAATCTGTAACATCAATGAATAATTATTGCATTTAAAATTAAAATGAAACTATTGTCATCATCCATTTTTGTAGTACACATGGAAACATGTAATCGGCTGCAACTATATGGCAGTTATAGCCACTGTATAAATATTGGTTTACATTCACAAAGTCTTGAAGAGGTTTACAACAATACTACAAAACAATAAAATAACCCAATAAAAACACCATAATACAACATATGAGAAAATTCTAAACAGCTTATGGTTGGAGTAATGCCAAGGTAAATATTGGAAACAAATGGCATTTCTGAATCTGTTCTTCTTTCACATGGACATCTTATTGTGTTTTGTACAAGGCTTTAAAAGAGAAAAAGACAAAATGGATGAAGAGAACATTTTAGCACATTACTTGCTGCCAGTAATAAGCATGATGAGTGACACTAAAAAGCACATCCACCTCAAAAGTAAATAATGATTCAGCACAATGCTATTCTTGATTCACAGTGCAGTTAATTTTTATTCCAATGTATTCAACAGGGCCTGTTGCCATATGAGGGAGAATAAGACTCAGCCTCTGCTGAACACCAGTTTGCCTCTTGTCGTCATGCCAGCACTACCCTCTGAAATACTGGTCTAATTATATGCCAGTGAGTAATAATAATAAAACACTGAAAACAACCTAGTACAGTGATGGCAAACCTTTTTGAGACCAAGTGCCCAAACTGCAACCCAAAACCCACATATTTATCACAAAGTACCAACATGGCAATTTAACCTGAATACTGATACTGCATGTGAGCCACCTGCCTTACCTCAGACAGGGGAGGGAGGAGGTGCTCCCATTGGGCTGCTGGATGAAGGGGCGGGTGATGTGAGAAATGTCCTCAGGTGTGCATGGAGAAGGGGAGAGGAGCAACCTGGCCCCGTGTCCCTTTGGTGAACTCTGTGCTGGGGCAACAGCATGCGTGCCCACAGAGAGGGCTCTGAGTGCCCCCTCTGACACGCGTGCCATAGGTTCACCACCACTGACCTAGTACTTTAAGATCAAATAAGAACTTCAGCAAGTCCTTGCAACCTTCCTTTAGATCTGCAGTTACTGCTGTGCAGAAGCTTCTTGAAGTAATTGGTTTGGAAAAGTGGCTTTCATTTCAATTTAATTATGTTTATACATTTGGGCTTGGCTTCTGTTTCCTCAACCTATCCTTATTTACAGGAACCAATAAATGTGAGGTAGTACACTGTTAATATGGCATTATTTTCAAAGACTTTCTTATGTAGAATGCCCATGGCACTTTTATTGCTCTGTGTTGCTATACATTCATTGTCCCCTTTGCTCGAACAATGAAACCCACTGAGAAGGTCCATCAAATGTCTTTTAGGCCCAGTTTCTAGTCTAATAGGGGATCCTATTCCATTATGTTCTCTCCCTGTGGATGCAGTGTGGTCTGAAAGCTGGGTAACTCAGCTACATGGACTTGGGTGAGTTACTTCTTTGGACAACTCAGAATTCTCCAGACATCTTTAACTTTTGGAGTACAATTATTAGAATCTTTTGGCTTGGCATGCTGGCCAGTGGATTCTTGGAATGATAATCTGGAAGAGTATCTTTTCCACAAATCCTTTCCTTCTTCTCGCAATTCTGTTCCCATATGTCCCTTGTGCACTTCCATGCTTCCCTCAGTTGGTTTCAGTAGTATATGGAGATTTCTGTCCATAGAGCTTCTAGTATGCATATAGTAGCTCCCTCACATCATTGTTTAACACCTGGGGCTCTGAGAAACCTCTCCACCCTCCATTTCACCCTTTAGAATGATTTAGCCTTTTATTATGATTCTGACCCCATGGTAACACTGTCACTACTAGTTCCCTTGAAGTAGTTGCCCTTTCATTTCCTTCTTCCCACTTTTGCTTCCAAGTGTGAATGTTCATTAGTTGATCCACCAAGAGGTAAAGAGATGCTTGTTCTTCCAAACAAAAAGGTTTTATTTTTATAACAAGTGAAATATTAATAATTTGAAAAAACTATAATACACATGGGTTAGTTATATTTTTGCAGTTATTTTATCAATTTAAGCTAAATTCTATCTTTTCAGAACTTACACATTCTAGTTAGGTCTGTCGCTCTATTTCTCTCATTCAGACACACTTTATTCATCAGAGTTTTCATTCCCCCCCAAAAGAACAACAACAACAAGCCACAGTTTAAGCCTTGTTCCAACAAATCTCAAAATCCATACTGTATTTCTGTCTTAACTCATCCCTATCCTTATCTGTTTCCTAACATTCACAGTCCTAACAAGCTATCTAATGTTCACACAGTAGTGTAGCAGGTGGTGGTGGTGGTGGTGCCCTGGGTGGCACTTTTTGGGCGTATGGGTGTTCTTGGACTACAATTCCCAGAAGCCCTAGCAGGAAAGGGCACACAGTCTTAGGCCCTGCCCAGGGGGAGGCAAATTTGGATTACACCCGGGGTGGCTGAGAGCCATGCTACGCTACTGAGTTCACAATCCTACTTACCTACCTACTTACCCACCTACCAATTTGAGATCCTTAATGCTTGCTTTTGTATACTCACTTCACCCTTTTACTTGAGCAGGGAAAGCAACTAATCACAAAAACAGTTCCATGCAAGGATGTTCTTTATTCTGTCCCCTTCCAAGTGTCACAATTGCCCTTTCTACCAGTTATCTGTGTCACAACATTGCCAGCCCTCACTTGTCAAGTATTCCATTCATTCCCTCATGCTGCCAACAACATAACTATTCAAAATGAAATAGCAATACAATTACACTTATATACTGTCCCATAGCATTTAGTATACTCTCTGGGTGGTTCACAAGTTAATTAGCATTTTGCCTCTAACATCCTGGGTACTCATTTACCAACCTCGGAAGGATGGAAGGCTTACCTTGATGCCTGTCAGAATCAAACTCACAACATGACCAGAGTTTGGGCTGCGGGACAGCAGTTTAACCACTACACCATCAGGGGATTGAAAGAGTCACAAGCCTCCATGGCTAATGCCACAGAAGAGGACTACTGTATATGACAATCCCAGAACACCTTTTCACAGCATTGGTATTCAAACCTTAGCTACCTGGATGGGGTTGCCATATTTTAGCTTTCTGGGTAGCCCACTCTGTACATTAAACAAATTAGGTAGCCCTATTAAACATATTAATTGTTTCACTGGTTTTCCTGACAATCTGTTTCAGCCTTGATTTCATTTATGAATCCACTACTGATCTGAGACAGCTACAGTTAGTATATTAGCTTGGGAGAGGAAGACTCCAGTTTAAAGCACTATTTGCTCACATAGCTTATATAGTCTTTGCGCTAAACTATATCTCAGCCAAACTCACCTTACATAGTTTGCAGGATAAAAGAGAGAGAGGTGCCTAATTTAAATTACTTGTGATCAGTGCTAGCATAGATAAAGAAATAATAGCATTGCATCATGCCTGTATTTTCACATGATATTCTCAGGAGACAGCTGTCATTTTGTGGGGAGAAGGGGATGACATTGTCATGAGACGGGTGTCATTTTTGGCTATCAGATCTGTTAGACTACCACATGAAATCCCTCACATTTGACACACTGTCATCTGATTTGCAGGAAGAAGGCAGGCAAAAGTGAGGGCAAACTGCAGAAAGCAGGTCCAAACCAAAATGTGATTTCCATCAGAGGTAGTTTATTATAGCTAGAAAAAGTTTTAATCCATTTGGTGCCTCACAAATTATTTCCCCACTTTTCCTCAAGGGTGTGGTATCTCTAGAAACACATCTCCATCCTTGAACATTGGCGGGCCGGGGGGCTGTACTTGCTCTGTGACGCTCCTCAATATTTTCCATCAGAGTTCAGCTGGAAAAAAAAGAACCCTTGTGCCTTCTAGTGGCCAGTTTTTCTTAATTTTAATTTTCCTGGGGAATAAGGGAAGGCAGAGTGCTGAAGACCCCTAAAACATGGTAAAGTTGTATTCATGACTCTTAGAGGACATAAGGGGACTTTACAGGCCCAAGCTGTTTATCAACATAGAGTTTGAATTTTGGGGTGCGTGGGGTGAGGCCACATATGAGTCCCAAGGTTCTGTGTGGCTGATTCCTCAACTGTCCTAAACTTTCAGTTCCAATAGCTACTTTTTATTTAATTACTAAGGGTTATATCAGGGGTTCTCAACCTCCTGCTCATGGGCCAGATGTGGCCCATGGCACCATTTCATGTCCCTCCCGCCTCCACCACACCAGAAAGTGTCATGTGGTGGAGGGAGGGCAAAATGGCCATCCAGTCCCATAAGCTGTCTGAGGCCGTGTGACCTGGCCCCTGGCTTAAAAAGGTTGAGAACTCCTGGGTTATATAGTAGAAAGGAATGAGATTCATAGCAGTGCTTGAATAATTTTTTAAATTTTTATTTATTATTATTTTTCAGTAAATAATTTAGTTTTCAGGTGGCACCTTTCAGAATTTAATAGTACTCCAAGCAATTCTGCCTACCTCTGCTTCCTAAGTATAGATATACAGTTGTACCTCACTTAAAGAGCATAATGCATTCCGTGGGATTGCTCTTTAAGCGAGTTTGCTCTTTAAGCAAAACACCATTGTAAGTGACCAATTGTGACTGGTGGTGGTGGGGATTGTGAGCCCTGATTTATTTGTTAAGTGAGTTTTTGGTTGGTTTTATTTGTTAAACAAAGTGAAAATTCAGAGAAAATGCTGCTCTTTAAGCGAGTTTTTCTTTCAGCGCGGCACTCTTTATGAGAGGTTTTACTGTATCATTCTCCTGTGCATATGTATGAGTTCTAAGACCTGTTGTAACTTGGTGGGGCCTCTGAGAAATCAGTTTAAAGAGCCATATCAAGACAAATACATGTAGAATGAACTCTTAAAAGATTGCAATAACCTTCCAATCAGTGGTTGAAAACATTCCTAGAAATCATAACTAGAGCTACTAATGTTCTATACCCATGATGGCAAACCTTGGCACTCCAAATGTTCAGCGTGTTTTACTCCAGATGTTTGGTGCTCTGTACTGGCGTGTTTTACTTCTGCTTCCAGGAATGATGAGGGCAGCATGGGCCAGATGAATCGTGGTAAACCCATTTGTGTGGATTCACAGGGTGCTTGGGCTTCTGGGAATTGAAGTCCAAGAACATCTGGAGTGCCAAGGTTCACCATTATGGTTCTATACTCTCCTTCCTAATTTGCTCCTCAGAATGTATCTAACTCAGTTTCCAGCAGCTTACAGAAGATAAATGACTGAATGCCAATAATATGCATAATATTAGATCTTGGAGAAGTTTTTCTTTTTTGGCTACAGGTCCCGTCATTCCTACAACCAGGATACAACCATGGTCACACAGGCTGGCTTTCCTCTCAGGAGGCATAGTGGGGAAACGAACTCTCAACCTCTAACCCACTGAGCTATCCAGCCAGCTAGTAGGACATGTTAACATTTAAGCCAAGAATCCCAGGAGCTGTGGGCAGTTTAAACTTAATATATACCTGCTAGGGTCCTGTCAGGAAGAATTGGGGATAAGCCATTGAACATCTGTGGAAAATCTGTGACCAAAGAATCATCACACCCTAGCCCAGTAGGAAGTGGCAGTAGCCAAGGCAAATGTAAGGGAGGTATGAATTATCCTTTTATATTTGATCAGTTTTAATTTGGTTTATTCAAACTAAGCATTCGAGGTTTAGAACTGACATAGTCTCACACTACCAAAGAACAGTACACGCCTTCTATCTGGGATGGCCGTCCTCTTCTACCGAGTGCACAGCTTCAGGTGGGATGCACATAGAGCAGGGTGGGAGGGAGGGGACACCCGCCTAACCAGCCAGATCAGCTGAATCAACCCTGGCGATCAATGAGGTGGCAGATGCCCTCACATCTATCTCACACTACCATCACCACCAGTATGCCAGGATTTTGTGCAAGAATCAAGGAGACTCCACTGAATCCAAAACTTCCCACAAGCAGCTACTCATTCACAGCCTTCATGTCTCCCTTGCCACTTACCACAGCTTTGAAGAATTGTACTGTTGGTCCATGGAAACCTCCCATGGGCAGAACTTCCCCTCCACTGGTGGAAGGAAAGGACTGTAGGATCCTTTGGCCTCTGAGATGTCTTCCCAAGTGTGTCTCATTAGACTCCTTGGCAGTTTTGCAGCATCTGCTGGAATGCCAATTGGATGTCTGCACATTGAACTAGATATAAGATAGGTAAAATCAGGAATCATTTCAGAGGTTGTCACTTTGCTTGCTGTCCCATAGTCAGCCTTCAAGGGGAGAACAATAACCCTCTCCAGTGGCATTTCTTGTATCCCAAGATGTCCAGTTGGAAGACTAGGTAGATAGAACTATGAGGTAGTGTGAACCTTTGTAACTCCAATAACTTGTCAGCTAATAACATTGGAGAGAAGTAGTGATGAAAGATGCTCCCTCCCAAAAGTTTGTTCATATATGGGTAGCAGAATTGGAGGAAATGCTTCATAAGCAGATGAAACTCTTTCGGGACCACAGGATGTCAGGGCTACAGTTTCTTTCAAAGGATACCACACTTGTCAAACAAGCCTATGAGCATTTAGTGGACGAGTCATTAATTTTTAAGAGAGCTACTGTGAAGCGGTTTCTAAAAAACAAAGAATAAAAATACAACACAGACCCAAATCCCTAACCAGAGCCCTTTCACTGTTTACAGGAAGCTGAGACAAGCCTGATACAGAAGACTTTTTCTTTACAGAGCGAGGGGAAATCTTTCTCAGAAGTACTTGCCTCTGAAATTCTTTTCTCCCTATATGTGCTAGGGACTCCTGTTGATATCAATGGTCCATCACTCACGTGGAGCCTGTCAGAATGTCAGAGGTGAGTGCTGCTGTGTGGATCTGAGTGAAGTTATTGACTTTATCTTTCCTTATCAAAGGCTGATCCTTCCATTCTATTTTTCATCTGAGGCTTACAAGGTCTGCTTCTTTACTGCACTGTGCCCTTTGAGTATGAGTATAGATCTACCAACTCTACTTTGGCAGTAGAGTTGGTAGACTACTGAGATCAGTGGTGCTTTCTCCTTACCTTTATATATACAGTGGTACCTCATACAACAATTTTAATCCATTCCACAGGGGTCGTTGTTGTATGAAACAATTGCTATATGATCCATGCATCGGATAGTTATTTTCCCTGTGGGATGTATCGTACAATGATTTTTTTCGCTAAGTGGTTTTTCCCATTGAAAAATTGTTGTACGATTTTTTTCCCCCATAGGGAAAATTGTTATGCAGGACACCATTCCCCCCCCCCCAACCTAATTGTTATACAATTTTGTTACTATACGGGGCAATTGTTGTATGAGGTTCCACTGTACGGTATATATGTGTTGGATTATGTTAAGATGGACCACACTCAGTGGTGGGATTCAAAAACTTTTTACTACCTACTCTGTGGGTGTGGTATGGTGGGCATGGCCAAGGGGAAAGCCCTGTGTTATTTCAATACTTGGATGGGTGGGGCCAGCCAGAATTTCTGCTGCTGGTTCTGGTGAACTGGGGTGAACCTGCTGAATCCCACCCCAGCCCACACCTATGAGAAAATTATGTAAACCAGCCTACATATTGCTTTTGTTCTTGAAATCTAGAATAAGAAGCAATCATTTTTCTAGTTTCATTGAGTATGATGCATGGTGAAAACAGATGGATAGGCTTAACTACCATAAAGCTACAGCAGAGGCTTGTATACAATGTTGTTTTGCTCTTTGAGAGTCAATTATTCTGTATTTAATATTATGTAGTTAATATTATGATTCCATTGTGTGAAACTGGGGTTGGGGTTGTGCTCTGATAAGAATGAGATTCATCCTTCCAAATGTAAACACAGAAAAGAGCCTCCTTGAAGACTGTGGTATTTTTGAACCACAATTTGGTTTACCTTGGTAACAACAACCTTGTGTTGCCAGCCAATCTTTCTCACACTGGGTTGGGTAAGGGAAACTGCAGAATGAACTCACCAAGGGGACCCTTCATTTTGTCAGTTTCTTATCTGGCCTAGACAGGAAAGAAGAACTCCTTTGGTCTTGGCATTCTGTCGTATTCAGAGTGCAAGTAATGAAACAATACTGAGAATGAAAAGTTACTCTGTGCCTTCCAGCCTTGTTTACTTGAAACTCTGATAACAAACAGTATTATTGTTGGATTAATTTGGTAATTCATTAAATATTAGCAGAGCATATGGCAAGAAAACAGTAGCACAGACAGACACAAGCCTAGAGAAAGCCTCCTTTCAATAACCAATACATAAAGTCTTGAAAATTATTCTTGCATTGGCTCAAGTGGCTTAGACACTGGGTGGAAGGCAGCTGATCAGCAGTTTGATACCCAAATACTGCAGGACAGAATGAGCTCCCGTCTTTGTCCCAGTTCCTGCCAACGTAGCAGTTTGAAAGCAAGAAATTGCAAGTACTGTAGATAAATAGGGACCACTTTAGTGGGAAGGTAAAACAGCACTCCGTACACCCTAGTCATGCCTGCTACATGACCATGGAAACGTCTGCAGAAGCAGACAGCGCTGGCTCTTCAGCTATGAAACAGAGATGAGCACTGAACTTTAGAGTTGGATATGACTGGCTTTTGAGCAAGGGTGACCTTTACCTTTACCTTACAAGTCAGCACTCCTGCTGATCAGGGCTTCTGGTAATTGAAGTTTAAGAACAGCTGGAGTGCCAAGGATTGCCATCACTGCTTTAGGTCCTATAGGCAGTTTTAAAGAGCAGCCCTTGGGGCTCTGTTTTATCTACCATGGTTTTTAACATATACATGAAACCATTGGCAGAGGGTTTTTGACGTTTGAAGATTCAGCACTATTGATATGCCACCAATAGCCAACTCTATGACTAATTTCCGTCTAAGTCTTAGGAAACTCTTTTAGTTTAAAACTGATATCTAGTGTTATTAATGGACTGGATGCAGGCACACAAATTGCAACTCAAACCAGACAAGGAAGAGGTGATCCTGGTCACTCCAACAGATTAGGAAACAGGGAATTCATTCTCTATTGAATGGGGTCACAGTCACTTTGTGAGGATTCTCTGGCTGCTTGTTAAATGTAAAGATGAATGGCTTCTGCGTGTGAGAAGACATTTTTAAAGTTGCGATGACATTGATCAGCACATAAACTTGAACACTCGACTCACAATGTGGGAGTTGTACAGCTATTAGCTGAAGCCTCCATTGAGCTTCATCACACGTTTGCGGGTCAGGGTAATCTGCCATGAATTGATTTTGTTTGATATTTTAGGGTATATGACGTGATCAGATGCTAGAAATTCAAAGCTGTCGCATGTTCACTATTCTCATCAGCTCTGAAGCAATCCAGGAGTTTACAGTCTGAGAATACATTGAGTTGCTAAGGAAACCAATACATCAATATTTCTTTGCTTGGCCTTGCTGGTCAGTGCTGACCTTCCCAGGCCTCAGATTTAGGAATAGCCCATGATTTTTATTTTAGTACAAGGGAGGTAAGAGACAATGTTTGGCACCATTTTGTGGAACAAAAGATGAGGTGGCAATTACAACTTTGGAAGAGAGTAAGTTAAATCCATTGTATTGTACTCAATGAAGATGTTATATAAAGCTTACGATGAAAAAGGTTTTGTGCAAATTTTCCTGACCACAGTCATTCATGGTGTACTTCAGTGGCTCTCAACCTTAGCTGTAGACGATGCTGGACCTCACCTCCTATAAGCACCACCCATTGTGGTCAGTGGTCAGGTATTCTGGAACATTAACATTTGGGGACATGTGGTTGGGGAACACTAGCCTGGTTACTTTCAGCCTAGACTAGTAGGACAGACAAAGAGTGATTTATGGATGGCATGAGCCAAAAGTAATAGAATATTCTCATTGAATGTCATAAAATGTAGTATATTCTCTGTAATAATATTGAAGGAGAGAACACTAAGACCTTGCTATCATTTTGAGTTTCTATTCTCCAGCTGACTTATCACTACCAGAGTGAAAACAAACCTTTTGCCTCAGCAATTTACTATTCCAATAGGCACATCGATATCGAATAAAACTACGCATATAAAGTTACTTCTTTAGAAAGTAATTCACTTTGTAACATATGCACCTCCTGTGGTGTAGTGGTTAAACTGCAATTTTGCTCACAAGCCGAGTTTGATTCTGATGGACCCTTCCATCTTCCAAAGTCAACTTATTGGGGGCAAGTTGTAGTTTGCACAATTACTTCGTAAACTGCCCTACGGGGGCTTTAGCATAATTGGGTGATACCTAAGCAGCTTTGTTTGCATTTGCATTTTTGCAAAGTCAAATAGTTACTGTTACTCTCTTGGAAAATAATGGAGTGACTCTTTGTATTATTTGTTATGTCACTTGTTACTTTGTTTTGTGGGGAGGGGATCTCAAAGGGTAAGACAATAATGTAAAATTTTGAAATCATATTCCTTCAAAATGCCTGTCAAAACACCTTTCTTCCAAAACGTAGAAAGTAAATGCTATTCTCTCTCTCTATATATATATATAAACACCTTCACAGTCATTGATGAAGGACTGCCACTGACAAATTAGTCATGTCTTAGTAATACATTACTTCGAAGCTCTAGAGGTACCAGGAAAGGGGATTAGAACTGATTCCTAGCAGTGATGCAAAATTAGCAAGCCATTAGTTATCATCAGACCTTCACACTAAAGAGCTCTTCTGATGTGGATACCTCTTAGAGCATGTTGCTACGAACGCTGATAGCCAACACTTATGCAAAAGCATAACTGGCTTTGATCATGTTAATAAAAAACAGTGATGCGAGGTAGGTACAGTGTTCTTCCTGCATGGCAAGAACATTTACCCCACCACACCCAGGATGAACATACAAAATTGTATATGAATATAATAAAGGGTCTCAACTTTATTGTGATTTGCAAGGGACTGCATCAATAGGCAATTGGTTCCAGCTTCCCTAACTCAACCTCACCTTTGCAGGCCTTGTACAGCTTAAAGAGAGGGCTAAGAAGGAACACCTTCCTGTTGTTTTCCTTAATACAGGCAAAGTAATCCAGACTCCAAGCATTGGCTCAATCTCTTTGGTCATACCCTGGAGCCAGAGAACTCCTGACAGGTGGTTAAGCAGATAAACACCCAAGAGTAAAATGTATCTGGGTGGAAACTGCCTTTGTGTTGTAGGGGTAAAACCTGAGGAACATTGTGCTCATGGTCACACACGCTCTGGTCACCTCCAGACTTGACTATTGCAATGTGCTCTACATGGGGCTGCCCTTGATGACCATTCGGAGGCTGCAGCTGGTCCAGAATGCAGCTGCTTGGGTGGTGATGCTGTATGTGCTGCACTGGTTGCCAGTGTGTCTCCTGGTGCAATTCAAGGTGCTCATTATTACCTTTAAAGTCCTATATGATAGTGGACCAGTATATTTAAGAGACCGCATTATCCCAAGAACATCTGTCCGTCCCACCAGAGTGAACCAGAGAGGCTCTCTTACTGTGCCTTCTGCTAGAGAGGTGCACCTCTCTACCACCAGAAGGAGGGCCTTCTCTGTGTCTGCTCTGACACAATGGAACCTCCTGCCAATTGAGCTCTGACTCCAGACGGAGTTGCTGCCCTTCAGGAAAAAACTAAAAACCTGGTTGGCGAAGCAAGTGTGGGGCACCGGTGAGGTGGTGACCTCCACCTGCTGGCTGATAAATAACAGCAACATCACTCCATCTTTTAATCCTCTTTCCTTAATCCTTGGTCTTTTAATTTTTGTAGTACTTTAAACTGGGTTTTTATGGATACGGTTTTAATGTTGTTTTCTATTGTTGTATTGTTTTTAATGCTGTGAGCTGCCCTGAGTCATTTTGAGTTGGGCGGCTATACAAATTGGAAATTAAAATTAGAATTAAATTTGTGGGAACTTGCCTGCTTAGATCTGAAAGATGACTGGCTTCTTATCTCACTCTTACCATGGGAGATGTTCTGTCTATCACTGTGATAAAATGCCCTCAATAAGAGGCAATGTCAGTCTTTAAAGGAGGGGTGGAGAATCATTAGCCTTAGAGATATTTTCTATACTGTTCACTACTGTATAGGGAAAGCTGTTTTAGGTGAAGCTGATGTGAAATGGAGTCCAAAATAGGCTCACTACTAGCTTCATAATGATACTCCTGTAGGTGGCCACTGTTATCGTCGGAGAGCTTTCACCTCGAGGGCACATCTTGATTTGCAATGATGCCATATTTGCATCTGTTTTGCCAGGTTTGGCACTGATGCAAATACAGAGATATATATGACACACAGGTAGGCCGCACATTATCTTGCTGAAATGTGGCTTATCTTAAACTACCTGGCAGGGGTCTTTTTATTTTGTACCTGTTCCTAAACCTCTGCATTCTTCTACTATGTGCCTGTGTGTGTTGGTACATACTGTGTATTGTACCTCTTCCTCCATAAAGGTTGAAAGATTCCCCAGAGTCTGAAAATGTTTTTCCCCTTACTGTTACAGCACTACTACATGTCCCCAAGTCCTCAGGTATCTAAACCCGATCTTCCACTAAGCCCCCATGGGAGTTACCGTTAGTGGTGGTGGTGGTCTTCTTCCTCATCACCATGGAGCAGCAGTAACAGGGATTATGTCTGAAAGGCTTTGCAGCAGAAGTGTTTGCAGTGGCAGCAGATCACCACCAAGAATGGAGGGCCATGGCAGCAGGAATAAATTAAAAATAAAGATTAAAAAAAACACCCAACGAGGGACCGGAGGAGAAGGGGGAAATCAGGAGATTGCTTTGCAGTGATAGCTGCAGGGTTAAAACAAAGATCCTTTCAGGCAATGTTTTTCCAAGAATGTGGAAACTGGGACAAGTATCATGTACGCTTTACCCAATTTCAAAAAAAAGGAAATGATTGGAACCCCGATTCTTTTAACAGTCAAGATGTACCTTCAGGTTGGCTTTTGATGTAGTTCACATTTAGGTTTGATCACAAAGCAAAATACCCTATGGCTAAGAAATGGTAGAATCTGTATGAATGTGGACTCAGGAAGACACTATTTGCCTCCTAGCACTTTCTTTGCTACGGCTGGAAGATGGCATGAAAGTTCTAGCATAAGGTGTCCTGATGGCATTTTAAGCCTTCATGACTTCCATGAGGTGTCAAATTTTGATGACTTCAACAGCTCCCATGTTTTGAACAAGGTGGGAATATATTTTGAAAACCCCACAAGATATGCCAATCCTAAGTGACAGGACCGGTCCTATGATTAGGTAAAGTAAAGTAAAGGTAGTGCTCATCTCTGTTTACAGTCAAAGAACCAGCACTGTCTGTATCTGTAAACATTTCTGTGGCCATGTGGCAAGCATGACTAAATGCCAGAGCACACAGAACACTGTTACCGTTCTCACAAAAGTGGTACCTGTTTATCTACTTGCAATGCCTTGCTTTTGAACTGTTAGGTTAGCAGGAGCTGTGGCAGAGATGGGAGATCACTCAGGCTTTGAACTGCTAACCTCCCAAGTGTCAAGTTCAATGTCTTTACCAGTAATCCACTGCAGTCCCCTGCTCTATAATTAATCAGAGTGAAATGGTTTCCTCCAGCAGATTTCACAAACAAACAGGGAAATATTAGTGACAGGGTTGTTAGTTATTATCCTTTTCATTCCTAGAGATGTTGAGAGGGCAGTTGTGGGATTTTCTGCTTCATACACCAAAATATCTTGCTTGTCACTTAACCACTGCCTCCAAATCTGGCAGCTACATCTCTTCGACTGGCCTGAGTTAACCAACATTATATCCCTGACAATTCTCACAATTATCTGGCTAATGTGTATAAAGATTCCATCCTTACATTCTTTTTTCCTCCCCCCTCCCATTTCATTTCCATAGTCAAATTTGGACTAAACAAAAATGTAACCAGAAGTATCGGTAGGTATATACCAGACACAAAATCTGTCCCAAAGTAACAGCTGCTTTTGTATCAGTGCAGAAAAGGTTCCTATTTGTTAGTTATTACTGACAGGCGATGCTTTAGCGTTTTCCACAGGCTATGTGTAGCGGGAGCAGCTGAACAGGAAGGAGAATGTCATAAAGAGAAAATCTCTCCCAGAGGGTTCATTGGTTGGGCTCCCTCAATGGCCGTGATTTTCTCTGCCCAAAGAGGAAAGCTATAAGTTGTTATTGATGTGACAGAGTGAAAGCCCTGCCGTTGAGAGACATTTTCATCTTATTATCAAAGCGGCTGGATTTTTCATCTCCCTCTCTCTCTGTTTGTGGTTAACAACTTAGCAAGCAAATGGAGACTAAGGGGTGGGGGTGGGAGAAAGACTCTGAGTGGGAATAAACAGGAAGGAGAAATAAATCAGTTGATTTCTTCCTGTCTAGCTTGCTAAAACCCTCTGGAATCATCAGTATGGAAGACAAGAATCAGGCTTCGTTTTCCGTGTTGTGCCTGTCTTCCCCTGTCCAACTGCACTCCTGCCCCCTTCTGGCACATTTCTGAACTGCAGTGTAACAACATAAGAAATGCTGAAACCACCTTGTTCAAAGCCAAAGCCCATCTTCTTTTTTTAAAAGAATGCAAGCTGTGAGATGAAATAAATTACCACCTGCCAAAAAAACAGGAAGGGAGCTTAAGCCCAGGGCAAGCCAGCCAGAGAAGGCTTCCCCTCCTGAGCCTAGTGTAACTGGCTTCGAGTGTCCCCCCAGTCCAAGGTACTGCAGGTGGCCATCAATCAGGGGCTGCATTTGCCCGTAGGCACTTAGGGTAAGGTCTGAAGCATGGGCAGCTGCCTGCCTGCCTGCCACAGCTCAGCGAGGCTTGTGCAGTTAATCATAAGAGCCGTGGCGGCAATGTCTGATGTGTGCGGTGGTCGTTGCACACAGCAAGTAGCCCCTGATGTGAGGAGCAAAATATATGCAGAACTTACAATCAACCACCAAGCGCCCAGGAAGTCATGGAAATGGGGGCTGTGGGTCAACTGTCATGTTTGTAAGCATCTTTAATTAATTAGACATCTTTGCAAGATGGAGGAGGAGATCAGCATGGAATGAATAGACGACTAAAGAAAATGAAACCAAAACAGGTGTGACATTAGGGCCTTTGCCCCAGTCCAAAATTCTTAATGGACTCTCACATAAATGTCAGGGTTTTGTGGTTTTCTCCTTTCGTGTTCAGTCAAACCCTGGACTGCCAATTGTGGCAATAATGTATCATCCTCGAATACGGGGGCTGTGGTGGCTCAGTGGTTAAGAAACTTGGCTTGTTAACAGGAATGCCAGCAAGTCGGCAGTTTGCCTTGTTAACTGGAATGCCAGCAAGTCAGGTACTGCATGACGGATTGAGCTCCTGCCTCTGTCCTAGCTCCTGCCAACCTAGCAGATTTAAAGCAGGAAATTGCAATAGATCCATAGGGACCACTTTGGTGGGAAAAGGTCTTGGGGATATGAAAGGAGCCTCATTCGGGCGTACCCTGAGTGGAGTTCCTCCAGCAAAAATCTTTTCAACCCAGAACAATTTCTGACATAATATTCTTATTATTATTATTAAATATGAAATAATGTTCCAGCCAAAAGTGGATGCAGACTTTTGCTTATTTCTCTCCTCCCCGCCCCGTTACCATCATTTATCAGGATGGTTTTGAATCTTTCAAATGCATTTTTTAAAATTCCTCATCTGAGTTTGTCTTTCCATTTGGCATTTTTAAATGTTATATTTTTCCAGAGAACCTTGAAACTTAAATACCTACTTTTTCTTCTCTGTTTCCTTCTCCTTAATAAACACTCCTCATACAAGTCCTTCTACCCTGCATTCGTTGCTAGAGGTGTGAGAGTTAAGTTGTTTGTAGAAGTGGGTTGCTACTTCAAAGGGAAAGAATGCCACAAAGCACTCTTTGTCTTCTTGTTGATTTTAGCTAGCAGCTTTAAAAATAATCCCTTAAAACAGAACACCAAAGGAAGCAAGTGCAAGTCCTAATAATTTGAATAGAAGAGTTATGTACAAGCTTAAGATCTCACTTTAGGATCAATAGAACTGAGTTTTTATTATTATTACACCTGCTCGAAGTCTGACATATTTCCATCCTCTCTAGAAGCAATTTCTGCTGCCATTCTAGAGAAGCTGGTGAGGATTTCTGTCACTGCCCCTAGGTAGGGATCTGAACATCTCTATTTGAAATTCATCAGATCTCTCCAAACTCTAAAGAGTCTGGAAATATATGAGACCTGGAACTGCTGCAGCAAAAGCTTCTCTTCCTAGCAATATTGTCTTTTCTGATTTTCATTATATGTGCATGGTTGGAGCAGGGTTTACTCACGTTTGCTCTAGTGAGAGTTCAGACGACTTGATTAAACACCCACTTTTCTGCCTTTTGATTCCTCCCTAGCCAAACAGGCATTAGAAAGGGATTCTGTTTCTGGTTGTAAAAATATTTTAAAATATTTTTAAAAGACTAGATAATAATTGTTCAGAAACCCATTTATTTATTTATTTTATTTACTTAGATTTGTATCCCGCTCTCCTCGGTAGCAACCGGCATTTGTTTAAGCTGTGTATTTAGTTTTTCACTTTTTGGATGGGATTAGTCTTACTTGATGTTAACAAAGCTTTGGTGCCTATTCCATCCCTCTTGACCAAGCTTTGGTGCCTATTCCATCCCTTCTTATCCAAACATAAGATAGGGATCCAGGAAGGTTGTTGTTGTTCAGTCACACAATCAATTCTGACCCTTTGTGACCCCATGGACCATTGCCCTCCAGGCACCTCTGTCCTCCACCATCCTCTTCAACCCGCCCACCTCTGTGCCCATTGCATCTACAATACCATCTATCCACCTCATTTTTGCCCCCTTCTTCTTTTGCCCTCCACCTTTTCCAGCATCAAGGCCTTCTCAAGTGAATCCTCTCTTCTCATTTGATGTCCAAAGTACGTTAGCTCCATCTTTACAGCAAGAAATGTTCTGGGGATGAGCTGGTTAACTCCAAAAGTTATACCATCTGTTCACTTAAAAAAGGAATGAAGCAGCCTGTCCTCTCAGCAGACCAAACAGCTGTACAAAGTCTATCTGAGTATGCTCTAAAATTCAAATAGTTGCTTTTCATGCACAAGCAGGCATCTTGGAAACCTTAGGATACCTGCTAGGGCATTCAACTAGATCACTGTTTTGCTTGTAAATAATTAGAAGTTAATTTTGAGTGTACACTGATCTATAGGAAAAACTTCCAGAATACAAAGTAAAACTAGTACAAAGAGTACTAGTTTTTGAAAACTATTGGGAAGCAGTTGGAGCACACAGCTACAAAACAGTAGGAATTATAGCTGCAGCACTATGCTGCTCTGCAGGCAAATACACCAACCTGTGTGCTCATGCAAAATAGGTAGACATTGTCTTCAATGAAAGCTATAGAATCATTCCTGAATGCCTGAAGCCAACCCTTATTAATAAACCCAATTACATAGCAGAGACATTCAGAGAGAGGTAGCAGGTAATAGTGAAAGCATCAAAGCATTGAAATAGACTGCATATCCACTCTTTGGCCATCATCCTGCCTCGCCTTGTTCCTGAAGGAACAGCAGAAAATGCCAGGACAATAATGTGAAACGACAGATCTAACCAACTCTTAAAATAATGGGATTCCAGGGGATTCTAGGCTCCAGGTAAACGGAGAACTGGGTAATCTGGAAGTCAGTTAATAGGTGATGGAATGAAGTTGGCAGAACCAAGGTACACCTAAGAATATGGAGCTTTTGCATTCGCACCATCCTTCGTGAACACAGAGAAGAATAGGTAACACCACACCTATAAAGTACACATGTATGAAGTACACATTTTATGCCCTTCAACATGAATTATGGAAGACTTCCCATTAGCTGCTCCAAATGGTCTTGATTCACCTTTAACTTGGTGAACGTTATCTACTGATTTTCCTGGAGTGTATTTATTAATTTTTATTTGGTATTTAGTAATTAATTACACTTTGGTGCTTCTGACACAAAGATGACCGAAAGGATCTCCAGCATTACCTGCTAACATTATTTCTTGACTAAGTGCTAAGAAAACATATTAAGACTACACTAATTGAAACAAAATAAGAATAGGGCACGTTAAATTTGAATAAAAAAAGGAATTTATGTTGGAACAACAAGTAAGTAGCAAGAAGATAAAAGTAAGCCACTGGAGACATAAACAGGAGCAAATATAACCTCCAATTTTGTATTTCTTCACTATAAATGTGGACACAATGTACTAAGCAGATCTCAATTACATAGACACCCTACTGTCTTTTTACAGCCTCTCAAACCAACTCCTCAGAGTACATTCCTCATCAAGCACTCATTCTCACCAACCCACCAGCACCTACCACAATAAATGAGCATTTCAGCAGCATCTGTTAATCATTCCAGGACTCGTCCTATGCATGCAGTGCCAACCATAGAAACATCAACATTCCAATATTAAAATCTCTCTCATTGTGACAATAACTAAGAATAAAGTATTTGCTTTCTCTAACCAATTATCCAGAAAAAGAAAGCATGCTCAGTTATGGGACGAGTCTAGTGAAGGACGATAAACTAACAGTAACTCTGCAAATATCTTTGCATGCTTAGCTGGCCTTGTGAAAGGGTTAGATGGCAGGGAGTTTACCTCCAATATAATATTGAGCTAGCAGGAAACGCTCCATGAATTAAAGAGGGCTACTTGAGTCCATGCCATAAGGTTATGCATTACACCGAGAAAGTGTAACTGAATATGTTGAAAGGGTAAAGGGAGCAGGTAGTAAATTGTTTAAAGTGGTGAGCATCATGTAAAGTAAGGTCATTACAAATGGATTCTTCTACACTATAATAAACTATGAATTGGAAAAAAGGTTAATTGACAAAATGATACTCATCTAATGCCACGTCTGCAACTGCAATTATTGCACAATCTATATGGCTGGGGTCTTGTTATATTGACAGTTATGTTTTCTTAAAAAGGCTCCAGTTATTTCTTCAGTCTGTTTTAACCATGGTAATGAATTATAGATTTTCAAGCTAGCTCTGCTGAGTAACCTCTACCACTGAAACTTCCATTCGTGCGTAGAAAGGGGAGGAAGGCATTTTATTGCACAGTGGTAACAAATATGGAGATTCTACCAGATATATATTTCAGTATAATAGCGCATACCCAGAAGCGAGAGGGTAGATTTCCTTTCTCTGATGTGCTATGCATGGGAATGTACAGGGTGGCCTGTAAGTCCCTATTGAATATTTCTCTAAATTTGCCACTTATTGTATTCAGGGTGTCACCAGTATTTTTGTACTCATGTAGATACGTACTCAGTGGTGGATTGTCAAAATTTCTGCTACCCCACTGTGATGTCATGGACATCGTGGGCATAGCTGACATCATGACATCATGGGCAGAGCAAAAAAATAAAAATGTCTGTGCATGCGTCAAACCTCCATTTGATGCATGCACAGTTCTTTTTTTTAGTGCGCATGCATCAAACCTCTATTTGATGCATGCACACTAAAAATAGAACTGTGCATGCGTCAAATGGAGGTTTGACGCATGCACAGACATTTTTATTTTTTTGCTTTGCCCATGATGTCATGACATGCTTTGATGCATGCGCAGTTCTGAACAGCCATTCTGGCTGCCTGGAAATACATTTCTCGAGGGGGCTGGAGAGGCAACCGAATTGGTTGCCCGGGGGTTTACCACCACCCCTAGTGACCCCTCCTGATGGGGTGCTACCAGTTTGGGTGAACCGGTCCGAACCGGTAACATCCCATCACTGCACATACTTGTCACAATACACTCTTCAAGGGTAAAAGGACTTAAATCATATTTCGCTGGGGGGAAAAGGAAAACATTATAATACATATGGATGGGTAGGGACCAGGGCCGTAGCCAGTAGGGGCAGGAGGGGCAAAAACTTTCCTGAGCTAACAGCCCCCACCCCCACAACGTGGTGCCAATGTTATATATGTGAGTGTGACATTGTTGCCCCTCCTGGAAATTTTTGCCTCTCCTGAAAAAAATTTCACCTCCCAAATCTAGAATCCTGGCTATGGCCCTGACAGGGAGTTACAGGCCACCCTATAAAGGCCCGTCCATGGCAATATGAAGCTTGTACTTAGGCAACTTGCAAGCCAGGACAATAGGAAGAAGAAAAGCAACTGATTGTGAGGAAATGAAACTTCTAGTTAGAATAAATGGTTAGAAATACAAATTTTAAGGAGCTCACCTAAACATTTCTCAGAAGTTGGAGGGTCATTTCCCCCCTGAAAAAACAAACCAAAACCAAAACCCAAGTTGTACAGGAAAAGCAAGAATTGCAGGCAGATCATTGCTATTGCTAGGAATTGGATCATTGCTACCAAGCAGCGATGACTTTTCAGTATTAAAGATGGGGTACACAGAAAAAGCCTCCCTGAAGACTGTGGTATTTTTGAACCACAATCGAGGATACCCCAAGCAACGGCAACCTTGTGCCAGCTAATATTTCTCACACTAGATCAGGAGAAAGGAACTGTGGAATGAATTCACCAAAAGGAGCCTTCATTTGGCTGTTTCACACCTGGCCTAGACATGGAAGAGGACTATTACAGGTTCCTCCCAAATACTGCAAACAAATATGATAATAATGTTTAAATGTTTATTCTTTTTAAAAAGAGAGAAATAGACACACGCCCACATGCGCACACACATAAAGTTGATGCTCTGCTTGTTTTTAACCTTATGCTTAGTCTCTTTTTTGCATTCAGGCAACTCTATCTCAAGGTTGTTGTTTTTTTGTTTAGAAAAAGTTTTTGAAAGCTGAAGCATGGCCAAATGAGCTTTGATGCAAACAATGCCTTCATAATGTGCTCTGCGAGCTTCATTTGTCACTGACTTTTTGGCAGAAGAGGTTTGCCAAAGGCCTGCTGTGCCGTCTAGTTAGAAGGCTACAGGGAACCCTGCCAAGCAGCAGATTTTGGAGTTTTCACACAAAGATGGCACTCTTCCCCTCCATTCCAACAAAGATTTAATAACAGAAGGTAGTGTTAAAATGCATGTGAGTAGAAATCCATTGTCTTTGCAAAGGACGCATCAATCTAAACGATGGAAAATTATCTTTTTTTTAAAAAAAACATTCTGTCAAAATAAATGAATAAAGTACATTGCTTCTGAATGCCTACGTCTACACTGCCTACATCATGTTTGAGAACACAATTTAGTTTTGCAATGTATTTCTTTTTAAATTCATTCCAGTATATTGTGTTATTGCTGTTAAATGCTTTTGTACATTCTTGGGACAATTAAGAAAGTTTTGTTTAGGAGTACTTAAGCTGAGCTGCAGTGGCTCAAGTGGCTAAGACACTGACTGGAAGGCGGAAGGTCAGCAGTTCAATTCCCGAGTACTGCAGGACGGAATGAGCTCCCATCTCTGTCCCAGCTCCTGCCAACCTAGCAGTTCGAAAGCAAGAAATTGCAAGTAGATAAATAGGGACCACTTCGGTGGGAAGGTAACAGCGTTCTGTGCACTCCGGTGACTAGTCATGCCTGCCACATGACCATGGAAACGTCTGCAGAAGCAGATAGCGCTGGCTCTTTGGCTTTGAAACAGAGATGAGCACTGACTCCTAGAGTCAGATACAACTGACTTTCAAGCAAAGGAAACCTTTACCTTTACCGTACAGTCAAACCTAGGATAAAGAGCACCTCACTTAAAGAGTAACTCGGTTAAAGAGCAGCATTTTCTCTGAATGTTCGCTTTGCTTAACAAATAAAACCAACCAAAAACTCACTTAACAAATAAATCAGGGTTCGCAATCTCCCCCACCAGAAGTCACAATTGGTCACTTACAATGGTTTTTCGTTTAAAGAGCAAACTCGCTTAAAGAACAATCCTGTGGAACACATTATGCTCTTTAAGCGGGGTACAACTATACTTAAGTTCAAATTAATTCAAAACAACCAGTCCAAGTTTCTGTTCAGTAAACAGATACATTCTTACACCTCAGGTTGATTTAGCAATATAATTTTTAAGAAGAACAACAGTCTGGAAGAACGAGAAAAGTGATTACATTATTATACCTGCAAGAACATCTCTTTAGAGCAATTTGTTTCATCAGAGTTCTCCCAAGTATCTTGGTGAGGCTCAAATGGCTGGTTAGTGAGTTACCCGGAAATATCAAAAAAGACTGCACCGTGAAAATTAATTTGAATATTTAACAAAATACTGGAAATAAAAATAGATCATGCTGGAGTCTTCACCAGGTATGCCAAAGCATTACTCTCCAACAACACCAATTTCCTTTGTCCCATTGAATTCCAAACACCTACATTTTCATTTTTTAAGAAGCTTCCAGCCCCTGTAAACGTTGATACATAAAGCAAAATATTGTGGCCATTTTCCTGACCAACTGTTTTGCAAGAAGCAAACTTGCTGTTGCCTTTTAGGGTGGCTAGTCAAGGAATAAAACCATCAGTGTGATTGACAAGGTCATAGGTGTAGAATATAAACAAATCAATTTTCTCTAGTGTCTGAGTAAACATTGCAATTGTGGGAAAACCTAGTTTATCAGTGGAAGGTGAGGTCTTTTTCACTAAGCTGCCTGCAAACAATGCACAACAGGAATGAATGATGTAACGGAGCCAATACCTACGGAAAACAAAAAGCTGCCGGTACCATAATAAAAACTACGATGCAATTGATTCTGATCCTTTGGGTGTCACAGACTTGTCATGATCATATTCTTTCACATGTTTCTGGGAGTTGATCGAGGTGCCACTAAAAGAAAGGGAAGATAGGACAACAGGAGAAAAGAGAAACTTATTAAGGTAGAGACTTACTGGGTACCGTATTTGGTGGGGCATAAGATGACTTTTTACCCCTGAAAAACATGCCTCCAAGTGTGTGGGGGGGCCTGTCTTGTACGCCAGGTGCACTTCAGTTGAATAAAATACAGTAATACCTCGGATAAAGTTTACCTCAGATAACGTTTTCCTCAGATAACGCTTAAATCACATAACGTTAAGCAATCTGGGGAGGAGAATTGCATCGAATAACATTAAGGTCCTATGGGATGGATCGGATAACAACTTTTAATATCAGATGACGAACAGGAGTTTGAAGGCTTTTAAAGGGAAACTGTCATGCCAGCAAACTTGCTAGGGACTTGCCTGGCACTTGCTCTCTCCCTCTATTTGTTATCTTCCTTCTATCTTTGACAGTTCCAGTTTGGTTAACAGATTAGAAAACAAACAGCATGGCAGCTCCCATAGGTTTATTGTTCCATTCAGCTTTAGTGAATTGTCTTTGGTAAATTACGTTTAATAAACTTGTACTGTTTTATGTTTACTGTACATGTTTGTTAACATACAGCCTTGTGACAGTTTTTCTGCATGTCATGAGCATTTGAATATAAATTAACATGTTGAAATCAAATCTGATGTTCTTTTACGTTTTATTTGGTGTGTGGAAGGTGTGTGGAAGAAGGGGTAGTCTTATACAGCGAGTATATAACAAATTCTATATTTTGAGTGGAAATGTTGGGGGGTCGTCTTATACGCCCAGTCGTCTTGTACTCTGGCAAATATGGTAACTTATATTTCATAAATGATGATGTCTTGTCTTTTTGGTAGATATGGAATGGCCCTTTGAACAAGTTGCTTGGACATATATCCACTACTAAATTGTAAGGTCGCCCTTGCTCGACAGCCAGTCATATCCAACTCTAGGGTTCAGTGCTCATCTCTGTTTATAACCAAAGAGCCAGTGCTGCCTGCATCTGCAGATGTTTCCGTGGACATGTGGCAGTCATGCCTCAACAGTGTACGGAACGGAGTATGGAACACTGTTTACCTTCCCACCGAAGTGGTCCCTATTTATCTACTTGCAATTTCTTGCTTTCAAACTGCTAGGTTGGCAGGAGCTGGGACAGAGGCGTGAGCTCACTCCATCATGCAATACCTGGGAATCGAACTGCAACCTTCCAGTCAGCAAGTTCAGCATTTTAACCATTAAGTGTGCCGAAATAAATGTACATAGGAGGGCTGCATGTTCTTATTTATTAGGAGGTCCATTTTGTATTACAGCATCGCCTGTAGCAATGAAACACAACAGCAGCTGTTGTGGGTAGGAGTGTAGAATGGAACACGTCGAGGAAAAGCAGAAACAGCATCTGAGAGTTTGAAAATTAAGGGGCAGTGAAACATTTTACTTGGCTCTGCCTACATTTCTTATGTAAAAGTCAAATGGTGAATTGTACTTCTGTAATGAGAATTATTCTGCAAGCAGTTTTGGATGGCTTTAATTTTTGTTTAAAATGTACACCAGAGGAACATTAGCAGGAAATGCATCCTCTTCAATGCAAAATAACCATCCAAACTACTCAACAACCTTTGGGGATGAATAAATGGGCATTTGTCCTATGAAACCATAAAGGCCGTAGAAACAGCATATGCTGCACAGCATGGGAAGATCTAAGTCCAAGTAAGTTGGCCACCTGTAGCTATGGGCTGGTTCATTCCTTTTGCCAGCCACCAGACAACATAAGTGCTCATGCAAACCAGCCCATACCCAGGGTGTTCATTTGTGGCTCCCAGCCAGAATCTATTCATTTTTAGGTGCTAGTAGTATCACTCCAGGGCATTGCGGTGGCTTAGTGGTTAAGACGCTGAACTTGACGACTGGGTCAGTAGGTCAGCAGTTCGAGACCTGAGCCTTGCACAACACATTGAGCTCCTGTCTCTGTCCTAGCTCCTGCCAATCTAGCAGTTTGAAAGCAAGAAATTGCAAGTAGATAAATAGGTAGCACTTCGGTGGGAAGGTAAAAGGGTTCTACCACATGACCTCAGAAAAATCTGCAGATTGAAATGAGCATCACACCCTAGGTTCCTGGTGGCTAACCTTGGCACTCCAGCTGTTCTGGAACTTCAATTCCCAGAAGCCGCTAGAGTAAAACATGACTGGCTTTTGAGCAAGGGAGACCTTTACCTTTAGGATCACTCCATTTTGGTTTGTTTCCAGCATGTGTGGATTCCTGGAACGGAACCAAAGCAAAGCTTGTTGCTTTAAATTTCTCTTCCGCTTTCATTTTTCCAGTATTGTTAAGTATCTGAAGAAGACATCTTAGTCACATATTGTGAAATTTTAAAACTCTGCTCCCCCGTGGAGGGACAGAGGAAGGAAGCAATTTTTTAAAAACCCAACACCCTATTTAAACAGTACTCTTGCACTACCCCATTTACAAATTCTTTTTTTAAAAATTGAAAGCTTCCTCCCAGAAAGAGGAGAAGAGGATGAAGCGGTGGACCTCTACATAACCTTAAGCAACCCTGCTTCACTCCAGCCTGCTCCAGTTAAGCTGTCTAGCCTAGCCCCTGAGTTAGCAACAATTAACATTCTACTTCCAGTTGGCACTGTTGTTTAATCATAGTGGGTTGCCATTTTAAATAAAGTTCAATGAAGCCTATGTGATTTCCCTAGATGGGGAAAACAGCCACTTCCATTGTGGCTCGCATTCCCGAACGTGTTATACCAATGCTGGAACAGTTTTTCCTCAGATTATCTGAAAGGGAGTAGGGAAACCCAGGGATTTCTGTATGTAAAATACTGTGGGTTTGTTCCTCCGGTTACATTTTTGCATGTGACAATGTCCTTATCTTGCTTTGCCACAAGCTCATCCTCATGTTGTTTGGTCACAAATTGGTCCTTATTTATTTTTTAATTTGGTGGACTCTCACATCCATCAACTCCAACCAATATGGAATGTAGTCAGGAAAGACTTTAATTGTAATCCAGCAACATCTGGAGAGCAACTTGAAATTGAATGAGTGTGGCAAGATTGGGAAAGTGGTATGAACCAATATTACTGTTCTATTTGCTATGCACTGATAGTGGGATATACAGTCAAACTTCGTATAATGAGCGTTTCGCTTATCGAAAAACTCGCATAACGAGCAATTATTTTGCTAAGCAGTCTGACTTGCATAATGATTTTTTTTTCTATGCGAGTCGGACTTTTCCTTATGGAAAAACTCACACTACGAGCGTTTCTATGCGAGTTTTCCCCACAGAAACGCTCATTTTGCGAGTTTTTCCATAGGGAAAAGTCCGACTCACATAACGAAAAATTCGTTATGCGAGTCAGACTCACATAGCGACTTTTTCGCATAGAGAGCAACCTCGCAGAATGCATTAAATTCGTTCTGCGAGGTATGACTGTAGTGGATTATAACCCACAGTCTCCACACATCTCACACCCCCATGAGAAAGAGACAGGGAGGGAGTTAGAGAGAGATTATGTGGCCTTTCTGTTATTATTTTGTTTATTTATAGCATTTATATCTTGCTGTATAGCTGTAAAATATCTTTGAATGCCATACATGTTAATCAAAAAGATGAAACAAAGCCAGCTCTTAGGATTATGATCTAAACAAAACATGACACAAAAGGAAAGAAGATGGGGAGAGAGAAAGAAAACACAACATTCAGGCTCAAGTTCTTAATGTTACAACTGAGGCTCCCCAGCTTGGTGGGTGGCAATTGGGGACAGTCGAAAGCCAGTGGAGATGGTTTCTCAGAAGGGCTGGTGATGGTTTTGCTAGGCTTCTTCCCCTTTTTCTCATTTTGGTGAAATGGTTGCTGGATACTCCTTGGAGAAGAAAGAGCTAAAGCCTGGAAGAGCAATATTCTTGGGATACGTGATCCACCTCTTTGTGACATTTAAGTTCATTCAACACAACAAGCATCAACCTCATAAAAACAGCTACATTACAAGAAAGGTTTATTAAGGTGGTAGGGTTTCCGGGTATCAGTGTGCCAGCTAGACAGTTTTTTGCATCTCTAGGCAGGAAGAAACTTTCAGGATGAGTGGTTCTAGAAGAGAAGATAATTTGATTAAATGAGGTGGTGTAAAGCCAGGGCACAAATCTCCACCCCTTCCCAAATGGCTCCACCCCTTCCCAAATAGTGTCCACCTTTATGTTGTGCTGTCCAGCAACAGTATAAGGCCTCAAAAATCTCTCTTTGTGCCATAAGTTTTATGACAAAGGCTGCACAGATTCCAAACCTTAACAGAAATAGTGACATCCTCTCCAGGGAATAGGTACATTTCCCCCTTACCTTTGTTCTTCACAGGTAGTTCGTTCTCTGAAGCAGGTACCATTAGATTTTCATCTCTCCCATCATGCATTGGTTTTACCGCACTGGAGCTGCCATTTTGGAAAAGGAGCTGGTGCTGGAGAATGCCGCCCCCTTGCTTCACTTCTGGCATTTGTTTTTCTTGCAGCAACTCAAAGAGCTGGGGCAAGTTTTCTTTAAGGCATTCAGTAGTATACCTGATGGAGAACATGATGGAAAGAAGTGGTAGTTCAGTGATGGGGAACAATCCTTTGCTTCCCACCATTGGTGATGGACAAACTTGGGTTGCCCCTGTCAGCAGGTATGCTCCTATCCATTCCCCCATGGATTTTAAATCTCACAGGGAAGGAGACATGGAAGAGCCAACAGAAAGTTTCGGATGTGGCTGCAGTCCAGATTTCTATCAATTTAATCAATGTGACAGTAGCTCAGAAACCAGGCTCTTTGAGAAAAACACACAGTTAGCAGCCAATACCACATGGAATCCATGGCATTTGCTTTGAGGATGTAATTGCCTTTCTACTCCGCACACTGGTGGGCTTATAATGGGACATGATGTAAGGTTCATATTATTTTTGGCATCACGTCAAAACATACACATTAATATTGGAACACAAATCCTTCAGGGGCTTACTTCAGATTTTCTGGAATTCATCCTAAAGTAATGTAGAACTCTGCAAAATGCAAGAAGCTAGTGTGGGCATCACCTCAAGCAACCAGAACTTTGAAGTACAATTTCAAAGGCCCAGCACAACTACTGTCATAGCTCCTCCTATTGCACCAAATAATCACAGGAAGTGAAATTTCTGGAGGGACAGTGAAGATCCTTAATCATGCCTACAAAGTTTGGAAATGTTATATTTCAGAGCACAAATCCTAGAATCTCCAAGCCAACATGGGATTCTAATTCTTGTGGTTGAAAGACATGCCACTTCTGAGTCATACCTCCTGGACTGCTCACCAACCAAGAGTTACTGATGCTCCAAAGGACAAACATGAGCAGGTTTCAGGTGTGTAAGATCTGGTTGCTTTCTTTGTAGAAAGAGTGTCCCAAGCAGTCAATGCTTGACACAAAAGTAAAACATTTAAAATTACAGAATTCTGAGCCTAGAGCGAACAGGGGGCTTCGGCTGTAACTCTTTGCACCCAAGCAAATCTCAGCAGGCGGTTCATACAAGCAACACAACAACAGCCTGAGGAAGAAGATGCCAAGGCCTAGCAGTGGCTGAGAACATCGCCCCCGCCTTTGGGCCCACAACAATGGCCTGAGGAAGAAGATGCCAAGGCCTAGCAGTGGCTGAGAATATCGCCCCCTCCTCTGGGCCCACAACAATGGCCTGAGGAGAAGACTCCATGGCCTAGCAGTGGCTGAGAACATCGCCCCCTCCTCTGGGCCCACAACACCGGCCTGAGGAAGAAGATGCCAAGGCCTAGCAGTGGCTGGGGACCTTGCCCACTCCTCTGGGCCCACAACAGTGGCCTGACAGGAGTTGGCTTGTGTTCTGGTTTGGTTGTTTTATGTGGTCGCATTTTATAATTTTTATTGTACTGTTGTTGTTTTGACTGTAAGCCGCCCTGAGTTGCCTCGGTGAGTGGGCGGCAATATAAATCTAAATAAATAAATAAATAAATAAATAAACATAAGAACTAAGTCAAGAAGGTGGCCAAGCAGGCCAGGTCATGGGAGGACTTTGGCTGAAAGCTCGAGGCTCACTTTGGAGACAACCAGAAGTTGTTCTACCAAGTTGTGAAGAAGGAAAAGCCATGCCTGATCAAATTCCTGAAGAACAAGGAAGGCCAGCTGCTTACACGAAGTGATTACATTATGAAGTGCTGGAAGGAATACTTCTCCAAACTTCTGAACCCCACACAACCAGCAGACGAAGATGATTCTGTGAACGAGGAGAAGCAAGTGATGAGGAGGAGGGAGAGGTAGACCAGATCATGAGTGCCGAGCTGAGTCTTGCCATCAGGAGGATGAAGCTGTGGAAAGCTCCAGTACATGATAAGATCACGGCTGAGATGATTAGATATCTGGGATACCAAGAAAAGTGCTGCCGCCGCTGCCGCCCCCCGCCACTGAGAAGAACGTAATCAATTTTTGTTCTGGCTTTTTTCCTCCTTCCATGTAGAGATGGTCCAGTACCACTCTTTAACATTTAACATCTAACTGGACTGAAGAACTGTCTCTTTATGTTCATTCAGTAGCTTCCACTCTGTCATACTTGATCCTCTACTGGGTGTGTGGAGTGGGGGAAGAAAGGATGTGCCCTTTGTCAAATAGGAGGAGCAGTGCCTCTATTTCTCCTTGCATGACCCATGGAAATGCCCTTAGTATCACTGAAACCAACTGTGTGTTGACTGAGAACATTGAGAAAATGGATAATGCTTCATACAAGTCTGAAATACAGTTCTGGGGGTGGATGACACTCATAACATGTCTCACTATTAGCATGAAGGGTGAGATAAAAGTCGAATAATTGGAATCAATTCCAGAACATGTCCATAGTAAGAAGGCTTTCTTAGAAGATGGCATGAGTTCTTTCAGCTGGTTAGGCTTATGCTCTCTAGATTCCCCAAAGAGACCATATTATATCCCTGGCAGTGGTGTAACTCCATTTTACTTTCAGATTAAGTTGCAAAAGTAATAGTGTAAAATAAAAAAGTTAAAATAAAAGCCAGTGTTTTGAAGATGAAATGTAAAAGCTACACAGTGCCAGAAGAGCATCTGTTGCAACAGCTGTGGTAATATCTTCCATACCAAGCGCATTGGAAGGGGAAAATTTGCATAGAGTCAGAGAAAAGGACAAAAATTTCTTGTCCTTCATGGTTTCTTATAGACATGTAGTTCGTTAACACTTTTTCAAACACAGAAGAATCTCTGGACCTTAGATGGCTGCTTGAACTGATTCAAAGTACAGTAATACCTTGGAGAACGTTTGCAACAGATAATACTAAAACCGCATAATGTTAAGCAATCGGGGGGGGGGGGAGGAAGAGATTGCATCACATAATGTTAAAATCCTATGGGATGCATCGGATAACAACTTGTGCCAGTTACAATGTATCTCTATGGAGTTTTAATGTTATCTGATGCATCCCATAGGATTTTAACGTTATCCGATGCATGCATCGGATAACATTAAAAATCGGATAACACTAAGACTTGAGGAACCAAGTTTTAGCGTTATCCGAGGTTTTACTGTAATATAATGCTCAGATACACAATGGCACAAGGTGTGATATATGTTAGCATATCTTAAAGAGTGGAGCTGTTTCCTTGGATCTTTTAGAACAGATTTCGCTATCCTGTTCCTGATAAGGTAGCCATGTTTTCAGCTAGCTTCTTCCAATTAGGTGCCTTTAGATCTGTGGTTCCAAACGTGGGACACACATCTCACAGGGGCAATTTGAGAATGTTTAGAACAAGTTAATGTCCTTCTAGGCTTCTTACACGTGAATGGGAGTTCACTTTTTGAATACTGTAATAAGAATTATATGTCATGGGGGAGGGCATCAGGATTTTAGAGATGAGTAGGTGGGACATGGGCAAAAAAAGGTTGGGAACCACTGCTCTAGATTAAGGATACGTACAAGGCAGGGGAAATGTAATTTTTTCCTTCCCATTTGCTCACTGTTGCATTGTATCAATTAGGACAGTAGAAACCAATTTTCTTCCTTTTTCTTTGTAGCTCCAATCAAGAAACTACCCACAGCTGCAGTTTCAATTAGCACTGCAGAGAAAAGGGAAGAATATTTTTTTTACTGTCTTATCCAAAGCAGTACAATAAAGAGCAAACAGGAGGGGGAAATTACACTTTCCTTGTCCTTCCACAGAGGAGCAGGGAAAATGATTGTTTTCAATATCCAATACGTTTACATCAGACCCGCCTCACAACACCATTCTATCAGGCCCATTGCCTTCTCCACCGCACCCAGAAGTGGAAGTGGATGTATTTATGCATATGCGGGTGCATGCCTGCGCATGCACAAACACACCATCAACTGTTGTAAATGTGGAATGGGCACATTTACGAGAGCTGTAAATGTATCTACTTCTGCTTCCGGGGGCATGGGCCGGCTTGCTCAGCTGACCGAGGGGCGTGGTCAGGCCCGCAGCACAAAAAGTTTGGCCACCCCTGCTCTAAGTTAAAGGAAAAGCTTTTGATAGGCTCTCTGCTCTCATGTCTAGGCTTGCTTTCTGCTGTGACATTGTTGCTGTTTACTTCAGAAAATCTGAGACCTCACCATGTACACAGTGTTTGTATTGTTAATGCTTTGCATCTCCACACAAAGCCTCAGCTTCTATGGAGAAGGATGTGCTGTAGGGATTTCCAAACTTTAAGCTCTTTTTAGCTCTGTGTTTCTTAGCAGTATCAACAGCATGATACCTTGTTAGTTTCTTTCCAGGATAGGCACCTGCATCTTCAGTTGTTTTGACTTGCCAAGGTTACATAGCAAGGCTTATTAATTAAGAATTGGCCTTAGCAGCCATTCTTGTGAGAAACAGCACGTCTTCAAGAGTTCTGAAAAGTTCTGGCTTGGAACTCTTCTAAGCGTGCCAGTACACAAGGCACTGGCTGAAGGCTCAGGTAACTATTTTGCCTCTCTGGGTTTGTCTGTAGGTGAAGATATAAATCTCAGGGCAAATGGTACTGGAGGCTAAATTTTTATTGTCATGTTATTGTGCATGTCTTCGAAGCTACAAACACATCTTTATAACTTCCCAACTCAATGCAAGAATATTCATACACACACTCGGCTTGTTCTTTTGCCGCCTTGCTTTGGGCCTGCCCCTGTTATATCACAAAGATCTGGGACATTGCAATGACTCACTCCCTGTTCTCTAGTTTTGGCCATGAGATCTCAGGGATTTCTCCTGCTACCAGTACTCCTTCCCAGTTTTCAGTCACATTTGGCAAATCACAATGCTTGGCTGATGGATTTTATCTGTGTTTTCTTGGATTATTACTGTAAATGTTGGGCAAGGTATTTGCCTTTGTCCATAAATGTACTTGGGTCTTATTTTATCCTTTTTCCATTGATGCCTTGTTCTTTGCTTTGGCTCTGGGGGATTGATTTTTGTGAGCTTCATGTTATCCTAAGTATAGCTGAATAACGTATCATTCTCATTTTGTCCTGCTGCATATTTACCCAGAAGAATATTCTTTGACATGGATTCTTGTGCTCTTTCATACAATTTGGCTTTTTGGCCATATTAGTTTTTTAGCAATAATGTATCTCCACAGGGGTGTGCACAGTCAGAGATATAGGGAGAAATTACTTTTTCTCCCAATTCAACCAATGGGTGGGTTTTGGGCTGCCTCTTCCTAAAGCACAGACAAGATTTCAGGCACAAGCAAATATTATATATTGGCATAAAGCAATTCAAGAGTCATCAACCAAACAAGCATTCAGAGTCCACATCTTACTAACGAAGACCCTCTACTTCTTCTCATCTTCTTGATACAGTCTTTGTGTTAGACATGGAGCCATAACTAGAAAACCTCACTATTGGACATGTAATTCCTTTACTAAATCCTTTCTCTTCACTTAAGACAGTCCATGATATTGCTAGAGGTGGCCAGCATTCACTCCAGTCCAGCTAAAGTTGTGTCTTTCTGCTGCATCATCAAACATGAGATGCTAAAATTGGTGAGTCTCTAACACTAACCGCTTCCCCACACCTCAAGTTCATGTGCTTTTTAAATGTTCATATGACTCGTGCTGTTATAAATTCCAAGTGTTTGGAAAGTATACTTTTTAGGTCTATGATTTGCTGGATCCCTCCAGTCAACATGATAATTGAGGGCAGGACGTGATCTAAGAACTATAATCCAATATTTGACATATCTAAGTTCTGTAAATTTCTATTCCAGGGCCCTCTCTCCAGTGTATGTATAATTCCCCCTCATTTCACTAACTGCACATCTTCCAGTTTTCCAATTATATATCTCCTACCTCAACTCTTCAGAGATTCCTGGCTATTCCCCTAGGTTGGCTATGGGCTACATGTGCTATAAGTCTATTCTGTCTCCCTAAACTGCCTTGTTGACTTCAGGTGTCATGATGGATGGTTCTGCTTTGTCAGACCTCAACTGGTAGTCCAATCAGCTTCTGCGTAAGGAATGGAAGAAAGAATAGCATGCTGTTTTTCTAGCTCAGGCAGCAAAATGTCTTGAGACAACACATTGAGTGATAAAAAGTATGGAGAGATGAAGGATGGGTTAGGATGGGTTGGAAGTTGTCAAAATTCCATTTTTAAGTAATTTCCAGAGGTCTTTCTAGAGACCTTTCCTAGAATTCATCATATTATCTGGAGCTGTCTGTACATCCATTGGTCTATGAGAGCAGGTAAATATAATAATATAGTAAGATCAGAAGCTTCGTAATCAAAAGGGGGAAGTCTATGATAGATGTCTTGATTGAAGAAGACCCAATAAAGTCCTTAAAACATAGTATTTATTCATCCTACTGTGGATGTCCAAAAAAAAACATGTCAGAAAGCAATGACCTACCTCTTTGGATGGCAACAATGGTGATTAACAGATGAAGCTTGCAGGAAGCTGGATGATATAAAAAGCTATATTGGCTGGACTCAAAGAAATACAATGTTATTCATTGTGGGAGGCATGGTGTTATTGGTCAGATGCGAAGTCACAAAGTCCAGCAAAAGTCAAACATCACAAAGATGCACAGAAATTTGTCATGATAATTTTATCTCTGATGGATTTTAATATGCCTTCATTGTGATAAATGTTTCCTTGATTGTGTCTCCTCTGCAAAGAGCAGGGATCTCTCCTTTGGACTGCCTGGAAGGAGAAGCAACCGTCTTTATGTTTGCTTTTCCTCCTATACCCACCAATCCTTGAGAATATGGAAGAGAGTTCAAAGCTTCACAGTGAGTGGCAGAAGGGCAATTCTAGCTTAATAACTCAACTGAGAGAAGAGCCTTCTTGACTCCTTGTGGAAAAATAACTCTAAGGCCTCATGCTTGAATTGAAATCTCCTAGGTGCTATTTAATAAGAAGGGGTTCAACAAGATTCTTGCTCAAGTGTCACAGTGACTGCTGAAGCTTAATCTGACAATACATTATGTTCAATATAACAAACAGCTTGAGGTGTTCTGTATTGGATTTGAGAACCCCATCAGAAGACTAGCAGAAAGTCTTAATGTTGGGTTGCCAGGCTTAGTTATTTATAGATTTGGTCATAAATATAGCTATACACATCTCCCAGATTCTGACGCCAGCTCTAAACCAGTATAGAAACTACTGGAAGGGATGTTGTGGGACTACCATTCCCAACAATCCTAGTCACCACAGTTAGTAGTTGGGGATAATAGGAGTTAGGCACAGGACTTTCAGATTTGGGGGGGGGGGGGGCTACAGACCCCAGAATTTACCCAGGTTGAATTCTGAGAACTACAATCAAAAACTGTCTCTTAAGTATTATCAGAGACCTCCCTCATGAACTCTTGGAGCTTTCAATGAGTCATGCCATTCTCACACATCCCTGCCATGATTCCTTCTTCTCAAAAGGCTAATAATGATTCTAGAGGCCTGCATGCAAGTAATGGATTCTGCCTGAGGGAATTCCAATCCAGGCAAATTCTGAAAGCCACAGTCCAAAAACCTATCAAGTCCCATCCCAGTTGGAATGTCAGTCCAACAACATCTTTAGGACCACACATTCTACACTGCTGATTTCAATGTGCTCAGGCTCCAAAACACATTTAGGTGTGATCCAAAGGTTCATACATGCTTTCTCTCAGTTCCCCCCAGTCAACATTTTTGATGGTAAACAATATTGCAATTCACCAGAAAACATTTATATGTTCATGATTAACTTGGAGAATAGCATATGCTGTTATGTGGAGTTTTAACCTGCAAACCACCCAGAGTAATTCTTGAATTAATGGAGTGGGAAAGAAAGAAAGAAAGAAAGAAAGAAAGAAAGAAAGAAGATGCCCTGGCCTATCATATCGAGAACACTTTTCCACCTGCCTTAAATATTCAGTTGTGCATAGTCAGGTAATTGCCATTAGAGTTTACAGAGGACTGTGACAAAAATTTCTGCAAGCTCTGTAGTGAATACAGGGCAAATGTTTTCCATAAGCCTTCCTGTTCTTCAGTGTAAATTGAGAGAGTGCATTCATGCTTGTAATGAAGAAGAGTGAAGTTTGCTGACCCTCATCATAAAGTAGTTCATCAACCTACATTTGTAGTGAGATGCTGGCCTCTGCTTCCATTGTGCCCAGCAACTATCTCAATTTAGTCATCAGAGAAAGCTGGGTCCAATTCTTCTGGTACTTAGGAGTGATCCGGAGAAGAGAATGCATATACAGTAAAACCTCATATAACACTAAAACCTGGTTCCACAAGTCTTGGTGTTATATGATTTTTAGTGTTATCTGATCCTCTATGGGATCCATAGAGATACAGTAATACCTCATATAACATTAGTATCGAATAACACTAAAATCGCATAACATTAAGGAATCTGGGGGGAAGAATTGCATCAGATAACATTAAGATCCTATGGGATGCTTCAGATAACAACCGCTAAAGCCTGTGTGGTTACAATGTATCTCTATGGATCCCATAGAGGATCAGATAACACTAAAAATCATATAACACCAAGACTTGTGGAACCAGGTTTTAGTGTTATATGAGGTTTTACTGTACATTGTAACCACACAGGCTTTTGCGGTTGTTATCTGAAGCATCCCATAGGATCTTAATGTTATTTGATGCAATTCTTCCCCCCAGATTCCTTAATGTTATGCGATTTTAGTGTTATTCGATACTAATGTTATATGAGGTATTACTGTACTGTACATGCCATTTAAAATAGGGCTCTCTATCATAGTGCAAAGACACTGTTTTGCAACCTGAGGCAGAACAGCACATGGAACACCATCCCTGCAGCTCACCCAATGTCTTACCGCAAGTACTGTATTCAAGACTGGATAAGTTATTTTGGCACCCAAGGAGGAAATTTCTACATGACCCCCTCCCTTGCTCTATTAGTAAAAACAGAACAGTAATAATGTGATAACTACCTGGTGCCCTCTTCTGGCACCTAGTTTCTGTCATTTGAGACAGCTATGTCACCATGTCTAGTGGTAAGACTGGCTCAGGGCATAAGGAGACTGTGCCAAGTTCAGCCAAATGTGGAGTTTAGTAACAGTAACTAAATTTGGCATAGTCCAATGGTGATTGTCTTCTGCCCCATGATCTCTGATCACATGAAGTGTGAAGCAAAGCACCTGCCCATACTCATTGTAAAAGAGTCATTTCCCAATAGCTGGAGGGCACAATAAATAAATAAACAGATTCAGCCAGCCAGTAAGCCAGCCATCATACAGCTTGAGAGGAAACATGTTCTCATGGTATCTCTACAGCTCCCTTTGTTATAATTCCCTCCTGCAATTTTAAGATGAAGTGCCCCATCCCTCCTCCGTCAGTCCATGAGCTGCTCTAGGGAACAGCATATAGATCATGGTTGCCCAAACCTTTTGGGCTGTAGGCCAGTCACATGGTTCAGGGGGCTTGTCATATGGACCACAGGCTGGATCTGGCCCCCAATCCCAGTTCATCCATCCCCACAAAGCCCTCATCGCTCCCGGAAGTAGAAGTAAAAAGTGCCCATATGGGTGCATTTTACTTCCACTTCCAGGAGCAACAAGAGTTTCATGGGCCAGATGAATTGACATTGGGGGCCGGATCCAGCCCACAGGCCATAGTTTGGGCACCCCTGATATAGATGGTGAGAAAACACTGATGACCTCAGTATACTATCTGGAAGAATACTTAATTAGCGGAATTAATTATACTGTACTTAACTAGAGGAGCTGGCCTGCTCCACTACACAAAACATGGGGACTTTTGATAAATCAAAATGACTTTCTAATTTCTGAGTTATGACCTCACTCTAACAGGCTATAACTTATGGTTGTTGTTGTTTTTCCTTCCCATTCCTTTAAATGTCTAATCACGAGCTAGTGGATCAGCTCAGGAGATTAAAGTACCACTTGAACGTCTCCTCATGCCAAGCTTTGTTGTGTAAGGTTTCTGCTTAACTGTATCTCAAGCATGGCAATTGTGAAGTTTATTGGGGAAGGACAAAGTTACTTTTGTTTACCTACAATGCCTAGAATTCCATGGCCAGGCTGGCCATTAATCATGCTGGATGTGAAAATCTGGAAGTAGTTATTGAGAAAAATGTAATCCCCCTTCCCCATTTATGATGCTTAGCCAGCAAGCATTAGTTCAGTTTTCTCTACCTCTGTCACTGCTATCTAGCTTCAGGAAAGCAGGAAACTAATTACACCTTCTTTGTTCTCTAAACAACTTGTAGTAAGCTCTTCTTCTTCTTCTTCTTCTTCTTCTTCTTCTTCTTCTTCTTCTTCTTCTTCTTCTTCTTCTTCTTCTTCTTCTTCTTCTTCTTCTTCTTCTTCTTCTTCTTCTTCTTCTTCTTGGTAATCTTTACTAATGATCAAATGTGCTCATTATGTTCTAAGTGCAGAACATAGGTTGCCCTTTGTGCCTCTGCCTCCACAAAAGGCCTTGTATTTTTTGATTAATCAGGTACAGATGTATGAAATTTGCCCAAGTGTGCCTAAAGACACTTAGCAACACAAACAACAGCTGGCTGTCAGGCAATGGGCTCAAAAGGCTGTGCAACATAATTGTTAGCTCAGAGCTTAAAAGTAACTCATTGCAAATTATTTATTTATTTATTTATTTAACACATTTATATACTGCTCCTCTGGAGAACAGCAGTTGCCCACTCTGAGCGGTTTACAATATTAAAACAAAATACAATAAAAGCAACCAATTTAAGAAAACACAACACTAATAACATATGTGGCATCAATGGCTATAGAATTCAGTCAAAACTTTGGGTCCAAAACCAAAATTAATTAGCAACAGAGAAGAATGTCGTCAAGTACCTCCCTCAATAAGCTTGTTTTCTAGGACTCTTTGAAGATATCCAAGGAGGGAGCTTGTCGGAGTTCCATTGACAAAGGCAGGTGCCACCATCACCAAGAAAGCTCTTTTTCTATAGTCTTTTTAAAATATGTCTTTCCTTGCTATTCTTGGTGTTGTTGGCACCTGGTGCTGCATGTTTTCAGAGAATTGGGTAATGCAAGATCTTTAGGAGAGATGCTAAGCCACGTAACAAGGTCCCAAACTTAGTCACCTCCAGACTCCATGCCTTGGTCACCTCCAGACTCGATTATTGTAATGCGCTCTACATGGGGCTGCCCTTGGCGACCATTTGGAGGCTTCAGCTGGTCCAGAATGTGGCTGCTCGAGTTGTGATGGGGTGTGGACATTATGCTCATGTCTCACCACTTTTCCGGGAGCTGCACTGGTTGCCAGTGTGCCTCCGGGTGCAATTCAAGGTGCTGGTTATTACCCTTAAAGCCCTACATGGTAGTGGGCCAGGATACTTAAGAGACTGCCTCACCCTGAGAACATCTGTCCGTCCCACTAGAGTGGACTGGAGAGGCTCTCTGGTCGTACCTTCAGCTAGAGAGGCTCATCCCCTTGCACGAGAAGGAGGGCCTTTTTTGTGTCCGCTCCGGCCCTATGGAACCTCCTGCCAACGGAGCTACATCTTCAGACGGAGTTGCTGCCCTTTAGGAAAGGAGTGAAGACCTGGCTGACAGGGCATGTGTGGGGAGTGGGCCAGACAGGCAACTCGGTCGCCTGGCTCATTTAAATATCCCACCTCTCTCCTCGGTGTTTTTAACTTGAATTTTTAATTTTTATGTATGTGTTTTAATTGCTTTTAGTTGTAACGCTGCCCTGAGTCTGCGGAGGAGGGCAGGGTACAAATGAAATAAAAGAACTAGCAATATATGCTAGCATTAATACCTTGCGCCTGACATGGCAACTGGGAACTAGTGTAACCAGGCCAAGGCTGGGGTGATAGGGACATATTTTTGTCATTCCTGAAATCAACCTGGTCATGTCATTCTAGACCCCTTGCAGTCTGTGTATCAGAGACAAGGACAGCCCCACACAGAGACTACCAACCAGTGGGCCAGAGTTACAATGGTAATAAATAAGGTGTGAATAAGTTATGTTAAGGGGACTGCAGTGGCTTAGTGGTTAGGATGCTGAACTTGATGACTGGAAGGTTGACAGGTGAGCAGCTCGAGACTCGAGTGCTGCTACACAATGGAGTGAACTCCCATTTTCTGTCCCAGCTCTTTCCAACCTAGCAGTTCAAAAGCAAGAAATTGCTGAGAAAGGTTACAGTGTTCTCTTCACTCCTATGTCTAGTTATGCCTGCCACATGACCACGGAAACATGTGCAGATGCAGACAGTACTGGCTCTTTGACTGTAAATGGAAACGAGCCCTGAACCCTAGAGTAGGATACAACTGGCTTTCGAGCAAGGGAGTTCTGAAAAGATGAGTTTGCTAGAAGTATTTGAAAGAGGACTTCAACAAACCACAGAAACAAAACTGTGAGCTGGAGCATCCTCATTGTTCCTGCTGGAGGAAGGAAATTGTTATTTCTCTCTCTCTCTCTTGTGGTGAAACTCCCTCTTTTATTTGTCCTCTCCTTAGAAAGTGCCCCCCTCCCAATTGTCCACCAGTAGCTTCAGTCTCTGTGATGACTTTTACACTTTTGACACATGAGGCATAAATCATGGTGAGTCATTTTCATTTGAGTCCATAATTTCCCATAATCGAGAGAGGAGCCACAGAGGAAGAAGATTGCGGTCTTCTGAACAACTCTGGTGCTTTTTAAAAAATGTAATTATAATATGCTTACCTTATTTCATCTTGCATATTTTTACTTTTGGGTGAAAGCCTGTGTTTTGTTAGATATAACTTCATATATTTTGCCCTCCCTCCACCATATGGCACTTCCTGGTGTGGTGGAGGCAGTGGGGGGGGGGGCACATGAAATGGTGCCACAGGCTGCATTCAGCCCATGGGACAAAGGTTGAGAATCCCTGTTTTAGAGAGTTGTGAGGTCTTCTCCTCACCAATCAGGACTACAAGCTGCCTGGCCTTGGGGTTTCAGTGGGTCCTGCAGTGTTGGTAGTGAGTGAGCAGAAAGGGGATCCAGAGGGCCTTAGGAATTATAAGATAAATAGAAATAAAACATTATTAGGAAAGGTTGCAGAAAAGTCTGAAGACCTGAAGAGGACTCTGAGAAACACTTTACTATCTGCTTTTTACTACTAAGTGTCCACTTTTCTTCTCTGTCTTGGAGCCTTATAGGTCTAAGGAAGAAATAAATTGAGGATCTGTCCTATCCTGAGGAGGAAAGAAGTGTGAATGCTGGGTGCTTTGGAGGTTCATCCTGAGGGTAGTAATTACTACAGTGCTTCTTACTTTTGTTTGTCTTTAGGAAAATTATTACCTAGCTTCTCTGAATATGGTTTGGATAAAGAACCTAATTCCATCATAAGGGGAAACACACAAGATAATTTATATCACCAGTTTTGTTCTTCAACTTTTCCTTCAGGGATTAATTTCAACTTGTCTCCTTCAGAGTTTTTAGATGAGATTAATGAAGAGAATAATACTAAAATAATAGATTTATTAAAGTACTTGCAAAATCACTGTCTCCTGACTGGACACATTTTGGAAAACATTATTTAAGACTTTAGATAAGCCCCAAAGGTAACATCAGAGCTTCGGGCAGCTTCAGATTCACTGATAGATGCTGGTAACAGAGGCAGGTAACTCCTCTCTAATATTATAACTGTGCTACTTTAAAAAAACCTTTATATTCCTGGTTGTGGAACAGTTTAGAAAGGTAAGTAAAATATATTTTTGAAAAATGCCAAGGTCTTGGCATAAGGAAAGAATCCAAGAGTCACCAGTCTAAGAAATACATAAATAAATAAGTTAAGCATTGTCAGCATAGGACTTAAAATGCTTCAGCCCAGCTGGAGTAACTCATCATTGTAGAGGGCATTGATGCACTTTAGATAGAGTGAAGGGAAGAAATATCCCAGTGGGATTTGGAGATGATCTAAAATTTATGATAATTTAAGGGAAATATCTACCTTCTTATACCTGACTATCTGAGTCACTTGATGTTATGTTCCACAATAGAGACCAGAAGGCTTTAAGCCCAGCCCACCTCCAGGAAGACATAGTAAATTGTCACCAAGAAGAACAGGTTTTCCCCAAATTCTCTCACAAAAAGCTGCAAAGAAAGGCTATACTAAGCATATGTAACTGGGAAGCTTAAAAAGGGAGTTTTTAAAATTGTGGTTGTAATGTTAACAAACTACACTATGGCCTTGACATTGTAATCTTCAAACTGTCAGAAACTAACTCATCCAGCGATTGTCCCCTGTCCCTTCCCTCAATGATGTTTGCACACATAACCAGAAAATAGTGTCCAAAAGAATAACCATGTCTGTATTTTAAGGAGTGCCCATAATACTTCTTAGGCACACACCTTTCATATACCCAAAAACAGGGTTGAACTTTAAATATATACCAGCAAACATTATTGGCTGTAAATGCTTACAATTGCGCACTAATAGTTTAACAAACAAAACTTTCTGCTCATACTCCTCTATAATAATTGTGTGTTGTGAAGTCAAATCTTACTTATGGAGACCTTTTCATGGTCTCTTAGGTCTAGAGTACTCAGAAGTGGTTTACCATTCCCTTCTTCTGGGGACATCCTGGGCCTGTGCAGCTTGCCCAAGTTCACAGAAGCTGACTCTTTTGTGATGCCCAGTGGGGAACTGAATTCCCAACCTTCAGCTTACTCAACTCACTGAGCTGTCCAGCCAGCTCATAACAATATTTTGTTGTTGTTGTTCAGTCGCACAGTCGATTCCGACCCTCTGCGACCCCATGGACCACTGTTTGCAAGGCACTCCTGTCCTCCACCATCCTCCTCAACTCGCTCAGTTCTGTGCCCATTGTATCTACAATACCATCTAACCATCTCATTTTTGGCCGCCCCTTCTTCTTTTGCCCTCCACCTTTCCCAGCATCAAGGCCTTCTCAAGCGAATCCTCTCTTCTCATTTGATGTCCAAAGTACCTTAGCTTCATCTTTACAATTTGACTTTCCAAGGAGCATTCTGGGGTGATTTCTTCTAGGATTGACCTATTTGTTCTCCTTGCTGTCCAGGGGACCCTTAAAACTCTCCTCCAACACCACATCTCAAAGGCATCTATTCTTCTGCGCTCAGCTTTCCTAATGGTCCAGCTCTCACATCCATACATTGCCACAGGGAATACCATTGCTTTGACAATACGAATTTTTGTTTTCAATATGAAGTCTCTACTTTTCATTATGCTCCCCAGGTTTCTCACTGCTTGCCTCCCAAGAAGCAGTCGCCTTTTTATTTCATGGCTGCAATCGCCATCTGCAGTGAGCTTTGATCCTAAGAAAGTAAAATCTGTCACTGCTTCTACTTCTTCTCCATCTATTTTCTAGTGACTGATAAGCCTGTTGCCATGATTTTGGTTTTCTTTATATTGAGTCTCAAGCCAGCTTTTTCACTCTCTTCTTTCAACCTAATCAGGAGTTTCTTTAGGTCCTCCTCACTTTCTGCCATTAGGGTGGTATCATCTGCATATCTCAAATTGTTGATGTTTCTCCCAGCAATTTTGATCCCAAATTGCGCATTATGTGCTCTGTGTATAAGTTGAATAAGCAGGGTGACAAAATGCAGCCTTGTCTTACTCCTTTTCCTATTCCAAACCACTCTGTCATTCCGTATTCTGTCCTAACTGTTGCTTCTTGATTCATGTACAGATTTCTCATGAGGCATATAAGGTATTTGTATTTGTATTTGTATTTTCGACTTATATGCCGCCCCACTCGCAGAGCGACTCTGGGCGGCTTACAGAAGAAACAGTTACAATTACATACCATATTCCATAGCATAAAAATAATTACAGATAAGTTACAAATATCACATATATCTACAATAGCAATTGCAATTACAAAACATCAAAACATCCTAAGGAATAAAGCAAAAATACTATAATATAAATAATTACAGAATCAAAATTCAATAAGCAACAATAAAAAAGCAATAACCCAAAAATTCAAAATATCAGTCCTGTTTACACAAAGATTACAAAAGAAGAAAACTAAACAATATCAGGACATCGTAAAAAGCATATCAAGACTATTACAAGACAATACATTGAAAATCTCGAAACCCACCCTCTCAGCCCTAGGAGTCCGTTGGGGGTGGAGGCAGGTCTTAAAGCCTCCCGCCCCGAGCAACACCTGTGCGCGGTCTCTCCAGGCCGGACGGACGAGAGCCGGGAGTCCGTTGGGGGCGGAGGCAGGTCTTAAAGCCTCCCGCCCCGAGCAACACCTGTGTGCGGTCACTCCGGGCCGGACCAGACGAGAGCCGGGAGTCCGTTGGGGGCGGAGGCAGGTCTTAAAGCCTCCCGCCCCGAGCAACACCTGTGCGCGCTCTATCCGGGCCGGACGGACGAGAGCCGGGAGTCCGTTGGGGGCGGAGGCAGGTCTTAAAGCCTCCCGCCCCGAGCAACACCTGTGCGCGGTCTCTCCGGGCCGGACGGATGAGAGCCGGGAGTCCGTTGGGGGCAGAGGCAGGTCTTAAAGCCTCCCGCCCCGAGCAACACCTGTGCGCGGTCTCTCCGGGCCGGACGGACGAGAGCCGGGAGTCCGTTGGGGGCGGAGGCAGGTCTTAAAGCCTCCCGCCCCAAGCAACACCTGTGCGCGGTCTCTCCGGGCCGGACGGATGAGAGCCGGGAGTCCGTTGGGGGCGGAGGCAGGTCTTAAAGCCTCCCGCCCCGAGCAACACCTGTGCGCGGTCTCTCCGGGCCGGCCGGATGAGAGCCGGGAGTCCGTTGGGGGCGGAGGCAGGTCTTAAAGCCTCCCGTCCTGAGCAACACCTGTGCGCGGTCTCTCCGGGCTGGACGGACGAGAGCCGGGAGTCCGTTGGGGGCGGAGGCAGGTCTTAAAGCCTCCCGCCCCGAGCAACACCTGTGCACGGTCTCTCCGGGCCAGACGGACGAGAGCCGGGAGTCTGTTGGGGGCGGAGGCAGGTCTTAAAGCTCTGGTGCTCTGGTATTTCTATCTCTTTAATTACTTGCCACATTTTGTTGTGGTCGACACAGTCAAAGGCCTTAGTGTAGTCAATGAAACAGAAGTAGACTTGTTTCTGACATTCCTTTGTTTTTTCCATGATCCATCTTATGTTGGCGATGTGGTCTCTAGTCCCCCTGCCTCTTCTGAAACCCGCCTGCATTTCTGGTAATTCTCTCTCCACATGCTGCTGCAGTCTATCCTGTATTATCTTGAGCATCACCTTGCTAGCGTGTGGAATGAGCACAATTGTTCGATAATTTGAACATTCCTTGGCATTTCCCTTTTTGGGGATTGGAACATATACTGATCTTTTCAAGTCTTGTGGCCATTTTTGTGTTTTCCAAATCTGTTGGCATATAGAATGTAACAATTTGATTCCATCATCTCCTAGGGCTTTGAAAAGTTCAACCTGAGTACCATCATCTCCACTGGCTTTGTTGTTTGCAGTGTTTTCTAGGGCCTTTCTGATTTCACTCTCTAGGATTTCTGGCTCATGTTCAATGTTCTCATCATTGTGATTATCAGGGGTGTTGAGGTCCTTTCTGTAGAGCTCTCTGTGTACTCTTTCCATCTTTTCTTAATCTCTTCTGTATCAGCTAACTCCTTTCCATCTTTGTCCTTTATCATGGTCATTTTTGCTTTAAACGTTCCCTTGATTTCTCCAATTTTCTTGAAAAGCTCTCTAGTCCTACTTTTGTGTTGTTTTCTTCTATTTCTTTGCACTATTCATTCAGGTAGTTTTCCTTATCTCGCCTTGCTTTTATTTGAAATTCTGTATTTACATCTATCAAGTACCCCAGCTCTACAACAATCAGCTAGTAGGGAGGAAAAATAATTATACTTTACTTGCCCCTCAGCAGAGGAAAAGGGAAAGTGTTTCATTTGCCTGTATAGTAAAGTGGTTTGTCTGCCACTACATCATATGGGGAAAGGTTGTTTGCATTGTTTAGACACCGAGAGCAGTCAAAATGTGATTTAGGTCCTCACCTTTCTTCGAGTGATCACAAGAATAGTGATCCCAAACATCCCAAATGGGTAGTCTAGACAAGCTCATATATAAGATTGCACGGTATGTTGCCTGGACATGAGAAGTTGTGAAATTGGATTCTTTCAATACACATTTGCTTGCAGTCTTAGAAATTATCAGTGGAAAAACTGGTACCAGCTATCAGCCTAGACAACCCATGACGCATAGGGATATGATTCTATAGTTGCCACATGCAAAATTTCAAGACGATGCCAGCCAATAATGAATCATTTTCCAATCAGTTTTGTTTTCAGGCAGAACAGGAAAACATGGTTGCCTGGCTGTCTCTGTGTTCTGTTCAGAGAGTGTGTTAGCAGATGATGGCAGTGAGCCAGATATTTTGGTCTCCAGATTAAAAAATTTTTTTTCCATGACTTTACATTCATAAATATTCCCACAATGTCAAGGGACGGTCCCCCCCCCCCCCATCGATTCATTAGATCTGCTTCCATGAATTATTTATGTGCAGAGCTAAAAATGGTTTTGAAACATTACAAGAATTCAATATCGGTTTTCACAGTGGGGATTTCATCATTTTAGCGCCAAAGCATAATCGCCTAATGCAATACTAATATGATATGGTGCTAATAGGGTACAATGAGAGTTTCCACTAATATGCAAACATTTTCAGTGTTGCATTATTATTTCTTTTAAGTTAATGTGATACGGTGATAATATGATGAAATGAATTAGCTTCATATCATTGTCTGCATGACTTGTGCATATTAAAAGAATATTCCTTCCCCTTCCGTGAATTCATTAGAATGAGCCTGAAAATTTACCCTGTAGTTATGCTTATGTTAATGAGACTGTTTAGTTAGGAAACAGCCTTGCTGTTACTTAGCCGACTGGAGAAAAGAACTGACACGTGTGACTTCATTCTGGAATTAGATTTTCTTTTTCTTTCTTGCCTTTAAAAATTGTTCCCTAAACACGTTACATTTAATGTTTCTCACTGGTTTCAATGCACATTTCAGGAAATTCCACAATCAATATTTATGAGGATACTCTTGAACTAAACCATTACTTGTCACTCGCTACTGGAGATGAAATCATGTCGCAGAAAATGGAGATGATGGAAGTATTGATGTCGTACCATGCTGGGCATCCCAGATTACCAGTGATCTCAATAAGCAGTTTTCAGTCCATATTTACAGAAGCTGGAAGCTTATTAATGAGATCAATAATGATTGAGAAGCAACCTTGAAAGACAGGTGCAGGGCTTGGTTTAACATTGGGCAGAGGTAAGAAGCTGGTAGGTGATAACAGCATTTGGGAGGAAGAACTGTATCCACTGGGGGCTGTTGTGCGATTCCATTCCAGTTTGTGGTCCTTGTGGGCTGTGGAGAATGCTGCCCTACCTTGACTGTGGAAGAGAAGATTAATCTCACTATTCATTTGGCATCTGTATGTCAAGCAATATGACATCCTTATCCTCAGGCAGCAATACATCTTGGGGCAGCTCTTAGCAACTGCACCCAGTGCTTCTGACACCCACCTGAAAAATCCAACTACAGAGGTGTGTTTGATGCATTTGGAAAAACACACTTAGTTTATGTAGGACAACACTCAAACTTGACAGGCCTGGTTAATGCCCTAGATGTAATACGCTGTTAGTGCACCCTATAAAGCTTCCAGAAATATTCTGCAGTAAAGAGGGCTTCTGGAGTTGACATGCTGGGCAGGCAAATTGAGGTGCCAAGGCAAATATGTTGACGAGGAAAAGGTTCCCTCACGGCAAAAAGTTTGAAATCCAGTGATCTAAATAAATGTAAGGGGAAATGACATGGCAGGTTAATTGCTTTATGTATATGTATAGGAGTGATGCTCTCCCAAGATGCCTGAATCTAAATCCTCAATTAAAAAGCAGGTATTAAGGTATGTCAGCACCTGGTTCAGGCAGCAAAAGTTTAAATGGCTTTATTTATTAGGTCACAACAACAGCAACAACAGCAATAATAAAAAATTGAAATGCAAAATTTTTGGGGGAAATGAACTGACAGCAAGTGTAGGTTTTGTAAAGAAATGGATGAAATAGTGGATGCAGTAAAATCACACAGATTGACCACAAAAGTCTTGAAAAACCATCCGAGAGTGATTGGTCTTGATAAAGTAATGATATTGCAGTTGAAGAGAGTAGCACTATTAGGTGCCAGCTACATTATCAGGCGGTACCTCACTGACTTACATCTAGGGCTAGGTCCTAAGCAGTGGGGTTCCAAAGGTCTGGTCTGAACATCTGGTGGTCCATGTACACCTTTGATCACCATCATCACCATCATCATCATTACCACCACCACCACCACCCCACTCCTATAAGACTCACCAAGAATAAATGCAATTAATCTTTACAAAACTAGCACACAATGCAGGAAGACGTTTGAAGGACCAACATTTTGCATCTTGCTAAGATTTCTATATTTATTTATTTATATTTGTTTATCGCCCTCCTCCCTGAAGGAACCCAAGGTGATTTCCAACAATTTTAAAAACACTTAAAAATTAAAAACTTTAAAAAGCTTTAAAACTTAATTAAAAGCTAGGTATTATAACTTGGACGTACTGGGGGGGGGGGTCAAACATATATAACATAACAGCAAACAACATTTTAATACCTTATCCAATTTATAACAAAAACTAGGAATTATAGCAATCTTTTTCCCACCAATCAAACAACATTTTATGTTGTTTACAAAAAAAAAAAAAAACTGTCAGAATGTGCCAAGTGAATATCAGATTTCATATCTCCAGGGTGGGAACAAACAAGAGGTTATTATCCTGAAGTATGATCCTCAGCAAAATATGAAGTTCTTCTATCAAATGTAAGCAAATGTAAATTACAAACAAAGCTAAGCAAAAATGAAAACAAACATATTAGATTATTTCAGAACATTTTTAATATCCTCAAGCCATGCTGGATCAGACCAAAGAGCTGTCACATTCCCTGGTGACCAAACTGAAGTCCACAGGAAGCCCTGAAACAAGAAAACAAAAATCACATTCCCCTTGAAAAGGTATTCAAAGGCATTTTATACCTTATGCAATTTATAACAAAAACTAGAAATTGTAGCAATCTTATAGCAATATTTTTCCCACTGATCAAACACCCTACCTATTATAACAAAAGGACTTTCATTTTTAGCGGTGATTATATCTGTTGGGGTGTTCTAAGAATTGTTCTCTGTATTGAATCATTGGCTACAATCCTTTTCTTCAACATATTAAGCTGCATATAATGTATGCCTATTGTGCATGTGGCTATAGAGTCAAAGTTGGACTCAGATGATCTATAATAGTTCCTGGGAGAAGAGCCAGACTTTGTAGCAATGGGCAGCTACACAGTTTCATTGAACGGTAAACTATTTGTGAGCAACCTCCAGAGAAATTTCTAATCTAGACTTTACCTCTCTCTCTCTCACTCACTCACACACACGCATGCACGCACGCATGCACACACGCACGCACACACACACCAATTACAAATACAACATCTAATGGAAAGAATTATCTCTCACTTGAGACTCATTCTAAACACAACAGTCGCCAAACAAAACTCAATTTTGCTATCAAAACATTCCTCTTGCTTTACCCCATAACTCCACTTTTTTTATATTAAAAAAAAACAAGAAATAATTGGTTTTCTATATAGTCTTTTGATTTTGTGATGCTTGTATTCTAGAGGTGACAAACAGGTTCTGGTTAACCTAGCCCTACACTTACAGGGCCTTACTGACACAAAAACACAAAGCAGCCTAACCCTATCTTGGCCTTTAGCTTTTTCAGCATTTACAGTAAAACATTATAACTCGTTAAACTTTACCACTCACTATAATGTGCAAATGAACCTGGTATTCTGGGTTCTCCCTGCACTTTCTTCTCCCACCACTTGGGCTGTGTGTGTATCCTATTATTTTCAGTATTTTTACAGTACGTATTATACATGGGAAGGCATTTGAAGCCGCTTAAATCCTTCCAGGAGAAGAGCCAGAATGGGTAGACTTGGGCAAGCTTCACTGTCCCCAGAGGGAAGGGAATGGTAAACCACTTCTGAACCTAGAAAAACCCCAAAAGGGTCAGAATTGACTTGAAGGCACACAGTTTAATTATCAACTCAGTGGTGATTTGGTGGTGGCGCTCCTCACTTAAGTAAGTTCCACTGATGCTGTGAGACTACTTTTGTCTGTTTCTCACTTTAACGTAATAAGTCTCAACTGATTCAAGGGACCTACTCTAGTGATTCTTACTATGCTAAACAATAGGATTTCAGCCATTGCTATCAGCCTGGCATTAGCTGCACTGAGACAGTCACCAAAGGTGGTAGAGGGCTGGTGATGGCAAATCGTGGCTGCCTCTTGCTGTAGGTCCTTCCCAGAAGTCCTCCCTTTGCTCCAAACAGGGGTCACTTAGAACTGCATAACTCAGGCCCTGAAAATCACAGCCACTGGGAATATTCTCGTCATTAGGATTGATAGCAGAGATCTTTCAATCATTCTTTACCCAGTTTCACAGCCCTCAAGGTCTTCCCCATAATTGAAGGGAGCTGAAAACCGGGGGAGCGGGGCTTTTAATTTGCTCAAAATGGCCCCAGCATGTTTGCAGCTGGTGATGTCATCCAAGTTGTGTGGTGTGACCTGCAAATAGGATTCCGGCCAATGTTTCACAATCTCCAACTTTGCAAATTATATTAAAATCTTTTAAAATTTCCTTGTTTATTCATAAGTAAGATGAGCAGGTAAAGCTTGAAAACTAAGTAACATCAAGCCAGTTATCATTAGGGTTTCAAATACCAGATGGGTTGGATTTAGATTGGAGTTTAAAAGGACTTAACTATTCCTGTAAAGTTACCTAGTACAGTTCTTAAAGCAAGGTCCTAAAATGCTGAAACCTGTTTCTGAGCATTATTGGGTTTTTAAATGTTAGAACAAAAAGGATTTTGGGTTTCCTTTTTAATTATCAGATTTCTAAACCTACTTGTATGTAATTCTTTGCCTAATCAGAGCTTAGATTCACAAGATGCTCATTTGGATGATTTTTCTTCTCTATTTTCAATAGGAGATTATGGTTAAGAGGATCTAGGTCTTGGAAAATGTGTCTGTAAGCTTGGTATTTAGAACACATTTACTGGCATTTATGTTTTAATCTTCTATTGACTAGTATTTAAGGAAAATTCAAGTGACTGAAATAGTGATTAAGAGGAATGAAATTCTTTTATTCCAGAATAAGCTAACAGGAGTGGAGGAGACCTTTGTAAGGAAAAGTATTCATTTCCTAAATGTAATATTTTTTCTGTAGGGTACCATCTTCGCTAAATTAATCCTTTTCTAAAATTTATTGGGCTTGATAATGCTAGTATGTGAGGATTCAGTAATATCAGACCAATAAAAAAAATAAAATAAAATAAACCACAGTCAAAAACATTGTAGCTCTTGAAAGACTAGCTCCTATAGTTTAATACAGGGGTTCCCAAACTTTTTATACCACAGGTCTGACCACGCCCCTGCAGACAACTGAGCGGGCCAGACAACACCACCAGAAGCAGAAGTGGGCACATTTACGGCTGTCCTAAATGCAGCCACTTCTGTGTTTATGACAGTTGCAGGCATGTTTACGCATGCATGGGTGCATTTTATGGCTGACATAAATGTCTCTGCTTCCACTTCTGGGTGCGTCGTCGTCGTCGTGAGCCACATGAAATGTTGCCATGGGCCACGGCAAGCCTGCAGGCAGTAGGTTGGGAACCCCTGATTTAATGTGATCATTTGTGGATTAAATCCATTTCCTTAGGCGTTTTGATCCAAAAGAGCTCATATTAAAATATAGTTAGTCTTTAAGGAACCACAATGGTTTTGCCTTCCTTTTTTGTGTTTTTTGTTTTGTTTCACCTATTATGCTTGCATAAACTAATATAGCTTCTCCTTTGAAGGCTTTGCAAATGATTTTGAACAATAAGCTATAAAAGAGGAAGATTAACAACAATAACAACAAAAATTAGCTATAGCTGACAAAAGCAAAAATTCAATCCTCAAGGGTTGTCACTTGCAATAATTGCTAAACGAGTACAATGTAATTTCTTCCCAAGAGAAAACTTGCTGGATGTATTCAATAAATTGAGATTGTACAGAGGTTTTCCCCCCATCTAAATTCTTCCTCCACCTTGCCTCCCTCCTTGTGTTTCAGAATAGAACATCCACAATTTGTAGAAAAGCAACTTTGCCCAAGGGGCTTTGATGTACTGTATTGTCCTAAATCAGGGGTTCCCAACCCTTTCAAGCCAGGGACTGGGGCATGCTCTCTCAATTAGCTTCGAGGGCCAAATGGCCATTTTGGCCTGCCTGCACGATGGGGTGGCCATTTTGCTCCAACAGCTTCAAAGTGGTGGCCAATTTGTTGATTGGGAAGGAATGAACCAAAAGTCACAATTAGTTAACTGCCACCTGACAATCATCATGGTTGAACAGTCTATTACCATACCAGGATAACCTGGCCAAACTTTCAACCTTGATATCAATATTTGTTACTGTATATTTAGACACAAAGCTTTCACTTCAATAGCTGACTTAGCTTTGCAGACTATGCCCTGCCCTGCAGTCTTCTAGGTTCCATAACTATTTGTCAGATGGCTTGCTTAATCCTTGTATGTACAGTGGAATCTTGTACAACAATCGCCCCGTATAGCAACGAAATCGCATATTAGGTTTTGAAAAAAATGGCGTCCCACATAACGATTTTCCCTATGGAAAAAAATCATCCAACAATTTTTCAATGGGAAAAAGTCCTTATTGAAAAAAAATCATTGTATGATTATTATTTTTCATAGGAAAAAATTGTACAACAACAAAATTGCATAGTATCCAGACCCATGGAACAAATTAAAATAAGTATACGGGATTTTACTGTACTATGAACAAGAAAAACAGAGGCAGAAAAAGCAGGAAATGTAAGATTGTCATATGCCAGTTCTCCAAATCTAGGAAGTTTAAATTGCATAATTCACAGCATGATCTACCAAGCCAACAGGCACTGGACGGGATGCCTAAAGTCAGAATAAAACCTGATAACCAGGTAGCCCTAAGAAAAACCATCTTTACTTTAGGAGGCCATAGATGAAGAAAAGCAGGACTCCTAATCATTGCCTACAGATGATTCCCATCCCCCAAGGCAGTACCTCTTGACAAAGGCAATGTCCATGTGTGTACCCAGTCATACTACCTTTATTTATTAAAATAGAGAAATCAAAAGGTTATAGCTTTACCATTAGTACTGTGTGTCATTACATGTGAGAAACAATTTCAGCTATCAGAAAATAATTATAAATGAAGCCCAGTTAATTATGCAAGACAATCACAGGTGCCCTAATTAAGGTTCAGTTCAATAAAACTCATCTAGCAATTAAAAAAAAGCATAGATCTAGTGGAAGCTTTCCTGGTAAACAAGTAATGAAATGGGTATTGTTGAAGGTGTCTGATTAACAAAATTATTCAAAAGCCATTCCTGTCACCTTGATTCATATTATACTTCTGCCTTCCTGACCTAAAGACTATCCAATCTAAAGCCTGGAGAAAATCAGATTCAAGTACCACGTAGGTTATTTATGTGGCTGCAGCACTGTTGGAAAATGGTTCAAGTATAAGGACATAGAGAGACTAAACCCCCTGCCCAACATTATGTCATGCACTCGGACTCCCTGCTCAACATTGTGCTAAGCTCTATTTAATTAAATAGAAATAGAAATATACTGAAGTCAGAACAAGTCACAACTTATCTCAGTAATATACAATTACACGGTGGAGTGATTCTGAAATGAGATGGCAAGGAGGACCAAAGTTAGCAGGATCAACATAAGAAGAAATGCATTTTTTAAAAAAATAAATAAAGAGGCTCTTGAAATAAGAGATGAGTGGAATTATTTAAATGCAGGTGGCGATATAAAGGTGAAGAACTGGCATTTAAAAAATAAATAAAATTAAAATTAAAAACATATATTTCCACTCCAATAAGTCACCTTTTAGTGTCAGTGATAAATTGTTCTACTTGAAAGAAGAAAACACTGGATAAATATGCATCAAGCTCTAATATGTTCTCTTTTGGATTTGACAAGGAAACAAAAATGAATTGCCTGGATTCTCTCTTCCCCCCCCCTTCCTTCCTTCCTTTTTTCTTTTTTTTAATAGATTGGAGAGAGAAGACAAGCATAATGTTTCAACTATGATGAGAATTGTTAATATTGTATACATTATTCATATTCTGTTCACAAATTAACTGCCACTGAAACCAGGATAATTGCTCAGGAATTTTGTTAGATGTAGGATAGGGAAGATTAGAAAGTATTATGTGTGTAGACACTTTTGTGGGGGCTACCTGGGATTTGCCGGAAATTAAATGTTTAGTAACATTAGGCCATTACAGTGTGGGCAGAAACTAGAGCGGTATGAAATTCGGTGCTTGGGGAGTTGAAGGTTGTGTTGACAGAAATCTGTTGTTGTCCAGTGGATCCCCAAACCACTCTACAGGCAAAGTTAAGATGCCCCACTAATACCTCCAACTCCCTGTGTGACACCTTCTGGCTCCCTCTCATCTCCTTCACCCGATTTTCTAGGTCCCCCAATTTATCCCTTGGCAGCCTGGATACTTGCCTATCTCCATCTAACACGATCCCCAAAAATGTCAAATGATGAGCTGGTCCCTCTGTCTTCTCATCAGCCAATGGGACCCCCAATTCTTTACAAATGTCCTGAAAAACTCCCAGCAAATGCCTACAGTTTACTTCCTCTCTACCGAAACAAGTAAAAAAATCATCTAAATAATGGACAAAGTTCCTGGACCCTACCTTCCTATGATACACCCATTCCAAAACATGCTAAAACATTTAAACAATGAGCATGCAATAGAGCACCCCATCGATGGCACCCTATCTACATTTTAAAAAAAAACAATTTAAATTGAAATCCCAACAGATCAAAGTCATCAGGGTGAATCAGCAGCAGCCAGAAAGCCGCCTTGATGTCACATTTGGCATAAAGGCCTCCCAACCACAACGCCTGACCATTGACACTGCCGAACACAACTCCTCAGGAATGGTGTCATTTACCAAACCACTTTCCAAGTAGAAAATATGATGAATGAGCCTGTACTCATCTTCAACCTTCTTTGGAACAAACCCCAATGTATATTTGCGGTGGTCTAATATACGGTGTTCCCAGTGCCTGTTGATGCTGGGAATGGCATATAAGGGAGGCTAGAAACCATCAAAGATTGTTTTTGGTATAAACATCCAGTATGCTGGAAGGGCTAACAACTCTCTTCCGTATATTTAATACAGTCAAACCTTGCATAAAGAGCGTCTCGCTTAAAGAGTAACTCGCTTAAAGAGCAGAATTTTCTCTGAATGTTTGCTTCACTTAACAAATAAAACCAACCAAAAATTTGCTTAACAAATAAATTGGGGTTTGCAATCCCCCCCCAATTGGTCATTTACAATGGTGTTTCGCTTAAAGAGCAAACTCGCTTAAAGAGCAATCCTGTGGAACGCATTATGCTCTTTAAGCGAGGTACAACTGTACTTGAATTAAGCACTTTCCCTGCTTCTTTGCAGAGGGGCAGGGAATGTGTAGTTATTTCCCCCTTCCTAACCCATTGTTGCTGTGATAAATTGGTTAGGTAGGCAAAAATGTTTTCCCCTTTGATCATTGATCAAGAAACTACTCACAGATATGATTTTTATTATTTATTTTTATTTATTTATTAATCACATTTATATCCCGTCCTCATCCAAAGACTCAGGGTGGCTTACAAAATTAAAAAAACACAATTAAAACACACTGAATACATTAAAAGGTTAAAAATATAATAGCAATAGAAGGAAAAAACAAAGGGGGAAAATGTTACCTTCCTAATTGATCAAGTACTATCATGATTCGCTAAAAAGGGGAAATTATTACACTTTCCTTATCCCTCTTCAAATCCATGCATATTTGTGTGTTGTTTTTTAAATCAAAGTGATGTTACAATAGGAAAGAATGAACTGAAGGCTGGAAGAAGTAGAAACTAAAAGGAGCCAAAATGGGTAGGGGTCACAAGATCAGAGCCTCTGCCTGCAACCTTTATCAAAGGTAATGAGCCATTCCAAAATTTCTTTGTGATGATTCTCTTCTTGGGAGCAGAGCGAGAAGAGATATGAATTAGGCAGAAACTGAAGACAAAATTTGTCTGTCATCTACAGAGGCAAGGATGGGGGAGAAAAGGTGAGAGAGATGTAGCAAGCAAAGGAGGCTACAGCATATAATCATTCTGCTGTTGATTCTGTCCTCTCAGGATGGGATTTTCCCCAGATACATGGCACAGACATAGCTATATATCACTTCTTGATTAATCCCAGCCTCTTTATGACCTTCTCTCTGTGCACTGGAGAGGCTCTTCTGAGCTGCAATACTGATTGCCTCTAGTCTAGGGTTTGCTTTCCACACCCTTATAACACTTTTGGCAGATAATATTGGTTGGCTTTTCTCTTTAAAAAAAAAACCCAGCCAAGAACACTCTTAAAGTGCATTCTCCATGTGACAGAAAGCCAAAAAGTGATCTTTCACTATCACATTTTTAAAGCAAGGCAGACCTTGCACCTCTCAGAATGTTGATGAGAGGGAGACCTTGCCAATGTTATCTTGATTGGACTACTCTGATGTGGGTGATATGGGAAGCTTCAGGTGGTGGTGAAGCCTCAACAGAAGGGAAGGAATCAGACATACAAACACTAGATCTGTACTAGCCACAGTGGTTCCAGGCTCCCATCAAGGTGCTGATTATTAAAATGGCTTGGTACCAGGTCATTTGAAGGACTGTCTGCATCTACATGATTAACCACAGATCTTATGAGCATCTGCAAATGCATTGCTTGGTGGCAGTGGCTCTGTCACTGTAAATCATTCCTCTCTCAGGAACTGCATCAATCTCTATCACTGGCTCATTTTAAGTGAGGCGTTAGGCCTCTGGTTATTTTGAAATCTAGTGTCATCAACACTTTGTCAACACAGCTCAACAACTCTTGGACACCCCCCCCCCATTCTCAAAATTTAAACAAAATAGAGTAATAATTCTATTGGATGGAATGCCAAAATTATTCCTAAATTTACAAAGCTATTGTCTGTCCCTCTGCAGTAGACCACTTTGCCTGAATGGAGCAATGCTTCTCTTTGCTTTAATGTTACCTTGTTATTAATTCCTTAGGATAAAACTACACTTTATTGAATTTATAAACTGTTCTCTATATTATACACACCTTTTCATTGTAAGTGTTTGGCTCATTGACCAATTCTTTTTCCAAGAAGCAAAATAAAAAATCTGCCTAATGGGGAGGGAAGGTAATAATGGACTTAATCAAGAAAGACAAATGCGATTTATTAAAATTGGAACCCAGCAGAAATTCTTTGGAAATTTTTGCCATAATCTATATGGCAAGCCAAAAAGAAGACTATACAGTAATACCTCGGATAACGCTAAGACTTGGTTCCACAAGTCTTGGTGTTATCCGATTTTTAGTGTTATCCGATTCATGTTAAAATCCTATGGGTTGGATCGGATAACGATAAAGCTCCATAGAGATACATTGTAACTGCACAGGCTTTAGCAGTTGTTATCTGGTGCATCCCATAGGACCTTAACGTTATTCGAGCCAATTCTCCTCCCCAGATTACTTAACGTTATGTGATTTTAGTGTTATCCAAGGTAAACGTTATCCGAGGTATTACTGTACTCCTGTTTGTGCAATATAGTCACTTCTGAGATGTTAACAGCCTGGTTATGTGTGCCACTGAATAACAAGCATGCAACCTGAGAACATGAATTTTGAAGCAAATGCACTTTCATAGTTCCAGCCTGGACATATAGTGATGATGCATCCTCATTGACAAAACCTCTTTCACCTAATCTGTCACTGCTAAAACAAGCCACATGCATAATAACAACAACTGTAGCACAGAAATTGTGTCATTAAGAGCAGTGGGAACTTGTGCAACATCTCACATTCTCTGGCTGAGGATGGGTCAGAACTCTGTTTCAGTTCACTTCTGATGGCTCATCATTAGATCTGAAAGCTTATATGTGTTGGAGACACATGGCTGAGAGAGTCTTTCATATTTGAGTATCAGATAAACCCTCACTTAAATCCTAAAGACTAAACACAAAACAAAAGTTTTTTTGCAGCCTCTTTGCTCCAGCTGTAAGATTTAACACACTGTCAGCAATAATGGATTTTCTAATCTAATTATGGCCTATCTATAATAGATTTGCCCATTCTATAAACATTGAAAGCTGTGTCCCCTGTATATTCAACCAAGTTTGTGGTTGAATTTGCCACCTCATCTTCAACCTTGTCACAGCAGACAGGTACAACACGACCCTTTGTATATTGGAACTAAAGGAACCTCTTAGAAGGGTGAGATTTTTTTTTCCTTGTTTGGTTTTGATAAAAACTTACCAAAAGTGCACATTTCTTCATAGTCAAGACATTAAGCTGAGTATACTCAGCTGGGAATATTTTTTGTTTGCTATAGAATTTTCAGTGTAATGAATTCTTTAATATTCTTTAATGTTGCTGACCTTTAAGATTGGTGATTTAACACCACTGTCATAGTATCCCACTGTGTTAGTACTTATAGCTCAAGGGATTCCCCTCATCTCTCCCAACAGAGATCTCAAGTTTCAAAGTGGACTTCAGCCACCCTGTTTGGCTCTGGAAGTTCTTGTCCTAACAATTTAGAGTCTTTTACAAAAGGCCACTTTATATTACTGAGGGAGAAAATACACCATGGACAATATTATGTGAAGGGATCAGACACCTTCACAAAATATAATCAAACCTCGCATAACGAGCGTTTCGCTTAGCGAAAAACTCGCATAATGAGCAAGTTTTTCTCTAAGCGGTATGACTCGCATAACGAATTTTTCACTATGCAAGTTGAACTTTTCCCTATGGAAAAACTCACATAATGAGTGTTTCTATGGGGAAAACTTGCATAAATTTATTATGCGAGTCAGACTCGCATAGCGAATTTTTCGCATAGCGAGCAACCTCGCAGAACGCATTAAATTCGTTCTGCTAGGTATGACTGTACCACACAAAAGAAGGCTTGAGCAGTACTCAGATTGAAACCTAGCAGTTTCCTCTTCAATCCTATGATTAGCTTGAGATTCATAAAGATTCAACTTGTTTAGATTACTGCAGTGAGTTTTACATGGGGCTGCCCTTGAAAAGTGTCTGGAATCCACAGTTAAGAGAGGCAGGACAAAGTTGGCTTGGTGGTGGTGGTGGTAGTGGTGGGACTCCTACAGTGTTAACTGATTGCAGGAACCATCATGAGGAGAATCTGGGTTAAATGTGACCCAAATTTGGGGAAACATGGCCAAGAAGATAATAGCAACCTAAAACTGGGAGACAATGGAGAAACATTTTTTTTGACAGACAGGAAAATAATTACTAGGGCTAGCATTCACTGCTGCCTTTCCAACACATGGGGAAATTTCTAGGATGCCATGCTATGGCTGCAACTTATGGAAAGCTCATCAGAAAAGCCAGTGCTTATGAAGTAAGAAGGCTCATGAGGTGGGATGCTGACATTTTCTGACCTGCTTCAAACGGTACAGTGGGTGCAAATGCAGTTACCCATTTGGCACTCTCCTTAGTCCCCTTCTTCTTCAAGTGTCCTATCCAATTCCAAATATTGGTGATCATCATGGTGATCAGCCATGAAGATTGTCCTGGGGAAAATATAATGCAGTGACCTTCTATTTGTCTTCTACATCGCACCATGACACCCAAACCGCCGATTCATCTCCAATTAATGGTGACCCTATGAATGAGAGATCTCCAAATTGTGTTCTGTCCACAACAACCCTGCTCAGCGCCTGCATACTCAAACCTTTGGCTTTCTTTGTGGAGCCAATCCATCTCATGTTTGGCCTTCCTCTTTTTTTGCTCCCTTCCACATGTCCCAGCATTATTGTCTGTTTCAGAGTATCTTGCTTTTTCATGATATGTCCAAAGCAGGACAGCCTCTGCTTCATCATTTTTACATTCAGAAACAGTACAGGCTTGGTTTATTCTAGGACCCACTTGTTCATCCTTCTGCAGTCCAGGGTATCCATAGAGCTCTCATCCAACACCATATTTCAAATGAATCAATTATTTTCCTTTCAGCTTTCTTTACTGTCCAGTTTTTGTTGTTGTTGTTCAGTCGCACAGTCGATTCCGACCCTTTGCAACCCTAAGGACCACTGTCCGCCAGGTACTTGTCCTCCACCATCCTCCTCAACTCACTCAGTTCTGTGCCCATTGTCTCTACAATACCATCTAGCCATCTCATTTTTGGCCGCCCCCCTTTTCTTTTGCCCTCCACCTTTCCCAGCATCAAGGCTTTCTCAAGTGAATCCTCTCTTCTCATTTGATGTCCAAAGTACTTTGTGATCAGGAATAGTGTAGATGATCTTGATCTTCGTCTCTAGTGACACATCCTTATACCTGTTGATCTTTTCTGTTTCCTTTATTGTTGTTTTCTGAGTCACAATCTTCTTCTGATTTCTTGACTGCAGCCACTATGTGGATTAATGGTTGAAAAAGGAATACACATTCTTTCACTATCTTAGTGTGTAATTTACAGTGTTAGTAGATAGTCACTGTACTTGTACTTTTAAAGCACCATTGTACATTGTTTTTACACTCTGCCTTATTTGATTCCCTTGCATGGTACACTGAGAGACCTGCTAGACCAAGGGTAGGCAACCTATGGCCTGTGGCACCAAATAATCTGGCCCCCACCCTTGGTCCAGCAGCAGCCACAGCCGCCACCAGAATAGGCTGCGGACTTGTAAACACATTTACAACATCCATAAATGACAAGGGAGCCACCAGTCCAGCCGCCTCAACTGTCTGAGGGAGTATGACCCAGCCCCAACTTAAAAAGGTTGCCAGCCCATGTACTAGACTGACAAGCAGGGCATAAACTAGATCACAAAAATAATCAAACCATCACTATTGCTGCTCATGTCTAAGGGTGGGTGGGTTGTTGTTGTTTGAAAGCAAGTTCTTCTCCTGGGCATTTACATTAGAGTAAATCACATTTAAGTAGTTGAGCTTTACAGAAGAGCTAGCTGTTTCTTTGATTTCTGTTGGGTTTCAATCTTCCAATGGTGCATCAATCTGTATCCCTTTCTTTAAATATAAACTTATGACATTTGTGACACTTATATGACTTACAGTTTATGAGGACCCATGATATTGTCTAAGATCTTTTATTAGACATTTTTCACTAGTAGATTTTCCACATAAAACAGGTTAGATGAGATATTTAGTGAGAGCTTGTATAATCTGTTTTCCCTTGTTCTACGGTTGTTTGCAGACATGATTACAAATTCATATATTAGTTTCTTCTGCATTGTATGTATGAAATGTTAATTTATTAAAGCTGTTAGTATGAAACAGATACAATTTATATTAATTCTATAGGTTGACCTATGTGCACTCAGAAATGCCCATTATATTTCAAATACAGTATACAGAAGACTTGGGTTCTGCTTTTCACTCACAAAAACTGAAGTTGTTGTACCCAAACAGCTTAGAAATAATACAATTATATTCAGGGTAGATTGATGCCTCCACCATTAGAAATACTTGTGTACTGTCCATTGCTACAAATGAGTAGCATAGTGTATTTATACACAAATTGTTGTAATTACCCAATAAGCTCCCTCAGAACTGACTTGAAGTCTTTCCCGATCCCAAATGCTAAGTCCTACCAACTGATAGAAAATGATGACCTGTTCAGCATTCTATTCAAATGGAGGAAGCTTTAAATTATTTTCCTTGTCATGTCACCAAAGTCAACGTGTCATCTGAAACATATTTTGCTGCTGTCACAATGCTGTGCTGCTACAAGACAGTGTCAAAGAATAAAGCCAGCTGTGAAGGCAGAGCCAGCTATGAAAGTACTCACATGAAAACTCATAGGGCATATGGATAAAAAGATAAACATTGCAATATATGTCTCAGGAAGTGACAGGAGAGGTGTATAGTATTGTGACTCAGTGTGCCATTTCAACAAAGGTTACAGAAGAGTCAGTGGCTTATGAAAGATTAAAGAAGGGACGAGTGTTTCACTTCCATCCCAAAATGATTCCAAATTGTCTTCTTTTTCCTTCATCATCATTGAAAGGGCCTTGTATACTTCACCTTGTCTGAAAAGGAAAAATCAGGCACTGTGTAAATCAATAAGAAATTACCACCATATGGTAAAAAATTTCAAAACCTCAAGGTCATAGGAAAGTAACAGATTCCTCTCAGGGATTCTCATGTTCCTCATTTGGTAGTACAGTAGTTAGAATGGGTGACCTAGGACCAGGAAGACCCAAATCCATACTCAGTCATATAGCTTATTGTGTGACCAAGGAACATTCATTCTGTCTTGGCCTCACAAGATCATTAAGAGCTGTAGATAGAGAGTAAATATATGCCATCCTGTTCCTCATAGGAGAGGCAGGCTACAAATGGACAATAACAACATTTAGGAAGTTTAGCCAGATATATTATTTAATCTATGAAAATAACAAATTTCCCTAGCATGTTGGAAGCTGACCTTTTTGTCATATTTGTGCATTCTTCTTCTACTCCCCCCCCCCCCGGTGATGTATTTGCATTTTCTTCTACTGGTTTCCAATCTTTAGACCATTACAAGAGGGTAAAAGAGACCACACTGTTTAGTTTCAATATACAGTAATACCTCTGATAATGTTCGCATTAGATAATGCTAAAATCGCATAACATTAAGCAATCTGGAGGGCGGGAGAATTGCATCGAATAACATTAAGATCCTATGGGATGCATCGGATAACAACCGCTAAAGCCTGTGCAGTTACAATGTATCTCTATGGAGCTTTAAAGTTATCCGATGCATCCCATAGGATTTTAACATGCATTGGATAACACTAAAAAACGGATAACACCAAGACTTGTGGAACCAAGTTTTAGCGTTATCCGAGGTTTTACTGTATTTAATATAGTCAATGTGGCTATGATAATAGAGTAGACAAAACTGTCAGTGACTTAATGCCAATTGTTAGGTGGTGATTATCTAACCTGGCAACTCTGAGGATTAATGGCCTGTGTGTGTGTGTGAAATCCACAGGGAAGGGTGATGGTCCCCAAGTGGATTAAATCCCATTTGAATCCATCTTGATGTAGGGCAGCAGCTTCATCAATCCTGGCCTGGGACTGATGAGGCCTTTGAGTGCCAAAAGGGCTCAGGACCAGAAAGTGACTTGTGGAACTGGATCAGTGGTTCAGGTGTCACTGCGATGCAGAAGGCAAATGGAAGACAATTGCATTATATTCTCAGGACAATCTTCATGGCTGATCACCATGATGATTGCCAATATTTTGGAATGGATATGTCACAACAAGAAGAATATTTGGTATAGTATGGCTGGGTTGGTGAGTATTATAGGCAGTAGTAGGCTGTAAAAATTGCAAGGCAATTTGCAAAGATTTTAGGCTACTGTCTGTATATAACACATACATAAATGGTTCTACAGTCAAACCTCGCATAAAGAGCACCTCACTTAAAGAAAAACTCGCTTAAAGAGCAGAATTTTCTCTGAATGTTCGCTTCGCTTAACAAATAAAACCAACCAAAAACTCGCTTAACAAATAAATCGGGGTTCACAATCCCCCACACACAATTAATCATTTACAATGGTGTTTTGCTTAAAGAGCAAACTCGCTTAAAGAGCAATCCTGTGGAACACATTATGCTCTTTAAGCGAGTTACAATTTTATTTATTTCTATTGCATTATATTTACCAACACAAAACTCAAGAGGGTGCTTGTCACCTGAAAGGGAGAATGATGGTGGAAAGAAAGGAGAGAGGTGAAAGCCCTATGTGGTAATTGTCTAAGTACAGTAGCTAGACTTGCCATTGGTAGAAAAGGAGTAGTCTCTTCCATTTTTCATTCATTCACCCAGCTCTGTTTGACAAATGATGAATCACAAGCAAAGATCCTTCAGCATTTGTGCTCGTTCTTCAGATGAACTGCTTTTTCAGAGACTTGAATCGTGTGGGCAGCACATGCATCAGAGCTATTTCTCTTCAGACCTGTTGTCTTCCCATGTGCTGTGAGCACCAAAACTGGAAATTGAAGGGAAGGGCTAACATTTTGCCAATAGTGAGTATAGCCACTTAAGTAACAAACAAATGCAGCTAATGACTCACTGTAACATGACTCTACCTACAATATATTTATGAATGCTATGAAGTATCCATGTTCTCTTCTCTAGAGAAATAAGTGGGGGAGATTTTGTGCCTTTTTATGGCAACCTTTCCATTGTACCTCTTCAGCTGATGCTGCAGTTCTATTTCATATTGCATTTTGCAGTATGCAAGCCAAGAATCTCTAAGACTTAAACTGCAACTTCCTCTCCTTTGTGAGTGGCCATGGTTTTCTTTGAGGTCCAGCCATTAAGAAAATGGCAGCGAATCCAAGATGCTATATTTTCCTTGATCACTTTGTTTATTTATACAGTGGTGCCAATCATTTTTTAAATTTTAAGTGGTTCAGTATTATTGTGTATTTCTTTTCACAATACTGATATGTACATGTTCCCATGTTTTTGAATGGAGGAAGACTGCTTGAAGAAGCTTGTTCGATTTAAAGATAAAATTTACTATTGAAAGTACAGGGGAAAAACATAAGAAAATTAGACGATAGATACTTCCCAAAAACACTCAGACAATGGGCACGTTGATAGTCTATTTGTAACTTAATTTCCTTCCCAAGTAGGCACTATATATTTTTTACTATTTTATTTCTCTAGCATTTTCGTCTAAGTACAGGAACCTGACACAGAAATAGTTAAAGATAAGTGAGATTACTATCCAATTAGCTACACAACTCTCTATTAAGGAATTTCCCAGTACTGTGGAATTGCTGAAATGAAAAGGCTTTGATAATGGAGACGCCTATAACCAGCATATTTGCAGCTCAATTACATCCACATTTACATGACCTTTACTAAACCAGTCTAGTTTCTATGTATTTGGGGCATGTGGAATCTTGTTTGTTTGTTTGTTTAGACTTGTATCCCACTCTGGGTGGCTCACAAAGATAGAATGAACTAAAAAAAGAGAAATATCATCAACACAACCATGATATAAATAAATCATATAAACAAAATATGATACATACCAAGATGGCAACCCAATAAATCAACAACCCTACCAATAATACATGATTTTCATTATCTTATTCACAGCTCACTAAACTGAGTTAAACCAAAACAAATAAGGAATACAGTTGTACCTCGCTTAAAGAGCATAATGCGTTCCACAGGATTGCTCTTTAAGCGAGTTTGCTCTTTAAGCGAAACACCACTGTAAGTGACCAGTTGGGGGGGGGGGATTGCACACCCCGATTTATTTGTTAAGCAAATTTTTGGTTGGTTTTATTTGTTAAGCGAAGCGAGCATTCAGAGAAAATTCTGCTCTTTAAGCAAGTTACTCTTTAAGCAAGGTGCTCTTTATGTGAGGTTTGACTGTACTGCAGATGTAACATCAATTTACTAACAAGGGAAAAGCTTGATGAAATAAGAATGTTGTTTTAGCTGTTGTTTGGATAAAAATCCAACACAGGAGGTACTCGAAAACTATTGCAGCTATATAACAGGTACAAATGGAACCCAAGTTACAGGCAGGCACTTTAACAGTGAAAACTACTTCAGTAAAACATTAACATATCTTAGAAGTAGAAATATTAAAATAAAAGCAATTCTTAGCCCTTAAGCATGTTAAATGACACAGAAAAATGTGCAACAAATACAGGGAGTAAATCCTCTGAATTCCATTAGAGAAGGCCCACACAACCCATGTTCCCACCACTCTTTTCCTGAATCTAGCCTAAAACCCTTGCTGCTTCAAATTGTGGGCAAAGTCATGTCTAGGGAAATATTTTCTAGCTGTTTCCTGTCTTCTTTGCCCAGATACAAAGTGCTTCCTTAGTTGGCATTTCACAACAGCCAGACCAGGTAGACTAGGTAATATTGAGTCCAGAGTAATGATTGTAGCAGAGCATCAGACCATTGGTCAAGACACTTTCTTGAAACCCTCTTCAACCCTTCTTCCTCCAAAGATGACGCCTTGTTAAAATGTTCAAAAAAATGTATTTAAAATGTTACGGTTTCATCCTGTGGGTTTTTCTCTCTATAGGCAAAGAGTGTAATTTACCTCTTGTATGTAGTTTGGATTCGAAGTTAAGATTCAAAAATCTGAATCAAATGGATGATCAGTGTGTTCTCCCATTTGATACAGACTTTTGAATCTTAACCCTTACCTTAACCCTTCATCCTGGGCTCTAACTCACCCCGCAGCTCATTCCCAGCCCTCTGGTCTGTCTGGGAATGAGCTGCGGGGTGAATTGGAGCATAAGAGGAAGAATGGATGAGCTACAAAGCCATTCCACTTTTCCTCTTGGGCTCTAATTCAACCCACAGCTCCCCCTATGGGGATGCCTCAAATTATGAAAAAACCTGACTTACGAAAGAGGCCATGGAACCGATTTATTTTAGTTTTTGTAACTCAGGGTTTTACTGTTCTATGCTGGGCTTGGACTGTAATAAAGATTGATTGGTTAGTTGATTTTTGGAGTAAACCTGTGAATAGTTGTAAATGACATGTAAAGAGAACTGATACTTGAAATTGTTTAGAAGAAAGATTTGGAGATGTTTTCAGAGGCAAGCATCCAGTTTCCTAGGTACATTTGAGTTGAGTCTAAAAGCAGTCCTCTTTACATAGGCTGAACTCTTCACAGAACTGTTGAGTTTCTAGGACTGGAACAAAACATCTGTGTATAAGAAGTCTGAGAGTTTTCCGTTTGAAAAAGCCATTCCTACGTCACCATCAACATATAATGACTGTCCATAGTTTATGACTTAATGGGTTCCACCTGTGCCCTGTCATCAGAGAATGAGACATAATAATGATTTAAAATTATATTTTATACAGCCAAACTGAAATATAACCCCCCAACATAAAGGAGCAATAAATGTTAAATAGCCATCCAAGTAGCTGTAATATCAAGCAGCCACTGACCCAGGACATCAGAGGCCATCACAGCCTCTGTTATTATGTTGCATCACAGGGGAGCAGATGGGCATCTCCATTTTCTTTATAACATCTCGATCCTTGCCAGATAGCATGGAGTTGTCTGGAACTGTGGCGGCAGCTGACATCAGAACCCCAGTGGCTATTCTCAGAACCGAGATCTCACATTTTATTAATTCTTACTGCCTTCCGTTTTCCAGCCTTCCATTTGTCCATTAATTTAAATTGTCTCATCTTGGAGAGTTCAGGGAGGATTATTTGGAAAGAAAAACAGCCCTGCCAGTTAGCTGGATTTGTATAAGCTCTCCCATCACTGTCTCTTTAGAGATACAAAGTGCCCTGAGAAAGCTGCATTGATGTCACCAAGTGTTCCTGAAGTTAGAAGGCAGGCATTCGCCTGTGCAAATTGCACCAGGAGAATGCCCTTTGCCAATCCTGACCCAGAGAAAGACATCAGACCACCAGAAGGGGCCAATCCGAGAAGTATGGGGTGATTGGGTGTGGTTCAAAGTTAACATAAATAACTTGTTTTCTCCACAGCTTCATGAGTCATCTTCAGGCTACACAGTGAGGAGGATTCACTGACGGACTTTGGATCCAGAGGTCTTTCATTTTCAAGAGATCTTTCAGTTTCATTTGCAAGTGCTCCTCACTGTTCGGCCTGTTATGGCTCCCAAATAGAGGGCAGGTCAAGGTAATGGTAAAAGGCTGTCCAAATGGCTGGCTAGGTTCTCCACTAGCCCTCTATCTTCCTCCTCTGAAGAGGGAGATGATCATGGTTTTTCAGGCAGTCCTGGCCAGCTTCTTTGGAAAAGGCAGCAGGGTTGCTGGCTGCTGTGTCCACCCCCTGGTTGGACGCAGAACCAGGTGTATCAAATGAAATCAGAGATTCTACAGGGGTAAGGTAAAAGACCACTTGGCAGAGATCCATTCCAGACTCAGGGTTTTGGAGGCAGTAGGATCCTCTGGGACTCCTGTGGAGGGTGTAGTGGCAGATGTAAGGGGTACTGAGGCAGTTGGCTTTGAGGTAACAGCTACAGATAGATCATGTTTGGAAGGGACAGTATACCCAGAACCTGTGGCACCCGGTTCTATAAACATCAGTGGTGAGTCCCCATATTTGGTTTTGGGTGCCAGTGCCATGGGAATTTCCATGAGAAGTCATGCTCCTTCTCCAGATTGGCCATGGCAAAGAGGTATGCCGGAAGGGCTTTTTCCACACTTTCACCTGTCCTCTCTCTTCTGAGCATTCTTTCATGAAGGGAAGGGGAGTTGGATTCATTGTGGGGAATGGCAGTCCTTTAAGTCTCATTAGGGAGGCTTGCCTACCAGGGATGACCTCGGAGGGGGGCACCAGCCACGGTGTTGCCAACTGCTTGAGGGGAAGGGACAGTGGTAGGAAGCATTTCCCCTCCATCTGTGGTGGCGTAATCAGTCCTGACAGCTACAGAGAGAGGGGAGGAGAGTGGATGGTCAGTAGCAGAAGGGAGGGAAGTCCAGAGAAGGACCTGGCCCTCTGGGGCCAGGGGAGGGGTACAACATGCAGAAGAACAACCCAGACTACACTGCAATGACTCCTGCCGAACATCAGCTTAAATGGAACAGTTGGTTCCGGAGTTATATTTTTATAAAGGTGGCCCTAGTTTTCAACCAAGACTGGCGTCTGAGTCTTTTTTTTTTTTTTTTTTTGGAGTGGAGGGGCAAGGATCTCTCCTAGTCCATTCTAAAAAACCTGATTACCAGCCTGCAGGTGATTATATCTTTTTTAGGGGGGGGGGGTGTTGAGCAGAATATGAGCTGCCCATTGACATTTTATGTTTGAGCCTTACTGTGTTAACCTTTCAAGATAATTTTCTCTGTGGGTGTTAGATGTTTCAGGGGAACATTTTAACAGTGAAGTATCTGCTCAAGTTCCCGACAAAAAACATTTGTGGCAAAAGTTTAGAAGGGAAAGCCGTAAAATGAAGACAAATTAGCCAGAGAATGTGAGATGAGAACCAAACACATTTGAAACTGTGGCGGTATTGTGTTGAATATTTCCGATGTGTCTTAGCAGCATCCATAAAGAATTTAAGGTGCCCTTTTTTCAATATTCATGCCTCTGTCTGCCATTAAATGATTCTTGCCCCCCCCCCCAAAGAGTATTTTTCATCTCCAAAATCCAAGGTGCAAAATGGAACAGAAACACACAGGCCTCTTAATATTGTATACTGTATTTGGTTTAAGGAAAAGGTTACTTTTGAGTAAGATCTAAAAAGGGTATGTTTTTACACAACCCATATTTAAATTATTGGGGAAGGGGCAAATTATTGGGAAGCACAGTCTGGCCTGCTGCTTTTAAAGGGGGACTGTTTAAATTCATGGATGATAAGGCTACCTGTTGAAATAAGTATGTACTGTATTACAATTAGTATTAGAGACAAAAAATCTTTCAATTCAATTTGTTGGAGCGCCCAATGAAGAGGGGGAGGTGTTGGCTCATGCTTTGCTTGTGGGCTTCCTTTAGCCAATTGTTTGGCCACTTTGGAATCAAAATGCTGTTTGTCCATGAGCCTTCAAGTTGAAGCCAAATTATAGTGACCCTAGTAGGAGTTTGGGGGTGACTGCAGTAACTTAGTGGTTAAAACACTGAACCTGATGACTGGAAGGTCAGCAGGTTAGCAGTTCTTGACCCAAGTGCTGTCTTACGGAGTGAGTTCTCATGATCTGTCCCAGCTCCTGGCAATCTAGCAGTTTGCAAGTAAGAAATTGCAAGTAGATAAACAGGTACTGCTTCAGTGGGAAGGTAACAGCTCCGTTGTCTAGTCATGCCTGCCACATGACAATGGAAACCTCTGTAGAAGCAGACAATGCTGGCTCCTTGGCTGTAAATGGAGATGAGCACTGAACCCTAGAGTCGGATATGATTGGCTTTCGAGCTAGGGCTACCTTTACCTAGTAGGAGTTTCAAAGTAAGAAGGTTATCAGACAGGCATATATCTTGTTATTTGGTTCATTTTGGGTGAGGTTTTGTTGCACTGACTCTTTAGGGGGATAATTAATGAAAAAATGGGGAAGGGGTGTCAATAACTGAAAGAGGGAGAAATCTGAGGTGGGATACAATAGGTGTATGAGTGGGATTCAATTTCTTTTTATTACCTGCTCTGTGGGCATGGTGGGTGTGGCCAGGGGGAAAGCCCTGTGTTGCACCCTAATCGGACTACTTTATTTCAAAACTTGGATGGGTGCAGCCAGCCAGAATTTCTGCTAGTGGTTCTGCTGAATCCCACCACTGAATAGGTGGCACTGAAGATAAGAGTCTTTTAAGTTCGCCAATGTCCCCCATGTAGTTGTGCTACTTTTAAGGAGTGGTTTCGCCATTTTCATCCCATCCCTTATGAATTTCCATGGCCGAGCAGGAATTCCACCTCAGATATACATAAAGTAATCTTATATATCCCTACTTAGAAGTAAGCTCCACTGATGTCAGCTAAATTTTCATGTGCTGCAATGAACATGCAACATAAACTGGTTAACCCAGATGCTAGAAATCAAATCATACACAGCTCCATGGCCTTAAATGGTTTAATTTTTGCAAAGTTCTTTTTAAACATTAACACCTGATGAAATGAAAACATTGATGAGTAATTTAAATTAAAAAAAACTATTTTGTTCTTATTTCAACTGCTGAATAAATCAGAAGTTTATACCACCACCCTTTCATCCAAGTTACTCATGTCACAAAACAACTGCCATGACATCTAACCAACAAATCTAAAGCCATATGGTCTGATATGCATGGCCTAGTCATGATCAGAATCCACTTGATGAAACAACATGCTAAGCAATCCATTTGTGTCCCATTCCCCCCCCCCCCCATGTCCTGTACATATAATGTTGTGCAGACTTTCCAGTGATGTGAGCTACTCCATATTTGGAGCAAGCCATTCATTCTATTTACAGTGTATGCCGCTTCATTAGTGTGAATGCTACAGTAGGCAATTTACTGTATACAAATTAAAACTTACAATCTTCACTACTGCACAATAACCAAAAAAACATTCACAAACAATATTGTGATACAACAGACAAAAATAATTTTAATCCTTACTATAAATAATCTTTTAAAAGACTTTTATTAGTATCTGTACTAATAAAAAAGAAAGGTGCTGTATTAATAAGAATGAGAAAATTATTGACAGTCTCCTGGAGATTCAGTGATTAAAAGCAGCACTATATATTTTGGCCTTTACCATTTTTCTAGAAATAAGAGGGGAAGGAATCCTGAGACAGTTGGCATTTTATTCCAGAGAGCAGGGGCCACCATCATAAAGCTATTATTCCTTGCATTCTCCCTTTTGTCGTCCTTCAGTGTAGCAACTTTTACAGTAGGTGGGATGGATAGCTGATTTCAGTAGAAGAAGCTTGGAGGCAGAGCGAAAACTATCACAAAGCACAGTACGTTAGTTTGTAATCTCGAAGGTCCACCTTCTGATACAAATGGACAATAAAAGTAGATAGAGATAAAAGGCAGCAAGCACAGTTCAGCTCTCTTGTAGAAATAAAGGGGTTTAGTTATTCATGTCTACAGCAGGATGAGGTCTGTCATATTTGAGAGAGAGGTAAAGTTGATATGCTTGAACCCACTCTGAAAATTAACCATTAACAGGACATATGAATGAAGAGCAGGGCAGTTTGTTGAATGCTGAGGCCACGGCAAAAAGTAACATGGGTGAACAGGCCACAGCCCATTTGTATAATTGTTCTAACATGCAATTATTATAATAGCATTGCATATTAATTTCTTGCATTTATCAAACTACTGTTGTTCGGTGCAATTATCATGCCATTTTTACTTTTAGCAATCTAGAAAACTAACTCTGTATGAACAACAGCAGGCTACAGACACCCCGCCTTTAGGTGGTTTGAAGCTGCTAAGAGAGAGACATAATCAACCTTGTTGAACACACTGATTCCTTTTCAGTGCCCTTTCAAAGCTCTACAAAATCCATGTAAACAGAGACAAGTAATAGGACCAACCCACCATAAGTAACAGTGCTTTGATTCTTGGGGTTTGGAACAACCGTTGTCCGTCTCTCTAGCTGTACATACCTTTGCATTCTGGAAATGTGAAGATCCTGATAGGAGTATCTGAGCAATGGTTCACTTTCCCCATTTACAATTAATGGGAAAAGTGAAGCAAAAGGCTGGATGGAAATCCTGTGGTCTCCTCCAGTTCTGAACATCTGCTTTGTTGCTGGGACAATTACTAAGTTTGTGGGCCTTGTGTTGCAAGGAGAGACAGGGTGGTGAAGGTGGGCAACCTGTGGGCTCTTGGGGGATACGTGGATGAGGAGAAACCCAACTGCTAATTTCTGCATGGTGATGGCATTCAGACTGACTGAATGGGCTTAAATCTCTATTGCAGAGGTTCCCAACCTAAGGCCCATGAGTCAGATTTGGCCCACAGCACCATTTCATGTGGAACCCCATCCCTCCCAGGGCATATGAGAAAGAAAATGGCTGTCCCTTTGAATCTGTTAGGACAAAATGGCTGCCCCCATTGTGCAGACAGGGCAAAATGACCGTCCGGCCCTCAAAGCTGACTGAGAGAGCATGACTTGGTCCCTGCTCTATTGGTTTGTGGCCCTGTTGTTCATAAAAACCAGCAGCGAGAAAGACAACAGGAAATAGATCAGAGAGTAAACAAAACAAAAATAAAAAACGTAGCACTTTAAAGATTAAGTTAATGTTAGTTTTTGTGGATCAGGTCCACTTTGATGAAATTGACCTGATCCATGAAAGCTAACATTAAAATACAGCACTTAGTCTTTAAAGTGCCACAAAATTTTTGTTTTGTTTTCTTTACTCTCTGATATACTTGAACTCTAGAGTTTAGAGTTTAAAATGGTGTCCACCTCCTCCACTGGAAGTCGCAATGCAGCACTTACTGGCTGGGGGAGGTGCACATTTTCAGCTGTAGCGCTGCCCAGGGAGCTCAGAGGAAGGTCAGAACTGAGCAGATAAGGTCCCCATACTCTCCTGGTGCCGGTAGGAATGGAAAATGGGCTCCCCTGGCTGCTGGACAAACCACTCGGGAGGAAGCAGTGGTGTGGAAAAGGTAGGGAGGGGTGAGGGACAATCATGTCTGGCATTTTTTGGATTTTTTTGTGGTTGTTTGTATTTTTTATTATTTTTGGTCCAGTTGGGAATGAACTTTTTTTTTAATTTTCAATGCATTCCTATGGGAAAATGTGCTTCGGTTTACGAGTTTTTTTTCCAATGGAGGCTGTTGGAACGGACCTCCATCATAACCCGGGGTTTTACTGTATCACATACTCTTGCCTTTGAATTGTGTAAAAGGGTCATGTAGCATTTTTCTTCTTCATTGGGAACATCACTCATGATTCATGATAGTCAATAACCTCTTTTGGAGATGGCAGAAGATCTTGCCACCCAAGGAAGAAAGTCCAAATGATACCTCCATATTAGATATGAGCACAACATTCATCTCAGTGTCTCCTCGGAAGGAACACACATTTTATCATAGGCAAGATTGAACGAATATGATATCTTAAAAAAAGAAAAGTGGAAACCCAAAATGTGACTTTTTTGACCAGCCGAGCTTGAGGTTTTGAGTTTCCATCCTTTCTATCAATGAGAATACAAACATATTAATTGTTCAATTAAGACTGATACCCCTTGGGTTCTGAGATGCTCCTCACTTTTAATACTTATCACAGCAGCCAAGTATCTTATGACTCTCTCTTTGGTAGCAATAGATGTAATTTGCTGAATTTGGCCAGTGAGGATAGATGAACCTTTATTCATTCAGTTTTTGCATACTTTACCCAAAAATACCAAAATAACTTATGTGGGATGTGAAGAACTTGTGATTTTAAAATAGTAACTATAGAGGAAAAACTGACCAATTTATCATCCCTAGCTATGTGGTGTCAAAATTTCCAGCCTTCTTCATATTCAGAATGGACAGAAGTTGAAGTAAAATAACATTCAATGTAAGAAAAAGTGAACTTTATGGGTTCTTCTCATTCCTGTTCCATATTGGTAAAAATATGATTTAAAAAATATTAAATAGTTGACAGGCTGATATTTTTAGCAATTACCTCAGAATCTGGTGCCTGAGGGAGGACCAAGCCATGGTCCCTCTTCAGCAGAAAAATGCCTATCCTTTCCTCCTTTCTTTTAAAGGACTGACATGAACGAAGCAGCCACACCTCAGAAAAACTGAAAGTAGAGGGAAGAGTGACACTGACATGGGAATAAAGTGAATTGAAATTGCCAGTGACAATAAAATAGGAAGCAGTGATCGACAGTAAAGGCTGTCTCTGAGATCTTTACAGCTTCTCTAGTGCTACAGGGAACAGTGATTTTAAAGGCAGTTATGGATCTGGAAAGTAGATGGCAGCAGGGGGAGGGGGAAATTGGAGAAACAATAATACCGAAGACAGTCCTTGGCCATACTGAAAGGTTGCTATTATTATTTGACTTTAACTGCACATAGTACCTTTATGCCTTGTAAGTGCTTTGGAAAAGTGAAGTGACTGTTTTTGCTTTAGTAGAAACTTCAAAAAGTGAATTTAGGAATCCATTTTCTTTCGGTAAGGAGGGTGTGGTCGAAGTAAGGAACACTAGTGTTACTAACCAGAACAGTTGCACTGAAGGGGTGAAAGTGCAGCAAGGAAAACCTTCACACACTAACTCAGCAGAGATAACTTCAGTGTTGCAGAAGACAAGCACGGAATTAAATAATCCCCAACTGTTTATTCATATGGTGATTTATGTGGCAATTATCAAAGAAGCACAACTAATGCCCATCAAGAGAGAAATGATTAGAAAGGGCACTTGGAAATATTGACTTTCTTGAATCTCATCTTGTTGTTGTTGTTGTTGTTGTTGTTGATATGAAATGAATACATATAACTCTGCATCATCTCTTGCAGATATACCAGCAATAGCTTGGTTATGTAGTCAGCTATTGGTAACCTCAGGGCTGGACTGTTGACATGTTCTCTATTGTTTTAGCAGCCTTAAGGTTTTTCCAGAAGGGGTGACTGATGTAGACAGCTTAAACTTAGCTGTTGAGTGGCATGGCCGATCAAGAAAAGGAATTGACTGCCTATTTGCTATTGGTCCTGAGCCAAAGTTCTGTTGTTATTTACGAAACGCATGTGGGACCCAATTACTTAAGTGAAATTGCCTTCTCCCCTATTGATCTGTTTTGCTCTAGAGGTCATCTGAGAGGTCCTCATAGTGGTGACAGAAGCTCTTGAGGACTGCTGTACAGTTATTTGGAATGAGGTATTTAGCATGGTAGCATACACAATGTGGAACAATCTTTCCTCTGAAATTCTATGTGCTCCAATTACTTCTATTTCTAGACATCTGATGGGGAAGAGGAGTAATTTATTCTTGCAAGCATTCCATGTGCAATCACAAAACATAGCTCACAAAACATCATCTCTGGAAAGATATTTCCTTATCTTATCTTCTAATAGATGACAATTGCTCCTGTTAATTAAAGAGCCTCTTTGCTTTGTCCCAGCAATTGTTGGCACCAATGCAACAGTGGTCCTCAGCTTTCCATATCTTACATCCCACCCATCATTTTGTCAAAAAAAACTCAGGGTGAATCTACAGCTCAACATACTGCTCAAATGGCATTGGACCTAGCACGATGCTAGTTGATTAAAAACTTACTATACTTCATAAAGCTAATGGGGGGGGGGGCAGGTTATGGGTTGTTGTTGTTTTTTGCCAGCATGTGTTTCCTTTGGAACAATCATAAAAATATTGTTTAATTTACATTGTTTTTCAGTGCAATTCTTTTAAATCTGTTTTCACATGTGTGGTTGGTGGAGTCAGTTTTATTTGTGGCCATGTGTCTGATTTTATCTTGGCTGAGGGAAACAGCCTAGCACCATTTTCCCTTTAAAATATGCCTTTGAAGCTTAGCAAAGTGGCAAAAAAATCTTTCCTCAAAATAAGGCAGTTCTGGGCTTGTCCGAGGTTCAGTGATGGCGAACCTTGGCACTCCAGCTGTCCTTGAACTTCAATTCCCAGAAGCCCTGATCAGCAGGAGTGCTAACTTGGGCTTCTGGTAATTGAAGTCCAAGAACACCTGGAGTGCCAAGGTCACCATCACAGTCCTAGGGCAATGTTGACACTGATACCTTGTGGGGTACAGTATGCTATTATACCTTTAGGATCTCTCTCAGAGTGCCTTTCCTCCAAATGATTTCCTCTTTCCCTTCCTTTTCTTGGCACCTTTTAAGGTTAGCAGTGCCAGGTAAGGGTTGCAATGCGGTCTTGCTTGATTTCCACTCCCACCCCAAGTCACTTCTTGACTAGATCTTTCATTAGGATAACTGGTCTTACAACATTTACCTCCCTATTACAATGTTCATCTCACCACTTCTCATGGCACAGCCCCAATCTCGGCATTATGCTTTTAGGTCAGAACTCTGCCAGAAACAAGATTAGATTGCTTGGAAAGAACTGTTATCCTCCTGTAAAAAGGAGAAAGAGGAAGGGAAAGGTGGCGCTAATAGGTGTTAATAAATCTGCTGCAACCTAGCTATTTCTGTTATCAATATGAATTACTGAAGCAATTCTAGCTGTAGAGAAAAAAAAAACTTCTGGTAGTTTAAATCGGGCTTAAAACTCCCTGGCAAATTCTGTGGTATTTTTGCAGCCTACTTGCATCCTCAGACCCACCATAATTTTTAAAAAAACCACTTTTGCCAAGCACAGGATGTTTATGTTTTACAGGTACTCCTTTACAGTACTGTATTTAGCATTTCCAAACACAATGGTGGGCATAGAGAAGGGCTGAAATGCTGTTGCTTAGCACAGAACATGGCACCAGTGATTGGTCCATTTGAACTGACGGAACAGTCAGAAGAGTTGATTTACCAAATCTGCAGTGAAACCTACCATGGAAAGCAACAGGGTTTCAAATGGTTTAGAGAAATCACAACTGCATGCTGGGAGATCACAGGTGGATAAACCATGACAAACATAGTTGGTGTGAGATGGGATGTTACACCTGCGGAATGTGTGACTGAGGGAGAGAGAAGAGTGATGTTCTTCTTGTTATGAAAACTGTGTGTTCCACCTTCTGGGTTCCACCAACAGTACATGGTTGAGAACCACTAGCCTACCCTTCTGATTACACTATAATCTACTCCCAGGATTAGAAAAGCTAAATACAAATAGAGCCTGTTGACATTATCTTTTGAGGTCCTTGTATGTGTTAAATACCAGAAATGATTTCCTTGTTTGGAGGTGAGCATGGAAGGAATTTTGAAACAGGGAGGAATACAGTGAAGACTCTAACAAGAACATCCTGTGTCTTTTCACAAGGTGATAGAAACAGTAATATAAAAATAAAACATTGTAGTGAATGAATCTTTATCAGCATATCACTTTTTATTTCTGTTTAACTTGTTGCTTTTTTAAAATCAAATTTCACACCTCAACAGGCACTATTCGGTAGGGTTTTTTTTTTTTAAAGAAAAGAATATTATAATTTTTGTGATGGAAAGGGAATTGAAAAGAGTAGCCTCTTCTCTGATGGACACACTATAGTGAATGATCAGAGAAGGAATGATGGGATAAAATGTACTGCACATACACTATTGAACATCTCTCTGTCTCCATTTTGTTGCATTTCTCTGAATTCTTCTTGCATTTCTTCCTCTTCTGATTTTGTACCAGACTGAGTCTTTGTGATTGTTTCTTCTGTGCCCTTATTTTGCACATTACTGCACAGCTCTTAAATGTGTTATTCGTGCATTCTATTAGACTCATGGCTTTCTCAAATAACTAAAGTATATTTATGGGTGTTTTTTTTTACAAATGTACTGCATTAATTTTATTTCTCTGCAACACCTTCCCCATAAACCTCTGAAACAGTTCTTGACACCAGACACATTTCTTCTTGAAGGTCTTCAGAACTGTGAAAGACTAGTTTCATCGAGATTCTTTTCCATTCCTAGGCACTCCTCGAGGAACTGTGGGGAAGAAAAGATCATAAAGGATTTGCTGAGCTTGACATTAAAAAAAACTCCACCAAAAGTAAGGTGGATACCAAAGGTAATTTATTTTATCTGGACAACCAATAGTTCCCTATTGAATTTATTTTTATGATATTTTTAATCCAAAGGAAAAACCCTTCTGGTCATTTCTTCTTCAGTTGCCAGAATAACTTGCTCAGACTTAGGTATTATATACCCCTTATCTGTCTGTCTCTCTGTCCATCCATTTCTCTTAATGCACATATATACATGTGAGCGTGCACAAACACAATGCATGCATGCTGTATGCTGATTAAAAATATCATATGTTCGAAGGAAAATGGAATCCCAGGCAGCAATGTGTTTCAGTTCAAAGAGAGAAAACTGCAGCCCTGCATTCATTCAAAGTTGGTGGAGAGGGGCATGGCTGTCCTTGATGTTGTTTCAGTCACAGTCCTATCACATTACCCTCTCACCCATCCCTTGCTCACTTTCTCCCTTTCTCAATCAGTTTCATAAGTTTGGTGTCATTCAGAAGCAAATGCAATTAACTGTGGCTGAAAGAAAAGGAATAATGCTACTGCTATGGCCATGGTGAGTGTCTATCAACCAATAGCTATGCTATTATCCACATGTTGTTTGTAACTTAATCCTTAGAATTGCTCCATAGCATTTGTAAATTTAGATGTATTTCTTTGTGGGTGGAGGGAAGAAAGAGTTAATATATTAAAAATGGGCTGGCTTGTTTGAATAGCTCAGTGATTTGACTACACTTCAGGGGACATCTTTTTTGATCCACTATGATCTGCACTTTTTCAAAGCTAGTACCTGCTGATTTCCATGGATGAAATCGCTGTAGCTGTCCGAATGGCAGACAAGTGTTTGCCAGAGTCAGAAGGAGCGGAGGCAGAGAAAGCTGTAAATTATTTGCAGGGAGCCCCATCCATTGAAGATGCCCTTGATAAGAGGTGGTGTCTGTTGACAATTTCCACTGGGAGCACACCTTGGCATCCCCCCCCCCCCCGAAAGCTGCCAGTAATAAATTCAAAACATTTTTAATAAGTGCTCTACTGAGAGAACTGCTGCCCTTTGTATCAGATCATGCAATCACGTAGGGCAGAAAGTAGAGAAAAATTATGCCAGGAAATCTAAACACATTTAAACTAGTCTTGCTGGCTGAAATAAAAAAAGTGATTTCCATCCACCCCTTAAAAAAAAATCCATGCCAGCAGTCCCCACATCTTGCTTTGAAGTCATAGAGTTGTTGGGTTTTAATTCAATTTTGTCTGTGTCAAATCTGATGCAAATTGCAGAGTAAATGACTTAACATAGATGCTCCCTGTGCTAGATATCTTGTTAGGAATTCAACTCCACATTGTATGAGCCTTAAAAAGAAGAGAGTGGTAAACCTTCTGCGTACTCCATTATTATTATTATTATTATTATTATTATTATTATTATTATTATTATTATTATTATTATTATTATCATCATCATCATCATCATCATCATCATCATCATCATCATCATCATCATCATCATCATCATCATCATCATCATCATCATACCATAAGGAACAAATGGACAAGAACAATCTTAAGAGATGATTGTTTGTTTAGAATGCATATCCAAATAAAGAAACTTGGAGGAAGTTAGAATCACACTGTAGGTGCATCTCTAAATATTATGCATGCCAATATTGAGCTTCTTCTACTTCTGTGTCTAGGACAGATGTGAAACTGCCAAAATGAAGCAACTTTTGTGGAGTTCATTCTGTAGTTCCTTTCGCTTGACCTAGTGTGAGAAAGATCAGCTGGCAACACAAGCTGCTCAACCCATCAACACAAGGTTGCCATTACCATGGTATGCCCGATTGCGATCCAAAAATACCACAATCTTCAAGGATGCTCTTTCTGTGTAACACCCCCCCCCCCCAATTGAGCTAAAAACCTCAAATACCAATTCATTTGTATATCCATGCAGGTTTTCTAATAAATTGATTTGACGGGGAGGGGAAGCGTTTGGTCATTTTGTGAAGAAAGTAGCCCCTCAGATGACTATTATTGTTCCAATCTCTGGCAAAACATTTTACACCAGAGGTTATGGATGTTCTTGTGTAAATGGACTGTGACCACTTTTTAAATTTATTCAAAAATACTTAAGTAATTAGGCTCTCCTGAGGTTGGAGTAATAAAACTGTGTGATACAGAATGAGCTGCAATTTGATTGGCCCACTGCGTGGCTTTACCCTCAGGTTTTTAACAATCTCAAGCCGCAAACTCCAATTTCTGTGGAAATTATTTTTGCACAGCTGGAAGGAAAGTAAGCATAGTAAAATATCTAAAAATAATAGTACATATAGAGTGTCCTTAAACTTTAAATGTTTCTATTACTATGCACTATGTTGGTCTATTTCAAAATGGCAAAAATATGTTTTTATTAAAGAGACAAAACATTTTTTAAAGTTCCCAAGTCATTATTAGGAGTGTCTTTTGGGATTCAGACAAATCCTGGGTCCAGGTGATTTAAAGTAATTCAGGAGTTGTCGGAACCTTTCTTGAACAGCATTGTGAACCTGAACCTAACTCCTCCAAAATCTTCAATAGTGATCAAAACACAAACAAAAAGCAGCCGATACACCTACAAAAACTCATTCATTTCCTCCACATTTTACATATAAATGAAACACCAGGGTAGAGAGAACAGAGAAGGATGACAAGTGAAAGGATAGGGCAAATAGATCCACAGCCAACCTGAGAAAATTCAGAAAGAGTCAGCTTCCAATATACACCCAATCAGGAGCAAAATGAGCAGTTAGGGAGTATTGAAGTGCTGGAAGATATGCTTATATTTATTTATTTTTGGTGATATAATCTGGGATCTTAAAAGGAAGAGTTATTAAGTTAAGAGAAAAATTTATCTGAAAACTTCAGACCAGGATGCCTCTAATGTTGACTTCTCTAAAAAGCAGCACAGAGTTAAAATCTGTCTGTACAAACTGGTACAAAAAATAAACAAAGGATTTGGAAAGAACAAAAAGATGTTACAAACCGCCGCCCCCCCCCAAAAAAAAAAAAAAAAAAACAACAACAACACCCCAGAATAAAGGAAGATAAGAGCAATGACATCTTGATGTCTGGAGAAATGTCCATTAAAATCAACGAACCTGGCATTTAGTAACAACAAATCATTTGAAAAACTTTCCTTTCTTTACAAAAACCCTTACAACTGGCAGTTTGCTGGCAGCCATTATAGAGAAGGCATGTGGGTTTTCCTCTCTTTAATTTGTAGAAAGAACAAACAAACAAACAGGAAGTGATTAAAATGAAAGAAGTAAGTGTAAGAGTGCCAGTCTACAAAGTAGAGGTAAAGGGGGAAAGCACATTGCTCTCCCTTACTTAGCACAACTGTTTGAAATACTTGCTAAATATAGTGGTACTTCATTTCCAATCATGTGACTACCATAAATGGATCTGAACTTATTGTCAGCAGTGGAAGCAGGGCTGTCCACATGTAACCTTTCAAAGGACCAGCTATTCATCAAAAGCTATTCATGAAAATAACATTCAAAAATGTCATTTTGAATTGATGTTTTGAAAAATACTGATTATGATCAAAAGTACAAAAGGGCAGTTGGGGCTTAAACAAATAATAAGACAAAGATCTCCTATTGTGTGCATTCCATGCTTCTGATAAGTCATTTCATATCATCTATGATAATTGATTCTGGGTGGCCAACTGATACCAGCATATTTTAGTCTCTCTCTCTCTCTCTCTCTCATGTCTTTTTCCTAGTCATGTGTATGCTAATTTTGTACTGTTATGAAAATGAACCTGTGGGAAAAGACAGACTGAAAGAAATGTACAATTTTAGTTGCTGGTTCAAACCTTCTCTCAAGGGCTCTGGAGTCAATCGTTTCCTCCTCAGACGTAATATTTAGGGACACGAACTTTATAAAATGGAACACAATGACATTAAGTTACTTAGAAAGGTTTCAGTCCTTACTAGGTATAAGAAAATTCACTGAACGTCATGCTTTATGATAATAATTTTAGATGTATCAGAGAAGAAGAAAAAAGAGAAGACAAAAATGTATTGGCAACTTGAAGAAAAGACTAACTACTATATTTTTTAGTTAGCTTTTGTGGATCAAGTCTGCTTCTTCAGAGTGAGATTTCATGGTAATCATTTATACATGGCCTCAAAATAAACAGTGATTGGTTAGACATAAGTTGCAAATTGTGTGTCAAGATGACATTTGCCACCTAGTGACAACTTAATACCCTTGTTTGATACCCAGATTTTTCCCAATGAAGCTTTGTTCTTAGAGGCTTGTTCTGAAAAAGTGGCAGTTGTTAGCTGAGAAGAAACCTGAATTATGGAAAATAAGAGCAGATAACAACTTAATTATTGTAGCATTTTACATTTGGTAATGGCTTGAGAACCCTTGTCTAATATTTAACTGCTGAGATGGGTATCAAGCATATACAGTATATAAGCTGTCTCCCTCTCACCTTTGTTTTGTAATGTTTCTTCTCCAGAATAGTAGCTTTCAAGAATGTCCGGGTAGGTTGAAAAGAATTTAAACAGGTTTCTGTGTATTGCCATTCCTAATGTATGATTTAAATTAATTACTTCTTTTGCATAGAGAGAGTCCCGTTTGTCTCATGCAGTGTGCGGAGGGGCTTTGTTGGCAAAAGATGGCAAAAAGATCACATTAGCAGAGAAGCAAGTAAAATGCACTTGATTTTGTGTTTGACTTTGTTGGGTACTGTAATCATGGTAAATGTGGAGGCAGAGCTGGCATCTGGATAAGTAGCAGAGTATTCCTCATCATTGTATTAGTGTTGATTAAGCTGTTGTATGTTGATACTTGCTTGAGATTGGTAGGGGGTTTGTCTGTAAGCAAATATAGGCTTGCCATCAAGGACTTGAGAGTGTGAAGTATTCTTGTTAAGAATTCTGTTCAGATTACTGTTCTTACTTTAAGAAGTCATGATCGTGCAGTAGGATTAGTTGCTGGTTGACAGAATAGGGAAACAATGTTATGTAGGTTTTAACTGGCTGTCAATTGGGGGGATTTTGCATTCTTCAAATTACAAGAGTATGTATCTCTTATTTCCCTTTGGGGTGAAATTAGCAACGGGTGTGTTTCATTTACAATTAACCTGTAGCTAGAATTGTAAATTAAGCCAGTGTTTCCTTTCCACTGATTAATCACAAAACAAAGCCCACTAGATGGAAGATATCATAAGGCAGGTCATTGGTCTTTCATATCTTATGGAGCATAAAGTTCAGAATGTGGTTCCTGGGCCATAGCTCTAAGTGGCCATTTGGTATGGGTTAGGGTAAAGGCTTGTTTGTTTGTTTGTTTGGCCAACATTCATGTTGACCTAATCAACATCTTGTCTTATCTGCACTGCATTCTGAAGTTGTGTTTAGTATATTTGTAGGCTATGTATATCCAACCACTGTACCTTTCAGGCATAACTCCGTTTTATCATTCTTTTCTACAGACATACCAATTTTTACCTGCTCATTTTCTATCCCTCTCCCTCCACCCCATTCCAAAGTTAGCAATCAAATGATGAACATGAATAGGAGGAAATGAAGTGCTATGTCAATGTGTTTCAACAGCTAAAATGATGTTCTGTTCAGTCAAGGACTCATCTCCATCATCCCTAATTGCTGTAGCAATTAAGAAGTAAGGACTATTGTTCCCTGGGTAATGAGGAGAGGGCTTCCCTTCTAACAGTATGAGGAAATAGCTCACAATTTGAACCACTAGTAGAGTGGTCCAGTACGATCTTTTTTCCAATGATCATACAACACATAGGGAAATGTGCTCTGTCAGCATGCTGGACCTTTTCCCCAGACCAGGCTGGAGTGATATTTTGGTAGATGGAAGGGTTGTTTTAAGAGAGATCACTCCTATTGCAGTGACATTTCCATTACAATCAGGCACAGGTTTTTCCTGCAGTCTGATCACTCCCTAATATCCCATGTATTAACAAATGTTTTTTTCTATTCTATTCTGGAATTCCTGTTTCCTGTAGTTTCCCACATCTCTCTCTCTCCTTTCCTTCTCTTGAACACATTTCATTTGCAAAGAGTCAGAAGAAATTTCATTTTCTCAGCACGGATATTTCTATTGCTGTTTCACCAGCCTTCCTTTAAATCCATGTGTATTTCTGAAGAAACAAGAATAAAAGGAACCCTGTATTTACATAATATGGGTGAGAAGCATTTACCTCATTCTGTCTGAAGAAGAGGCAGAGGAAAAAAACAGGGTGAGATGAAAGCTTAGAGACCTTAACTCAGTAAGAGGCTGGCCTAACAAATAGCAGTAATTGATGCAACTTAAGTTTAAAACCTCAGTCCTGGGAGACACCAAGGTGGATCTTGTTTGAGAGCAGTTCTTTTTTCATGTTTCAATTGTGCTTCTTACAATTTAAACATGAGTTTTTGGTTTGAAAAGCAGTGGAGAAAAGCCTGAGGTATGGAAACATGAAGTCTGCTTTGAATTTAATTTACAGGTTATCGCTAAACTACCTCTATTGGTGAATCAAACTGTAGGATCAATGGCTGGTGGTGATGATGCATTTCATCAGGAGCCCTGGTTATTGTGTTTAGTTTCCCCCCAAGAGGCTGTCTTCTAGGAGAATGTGGTCTCTTATCTAACATTCCGCCTAGAGCTAGCTTGGGACCAGAAATTCTGATATTCCTCATAAAATTGCTTTGGAACCAGGTAACAATGCAATCCTATGTTTGTCTCCTCAGAAGTATATTTCACTAAGGTCATAGGAGCTTAATTCCAGGAAAGTATGTTGGCCAATTTACAGCTGCAGTCACAAAAGTTGACAAATAAAACTTGGTTTATCTTTCAAAATACTACAGGACTCTTTTGGTTTGCTTTGCTTTCATGTTTTAGTGCCCAGTGGTACCCAACCTTCTGGAACATGGGGGCCACATTAGAGTGCTCAATGCCTAAAGAGGGCCACATCTTAAATCAAACTAACAAAATTATTACAATAACTGTCCAGTTTAGATCAAAAGTCTGGGGTCAATGAGGAAATATCAGTGTTATGTGTACATAAGCTTTGCGAACTAGCAAAGCATCCAAAATGTTAACATGGAGAATAAGACCAGGAGGGGCCAGATAGAAGGAACTATGGAGACCAGAAGAAACAATGTTGTGCTTTTTGTAAGAAAGGGGTGGGAAGAACCTTAGTGAATAGTGCTGCTTGAGGTAGCTTTTTCCTTAACTCAGTTTTTTTCTGTAAAACCAGTATTCCCATAAAAACACAATGGGGACCCCCCAATAAGTAAACATAAAAACACTCTAAATCCTCTCCAAACCACTCTACTGCCACCCACAGGGCCCAGAATGGCTACGGATGGTCTTTTATAGCTCACCAGGCACAATGTGCTTTGGGAAATTGTGTTCTGTAAAATGAGGTTTCTGTAAAATGAGGCTTCTGTAAAATGGGTTTATACTGTACAGTATTTTAAAGCATGTATCAGTCATTTGATTTTTCCTCTCAGCACCTCCCTTTCTACAGTTTTGTCCATTTCTTTTCCAATGCAAACATTTTCTACATGCCACATTTACAGCATGTTTTGTTTCATTGCTGAGGTTTATATTGCACCCTGGGGGCAGGTTTTGCTAGCATAGGCTTCCTAATAATTATGAATATATTAATTTCTTATTTATATTTTCTCAGGAAAAAAAATCTATTTTACAAAGGACAGTGGTGGCGAACCTATGGCACACATGTCAGAAGTGGCACTTGGAGACCTCTCTGTGGGCACCTGTGCATTCACCCCAGCACAGAGTTTGCCCTGCCCCTCTGCCCAGCAGCCGAATGGGAGAGTTTCATTCCTCCCCCAGCACAGAGTTCACCCACCCCTCTGCCCAGCAGCCCAATGGAGCATTCCCCCCCCATTGCTGTGTTGGCACTTTCCAATAAATAAGTGGGTTTGGGGTTGCAGTTTGGGCACTCGGTCTCTAAAAGGTTCACCATCACTGATGTAGGACACACATCTGAGTAGATAGTGGCACTAGGCATACCATGTCCCCAAGACACATAAACGTAGGGTCTTTCTTTTGGTTTATTGCTCTTTCAAATAATGTCTTTGCTGGTCTGCTACTTGTCATTCAGAGGGACTGCGATGGCTTGATCTCAGCACAACAACCCAGACATTCTTTCTGCCTGCTTATAACTTTCTGTGGGGTTTGCCAGTCTAATCTGGGCAGCTTCATACAGTTCCTCAATCCTTGCTGCGAGGAACTAAGACAAAATAAAGAGATCAACTGATCTAACCAACTGAATAGCATTCTGCTGTACCTCCATACTGATACAATGAGACATGTGCAGAAGAACTATTCAAATAGCTTCATGTTAATACTATTGGGAAAGTCACAGCATTTGGATTTTCTGCCATAATCTATCTATCTATCTATCTATCTATCTATCTATCTATCTATCTATCTATCTATCTATCTATCTATCTGTCTGTCTGTCTGTCTGTCTGTCTGTCTGTCTGTCTATCTATTGTCGCATTTGTATACAGCCCTATTCATGAACGACTCAGGGCAGTTTCACAACAATAACAAAACACTAAAAGAATCCCACATTAAAATCCATCCATGGTCATAAAACCCCATAAAACTTAGATTAAAAGAATTTTTAAAAGTTAAAAATCAACAAGTTAAAACCAAGATTAAAATTACACTAAGGGGTGGATCAGATCAGCCAACAGGCTGTGGTCATCAAATGCCCAGGGCCCCATACCTGCCCCACCAGCCATGTTTTCACATGCAACAAAATATTTCAACACACCTCGACACCACAGTGACACTTGCTTCCACACACTTCTTTCTTCAGGGTTGTGCATGTAGAGAGTCCTCCAGCTGCTCATCCCATCAAATATTTCAAGTGTTAGAAGGCTGTTGCGGGCAAGCTCTCTCTCCCCTCACCCTGGCAATAAGTATGTTTATAAGTCTGCAATAATCACAGTTAGGAAGAACAGATGTTAAAGATGTATGTCACATGTTCCCCCCCTTTGACATTGCCTCTTCTACATAAGGATTAAAGTTTAGTTCTAGAGAAATTGAAAAGGATACCCTCCCCCATTTAGTTCTATATCTTTTCCCCATTTGTTCTCAAATGAAGACTCTAAACAAACATCAAGACGGAGGTGGACGTAGGCACTGTTTTTAATACTTTGCTCCAAAAGGTGCAAACCTGAAATACGGTGTATTTTATTTTCCAAAAGACAAAAATTTGCTTCCAGGATAAACTAAAACCAGATACAACTGACTGAAAAATGACGCAAAAGGTTGCCACCTGGTGGCATCGGCCATAATTCTTCATAATAACCATGGAGAGCCGTAGAAGAGTGCTTACTGTGGGGCGTTATGGAGCGAGAATACTACATTTAGTTACCAAAATTCTTCAGCACAGCAAGCAATTGCTCCTTGCATTAAATAGGCATGGTTTAGCAGTGAGAGGCAAAGGCCAAAGGACCCTGTAGGGTTGCTTAAATGATCTGAATTCAACTATGAAAGTATGAGATGTCTAAACATCCAAAATAACACCCATCTTCCTTTCCAGCTAAATAATTTCGCTCTGGAAAAGAGGTTCACTTTCTCTTCATATAAGCAAGATGTTATCTTTTATTTTCTAAGTCTGGTTCATGAATCATTCATGATCTAGGATACATTTTATCTTAACAAATTGCGATCACTCTCGGTTGAGAGCGCTGAACCAGTAGCAAAAGTATTTAAAGAGAACTTAATGGGAATATTTTTTGGGGGGAGGGGGAGGAGAAGAAGTTTAGAAATATGAATAGGAGGAGAAAAACCAGTAAGTGAATTCAGCAGACCAGAAACCTTATCACTTAGTTCAATTCCATTTATATTATCAGGAGAACTATCCGAATATGAATATTGTATGATTTTGCAAAAATGTTTCAGTTACTTGAGTTTCTTCTACTAAATAGCCTGGTATTATCTAATGCTGTGACTATCCTTATGACCCAGTCCTAAGAGCTATAGAGGAAGCAGGACAAAATTAGGGTTGTGTACAAAAATGATATGTTTACTAAAAACAAAATATTCTCCATCATGAAATTTATAGCAGCTTGATTGATAGACTAGAGCAAGGGTGGCCAAACTACGGCCCGTAGCCCAGCCCCAGCCCACACCACCATTTCATGTGGCCCACCACCACCCTTGCTGCTACCAGAAGTGGAAGCATACACATTTACTACAGCCATAAAACGTGCCCACACCTGCCATAAATGCTGCCATAAACGCACTGACGGCTGTCATAAACACATTTATGACAGCTGTGGACTTGTTTTACAGCAGCATTTATGGTGGGAGGAACCATGTGATTGGCCTGCTCAACTATCAGCGTGGTCAGGCCTGCGGCGCAAAAGGTTTGGGAATCCCAGGACTAGAATAATCAAAATATAGCCATAATTGAAAGTTGCTATCCTGTTTCACCCATGCCCAACAGTTTGTTAGCATTTGGCAGACATGTCTGTCAACCTTGGTGCTCCAAGTTTTCTTGAACTTCAATTCCTTGAAGTCCTGATCAGCAGGTGTGCTTCTGTGATATGGAAGTTGTGATAATGTAAGATTTCACATCATTTTTCCATCTACAAATGTGCCATCAGAGAGTATGACTGCATTGGAAACCTTTCTGCAGTGGTTTGATTTGCAGCCTCAACTTTGAATAAAATCATAACAGGTGCTCCCATTGGACTTGTGGATTGAACTGGAATTTTGGTGTCCACACTGATGATGCTACTAGCCAGTGATGGGATGTAGCAGGTTCTCACCAGTTCGCCAGAACCGGTAGTAACTTTTCCCAGTATCCTGGAGAACCAGTAGCAGCTTTTGGGGAAAACCACCTTCGGGGCTTACCTTTTCACTGGTTCCCCCACTGTGCATGCATGCCAAGCACTTGGTGTGCATGCACACCTGCAGGGATGTGTGTGTGTGTGTGGGGGGGTGAGGTGTGTGTGCATGTGTGCTTATTTTTATTTTATTATTTTATTATTTGGCCCAGCCCATGTTAGCTCCGCCCACACTGTGATGACATCACGGTGGGGTAGTAAAATTTTTGACATCCCACCACTGCTACTAGCATTCTAGTCCAACCCACACCCTCACTTCCTTCCTATGATCCCACCTCTGCCTGTCTTTCCTTCATGTGATTGCTGATTTAAAAAAATAAATAGATGAGAATATATATTTTATTTCATGCATTTCTGTACTATCCATCTAGGAGATTTTCCAACTCTGGGTGGTTTTTGCTTGAACATCCAACATAATACAATATTGAAATGATATTTCAAACACAAAAAAAAAACCCCACACAAACCCGTGGCAACGTGATAAAATTATTTTTGAAGTGATAGCTGTGTTAGTCTGTGCAAGCATATCACAGAGTAAACAAAACAAAGTGGACTTGGTCCACCAAAACTAACATTAAAGTACAGGAGTTACTCTTTAAGGTGCCACAGCTTTTTTTAAATCTTCTGTTTTGTTTACTCTGTGATAAAATTAGTGGCTATTACTCAGCCCCGCATAATGTGGCTGGTAAACAAAAAATGATATACAGTGGTACCTCGCTTAAAGAGCATAATGCGTTCCACGGGATTGCTCTTTAAGTGAGTTTGCTCTTTAAGCAAAATGCCACTGTAAGGAGGGTGGCATAAAAGTTCTTTAAATAAATAAACAAGTGACCAATTGTGACTTCTGGTGGTGGTGGTGGGGATTGCGCCCCCGATTTAGTTGTTAAGTGAGTTTTTGGTTGGTTTTATTTGTTAAACGAGGCAACCATTCAGAGAAAATCCAGCTCGTTAAGCAAGTTACTCTTTAAGTGAGGCACTCTTTATGTGAGGTTTTACTGTAATTTAAACTAAACAACTAAACAAACTGGCCACTGAAGGATGGTTTTTAAAAACCTTCCTAAACTGTTAAATATGTTAATATTTAATATATGTTAAATATGTCCAAGAATAGCTATATAACACGATAGCACCATATTAGCCAGGTGGTTGATTTAAGCCCTGCTTGCCCTTAATTAGTTTTTAGATTGCGATTTGAGGTTTTTTTTAGGAATTTTTAAAGAGTGTTTTATTGTGTTTTTTTTTTATGAATTGTGAGCCGCCCTGGGTCACCTTGGTGAGAAGGGCGGTTGATAAGTATTAATAATACTAATAATACTAATACTAATACTACTACTAACAACAACAACAACAATAGTAATAATAATAATAATTTAAACAAAAACTTGAAATAAGGTGATATAGTACAATTGTGTGTGTGTGTGTGTGTGTGTGTGTGTGTGTGTGTGTGTGTGTGTGTGTGTGTGTGTGTGTGTGTGGAGGGAGGGAACCCTATCAAAATGTACCAACATGATAAAAGTAGAAGTCTTCTGGCTCTACAGAGAAAAGCCAGTTTAAAGGGAAAACCCCTTTGTGTCATACAGACAGGGGGGGAAATCCCCATGGTATAAGAGGAGCAAATCCTTAGGTTTTTTTCATGGTCTAGCCCAAGGTTGCCCAAACTTTTCAGGCCACGGGCGAGTCACATGGTTGAGCATACTGGTCACATGGTTCCACCTACTGGAAGCGGAAGTAAAACATACATGTGTGTAACAAGTGCATAATGCTGTTATAAATGATCCATGGCTGTTGTAAACATATTTTTGTCAGCCGTGGGTGCTTTACAGAAGCATTTTGAGCATGTGTGGTCATATTATGCACATGCACATTTTACTTCCACTTCCAGGAGTAGTGTGGGCTGGATGATTTGGCTCCATGGGCTGGATCCTGCTCACTGGCTATAGTTTGGGCACCCCTGGTCTAGTCACCTGCTTAATATATGAATAACCCAATTGTTTTGCATATTAGTTGGTGGACACATCTGGGGTGTGTGGTTGCTCTTTATGTTTAGAGTCCCCACCAATGATATGGCATTCATGATCATGTGAGACACCACATCAGATGCTATTCTACACGTGTGTCCTACTAAAGCAGGGGTTCTCAACCTTTTCAAGTTGGGGGCCAGGTCACACTACCTCAACAAGTGAGGGGGATGGACTGGTTGCCCCCCCCCCATCATTTACGGCTGTCATAAATGCAATTTTTAAGTTAATTTTAAAACTAATTGTAATATGCCCCATAGGATTCTGTATTGTCAATTTGTGTTTTTTAAATCCAATGTTTGTAAGCCACCCAGAGTCAGGTTCGCCTGATTAGGGTGGGATATTAAATTTGACTAAATAAATAAATAAATAAATTTACGATGGTCATAATTGAGTCTGTGGCCAATTCTGTTGGCAGCAGCTGGAGTGAGAGCAGGGGCCTGATTATTTGGTGCTGTGGGCTGGATCCAGCCCACAGGCAATAGATTGAGAACCCCTGTACTAAACCATGAGAAAGCAAAATAGCACTAACACTGGTGGTACCATAGGGTCCATGAGAAGGGTCCATAGGGTTCAAAAAGAATAATTGATTGCTTTGAGGGGATCCTCCCTTAGTAAGACACCATATAAAAGCAATAAAACCACAAAACTACCTTACATCTATATCATCATCATCATCATCATTTGGGAGAAATCCCTAACCTGCCCTGGCAACTAAAGATTAAGGAGGAAACTATTTGATGACAAATTGCTTTTTTTTTTTTGGAAAAAAACTTTAAAAGGCACTACAACAATGAACATAAGACACTCCTTTCTCACACATATGGCATCATATTATTACTTGCTTTGCCTACAGCTATTTTTAGGTCACTACTTTTTCTCCCCTGGTCACATCTTATGACACCCACTCTGCAGATTGTGAGAATTTATTTTTATTTTTGCCAGTTGGTTTTCTTGTTGCTTGGAAGTGAGGCAGGCAGAAAGGTGTGAATCAAGAGAAGGGAACGCTCTAAAAGAACCCTGTAGAGATCAAGACAGAAATCAATGCAAACACCAGCATTAACATTTGATTGCTCCCACCTTGGCAGCAAACGGTGCACAGAAAGAATTTTCTTTTTTGTGGTATGGCTGAGGATCCTTTTCAGTTCCAAGGAAACAATTCTAGTCTGGACAGGGACTTGGAAACTCAGTAGAATTTCTGGGTAAAGACAGAGCAGGTTAAGCCAAAGGAAGATAAGGAGCAATTATTCCAAACTTGGGCATCTTCCCATCAAATGTGCAAAGCATAGCTTGGTTCCATACTTGCAGACATAAGCTCCAGTGTAACAGGTTTTGTGTTGTGAATGCAAAGCACAGCTCATTTATATGCATGGTGCTCAAAGCAAAGCAATCACATTTATATACCACCCCATAGTGCTTAGTGCACTCTCTGGGTGGTTCACAAGTTAATTAGCATTTTGTACAATTGAGTATCATCAGTGTATTGATGGTACTTCACCCCATGGGAACCGATGATCTCACCCAGAGGCTTCATGTAAATATTGAATAAGAGAGATGAGAGCACCGAGCCCTGCTGCAGCCCATATTGGAGAAGCCTAAGTCTGGACCTCTCACCCTCCAACAACACCGACAAAAATCCTCGGAGCCATTCCAGAAGGATACCATGGTCCAAAACACTCAAAAATCCTCGGAGCCATTCCAGAAGGATACCATGGTCAAAAACACTCAAAAATCCTCGGCGCCATTCCAGAAGGATACCATGGTCAAAAACACTCAAAAATCCTCGGCGCCATTCCAGAAGGATACCATGGTCAAAAACACTCAAAAATCCTCGGTGCCATTCCAGAAGGATACCATGGTCAAAAACACTCAAAAATCCTCGGAGCCATTCCAGAAGGATACTGTGGTCAACGGTATCGAATGCTGCTGTAAGGTCAAGAAGAGGAAGGATGGACGGATGACCTCCATCCTGCTAACGCCAGAGAACATCCAACAGCGCGACCAATGCAGTCTTGGTACTATATCCAGGCCTGAATCTTGACTGAAAAGGGTCCAGATAATCCGCTTCATCCAGAACCCCCTGCAGTTAACTACAGTTTCAGAGTAGGTAGGTGCAATTGTGAAACACTCTAAGGTTGATTTTTTAAATAGAGCAAACCTGTTGTACAAACTGCAAACAAATATGTGAGAATTCCTTTCCAGTTCTGTTTATTACCTTGAAAAGGGCAGTAAATGCATTCATAACTGACTAGGGGAATTATTCTCCTTGCTGCAGTCTCTCAGATTAAGCTGTTGGCCTTTGCTACGATGCTAAACAATGTCCTTCATGGTATTGCAGTTCACTTAAAAATAGATTATTGCCAAAACTGCTTGTACAGATTGAAATTTTCACGACATGCTTCCTGCTGGCTTCACATTTTGTTGGATTCCGTCTCCTGAATATTTTGCAATACATATTTGCAATGTGGCATCACTTCTTTCAAAAGATTAGAAACCCTCGCCAGTCCTGTGAGACTTGTGTCAGCATCTGATTTCATGCACAAGGTAATCTTTAAATATTAATATGGTGCAAGGTCATGCTCCCTTTAACCTCCAAAATGGAGTTAGTAAATCATGATCTGGCAGTAAAAAAAATACCCAGGCCAGATAACTCTTTCTTTAGGGCAGAATCTAAATTCAAATTAAATCAAATTGGCTGCAGCACATGTGTTGTTTGTATGTGTCACATTCTCCTAAAACAGAAACTAAAGAACAATATTTTAAAAAATAAATCCCCAGTAATAAAAAAAAATTATGTTAGACAAATTCCATTACAGAGCTTGAAACATGGAAAGGCAAAAGAAAGAAAGAAATCTGGGCATATATGCAGATTTACACCTTGTAGTAGAACCACACAGCATTGCAGTGGCTTAGTGGTTAAGACATTGAGCTTGGAGGGTCAGGTTTCGATACTGAGTGCTGCAAGACAGATCTTGGGGAAATGAAAGGAGTCTCATTCGGGTGCCCCTAAGTGGAATTTCTCCCGAAAAAAAGCCTTTTACCCAGAGTAATTTCTGACACAAAATTTATTTTTATTTATTTATTTTATTTATTTGTTCAGATTTATATTGCCGCCCACTCACCGAGGCAACACAGGGCAGCTTACAGTCAAAACAGCAACAGTACAGTAAAAATAATAAAATACAACCTTACAAAACAACCAAAGCAGAACACAGACTAACTCCCCTCTGGCCGTTGTTGTGGGCCCAGAGGAGGGGGCGATGTTCCCAGCCGCCTGCCAGGCCATGGAGTCTTCTCCCTCAGGCCGTTGTTGTGGGCCCAGAGGAGGGGGCGATGTTCTCAGCCGCCTGCCAGGCCATGGAGTCTTCTCCCTCAGGCCGTTGTTGTGGGCCCAGAGGAGGGGGCGATGTTCTCAGCCACCTGCCAGACCATGGAGACTTCTCCCTCAGGCTGTTGTTATTTTCTGGATACTTCATTCTTGGCCAACATTATTTTCTAGTCATGGAATCTGGGCTAACACAACAACCTTGGGGCGGCGGCTGCCCATAGACCATGGACTACTTGATTTCACCTGGCCATGGGTAGACATGTATTTCGATGAAAATAAGTGGAACATTCAGAGTATGGAAAGGAGCTAACTGTAAATGAGCTATCTATAGGCAAAATAAATAAATAAATAAATAAATAAATAAATAAATAAATAAGGAAAACAGTCGGAAGAATAATATTACTCTTTTGGGGAGGGATAAATAAATTTTCCTGCAAATTGTTGAGGGTAGGGTTAACCATTTGAAGTGGTGTTACTACAGCCACTTTGTCCTTCCCCTGTCCCATGTTTTCCCCATTCTGCTTCTGCAGAGGCAGTTGTTGATATTTTATATTTACAAAGGGGGGGGGGGGAGAGAACCATCTCATAAATGCTATTAAGAAATTGTCTTCTGGGAAATTTCAACTTAGTTTTACTGTGAAATAGGGATATTAACATCTACCAGTTCTGTTGTATACAGGTTCTTTTTAAGGAAGCTTTCCAGTTTATTCCATTAGCTATGTGAAGGATTTTGGAAAGTTCATGTCAACCAACAATGCAAATCAAATTCCCACCTGCCCCCTACTCTGCAACTCCCCTGCTCATAGTAGGCCTGCGGGAAATCCATCATCTTCTAGAATAGTCAATTCCATTTCTTTCTCCACTTCTGACTGCCAATCAGAATTTCATAGGTAGTGGGCATGTCTGGTCCTGATTTTAGCTTTTTCATGTTATGAGTTGGTAATGGATTAGCCTTTAACTTGTAGTAACCCGACCCCGAATGACCCATGGTATGAGAGATGGGGAGTTCCTGTCCAAAATATCTAGAGCAGAAGTAGGTAACCTATAGCCCATAGGTCAGATCCGGCCCATGGCACCAAATAATCTGGCCCCACCCTCACTCCAGCCACTGCCACCATTGCCACCATCAGAATCTGCTGCAGACTTGTTTACAACTGTTGCATTTACAATAGCCATAAATGAGTCCATGGCTGAGGGCAGTGGCAGTGGTTGGAGCAAGGATGAGAGCCAGATTATTTGGGAGCCATGGACACATTTACGGCAGCCATAAAGGGGGGGGGAACCACCATTCTGGCCCCCTCAACTGTGAAGGAGTGTGTCATGGCCACCGACTTTAAAAGGTTGGTGACCCCTGATCTAGTGGGTCAAGTCTCCTCATTCCTGTCTCAAGTGCCATTAGCATCCAAGATAGCCAGTTTACTTCAAATATTCTTTTTTCCTGGATAAACATTCAGATAAGAGAGCCCTGCCCTTTACAATCCTGTTCCCCTAAAAAAAAATCTTACCTCCATTTAATATTTTTTTTAAAAAACAACAAGCTGCTTTATCTTAGTTGCATGTATTTTAGAGTTATGGCATACTGTAAGAGAAAGGAAAATATATCCCTTGCTCAAAAGCCAGTCATATCTGACTCTAGATTTCAGTGCTCATCTCCATTTATAGCCAAAGAGCCAGTGCTGCCTGCATCTGCAGATGTTTCCATAGACATGTGGCAGACTGGAGTGAACAGAACACTGTTACATTTCCTGCAAAAGCGGTACCTGTTTATCTACTTGCAATTTCTTGCTTTCAAACTGCTAGGTTGGCAGAAGCTGAGACAGAGGCAGGAGCTCACTCTGTCGTGCAGAACTCGGGTCTTGAACTGCTTAACCACTAAGACACCGGAGTCCCCTAACATACTGTACCCTTACTTAAACCCTTCAGACATAATTCCATATACTTCTTTACTACATCATGTAGAGTGATTTATCAGTACTGTACAAAGGGGTTGGTTACTTTTGTAGCTAACCTCCATGCATGGAATGAGAGTCCTAATCGTTAAATGCAAAAAATTAACTGTGCAAGTAAACATTGGAGATAGAATTCAGCCCCCCCCCCCGACCACCTCTACTCTTTTGCTTAGAAGAACTGACTTCCCTAGATTGTAGAAATTGATGGATTTTTTTTTCAAATGTCCAAAAGAAGAAAAGGGAAACTTAGAATTGTAAACAAAGGTCACTCTGAAACAAAATAGGACAGAAGCTAAAAGCCCATAGAATATTTTGAAAGAAAACCTAGTTCACTTTAAAAAATTCTGCTTGTGTAGAGCAGAACTTTTGAAAAATAATTAGCTTGATTTTAAATATCCTCTTAAAAGACACTATAAATTTTTTCACTCCCCGTGAGAGCAATATAGGCTCCCTGAAAGCAAAACAATGACTCTCACAGCTTAGTAAGTGGCAGGCAGAATTATTTAACAAGTCCAGGACTTAGTTTGCTGGGCTAAAAGAGGAAAAGAATATAGGGAGGGGGGAAGGCTGTCTAAAGTTTCAGTCAATATTTACCCGCTTGGGTTAATAAATTGTGATCCTAGCCTTCAGCAAAAGTCAATATCTCCTGATTATTATATGTACGTACCCTCTTCCCCTTTCTTATTTGCCCAGGTTCATCATATAATGAGTCAACAGTTTTCAGCCGCAACTTCACCTTAATTGCAAATGCCTGGACAGAGGAATCACTCATCTCTCACAGAAGCAACTGAAATGGCTGAAAACAAGACATAGTCGGAATAATGCCATCTCTGTTAATTTAAGCAAACTATGAGCTGAACTATATTCTTCTTCTTCTTCAGCTGCTATATACGTTCCAGATATTGGCTATCATCATGGTGATAGTCTTCCTGTTCTAAACTCATCGGAACAGTGCTTCTGAGGACATGCCACACCACTCTGTCAGGTTCTTCAGCCATGAAGTCCATCTATATCCAGGGCCTCTCTTCCCAGGGATCTTTAAATGAAGAGACTAGTTTATATAGAGTTGCTTTGGTCCTGAGATGCAGGTTTTAGAGCCCATTCTCTAGGCTACACATGCATTGTGGAGCAGCATGAGTTTGAAAAGTTACATTCAGAGCAGAAGATTCCAATACAGAGATAACCCCAATTTATGTGACTTGGAGAATCTCAGGGAACATGTGAAATCTCAGGTGTGGAAGGCTGACAATGCAGCAATTCTAGATGTGGAGGTTCAATGTCATGGGTTCAGCTTATGACATTTAGACATGCTTATTTGCATATTTTTCCATTACTGTTAATGCTCTGGAAATGATAGAAATCACATGTTGACCATCCAACTCACATAAAGTGTCTATCTTGTCCTCCCATCCAACACCAATTTACAATGTTTGATGAAAGGTCTTCCCTCTGTTGTATCACATGGCCTTGCTTTGAAAAAATCAAGTAACTGTAAAGCATGGAAACTGGTGCTTTTCTGGAAAATTATTGCTTTTCAGTCAGTGTCTTGGAACAGCAGACTAAGAAAGAGGAGGACAAAACCTGCCAGTAATTAGAAGGGAGTAACACCTATGGTTTGTCTTGTCTGAGAGAAACCTTCATGACCAAGCTGCCTTGTTCTTCGTTACTGTGCTAATTGGAAAGTGACTTCAGCTGTGTAAAATGAGGGGGCAGAAAGTGCTCTTGTCTACCTGAGCATCCAAAAGAACTTGAAGCCTGATTAGTAGACCATTTGGAATGGTTCAGAATGTGAAATTTAATGTATAAAAGAAATTCAGAAGTTATGCCATCCAATGGGACCTTGACTCCACATTTAATATAGTAGACCAAGTTGAGATGTCTTGCTATAATCTGTGGGAGCGGTTTTGGCTTGTTACATCTGAAGAGGTTCTGTAAGCCTATGACCTCTTGTTATTATCCTTGTCCATCTTAGTTAGTAAAATCTGTAAAGATGTCTGTGGAATGGGTGGAGAATATTGTTAATTCATCCTTTGATGAGAATAATATTCCAGTTGGGCTTTAAACCTCGTCATGGTAGTGAAACTGTACTAGTCACATTGCACAATGCCCTTCTCCAGGAAACTTTCAGGGGAGCTTCTTCAATCCTGGTGCTCTGGGAACTCTTGGTGGCTTTTGATACCATTGACCATGGTATGTTACTGGGACAGCTGTTTGGGTTGGGTGTTTGGGGCATTGTGCTGCAGTGGTTCCATGCCTTTCTTGGTGGTCATACCCAGATAATTCAAATTGGGGAGTTTGTTTCAATTCCTTGGACTCTCCAGTGGGGTGTTCTATATGGGCTAATTATCTCACCATTGTTGATTAATATTTATGTGAAGCCACTGGAAGGGGTCAGCTGGAGATTTGAAGTTTTGTGTTTACTTTAAAAGTAGTAATAATGGTGCCCTCAAGGCCCTTGCATTTGCCCACACAAGCCATGTGTGGTTAGCAGAGTTAGTGGCAGTGCTGCTTCCACCCTTAATGCCAGGTGAGCCTACTGACTCCTTTACTGCTTCATGTAGTCATTTGTATCGTGTATAAAGCCATCTTCAGCTGCAGTTGGAGACAAGGTGAGTCAGTTGGAGACAAGGTGACTCATTTGAAGCTTATATTTGGGGAGACCTGCTTCCTGCACCTGTCTCTGTTTCTTCAAACTGTCATTGAGGAAAAGACTTGTCTGAGAGGGGAATATATGAATTGAACACAGCAAAGGAACACTTCTCTCATCCGCTCTCTGTGTCTTGAATAGTTGCTATGGAATTGTGTCATCAAAAGAAACAACAGTGCTGACAAGGAGATTAACATGAAAGGCCATGTTGCTTTATGGGATTCACTTTTTTATTTCATTCAAGAACTTGCCAAACTCTTCGACGTCAGTCTAGGTAGTACTGCCAACTAGACTTGTCACATATCTATTTCTGGCCATGTCTAAATGTAGTGATCAGGTGGGTCTCTGTTAGTAGATTGTAGTTTGAACCTTCCAAGATATGGACATGACCAACTTTTTAGTTTCTAGTGCAAGCATTCAGACTGAACACTGTTTAACTAATTAAATATTGGTTAAGAATACCACGAAAAGCCAGCTGGATAGCTAAGTGGTTTAGGTATTGGGTCTGTGGCACCAAACATTGGGAATTTCATTTCCCATTGTGCCTCTAGGGAGAAGAGACAAAACCCAACCCAAACTGAGTACATACATAGATAAGAATTTTCTATGGATAAAGGACAATCCAGTTATGATTAGTGCTGAATGGGCAACTTACAAAAATACTAAGGGAGGACCACAGTATTAAAGAGGTAAATTGCCATCTTGGCCATTAACAATTTAGCAAATGGTCAGGACTATGAAAACAAAAGGGGAAATGTAATTTCAGAGGTACTTTAAAGAAGCATGTGCAGGTGACAAAGAAAAGTAGCTATGAAGATTTCCTCTAATAAACACACATCTGAAGGCAAATTTCATCTTGTCCCCTGACTATAGCTTTTCAGCATCTCTAAACTATCATGATTATTGTCTCATAATCAAGACATAAATTCTTCTTCTTCAGATTGCTGTATCCATTCTGGATGTTGGCTATCATCATGGCGATAGTCTTCCTGTTCTTAACTCCTCAGAACAGTTCTTCTGAGGATATGCCACACCAGTCTCTCGGGTTTTTCAGCTATGAAGTCTGTCTATGTCCAGGGCCTCTCTTCCCAGAGATCTTCCCTTGCAGAATGAATTGGAGGATTCTATACTTTGTTTTTCCTCATTATATGGCCAGGGTATTGTAGCTTTCTTGGCTTAATGTGTGTGAGAAAAGGGACTGCATTTGCCACACACAAAAACAATAAAGGCAACAACAAGGAAACCAAAAGGCAGCTTTTTATGTGCTATTTAATCTAAAGAATGCAGTTGTAAAGTAAAAAAAAAGCTTCATCCATAACAGCCTATATTGACAGATAAAACGTGCCAATCTTAACAAGATTATTCCATTGAGATCTGAAACTAACCCAGTTTTAACATGTATTCTGATTGTCCAATGCCAGCTACATTAATGGATAACATGCACATATGAAGCCATCACCAAGTAAAACCAGGAGATTTTTTTTTTACTTCTTTTCTCTTATTTTAAGCTCTACTTCTTGGAAATATGTGCACCAGACATGCATGCGTACCTGCTTCCATACTCCAAGCATCTTTCCCCTTCAAAAATAATGGTTGATAAAGGAATTAATATACTAAAAGTGTTCTTCTTTCTTTATCTCCTCATACCATTCAGCTATGTAAAACTAGCAGAGAAAAACTACACCTTTGCTTAATTAAAAGCAGCTAATTTATGTAAACTGGGATTTTAAAAATGTAGATAGTAGAGAAGCATCACAAGTTACTAAGGGGTTGTGGTGGCTCAGTGTTAGCTGGAAGGCCGGCAGGTCGGCAGTTCAAGACCCAGGTACTGCATGACAGTGTGAGCTCCCGTCTCTGTTCCAGCTCCTGTCAACCTAGCAGTTTGAAAGCAAGAAATTGCAAGTAACTAAATAGGGACCACTTCAGAGGGAAAAGATCTTAGGGACATGAAAGGAGCCTCATTCGGGCATCCCCTGAACAGAGTTCCTCCAGCAAAAATCCTTTCAACCCAGAATAATTTCTGACATGAAATTATTATTATCACAAGTTACCGAGAGAGTTGGTATGATGTGGAAACTGGTCTGGTACCTGCTATGAATTTGCTACATAATTGTTTGGGAATCAAAAGTTGGGAGTTCCAGTTTCCCACTACACCTCCTGGGAGAAGAACCAGTCTACATAGTCATGGCAAGCTGCACAGTCCCAGAGTGCCCCAAATAGGAGGGAATGGTAAACCACTTCTACCTAGAAAACAATGAAGAGAGTTGCCATAGTTTATAATTGACTTGATGGCACATAATTATATTATTATTGCTTTCTCAGTATTTTGACAATTCTTTTTAGTGTTTCTTGCCCACACATTGCATACACACACACACACACACACACACACCATATACATATACATATACATATACATATACATATACATATACATATACATATACATATACATATACATATACATATACATATACATATACATATACATATGGACTGCAAGGAGATCAAATCAGTCAATCCTAAAGGAAATTGATCGTGGCTACTCCTTGGAAGGACAAATATTGAAGCTAAAACTCAAGTACAGTAGAACCCTATATGGCAATTTTAATCTGTTCCACAGAGCTGATTGCTATGTGGTTTTCATCGTTGTACGATCTTCCCCCTCCAAGCCTCATCACTATGTGATTTCATCACTGTATGGGGCGATCACTATACAGGGTTCTACTATACTTTGGCCACCAAATGAGAAGAGAGGACTCACTGGAGAAGGCCCTGATGCTGGGAAAGATTGAAGGCAAAAGTAGAAGGTGGCAGCAGAGGATGAGATAGAATCATTGACACAGTGGACATAGATCTGGGCAGATTATGGATGATGGCAAATGACAGAGGACCCTGGTGTGCTGTGATCCATGGTGTCACAAAGAGTTGGACTCAACTATGTGACAAAATAACATACAGTCAAACCTCATATAACACTAAAACCTGGTTCCACAAGTCTTGATGTTATATGATTTTTAGTGTTATCCGATGCATGTTAAAATCCTATGGGAGCCATAGAGATACATTGTAACCACACAGGCTTTAGCGGTTGTTATCTGATGCATCCCATAGGATCTTAATGTTATCCGATGTAATTCTCCCCCCAGATTGCTTAATGTTATGCGATTTTAGTGTTATTCGATACTAATGTTATATGAGGTATTACTGTACATCATATACATATGTTTGTATGCATCTGTGTGTGTACCATTGGCTTTCCAGATCAAAACCTCTCTTAGTCACAGGTTGTTGTTGTTGTTTTTTTTTTTTGGTTTGGCAGTGACTACAGTGGAATCTCCAAACTGCACTCAGCCATGCTAACTAGACTTGAAAATGACAATTGTTATTGTAGAATATAGCAGCAACATGCCCATGCTAATTCTGCAATCAAGAAAAAACTTAGGATAGTAGCCTGCATCACTCGCTTCTCAATGTCAGCACAACTTCAGGTGCAGACCCCGAGACTGCCTAGAAAGGCCATGATGAAGAGAAGGTTCTTCTCAGTGGTGGCACCAATGCTGTGGAACACCATTCCCTCTGAGCTATGCCAGGCTTCATCTTTGCAGTCTTTTAAAAAACAACTAGAATCACTGCTCTTTGAGGAGGCCTTTGGGAATGTGCTGCCTATTTCTAGTTGTTAGATATGTTGACCAGCTCCTTTTTGTCCTAAATAGGTTGTGTTTTAAGGTTCCTGGATTGCAGTTCTTTCTGGTTATTGTAATGTGTGGTGATGTTTTTATTGGGAGTTTTATTGTGTATAATTTTTAACTTTTGATCGTTATATGACTGGTTTTATGATGTTAGCTGCCCTGTGTAGGGATGATTTTCTCCCTAGAATGGCGAGATATAACTGTGAATATTAAATAAATAAATAAATACCCCCAAAATCAGTAAAATGCCTCACAGATAATGCTAGAGTTCTAAACTGACTCAAATAGTTTCTGGAGAGGGCGGTCGAGCAGCTTAAGTTCTTCTTTATTTTCACTGAGATGCTTAAAAATTGCTATCACATAGTCTGTTGTTTTCCAGGCCTAAGGACATATTTACAGCAGAGAGTATGACAGTGGAAATAAGGTAATGAGATTTGAGAGATCTTCAAATCCTCATTGGTGTAAAGGGTTGGTGGAAAACACAGAGAAATCATATCTTCCGTGAGTGAAACAGGGTAAACAATTTGGTGTCAGGGTCACAAGATTTTTTAAAAACCTTCCATCATTATCACCTCCATTCAAAGAAATACATTTATTTAGACATACAGTACATATACACACGTATAGAGTAAACATAGTCATGCTTTTTTGATCAATATCGTATTTTATTGTGCAATGCTTCAGTCAATTGTAGCCTCTGTGGGTCAGCAAACTGCACTGCTGATTTCATCAGGAGCCAATATCTGCTTATTACTTACCTCCATGTTTAGACACTTGCCACAAAGTATTCTGAGTGTTCTTTGACCTCCAAAGGATGGGTAGAAATGAATACCTTCAGACAGATTCTTTCTCCCTCCCTTCCCAACACAAACATCTGTACCAAATAAGAGTTGTGTTTCTTTCACATTAATAAACAGCCAAAGGCTAATGGTTATGAAGCTCATTCCAAAAGAAAAACAAGTAATAAAAAGACAATTTTCAAGATTGCAAATAAAAGAGTTGCGTCATTTTCCCCTTGCAGTAGGCTTCAGAACTGACAAGTTAACTCAAGCTCTTTTTCTGAGTCGATATCCTCGCCTCCATAAAATGTAACTGATCAACACGTTCCACTACACTTGCTAAATGGAGGAGACAGGTTGCAGCTCAAAGACAGTTAAGCAAAAAGCAGTAACAGTTTTCTGGAAATTCATGCGTATGTGTGCTAGTGGCATCTTATGAATCACTAAAAAGCAAACAAGCTTAACACAGAGTCTCTGAAATCTACTAGTGAGAACCCCTAGCTCATCTTGGCATCTGAGGATGCAACTGACCCAAACAGGATATAAAAATATGCGAAGATCTGTCCCTCAAATCTATGATACCTCATGGTCCAAATACGGCCCAACCAACAGTGGGCTGAGGATTGTTTAACAGTGTTTCACATCTCTCTCCCCATCTCCTTTGCCTGTTCTGGTAGATGAATCTTGTTGTGATCAAGATCAGATCAATCAGTAACATGCATTTCCCATAAATTAGTAGTTTAATGACAAAAAAGTAGAGTTGGTTGCTATTGCACTTTGCAAACACACTGAAAACAACCAGTGAGCAGATTCTAGATTTGGGTTGAAAGGGGGGAGATTAGCTACTAGTCATAAACCCCTCGTGCAACTCTACAAAGCCATTATGGATATATAATCTATAGCTACTAAATGAAAATCACCTCCTCAATATCCACTCAGACATAGTCAAATGCTGAAGGGTATAACAAGAAAGCATACATTGTTTTATATTGTACTATGGTTTATTTCTCCACTTCGATATTCTGCCGAGAGCATGCTATCAGATAGGAAATGGACATGTCCTGCCCAGGTGCTCAGCTCAGTGAACAATGACAAACATTAAACAAGCAACCAAAGCATTCATTCATAAGGCAATATGATTATTGTCAACTGGTTTTCATTATTGTTGATCTGGAGGCAGAGTGTGATCCTCCCTGCCAATCCTCAAGAATGGGACATCTTCTTTTTGAAGAATGTTGTGAAGATGGGGGAGCTGCTGACCATTAAAGTTTCTGCTTTCAGGAACACACTTGGGTGATGGGCCTGGGAACTATCTGTTAGCACTACCCACATCTCCCTGTTATATTTAAAGACAACGAAGAGCATTCACATTTTCTTCTAAATGGCACCATTCAGGTGGTTGAAAAACATAATCTATCTGAGAAATGGTAGCAAAAGCCTTAGTGCAGTGGTGGCGAACCTATGGCATGTGTCCCAGAGGTGGGACACATGTGTCCTACCTCTGGGACACAGAGGAGGTCCCAGCACAGAGTTTGTCCCACCCTTCTGCCCAGCACCCCAATGAGAGTGCTTCCTCCCTCCCCCAGAACAGAGTCCACCCCACCCCTCCGCCCAGCAGCCCAATGGGAACACTTCCTCCCTCTGACCAAAAGCCCAATGGGAGTGTTTCCTTCCTTCCCAGTTGCTGTGTTGGCACTTTGTGATAAATAAGTGGGTTTTGGATTGTAGTTTGGGCACTCTCTAAAATGTTTGCCATCACTTCCTTAGTGGCTCAGTCTGCACAAGCCACACATTACTTTATCACAGCATCTCTGGGTGCTGTTAAATGTAAGTTTTGGTTGCCAAGCAAGGTCTGGAAGTTGGACTTATTTCTGCTGATTAGCTTCTCCTGGATAATTCCAATTTCCCTTTCCTGCAGTTTTTCAGCAGAGATTTTGTAACTGGGGAGTGCTGTGTATATGAGTCTACGAGGCACAAACACTTCAGCACCTGTTATGCTTTTGTTCATTCTGCACTTCAAAAGTATTCCATCTTGCCATCCTTTGCCAAGCTTAAATTTGTATTTTTTATCACAGGGATTCTGGCTCAGGACCACAGATTACTCGCTTGTGTCTCATGATCAGATGGCAGCAATGTAGGCAGAGGTTGCTTGATTAAAATACTGATGCCTAAAGCTAAACCAATAGCAATTATAGACAAAAAATGGCTAAACTCCAAAGGGGAAGGAAAAGGAGACTATTGGTAGACCTTTCTAGGGTAACTCATGTGCACTAAAGGTATATCATATGTGTGTGTGTGTGTGTAAAAATAAAATAAAAATAGATATGAATCACACATCATAATTTAATACCATATCATCAAAGGACTACTAATTAAAACTTTTCAGGTTCAGTTGGTCAAGTTTCATGGCTGGATGCATTGTGTGAGAGCATGCATCAGTTGGCATTTATGAGATTAATTTGTAAACTCTTCAGATTCTCCAAGGTTTATGCTGTCTGCATGCTGTTTGCATAATGCAGTTTTATAGTGCTAAACCACTACCTATAAAGGGATTATTTTCATATTCAGCATATTAAAGATCTGGTGCAATTCACAGATCCCATACTGTGCTTATACCACAGAGAGCAGGTAAAATGTCTCTTGTTCTGATTAGCTGCAAAGCTAACATAAGATCCTGGATGTCTTGAGAAAGAATATCATCTCACTGAAATTAATTCCCCAATGGTTTTATTAAAGTCTGCAAATTGCATTATTTTCCCATCATATTTGAAAGTCTTCATCCCTTAAAGACGGCTGTAACCCGTGGCTTGCCTTCTTCCCTGGAGTGTCTAGACATGGCGCCTTAGATTTATGTGTGTGATCTCAGTGTGTTACAACATCGCTCCTGACTAATGCATTATTACAATACTTACATATACTCCCCAGTGCCACAGTATTGATTAGAAAATCACCAATCTGCATATTCATACCATCTGTGCTTGAGAAAAGCAAAACATTCCACGATAATGTCAGACTTCTTTGGAGGGAAAATTCAGAGGCTCCTAATAGAACAAACAGGTGTGTGTGTGTGTGTGTGTGTGTGTGTGTGTGTGTGTGTGTGTGTGTGTGTGTGTGTGTGTGTGTGTGTGTGTGTGTGTGTGTGTGTGTGTGTGTGTGTGTGTGTGTGTTTGGAATTGCAAAATGGACTTACACTAATATCTAGGAGGATTTTAAAGTGGCAACATGTCTCTGGAATTAAGAGAACTGAAAGAAGCTCTTGGTAGTAAAATGCAAAGAGGAAAAGAAAACCATACCTTGATCTGGATGACGAGAGCAAAAGCAAAAAGTGAGGGATGAGTTTCAAGAGCTTCCTATTTCTTTTGGTTCTTTCTTTATCTGCATCAGTGTTGTGCAAATTAAAATTATGGATGTACAGTAGAACCCTGCATAACAAAAAAACTCAGTTCCATGGAGCTCTTTGCTATGCGGGTTTTTTCGTTATGCGAAGCAAATGGGAAATGCCCCAGATAATGAACAAAAAATGTTCATTATCCAGAGTTCCCATTGACCAGGTATACCCCGGTTACCAAAAAACCCTGCATAATGAAATAATTTTTTTTGTTATGCAGAGTATCGCCATTGCCTAACGAACACTTCGTTATGCAATTTTTTTGTTATATGAAACATTTGTTATGCAAGGTATTACTGTATATGGAATATAGGTGAAATTCCCACCAAATCAAACTGTTATTTTTGACCAGAGCTGGGCTTCTCTTGTTCTAACACCAAGATGCCCAGAACCACCTGGCATTTCTACTTCAGATGGGTCAGGTAAAAGACAAGGAGCTGTTTGACCACCCACTTCTCTCTGTGCCCCAAAGAGGGTCCAAACAACAGACACTTAACAACATAGTACTAGAGTTATGCTTCATCACTGGCATTTACACTTCAGATGGGTCAGGTAAAAGACAAGGGCTAGACCTTGGCTGAAGACCATGAAAGATCACCATTAGACTGAGCCTGACCTTGTATTCTTGCTAAACAGATTAATGGCAATGCTGAGAAGGGAAAGCAGCTATTGCCACTTCCAGCATGCTCATCAGCTCTCTGTCTGACAAGCAAGCAGGTGGTTGCAATGGTAAGGAGGTGAAGGAGACAGGGTCTACTGGGAAATGGAGCCCACAGAATATGCCTTGTTTTCACCCCATCTAGTCTCAGCAAGACTCTAGAAGGTTGACTTGTGAAAGATGAATGAGGCCTCACTATCTGGGCCAGAACACATCTAAAAAAATAGGGATCTGCTTATCTTTGATGGATTGCTGAACACGATACTTTATTTTATAAAGTTGGACTACAAGGCTATCAATCAAAGAAAAACAAATCACTAGTTCAATTTTGGGACATCGACATCCTGCCATCTTTGCAACCACTCAAATTTCAAGGGACAAGCGAAGGGGAAGGGGGTGGACTCTGGAGGTTGAGTAAAGATGATAAAACGTCTCACAGAAAGTCTGTTCCCTAAAAGAAAAACTTGTGCTACTTCATACCTGTTGGTTTTCTCACATGTAAGTTGCTCAAGTCTATATTTTGCTGGGGTTATGCACTCTCAGGATGTCAGATGACATCTCAGGAACTTGCTCTGCTTCCTCAGGACTCCAGTTACAAAGATATGTTTCCAGGTGAACAGTACTGGAGCAAGCAAGAAGCCAAGAGGAAGAGGAAATCAAGCCAGAAAGAACCATGTCTTTCTATGACATGTAAGCTTTTCTGTTGCATGAGTGAATATCCAAATGCACAGATGTTGAGATGCATCATTTTACAGTTTTTCTCCACACTTCTTGTGATATCATGAAAGCCCTACTTCTGTGCCATCACAGCTGCTTACCAATGTGGCATCAGGAGGTCTTGCCCTGAGTAATCCCAGGGACTCATTTTAGAAGAGTTTCAGGTTTTGGTTCTCCCAGGTCATGGTACGGGAAGCTGCAGGCAGGGAAATCCTGTATGCACATGAGTTGAGAATATGTAGCAATATTTTAACAAAAAAAGTACAGTAATGTATTGTGTTCGGGAATTAAAGATTGAAACAGGGAGTTGTCTCTAGGGGTCACCGCAAGCAGGCACAGCATAAACCTAGGTTAGACCCTTATGTGCTTGGCATACAGAAGAATCCTACTCAGTTGATGGTTAAGAAGAGTTTATCTGAATAAGGGCATGATGGTTAAATGCATACTTTGGGCTAGGCCCAGAAAATTTTCTAGAAACATCAAATACACACATGCATGCTTGAGCTACAGCATGAACAAATTATCATGTGAATTGTCCACATTACCTTCCCTGCCTTGGTCTTTTTGGGCTGCTCACCATAGGATCAGGGAGTATTAACCTTTGTTTGCTCTGCTAATGTGACAATGCACTATTCTTTCGACTATTTCTTAGGTCCGTGATGGTGAACCTTGGCATTCCAGATGTTCTTGGACTTCAATTCCCAGAAGCCCAAGCACCCTGTGAATCCACACAAATGGGTTTACTGCGATTCATCCGGCCCACACTGCCCTCGTCGCTCCCAGAAGCGGAAGTAACACGCCCATTCGTGTGGATTCACAGGGTGATTGGGCTTCTGGGAATTGAAGTCCAAGAACATCTCGAGTGCCAAGGTTTGCCATCATGGTCTTAGGTGCTTTCTATCTGCTGCTTGCACAAATAGGATGCAGGCTTTTCACTGTTAAACCATTGCATTATTGTCATTCCCACACACAATGGCATTTATTACTTCTACAATCCTACCCTTCAACATGTTCACAGAACAATTCCTCACTTTATCATTTTGCAAAGATTGACATCATGGCTGAAATCCAGCTGCTTAGTTCAGTAAATTGTACTAGCATAAACCTATCAAATCAATGGGGATTAGATGAGATAACTCTTTAAATTCTGTTGATCTGAAAGGACCTAATATTGCTGTGATTTATTACACTAAGCAACAGGATTAGTCAGTGTTTTTCTGTAGATATTTTCCTCTTGTATGTTTTTAATATATATATATTTGAGCTGTCCCCACTACCAAGAATGCTATGAGAAGTGTTTTTAGTGTGATACTTGATTGTTGAGGCCAACAGACAAATGTGGTAACGTAACACACAATTATTTGCTACAATTTAACTAATGAATACGTGAGACTGTGGAAGAGTATTTTGAGATCTTTAAACAGGTTTATGGGTAACACTGCAATGGTAAGGAGGAGAAGGAGCCGGTGATAAATGGGGTGAAAAAGAGAAGGTCTACTGAGAAATGGAGCCCACAGTATATGTTTTGCTTACAGCTCATCTCTTGTCTCAAAATCTGGAGCAAACAATGTTTAAGAAAATTTTTAATTGCTGCACTTCTCTTTACTCCACTGAGGATTTAACACAATACTTTATACTGAAACCAATTCATTCTTTTGACTCCCAAGTGGAATCAAGCACAGAAAATATACCTGTAAATATCCCAGTATTATGAAGCAACTAATGGTGATCTTTCATGGTCTTCAGCCAAGGTCTTTTACCTGACCGATCTGAAGTGGAAATGCCAGTGATGAAGCATAGCTCTAGTACTATGTTGTTAAGCATCTGCTGTTTGGACCCTCTTTGGGCCAGAGAGAGAAGTGGGTGGTCAAGCAGTTGCAATGATGAGGAACAGTGGCAGATTGGGCAATGAGGGGTTTCTTGTTGGTGGGGTCATTCCTAGATCATGAGTCTTCTGCATACACACATTTGCACAAACTGTAGACTTTGTCTTAAAATCCAGCATTTGTAGGCAGTGGTGGGATTCAGCAGGTTTGCCCCAGTTTGCCTGAACTGGTACCAGAAATTCCAGCTGGCCCCGCCCTTCCAAGTTTTGAAATAAAGTACAGTAATACCTCGGATAACGTTTACCTCAGTTAACGCTAAAATCGCATAACGTTAAGTAATCTGGGGAGGAGAATTGGATCAAATAACGTTAAGGTCCTATGGGATGGATCGGATAACAACTGCTAAAGTCTATGTGGTTACAATGTATCTCTATGGAGCTTTAACATTATCTGATCCATCCCATAGGATTTTAACATGCATCGGATAACACTACAAATCGGATAACACCAAGACTTGTGGAGCCAAGTCTTAGCGTTATCCGAGGTATTACTGTAGTCCTAATTCGGGTGCAATTCAGGGCTTTCCCCCTGGCCCTGCCAACCATACCACACCCACAGAGTAGATAGTAAAAAATTTTTGAATCCCACCACTGTTTGTAGGATGGGAAATGTTACCATAATATACATGATGCCTTTAAAGATCGAGAAAAAGGAAGTGAATACAATCATCAGCAGTTTAAGGAAAAATCTGAGTCAGTGGCAAAGAAGGAAACTGACACTGGCACACACTCAGACATGCACCTGAAGCTCTGAACCTGTCCTACAGGTTGCTGAAGTACTGGATCTCTGAATGAGATCATGATTCACCAAGTATTTTCTGCATTTGTTTTATCTTTTAATTCATTTAACTGCAGTGTGTAGTGATGAGTTCCCATCAGTGTAGCATATTGTCTAGGTATATATGCCTTGTTTCTTCCTTTGAAAAACTTTGTTTGTTATGCTACTTAGTGTACCTTTTCTCTGTACCTGAGAATGCAGCAGTATCAAGTGCCAACATTCATAGCAGCTGCTTTCCACTTCTTGTTCTCTTATGTTGTTTCGTGTGTAATCCTCTCCCAACCCAGTTATGACCATTTGTGCTTCCTCATTTGTGGAAAGGGGTTTTTCACTGAGATATGAAAGCACACAAATTCCAACACAGAGCTAGGTAAGGATCAGGTTGGATTACCTCCAGAAGGGCATAGGGCAGGTATTTGCGTACCTTTATTTAGTCACAGACCAGACCAGTGGCTCTGTGCACAAGTCTACAAAAGGAACTATCTGTACCAGGATAGTTCCTCCTCCATCCCATTTAAAATTTCATGTATCACGCTGCCATCAGTGGATACAGAGGAAATCAAGGACAAAGACTCAGGCATCCTTAAAGCATTTTATTTTAGTTCTCTTTCTATATCGCTTTTATTCTCTAAGCTATTTTTCTCCTCTTTCTTAGAACCTCCAACTCCTAGAGGAAGTGGAAAATCCAGAAGCGTAACAAAAGAAATCCTAGCCTCTTCTTCCATGCAGTTTCATGCTGCTGGGTCAGTGATTAACAAAGACAAGGTCCTACTGCAGGGAAGCTAAATGGAGTTCATTATGGGCAAAAGAGGTACTGAGGCCAAAAAGGTGAGACTACGTGAAACAGGATGAAATGAGAGACTAATAAGTGCAGGCTTCACTTCCTTAATGTAACCATAAGGACAGCTTTTAACTATCAACTGTTCAGAAGAATTATGGACAGTAGCAATTGGAAGGAAATATTTTACGATTATAAACCCCTTTCATATGTAGAGAAAGCATCACTGACGACAGAAATCAGCTACCAAACAGGCTGCTATTTTCTTATATTAATTGCCAGGAAGGAAAAAATAGTTCTGGTTCAAACTCTGTAATATCACTGTACAGTTCGGGAGCAGGGGATGTGTGTCCCTCCAAAGATTATTGGATTCTCTTCAATTCCAGGCAGATTCTCTTCAATGGCCAGGTCAGCTACATCTCATTCCTTGAGATTTCAGGTGTAAAACTTGAGAGCAGGGCCAGAGCCTTGAGATTCTTAATGATGTCAGAACAATTCCCAGAAGTCTAAGTCAGTACATTGGCTGATCAGTGCTTTACGGGATTGACTTAGGCTGTAGGATGTTGATTCTTGAAGCACCACTTCATTTATCACAGGGAATACACAGTAGTTTGTTCCTGAGAACTCTAGAAGCTGTACAAGGCAGGTCCTGTAGTTAGAGTCTTTGCCCTAACCAATGGCAGCTTTTTTTCAGGGCTTCACTCACATCTATTATCATTATTATATTCAATTTATATGCCGCTCTCCCTGCCGAAGCAACTCTAGATTTTGGTTCAGTCATATACCACTTTCCCAGTCACTGATGAAATTAGTTTCTTTCTCCCTGGGAGAAAAATGATAGGAGCAAGCTTTTCTAGCAATTCTGTTCAAGGAATAAAATAAAAAGAAAGAGTTGTTGTTGTTGATAGGATGGGTACATTCAAAACAGAAGGCAAAAGTGACTACGTGAGCAGAAAAAAATTATGCATATACTGTATGAAAATTCAGAAATAATGACTAAAATGTAAATACAATAAAACCCCAGGTTACAACAGAGGTCCGTTCTGACTGCCTCCATTATAATAAATAAATAAATAAATAGTCAACTGAAGCACATTTTCCTATAGGAATGCATTTAAAAAATTAAAAATCATCCTAACCGGACCAAAAATAATAATAAAAAAGAAAACACCAAAACATCAAAAAAAAAATGCCAGACACAATCATCCTCCATCCCACAAAAAGGAAACAGTCCTGACCAGCCAAAAAATAATTAAACAATCTGTCCAAAAATTGGGGAGGTGTGCGATGCCAGCTGTAGCAATGCCCAGGGAGCTCCGACGAAGGTCAGAACCAAGTGGATAAGGTCCCCAGACTCTCCTGGTACGGTTAGATATGGCGGAAAGAGCAGAAATAGCGGCAAAATGCCACCACTGGCAGTGGTGGCACCTCTGTAGTGGTAAGCGATGAATTGCAACTTCTGGTGGAGAGGGTAGGTGCCATTTTAAATTCTAAAATGACACCGGGCACCATTTTAAAGTTTAAAATAGTGCAATTTAAGGTCGTAAACCAAAAAACCCTAAATAGGGCATTAATTTAATTAAATTTGCCGTCGTAAACAACATCAAACATAAATCAGTGCATTCATAAACTGGGGTTTTACTGTACAATTTCAGGAGAGGTAGTATCTTTATTAGACTACTTTTCTTTTTTTTTAAAAAAACCAAACAATCAGAGAGCTTGTGTGGGTCAAGTCCACTTCCTCAGGCCATACACCAATGTTTTGTGCATGGTGCAGAAAAATTATAAAGTAGAGTTCCAAAAATTCATGACAGATGTTTGCCAGGTATGCTTCTTAAGGTGAGTTCAAATGCTAGCTGAAAATGCCCTGAGGGAATATGGTTAAATTTTGCACATATCTTGCCCCCCAAAAGTCACCACCTCCCCACATACACACATTAATAGTAAAAAAAGATGTTACAATTGTATTGTGTAATTACCACATAGTTTTCTTTTGTTTTTGTTTTTTTAAATTATGTCATAGGAACTAAAATGAAGAACTCCCCAACACAATCACTCCAAACTCTTTAGTTAATTTTCCATCCTGCTTCAAGGAGTCCCCAAATGTTTTTCTTTAATGCCGGGATTCTCAACCAGGGGCCTGCAGGCCAGATGTAGCCTGCAGCACCATTTCATGTGGGGCCCCCACCGCCTCCACCACACCAGGAAGTGCCATGTGGTGGAGAAAGGACAAAATAGTCATCCAGCCTCCAAAGCTGTCTAAGGGCGCATAACCCAGCCCCTGGCTTTAAAAGGTTGAGAACTCCTATTTTAATGTATTCTTAAGTTATTTGCTTTGGCTAGTGAGTAGTTCAATTGTGGTTAGACGATGGAGGGAAACAGACATTGCATTGTCTTCTCTCATCTGGAAATGTAAAGCATTAGAATCTCAACCTACCTCTGAGATTCAGCCAGGTCTGTTGTATTCTGTCGGATATATGAGGTTAAAGTTTGTAGTTTGGGGATAAAAATAAATGTTAAGGAAAATTCAAGCCACTCACACTTAACACACTCTTCAGTTCAATTCTACGGAGTTAAGTCATTGGCAAGAAGATATGCAAATAATGCCCATGTTTACCTCACCATTAACTATCACAACAAGAACATCACTGGAATGAAAGACATGGAGTTGAATACTTTACTTTCACTCTCAGATATGCTTTACCTCTTAAGGAGGTACTGTATCATTTAGTGAGACCCTTTGTGATAGAGGATCCTGGTGGTGCAGTGGTTAAACTGCCGTACTACAGTCAAAATGTTGTGAGTTCGATCCTAATAGGATCAAGGTTAATTCAGCCTTCCAAAGTCAGTAAAATGAGGACCCAGCATGTTGGGGGCAAAATGCTATTTAACATGGGGACTGTCCAGAGAGTGCACTAAGCCCTATGGGAGAGTATATACAGTAAAACACCGGATAATGATTGGATCAGATAACTCTAAAATCGCATAACGTTAAGTAATCAGGGGAGGAGAATTGGATCGAATAACGTTAAGGTCCTATGGGATGGATCGGATAACAACCGCTAAAGCCTGTGCGGTTACAATGTATCTCTATGGAGCTTTAACGTTATCCGATCCATCCCATAGGATTTTAACATGGATCGGACAACACTAAAAATTGGATAACACCAAGACTTGTGGAACCAAGTTTTAGTGTTATCCGGTGTTTTACTGTAAATGTAATTGCTATTGCTATAATGGGGGGAGAGGGTTTATGAAAGAGGTTTCTTCTATGAAACATCGAACTAGATCCACCAATTGACTGATTGTTTGAATGAGTGAGTGAGTGAGTGAGTGAGTGAATGAATGAATGAATGAATGAATGAATGCAAAGGGTTGGACTCGAATGTGCGACTGAACAACAACAGCCTGTACAACCATCTGGGAGATTTTCTCATTCTTCTTGGTTTCCAGAGTTAAACAAGAAACATAAACATAATGCAATGTTAACTGATAATTTAAACATAATAAAGTCCAACTTTCCTCTGCAGTGAGATGATAAATTTAGTTAATGACTATTATTCAGCCCTCCATAACATGTCTGGTAACTAATAAACAATATTAATTGATCTAAACCAACTAAACAATGAAACTAACTGGCTGCGAGAAGATGGTCTTGGAAAGGTTTACTAAGCAGTAAGGTTTGGAGGCATTTTAAAAACATGATCAATGATGCGGTTTGACGCAGCTCTACCGGAAAGGTGTTCTACATTGTAGGTGCTGCCACTGAGAAGGCTCTGTCACTGTCACCATTGGCACCTGGAGCTGTGCCATATGTGATGCAGGCAGACGATTTTTAAGAGGGACGTTCTGCCAGAGAGCATGACCAGTTACTGAGGTACCTTTGTTAAAAAAAAGAAAGATGTTGCCTGTTGTTTTTTGTAATACTCTTTTGTAACATTTTATTGTGATATTAATACTTTTTATTGTTACTGTGTTATATATATATTCTGATACTGTGATGATTGTAATTATGATAATGTGGAATTTGTGACTGTAATGCTGTTACTTTTATATGTAAGCCGCCTAGAGTCATTTTTACCTGAGTAGGGCAGGGTATAAATTGGAAATAATAATAATAATAATAATAATAATAATAATAATAATAATAATAATAATAATAATAATAATAATAATAATAATAATAATAATAATAATATGAAGCTAGGGACAAACCCAGCTTAATCCTGCCCGCTTTGAATGACAAAGACTCTTCAAGGTTTTAGGCAGACATTCTTCTAAGACAGATGTATACCATATTTGCTGGTGTATAAGACGACTTTTTCACCCTGAAAAACATGCCTCCAAGGGGGGGGGGTCGTCTTATACACCGGGTGCACTTCTGTTGGAATAGACATAGCTGCCCATAGTGGCCTCCTGATGCTCGCCCACCTCATTCTGCATACCATCCAGATGAAGAAAGAAGCTCTACATTACAATTGTGTCTCCCTTTTAACCTGGTGGGGGAAAAGAAAGGGTTTCATTTACTGGTACCTTCTGCCCTTATCTCTCTGCTCTGCCCAAAATGGAGGAAAAAAGCCATGCTTCTTTGCAGGGGAAGCAAGAGGCCAGGCTAGAGCAACACTTCCTGCCTCAGTGCAATTGACCTACCCACCCACTTTACCTGCAGCGCCACCACTGGTGGGTGGTGCAAATACAGTTCTAAAAAAACAATAAAATAATTAATATTACTGTATTATTTAATTACTGAAACTCACTAGCAGTTGCTACATTTCCCACGCTTGGCTTATACTCAGGTCAATCTATTTTCCTGGATTTCAAGGTCAAAATTAGGTACCTTGGGTTATATTTGGGTCGGCTTATATTCATGTATATATGGTAGATAAATAAGTACCACTTTGCACTTGCACTGTTTTATATTTACTGTACATGTTTGATAACATACAGCCTTGTGACAGTTTTTCTGCATATCATAAGCATTTGAATATAAATTAACATGTTGAAATCAAATCTGATGTTCTTTTACGTTTTATTTGGTGTGTGGAAGGTGTGTGGAAGAGGGGGTGGTCTTATACAGCGAGTATATAACAAACTCTATATTTTGAGTGGAAATGTTGCGAGGTCGTCTTATACACCCAGTCGTCTTGTACACCGGCATATACGGTAATTTAAAATGAATGTTGGACTGTATCTGTTAACTAAGGGTGCTAAGGATTAAACACAGAACATTGGAAGAACTGCAAGTGCCTCAAATAACTATATTTGCTTCTTTTCTGTGTAATCTATAGAGCATCTGCCAGTGATACACCTACAGTCCCTGCCCCAACTTTTTAAAAATTCCCTTTCCCATTTTATCAACTTTCTCTAGTTGGCAAAAGATCATCTTCAAAATGCCTTCGGATACTCCCTCCTCAACATGGACAAACATGTTCTTTCCTTGTGTTTGGTATCTACTTCACAGGGCTGCTGTTTTCACTAAAGTTCAGGACCCCTCCAGGAACCAGAGGTGGAATGGTCTGATTTGTAATTTAAAAAATCTGCCAGTGTTGGCTGCACCTACAGAAAGCCCTTTACCGCCAATGCCTCAGCTTGGAAAGCAATCCGATCCATTGACTTCTGCTACCAGCCAGCTGGAGGCCTCTTGTAATCAGGAACTGGAGATCTAGAGTAGACAGATGACTAATTTACAGCACCCTGTAGATGGATTAGGCAGCAGTCTGTTGTCAAGATAATTTGGTTTCCATGGAAACTGGTTGTCACCAAAGCCCACATGACAGTGATGGGAAACTTAAAACAGGTGCTTGTCTTCAGGCTGGATGGGCCCACAGGCTGTAGACATTGGAATTGTGTCCAGTTAAACTTCTTAAGTGTGCTGGATCTCTGGCTGCCTGTCAAAGAACTGCACTGCTTTACTTTTACTGTGTCTCCTGGCCTGTCAGTTATCCCAGCTTGACAAAGAGACTATGAGGTTTTGGGATAATTTCATTTTGCTTAGGGATGAGAAATTTTTTTTAGGCTTGAATATTTTAAACCTCAAGTTCTTTCTCTTTTGAACATGAAGAAATCTGCAGATCTTATAAAATTATATTATCCAAAGCAAGCTGAAATTGAAACCTCACCCCTTCACCTAGTTCCTAAACTGTTACAACTATCCCATATTGACCTTTGCTAGATTAAAGGAGAAAACTCTAGTATTCATTTCACTCCCTCTGTAATATGGTTGGAGCTTTGGCATGTATAACCCGCCAGACAACATTGCAAAGTGGAAACTCAACTCTTAGCCTAGAAACTTAAAGTTTAGAGAACATATTTTTGCAAATCCTTAGTTTTTTTAAAAGGATCAAAAATGGTGTGCTAAATCTGAATTGCATAATAACTCAGATCTGGGCTTTTCCAAATAACCTTTGTGTGAAATGCCCAGATCAACATAATAAAAATGGGTTAGAACTATGGGTAGGTCTTAAAGAATGAAACCACATAGAATCTAATGAATATGTTTTTGCTTAGAACTATGATTTAACATTTGTCAAGCTCCCATCATCCCTCATTATACCATCTAAGATGGACTAAAAAGTATATTAATCTTTTTTTTCCAAGGACACAGAAGCTGTGTAAATATTTTTGGACTAGAAGCAAGTTGAAGCAATTCAAAAAATGTAAACAAAACTCTTCAGAGATGCATCAGATAAAGGAAAGCAGGAGACAGTTGACATCAGAAATAATTTGGTCTGTAATGAATTGGTCTGTCAAAAGGGTTAGGTCAGGTGAAAAACAAAAACAAGAATCAGCAGAAGCCAAGAAGCACTTGGGTTTGAGCAATATTGTCCCCTAATTTGAAGAAAACATGAGTACTGTCTCCTAGAGGTTCAAGATTTGGTATCATGAGTAGACATTTGTTGACTTACCACTGACAAGCTGCAGGCATTCTAATCTATATACAAAAACAGTACACAACATTTTACTTGGGGGGGGGGGGGAGAGACCAGAATGGTTCCTGACCTGGCATTAAGAATTGGATCCATTGCATTGGGTGACCAAAATGCCCTTCAGTGCCAACCTCAAACTCATTTCACAGCTGCTGAAAATACCACCAGCCAGGGCAGTTTCCTCAAGAGCATGTGGGCATATGCCACTCTGTGGCTATGTTCGGCCTGAGGGCAGGGTTGTCCCACCAGGTCCTCAAGCTGGTGCTGCGGTGGTCATTTCTTAAATCGTCCATGAAAGTTCTTCGCCATGTGTTTTGAGGGTGTCCTCATTGTCATTTGGCATTAGGAGGGGTCTACGGGCTGTGGTGGCTCAGTGGTTAAGAAGCTCACCTTGTTAGCTGGAAGGGCAGCAAGTCAGCAGTTCAAGACTCAAGTACTGCATAATGGATTGAGTTGCCCGTCTCTGTCCCAGCTACTGCCAACCTTGCAGATCGAAAGAAAGACATTGCAAGTAGATAAATAGGGATCACTTCGGTGGGAAAAGATCCTGGACACATGAAAAGAGCCTCATTCAGACATCTCCTGAGTGGAGTTTCTCCAGCAAAAATCCTTTCAACCCAGAATAATTTCTGACACAAAATTATTATTATTATTATACCAGAAAACTGCATCTGCAACCAGTCTGCTATGGGCATACACAAATATCCTCTATCCAGCCTGAAGAGGGTAATTTTTTTTAACATAATGCCCATCCAATATTCTTTGTCTAACATTGTGTGACAGGTCAATGCCAGGGGGATCCTTATTGATCATGAAGGATGAGGATGAGTCTCCTTCAATGAGATGCTCTTGAACCCACAAATCCCCAACTTCCAGTTAACCCAAGAATCACCTGCAGGCTGCCCAACAAAGGAGCCCTGACACCCGTGTTCCTTCTTCAAATAATCCACTGATGTACTTACTTACTTACTCACCTCCTCTTCCACCTTACGCAGTGATGGGATGTCAAAATTTTCCCTACCATACTGTGATGTCACACGCCGTGGGTGTGCCCAATGTCATGATATCATGACGTCGTGGGCAGACCTGACGTCATGACGTCATGACGTTGTGGGCAGGGCCAAAAAATAATTAAAAATTAAAATAAATAAAATTAAACTAAAATAAATGCACACGCACATGCGCACACACACACACACACACTCTCAACCCACCCAAGCAACCAATACAGAAACCCATAAATAGATAAAAGAAATAAAGAAATAAAATAAAAATAAAATAAAAATACACCAACCCACCCACCCCAAATACAAATAAACCCACCCACCCACCCCAAACACAAACCCCTCATTTACTGAAGCAGCAGAGGCGGCGGTGTGACGGCAAACTGCTGTGGCGGCAAACTGCCGCAATGGCGTGGCGTCCTGGCAGGGCCAGGTGCGGAAAGGACGCCGCCGCAGCGTCTTCAGGCACTCCCTGCACCCTTCCTTTCCCAGCAGACAAAATGGCTGCCATGAACTGCGCATGCGTCAAACTTTCATTTGATGCATGTGCAGTAAAAAAAATAGAACTGTGCATGCGTCAAATGAAGGTTCGACGCATGCGCAGTACCCGGGAGCCATTTTGGCTCCAATTTTTTAAAAAAAAATCCCGGTGAGGTGTCCAAACCAGACACCTCAAAAAAAAAAAAAAAAAAAAACCAAAAACAATCCCGGGTGGTTGTTACCGGTTCAGTGAACCACCCGGGAATGTTGCTTCCCGTTCGGGTGAACCGGTGTGAACCAGGAACATCCCATCACTGACCTTACAGTAGAGGATTCCACAAAGAATCTCCATTGCGATCTCTCCTTCCAGTTCTTCTTTGTGTGCTTTTTTAATCTGTTAAATTCAGGTGTGCGGGTGATTGGCCCTCAGCACCCTATCAAGGTGAAGGGGCTACCTTCTTAGCATCTCCATGCAGGCATTGCCACTGCTTCAGCTGCACTGATCTTGGTGCTCCTTACTCCCTGAGACAAAGACTACTGCTTTCTCAGGATCCACAGCTGTTTGAGTTATACCACCTATACTCAGTTGCCAGCAAAACTTAGCCACCACCATAACGATGGTGTCCACCCCGATGAGGACTCACCTGTAGAGATTTGCCTGGGTGTGAACAGTTACAGACAAAGCCACAGGCTGGGGGTGGGTGGGTGTCCCCTGATGCACCAGATAAATCTTCGTCTGATGAGGACTCACCCAAGAAGCCATCTATCCCAGATGAATCAGGGTGCCAGCGGCAGCTCTTCTTATTTCTTGCCAAAGCATGCTTCTGCCTCTGCTTCTTCCCATAGGACACCCAAACTGGAAGTACTAGAGTCAGTGGTAACAGCAAATTCCCCAACTCCTAATCCTGATTGGCCAGTCCTGTCAGCTCCTGCAGGGCATGCATGCAGTGTGTCTGAATCTGAAAGGATCTCAGCAGGCTCTGTGATGTGCACCAGCGCCTGTGAGACACAGTGTAGCTAGGCATGGACAGCCCCTGGTGCACAGCCAGTAAGGACTGTCTCCTATGAGCAGCTTGGGACCTTATGTGAGGCAGAAGGGGTATGTGTGTCTCCCATTATAGCCTCCTGAGCAGGCTGCTTCCTAGGAGACTCTCTGCTCTCATTGATCACCACTGACTGGTGGCTAAAGAAGATCTGCCAGGCTGACACATGGACCCCAATGGTCTCTGGCTTTGTGGGCCACTAGCAACAGCCTTTTGATTTTGAGTTTTCTTGGCATTACAGCTGCCAGTAGGGTAGGCAGGAGCTCCATCCCTACCTGCCCAGAAGAGACACAGACACCATGTGGGAGACATCAAAATGGCAGTGGCAGGGCTCAGTGACAACCAGGTAAGTCTGGTCCCTCACATTCCCTAAAGTGATTTTAGTTAGCTGTTTACAATACATGGTTCCCTTCGGTTTTAACAGAAATGTTTTCCTCTGATATTGCTTTGCTTGTTCAGCCATTGAAATAGATCATTTCAAGGGAAAAAAGACATCAGACTTCTTTTTTTTTTGAGAGAGAGAGAGCACTGGGGAGATAATTGATTTGCAGTGCTAAGAGGGGGTAAAGGAAAAGAAAAATAATCCTAATAAAAATCAACAGCTGCTATCATAAAATAAAACTGATAGAAAGTGTGCTTGCCAGTTTTTGAAGGGGAGGTACAGGATCAGGTTTTTACTAGCTGAAAGCAGCATCAATAGTAAGTGGGGCTGGCAAAGAAGTGCTACCATGAACAGGGTTCTACTATCAGGTCTCCAGTTAACTTCATTCCATTTGTCCCACCACTGCATCTATGAGTCTCCATTCCATAGCTAACAATCATGCACAACTGTCATCCTTACTACATTGTGTTTAAGAATCTTGCTTCCTTCCTGTCCCCTTCTGAAATATATTTTTTTTATTTCTTGAAAAGGTGGAGACATCAGCTCAGTCTCATTGTTGCTCCCCCTTGGACTCCCATGCACAAACTAGCACTCTGGAAGCATTTGAAGTAGGAAAATGTATCTTGACTCACAGTTACTATTTTTAGTTACAGTAAAAAAGAGGAAATAGGGAAATTTTATTTATTTATTTATTACTCACATTTCTACTGCCGCCCCCTTGCCAAGGCGACTCCAGGTGGCTTACACAAATAAGCCAAATAAAAACTTTACAAAAACATTTTAAACGCATTAAAATTAGATTTGTTTAAAATTTTAAAAATATTAAAATTTAAAATGCCCTCCAATGCTGCATCACAGGATTTTTCAAAAGCTGACAGCCCAGGCAATACTTAAACAAGCCAGCCCAGAATGGCTATCTCCCCAGCGACCCCCCACACCCACTGCACAAGCCAGGTCTGAAGGCTCTTGCAAAAGGATAAAAGCTCTGCCTGGAGGTGAAGTTCAGTTGGCAAGAGGTTCCACATGGCTGGAGCAGACACAGAGAAGGCCCTCAGATGGAACTATCAGGGAGCCCCTCTGGTCTGTTCTAGTGGAACGGGCAGATGTTCTTGGGGTGATGCAGTCTCTTAAGTACCCTGGCCCACTACCATGTAGGGCTTTAAAGGTAATCACCAGCACCTTGAATTGCACCTGGAGGCACACTGGCAAACAGTGCAGCTCCTGGAGCAGTGGCGAGGCATGGGCAAAATGCCTGCACCCCATCACCACCCGAGCAGCCATATTCTGGATCAGTTACAGCCTCCGATTGGTCATCAAGGGCAGCCCATGTAGAGTGCATTACAATAGTCAAGTCTGGAGGTGATCAGAGTGTGCATGACCATGAGCAAGGAGTCCAGGAGCAGGCATAACTGGCGAACTACATGAAGTTGTGTGAAGGAGCACGAGTCATGAGTCCAGGAGGATCCCTAGATTACACACCTGGTCTGTCTGAGGCAAAAAAGCCCCATCCAGAGCCAAAGATGGTAAGTATGAATAATAAATAAATAAATAAACAAATAAAAACCTCCTGTGATAACATGGCCCCCTGAATCTACTGCCACCCGGTCTTGCCAAGATTCAGCTGTAGCCCATTGTCCCCCATCTAGACCCCTGCAGCCTTCAGACACCTGGATAGGACTTCCACTGCATCACCAGGATCACCAAGGGCTGAGTCTCCAGTAAATGGAAACAACCTCTATACTTGTTTGGTCAGATATTAAAGGAAGCAAAGGCAGTCTGTGGCTCTGGGTGCTCCCAGAGGAAGGAAACGGTAAACACTTCTGTGTATTCTCTTCCTAGAAAACCATAGAAAGGGTCACCATAAGTCAGGATTGATTTTGGCGCATTTATTGTTGCAGTAGTAGCTATTGCTATTAAAGTTAATTTTTACCCTGCTTATCTTCCTGTACAGATTCAGGGAGATTTTTCTCCCTCAATTTCTGACTGAGAACAAGAGGCACAAAGGGTGACCTCCCCTAGATTTCACCATCCTGGGGAGCATAATCACACAGAGTGATGAGCAAACCAAATTCTGCATGCCAAGTGCCAGTAGCCCAGGACAGTTCAAACTCTCAAATGTTTCTTCAGACATTGCAGAGCGGATTTAGTAACCACAGTCTTGGAAGATATTAAGGCATCAGAATGTGATCAAGTGATACCTGGCAGAACATGTAGATGAACATGCTTCTCAACTTCCTGGTGCTTGTTGACATTTCACTGCCTGATGCACAGCTCCACATGTCAGCTGCCTCAATTAAAAATACAGTAATTGATTTTTTCAGGTGTTAGCAATACAATACATCTGACTATGCTATTTAATTTGATATGAACAAATAGTGATATGAATGCATGACTATGCTACTTGTTTTGGAGTAACTATTCTGGACATATAGATTCAGTCATCACTTAACACAAGGTTAAGGAATATGTGGCTCGCCAGATGTTGTGAAACATTTCTTACCATCATCTCTAGCCAATGTGGCCAATGGAGAAGTGTGATTGGAGGCCAAAACTGTGCACATGACTTCTGTTCAAGTCTGATGGGCTCAAGACTGGCTTAGCCTTTCATCCTTCCAAGATGGATCAAATGAAATAAAAGTAAATTAAATACATTCTGGGGGCAAAATGCTAATTACCTTGTGAACTGCCCATAGAGTGTTCTCTCTAGATGCTAAATACTGCAGTTCAAATGTAATTATAAAAGCGTAATTATTATTGCTATGTAACAGAATCTGCAGGGCTAACATTTTGACGTTCCTGTCATAATGAATCCTCACAGGTCCTTGGCATTTATTTTGTGATGGAACTATCCATAATACTTTTCAATACACTACACATAGCAGAAGTTAGAAATCTCTAAACAAAATCAAAGCTTTAGACACTTGCTAGTTCCATCTTAGAATAGTACTTTTAATTTGCACTCATATATATGGTATAACAAAAGACCATAGATGGTTGATTCAAAAGGCCAATTTAATTAGCATGAAACCTCAAGATTGTTTTGAAAACATTTTTAAAAGAGGAGAGAGAAACATTTAAATGACAAAAATTTTCAAGTAGGTTTGGCGTTGAACTGAATGGAAAAGATCATGGTTAGTGCCATCTTATTTAGAGGTGAGAAGTTTGTACTTTGAAGTGTTTATGAGGGTCAGAGAGAATGGAAACTTAGTGGTTTATGAGCACCTCAAGCCCATATCTATTGAGACAGTTCATTTCCATTTTCTACTTGTTTCTCATTGTTCCACGTGGATTCAGTGTTGTACAAGGCCATTTTCGAAATGCAAAGATTTACACGCCCTAAAAGGTAAGCACTAACAAAACGAAGAAGGGTTAGGGTTTGTCAAAAGAAACTAAGATTTGTACATTAGATCTGATATTTTCTCTTTTGAAAGTAACATTTCTGTTACTGAAGGAGAAGTAGTCATGAATGCAGATCTCTCTGAAACATTCATATAATTGCAAATGAAGAAATGAGATTTGACAAGGACAGCTTTAGAAGAAAGAAACTGATTTTAAGTGAGGTCTTTCCTTTTAACCCCTACACCAATGAAAATGTTCAGACATTGATTTGTCTGATATAATGCATCACAATGAAATGCAGCTGCCAAAAATGTTCAGATGGCCTGTTGAGAGAGAGATAGGCTCCCTTCTCGGGTTTTTTCCCCCAAAAAGAAAGGAAAAAAGAGAAACACAAAGGGTGGAGGAAGCTTTTAAAGTTTTAAAGATACGACAACTTGCAAAGAGCTTTTCGGGTGAAGGTTTCTTTCTTTCCTCAATTTTGTCTAAGTAGATGAAAGCTATGTGGAAGGGAAGAGAATCCAGGTAGAATATAATATTGCTGCCTTGCAAAAAGCTCAATAGCCCCAGAACAAAACGATGCCTTAATGGTTAGAAACTGAAAGTGGAGACTTAATAACCATTTCTCCTAATACAATTTCTAGACATGTTACTGTTAGATAACAAAACTGAAGGCAGACCTTTTTTTATTTGTCTTTTCTCTTCCCACTCCAGGAGGAAAAACATTATTCCTTGTTGCTTCATATAGTGTTATATTAGAATCTTTGAGAGTCTCAGAAAGGCATGCAATTTACTCCCCGAACCCATTTTGCAACTCTCCAAGGTCACATACAATATATAGTGAAGCATGTTTCCTAGTCTGTAAGTTCCACAGTTCTCTGAGGTGTAACCTCTAGTAATCGTAGTCAGTATGATGTCTTTACACTAGCAATCAATAATTTTGAATGATATCAAAATAATATTCACCAATTTCTATGAACGGTGTTTGAGAAATGTGCTCTGTGGAGGAGTTAGTTCCTTCCTTCCTTCCTTCCTTCCTTCCTTCCTTCCTTCCTTCCTTCCTTCCTTCCTTCCTTCCTTCCTTCCTTCCTTCCTTCAAATATACCTATCTACATGTTCTGGACTAAATATAGAAATACTGAAGATGCAATTTATGGTCAAAAATCTATGTTTTGGAGCTTGGAAAGCATTCTATGTAAGAGGGAAATGCATTTGACATACACACATCATTTCTTTTTAAGAATGAACAAAAATACTGCATACTGTTCCAAAATGTGCACAAATATATTTGAATCAGTGGAGACATGCATCCAACAATACAGCATGTGCATTTCAAAAGCATGAGAAGGAGGTTCTCTGTTTGCTCCAATGGACCACAGTGTGTAACCAGAAATAATAAGTTCGTGTCCTAAATTATTCTGATTTTTGCTGGAGAAACGCCGCTTAGGGGGTCCTTTCATGTCCCCAAGATTTTTTCCCAATGAAGGGATCCCTATGATATTAGGTGATTCACACATTCAATTAATTTGAAAGATTTACTTAAGTCATTGCAGAAAAAGTGGTGGCCAGATTTCTTAGATCTTTATCAACACCATATTTCTCCTCAATTTTCTACATGCCTTCAATATAAAGGCCTAGCAGTTTGAAAGTAAGAAATTGCACGTAGATAAATAGGGACCACTTGGGTGGGAAGTAAACAGCATTCCATGCACTAGGCATGCCTTCCACATGTCCATAGAAATGTCTGCAGACGCAGACAGTGTTGGCTCTTCGGCTATAAAACAGAGATGAGCACTGAACCCTCGAGTCAGATGTGACTGGCTTTTGAGCAAAGGAGACCTTTACCTATATAAAGTTTACTATTTGTTCTTCCAGACAGACCCATATTACCTGTCCATTGGAACTGCTACCTGACACCTCACCCCCAATATAGATTACCCTTTCCTTTCAATTATTTTCTCCACTCTCTCCCTTTCTTCTTCACTTTCTTCCTCTTTCCTCTTTATTTCAGCATAAAATCTATTTGTGTTGTTCCATCTTAAAAAAACAGAGAGAGTGGATTTGTGTCCTGCTTTAACTTCATTGACATTCATTCCTGCCTCACATTGTGTGGATAATGGGACTGACATCATGAGTGGAAACAAAGTTGAACAAACGCTCTGCTCTGCATGGATGAACTAAATTAAGAGCATTTTGTTTTTACATCACACCTGTTTCACAGCACATAGCTGTAGTAGATAATTCCCTTTTTACCAGTGCAAAATGTCTTTTGGAGGCTCAGGAAAGATAGTTCCTGTCTGACTTTCTTCTAATAAAGTCTATTTTCAGATCTCTGAGAATAAATTCAGAGAACGCGCTGAAACCTTGTCCATTCTTTTTACAGGCTCATCACAAGCAAATTATCTCCTATTGACAGCTAATCTTTGCCCACACTGAAAAGACATATTGCAAAATCAGTTGGTGCTGAAAGCTTCCAAAGTACAAATTATCTAGAGATAACTTTGGTCAACATGTGGAGGGAAAAACAGTGTGGATCTTTCTTCATTCCAGAGAATTTAAATAGCTTGCCCATTTGTTCTGTGGTGTGAGAATGGTATATTGAAATTGTGGCTGGGCCTACGAGAGACATTCTCAGCCTGTGTGTCACTATTCTATGTTGGGATGCAGATTCAGCGCTACCTTTAAGTAGAATCAGGCAGCTGCCTCAAGGCAGGACATAATGGATGGCCACAAAACAGCTGCAAATTGTTACTGAAAATGTTATGATTTTATTTTTAATGTCAAGAAGGAGAAGAGGTGCTTATGAGATTTTCTGACCCATTCAGACTAACTACAGTACTAAGCATTTTAGATTTTTCTGATGGGGAGGACACACCATTTGTTTGTGTACCTGAGGCAACAAAGTGTGCTGGACCAACCTTACTGGGCTAGTAAGCCAACCATTTCCAAAGGGTATTATTTATAATTCCAACTGGCAGCATACTGGTATTTAATGGGAAAACGAATCCAGCAGTAACAAATGCCTTCAGTCTTATGAAAACCAATTTTGCAGTATTGCTCCCTTTGTGAAGAATGTACAAAAGAATGTAACTATCATAAACTCAAACACATACAAAATTAACACCACTTATGGTGCCTTGCAATTCTGTAAAATGCCAGAATTATAAATATTTGTTATTTGCTCACAAATATGAATTAACCAGGAAAGTTAATCAAATACATCTCTGAAACACCATGTGAAGTGTGGCAACTGTTCACAGAGACATACACACAGAGACACACGTGACACACAGCTGTATTCATGGCTATATGAATACAAATGCCAATTATTCCTCATCTTTAATACCCAAAGGATTTATAAGCATATTGCTGCTATAAACCCGAGTTCATCTGTACAGAGTGCAGCTCAGATATGCATATTTAATTACCCAGAAAGTAATTTGCTTATACAGATGGCAGCATTTGGGGTCTTACTTCAGTTTAAATTACTTCTGTTGGAAAGAAATGTTATTTCGCTATGCTTCACTCAAAGAACATGTTTTTATCATGGATATCTAGAATCCAAAGTTATAGTTAATATAAACAATTAATCTGATACATTCTCAATAAAGAGCTAGTGTGAGTAGAATGCAGGACAGATTTGTTTATTCATTTAGCGTATGGCACTTGTACACATTGAGTCAACATATACCAAAAAGAAAAATATATATATAAACTGTATAAAAACTAAACATTAATTTATAAACAAACAGAATAGTTTAGTGAAAGGTGTGTTTAGAGACCCTCTTGAAATATCTTGAAATTTCATACTAAGAAAGCTGATACTATTTAGATGAGAAGGCGACAGTGTGTTTACATACCTGTGTGAAAGAGAGATTAATCACAATGCAATAGATCTCATATAGTTCTTACTTAGCTTTCCTTCTTAATGAAAGAATTCACAACATGGATTCTGTTATCAAATGCCAAGGATCATAAAAGTTCCACTAGGCTACCTTAAACTTGGTAGTTGTTTTCTTCTAACATGAAGAAAGTGATCCTCAGAGAACCAGTGGCTTAGAGAGCACTTTTTGCTTAAAAGATAATGTATCATACACTGGGCATCTATCATGTCTAGAGAAAGTCTTCTACATGAAAGTGAAAAGTCAGTAAGCAACATAGCACAAAAAAATCCATCATATCTATTTCTGTCTGGCAATCCATGACAGTCACTCACTTTGAACCATCTCTGATCTTGCTATATATTCCTATAGCTTTCAGATCCACACACTTTCGTGATAAGAAGTGTACTAACCCTATTGCAATCCTAGATCACTCTGATGAGAAGCCAGACATTGTATTGCCTGTGATTATCTTCGAAAGAGATTATCTTCAGTAGCATTATGTTATTTATTTTTTTAGACTATAGCTCTCTGGACCCTCATCTTGCACATCAGTAAAAAGGTTGGGTAAAAGATTCTGGGAACTGAAATTAAAAAATAGTGAAAACTGGCACCTTTGAGACTAACATTTATATTTGCATGACGTTTTGTTGATTACTGTGTGCATCTTCAGATGTAAATTTTTCAGATGCCCTAAATCTAAACCATAGAATGTCAATGTCTGCCATCTTTGGTACATGGGTAAAACAGTAAGTGCCCAAAATAAATATTTCCACAGCCTACACTAACTAACTAACCTTCCTTCCTTCCTTCCTTCCTTCCTACTTACCTACCTACCAACCAACCAACCAAATAAATAAATCTACTTGGACAGCACTAGCATTCAATCATGGCATCTAACATGCCAGTTATTGTGATAAAAATGCCATCTGAAGTTTTTGAAGTAAGGATCTGATCCAAGAATATTAGCAAGTAAAGAAAAATCAGGATGTGCTGACTTGAGACCATAATTCCACCTTACTTCAGCTTTGTGGTTAATACCTCACATTGCTCTGGAACTTTCCATCCTCAGGGTCTTACAACTGCTACCTTCATTTAAAAATATTATCTGACTGACATCACAGTAGATAAGGAAGGCAGAACAGAAAATGTTTAGCTTTAAGCCTGTAATGTTTCTTTGTTGTTATTAGCTGTAAATAAGTGGCTGATGGTCTGTAGTGATAGGATACTAAAAGAAATTTTCTGAAGTACTATTTGATCTTTCAAAAATGGTATGTTTGTCCATATATAACCTTTTAAAATGTTTTTTGGCAGGAAGCCCAATTTTTCTGTTTGAGATGCAATCCTAGATCACTCTGATGAGAAGCCAGACATTGTATTGCCCGTGATTATCTCAGAAAGAGATTATCTTCAGCAGAATTATGTGTGGTAGAACCAGAAATTCCAAAAAAAATATTATTATTTAGACTAATGTATAGCTCTCTGGACCCTCATCTTGCACATCAGTAAAAAGGCTGGGTAAAAGATTCTAGGAGCTGAAATTAAAAAATAGTGAAAACTGGAACCTTTGAGACTAATATTTATATTTGCATGATGTTTTGTTCATTACAGTCTGCATCTTCAGATGTAATTTTTTCAGAGCCCTAAATCTAAACCATAGAATGTCAATGTCTAGGATGCCATCTTCAATATATGGATAAAACAGTAAGAGTCCCAAATAAATATTTCCACAGCCTACACTAACTAACTAATCTACCTATCAATCAACCAACCAAGCAACCAACCCAATAAATAAATAAATAAATAAATATACTTGGACAGCACTACCATTCAGTCATGGCATCTAACATGCCAGTTATTATGATAAAAATGCCATCCGATCCAAGAATATTAGCAAGTAAAGAAAAATCTGGATGTGCTGACTTGAGACCATAATTCCACCTTACTTCGGCTTTGTGGTTAATACCTGACATTGCTCTGGAACTTTCCATCCTCAGGGTCTTACAACTGTTAGCTTCATTTAAACATATCATCTGACTGACATCATAGTAGATAAGGAAGGCAGAACAGAAAATGTTTAGCTTTAAGCTTGTAATGTTTCTTTGTTGTTATTGGCTGTAAAGAAGTGGCTGATAGTCTGTAGTGATAGAATACTAAAAGAAATTTTCTGAAGTACTATTTGATCTTTCAAAAACAGTATGTTTGTCCATATATAACCTTTAAAAATGCTTTTTGGCAGGAAGCCCAAATGTCTGAATTTCTCTGTTTGAGAGAGACAGAGACAGAAAAACCATGCATGCACAGAGCATGACAATAAAGGAAGAAAAAAATGGCCGTGTCACATTTTCTCAGGTTGGTTGGTAGCCTTATCAGCACTTTTCTGTTACACAGAAGGCCAAAGATGGTCACTGGAGTCAACATGCTGACTACATGAATCAGAATGACTGCTCATTGAACAACAAATAATTTCAGGCATAGTCACATCACTCTGGCACTGAAAGATGTGAGGAAATTCTATCCATACATGGCACAATAATCAGCCACAGATTAGCCGCTTTAACTATAATGAGTGTTTGCAGAACTGGGACATTTTCTCCTAAAGGAATAAGCTATGAAGATTTTGAAAAGAGTTAATCAGAAATAGGGGTCAAATTCCTCATGGTGAGACCCACCTTGCATAATAATCAGCAATGCAATAATACCATGTTATTGACTTGAGTGCAGTTTCGTGTGACATGCTGCAGCTGACCTGTAATTTTTATCCCACAAGTTGCTGGCACTATTAAAATGACACTTGTGAATGTAAATTAAGCTCACAAAGGGGACAGATTGTATGATTCTGGTTTTCTTCGGACGCCTGAAGGCTATCACAGGTTCCATATGTGAAGTAATTATGTTCACTGAAGGAAAGAATAAATGCTGTCAAACTGTGTATGGTGAAGAAACGTCGGCTATTATATTTCAGTAGTTACTGGAGCATTGCCACAGACACTGGCAAGATGTATCAGAAAAGAAATCAGTAAGAGTGCTCTACTGAATATCCCATTAAAATGGCTCTATGCTTTTGAATATATATCTCATGGTTGTTAAAATGGATTGGTATTAGTAATGTTTCCAGTGGTGGATTTTGAGAGGATGGCATCTTGAATTAATTCATATTAATGAACAATTCCCATTTGAATCTTTGAAAACATGGATTTTGCAAAAGAAATAGTTTTGAGATTTATCACTTACTATAACCAGGGGCATGCTGTCTATGATAAACAGTGCTGGACAGGGAGGGAGCGGGCAGCGCCTGTGGGGATACTGCATGATGTCATGGATTGGAGTCACCAGGTGACATACTTCTGCCCACCTCTGGGGGGCACCAGTCACTGGGGCACACTTGGATTTGTCCCTCTGTCCCAAATGGCCAGCAAGGGCCTAACTATAACCGCTCAGAGTTGGGCTTGCCCGATTGGAGCGGGGTAGCAAATACGAGCAATAAATAAAAATAAATAAATATAACCACATTTCTATTGCATAACTCCAAATAAAGAACAGGAGGAGGCTACTGTGGTTCTAGGCAATGGAGACTGGTGAAGGTAATCCAGAACTTTAAACTGGTCTAGAGTGGTGCTGCCACTCCCTTTTCTGGAGCTGGTGGATTAGATCATATTGCAGTGATCATATTAATTTATAAGTTTCACTGGTTGAATTTGTTTCCAGGCTTAACTTCAAGTTTCAAGGCAGAGTTGGGTCTTTCAATTAAAACAGTGTGGAATGTGAGTACAGTAAAACCTCATATAACACTAAAACCTGGTTCCACAAGTCTTGGTGTTATATGATTTTTAGTGTTATCTAATCCTCTATGGGATCCATAGAGATACATTGTAACCACACAGGCTTTAGCGGTTGTTATCTGAAGCATCCCATAGGATCTTAATGTTATCTGATGCAATTCTTCCCCCCAGATTCCTTAATGTTATGCGATTTTAGTGTTATTCGATACTAATGTTATATGAGGCATTACTGTACTACAAAAACATTCCTATCCTATTTAAGTATGACCAGGAACATCTTTTTTACCATACTGCTGTCACCAATTTTTCCTCCCTCCCTCCCTCCATTCTTTTCTATATCACCGCTAATATTCTTTCTGAAGATTGTACTGATTCTGCTGCTGTATTTAAGCCTGTTGTTGCCAGCTATTATTTATTGATTCAGATTGTTGTTTTCTACCAAACATTGGCATCTTTGGCAGTCCTAGGAGCCAATTTACTGCCTTCAAACCCCTTCAGCAGCTGCAGAAGCTCCAAAAATGCCCTCAGCTACAAAGAGCAAGTCAAAAGTTAGCTAGAAGTCTATTTCCAGGTTTTTGAAAAATTTATATTTTGGATGTGACTCAGTATTGAGAGGCCTGTGGCCTATTTAAGAGGTGAGGTGCCGCTCCTGGAGGATTCCCAGAGCAATAAATCATTGTTTCCCCTGAAAGGAAGGGGTTGCAAAAACAGCCTTCAGGGGCTGCAGGCAGGCAGGGAGGTGCCAATGAGGAACAAGTGAGCTCTCGTGCAAATTTTGCCAGATTAGCAAGCAGAAGCACATGAAAGACTGGAACTGGTCCTAGGATTCACCACATATTTTGTTCAGTTGCTTCCATTTCTGGTGCAGACCAAATATGGTTCTGTACAGTAGTACAGATTCATGGTGGCTTAATGGTTAAGATGCTGAGCTTGATGGCTGGAACGTTGGTAGGTCAGCAGTTTGAGACCCAAGTACTGCACGACAGAGTGAGCTCCCTATCTGTCCAAGCTCCTGCCAACCTAGCAGTCTGAAAGCAAGAAATTGCAAGTAGATAAACAGGTACCTGCTTCAGTGGGAATGGTAACAGCATTCCATGCACTCAGGCATCTGACCGCAGAACTGTCTGCAGACACAGACAGCACTGACTCTTTGACTGAAAAAGAGATGAACACCTACTTCTATAGTTGGAGATGACTAGCTTTCAAGCAAGGGAGATATTTTCCTTTACCTACAGTAAAGGTAACTCATGGGAGAAGGAAAGAGATCCTTATGGTTTGGGTATGAGATGTCTAAGGTGCATTTACATGGCCATAATTTAATACATTTTATACTAACGTATTAATGTCTTGTGATGTTAACTTATGCATTTTTAGTTGTATGTCTCCTTGTGCCCTTTAATAGGGAGAAAGTTAGGATATAAATTAAACAAACAAACAAATTAGACTGACTTTGTAGGTCCATTCAGACAATTTGCTTCATGCCCTTGACCTGTGTTGCACCTTCTGTGTTCTAGATCTTAAATGGAACAATACAATTGTACCTCGCTTAAGATCATAATGCGTTCCACAGGATTGCTCTTTAAGCGAGTTTGCTCTTTAAGCGAAACACCATTGTAAATGACCAATTGTTGGGGGGGGATTGTGAACCCCGATTTATTTGTTAAGCGAGTTTTTGGTTGGTTTTATTTGTTTAGCAAAGCGAACATTCAGAGAAAATTCTGCTCTTTAAGTGAGTTACTCTTTAAGCGAGACGCTCTTTATGCGAGGTTTGACTTTAACTATTTTCATTATCTGTGTGAAGGAGCCCATCATAATTTTAGCCTCAATGGTGCCATTGTGACATTAGCAGCATCATTGCCTCAAAATGATATTTAGACATCCGAGTCCAGAGAGTGTTTGTGAGTAATCCTACACTGAGGGAGCCACAGAATACCAGCAGCATGGCTAAAGATATGATGCAGAAAGTACGTTTCCTGCAAATAATACATAAAAACATGGGGGGGGGGAGACAAGCAATGCTTCTGAATATCTGAATATGTCCTTGCAATGCATAAGTAGAGAAAGAATACAAACTGAATGTTGGCTTCATTTCTGAGTCACTTGTGCTGATCTTCAAATTTTGCTTTGCTCTTCTTGCATAGTTTCTCTAAAAAAAGGAAAAAAAGAAACAGCATTTGAAAGATTAGATTTAGAAATATACTAAAATAGATTAGATTTAGAAATATACCCCTCACCCCCAAGGATACCTTTGTATTGTGTTAGGTACGAGGTAAAACTAAGAGACTGCCTGCAACCTTCACGTACATTGTGGGGTGATAAATATTTCAGATCATGATACTCCTATGCTGGTCTCACAAGCCCCATGTGACACACACACACACACACACACACACACACACACACACACACACACACACACACACACACACACACACACACACACACACACACACACACACACACACACACACACACACACACAGCTAATGCTTTTCTTTCAAAACTTTCCCACTGAATGGAAACCATGGTACAAGAAGAAGCAGATAATTGTGAGAAATAACAGGACAGCAAACTGTACGGTGATAGCCGTATGGCAGAAAGACAAATCCCATTTTTATAGTCTGCAGTATTTGCTTTCAGTGATCAGGCACGTTTCGTCTGTGCCCTGCTAGCATTAATCCCAGGCACTGCTTGCCTGCAATATTGAGTTTTTTTAAAACTCAACCAGGGCTGAATCTTCCTTACAACTAAGCTACTCATCCATGCCTCTCAGCGATACCTACAGCACCCACCTGTCAGCTGCTGTCAGAGAATCTGTTATTAGCACGGCTGTGGGCACCAGGAGCAGATGTTTTGGCCAGCACGATTTACTACTGTAATGTTTAGCACACACACAGGAATCTGGCTGATTGGCAAGGATGCACAATGCAACTACCCTGATTAACTGCTTCGGGGTTGAATCTAAGAAGGGGGAAAGAAACCCGGAACAAGATATCGTTATGCCTGCAGATTCATTCTCAAAGCATGGAACAGGGTGGTTTGCTCCAAATGTGGAGGGCTTTAGAGAATCAAGGGATGGTGGGAAACATGCAAAATAAATGACGGACAATAAGAGTCCCAATTAAACCAACAATTCATTCAGTCTGGTCTCAGGTTGGTAACAGGAACCAGCCAAACGCTTCCAATCAAGACACAAGCAGTGCAGATAGTTTTCCAGCGCTGACAGGTCCAGCACGATATATTTTCTTCCATAAAGCAGAGCAGGACATAGAGCTTTATGCTCCCACATCATGGTAACCAAAGGAAGACAAGATATATTGTCTACATCAGAAAATCCAATAAGAACTTTTCTCTTTCTATGGCAGTAAAAATATGCTCTAACAATCCTAACAATCATCTACCTTCCTCCAGTCAAGTAATCTAAAATGTGCAGGAGTTAGAGCTTTGACACCAAAGCCACCAAATGCATTGACTGGAAATTGAAAAGCCTTTTCTCCTCTATTTCCAGACCTATTGTTAGCCCTAAAAACCAGAGGTGTCAGGATGGATGGACATAACCCTCTCTTCCATGGATATAGCTTGTCAGCCCCTTGGAAGGCAATTGTAGCAGACCTAGAGTCTAGTTTTCTGACCCATTCCTTTCTCAGGGGCACAAAGACTACCCAATATATAGCAAATAGCAACAAACTATGGTTTGAAGTCTACTTCTAGTTGCAACAGACCATGGTTAGTAGCCTAATTTTAGTTTAGAAAAACAGATATATATGATGCTGAACAGTGAAGAGGAGCATTGCAATGTCCTTAAAAATTAAACGGCAATTCCTGGAGGAATCCAGAAGTAGCTATTCCTTATTTGCAGCAGAAAGACGAGAGAGGAAAAATAGCAGAAATGACCTGTTGTGGGCACATATAGTTTACTCACTCTGACTTTGATAAATAAATCATTTTATTTATTGTAATTCATGCTGGTTTGGGTTATAAAAGGGAAGGAGATGTGGAATGAACATAAAGGTATAAGCCACTTCAGTTCAGTTATTATGGACGCAGACATCTGACTGTGGAAGCTGCCAGCGTCAATCTGACAGGGTGCCAGTCACCTGTGATCACATGTCTGACCATGTGACCTAGTCACGCAACCATAACTGGCACTTCAGCAGGTTGCCTCAACAGGCTTCTGAGTTGGAGCTCTACACATGTAAATATTAAGCAGGATACTGATCTTGTCTTCCACAGTTTCTTGTCTCTTTCATGAAGATCTGAATAATAAAGTTTTCAGAGACTTCCAGCCTCAAAGTCATTCTCCAGTCTAGATGGTGCTGCACCTCTTTTGTTCATACATTTGGCAAATCAGGTTGAACAGAGAGCTGTTGCTAATATCCTGGATTTGATTCCTTCCCAAGAAAGTCAAATAGCATCTTCAATGTCTACTCTGGCCAGGTTAGTAGCTTTGGAGGAGGGACAAGAAGTTGGAGCATTAGCAGAAAGGAGAAACTGTTGCATTCATTTTTTTCCAAGGGTAGGGCTGCAACACAACACACTTTCCCACAGAGTCCCAGTTCCTGCAAAATTGACCTTGCCCAGAGTCCTGGTTCTCACCCCACTTCTCCCATGCTCAGTCCCAATCTGGCTGTCACTGCACACTATTCCTCCAAGAGCAAGGGCCACCATCACTTTTGTGTCTGGGTTGCAAAGCATGTCAAGCAACTACTTGGAGTCTTGAGGATTCAAAATGTCACTCATGACGGGGGAGTTGAAACCTAAAAAAGTCAACCACTAGTTTGACATGCTCAGACCCCCTAGTCCCAGATTGTATGCCTGAATCTTCAATGAACTCTCCAAAGAGTCTACATTGTCTTCACAATCTACCAGAAGTTAGAATTGACTAGATGTCGTGCAATTATTATTGTAATTATGTGCAGTAGTAATTCCTTCTGTTTGGAAAAGTATCTGTGCTTCAAGGCAAGAGACGTGACACGCAAAAAAGCTCATTTTGTGTAGCTATTAATTGCATATGATGTGCAACAATTATTTGGAGTGGCACATCTGCTGTGGGAAATATGTTTTCAGACTTCTGATACAATAATGCAGAAATATGATTTTTTTAAAGGGTAAGAAGTCATATAATTCTCATAATATGTCTGTAGCTGTGGTGGGATTTGCAAACATCTGCCGAATCCAGGAGAATGCCCTCTTGATGGCCTGACCAGTATTCTGCATGGGATGTTACAAAGGCATGTGTAAAATTTCTGTTAGGCGTGTGCACAGATGGTCATCCCATTACCAAGTTCCTTCTCCTACTGAAGCCATATGATGTCTCGTTTTCATGGTTCATCCTGCAGTGTTAATGAAAAGCTATGGAGTTTTATGTTCCTTTCCACTCCAGCAAAGGTTGTAACCAGGGTAAAAATATTCACCCTATGTATGTGACATGAAAGCAGCCTGCAAAATTTTAGCCACAGGACCTGTGTGGACTGGTCTTTCAGAGAGATACAGTACATGTAATTTATTTAAGCTGATTGTGTTTGATTAGTTCTGCCAACAATAAAGTTTGATCAAAACTAGGTTTAGGAGAGAAGGGGGCATTTAGGCACCAGGTACCAAGCACTACAGATTACAAATGTTGAAAAGAAAAGTGCTAACAAAAGACACAAATCTTCAGAATTACACCCTGCCTTGCCTGTAGAAGTTGCAGGCAAGCTTTTAAATAAATCCTTAATGGTGGCTTTTAGTTTGCCGTTCTTTTCCAATCAAACATTTCTTAGCGTACATAAGTAAGTGGTTCACTTGTTTAGAGCCCCTGTCTAACCAGGTGGAATTCACATTTCCAATGTTGGAATGGTTGAAGAATTGCAGGGGAGAGAGGTGGATTCTTCTTTTAAACGTAAAAACAAACAAAAACTCACCAGGGACTCTTGCTTCTAGTATTGCAAAAGAAAAGTCAGACTAGTTCTCTCACTTAGTTTGCACTTTTTTAAAAAAAAAAGTTTGTTTCTCTATCATTTAAGACTCTACGGCAAAATTTATTGTGGGTACTGACAGTACTGATTTGCGTTTCAGCAGGGATTGGGAAATCAATAAGTTTTGCTTTCTCCAGTGTTTGAATGTTTTAAACCTTAAGTTCTTTCTGTCCCAAATATGCGATCTGAAAATTATGGACAGTTCTTCAAAAATGGTCTGAAACAAAACTTTCAGATCAAACAGGCATAACTATTGCAAGCGCGAAGATGACCATACTTATACCTGTCTGCCATATATGTCAAAGATGATGGTTATAGGCTCTAACTAGCAAGCAAGGTAGGAACTGTATTTCTGGATACAGGTCAGAATGTTGATTATGACTTATACTGTCCAATAGAAATTTGAACCAAAATCTTTAATATAATCCTGACCAGGTTTTAAAGGTAATTGAAGGAGGCCCTTCTCTCACTCCTGCCACTATCAGAAGACCATCTCATGGGGACACAAGAGAGGGCTTTCTTCAGAGAGGGTTTTCAGATTCTACCAAGAAAGAGTAGCTCTTTTCTTTCTCAGTTGACTATCCAGGAGTTCAATCGAATTCCAAATTACAGTCCCAACATTCACCAAATTCTGTAATTCCCATTTACTTGAGCCCCACAGATCTAGTGGATTAACCGGATTTGGCCTATTTTTATTTAGGCAGGGTTATGGCATATAAGCAATATTGGAGTGCAATTACAGTAATACCCCGGATAACGATTGTACCTGATAGCGCTAAAACCGCATAACGTTGCAAGATTTTCGGAAAAATCTTGCATCGGATAACGCGATTTTTAGCGTTATCCGGTACAAGCGTGTGCATGGGGGGGAGTTGGATTGGGTAGAACATCTACCCAATCCAACCCCCTCCCCAGCGCCCGCCTGCCTTTCCCCCGATCCTACTGCAGGGTTCCCTCTGCTTACCTTCCTTTCCTTCTCCGACTCCCAGCTGATTGCAAAAGGCTTGGTTTTTTTAAACTGCAGGGAAGGAGGGGGAGCTGTTCTTGCTTTACTTCCTGAATTGGAAAAATACAGAGATGTGATTGGTTCTCTAGAGCAGCTGATCTAGAGAACCAATCACATCTCTTTATTTCCCCCCTTTCCTGTTTGATTGGTTCTCTAGATCAGCTGATCTAGAGAACCAATCACATCTCTGTATTTTTTCAATTCAGGAAGTAAATCAAGAACAGCTTCCCCCCCTTTCCCTGCAGTTTAAAAAAACCAAGCCTTTTGCAATCAGCTGGGAGTCGGAGAAGGAAAGGAAGGTAAGCAGAGGGAACCCTGCAGTAGCGTCGGAATGGCACTTTCCCCAACCCTACTGCAGTCGCAGAGACTGCTGCGTGTGGGGGTGGCTTTAAAGGCAGGGAGGTCTCTTTCTTTCCCTGCCTGCCTTTAAAGCGGTTTGTCCTTGAAGTCAGGGCTTTATTTTTCGCGTTGTTGGATGCATGTATCGGACAACGCTAAAAACCGGATAACGTCATGACTTGTGGAACCAAGTCATAACATTATCCGGGGTATTACTGTACTTGGATGCTGGCTGTTTCTCACTGTTCTATTTTCAGTTATGTTTTCAATATATTGTTGACTCTTGGGCAGCACAAATTTGAGCTGTGCAGGTTGACTTATATGTGGATCTTTTGCAAGTGTGACACAGACCAGGCTGAAGTGCACCAGTGGTCGGGCTGCTAAGATGATGATGTTGGTGGTGGTGGGTGGCTCTACCATGATACACAAACCAGTGATGACTGACTGATGATGGGAAGGAGGAAAGAAAGGAACGAAGGAGTGTTAAAAGAAGAAAAATGGGGAGAGTTTGTTTTAAAGCCCAATTTATTTTTGTAAGCCACTTTGTTAGATTTAAGGGAAAGAACATATATTCAAATTGCTGAATGGTCATGCCAAAATGTAAACCTTACTGAATCAATAGATCTACTCTAGTTCAGGCTAGCAGTAGGATTTATATCTTGTTTTGGCGCTCACAACAAGCAAATTATTGACCACTGTGTGATTCGAATATTGGGTTAGGTAGGCATGATCGCTGGCTGTCTCTGATCCAGAACTGTTTTTCTTATATAGTAATACCTCGGATAATGTTTTCCTCGGATAACGCTAAAATCGCATAACGTTAAGTAATCTGGGGAGGAGAAATGGATCGAATAACGTTAAGGTCCTATGGGATGGATCTGATAACAACCGCTAAAGCCTGTGCGGTTACAATGTATCTCTATGGAGCTTTAACATTATCCGATCCATCCCATAGGATTTTAACATGCATTGGATAACACTAAAAATCAGATAACACCAAGACTTGTGTAACCAAGTCTTAGCGTTATCCGAGGTATTACTTTATTCTGAATAAAAGACTATCCTAAAGGCACCTCCCTTCTGGTTTATGGGGCACACAGAGGAAAGACAAAAAAAACACCAGTCAGCTCTATGGCACTCCTAACGGAGATCTGTCACTTTCTGGTTGCCCCATTCAACCTTAGATGTAGATTCTGCTGTCTCTTTCCAGCTTACAGAATATTGCTGTTAGCAAATCGTGCATGGATGGTTGGGCAGGGAAAAACCAGATTGCCAGTTCTTTTTAATTAGGTGCTGTGTTAAACAATCACTCTTTGCTCACCAGGTATATTTTCCTTTTTCCTCCCCCTGTTTTTTTGTCATCTTTATCCCCCCCCCCCTTTAAATGAAACCAACCGTCGTTTCCTCGCCATTGCAAAACTGTTAAAACAATTGCTTGCAAAGCATCTTGTGCACAATGTGTGGGAGGTAAGAATGTAATGGAGAAATGAGAGGTTCTTTCTAGTTCACAGCATTGACAGCGACTGTAATATATGAGTCTTTTGAATGCACTGTGGCAGAAGCAAGAATGAAGAGCATCTCATCTGATTTGCCAGGGAAATTGTTACATGAGGGGAGTACCAAGAGAATGAAAGACTGCAGAGTTAAGGAAATAATGGTAGCAAAGACATATTTTGCTTCTATCAGATTTTTTAAAAATAGAAATCAGTATGGTAATGTCTTGAAAAGATAATAAACTTGAATATATAAACAAACCAACCCAACTCACCATGTTAGCTGACCTTTACCTTTGACTGTCCCCCAAAAGGCATTTAATCCACGAACGAAAGGTTTCATTCAATACTTTTGTACATCCAGCAGGCTAAACTATATGCTAAACTGACATTTAAAATAATCCCAGGGACTTCCACCTTCTGTAAAAATGGAGAGAAGTGATAAATTGAACTATTTCCATGTGATTTAAAATTGAGATTCTGAAAATGTGTTTTGGAACCCATTTAAAATAATAGCCAGATATTTGGTGGACATCTAGGTTATCTGGTAATGATAATAGGACCTTTTTCAATGCCTGAGTAATTACTTTCTCACTGCGCTCAGGGTGAATTTGAGCTATCTGTCTTGTTCACAATTTAAACCTGCAGTGTGTGTGCGCAAAGGGGCATTCAGTCTGACATTTTACATTCCAAGCTAGCTTTCTAGAAAGAGAACAGAGACTGCATGTCCAGTCTTTGAAATAGAAATTAAAAAAGGGAGCCATGCCAGAAATATTCCAAAGCATGTGACAATGATGAGAAAAGTGCAGTAATTGCCTGCTTTTTCATTCACTGGTTTCTGTCTTGTGAGCCAGGATCAGCTGTATGCCCACATTAAGATGCTTGCTTGAGCATTTTAAAAACTATGCAAGAAGAAATAACCAAAGGGCATGTATGTTTAGCAGAATAAATCAGCATGGACTATTCAGTTCATTTGCAAGTGGATTCATTTACTAGTCAGTCAGTCATCTCCCTTTAAAATATACATATACTACTCTGATCATCACAGATGTCAGCTCCCATGTTGACATGAAACCTATCTGAATTATGGACAGACTGTGCGAACATTTCAGCGTTGCAGGAGAACCGTACCATCGAGTGGTGAATTGCTTGACTGAGCCAATGAAACTTTCATATCTCCTCACTTACATGCAAAGCTTTTCAGTGCCACTAATCTGTACATTGTCAGGCTTCTCGCACTCATGTTTCTAGTGAGCTGGTAGAATACTCTCTGGCATTTCAGGTTGTATTTGGAAAATCATTCTTTCAGTCTGCTGGTAGAAAAAAAGAATAACATGATAGGAAGAACATTTCTCTTTCAGACACTAAGTTCTTTTAACTTGTGATATCTCCTTTTAAAAATATATATAAATTGGGAATAATTCATAAAGAGTTACCACACCTGGATCATGAAGTGGTATGGCCTATTCTACTAAAGGCATGGATGTGACACATAACAAGTAATGATGTTACTTTCAACAAATTACTTGCTGGAGCTAGTAAGCGGAATATTGTTCTATTCTCTGTATAATACAATGACAGGTGACACAGTGAAAATTCTTACTATTTGTTGGTGGGGCAGAGAGGAGTGTTTCCCCTGTTTATTGTAACAAGACAAGGTGGCCAGAAAAGTTCCACTGTACTGTATATGTTTTATTTCAAGCAAGACTTGTGCTTGTCTCAGCACAGCACAGGAATTCATTTGCTCCCACCTGCATCTTGGAAGTGGAGTACGCTAGAGTGATATGATGGTGTAGCCATTGTAAGAAATGTAATTGGTAATTAGCCAATGATACCTCCTGCAGTGGCCATTTAAACCACATAAAGTCTGGGTTGACCCATCCTGTACCCATTAGAGGACATCCTGATCCACTCTTTCCCTGGGTCTGTAACATTGTCTGTGTTTTTCTGGCATCAAATTTTTAAAAAATGAAATGGATTGGAATGCAAAACAGCTATGACCGTGGGAGGGGGTATACACCTAATTGTTTGACCTATCAACTGACAGCCCATACAACAATCATCCTTCTTTAGTCAGTCAGTCAGTCAGTCAATCAATCAATCAATCAATCAATCAATCAATCAATCAATCAATCAATCAATCAATCAATCAAACACACACACAGCCGTAATAGTGTAATAGTCTGTAGAGTTTGCCAAAATATATTGAATATCATCATCGTTGACTGCTACTCGTGTCCAAGTACAGTATACCTTTCCCCCTGAAAATCATTTCGCCAATGAACTTTGAAAGAAGTTAAGGGGGATCTCAGCTTGCCATGAAGTGACCCACACTCTGTGATCATGAAGTCATCTCCTGCGGCATGTATGAATAATTTCATGCAAGATTTGACACTGAGACTGCAATGGACTGCCATAGCCTTGAGGATATTGACAAGGTGCACCTTCACAGCCAGTCCATCTGGCATGGCCTCTTCCACCTCCATGACCCTTGGGAATCAGAATAGTAAAGTGTTTCCTCTTCCACTCATTTTGACATTGGGCTCAATATGATGATTTCTAGTGCATTTCCTCCAATGAGGGGCACCATCACCCCACTTAAAGGGGCTCATCCACCCGTAGCCATTGGCCTCTTTGGGGAGTCAGGTTATTTACCACCACCCAACACTAGGTGATGAGTCGCTGCCTGTACGGTCTACTCCAGTACAGCCAGACATGGAGATTGAATGAGAGAATAAAGAAAAAGAAATATATCCAAGAACTCAAAAGAAAGCTATTTTTCAACCTATGAATTTCAAATGGAACAAAAAAGTCCCACTGTAGCGCTGGCCTATCTAAGTGTGAGGAGGACACTTGGATAGATTTAATTTCAGAATCTCACATTTGTGTTTAATATAATTTAGTTGGGGGGGGGGAGCGGAATCAAGAACCATTAAGCATAGTTTGAAGTGGGCATATTACTTTAAACAAGCAATGAGATTAATATAGCCTTCCAAAGGTTTTGTATTACAGCTCCCATAATTTGTTACCCTTTAACATACCGCTTCAGGGCAGAAAGTGCAAAATGTTCCTCACCCTTTCCTTGAACTAGAATTAAGAATAACCACAATGTACAGTAATACCTCAGATAACGTTTACCTCGGATAACGCTAAAATCGCATAACATTAAGTAATCTGGGGAGGAGAATTGGATCGAATAACATTAAGATCCTATGGGATGGACCGGATAACAACCGCTAAAGCCTGTGCGGTTACAATGTATCTCTATGGAGCTTTAACGTTATCCGATCCATCCCATAGGATTTTAACATGGATCGGATAACACTAAAAATCGGATAACACCAAGACTTCTGGAACCAAGTCTTAGCGTTATCCGAGGTATTACTGTATTCAGATTTAAATATAACAAGAGACCACTGTAATTTGAAAGTGGAAGCTTACAAACTCCACATAAGTAAGCAGGAAAGAAAACTTAGTCCTTATGTAAAAATATTATAACCATTGAAATATTAAAATCAGAATATTTTAGTACCTTATTTTGAGGGAGACATCTACATGTGACTTGTTTTCAGACTTTTCCAATAATCCGGGTTTTTTCATAATCTTGGAAATAACTTGAATGAAATTTCACTTAAGTTACCTTAAAATATCAACACTTCATAAATGAGTTGGTAAAGTCATGAATAAATAGCCAGGTACGCATATGTGCTCTATTTCCACTCCACAGACATTAATATGATGTTTGAAATTTAATACGGTCCTTTTTTTAAAGAAGAATAAGTATTTTCTTGGCAGCAAAATGAAATGGGGAGGGTATTAAGAAGAACATTTCAGCCTTGTTTCCAAATGATTTTCTTTAGTTCTATGGTGGTTCAGGTAGCAAAGTATAGCTGTTCAACTATTTTTGGCTATAGCCCTGTGCCAGATATGCAGCCTAAGATGATAGCCATTTTTTCTTACAGTGAGACATACCTCCCCCCTTGCTCCAATAAAGTCTGAGCTAAAAAGTTCAGATGAATTGGTCTTTTTTACAATACTAATCATGAACCATTGAAAAACTGAGATTCAATGTAACAGTTCTCTTTTCAATACAGAACATGGTGAATGGTTGTTACATATAGCAAAATGCAAAGCAATTGAATTCTGGTTTAAGAGCTTAACATCTGGAGAACAGAATTATACAATCACCATTGTTTGGTCCATGCCCAATGTACGGTGTTGCTATAGTCTTTCCCTAACAATTACTGTGGCCTTGATTAGGGCCTGTATTTATGTTGTATTCATTTTATCTCTTCTTTTTAAGTCATTTCCATGTTGCAGATTTTAGATGGAGCAAAACCCTTTCTTTCCATTTTCAGACCAAGCATGCCGGGATCAAAACAAGTCTTCTTTTAGAATTTTAGGCAGAGGAAATCCTGCTTCTAGAAGCCCATAGCAATGTCAGCTGCTCTGTCAATTTAAATAATGTAATTTACACATTCTATTTCCAGAATATGGAAGGAAGAGTAACTTGCAAGTAAATCAAATTGCATATTCTCTCTCTCTGCCTATAAAAAAATGTGTACTGATAACCTATCAGCAGTTATACTGGCAATTAGATATGCTCTATAATTTGGTCTTTATTCTAGCGGCTGTGCTTGAAAATAACACTTTACTTATGAAGAACCTTTTCTCCTCTTAAATAATGGGGGAAAACATAGTTGTCAGCATAATATCTTGACATTTAGGATGCCAGCCTGTCTCCACTGGAGTCAGATGTGAAAATAAATAGATATTAAACTGTCAGTCAATGAAATTACAAAGTCAAGGAGAGCTCTTGCAGAGATCCTGTGTGTTCTTCTTTGATGGACGCAGGTGTTTGTTGTGAAATCCAACAGAGTCTTGAAGCAAATCACCAACCTTCTCCAGCAGTCTCAGATTAGCAGCAACAGCTGGAATGACTGTCCCCGTACTGTCTTGGGGTTTTGTAGTAATCTTCATGACCAGAGAAAGAGATGCCCCTCTCCCCACCACCACCAAAAGTGCAGAAGGGGTGGAAATGCCATTCAGAGTTTCCTTCCATGTTTCCAAATTTATGGAGCCTGAAAGTTTAGAGCAAGGGCTGTACCCCTTTGAGAATTGGTGCAATGCCTCCTTTTAAAGAACGAAAGGTACTCCCACTGGCCCTTCCATCCTAATGCGATTCAGATGCCAGAAATCAACACCATTTATTTATTATTCATTAGGCACTTAAAGTCAATCATCTTTCACTAATAAACATTAACATTATTAAAAATTAACGACAGTCTCCCAGCCTGCTGAGACCCTGTTTGGCTTGTTTGATGTAAATTGGACCAAAGTATATCACATTCTTTCACATTGTTATCACTGTTGCTGTCATCATCAGACAGAGGCAGCCCATTCCCGAGTGACAGCCTCCCCCATTCAAAAGATAAATTCCTGTAGCTTTCTCTCTAGAGCTTTTCTTTGGCATTGAGTTGGCTGTAACATCATTTATTCATTCGGTCCCTCCACTGATCACTCTCATTGTTCTTTCCTCCTCTCACCTACAAAGTTGTGGTACCAAGAGTTTGGATACATTACTTTTAAAAAATTATTATTACGATTTGCTGAACCTGAAATTGTGATTCTCACTCAGCATGAGCCTGGCGTGGTCCCTCCCTCCCCTTCCCTCCCTCCCTCCCTCTCTTTTTGTCCCCAAATTTTATTTTTTCAGGTTCTGAAAGAATGCTGATGTTCCATGCTGAAATGGGAAAGTCTTACAGAAAAGTCTTACAGAAAAGTGGCTGCTCCAACCCACTGATATTACATTTCTTGAACGTACAACAAATTGCTAAATATTTTTATTATTGTTGTCTTTTTCATTTTACTTAACAGAAGGGATAGTGGTGCATGCTATATTTTTAATTTGTTTTTTTTTAAAAACCTATATTTTATATCTGGTACAAAAATTAATTTAACTGGCCACCAGATGGTATGTTAATCCCATGCTCATCTGGATAACTGTGTTTCCTTGCCACACTTAAAGGAAAACCCAGGTTGGAGAACCTGGACAAGCTTCAGATATGGAGAAGACTTGCCATTGTTTCCTTTGCTTGGCCTTCCCAGTGGATGTTACACAGAAGCACTGGCAACCAGATGTACTAGTCTCATGCTTACTGAGCTGAAAGCACACCAATGAGCAGCCAAAACTTCCATGTGTAATATCCTGCCTGGCATGGCTCTTTGAACAACTGAAATCTCTGCCCAGGCATTGCTGTGCAAATTATATGGAGGATTTTATAGTGCATACATTGTACACATGATTCTTCTCAAATATTAATTAATATTTGATCTTAATCTCTCATGTCTTACCCAACTGCAAGCAAAGGGTGCCCTTGACTGTACAAATTTCTAATATAAAGTACAAGAGAGGCGCTCTGGTTGTACCATTAGCTAGAGAGGTGCACCTCTCTAGCACTAGGAGGAGGGCCTTCTCCGTGTCCAGCCAGGCCCTATGGTACCTCCTGTTAATTGAGCTAAATCTCCAGTAGGAGTGGTGGCCTTTAGGAAGGGGATTAAGACCTGGCTGGCGGGACAGGTCTGGGGTCTGGGTCAGACAGTTGCATCGGCTTGTTGGCTCATTTGACCCCTCCCTCTCTCTCATTGTATGAATTTTTAATCTTTTAACTTGTTCAGTTTTAATATTTTAATAATTTTTAAATTGGATTTTATAATTGTGTTTTTATGTATCTTTTTAAGCTTTTGTTAGCTGCCCTGAGTCTCTTTGAGGAGGGCGGCATATAAGTCTATTAAATAAATAAATAAATAAATAAATAAAGTATGCTATGATGCTAGAAAGTCTATGAATAGGAACTGTCACTCAGGATGTTCACAGTATGGTAGAAGGATGCACTTACATTTACAGTTCCAAGATATCTATTCAGACTAAAATAAGATAAAACCATTGAAGACAGAACATCCCACCTCTGAGAGTTGGCTTCTGTGAGTACAAGTAAACTTAAAGTCATCATGGATAACCCTAACAGCCAATTTGTATTACAGAAGAAAGAGAACAAAGAACACAACTGTAGTGATCACTCTCAAGAGGACCACAATCCACACATGGCCAACCATAAACACTGGAGTGTTGAAGAGCCAGTCTGTGTAGCTATGTGTAAGCTGCGCAGTCACAGGGCAAACCCAGAAGAAGGGGATGTTAAATCAATTCTGTATATTCTCTACCTAAAAATCCCCAGAAAGGGTTGCTCTAAGTCGGACTTGACTTGACTGCTTGCAGATACTAGTACAGTAAAACACCGGATAACGATTGGATCAGATAACGCTAAAATCACATAACGTTAAGTAATCTGGGGAGGAGAATTGGATCGAATAAGGTTAAGGTCCTATGGGATGGATCGGATAACAACTGCTAAAGCCTGTGCGGTTACAATGTATCTCTATGGAGCTTTAACGTTATCCGATCCATCCCATAGGATTTTAACATGGATCAGATAACACTAAAAATCGGATAACACCAAGACTTGTGGAACCATGTTTTAGCGTTATCCTGTGTTTTACTGTACAGTAATACCCCGGATAACGCGAGTACCAGATAGCGCTAAAACCGCATAACGTTACAAGATTTTCGGAAAAATCTTGTATCGAATAACGTGATTTTTAACGTTATCTGATACAGTCGTTCTTAGCAGCAGGGTGGCTGGAAAGCTGAACGGGGTTCTCCGTTCAGCTTCCCAGCCACCCTGCAGCTACGGAGGCAGGGGTGGGGAGGCAGGAAAGCTGACGGGGGGCTCCCCTGTCGGCTTCCCCAGCCACCCCACAGCTGCGGAGGCAAGGGCGGGTGGCTAGGGAAGCCGACAGGGAGTCCCCGTCAGCTTCCCCAGCCACCCTGCAGCTGTAGATCGGGTCCTCTGATCTCTCTGGAGCAGGCAGGGGACACGATCCAAGCTGTTTCTGGGCTTCCCCGACGTCCTCAGCCAGTGCAGCAAGCCAAAACGTCAGGGTTCGAATCCCGACATTCTGGCTTGCTGCAGCCTCAAAGAGGGTGGGGGGACTTCAAAATTAGCACGCATCAGGTCTCCCCACCTCCCTAGAGCCGATGCGGGCTATTTGTGAAGTTCCCCCACCCTCTTTGAGGCTGCAGCAAGCCAGAATGTCAGGATTCGAACTCTGATGTTTTGGCTTGCTGCACTGGCTGAGGACGTCGGGGAAGCCCAGAAACAGCTTGGATCGGGTCTCCCCACCTCCCTGGACCCAGCGGGGGGGGGGGGTCAGAGACCCCAAAATTGGTTTAAAAAAACAGACTTTTTTTTAAACCAATTTTGGGGTCTCTGACCCCCCCCCCGGGTCCAGGGAGGTGGGGAGACCCGATCCAAGCTGTTTCCAAAGTTCCCCCACTTCCCTGGAGGCTGCAGCAAGCCAAAATGTCAGGATTCAAATCCCGACGTTCTGCCTTGCTGCAGCCTCCAGGGAAACAGGGCTTTTTTTAACATTGTGTGATCAATGTATCGCACAACGTTAAAAACCGGATAACGATGAGACTTGTGGAACCAAGTCATAACGTTATCCGGGGTACTAGTGTATTATGAATTGCTGAGGGAGGGAGAAAGGAATGGATGGAGCACATGTGTTCAAAGAGAAGAGTGTTTGCCTATCCTTGGTCAAAGCTTCCTATCTCATTTTTAAATGGAAGCTACTAACTGTTTACAAAATAATCAAATGAGAAGATGCAAGGATGTATAACTTCTGAACATAGATCATATACTACATTTTTAAACAGGCTGCATGGCGCCTGTTTTTTAATAAATGTGCACCACCAAAGTTAAACGTATGCATATCAAGGTGACAGTCTGTAACTTTCCTTCATAGTGTGCTCTCCCACCCTATACCTAATTGAAAACAAAGCCTTTAAATACACAAGCTCATGCTCCAAAGTGTAAATGTTACAACCCATGGACAGTTCATTGACCAGAACAAGGGGTTGCATTACCTCAAAATTCCAGGGGTGATCCCTGCGCTAGTCATGAGATATCAACCATACATTACCAACAGGGTTACAGGGCATCATCAAGATAGACAAGAGAGCTCCAAAGCTGTATCCACAGAGAGTTTGAGAATACAGCAGTCAAGATACACTAAACCAGGACATCTGGTTTCCACAATAATAATAATTTCATGTCAGAAATTATTTTGGGTTAAAAGGATTTTTGCTGGGGAAACTCCCCTCAGGGGACACCCAAATGAGTCTCCTTTCATGTCCCCAAGATCTTTTCCCACTGAAGTGGTCCCTATTTATCTACTTACAATTTCTTGCTTTTGAACTGCTAGGTTGGCAGGAGCTGGGGCAGAAATGGGTCCTCAAACTGTCAGGCTGTACCCAGGTCTCGAGCTGCTGCCTTGTCAGCCTTCTAGTTAACAAGGCGAGCTTCTTAATCACTGAGCCACCACAACCGGATGTTTCCACAATGACAGAACTTTGCTTACCAATAAGCCATTGAGTTGCTATGTCTTTTATATGTGCAGTGAACACAGTTGCACTCCGAAAGCATAACTAAAGTAAGGTGTGCTCTTGGGATCAAAGGCTGGTGTATGAAATCTATATCATATTAGTGACAAACACTCCATTGTGACAAGTCCAGACAGTGGAATGGAACAGAGACATAGGAGATTCCCCTAAGTAATTTTTCCCCATCTTCAGATTGGGAAGAGGAGACTTTCAAAAGCAATTGTGAATGGAATTCGGAAAGTGTGCTTAATTCTACCTCCAGTGGAATAAGAAGGCATCTGATCAGTTAACATCCATGTGTGTGCATCCTCTTGAATATATAATAATAATCATGGGTAATCAAGTCAATTTTGACTTCTGTCAACCCTTTCCAGGGGTTTCACAGTAAAAAATACACAGATTTGATTTACCGTTCTTTTCTTTTGGGGTTGCTCAGGGACTGTACAGCTTGCCCATGACAACACAAGTGGGAAATAAAACTTCCAACCTCTGGCTTTGCAGTCTGATATCTAAATCCACTCAGTTATCCAGGCAGCTTGTATATATGGCTTGTCCTAATAAGTTATCTTCTGTCCTTCCAAATTACCCAGTTAGAGCTAGGGATAACACATTCATTGGGGAGGCTCCTTCAGACCTGACACATAAGTATTTCACCCATACTGACTTGGTAGAACCATTATCAATACCATGCATTTGATTTAAATTCAGGATAAGCATCGTTTATCCTTCTAGATATTGTTCACCTGCAATTTCCATCAACTATAGCTATAAAGACAATGGTGAGGCCAAAACATCTCGAAGAAATAAAATTTGTCCATCCCTTGTTTAAATTGCTTTTGTTAATTTTATGTTCTACCTGCAGTGTCTTTATTTGCTATTTCATTATGATTTTGTTGTACTATTCTTTTAATAGATTACATTTGTCTTTTATTATTGTCACCCATCTTGATTGCCATTAGGGGGAAAATAAAGAATTAAAATTAAATAAATAAACACTTAAGACATACTCCTCCTTTTGATTAGGTTCTGAAGTGGACTTTAGTTCTTGTGCTTCAAAACCGACATACAGTATGTCATAGAATCATGGGTCAAATTACCCTAAATAGAAAATGTGGAAGTGTACAACCTTTCCCAACAGCGGAGAGAGCTATTCCACCAGAAGGAGCTGTTTTATTGGCAAACAGAACCCCTGCATAGAACGCCATCTATTTATTTATGTAGCATATTTATCTCTCACCTTCCCTTCAGTAGGTTCATGGCATTATACTAGGTTTATCTCCACCCCTTCCACAATTTGTGTCTTCAAAGCAATTGTATGTGGTATATTTTGTTTATTTATCTATTAATTATGGAATTTTCCATACTATTCTCTTTCTGTAGAAATCTCTAGTTCAATTTGCATAAAAGGAAAAATACAAGAATTATTGGTTCAAGAGATAACAATGATAGTTGTGTGCTATCAAGTCAATTATGATGTATGGCAACCTTTTCCATGGTTATCTAGGTAGAGAATACTCAGAAGTGGTTTGCTATCATCTTCTGGGAATGCCCTGGGACTGTAAAGCTTGTACATGGACACCCAAGCTTGGTCCTCTCCCAGGAGGCACAAAAGGGAACCAAACTCCCAAACTCTGCCTCCACATCCAGTTACTGAAACCAGGCCTGAGAGACAACAAGCCAAAAATTATCCAGTGAGCGTCATGCCCAAATGTGGACTTGAACCTGGTTTTTCCTCACACTGATCTCAATATTCTAACCAATACCCTGGGTTTCATTACGCATGTTAAATTTTATGAGACCAATCTATTCTGGAAGCACTGTTGGCAAAGTGAATGTGAATGGAGACTTTTCATATACATTCAAACCTCACATAAAGAGCGCCTCTCTTAAAGAGTAACTCGTCTAAAGTGCAGAATTTTCTCTGAATGCTCGCTTCGCTTAACAAATAAAACCAACCAAAAACTCACTTAACCAATAAATGGGGGTTCCCAATCCCCCCCAAGTCACAGTTGGTCACTTACAATGGTGTTTCACTTAAAGAGCAAACTCATTTAAAGACCACTCCTGTAGAACGCATTATGCTCTTTAAGCGAGGTACCGCTGTAACTGTATGTGTCTTGCCACTTCTTACAGCCTTCTGAAATAACTGATCTCACTGAGAAGCTGTGACACCACCATAGATATGTTCTAAATAAATGACCTATGCTAATTTCCTTCTAGTAATACAATAAACTTAATTTGTAATATTAACAAGCCCAATAATCAGGGGGAGTCTAGACAGAGGAACGAAAAGCTAACAGGATCTTTTATACCAAATTACCTTAGCTTGCCATATGAATAATTTCAATCCAATATGTAAAACCAAATGAAGATTTAAGGTATGGTTATTGACTTGTAACATTTGGCAGGCAATGAGATGAATTAATTATCTTCTTGCAACATACATAATAAATATCTGTGCCAAATCACTTCCCATAGAAAAGCAATGATGGGTAGATCTAGGGCAAATGTGAGAACATAAAGAAAGAACTGTAGTCCTCTCTTTTCTTTCTTAACTGAAGTGTCTCACACTAAGTTACTAGCCTGTCTTCTGAGAGAATAATGATGTGACCTAAAAATACAGAAGTGCATTAGACAGGTGAGATTCTTTTTTACTGTTTAGGCTACGGATGCCAAAATTGGTTTAAACCCAGTCTGTACTCCTAGAATAAAATACAGAGCCAGACATAATTTACAGTTGGAAATATAATTAGCTCCCAGCTCCTGCCAACCTAGCAGTTTGAAAGCAAAAAATTGCAAGTAGATAAACAGGGACCACTTAAGTGGGAAGGTAACAGTGTTCCGTGTACTCTGGTGTCTATTCATCCCTGACACATGACCACGGAAACATCTGCAGAACCAGACAGTGCTGGCTCTTTGGCTTTGAAACAGAGATGAGCACTGAACCCTAGAGTCGGATACTACTAGCTTTAGAGCAAGGGAAATCTTTGAGGCATTCTGTGAAATTTCATGTAGGTTTAAAATGTGGAAAGAAAAATGCACACACGGACAAAAATCAGCTAGGCAATAGTGCATGTGTGTAGAAATGCAGATAAAAATATTGAAAAACGGACCTTGCCGCCCCTCCCCCTGTGCCTATACCAACTGCCAGGGGAAGAAGAAACCAGGGCAGGATGAGGACCTTGCCGCCCCTCCCCCTGTGGCCACTCCAACATTGTATTGTAATGTAATGTATTGTCTGTAAGCCGCCCTGAGTCGCCATGGCGAGTGGGCGGCAATATAAATTTGAACTAATAAATAAATAAATAAATAAAATAAAATTGTAAAATATTGTTGGTGGTAGTTGGAGTCCAACAACTTCAGTAGGACCACAACGTCCCCATCCATGGTTTAGAATGGTGAAACCCAGCCTGGGGTGTGCGTATCCTCAGGGATATGAACAACAACATTTAGGAGGACATGAAAAAAATTGAATAATGGTGGGAAAGGTACTTATGTCAACAGAATCTACAGGCATTACTGGATTTCTGAGATTTCTATGGTACTGCAAAGAAGAGGGATTGGATTGTGTTTGTGCAAAGCCCTAGGGAGGCAGAACAGAGGTGTATGTTATAGATGGGCATTTGGACAAAAGGTACGTGAGAGTTTCCTGACAAGCATCTATAACTGCCCATTCCTTGTCCAAAAGAGGGGCTGGGAATATCTAGGACTTAATGAAAGCCTAGAGTTAGAGACTAGGACACGGATGCCCAAACCTTTTGGGCCACAGGCCGATCATGTGGTTCATGGCACTAAGGCCTGGGGGCCGGGTGCGACCCCCAATGCCAATTCATCCAGCCCACAAAGCCCTCGTCGCTCCTGGAAGCGTAAGTAAAACATGCCTGTATGGGCATGTTTTACTTCCGTATTCCAAGAGCGACAAGGGCTTCGCAAGCTGGATGAATTGCCGTCGGGGGCCACACCTGGCCCCTGGGCCTTAGTTTGGGCACCACTGGGCTAGGCCAACAAAATATGTCTCTGCTGCTCAGTGCCACCAGGTATTTGAGACAAAGTCACTTTTTTTATGTAAGACTCAAGTAATAACAAGTTGCTGGAGTATAGTGTGGGAAACAACATGATAATGGTATGGCAAGGTTCATTTGACAGCCTTTGGCAGGTTTGTATGGTTTGATGACCAATTGCTTTGTGGTAATACCTCTTGCCCCATTGATGAAAGAAGGAAAATGTAATTGCATTCGGAACTAGTCTTTGAAAAACCAAGAAAGCAAAACAACATAAGGGGTTAAATGGCTTAATTTTATAAAGTCAAAAGTCCACAAACACGAGGATTCTCAAAGCCCTGCATGTAACAATCCCATTATTTGGCTATGTATTTTCAGTCACATCCTATACATTTGAAATAACAGCAGTCATATTAATGACAAAGATTTTGTTAATATGAGGAGTACAATATATGGAAAAGGGCTGGTGAGGAGAACACCAGTGAAAAAACATTGGGAACCACTGGCTTAGAACATTCATTTTGAGATAACGATGGAATGTTTGGTCTTCATAACTACCTGAATGGCCTTATTTACGGAAGATATCCACAACCTATTAGAGATCAGCTGTGATTGCTCCTCAAAATCACCTATATTTCTGGCTCACAGATTAATGTAATGAGCAAAACTAAAGACCTGTACAGGATATGATAGGTCTCCCATGCTTGAAAGCCAGTTGTGTCCAACTCTAGGGTGTGGTGCTCATCTCAGTTTACAGCCAAAGAGCTAGTGCTGTCTGTATCTGCAGACATTTCCATGGTCATGTGGCAGGCATGGCTAGATGCCGGAATTCATGGACTGCTGTTACCTTTCTACTTGCAATTTCTTGCTTTCAAACTGCTAGGTTGGCAGAAGCTGTGGCAGATGACAGGAGCTCACTCTGTCACACAATACTTGGGTCTCAAACTGCTGATCTGCCAACCTTCTGGTCATCAAACTCAGCATCTTAACTACTAAAGCCACCATGGTCCCCTAAAGACCTGTATACTGAGATGCACATATCTTTACTTCAAAATAAAAGAGGAGAAAAACCCAGTGTAGAGTCCCAGACCTGGCCATGGAGGTTTCTCTACTAACCCCACAGCCTCTCCTCAGAGTCAGTCCAGGTAAAAGTGGTTCCTCAGCTGGCTCCCCAGCCCTCTCCCCAAGCCTTTGTTTGTTTGTTTGTTTACATTTATACAGTAAAACACCGGATAACGCTAAAACATGGTTCCACAAGTCTTGTTGTTATCCGATTTTTAGTGTTATCCGATCCATGTTAAAATCCTATGGGATGGATTGGGTAACGTTAAAGCTCCATAGAGATACATTGTAACCGCACAGGCTTTAGCGGTTGTTATCCGATCCATCCCATAGGACCTTAACGTTATTTGATCCAATTCTCCTCCCCAGATTACTTAACGTTATGCGATTTTAGCGTTATCCGATCCAATCGTTATCCGGTGTTTTACTGTACCTTGCTCTTTTGATGCAAGCACCACTCAGGGCAGCTTACAACTCTGGAGGCAGGCGTTCCCCTCCATGCTGCCCACCCTCCCACTGAACTCCTGCGAATTCAACTGCTGCTTCAGAAGTTAAGTCCAACTGACCTCTTGGAAAAGTGCTAAAAGCAAACTAAAAAAGGGATACCTCAACTGCTGTGTTATTTATACTTCACTCTCTATACCTGCAGCAACACTTCTGCAAGACATCCCACTAGCTTGCTGCAGGAGTCTTGTCTCCATTTGTATGCACACCAAAAAGTCTCAGAAATAAGGAAGGACCTTTATCTGTGATTTGACTGAGGAATGTGTATCTTTACCAGCAAATTACAATTTTGTGGGGGTAAGTTCACCCATCCACACTCATTTAAACTGTAATTTTTATGCAGATTCTTAAGAGGAGGACATCTGCAGAGCGATGTGGAAATGGAAACAGGCCTCTGACTGAAAAAAAAAGATGTGGAAGTGAGAAAGATACAAATCAGGCTGATCTTCTACCCGTATCTAAACTGAACAAAAAGGAAACGGGGCCAGATAAACCATTCAGAGTAGCAAATAGAAAATGCAATTGAATTCAAAGGCATAGCAAAATTGTCATATTTGCATCCTCCTTCTCCACTCTGATAAAGAAAGAAGTTGCCAAGTGAAAATCTCATAGGAAGGAGTTCCATTACTGACTTAGCTTTGTCCCTGCTCCACGTGACAAAAGCCAAGAGGACATGGAACAGCACACCATAAGCAACAAGTCCATTTGGGAGAATGCCCTTATTTACAGAAGATATCCACAACCTATTAGAGATCAGCTGTGATTGCTCCTCAAAATCACCTATATTTCTGGCTCACAGATTAATGTATGAGCAAAACTAAAGACCTGTACAGGATATGATAGGTCTCCCATGCTTGAAAGCCAGTTGTGTCCAACTCCAGGGTGTGGTGCTCATCTGCAGACATTTCCATGGTCATGTGGCAGGCATGGCTAGATGCCGGAATTCATGGAATGCTATTACCTTTCTACTTGCAATTTCTTGCTTTCAAACTGCTAGGTTGGCAGAAGAAAGTGACCCTTCAGATTTCACAATCTTAGACAATAAGGACAGAGATTAAGGGTATTGTGCTTCTTGTAGTTGGACTACAATTACTCAGACTGGCTAGTGGTTAAGAAATTATGGGAGCTGAAATCCAAAATGATGGGAGAACAAAGATTTTCTCCTTGTTTTTTGTTGAGTATTCTAGTGCAACCCCAGTATGCAGTAAATTCTAACACATTAACCAATGAGACAGTAAATAATATTTCTTACCTAAAGGAGGTTGTTAGCATTGTTTGTCTCTAAGTAGCCAATTAGAAAAGTTCCTGTCTTCCCACCTCAATGGTCACCTGATCCTATTTTTATGTCTTAAGGCCTGTGTTTGTTCTGGCCTTCTCTGTCTCATTTCTGCCTTTTTGAGTGCTTCCATCTTCCCAGCCACCTGGCTCAAAGAGAGGTCATCTTTACTTATCATTTTTCTTAAACTACCTAACTTGAATTTCCTGCCTTCATTAATGACCTAATGCCACCTTACCAAGACTTTTGAGCACTTGTATCTTTTGACCTCATTTTGTGAGTAAATGCTATTTTTCTTTTTCTCAAACATCTGGTCTAAGTGTGTTTATTAGCTGGGCTAAAAAAGAGGGAGAACTGGGGAGACTTGCATTCAAACAGAAAGACCTAAAAACCTAGAGGCAAGGGTTGAGTTGGATGTTGCATGGCAAGGGAACCAATTACAGCATTGTCCAGCACCAAAATACCTCGATGTGACACTTGACAGTACATTCTCTTTTAAGCAGCACTGCCTGAATACCAAAGCCAAAGTAAGTACAAGGAACAACATCATCAGGAAACCCACCAACTATAAATGGGGAACTCAAACATCCATGCTGTACACATCAGCTTTCGCCCTCAGCATCTCTACAGCAGAGTATAGAGCACATCCACACACAAGAAGTTGACATTGCTGTGAATGAAGCCATGTGTATAGTGACAGAATGCTTCAAACCTATGCCAGTTAAGAAAATATACCCTCCTTTTGGTATCACTCCACTTAAGATAAGGAGAGAAGTAGCAGTGGATGCTGAGAGAAATAAGCAAGAGAATGACTCTCCTCGACATCCTCTGAATGGAGGCCTGGAGTCCCTAAATGCAAGACAAACATGATCAAGTGGGGGCTGGTGGCAGACAACAACACACTGTGTGAATGTGGAGAGATACAGACTCCGGCTCATTTACCCGTCTGCCGATTACTGCCAGAAACATGCACCGATGAGGATTTAAGTTTGGACAAAGACAAAGCAAAGAAGGTTGCTTCATTTTGGCAGTCCAAGGTTTTATCAGGACATGAAAGAAGACAAAGAAGAATAGTTTGAAAAGGAGCTCAATCAATCTGATCCTAGAGACCTCAAACACCTAAGCAGGTATTATGCCTTCACATAATTAGGATCACATCAAGAATGAGAAGGGAAAAGCCCACCTGTGGACCAGAATATTAACCATCTGTTTTTGGAGGCAGTTGGGGACACAGGATGTCATCATCATGGGTGCGAGTATCAATTAATAGACATTTTGCCTATCCCTACGGAGTCACCAGGACTGTGGTGGCTTAGTGGGTAAGAACTGAAATTGGCAACTGGAAGGTTGGCAGGTCAGCAGTTCGAGACCTGAGTGCTACATGACAGAGTGAACTCCTGTCATTTGTCCCAGCTCCTGTTAACCTAGAAGTTCAAAAGCAAGAAATTGCAAATAGATAAATAGGTACTGCTTCAGCAGGAAAGGTAACAGCGTTCAGTGCACTCTGGCATATAGTGATGCCTGCCACATGACCGTGGAGACATCTGCAGATGTAGACAGCCCTGACTCTTTGGTTGTAAACAGAGATGAACACCTCACACCTAGAGTCAGACGCGACTGGCTTTTGAGCATGAAAGACCTTTACCTTTACCTATATGGGTCACCATTGCTGGAACCACTTCTGAGTTGCCTCTTTCTTCCTTTCAGTACCACTGTGCTTTAAGCACTGGGATAAATTTTTTCAGTTTGTTTTTGAAGAATTTGACTGGAATTTCTCCCTGGCTTTTCAGGATGCAAAGGAAATTAGGTTTTCAAAAGGTGAGCCTAGGAGGAAGTAAACTTGATTGCTTAGTCAACCTCTTAGGAAGGAGACAAAAGAAGGGAGAGTGAGAGAATCTCTCTCTGATTTTCCTCTTAATTAAATGAGGGTTTGGGATACCCAGTGTGATACAGTGGACAGGATGATAGACTAGGGCTCAGGAGGCCTGGGTCCGAATACCTGTTCAGCTATAAGAGACTCACCAGGGGTGTGAAACTATTAAAGCCACTCTTTAAATATTTCACTTATTTGAAAATCTTATTAGGGTCACTGTGCATTGGTTCGGAATTGACAGCACATAATAAATGGGATACAATTTGATTCAAACTAATACAATCAACATCTCCGGAAGAGATGTTGATTGATCATAATGTGTGGGTCACTTCATGGCAAGCTGGGATCCACCTTAAACAAATTCATGCCAGTGGCATTTTTCCTGCTTGCCTCAGAGGCCGCCTTCACCCTCCAAGACCAGGCCTCCCAATGCCCTGGGGCAGGAAAAACAACAACATATACTTGGATCGATTTGCAGCCAATTACAAATCAACATATCACATAGATTCACTGTGAATGGAGTTGGAGACAATGCATTTTCCCATCAAAACCCATACTCTTCTTCTGAATCAGTGCTTTATCTTGTTCTTTTGCATGTGCGCTTGTCTTTTGAACAACTGCCATCCTCAAATTACTTTTATAAGGACTTGGGGATTTGTTCTCCTATATAGTGATATATAAGAATGTCATTATTCCAGTCTTAAAAGACAACAGCTAATAAAAACGTTAACAAGGTTTCACTGATGAAGGGGCTGTCTTTTTGTGCACACCAGACTTCCATCTGCTCAAGCAAATGCTACTTTCAAAAAATATGACATTTCCCCCTCCCCCAACGGATTTACCTGGGAGATGCTTGAAAATGTTGACATCGTCTAAGCAAAGTTTGATTAAAGGATCAATTGTGCAGAGAGACTGGAAGCAGGGCTTTTCTGGGTAATAAGTATCTCCTCACAATGAAATATTGCAAGGATGTGTCTAATACCAAAGGATTTAGGAAAGTTTTGATTTTATTCCTCTTTCTAGATGCATTGCCTAATAAAGAGTTTAAACCTGTTGTTCTGCATTATAGCGTGCAGATCTCAACACTTTCAAGCTAGAATTCACACTTTCTGCCTCAGAGTAAATAGAGGACAACTTGCTTTGGTTGGGAAGTTAAATTAATCCTCCTGTGAGGAGAGATACCCATGGATTTCCCCCACATACTTCCTCCCTTCCTGGATGGGAAGTCGGTGGTGTGTCTTATGCTGCATCAGTCTTTGTGGACCCCTCTCCAAGACTATTATCAGAAGTAGGAACTCCATGGGCAGGATTAGGTCTGGTGGGGGGAGAGGTATTCAATGTGATACTGACATTAGAGATAGGAATAGTTATCTCTCTCTCTCTTTTTTGGCATATAGTTCCCAGTATTCCACAGCCGAACTAACCACTACCATGTTGCCTATGGAATTCTGGGAAACTGTAGAGAGAAGTGTGGAGTTCATGGCCCGTTACCCTTCATGACTTCTCTGTGCATAGCTCCCCCATATACTGGGGCACAGAAGACTCGGGGGGGGGGGAGGGCTTTCCCTGTACAGAAAGTGGAGGAGACATAAAATTAGAGATGAATCCCAGAATTGCTTTATTAATGGATGTTGAACATAATCAGATAGAAAGAAATAAGAAATAAATTACTATAGTAGTGGTAACAGCCGGGAGACTAATTATTTTTTTAAAAAAGGAAAATAAATTGTGAATTTACTTTACAATTCTGTACCTCACCTCTCAGCTCATTCTAAACTGCACCATTTCTGACATGTGAGAATTACTTGAATAAGCGACTTTCCTACAATTTCCCTCTCTCTCTCCTGGCATAGGCAAGATGCACAGACACAAGCATTCAGTAGGGGGTCTGTCTCTACCATTCAGTAGCTCAGGTTTCCCATGGAGTTTACAAGATATCTACTCATCCCAATACAGTTTTGAATCCATTACAATGAGGACAGGCAAAGAAGCTTATCAAGAAGTCAAGAATAGCTCCCCATCTCCTGTTTTGTCTTTTAGTTTGTTTTTTTCTCCCAGCCCAGCCCCAAAACAAACAAAGCATATTGCACAGTGAAGAGAAATGGTCTGGACTCATCCCTGTTAAATATATGAGGGCACGTTTAGAGGAAAGCTCCTTTAAACTAGTGGCTCAATAACTAGTTTAGCAGGACCAAAGACCATGGCTAATAAGAATAAAGAATTATTCTTGTCAAGTGGGGAGAGTCAGTGCCCCAGTTTGGTGCTAAATAATTACATTCATTATGTTTCAAACAGCCCTGCAAGGGTTTTCTTTTTTGCACTAGTAAATTCATTAGCAAAGCTAATAGGCAAACTTCTACAGGGGCAAATTTAAACAATTCCAGCAGGATGGATGGCGAAAGCAGGTAAAGCGATCACAAAATTCTGTCAGGAGAAGCCAGTTTACACTGTAATTGCATTTATTGCCTCATCAGCTTTAAGGCTTCCTCCTTCTGGCCCTGGAACAAGAGGAAGGAAAGCCAAAGGACATTCAGTCAATTAGATTTGTGATTATTTTCCACTGTTTGTCAAACTGTCTACCTTGAACTTGTGGTATGGTAGTATAAGACATCAGAGTGACAAACACTGCAAGGAATCAAATCCAGATATTTTATTTATTTTTATTTATCCATTTGATTTATAATTTGCTACAATTGGCATGAGACACTACTCTGTCTAGATGCTTCACAATAAAATAGCATAACCAACACAAATATAACAAAAGCAAAACAAAGATGCCTTACATTAAAAAAAAAAGGTTCGGTAACATGTTTATCTACTTGCCCCATTAGCATGTTTGTGAAATCTTTTGTTGTTGTTGTGAGGCCAAGATAGCCTGGAAAAGTGGTCTTTTATTCAAAATTGCTGGGAGAAACATCAACAATTTGAGATATGCAGATGATACCACCCTAATGGCAGAAAGTGAGGAGGACCTAAAGAAGCTCCTGATTAGGTTGAAAGAAGAAAGTGCAAAAGCTGGCTTGAGACTCAATATCAAGAAAACCAAGATAATGGCAACAGGCCCTATCAGTCCCTGGAAAATAGATGGGGAAGAAGTAGAAGCTGTGACAGAGTTTACTTTCTTAGGATCAAAGCTCACTGCAGATGGTGTTTGCAGCCATGAAATAAAAAGGCGACTGATTCTTGGGAGGCAAGCGATGAGAAACCTGGGGAACATAGTGAAAAGTAGAGACATCACATTGCAAACAAACATTCATATAGTCAAAGCAATGGTATTTCCGGTGGCAATGTATGGTTGTGAGAGCTGGACCTTTAGGAAAGCTGAGTGCAGAAGAATAGATGCCTTTGAGATGTGGTGTTGGAGGAAAGTTTTGAGAGTCCCCTGGACAGCGAGGAGAACAAATAGGTCAATCTTAGAAGAAATCAACCCTGGCTGCTCCTTAGAAGGTCAAATAGTAAAGATGAAGCTTAAGTACTTTGGACATCAAATGAGAAGAGAGGATTCGCTTGAGAAAGCCTTGATTCTGGGAAGGGTGGAGGGCAAAAAAAGAAGGGGCCGGCCAAAAATGAGATGGTTAGATGGTATTGTGGACACAATAGGCACAGAGCTGAGTGAGTTGAGGAGGATGGTGGAGGACAGAAGTGCCTGGCGGACAGTTTGTCCATGGGGGCGCAATGGGTCGGAATCGACTGTGCGACTGAACAACAACAACAAAAATTCAAGGACAGCCCTAAAACTAGATGTGAGACCTTGAGTTTGGAGGCAGCAAAGCAGCCTCCAGGCATTCCCATTAACTTCCAGTTGTTCCTTCTGTTGGAGAACCAACCTGTTGTGCAGCAAAGAGAAGCAGGTGAAAAACTCAAACTCATGGGAACCAATGAACTGGAACAACTTCAGAGGAGGGAAACAAGGCTGATCCCTAGTAGCACAGTAGTTAAACTGCCATACTGCAGCTAAATCTGCTGGTGTTGTGAGTTTAATCCTGGCAGGGTTCAAGGTTGACTCTGCCTTCCATCCTTCTGAGGTTGGTTAAACAAGTACACAGCATGTTTGGGGCATAATGCTAATTACCTTGTAAACAACCCATTGAGTGCACTAAGTGCTATTCTTCTTCAGGTGGCTTATCCATTCTGGATATTGGCTATCATCATGTGGATAGTCTTCCTGTTCTTACCTCCTTGGAATAGTTCTTCCTAGGTCATGCTACACCAGTCTCTCAGGTTCTTCAGCCATGAAGCCCTTCTATGTCCAGGGCCTCTCTTCCCAGGGATCTTTTCTTGCAGAGTGAGTTGGGGTGAGTTGTGCTATGGGGTGGCATAAAAAGTGTATTTGCTATTACAGTGATCAGGGGAATGGAAATAAAACTCTACAAGAAAAGACTGGAGGAATTGTGTATGTTTAGCTTTGAGAAAAAGAGGCTGGGGGGATATGATAGCACTTTACAAATATTTGAAAGATGGTCATAAAGAGGAGGGACAGGATTTTAATTTAATTTAATTTAATTTTCCAATTTATATAGCCACCCAACTCAAAATGACTCTGGGCAGCTTACAACATTAAAACCAGTACTACAATCTAAAAACTTGATTATCCCAGAGTGCAGGGCATGTAATAAGATGCTCAAGAAACAAGAGATAGGCTGAATATCAGAAAAAATGTCTTGCTTGTTAGAGAGGTATGACAATGGAACCAATTACCTCGAGAGATGATGAGTGCTCCAACCCTAGAGCCATTCAAGAGAAAATTAGACAACAATTTGTCAGATCTGCTTTGATTTGTATTCCTGCATTGAGCAGGGGGTAGAACTCAATGGTCTCATAGGCCTCTTCCAAATGCATCAACAAGAGTCTTGACATCTTCCAACAGAGGTGCCTCTGCCAAATTTTAAATATTCTGTATTGTGACCATGTTACCAATGAGGTGTTTCCAAGGAGTGGCTTGTGCAAATTACATAATATTGTTGCACACAAACCTGGCTGGCAAAGCTGGTGTGGGGCACCAGTGACCCCCTCCCCCGGCTGAGTGATATAGTAATATCGCTCCCTTGTTCTTTTAATCCTTGTAGTATTTTTAATTAGTTTTATGGGTTTTTAATGTTTTAGACTGTTATGTTGATTTTAATGTTGTGAGCCGCCCAGAGTCGTTTCGAGTTGGTTGGCTATATAAATCGGACAACTAACTAACTAACTAACTAAAAACACATCAAATGGCACGTCATATTTTTCATATGGAGGAAAACTGGATCTCTAGTGGCAATAGGTTAGACCCCTCCAATAATAATAATTTTGTGTCAGAAATTATTCTGGGTTGAAAGGATTTTTGCTAGAAAAACTCCACTCTGGGGATGCCCGATTGAGGCTTCTTTCATGTCCCCAAGATTTTTCCCAACAAAGTAGTCCCTATTTATCTACTTGCAATTTCTTGTTTTCAATCTGCTAGGTTGGCAGGAGTTGGGACAGAGACGGGCAACTCATCATGCAGTACTTGGGTCTTGAACTTCTGGCTTGCTGGCCATCCAGCTTCAAGGTGAGCTTCTTAACCACTGAGCCACCGTAGCCCCTGGACCCCTCCTAATGTCAAATGACAATGAGGACACCCTTGAAACACATAGCAAAGAACTTTCATGGAAGATTTAAAGACCCTGAAAATGACATGGGAAGATGCTGAAGTACTCACCCAGAACAGAAACAGTTGGAGATCCTTTGCTGCCCAATATGTTACATAGCATGGGAGCATCTAAGTCTAAGTAAGTGATTAATCCATAGGGCAACAATGTGAGCCAATTGAATCCCTGTTGTCATTATTCCAGCCTGTATCATCTAATCCATGGGTGGTCATTTTTGGTGCTTCTGCTATTCTTGGACTTCAATTCCCAGAAACCCTGATCAGCAGGAGTGTTGACTTGGTCTTCTGGTAACTGAAGTCCAAGAACAGCAGGAGCACCAAGGTTGGCCACCCCTGATCTAATCACAATGGTGGAAATTGTGGGATTATGCAATGCACAGGAAAGGACTTTGGACTGCAAGTGATGTTCTGCAGGTGACCCCTTTAATATGGGTCTGAATTGGCTCAAGTCCCCACACAGTACAGTGTCACACCACTGCTATGTCCGTTCAGAGCTAATTCCCTTTCTCCTCTTTTCACTGCTCACACTGAATGATGAGAGCAAAGAATAGTCATTGGAGAAAGGTCGATTCAGCTGTGAATGTCATATGTAGTTATGTCAAAAGCCCTTCATGCACATCACAGGTAAGAAGTTCACTGCTGGGATAAAACTGGAAGAAAGTCCATAAGCCAAATGCCCTTTGGCTTTATTTCACCATGATCTTCTCTAGGAGAAATTTAGGCAGTGAAATAATTGGTGATGGAGTCTGACTCAAAAGAAGCTTTATTGAACATAGGATAGGTGAGATGTTAGCCTCTGTTTCTTCCAAACCTGCTGAAAGGTTTTAGTCTCAGCAGGGTTTTGTTAATAAAACAGTGAACAGTATTATTTAAGGAGGCACAGTAGGGAATCCAACTCCCAGCCTCTGTCTAAACCGCGGAGCTATTTAAATGATTTTTCCATAGAGTCAAAGTCAATTTGGAGTTGGGAGTGAAGATCCTAAAAACTTTGGCTGCATAAAACTTACCATTTCCATATTTTGCAATTAATGCCTTTGTTTCATCAGTAGAAACCTTAATTTTCCCATATGGTGCTTAAACCTAATGTGCTAGATTTTATTTTTAAGTGAGTAGTGCTTAGTGCATCATGGAATATTTTTTTGACCTCAATATACCGAGGTGTATTCAGAGTAAGAGCTACCGTATTTGCTGGCATATAGAACACATCTTGTACTGTATATAATGGCCTATAGTGGGCTGTTTTGATAATAATGGGCTGCGTCTTATATTCTAATGTGTCTTATACACCAGCAAATATGGTATGTTTGAGTTAGGGTTGAAGAAAACATAGCTATTGCATTTTCTGACGTACACAGAAAACATTTCTGTTTCCACCAATTCAGTGATAAACCTGGCATTTCTGCTTTGGTACAGTATGGTTGAAATCCTATTGCTTAAGTAAGTTGCACTAGAGTAAGCATATTGGAAGTGCGGGTTTGTGGAGTCTATAAGAACTTATTTCAGTTGTGAATTACTATGGTAGGTACATTTAAATCAGTGGAACTAATGGAAAAGTATACTCACCACACCCTGATTCGATTGGCTTGCTATAAATACAATGTATGGCAGGAGTGCCCAAACTTTTTGGGCCATAGGCCGGTCATGTGGTTCAGGAAGCCAGTCACTAAGGCCTGGGGGACAGGTGCAGGTCCCCAATGCCAATTCATCTGGCCCAGAAAGCCCTCGTCACTCCTGGAAGCGGAAGTAAAACGGGACCACTGATGTAGGGTGTGGCTATATTAGCACCCAGGAGCAATCTAACGTGGGTTCCTTGGGAATGGTGGGGCTTGATTAGATCATTCTAATAAAGCTCCACCATTGCAAAATGAAGATTGGGATGTGGCTTAATAAACATACCACTTCTGGATGTTGGCAATTTAATCACTTTCCTTGCTCAATATAGGGCAGTGGAAATGGAATATACAATAAAACTCCAATTCACATACAAAGCCTGTTCCATAGCTTTTTACCTATTTTTTTTTTACATAAATCCATGCATTCCTATAGGGATGCATTGAAAAATTTAAAAAATGGTCCCGACTGGACCAAAAATAATCCAAAAAAATAATCAGCACAAAGCAACTTGCCTGCTTTTTCCATTCTGCTGCTGCTGCTTCCTCCTGAGCAGTTTGTCTGCCCATCAGGGGAGCAGTAACTGCCGCTGCAGCTGTCCCCACTGCTTCTACCGGCACTGTGGCACATCCGTTCGGCCGCACTCCCCATCCGAGACCTCCCTGCTGCATGCTCCAGCCAGGAACACACATCAGGTGAAGACTACTTGATTCCACTCTTTGTCTGAGGTACCCCCGTGGCGTGCTCTATCTAGGAACACACATCGGATGAATAGTGGGATGGAGCAGTCTTCACCTGACACGGGCTCCCAGCCAAAGTGTGCAGTGGAGAAACCTCAGACAAAGAGTGCAACTGAGCGGACATGCTCCCTGCACTCCACCAGTGCTGGTAGAAGGAGTGGGGACTCCAGAAAATGTGGCAAAACTGCCACACTCATCAGCACTGCCTCCACTGCCTCCACAGTAAGTGATGTCTTGCAACTTCCGTCGGTGGGGGCCGGTGGTGCGGGGTAGAATTTTTAATTCTAAAATGGCACAGGGCCACAATTTTAGAGTATAAAATGGCAGTGGTCCCATTTTAGAATTACAAGACACAAGGAAACCCCTTACATGAAATAATTTATTTACATAAAATGGGATGCGCTTTCCACAAAAAATCATTACATAAGTCAATTTTTACGTAAATCAATGTGTATGTAAATCGAGGTTTTACTGTATATATATTTCAATATAGAAAACCTGTTGCTGATTTTTTATGTTAGTTATTTTTTTAAAAAAGATTTAAATTCTCCCCCCTCCCCCCCCTCTCTTTGCCATGCGGGTTGAGAAACCCAGCAAGGGAAGGATCTTTGTAATTTGTTAATTTTCTTAATTTGTTCATTTCCAATGATGCAAATCTAAGAAATAAATAATAAATAAATATTTTTTAAAAATTAAAAACAAAAAACAAAACCCAGTAGCTTCCAAGCCTAGACCAAACTGGGATGGACTAGTCTGCATTAGGGATGGTTTAGAATGGTCTAACAAAAATGCACTCCCAACTGTTCCAGCTGAAAACTACAAAGTGTGCAAAACTCCCACATAGATTTTTTTTTAGTATGCTAAGCAATAGGATTTCAGTCTATGGTTCATTTTTAAAAATTGCATTTTTGTTCCAAAAAATATCCTGGGTTTTAAAAAGGTGCCCAAATGCCTGGAATGACATTTACTTTTTATCTTGTTTGTCTTCGGTGTGTATGAAAACACAGTGCACGTGGCAAGGGGCTGAAATTTGGGGGAAATGAGAAAGATCCAGAATATGAAGTTCTCTATCTTGTTCAACATCGTTTAGCCCTCACTCACAGGCCCAAACACTGCCACAGCTTGGAAGACACCAGGATAGCACCACAAACTGAAGGAACATCACATCACTGGGTAATAATTTTGGTTGACTTTAATTTGACTGCAATTGGCATGCCTAGTACGTATACCAAATTGAAGCTTTGCCCCCTCCCCTGCTGGGAAGCACATGGCATCTGTATTCCTTTGTCTGGCCACAAAAGGAAGCTACATTTCAGAGCGGGTGACATGGATGGGGAGCAAACCCCCAGGTTCCTGTAGGAGTGGTATCCTAACTCCATGAAATATTTCACTGTTCTTAAGAAGAGAGCTCGGCAGACCACCACACCATGAACATTTTAATACATCCCTGAAAAAGTGGTCTTGAACCACGAATCCTGCTGCAATGTTTTGTTTTTCTTAGTGATCCAATAAAGGTATCACCTGCCTCCTGCATCTTTTGCATCTTTACAGCTTGGAAGAGGAGTGGGTTGATTGTGACAGAGCTTGACAATGACCAAGCGATAGTGGCAGTGTGTGTGTGTTGCCATAAGGAGTCATGAAAATGAACCGCAATCCTTATTGTCTCTGGCAGACAGTGACACTGCAAATGTTAATTTACAAACACTAATTTTTTTTTTTTTAATTTTTCTACTTTTGGAAGAGCCCTCCTGAATAGCATGAATAGCACAGAAATCTGCTACAGCAGAAGTGAATCATCAGCTTGGATTCTAATATGAGCTGAGAAAGTTTACAGAATGACAAGCGAGAACCTCTTCTTTCTTCCACACTTACCACCCCTTTTGATATTTGGCTTAGGGAAATAGTGGTTTGATTAAAATGACATGAAACTGATCCAGTAAACCAAGAAAGAAGCAGTTTTGTGAGCAAGCCCGTTCCCCTGTTTGTATTCCTCCCAATTAGTCTGTTGTTCTTGACTGAGTATGGATCTGTGTACTGGTGGGTGATCTATCAGATCAAGCATATTAGAGAATAAACAAAACAAAAATGTTGTAGCACCTTGAAGACTGTTAAACTTTAATGTGAGCTTTCGTGGATCAAATCCACTTTGTCAGATTAAGGTGTCACATTTACCCTGATTCCTTTGGGTCTGCCTATCATTGGGAAACTCTTCCCCCATTAGCCTGAATGGGTACCTTGTATCACTGTGTTATGGGCCTGTCCAAATGGGAGAATGCAGAGCAGTCTGTTTTGTGCCGAACAGCTTATTTATTTCTTACACAGTATTTCATCTCCATCCACACTGGAAATGTTCATTCTTGCATTACAAGGAGCCACACTGGTCTTTGGATAGCTTCAGTGTATTCCACATTCAGTGATTAACACTTCCTTTCCAGCGCCCTCCTCCCACAACAATATTCAAATTAAAACACTATCAGCAGCAGAAAAATTGAATAATATCAATTAAAAAGAGTCCAGGCTCAGCATTACATAATTCTAATAATCTTATAGGCATCGAAAGGCTTGTTGACACAGGTAGGACTTAAGTTATTTACAAAATATCAATAAAGTAGGAGCAGTTCTTATCTCCACTGGCAATTTATTCCAGAGGGTGGGGGCTATGGAGGAGAAAGTTCTTGATGTGATTACAGTGGTTTTCTTCGCCTCTCTTGGTGTGGAGCTTACATGCATGGGTGCTTTGGGTATAACTCCTAAGGAACAGGCGCTCCCTCAAATAGTTTGGTCCCAAACCATTCAAGGCTTTATAGATCAACACCAACACCTTAAAAAACGTCCATGCCTGCCACATGACCATGGAAACATCTGCAGAAGCAGATAGCGCTGGCTCATTGGCTTTGAAACAGAGATGAGCACTGAACCCTAGAGTTGGATACGACTGGCTTTCGAGTAAGGGAAACCTTTACCAAGGGCATCCAATGCAGACTAGCCAGGCCCGGAGTGATATGGTCAAACCAACCAAAACCCACAACCAGCCTGCCTGCTGCATTTTGCACCCACTGAAGCCTCTGTACCAGCCTCAAGGGTAGTCCAAAATAGAGGGATTTACGATAATCGATTCTGGAGATTACCAGTGCACAGGTTAATACTATCAGGGATCTCCTATCCAGGAAAAAGCAGAGCTGTGTTATATGCCGCAGACAGAAAAATGCAGACCTGACTACCAAAGACACCTGATTTTCAAAGGTCAAAGACTGGTCGAGTTGCACACCCAGATTACATACACTGTCCTTCAAACGGAGAACGACACACACACAAGCTAATGAAGATCCTCTCTACCTGCAATCTGTTACCCCTTTCCAGCACCTCCATCTTGTCTGGGTTCATGTACCAAATACAGTAATACCTCATATAACATTAGTATCGAATAACACGAAAATCGCATAACATCAAGGAATCTGGGGGGAAGAATTGCATCAGATAACATTAAGATCCTATGGGATGCTTCAGATAACAACCGCGAAAGCCTGTGTGGTTACAATGTATCTCTATGGATCCCATAGAGGATCAGATAACACGAAAAATCATATAACACGAAGACTTGTGGAACCAGGTTTTAGTGTTATATGAGGTTTTACTGTATACCAAAAGAGACCTACAATGGATTTCCAGTGTATCTTGTATTGCACTGCATCACTTAAGGAACTAATAGGACAAAATTATATAGATATTAGAAGGGGTTTCTTCATCCTCCATTTTAATGTTACAACCCACTGCATATGTAACAGGGTTATCATCTCAGATAACACCATCCACACATCTATCTGAGTGCAAACTAACTGTCTATATGGGCTAAAGCAAGGGTGCCCAAACTTTTCATGTGGTTCCTTCCACAGAAGCAGAAGTAAAATGTGCATGCCCATAACACTGCCGTAAATGACCCATGGCTGTTGTAAATGTGTTTATGACAGCTGCATGTCATTTACAGCTGTGTTATGCACGTGTGCGGGTGTGTTATGCGCCCATGCATGTGCATTTTACTTCCACTTCTGGGAGTGGTGAAGACAGCGTGGGATGGTTGGAATAGCTATGCAGGCCATTGTTTGGGTACCCCTGGATTGAAGAATGGGATAACTAGCAACATAGTCTCTCCCCCCTCAAAAGAAACAACAACACCCCTCTGTAGCTCTGGCACAGTGCCAAAAAGCAGCAAGGTCACTATTAAAAGGGGTGGGAGTCTAAACACATGCAGATGTTGTAATTTGTGTCAAACGAAACCATAGCAAAACCAATCCAAAGAGTGAGCTCTATACCAGCATAGACAGGCTCTATATGACACTTTTTATTTGAAAATAGGAAGAACACTTTGACTGCAGGGAGAAAAGGTACTTAGCTCTACATTCCTAAGATATACATCTCTGGGCAGTATAGATTTCAGATCTCTTGAGTATAGATAAAAGTAGAGCTACTTGTACTTGCATGCGTCTAGGGCAGAATGGACATGCTGTGAAACACATTTCTATCTTACGTTTTCCTGTTGTAAAAAGAGAGAGAGAAAATATTGGAGTTTTCTAGGTTGATTGGAGTTTTAGTCTAGATTATTGGGGTTTCTAGTGGCTTTTTGTCTACTGCAAAGTGCAATGAAAAATAAATTACCTTCCTCTCAGACACATGTTTTGGTTAATAGGCTGATCATTGCAATAAAGGACGTATAGCGTCCATTATGGAAGATGTTGGATGTTGTTGTTGTTTTGTCAAGAAAAGAGCCAGGTCTTCTCCTCAGTTTGTTATAGCTTGCTGTTTTTTAAAAACAACAACACAGAATTGTACAGTTGCCAAGCGTATGATGGCTTAATATAACATGCTCTTAAAAGAGACTCAATTGTTGTTTACCACATTCATTGACAATCTGCAAAAGGAGACGAGAAATCAGTCTAATTACCAGAGCGCCAGTTGTGCTTGTTAACACCAGCTTTGTGACCAAATGTTACTCTACAGTTGTCACATCACACGAGGTTTTCATTACCAGCATAATAGTGAACAAAATCACTTGCCTGACTGTTGACTGATCTGCTGTACAAAAGGGAGAACAAAGCTGTATCTGCCAGAATGCATTGCCGCTTTGACAATATTGTATGCACCAACACGCAGCATACAAACTGCTCCTGTTGTTAAGGAAAACTAGCTGTGGTGTTTCCTAGTTTCTTAGAATTAGCCAATTAAAATCCTGTAATGATTTACACACCTCATCACTGAAAAAGGAAGGAACTCATCACATGAGAACCTTTTTAATCTTCAAAGAATAATTATTGGTGGCTTCTCTGGAACTGGCATATTTTGTGTTTGCTTTAGAGAACTATCATTACTGGCAAACGGAATGGATGTTTTTATAGATCACCATGGCAATTAGGTAATCTTGCAAATACAGTCTTACTCTACATCTCTTTACAACTCTACTACGATATATTATCAGAAATATTTCACAAAGAAGCATCTTTTTTCATCACCATTCCTCTCCCTCCCCACCTCACACACAAGGGAAAGAAGCAAAGGACCCTAAAGTTATTGCTTTCAACTCACAGGCGGCACTGTAAACATGAGTAACAGCTCTTAGGCTTGCTGCTTGTATTAAAAACTGAGTGGGGTTATTTATTTTTCAATGAATCCAATGAATATTCGAGTATCAAAGTTGATTTGTTTTCATTGGGAACATGAAGAAAAACAAGCACGCCTCATCATCTTATTCGATGATGAATGATTTATCAGGCAGAACATGGATCTGCTTCTGAGTCTATTTTCTTGTTTACGCTTGTAGAACAGATACAATTTAATGAAGAATATAAAGTACTTAAAAATCTGTCTACCATTAATAGTTTAATTAAACTGACATGTACTTCAAAAACCCGAAAGAAACATTAATTTAGGTTATAGAAGGGCATGGCATTATTAAAGCACAATTAAAGGCAACGTTCACTTACAATTAAGGCTACAACAATTTAATTATTTCACATGTGATTGGCACTCTGTGCTTCTTCCAACACCCAAGGTGAGCAAGTTCTTCATGCCAGCCATAAAATTGTTATGTATTTCTACAAAGGCTAGATTAATAGGTATTCAATCACTCACAAAATCTCTGGTTTATGAATATTGCGTTGGTATCTACCATTCAAGATCCCAGGAAATGCCTCACATTGCTGTGCAATATTGTGTCTGCATTGCCTGCAATAAAAAAGATGCCAAGCTTTACACAGCAAAGGCCAGCCTAAAGGCTGACACCAATGTTAGCAGTCAGGATAGTCTACACTACAGGATACCTTCTTGTGCTCACTGCCTTTCACAAAGAGGCACTAAGTAAAAGAAAAGCCCAGAAGTTGATTCCTTTTCCCATCATTCCCACCTAAAACAAAGCAATTGTTTTCCAACAATTTCTTCTAAATGACTGAGTGCTCTAGCTTTTTCAAACAAAAGGCTTTGGGCTGTAAGCAATGATGGGGTGCTACCATTTTGGACCGGTTCGCCTGAACCGGTAGCGGCCATCTGGAGGGGATCGCCGGGGTGGTGGTAAAGCCCCGGGCGATGGTCGCCTCTCTGGCCGCCCCCCAGATGTGTATTTCTGGGCAGCCAAAATGGCTGCCTGGAACTGCACATGCGTCAAACCTCCATTTGACACATGCACACTAAAAAATAGAAGTTTTTCTTCAAGGAAAAATCCCTGGGAAAAGAGCCCCTGGACATAGATGGACTTCATGGCTGAAGAACCTGAGAGACTCGTGTGGCATGTCCTTGGAAGAACTGTTCCAAGGCGTTACGAACAGGAAGACTGTCGCCATGATGATAGGCAATACTGTATCTGGAATGGATAAGGCACCTGAAGAAGAAGCAGTAGAGCTTCCCAAAATATGATCATATGATATGTACTTTTTTCTTTAGGATAGAGAGGAGAAGAACCAAGAACACTCAGTGAAATTTACTTTTGATTAGACATACTGTATAGGATTGCACCATAAGAAGGACATAACTCACTTAAGCATCCACAACCCTATAATCTTACAATGCAAATTTAAAGGTATGCTCTCAGAGAGTTAAAATGGGCTTGTTTCCAATGCATACAAATAGGTTTCAAAACTGTTCATACTTCAGTGAGAACAAAGTCCTACTGAATTTAGTGGATACATTACTGGGTAGACATGTATAGAAATGTGCTGTTAATCAAATAACATTACTGACAGACAAACAAGTGTGTAACAGGTTTTAAATGAGTGTCTGAATTTTTATTTTTATTTATTGCAATAATGTTCATACAATGAAATTGACATCAGTAAGCATCCCCCAACCAGTTACTCTCAAGAATATGGGATTACAACTCTTATCATCCACAAACTGGTTACGATGGGATCTGTAGTTCGAGACACTTAGAGGGCACTATATCGACTTTAGGTCATTTCAGAAGTTGTGAGATGCAGAGTGGGTAATGGACAGAAAGATCAATCAGAATAAAAGTCGTCACCACTTTTAAAACCAACCTTCACTGTACACAATCTTATCTTCCTCAAACTAATTCATCTCTCTGAAGAAATAGGTGAATTCACACCAAAGCATAGAAACCTACAAAGTTCTTCTCTCTTCCATGACACAACCTTAAAACAGCTGTTAGAGACACATACCATGGAGCACAAATGGGGTGGGGGGTCCCTGAAGAATTGCTGACTCCTAATTGCTCAACAAACCAGTGCTATCTATAAAATTGCCTGTACTTGGGAACAGCTTGTCTTCTTGTTTCTAGCCCATCTCTTGTAGGAGAATAGAGATAAGAGGACCCTTTTACAAAAGATCTTTTAATAAAGCCTTTCTCTATGTTCTACTTTTGGTGTATGCATTCCTTTTAGTACCCACAGCCACATGAACTGCACTTTGCCCATTTCAGCAACAGTGGGAAGAGGGCAGAGGAAGATGAGCAACTGAAATGCAGATTAACAGCCCTGCCAAGAAGAATTGTTATAATCTGCTTGAAACCTCCTGAAGAACCAGTTATTTGCATTAATTGGGAATTGATCTGTCAGTGCAGCTTATTGATGAGGTAACTCCAAGACTTTGGTTAAAAACCCCAAGCCAGGCCACCAGCTTTGACTCTCTCCAGAAAATACTTTTTTTGGCTAGATTTCGTGAACCACTCTTGCCCACCAAAAACACATGGAAATACTAAATGCATTACTCTTCTTGTGTACTCTGCTGCAAAATTTAAAGCAAGGAGGCAATACTCATCCACGTCTATCCAAAAGGAAGACTTGGCCAATTTAATTGGCCTCCCCCCTGAGTAAATAGTGTAAGATTGCAGCAAATGTTCAAGACCTTCCCCTTCCCTTTCCCTCCCCACATTCCCATGACAATTACTTCCCTGTCCCAAAGAGTAACATGGCTTGGGACAATTAACTACCAAAGGATAAAGGTAAAGGTCACCCTTGCTCAAAAGCCAGTTGTATCTGACTCTAGGGTTCAGTGCTCATCTTTGTTTCATAGCCGAAGAGCCAGCGCTATCTGCTTCTGCAGACATTTCCGTGGTCATGTGGCAGGCATGACTAGATACCGGAGCACACGGAACACTGTTTACCTTCCCACCGAAGTGGTCCCTATTTATCTACTTGCAATTCCTTGCTTTCAAACTGCTAGGTTGGCAGGAGCTGGGACAGAGACGGGAGCTCACTCCATCCAGCAGTATTCAGGTATTGAACTACTGATCTGCCACCTTCCAGTCAGTGTCTTAGCCCCTTGAGCCACTTCAGTCCCAAAGGAAGGCGTAAAATAGACAGAGAGCCAAGGTAGAGTCTGCAAATCTCCATACTGTATCTGTTTCTGCTGCTGAGGAGATGAGTGGCAGTCTATGGGGTTAACTGGCTCTTGCAAAGTGAGTACAACAAAGTTTCTGTGGCCTGCAGCCATTGCTGATCCTGTCAAACTCTACTGAGCATAGACTCATAGAATCACAGAGTTGGAAGGGGCCTTTTAGATCCTTGAGTCCAACCCCCTGCTCAATGCAGGAGTTAAAAAAATGCTTGCAGTTTTTTTAAAAAAAAAATCACTGTATCGCTGTGCAAAAAGTACTATTATAAAAGATGAAAACTTCACACACACACACACACACACACACACACACACACACACACACACACACACACACACCCTTCAAGACTGAATTTCTGCAACTAAAGGGAAATGGGCAATGTATCTGGATATTCTTTTAGCGTAAGAAACTTTGGCCTTTTACACTTATTTCCTTAATCCCTTGCCTTCTGTAGGTTCTGTTCGCTTGTGTTCCAGACCTCCCTGGGGGGTGCTGCAAGGCAAAACGCTGGGGAAAGAACCCCGGCATTTTGCCTTACGGCACCGCCTGGGTAGGTCTGAGGATCGCATTCCCTTCGCAAGCAAAAGGCTATCTGACACTGGGCTAGCACTTTGCTTGCAAAGGGAACCCCTGTGGGCACAGTGGTGGGGTGGATGGGAAGCTGAATGGGAGACTCCCCCGTCAGCATCCTCAGCCACCCCACCCCTGCCTCCGTAGCTGCGGGGTGGCTGGGGAAGCCAACGAGGGAGTCCCCCGTTGGCTTCCCAGCCACCCCACCCCTGCCTCCGCAGGTGTGAGGTGCCTGAGGAAGCTGGCGGGGGAGTCCTCTGTCAGCTTCCCAGCCACCCCACCCCTGCGCCTGCAGCTGTGGGGTAGCTGGGGAAGCCAATGGGGGAGTCCACCATTCAGCTTCCTAGCCACCATGCCTCTGCAGCTGTGGGGTGGCTGGGAAGCCGAATGGGGAGCCCCCGTGCAGCCAGCCCGCTACTACAAACGATTACCTCGGATAATGCTAACAAATAGTTATCCAATGACAAAAAAAATTGCATCATTATCCAATTTTAGTGTTATCTGATGCAATCGTTATCAGAGGTATTACTGTACTCAGTGGTGGGATGTCAAACATTTTACTACCCCACCGTGATGTCATCACAGTGTGGGCGGAGCTAATGTAATGATGTCATAGGCGGGTCCAAAGAAAATAAAATAATAAAATAAAATTAAAATAAGCACGCACACACACACCTCAACCCACCCACCCACCCACAACACAAACCCGTAAATAAATTAAATAAATAAATAAATATTACATTAAAATCCACCCACCCACCCAAACACACACACACACCAAACATAAATCAACCCACCCACCCACCCGAAACACAAACCTGTCACTTGCCTGTTAGTATAAGTGCCTGGGCAGCATCATGTTGCAAGATGGATATGGTCATCATACCGGTTCTCTAGGATAATATGCCTTAATGCAAATGTAAAACAGCTGTACCTCCTTAAGGGTTCTCTAATTGGAACAGCAATTGGAACAGCACAGGTGTAGCTTATTGATGAGGTAACTCCAAGACTTTGCATAAAAACCCCAAGCCTGGCCGTCAGGCCTGCCGGCCACCAGGCCTTTTTAGGAACTGTGGTAGTACGTCAATATAGGTAAAGGTATTAAATACACATTAAAATACACACAGACACACCACATCCAAAGGTGAGTCACTTACCCTGGGGAGCAGGCTATAGGAAACTTGAGGCTAGCAGCTTCTCTTCCTCCTCCCCACTTGGGAGGACAGCAAGGAGGCTGTGCATATGCACCAAGCACTGTAGGCATGAAAAGGTAAGCCCCGAAGGTGGTTCCCCCTAAAGCTGCTACCGGTTCTCCGGTACACTGGGAAAAGTTACTACTGTTTCTGGCGAACTGGTGCGAACCTGTTACATCCCATCACTGACTGTACTTTGATGTTTTGTGGTACTGATTATTTACGATGTTTACATGTTGTGTTATGAACTTGTATTTTTATATGTGTTTGTGAACCACCCTGAGTCAGCTTTACCGAGTAGGGCAGTATATAAATCAAAATATAACAACAGCAGCAGCAACAACAACAACAACGCGAAAGTTGTTTGCATTTCCTGTTTCCTGAACAAGTCTTCCAGACTTTCTACATTCTCGCTTCCGTCTTTATTTTATTGTATTGTTAGTTGCCCGAAATGCAAATTTATTTAAAAATCAGTATATACATTTAATAAAGAAACAAAATAACAATGGGGTCCCTAATGCATGATCTCTCTCACACACACACTTCATGATTTCATTCCCTGGCATCAAAAATATATTCAGTAAGTCTGGTGGCACCACCAAGAAGACCATCTCCTTAGCTATTTCCCCACCAATTTTCTCACAGTGGAGGCCGCCAGCAAAACATCTGCAACAATAATGTCTGTGTAAAGGAAAGAGAGAGAATTACCAGAAGTGCAGGCGGGGTTCAGAAGAGGCAGGGGGACTAGAGAACACATCGCCAACATAAGATGGATCATGGAAAAAACAAAGGAATATCAGAAACAAGTCTACTTCTGTTTCAGTGATTACACTAAGGCCTTTGACTGTGTGGACCACAACAAAATGTGGCAAGTAATTAAAGAGATGGGAATACCAGAACACCTTATATGCCTCATGAGAAATCTGTACATGAATCAAGAAGCAACAGTTAGGACTGAATATGGAATGACTCAATGGTTTGGAATAGGAAAAGGAGTAAGACAAGGCTGCATTTTGTCACCCTGCTTATTCAACTTATACACAGAGCACATAATGTGCAATGCAGGGATGGAGGAATCACAAATTGGGATCAAAATTGCTGGGAGAAACATTAACAATTTGAGATATGCAGATGATACTACCCTAATGGCAGAAAGTGAGGAGGACCTAAAGAAGCTCCTGATTAGGTTAAAAGAAGAGAGTGAAAAAGCTGGCTTGAGACTCAGTATCAAGAAAACCAAGATCATGGCAACAGGCCCTATCAGTCCCTGGAAAATAGATGGGGAAGAAGTAGAAGCAGTGACAGATTTTACTTTCTTAGGATCAAAGCACACTGCAGATGGTGATTGCAGCCATGAGATAAAAAGGCGACTGATTCTTGGGAGGCAAGAGATGAGAAACCTGGGGAGCATAGTGAGAAGTAGAGACATCAAATTGCAAACAAAAATTCGTATAGTCAAAGCAATGGTATTTCCGGTGGCAATGTATGGTTGTGAGAGCTGGACCATTAGGAAAGCTGAGTGCAGAAAAATTGATGCCTTTGAGATGTGGTATTGGAGGAGATTTTTGAGAGTCCCCTGGACAGCGAGGAAACAAATAGGTCAATCTTAGAAGAAATCAACCCTGATCGCTCCTTAGAAGGTCAAATAGTAAAGATGAAGCTAAAGTACTTTGGACATCAAATGAGAAGAGAGGATTCGCTTGAGAAAGCCTTGATGCTGGGAAAGGTGGAGGGCAAAAGAAGAAGGGGCCGGCCAAAAATGAGATGGCTAGATGGTATTGTGGACACAATGGGCACAGAGCTGAGTGAGTTGAGGAGGATGGTGGAGGACAGAAGTGCTTGGCGGACAGTGGTCCATGGGGTCGCAGAGGGTCGGAATCGACTGTGCGACTGAACAAAAAAAGGAAAGCATTTGCCAACACAGAGCATAAGGATCGAGTGCCTCAGATAGTAATCAAAAACGGTCGTGGATCAAACTCCTTTGTGCCAATCATATTAAGTTGTATCTGTGGAAGGTTTCCTTCCAGCCATGTGGTCAGTGCCATAGTCAAGTGCCCGGGTCCAAGTCATTTTATTTAAGAAAGTGGCTCACAGTGATTCTTTCAATATCTTCTGAGCCCAAAAGGTTCTAATATTCAAATGGGTGGGAGTTATATGGCGACTCCTGAGATGAGACATAAACTAGAGGAAAATAATTTCTCTAGAGAAATATAATTTAAAACCTCTGCAAAAGGTAAAATGATCTACACTCAGTTCAAAGCAAGAGAGAATGAGAGAGATGGCAATTCCTTTTTGCCTCTGATATCTATCTTGTTTGCGTAGCACACATACCACTTGTAAATTGCTAGATGCATGACTAATAAGTTGTTTTCATCTACAGTGCACTTTGATATGAAAATGCAGGGGTTTTATGAATGCTTTATTCAATCAAAGGATGCATGTTGCATCTCCATGTTTAACAATATTTTGTCTGAGGGGGGAGGGAATTAAGTGTTTGAGCTAAGGTTCCTCATAGAAAGAATATGTGGCTGCTGAAGAAACCTACAGACCATCACTAATGCAATTAAAACTGGAATTTATGAGTAGATCTCTTTGCTTTTCAAAGTGTAATATCACAGTAGAAAACTCTCAGGTGTTAATTAAAGTTTGTTCAGTCTACAAAGCTCAAGTGTAATGCAGTTGTGGCCTTCTTTGACACAGAACAAATCCTTAGGAGAGAACTTCAGTTGAAGCAAATTCTTTGCTCTGTTACAGGAAACCAGACCTTCTTGTCTGTAGATTGAATTGCTGTTTTCTTCATCTTCTGGACTTCAAACACCTTATACCTTTGTAAGAGCTGTTGGCTTTCTAATTCCTTAATTAATTTGCATTAAGAAGACACTGTCACTATTTTTTTTAAAATTTACACAGACATATACACACATTTCTAAAAAAAAAAAATTCTTGCGCTATACTGTCGGACAGATGTAACATTAAATACATTTTGAACACATTCCAGTGATCTATAGAGACAGATTGTGCTATATATTTCTTCCTTTTGTTGTATATGAACTTTCAGTCAAATAAAACCTAACAGTTGTGAGTTCTACTAAATCAATATCTAGGGTTTTGGTGAACACATTTGTCCTCCTGTCTTCAGTTACCAGTCTGAAGTCTGTAAAAGGAATGCTTGACTGGGCTGTTGAAGATTTGACAATGGAAAATGAGAATTTAACTCCTTGCTCAGTTTTGTACAAGCTGTCCCTTGGAAATCTGACACTGACTCTTATAAATTCAAAAAAATTTTTTAACTTTAGTCTAACCCCAAACCTCTAAGTTTTTTTCCTTTGGCTAAAGTTATGGAATATGAAAGAGCTCCAAAAAATAATGTGTGAACCACCAGACAGTGCTGGCTCTTTGGCTGTAAACATTGATAATCACCATACCCTTGAGTTGGACATGATTGGCTTTCAAGCAAGAGTGACCTTTACCTTTACACAGTTAAGGTCACACTAGTTGACATTAGTTGTATTAATGCAAGTATTGGCCTAAATACTCTTGCTTAAAGTTATGTTGCATGAAGGAAATATATAATTTAAATGTATTTAAAGTGTTCTGTTCCCTCCCTTTCAGGCTCTGAGGCTCTCTTTGTTGTTTAGTCACACAATTGAGTCTGACCCTTTACGACCCCATGGACCAACGCATGCCAGGCTCCTCTATCCTCCGCCATTCTCTGCAACCCACTTAGATCTACGTCCACTGCGTCAACAATACTATCTAGCCACCTCATCCTCTGGCACCCCCTTCTCCTTTTACCTTCGATCTTTCCCTGCATCAAGGCCTTCTCAAGTAAGTCTTCTCATTTAGTGGCCAAACTACTTGAGCTTCAGCTTCAGTATTTGTCTTTCCAATGAGCAATCAGGGTTGATTTCCTTGAAGATTGACTGATTTGTTCTCCTTGCAGTCCAGGGGACTCTCAAAAGTCTTCTCCAGCAACACAGTTCAAAGGCGTCTATTCTTCTGCACTCAGCCTTGCTTATGGTCCAGCTTTCACAACCATATGTTACTACTGGGGATACCATTACTTTGACTATGAAGACTTTTATTGACAGAGTGATGTCTCTACTTTTTATTATGCTGTCTAGGTTTCTCATAGCTTGCCTCCCAAGAAGTAAGCGTATTTTTATTTCATGGTTGCAGTCACCTTCTGCAGTGATCTTAGATCTCAAGAAGGTAAAGTCTGTCACTGCTTCCATTTCTTCCCCTTCTATTTGCCAGGAAGTGAAGGGTCCGAGGCTCTTAAGGCAGTCCCAAGTCTGGCAGTGATCAGTTTGACCTCTTTGACTATCAAAGGCTTCTCCCATCCATCCCAGGGTGCCCAAAGGTTTCCCCAGGGCACAAGGAAACCTTAGTCTCAGGATGCAAAGGGTGGGACAAGTAGGAAGCTTTCAGTTCATTTACATCAAATACTCCCATTGCTGGATGATCACGTCATCTGGTTTATGCAGTGCAACTTTAAACAAGAGGATTTCAGCCATTTTCTTTAGAGCTTGGAAAGTTAACTTTCAAATAGAATGAATATGATGCCACGAAAAAACCATCTGTGTTGAGCAGTGGGAGGAGGATGCTCTGGATCTGGGAGCATCATGGATGGCTTCAACATATTATTCTTGAAATTAAGTTGCATAGCCAAATGTTATATGAAGCCTGAGCTGTGTTAGAGGGGGAGGAGGAGAGTTAACTCTTCACTGCCATAGTCAGGATGAAAGTTATTTTTTCTGAAGTCACTATTTGCATTTCAAGGGAGCCCCCCCCCCCCCCGCCACTGATGGAAGGTTGCCTTGAAATAAAAAGGGTGAATGACAAGAGGTAATTCAGCAGGGACTGCAACAAGGTGGAAAAGAGATACAATTCCCATTCCCCTTTCCCATAGACCCAAAACTGCTCAGCATTCCCAACAGCTGCCACATCACAGGAAGTGTGTTGATCGCATTCATTCATTCCCACAATTATCTTCACATTTAATTTGGGCCTTATATTCCTGAAATTTCTTTCAGAATCCAGGGAATCTTGGGATTAGCAAATAATGCTGGCTTCTTGCATTCAACAGGGAATTTTGTGAAAGGAGGTTACAACTGGGAGCAAAAAACAAGAACGAGACATTATAGATCTGCACACTGGGCAGAGCTAGCAATGCAAAGATCTCCCATCACTTGGATATGCAATAAGTTGCCTTCCCTTTAAACTCCTTTCAAAACACATGGAGATTTCCCCCTCTAGCAGCAAGTACGTCTCATACAACACACACAGAGAGAGGAAACACCTACAGTTTAAATTCCCCAGTGATCCCAGTCCAGGGCTAGCAATGCTTTGCTGCCCTTAACTGGTAGCGTTCAAAGGAGATGGCCATTCGGTTAAAATGCTCTAGTTCAAGTGGAAAAGAAATGGACAGCTATGCTTCCCATCAGCTGTGTACTTTGAACCAGATACATGCCTACACTCTTACATGAGTGGATCTTCTGTGTTGAAGATTGGGCTGAGTCTTCATCCACTTCCCAAATACAAACTATACTTCTTACAGCACATCTTCCACTGAGACAACTTCCACTGGGACAATATTGTTGTTTACTATTTACTGTTAATGTTCAATGTTAAAAATGTTTTCATTCATTTTATGGAGGTTGAAAAGGGAATTGCGTAAACATCCGTTAGCCCTTTAATACAGGTGCCTATTTAGTTTACATTGCAGCTGGATTCACAGGAAAAAAAAATAGTTTGTGAGAAGATTCTTCACTCTTAGAATATATATTTTGGCAGCAAACATTAGCTTGCTAATAGTATTATTATTGCTTATGCTGTGATAAAGTCTATATTTTTATACAAAAATAAAGTGGGGAGAAATAGGTTTTTATTGTTCAAGCAGATTATGTGTTTCTTTTATACTGGGAAGTGTAATTTTCACCTTGTATTTTGTGAGGTTATATTTTATAATTTTTATTGTACTGTTGCTGTTTCGACTGTAAGCCACCCTGAGTTGTCTCGGCAAGTGGGCGGCAATATAAATATGAATAAATAAATAAATAAATAAATCTTCAATCATCTCTGGAACAAACAGCTACATATTTTCAGTGAGTACATTTCAGAGCTTAAATGTAGTAGGTGTTTCGATCTATAAAGAATTCTTCTCATAATTATTGAACTAGTATTTTAGGCAAACTTTAATAATCCTTGTGGTTTTTCCTTTTTCAGAATTACAATGATTGAGTATGTAAATATTCAAGTGTTCCATATTGAGTGGTTTACAAGATGACTGATCAGTGTTGTAATTGCTTTGATATTCATCTTTTCCAAACATTGTCATACAGAATGAATAGCAACCTCCCTGATCCAGCATTTCAAATCAACATCCAATGGGGGAAAAGCCAGAGAGAACAGCCAAGAAATTAAAATGAAATGTGGTAACCTGAGATGAAAAAACAGATATAGGAGGCAAAATGTGATGGACTAGCTAACAAAATATAGCTTACCAAAACCAGCAATCCCAACTCAACTGTAGTCAGGAGACATTTATGGAACTCACAAGTGGAAACAGAAAAGAGATACTCTGAACTAAAAGTCAGTGAAATTCAGAGGTAGCCTATCATTACACACTGAAGTCCATTAGTGTTCCACTCAGATATGTGATTTTGGGAGACTTCCATTATAGAGCAGTCATACCTGCAAATGAATCCATGCACATCATCCAATAACCAATTGGAAGCCAAAACAAGCTATACTGAATTTGTAAACTATGAGTGATGTGAAAATTCCTGCTGTGTCAGTCAGATGTTTCTAGCAATTAAAGAGACCCTCTTCTAATGACAGGTTTTTGTAATGTTTGACTTGGCCCAAACTGGTGAAGTAGAACAGTCAGCCATATTATCGACTATTTATGTAGCCAGTAGCTTACCAAAGTTCTAAAGAGGAGTTACCTTCATCATCAGTTACATGTTTTATTTACTTGTTTGTTTGCTAAACAAATGGCTTAGAAGTATGGGAGTTGAACTTGGGACCATCCTCATCCAAAGAACATGGTCTGCTGAGATGTGATCTCTTTCTTAGTTGTTGGGTAAGAGCAGAGCTTGGACCAATCACTTTTGGTAGTAAAAACTCCCTGTGAATTTTAGGAGATGTAGTAAATGTTTTGGGCTGTGGTAAGAGAAGGAACAACCCAATCTTCCCTATTAGAATTGTGTATAAAGAACCTTCTAATCAAGGGATGGGGAGTCTTCCAGACAATGTTGGCTTCCCATCTGCATGAGTCCCAATCCAAATTGCTTATGACCAGGCACAATTAAAATTGTAGTGAGGGTTTAGAAGCATTACTATTTTGGACTACAACTTCCTGAGTCCAAGAGTAGCAGACCAAAAAGATAACTTTTACAGTCTTTTATTTTCATTCAACACCTGAGAATGCCACAGGCTCCGTGCCCCTGTCTGTGATAAAACAGGTGGCCTGTTTTTGCATATTCCTCAGTGCCATTGATTGAAGGAATATTTCCATGCTGACAAACACACATTTTATGAAAAGTGCTCATATGGAAAGTTGAAGTACGAAAACAGGAAACAAGAAACAATCAGAATGAATGATTATGATTAGCTCATGAAAATCAGATTTGTATATTTTATTCCCTTGGGGAAATTGTATCTGTTATTTAATTGTGCTCCCATATCAGAGTAGCTCCCTGCTTTTGGAATGGCCTTAAATAGCCATCCCCCGCCCCATGAAGAAGAAAAGGTACTAAGCCATTAACTAAGGTCCCACTCCTATACTGCCCTACCTTGGAATTAATGCCATTGAAGTCAGTGGGACTTAATGCTCAAAATCATTATGTGAAAGCAACCTCCTGATCACAATATAACTATCTATGCATATTGAAAGATCTAACATTAATTAGATTTGTTCAAAAATATTAAAGGACAGTTCAGTGCGATAAGATTGTACCTCTTTTCATGCAGAAATTAATGTTTTAAGAAAGAGACAAAGAGAATCCTACAGTCCAACTTAACCATTTTTGATACCTGTCATCTCTTACAGGCATGATCTCAGAAATTAGCTGAACAGCAGGACCCAATACTAAAATCCTGTGGAAGGCATTTGCTACGTAAATTTATAAAATTAAGGGGGGAAATGGACTGGTTAAAATATAACATTATATTCATAGCTGCAAAATGATTGGATTCATGCCTCATCAAAATTACATTGTAGGAACTGAATGTAGCATGATTAGGCCTTATTTTAGCCACTACATTACAATACAATTTATAATAAAATGGCTCTTCATATCATACTGATATCAGTGTTTTAAATAACAAAGGGGAATCTATTTAAATAAAGGAAAGGATTAGCATTTAGTTTCAATCAGTATGAGCAAGGCAATACCAGTTGGTGTCTCAAAGATTGGGGATTTTATTAATATTCGAGAGATGCATTTGTGTTGCCTCTGGGTGCATTGAAAAGCCACTTAAACTGCACTTAAAGCAGCACTACAGGATGAAATTGATGCACATCAACCATTTACAATAAAACTTGATTATTATAAAGGCAGCCTTATTTGCATAATTACATGTTTGATATTTTTTTAAAAAAATTATTTATTTATTTGTTAATGCCACTATGCTATCCAGCCAGCTGATAATGCAACCTACCTTGCAAAAGGCCCATCTGCTGTGGCTCTGAACAGGAATGACAGTGTTTTGGAAGGGGAGTGGGGGAGGGAATCCTGGAAGTAACAGTTGGAGGATCAAAGGGAGAATGGCAACGTTTTGTTTGAACAGGAGGCGGCTGGGTGCTGGTGGCTGGATGGCAGCGGGTGTGGGAGGAAGAGGGAGGGAGTTGTTTTGGGGCTCCTGCTGTGTTGAAACAACATTTGCAAAGGAAAAGGGGGGAAGACCCAACATCTTTTCCTCCAGTGCAAAATATTTAGGCTCTGGCATTGGAGAGAGCATCTCACAGACAAATATTTAATTGGTGTTATTGACAAGAGGATGGTGTTTGGCAGCACATACAAAAACCTTGGGAAATGGCTACGGCAAATGCAGTCTGTGGAAAGAGTTCCCATCCCAGCAGCTGAACCGCCATTTCCCCCTCCCCCCTGGATATGGTAAGAGATGGGATTGGTCTTGCCTAAATTCCCAGAAAACCCCTACACAGCCTCTAAATAAGGACACGGTACTCCCACCAAATTAGGGGCTGTGGTGGCTTAGTGGTTAAGAAGCTGAGCTTGATGACTGGAAGGGCGGCATTCCAGCAGCTTGAGACTCGAGTGCTGCATGATGGAGTGAGCTCCCATCTCTGTCCCATCTCCTGCCCGCTTAGCACTTTGAGAGCAAAAAATTACAAGTAGATCAATAGGGACCAGTTTGGTGGGAAGGTAAACAACATTCCGTGCACTCTCGTGTTTAGTCATGTCCATGGAAACGTCTGCAGATACAGACAGCACTGGCTCTTTGGCTCTAAACAGAGATGAGCACTGAACCCTAGAGTCAGATATGACTGGCTTTCAAGCAAGGGTGACCTTTACCTTTTCCTTAACTCACACCAACCATGCCTACCGTAGAGTATGACCGTATATTCTGAGGATCTTTGAAAAACACTGAGCACCCCCCTCCAGTAACTTTATATTATTTCATTTATAGTTTTAAAACAAGACTCCTTTTTTTCACCTAAGTAGTTAAACGTAGACGTGGAAGCCCTCACTGATCTTCTGCTTCCACACAAGGATGAGGAGCTGCAAAATTAGTGCCCCTGTTCTGTGAGAAGGCAAAGATATTTTGTGGAATTCTCAACAAGAGAACAAGGAGAACATTTTTCATGCAAATTAAAACATTCAAATAATATGGATTACTCAGAACAAGAACGGCTGCTGCTTCTTTACATGGATTTTTAAGAGCAAGAGCAATTACACTTCTATACTGCCCACTAGCGCTTAGGCACTCTTTGGGAGGTTCACAAAGTAATTAGCATTCAAACCCCCACCCCCACCCCCAAAAAAACCACTCATGGGTACTCATTTTAGTGACCTTGGAAGAAAGGAAAGCTGAATCAACCTTTGGCCCATCAGGATCAAACTCAGACCATGAGTGGAATTTTTAGGCTTCAGTTACAGAAGCACTGGAGGGATTGGTTCTATTGAGCATTTGTTTGGCAATCACATGCTTCCTGAGATGTGTTGGAGTGTCTGGGGATTTAGCAAGCATTCATTATATCGATAGTTAGTGATATAGATCCAAGAACAATCTGTAGTACCAAAACAACAGATAAACTGTGAAACTGATAGAAAATGATAAACAGGTAAACAGAATCACTTTTATTGACTTTGGGAATGCATTTTTCAACAATTCTGCTCAGAAGTAAATCCCACACTGCGGAGTATGATTTATCCATGAGTAACACGGCTGTAGTTCTAACCTCTGCTGGAAACTCAGGGGCCTTATGCCCCCCTCTTGGCAACTCTAGCCATGGTGGTTAAATGATTTAGAGAATTGTCATCTCTCAAAGTAATTGCCCTGACCTTTGATAGAATGTATGAATATAAAGGGATTTTTTGACAATAGATTTCCTGATGCTACTTTTGGCAGCTGGCTTGGAAACTGAGATTTTCCTAAACCCTGTCATAAGAGATTTTCAGTATGTGAAATAACTCAGTTCTCATAGAACATGAGAGGTAATCAAAGGTCTAATTTCGAGATAAACCTAGGTTGGCAAGGTTATTGCTTTCAAACTTACTTCAAGCCTAGTTTGACAATTTGTGTCATAAAGTGCAAATGCTAACCTACAATCAGCATTAAAATTTTGGGCTAATGAGGAACAAAATCTACCATCTTTATCTCCTATTCATTTCACTTGTATGCATACTTCTAGGAAATACTGTGGTAGGTATGAATTCACTTCTAAAGCATCAAGAGCTGCTCTGAATTTATTGATTGTTCTGAGGGCCTTGGCAATAGCAAAATCTGATTCGCCATACCACTCAATGATTAATGCGGGTGTTCAGTAGTTTGTTTGACATCAGCATGGTGTAACTCATTCTGCCAATCACAGCCGCAAACCAAGTGGTGGCAGACAAAGAAAAGACCTCTGGAAAGAGTTTAAATAAAATGTATACCATTAGCATTCTGTTCACTGTAGCCAGTTCGGCCTTAACATATAGTGAGCTTCTGGTAACTAAGGGTTAGGTCAAGAACAGAAAGAGTAGTATGGAATATATTCACAAGAGACAACAGGGAGAAGGGAAAGTAAAAATTAGTAAATGGTGAAGAAAAATTATACATAAGGTGATCATTGAACCTTTATGGAGCTCCCTCCCCTCACCATAAAGCGGGAAGTACCAATAGTTTATGCATCTTGCCTTTCAGAAATGTTGCTAAGTACAGTGGGACCTCGCTTAACAAACGGCTCTGTTAACAAAAAATAAATCAATCACATAACAAAATGAAATCCATAGAAAATAGTCACTCGGTTAACACATTTTTTTCAGAATGGATTAATTGGTATCAATGCATTCCTCTGGGAAATTGCATTCAATTCATTCCTATGGGAAATCCGCTTTAGAAATTTTTCATAGTACAAAAAGTCCCAGAGAACTCATTAAATTTGTTAACCGAGGATCCACTGTACATAGTTATGTTCTTCCTTTAGCTCAAATTGTATTATACTACAGAATTACAGCAGCCGGGCATGCTTTAACTGTTATGGCGCCATCCTGTAAAACTCTGGAATTCGTAGTTTGGATTCCCATTTTGAGAACTCTAGTGCTTTGCCCTGAACTACAGATTAGGAGTCTAAGTGTCTCACCATGCTACAGAACTCAAGGGTCTGTTGGATGGAGCCATGACTGTTGAAGCAAGATCAAAATATCATAACTACATAGTATAACAAACCCAGAAACACATGGGATCAGGGAACTTGGTCCTCCCACCAAACTGTCACATGTGATTATAAGTAAAGCTATCTATTTGGGACGCTGTCATGTCGGCTCAAATTCCACAAAGCCAAGGACCAGAAGCTTAAGGTGGATGCTGTCACAAACATGTTCTGTGATTACTCGTGATATTGGATGCGTCATAATACCATAAGCTGTGCTTTGCCCACAACTTACTCTTCATGCACCCATACTTTACCTTGGCCATTCAGCCAGCATTTAAGTGGAGAATATGGAAAGCCTAGGGGCATCAGAGTCCTTCCATGTTGTTCTGTCCTATTACTACATTACACAGTATTTGAACTGTATTTCATTTCTAGCATAATCCACCTATATGATACTCAGATGAATCAATGCACTTTCTGAACCAAGAATCTTCACTAATGTGAGGCAAAGTAGAAATATACTTGGTAGGAGACTTCCACTGTCTGGTTGGGGTGGAGTGATTAATTTGTCCGTGGCAGGCTGCAGTTTCCCAATGGATCAGGTCCATAGTTTTGAGGTGCTTTTAAAAGAGTTGCTAGAGGCAGCACTGGTCTTGATTTCTAAAAGCAGTTTTTACAGGCTATATTAGTGTACAAAGTGTGGCCCATGGGTTGCAGGGAAACCCCCCCTCGAGCACTTTTGTGTCCCCCGGGGTCCCCAGACCACCAAATGCCACCATCTCAAAAAAATGATGGGGTGGGGGAATGTGGATTTTCTGTTTCCACAGACTTCCCAAAAAAATCCATTTGCTTTACAGTGGAACTACAAGCCAAACATGCTTGTCCAGACACTAAAGGTAAAGGTATCCCTTGGTCAAAAACCAGTTGTAACCAACTCTAGGGTTCAGTGCTCATCTCTGTTTCAAAGCCAAAGAGCCAGTGCAGTCTGCTTCAGCAGATATTTCCGTTGTCATGTGGCAGGCACAACTAGACACTGGAGTGCACACTACTGGTTAGAATTTTTGTATTTTTTTAGCCATTTCTAGGCCTGGTATACAGTAAAACCCCTACTTATGTAAAAAATCTATTCTGTAGGCTTTTATGTAAATCTGTTTTTTACCTAACTCGAAGCAAACCCATAGGAAAAATGAATCTTTTATGTAACTTGAAGCAAACCCATAGGAAATTGTGTTATGTAAATGGGACGTTTATGTAAATGGGACATGGTTTTAGTGCAAAAATCATTATGTAAGTCGAATTTTATGTAGTTTGAGGCATATGTAAGTCAGGTTTTTACTGTATTCTAAGTCTGTAGCTGAGGACAACACTGTGGTCTTCATGCCCACCAAAGTTGCCTGCGCCGGCTTAGGCTGATGTAAAAACAGTGATGCTCTGGCCAGATGCAGCTTCACTACTGTTACCCATCCTCTAGTAATCTTCCATTTTGATTACTGCAGTGTGAAACAGCCTTCAAAAACTACCTGGAAACATCAGCTAGTGTAAAGTAGAATGGAAAAACTGTTAGCTGGGAGTCTGAACATGGAACGTGCGACAGAGGCAAATGCCTCTGTCGTGCGCTTTGCGCGACGCAGCCCGGACGCACAGCGATGACATCCAGGGGTGGAGACAGCCCTATAAAAGGGCTGGTCCAGGCCCCGGACGCCATTCTGGCTCCGTACCACAGCCAAATTATCACACCAGAACGTAACCTCCTGGTTCCTAAACTGTTCGCCCCACAGCATGAGCGCCCCTAGGAGGGGAAAAAAAATTCCAGGAAGGTGAGATCCCTGGTAATCCCCTTAACGTGCCACGAGTCTGGCCATGGGCCGCAGCACCAGTGGCCATTGAAATATATGCCGTAGCCAAACGCCCCTGACGCATCCGAGTGCACCTGTAGGCGCGAACCAAAGGACCCGGCAGAACGCTAGAACGCAACGCTGTTAAATTCCATGAGGAAGCGCAGCCACACCTGCAGGTCGGAGCACATCCCGGCCGTCACCCTGGTGAGGTGGAATGGCTTCCGGAGGCCCCTCATGGCGTCGCACAACCTGCGTGCAAAAGCCCTGCCCGGCGCAACTACCCAGCAGGCAAAGTTGAGCAGGCCGTGCAGCTCCCGCAGTTCCTTAAGGGACACCTTGTGCTTACCCAGAACAGCAGTAATGCTGTCCCTAATATGCACCACCTTGTCCTGTGGCAACCTGGACGTCTGAACCCCCGAGTCCAACTCAATCCCCAGGAATGTAAGGACAGAGGCCGGTCCCTTGGTCTTCTCCGGGGCCAGGGGGACCCCCAGTTTGGCCAACAGTTCCTGAAAAGTGTGAAGCAGCTTCTGGCAAGTGCCCCCCTCCCTCGGCCCACAGAAAAGGAAATCATCAAGGTCATGCACCACCCCAGAATCCCCAGTCCGCTGTACCAGACACCAGTGCAGGAATGAGCTGAAACGCTTGAACGCCGCACAGGAGACCGAACGGCCGAACGGCATGGCCCTATCGATGAAAAATTGTCCCCCGAATGAGAAGCCCAGCAGCTCAAAATCAAGGGGGTGAAGTGGGAGGAGCCTGAATGCTGACTTGATGTCACACTTGGCCATGACCGCGCCACGGGCACGAGCCCGCACCATGGTCACGGCGTCATCGAAAGACGCGTACCGGATGGAGCACAACTTGTGCGGTATGCGGTCATTGACCGAGTCGCCCTTGGGAAAGGACAGGTGGTGAATCAAGCGGTATTCCCCAGGGACTTTCTTAGGGATGAGGCCCAGTGGTGACACCCTCAAGTTATCATATGGGGGCTGGTCAAATGGGCCGGCCACCCTGCCCAAGGAAACTTCCTTAAAAATATGTTCTCGTGCAACCGGCTCCAAGCCATGCAGTGACCTGAGGTTGGCCGCCCAGTTAGGGGGCCAGGGGCCTACATATGGTATCCGGAAACCAAAGGTAAAGCCGTTGAGGAGGTACGACGCATCGGCCCGCTTGGGATAACCCCCAAGCCACCGGGCCAGCACGGGCAATTTAATTGGTGTTGGCCCTCGTCGTAGCCTGGGCTGCATTGGGGGGCAGGGTGACAAGCTGGGCCATGGTATCTACCCCTGGCACCAGACGCTCTGGGGCAAGCCGAGGCTGCGTGCGGCCCAGCACAGATTGAACACTCGTGCTGGAAGCGGCATGGCTTCCGGCCACACCGCCCCGACGAGGCGAATTCTCAGCACAGCAGGCGGGGTTGAACCGCCTGTCCCGCTGGCTGGTGGGGCAATGGTGCTTGAGGACGTTGTAACAGGTGGCCGCTATCGCAGCGTTCCCCAGCGCGGGCCGGGCTGTGGTCATTAGCTGCAACCACAAGGGCATGTGCTGGACGTGCCACCGCATCCCCGTCCACATGGCGGCCAGCATACGGAAGTTCTGGTCGTACAAGAGCCATGACGGGCCAGGAAAATCAACATAGGCCCTGTATATGATGTCCAAGTATTGGGTCAAGTGGGGAGCCCGCTCAGGGTGTGCCCTCAACGTAACCCCCATGAATATCAAGTAGCCAGGCAGCCAGTTGGCCCATGTGCGTGGTGGCTTCTTACGCCGTAGAACCTCCAGGTCGGGCCAGGCATGTGGCTGGGGTGTCTAATGTTATTGCTGATGCTTTGTCCCGCCTACAGGTGGAGCGCTTCAGGACCCTGGCACCAGGGGCCGACGACCGGCCGTCGGAACTGCTCGCGCAGATATGGAGCCTTGGCGAGGAGAAGTAGCGAGGGCGATCGGCCGGTCTTTGGCCCCTAGTTCTCGTAAGGCTTACGAAGCTGCGGTCAGGGGTTTTCACTTGTTCCGGCTCTCAGTCGGCCTACCTGCTACCTGGCCTGTGCTTGTGGAGCACTCACTGCAATACATGGTAGCGCTGCACGGGCGGGGTCTGGCCCCGCATACCATACGGGGCCGCCTGTTAGCTCTGTCCTTCCATGCCAGGGCGCGGCGGCTGCCCACGGCGCTTTCGGATTTTAGAATAACTAAGGCACTGGAGGGGTGGATGAGGGAGCGGGGATGTCAGAGGGATGGCAGGTCCCCTATTTCCCCTGCCCAGCTCAGTGCCCTTGCCGCACTGTGGCCACTGCTGTGCACCAGCCATTTCGAGGCGGTGCTTTTCCACGAGTCCGCGTCGGTGGCATTCTTTGGGGCCTGCGCATTAGTGAACTGGTCGTGTGGGGCAGGGCCAATGACACAGGCAGGGCTCTCATGCTTTCGGACGTCGTGCTTGGTCGTGACTGGCTGCATATTACTATCAGGTGCTCCAAAACTGACCAGTTGGCGAAGGGGGCTGCAGTCTCGCTGCGTCGTTGCAGTATTCCAGGCCACCTGTGCGGGTGGTGCGGGACTACCTGTCACTACGGGGGTCGGCGACGGGCCCCCTTTTCTGCCATTTGGATGGCTCTCCACTTACCCGATACCAGTTTTGGGAGGTCACACGGTGGACGCTTGCCAGGGTGGGGGCGAGGAACACCAGGTATGGCACTAATTCGTTCCGTATTGGGGCGGCCTCCACGGCGGCGGCCCTAGGCTACCCACCAGAAGACATTAACCGGATGGGCCGGTGGGCATCCGGACGTTTCAGTGGGTACATATGCACTTTTGCTAATTAGGTCGACCTAACGCCTCTTCGCCCCCTGCTTTCCCACTTTCCCCCTCTTCCTTTGTTTTGTTTTGTCCTTTCTTACTCTCCTCCTGCTGCAGGCTTGGGATCGCTGGATGGCCGTTGCCGAGTGTGGGTTTACGGGCACAGCTTCGTGTACTAGGCAGCCAGGCAGGCACATCGGGTGCCGGGCGGCGCCCATCTAGGACTGCAGGAGATGGCGTGTATCGCTTGGTGCGGCGTCAGGGGAATGAAGTGGCGGCAGCTGGCGCAGACACTGGTGGTGTGCAGACACGAGGCCCCACTGGACCAACTGGTATTGCACCTGGGTGGCAATGACCTGGGGGAAGTCACGGGGCTCAACCTCGCCATGTCTATAAAACGCGATTTCCGCCTCATCAGGCATTGGTGGCCGAAGGTTCGCCTGCTGTGGTCCCACATCACCCCGCGGATCATCCCCTCTGCTACATCCCACGGATTCCGTGACCCAAAGAAGTTTGACCAGGCCAGATGGCAGGTCAATGGGGGGTGGCCAAGTTCCTGTGGGATGAGGGGATGGGCATGGATGTGCGCCATCCGGACATACGGTGGGAGGTGGCCCAATTGTTCAGGGGTGATGGGGTGCACCTCTCCGAGGAGGGTATACAGTTGTTCTTGGGGGCCCTGCACTGCAGTATCCTTGCCGAGGTGACGGCAAGGGGGGGACGAGGCACAGTTAGGAACGGCGCCTCGTATTATGGGTATCACGAGAAGGGGTAGAAGGCCAAGGAATAGGATGGCAATCCTCAAGTAAATCAAATACTCAGGCCAGCCCAAATGGGAAAATATGGTAGGCCTGACTAAATGATAAAGCTAGTGGCCTCACTAAAGCCTGGCAGTTTTGTGAAGGAATAATCTGAGAGGTTTAAGCAACAGAAAGATGGGGGGTAGCTTAACTAGGCTTACAAGGTGAGGAAATATTAAGAAGTTACCTTCTCGTGCTACCACCACAGCACAGGCTGTGGAAAATTATCTATTAAAATAAGATACTGAAATAAAGTGGCCAATTATAAATCCATAACACTTTGTCGTCTCTTATTGAGTTGTGGGAGCGCAAAGCTTTTATGCTTCTGAGAGAGTTTTGTCTGGTGCCTACCTTGCAGTCTCCACATCACAGACCTTTTCATTCTCTCTTCCATTTTAGTCTTTTCAGTTGAAAATGTCCTTGCACTGTTGTTACACACTGCAGATGTTTTAATACGTTTTAGATTTGAAGTCCTGTTTATTGTACTTCTCCATTTAATGGTACAGTAATACCTCGGATAACGCTAAGACTTGGTTCCACAAGTCTTGGTGTTATCCGATTTTTAGTGTTATCCGATGGTTGTTAAAATCCTATGGGATGGATCGGATAACGTTAAAGCTCCATAGAGATACATTGTAACCGCACAGGCTTTAGCGGTTGTTATCCGATCCATCCCATAGGACCTTAACGTTATTCGATCCAGTTCTCCTCCCCAGATTGCTTAACGTTATGCGATTTTAGCGTTATCCGAGGTAAACGTTATCCGAGGTATTACTGTATAATTCTCTATCTGAACCATCTGAAGTCCTTGGCTATTAGGCAATATTGCTGTGCAATCAGTCAGTCCGTCAATAAAATTAGCAGTTTGTCCATTTCTTGTCTAGTGAGGTTGCAGGATTAGAAAGAGGACTCAGAATGATCAAGGCCTCTTCTGCCTATCATTCCTCTGCGTGATCTCCTCCCCCCATTCCCCCCCCCCAAAAAAAGAGAGCATGCCATCTTTGCTGTCACCCAAAGAAATACAGAAAATGCATATAATGAAAATGGACAGTTGCCAACAATAGATCAGCATATAATTAGTATGTAGAGCCACTAGTTATTATGAATTCTAGGTAGAATCCACCACCTTTAAAAAGAACTTGTAATTTTGCAGATTATACGCAGATATATGTCCAATAAAATATTTATTGTAGCACAATGTATTGTTAATGGTGTTGACTATTCTTCACCCAGGTGCCAGAGGAATAAAAAATTAACCAACGTAGAATATAAAAAAGGTGTGATTTTTTTCCTAGGCAGGCCTAGTTCCTGGGCATACAAAATAGATCTGTCCTTCAGGCTGTAACATAGGAACGGCACAGTGAAAGAAGACAATAAAGCTGAATCCTTGACAGGAGAGCAAAACAGAGAACCATTTTAAAGCTGCGTAGCTGAGGAGCTGCATGCAAATGTTGAGAGGTTTAAATTAATAATGCCGAAGGTCTAGCTAAAATGGACAGTAGGCAAACAGTAGCAAGCGTTTTAATGACAGCTAACAAAAATGGTTGAAAAATTAAATTTCACTCATATTTTCTGGTTGTTCTAAAGTTAGTTTTGGCAAGCATCGATGGATGGTAGAAAGAGGAATACATTTCAATCTAAAAACTAAAAGTGATTCTGGCATGAAGATATATGACAAGAGCTACAGGAAGGATACCTAAAGAGATGCATATGTGTGTGTGCATACATATACCTTTGCAAGTGCATGTGTGAATATGGACAGTTATCTTTCCAGACAGCAGATAATTATTGAGTCTTCTAAGACATCATTGGAATGAGTGAGTGCACCTGTTACTTTTGTTTCTGTTAATTCATAATAATTGCATGCTGTCAATGTGGCCATAAAACATACACTAGAGCAGGGGCAGTGATGGGATGTAACAGGTTCGCACCAGTTCGCCAGAAGTAACATTTCCCAGTGTTCCAGAGAACCGGCAGCAGCATTTGGGGGGAACCACCTCTGGGGCTTACCTTTTCACTGGTTCCCCCACTGCACATGCGCGCCAAGCACTTGGTGTGCATGCACGCCTACAGTGCTTGGCACGTATGCACGGCCTCCTTGCTGTCCTCCCAAGCAGGGAGGAGGAAGAGAAGCTGCTAGCCTGAAGCTCCCTATAGCCTGCTCCCCAGGGTAAGTGACTCACCTTTGGATGTGGTGTGTCTGTGTGTATTTTAATGTGTATTTAATACCTTTACCTGTATTGACATCCACAGTTCCTAAAAAGGCCTGGTGGCTGGCAGGCCTGGTGGCCTGGCTTGGGGTTATTAAGCAAAGTCTTGGAGTTACCTCATCAATAAGCTACACCTGTGGTGTTCCAATTGCTGTTCCAATTGGAAAACCCTTAAGGTGGTACAGCTGTTTTATGTTTACATTAAGGCATATTATCCTAGAAAACTGGTACAATGACCATATCCATCTTGTAACATGGTGCTGCCCAGGCACTTATACTAACAGGTAAGTGATGGGTTTGGGGTGGGTGGGTTGATTTGTGTTTGGGGTGGGTGGTGGGTGTATTTTAATGTAATTTTTATTTTATTTATTTATTTATTTACGGGTTTGTGTTGTGGGTGGGTAAGTTGAGGTGTGTGTGCATGTGTGCTTATTTTTATTTTAATTATTTTTTCTTTGATCCCGCCCATGATGTCATGACATCATGACATTAGCTCCGCCCACACTGTGATGGGCAGAGGTGGGGTAGTAAAATTTTTGACATCCCACCACTGAGCAGGGGTTGCCAACCTTTTAAAGTCGGGGGGCCTGGTCATGCTCCCTCAGACAGTTGAGGGAACGTGTCCCCCTGCTGTTTACGGCTGCTGTAAATGTGTTTACGACAGCTGTAAACAAGTCCACAGCCGATTCCACCAGTAGCTGGAGTGAGGGCGGGGGCTGGATTATTTGGTGCTGTGGGCTGGACCTGTCCCACAGGCCATAGGTTGCCTACCCCTGCACTAGGGTAATCAAACCTCCTGCCCAATAAGCATTAAGCAAACAATCTGATTCCAAGCTATAACTTTTTCACTAATAACTTAAGACTTGAAGAACTTCTGCTTTGCCAGCACTATGATTAGCACATGCCATTACATCATTTCAGAAACTCAGAATGTAACTGCCTTGTATACCCTTAGCAATTTAACTGCCATGACTATCTTACCAGATCCTGTGATTGCCATCTCTGTATGCCCACTGCTGAGCCCTTGTGGCACTAGTTAAAAACTGTAGTAGGTAAAGGTAAAGATTTCCTTTGCCCAAAAGCCAGTTGTATCCGACTCTAGGGTTCAGTGCTCATCTCTGTTTCAAAGCCAAAGAGCCAGTACTGTTTGCTTCTGCAGATGTTTCTGTGGTCATGTGGCAGGCATGACTAGACACCGGAACACACAGAATGCTGTTTTACCTTCCCGCTGAAGTGGTCCCTATTTATCTACTTGCAATTTCTTGTTTTAAAACTGCTAGGTTGGCAGGAGCTGGGACAAAGACGGGAGCTCATTCCATCCTGCAGTACTGAGGAATTGAACTGCTGATATCCTGCCTTCCAGTCAGCGTCTTAGCCACTTGGGCCACTGAAGTACTATAACCAAAACTGCTGACTTTGTGAGTTCAGTCATGAATGGCTCTAGGTTGACTCAGTGTTCCATCCTTCTGAGGTCAGTAAAATAAATACCCAGCATGTTGGGAACAAAAATGCTAATTACCTTGTGTCGCACCCAGAGAGTGGTCTAAGTGCTATGGGGTGGTTTATAAGGGTAATTGCTATTGTTCTTGCTTTCCAGTAATGGAGGTACCATTACATTACATCACAATGCAAGCAAAATTGCAAGTGGGGACAGAGACCTTAAGAGTTTGGCCCTGCCCTAGCACTGGCCTCTTAGTTGGGGACACTGATTGGAACTGCAGCCATGTTTGGGCAGGGTGTCTTCCCTAGAATGGAATGGTCATGGGGGAGGTGCATTGGAGTGACTGATTGCTGAGCCTTTTGGGGGAACACTATTGGCCTCATAAATGTTTTTTGGTTCATTTGGGGCCAACAACACACCCTTTTTGAAAGGCCAAGAGCTTATTCTTAGGACAGTCAGGAACCTCCATGAGATTCAGTGCAGCTGGCTCATTGCAGTCATAGTCTGGTCAGCCATCCTGGCCAGAAGAGTATAGAGAGGAGAAGGTGACTCTCATTGTTTGGATCTGTCAGGGAGGGGAATAAATAAGGAAGTGAAAGCCTGGGTCCTGAAAAAGGGTGATGGTGGTGGTGGTTCTAGAACACACAGGCATCCATTATACCCGCCTTGGCATACATATCTCTCTCATAGGGTCCTGATTTGTTTCTAGAGGATCTTTAAGACTCTTTAACAACATGGAGCAGCAGGGAACTAAGTATGAGCTAGCCCCTACTGCAATAGGGAGATATATATAGTAGTAATGAATTTCATGGGGTGCTATTGGACAATTCAGCCCCATGACTGCAAATCATGAGGTTCAAGGACACAGGCAGTTAAAGGTCTTCTGAGATAACCTTCAGCTATGATCAGCCATCAGGTATGGGACTTGGGCAGGAATCAAACCCAAGGTTGTCTCCCCAGGTTGGCAAGCTGAGGCAAGTTTGTTGGTATGCGACATAGCCCCAGGGACAAGGGAATCACTTGTCAAGCCAGAAGAGGGTCCTGGATAGCCCTACTTCTCCTTAGCCAGGTTGATGCACTACCTTAGGTGTCAATGTAGATTTGGGAAGATTTTAGTGGCTGAATAAAGTTATGGCCCCTTTAAAACCAATCTCTTGTGTTTTACCTGTACAGTAATACTCCGGATAACGCGAGTACCGTATAGCGTGAAAACCGCATAACGTTACAAGATTTTCGGAAAAATCTTGTATCGAATAACGCGATTTTTAACGTTATCCGGAACAAGCGTATGTGTGGAGGGGGGAGTTGGATTGGGAAGAACATCTACCCAATCCAAACCCCCCCAGCACCCGCCCCCACGATGTTTGGAAAGGGTACGGGGATCTTTACCCTTTTGAAACTTCGGGTGGGTGGCGCACGTTGGTGGGGGTTAGCACAGGATACGGGGGAGACCTTCGTATCCTGCGCTAACCCCCACCAACGCGTGCGCGCCTGCAAGCCACCCGATGTTCCGAAAGGGTAAGGATCTTTACCCTTTCGGAACATCGGGTGGGTGGCATGCATTGGTGGGGGTTAGCGCAGGATATGGGGGAGACCTTCATATCCTGCGCTAACCCCCACCAACTCACGCACGTTTGCAAGCCACTCGATGTTCCGAAAGGGTAATGATCCTTACCCTTTCGGAACATCGGGTGGGCGGCACGCATCGGTGGGGGTTAGCGCAGGATATGGGGGAGACCTTCGTATCCTGCGCTAACCCCCACCAACGCGCATGCGCCTGCAAGCCACCCGATGTTCCGAAAGGGTAAGGATCTTTACCCTTTCGGAACATCGGGTGGGCGGCGCGCGTCGGTGGGGGTTAGCGCAGGATACGGGGGAGACCTTCGTATCCTGCGCTAACCCCTACCAATGCGCGCACACCTGCAAGCCACCCGATGTTCCGAAAGGTAAGGGGGGAATTTGGAAAAACGTGCGTGAAACGGGGATCGCACTTTAAGGTAAGGGATCAAAGCGGGGGTGGTGGCACCCCCCACTTTGATCCCTTGCCTTGATGTGCGATCCCCGTTGCTATACCCATTTGGTAGAAGAGGCTCCCGCTGGCACGCCTTTTCGCGTGCGTGCGAGCCCCTCTTCTCAGGTTTTTTTTTAGCATTGTTCGATGTATACCCCAGACAACGCTAATAACCGGACAATGTCATGACTTGTGGAACCATGTCATAATGTTGTCCGGGGTACTAGTGTACTTCCTTCTTTACTAGTTGAAGGAGTAATTGAAGTGCTTGAAACTTTCTGCCTTGTAATTCACAAGAGTGCATTAGAGCTCTCTGTCTAGCAGAGACTATTAAATACAATTTTAAGCTGCAAACCCCAGTATTCTAATGACAATGGTAGTTATAACAGTATCAAAGAGCTATAACCATAGTATAGATACTCTCATGGGCAAAAAGGATAGCAACACTATGGCTCTGTACTTACTAATCTCTTGGATATTTTATTTTTAATTTCCTTGTGGGGAAAATTTTAGGGGTGCTCCTCATGAACAGTAGGTTCCATCCAAGGTTGCTCATACTTCAGGCAGTCTGAGTGAGCTTTATGTAACCTTAGTGATCAGCTTAAGACTTATTGCTTTCCAAGGTTCTGTTCTGAGGGAGTCTGAAACCAACTTTATGGTTATTTGCTCAAACAAGCACCAAAAGAGTTGATGTTTTAGGTGGGAGTCTTCAGTTATTAAACAAGGGTTGCTTATTTTTGTGCTGTACTGATGCTTGGCTAATATCCAATAGATCCTCTGACCAAAAACACTCAGATAGTAATCAAAACACAAAACAGGAAATCTTTATTTTCAAGGTTTCAACACTAAATTAACAAAGTGAGGCTGCTTGACTGTCAGACATTCAGTTCTTCTTACAGTTGGAACTCTTCTCATCCTTCCTTGGACTCTTTCAACAACTCCCTTTATCTTCATACCACACCACTTAATTCTTCACACTCTCCTTCAACCTTTCCATTCCATTCTCTCAACAACTTCTCCTTTCCCTCTAATAGCCACTTTATTTCCTTCCTTGGCACTCACAGTGGTGTGATGTGCTAAGCCCTAGAAAGCCTGCTTGTCACACCCTCACACACATATATACATGTGTACCTGCACATAGATCAAGAAATGCCACTACCATCCTTCTCTTCCAATCTCTCCCCACACCTGCCTATTTCATGTGTTTGGATTTATTATAGCTACCTTAGCACCATAGGACAAAACATTCTATCCCACAGCCTTAAGGTTCTGAAATGTTTTTAGGGGAAGAAAAAGAATAGGCTTCAAAATAATCAAGCACTCAATGAAAAGTCAAAAGTTTCAGAATAAAAACAATGCTTGCTCACAAAGCAGCCAGCATGAGAACTCAGAGGTTGGTGCTCATTTCCCAAGAGTTTTCGTAATATTTCCTATCTCTTTCTCTGTGGGTCTTGTTGCCTGTACATTGTCGAACCAGATTATGCAAACTGTGCAGTTTGAGTCTACATGTGTAATATGATTAACAGGATGTGGATGAGAAAAAGATGATCCAGTCTTGTCTGCCATCTCCACCCAAGTTCAGATAATCACAGCTGCATACAGTAAGCACAACTCAAACAGTTCAAAAAATGGGAACAAGAAAGTCAAGGAGAATGTTTAATTTATCAGAATGGCTTCCAAAATGATTGATAATTGCATCACACAGTTAAACTGAAAGCAGTTTAAAGTAAAATAAAAAGAAACAGCTCATCACAAACAATATAAGGCTGTACCGGTCTTAGATAGTGTTGGCTCAATTTGTGCAGGGAATATCTGGAAAAGCAGGTATCAGGAAGGAAGGAAAGGAGGAATGGAGCACTCTTTATATGCTGTCAAGTCAGAACTGAATTATGGCAACTAACAGAGCTTTCCAGGTATGTGAGATATTTAAGGAGTGGTCTTACCAATTTCATTGCCTCAATGATTTTCCATGACTGAGCCAGAATTCAGACTTAGGTCTCTTGGAACCTAGATCATCACTCTGTCCATTACACCATGTTAGATATCCCACCATTTACCAATCTGAAAAAAAAATGAACAAAAGTTGTACTGATTGGTATTAAATATGTGGGAGCTCCATATTGATATGAAATGCAGTGAAGCATTTAAGAGGAAACCACAGTCATTTGTGTGATCCCAAGAAGAGCTGATAAAGTTATATGCTTTTAAAAGTTGTTGTTGGGTGTGTGGCTCATTAGCACTAGCCATCATACCCAGTTGTGAGGAATGTTGAGTGCTACAATCCAAAAACAGCTGGAGTGTTGCATTTCACCTCATCTAACCACAGAGAAATTGTACCTGCAGTTATTGTTTACTAATCAGGAAATCCTAGTCCACATTTTCCCTAGCCAGTATTGCCCAGTTTTTATTTTTAAGAAAACAAATCAAAACAGCCCTATCCAGCACAATCAATGGCCAAGAGTTAGAAAAAGATGGAGTCAAAAGTATTCTGTAAAAAACAGCAGTGGGAGTTGGAGGAAGTTAAGCTGAGAAAGGCTGATCAAATCCTGGGAGTGGCTTTAATCTGAACATTTTTAAAACACAGATACTTTATATGTGTGACGCTCATCGTGGCAAGGCCACCTAGAAATTTGCCTCAGGATATATCTGAAATGCTGCATATATTCTCGAGAAGTCCAGAGCTTTTCAGAAAATAAAAGAGAATAAATTTTGCCCACTGTTTTCTCTGATTAACTGTAGCGTGCACTGATTCCAAATGGGGTTTTCCTCTAGTGCTAAGGACCGCTGTAGATCTGTTGCTACTCACTATGAAAATATAGTACACACTTCTCCAATTCACTGTTACGAATCAATTTACTTCCCAGTGCTATGCCTTGTACTTATTTGAAGGCCAAAAGGGTGTTTGATCATCTTTTTTGGGTCAAGAATATGACCAAAACAAAAGCCTTGTTTAGAATTTCACTGCCTGATATGACTAAAATTACTGGGGTGGGGGGATATTTACTTGTGCTACTCCCACCTTGCTTCCTCTCACTTGACCTCACTACTGCCCAGAACAAAGTATGAAGCAGAGACGGGGAATCTGTTCACAAGTCCTTCATGTGATGTAGAATGCTAGAGAAAAGTTTAACCTCATCGCAAGGGACATATCCACAGGAAACCAGGAGTCATAAATAGCAATTGCAATTACATTTAAACTAATACCCCAGATAACGTTATGACATGGTTCCACAAGTCATGACGTTATCCGGTTTTTAGCATTGTCTGGGGTATACATCAAACAATGCTAAAAAAAAACCTGAGAAGAGGGGCTCGCACACGCGCGAAAAGGTACGCCAGCGGGAGCCTCTTCTACCAAACAGGTATAGCAACGGGGATCGCACGTCAAGGCAAGGGATCAAAGCGGGGGGTGCCACCACCACCCCCTTTGATCCCTTACCTTAACGTGCAATCCTCGTTTCACGCACCTGGGCGAGGGTCGGCTTTTCCGAATTTCCCCCTCCCCCGGGGAGGGGGAAATTTGGAAAAGCCAACCCTTGTTTAGGTAAGCGAAACGTGGATCGCACGTCAAGGCAATGGATCAAAGCGGGGGGTGGCTCCCCCCACTTTGATCCATTGCCTTGACGTGCGATCCTCGTTGCCATAGCGAGCCCAGGAAAGTGGCCAAGAGCGGCAATTTCAGCCAAGCCGCCACTTTCCTGGGCTCGCTCTAGCAACGAGGATCGCACGTCAAGGCAAGGGATCAAAGCGGGGGGTGCCTCCCCAACCCACTTTGATCCCTTACCTTAACGTGCGATCCCTATTTCACGCACCTGGGCAAGGGTTGGCTTTCCCCCCGTATCCTGCCCTAACCCCCACCGACGCACGCCGCTCGCCCGATGTTTCAAAAGGGTAAGGATCCTTACCCTTTTGGAACATCGGGCGCAGTGCAAGGATGCGCACATCGGTGGGGGTTAGGGCAGGATAAGGAGGTCTCCCCCGTATCCTGCCCTAACCCCCACCGATGCGCGCTGCTCGCCCGATGTTTCAAAAGGGTAAGGATCCTTACCCTTTTGAAACATCGGGCGGCGTGCAGGTGCGCGCGTGTCGGTGGGGGTTAGGGCAGGATATGGAGGTCTCCCCCATATCCTGCCCTAACCCCCACTGACGCGCGCTGCTCGCCTGATGTTTCGAAAGGGTAAGGATCCTTACCCTTTTGGAACATCGGGCAGCATGCAGGCGCGCGCACATCGGTGCAGGTTAGGGCAGGATGTGGAGGTCTCCCCCGTATCCTGTCCTAACCCCCACTGATGCGTGCCGCCCGCCCGATGTTTCGAAAGGGTACGGATCCCCTTACCCTTTCCAAACATCGTGGGTGCGGGTGCTGGGGGGGTTGGATTGGGTAGATGTTCTACCCAATCCAACTCCCCCCCCATGCACACGCTTGTACTGGATAATGCTAAAAATCATGTTATTCGATACAAGATTTTTCCGAAAATCTTGTAACGTTATGCGGTTTTAGCGCTATACGGTACAATCGTTATCCGGGGTATTACTGTATATATCACACCATAGTGCTTAATGTACTTTCTGGTTACAATTCTCTGTCTCTTTCTTAAATGAGTGTTGCAAACACAAACTTCACAAAAATTTTATATATACTGTACAGTAAAATCTCAGGTTACGACGAAGGTCCATTCCAACAGCCTCTGATGTAATGTGAAAAAAATCGCAACCCAAAGCATTTTTTCCCGTAGGAATGCATTGAGAATTTTTAAAAAGTCCAGACCGGACCAAAAATAATAATAATAAATTACAAGAAAGCACAAAAAATTACCAAAAGCACACACAAAATGCCAGGCATGATCATCCCCCAACCCCACAAAAGCAACAATGTGATCTCCCTACCTTTTCCATGCCATTTGGGGACCTTATCCACTCTGTTCCGACCTGGGGGAGGTCCGCATTGAGCCAATTTCCCATCCCTGCTGGCAAAGGCAGAGTCTGGGGACCTTATCTCCTTGGTTCTCACCTTCCTCTGAGCTTCCTGAGCAGAGCTACAGCTGAAAACACGCACCTCCCCCAGGCATTGTAACTTTGGGTGGAGGGGGCTGCAACCATTTAAAACAACAAATTGGTGGTGGTGGCCATTTTAAACTCTAAAATGGCTGCAGTGGCCATTTTAGAGTTTAAAATAGTACAATTTTCGGTCGTAAACCGAATAAAAGTCGTAAACCGAATAAAAGTCGTAAACTGGGGGATTATTTTAATTAAATTTGCCATCGTAAACCATGGTAAATGTAACCCAGGGCATTTGGAATCTGGGGTTTTACTCTACATACTTATTTAACAAACAACCATAAGAGTGATATAGCAAAACTGATTGCTACAACTTCTACCCTTGAAGAATAATTCAAATGCTTCTTTAAAACTAACTCCAAGATGTATTTATCAATCAGTGTAGAACATCTACAACACAGAGGAATCAACTTCCATATACAGTCTCTAAAACCCTAAAGACTTTATCATTCTCCATTGAAAATGCACCTCCTGCTTCTCCAGCTCTTCTGATCTTTCTAATTCAGATCCTGGATCACAGTCCCATTTTAGGATTTCCCCACACATTGGACTGAACCAAAAAGTCCATAGGGATTACATAGGCTCTTGGGACAGATGGCTTTTGCATTGGCCCAAAATAATAATTTGCAGTAGACCTTTGTGATTAGGCTGAGGCTACATAAGATCAGACACCAGCCACTCATGCTAGCTTGAAAGATGTGCAGTAGTTCTATAAATTTATTTTATATCTACAAGTTTATTTGCTCAAAAGAATTGTTGTTTCAGAAGCACCCCAGGTCCTAAAAACAATTTTAAAGAATAGCAAAACCCAAATCTATAAAGAAGGAAGGAAATTCTAGCAATAGTTGTGCAACCTTAATTATGGCTCTTGTTTACAATCCACATGCTGTTTCCAAAAGTCTAATTAAGATAATATATTAGAATACAAGAAAAACAACTAAAATGTTAGAAGCTGTAACTACCAGGAAAATGCTGAGAGACTCTTGGATTTCTCTGCACTGAAGATTTACCATGCCAAAACCTCTGATGCTCCTCTTTAACTTTGTGATGATACAGTTACAAAATTTGCTACTAAGCATGCAAGTACCAGCACATTCATAATAACCAAATATGCCATTTAAGACGAATAACTTCAGGGTCAGTGGTGACAGAGGAAAATACTCCTGGTAATCAGTAAGGAAGATTTTATACATCTCTGTTACAACAGGGAAGGTGAATAAGAAGTAATGGGTGATCTATGCCTGAAATATTGCTGCTATATTTTATATCCAGTTTTTTGTTTTGCGGACAGTTCACATCATAACCACCACCACCACCCCCAAAAAAACTAAACCAAAAAAATTCCTAGCCACTTAGAAGCATCTAATTTGACAATTTGTTATCTCTTGGCTATTTTGGGATTGGGCGGGATCTTTTTCTCCTCTCCTCACATTAAGTGCTACATTTGACAGAAATGCCATACGTTTTATGACCCAAGGGAATGAAGACAACATTCTTTAAAATGGGTGGTTTATAAATAGTTATTCTGAAAAGTGATTATTTTCTTCCTTTTCTTTCCTCAGGTGGGTTTTCTTTTCATAATTTATTCAACAGAAACTTGCATTACATAGAGAGATTCATTTGTGTACTGGGAAGCTAATAAACATTATGAAGAAGGCACTATGAAAGCCTAAGGTAATGTTTTACCATGGAAGAAGAAATAGTCGCTTCCATCCTGAATAAGATTGTGAAGTATTTCAAACATATCTGCAAACTCAGTCATGCAACCTCAGTTGGGTATTGGAAAATATTCAGTCCGGTGAAGCATGAGGGTAGCATGTCTATCTGTGAAGTAAAGCAACCCCTGTATTGTTAGGGATGCATTGTGAAGCTTTGTAAAAAGACAATGCCTATGCCGAGCCTTGTATGCTTCTAGAAAACTCCTGCGACTGCCTCATCATGGCCCAAGAGCTGGAACTCTGCAAAAGCTTAGTATCAAGCAATGACTGTGTACTGATGGAATCATCAAACTGGAGCACTGAGTTAATAGGATATCCTAATCCTACTCTAATTGCTGCATGGTTAGATTCTTCGTATACTAGCATGGTTGGGCAGCTGGCCTTTGAGCCAAGGATCCAGAATCCCAGACAGCCAAGTTACATAAGCTGTTGTTTCATAGAAGGTAAGCTACAACGGAGGCCTGTTATGGTTGTCACCTACTCAGAACATCAGTAGAACAGTGACACAGAGCAGGGTTTCTCAACCTTGGTGCTCCAGGTGTTCTTGGACTTCAATTACCAGAAGCCCAAGTCAGCACACCTGCTGATCTGAGCTTCTGGGATCTAAAGCCAAATAACGTCTGGGGACCCAAGCTTGTGAAAACCTGATCTAGAGTATGTGGCTATGGTTACCTGCAGAAATCCAAGGGGGGAAAAGATCTCATGTTGCCAGAGGAGAACTGTGACTTCTGACCTGGATCTCCACTTAAACTTGTAACTATTTTTGTTCCTGGAGCTGATTTTATAGGATTTATAGAAGAAGAGGTAGGACTGTGTGTTGAGTATCCCAATCTTAAGTATCCCAGAGTGAGGCACCTTTCTAAGTTCAATCACAGGGATGAATATTGTGCACACTACAACATATAGACATAATAACAGTAGTCACTATAAATCAAGGAGTACAGTTTGTTCTGAGAACTTCCCTGAAAATAGCATTCTCTCTTTCCTTTCTCTCTGTTTCACAGTGTATCGTTCCTTTTTAAAAAAACTACTCACAACATTTCTTGTTCTTGGTCATTTTCCAACTCTGATCCTGTTCCCCAACCCATGGTTTTTTTTATTCCTCCATTGTCTTGGGGAGTAAGTTGCCAAATTCTGGACAACTTTATGCCTTTTCCAGTGAATCCTACACAGGAATAATACTATTCTACATACAGTAGAGGCTTTCTAATAATAATCTGGGAAGAATATTATGGGGGGAAATTACCTCAAAATCTTCAGCAGATATCCTTTGAGATATCTTGAGATGGAGAGCAAGTAATCTCACTGTGAGTTGAAAAGAAGGATCTACCCCCACCACAATTTTTGTTCAAGGATGAGAATCTGTGAGATTTATATTCCTATTCTATATATATAGTAGAACAAAGTCTAACTTTTCAATGCCATTTGAGGAACAAAGCTTTAGGAACAGATTGGTTAGAACTCGGTAATTCAATATTGTGCATGTACTTACATCACACAGTTACAGCAGTTTGAGCAGCAAGTTTATAGTGCAATAGTTCTGATTCCGTAACCTTGCCAAATGGATGACTGCTGAAGATTGTCTCTCACCAGTACAAGATTCTGGCTGGATCACCTGAAAGTCAATATATTTTGAAGTGAAATAGGAAGATCAAAGAATGATCCATTAAAATGGGGCTACAGGACAAATTTTCTGTGGAGAAATCCAATTAATGCAACATTTATGCCCCCATCATGTACACAAAATAAGAACTAAAAAATGGCTAAGATAACACCATTGAAGTAGCTCACTTCTGATCAAAAATAATCAATTTTGCTGTGTGCTAATAAAAACAAAGAAGCAATTTGATTTTACTGTCAGAATTCCAAAATAGTATCCTGGGATTTGCAGTGAAAAGGTACAAACAACTGCCAGCATTAGGATTATCTAGCAGAACATTCCAGGCCAAATTAAAATCTTGGCATTCCATAGGATGAACCCATGATAAGGGTCTGCGGTGGCTCAGTGGAGGGGGTGCAGTGGCTCGGTGGTTAAGAAGCTTGCCTTGTTAGCTGGAAGGCTGGCAAGTCAGCAGTTTGAGACCTGGGTACTGCATGATGGATTGAGTGCCTGTCTCTGTCCCAGCTCTTGGGGACATGAAAGGAGCCTCATTTGGATGTCCCCTGAGTGGAGTTTCTCCAGCAAAAATCCTTTCAACCCAGAGTAATTTCTGACACAAAATTATTATTATAGCAGTGTCAGAATACAAGGCAAGCCATTCAATATCACTGTAATCTAAATATACGCACCAACCACTAGTGCAGATGAAGCCACAATTGACCAGTTCTATGAGGACCTAGAACACCTCATAGAACAGACACCAAGAAATGATGTACACATTATCATAGGAGACTGGAATGCCAAAGTAGGAAATCAAAAAGTAAATGGAATAACAGGCAAGTTTGGTCTTGGAACACAGAATGAAGCAGGCCAAAGACTGATAGAGTTCTGCCAAGATAACGCACTGGTCATAGCAACACAAGAGGAGACTTTACACATGGACATCACCAGATGGCCAACATCGGAACCAGATTGATTACATACTCTGCAGTCAAAGATGGAGAACCTCCATACAGTCAGCAAAAACAAGACCAGGAGCAGATTGTGGCTCAGATCACAACCTACTGATTGCAAAAGTCAGGCTTAGACTAAAGAAAATAGGAAAAACCATTAGGCCAGACAGATATGACCTAGACAACATTCCTTGGGAATACACAGTAGAGGTGTGGAACAGATTTAATGGCTTGGACCAGATAGACAGAGTGCCAGAAGAATTATGGACAGAGATGCGGGACATCATATAGGAGGCAGCAAGAAAAACCATACCAAAAGAAAAGAAGCGTAAGAAAGCTAAGTGGTTGTCTGATGAGGCTCTCAAAATAGCAGAGGACAGAAGGAATGCAAAATGCCAAGGAGAAAGGAAAAAATACAGTCACTTGAATACAGAATTTCAAAGAAAAGCTAGGAGAGATAAGGAAACCTACCTGAACGAACAGTGCAAAGAAATAGAGGAAAACAATATCAGGGGTAGGACTAGAGATCTTTTCAAAAAAATTGGGGAACTCAAGGGAACATTTAAAGCAAAAATGACCATGATAAAGGACAAAGATGGCAAGGAGTTAGCAGATGCAGAAGAGATTAAGAAAAGATGGAAAGAGTACACAGAGGAACTCTACAAAAAGGACCTCAACACCCCTGATAATCACAATGATGAGAACATGGAACATGAGCCAGACATTCTAGAGAGTGAAGTCAGAAAGGCCTTAAAAACACTGCAAACAACAAAGCCAGTGGAGTTGATGGTATCCAAGTTGAACTTTTCAAAGCCCTACAAGATGATGGAATCCAATTATTGCATTCTATATGCCAGCAGATTTGAAAAACACAACAATGGCCACAGGATTGGAAAAGATCTGTATATGTCCCACTACCCAAAAAGGGTAATGCCAAAGAATGTTCAAATTATCGAACAATTGCGCTCATCCCACACGCTAGCAAGGTGATGCTCAAGATAATACAGGATAGACTGCAACAGTATGTGGAGAGAGAATTACCAGAAGTGCAGGTGGGTTTCAGAAGAGGCAGGGGGACTAGAGACCACATCACCAACATAAGATGGATCATGGAAAAAACAAAGGAATATCAGAAACAAGTCTACTTCTGTTTCATTGATTACACGAAGGCTTTTGACTGTGTCGACCACAACAAAATGTGGCAAGTAATTAAAGAGATGGGAATACCAGAGCACCTTATAGGCCTCATGAGAAATCTGTACATGAATCAAGAAGCAACAGTTAGGACAGAAAATGGAATGACGGAGTGGTTTGGAATAGGAAAAGGAGTAAGACAAGGCTCCATTTTGTCACCCTGCTTATTCAACTTATACACAGAACACATAATGCGCAATGCAGGGATGGAGGAATCACAGTTTGGGATCAAAATTGCTGGAAGAAACATCAACAATTTACAATAATGCAGATGATACCACCCTAATGGCAGAAAGTGAGGAGGACCTAAAGAAGCTCCTGTTTAGGTTGAAAGAAGAAAGTGAAAAAGCTGGCTTGAGACTCAATATCAAGAAAACAAAGATAATGGCAACAGGCCCTATCAGCCCCTGGAAAATAGATGGGGAAGAAATAGAAGCAGTGACAGATTTTACTTTCTTAGGATCAAAGCTCACTGCAGATGGAGATTGCAGCCATGAAATAAAAAGGCGACTGATTCTTGGGAGGCAAGCAATGAGAAACTGGGGAGCATAGTGAAAAGTAGAGACATCACGTTGCAAACAAAAATTCGCATAGTCAAAGCAGTGGTATTCCCTGTGGCAATGTATGGTTGTGAGAGCTGGACCATTAGGAAAGCTGAGCGCAGAAGAATAGACGCCTTTGAGATGTGGTGTTGGAGAAGGGTTTTGAGAGTCCCCTGGACAGTGAGGAGAACAAATAGGTCAATCTTAGAAGAAATCAACCCTGACTGCTCCTTAGAAGGTCAAATAATAAAGATGAAGCTAAAGTACTTTGGACATCAGATGAGAAGAGAGGATTCACTTGAGAAAGCCTTGATGCTTGGAAAGGTTGAGGGCAAAAGAGGAAGGGGCCGGCCCAAGATGAGATGGCTAGATGGTATTGTGGAGACAATGGGCACAGAGCTGAGTGAGTTGAGGGGGATGGTGGAAGACAGGAGTGCCTGGCAGACAGTGGTCCATGGGGTCACAGAGAGTCGGAATCGACTGTGCGACTGAACAACAACAAGTGTCCATCTGTATTACCTATGTAGTATAGACACATTCATGACATAGTTTGGGCTCATTGATTCAGGAACAGCAACATATCCAGCAAGTAATCCTAAATATCAACTGTATGCGATCACTAAAAACAATTTAATATGAAAGCCCCATGTTATATTCATAGTGGTGACAAAACTGTAACATTGTCTCTCTTTCATAACTTCACAATTGCCCTTGATTAGTTTGCTAAATCAGGAATAACATATCATGTGTAAGATGATTGAGGAAAACAAGTGACACAGGCAAAATCAGCACTTCCTGAGCAATCTCACATGAGGAAAAAAAAGAATCCATGTCACCTCTGTGTATCCAGCGCAGCCATCCTCACTGCAATGGTTTGGGAATCTATGAAACAATAGTACAAAGTCTGACATAAAACAGAACTTTAACCTGGGGGACTTTCAGAAGTTTGTGTATAGCAGTCTCGAGGCATCTTCTGATTCAACAGACCCTATCTGACTTTATGGCATATGCACAACTTACCAATTTTTAAGAAATAACTGCAAAATGTCTGAAATTAAAGATCACCTCTAAATGGTAAATTATTGCCACTCTCATTGACAATGCTCATATCATGCTGGACTGGGGGGGGGGGGGTGTCGACAGGCAAAGGAGAAGCAAGTTACTGTGTTAGCATTTCATCACTCCAATCACCCAAATGTGTAGATATAAGGAATTTAAGTTTTGGTCTTCCATCCCTAGAAGCCAGAAGAGTAGCGTGCCTTGGCGGGGCCCTGTATCAAAATTTGTTTGGGGGCCCTTAGGAAGGGTAAAGATTTGTTTTGCTTACATACGTTGGGGCCCCGTGGCCCTGGGGCCCCGTATAATTGATACAGCAGATACGGCGGTAGCTACGCCTCTGCTAGAAGCTCCTATCCCATTGATAGAGAACCTTGTCACTCCAGGTGTTCTTGGACTTCAATTCCCAGAAGCTGTGATCAGCAGGAGTCCTGACTTGGGCTTCTGGGAATTGAAGTCCAAGAACACCTGGAGTGACAAGGTTTGCCATCACTGTCCTAGTCAGCATGGCCACTGGATATGAGAACTGGCAGATACTGGAAACATTAGTCCAAACCAAATTTCTTTTTTACATTTTGCAGAGAAAGCTAATAAAGGTAGGAAAAATATGGATGCATATAGTAGTTACATCATAGTGAATATCCTAAATTAGATGAAGGAATTTGCATAATATATCATGTATGCATTCTTAATGCTATTTTAAAAAGTTCTCAGGATTCAGTCATACATGTGCAAAAAGAAAACAAAAATATGTGGTGCCTGTACTTTGTTGATGGACTTTTTCTCCTTCAGTCCTATACATTTCCTTGGTTAATGGGAAAGATAATCTCTCTGCAGACATCCTCTTGACCTAATCTCTTTTCTTAGGTACTATAATCTATTAAAGAGTAAAATGCACTAGAGCAGTGTTTCCCAAATGCTGCTGTTTGGACTTCAGTTCCCAGAAGCCTAAGACAGTATATTGACTGATCAGTGCTTTGGGGAATTGACTTAAGCTTCTGGGAATTGAAGTCCAAACACCAGCATTTGGGAAACACTGCACTAGAGGTAGGCAACCTGGTAGGGTGCACTGGAAGAGCCTCTTCGAAGATTGTGGTATTTTTGAAGCTGGTAATGGCAATCTTGTGTTGCCGGCTAATCTTTCTCACACTAGGTCAGGTGAAAGGAACTGCAGAATGAACTCACCAAAAGGTGACTTCATTTTGGCAGAAGAAGATGGCAACCTGGTGTTCTCCAGCCAGGAACAACTTATCATCTAAGTGGAGCGGGGACTCAATGACATCTTCCCTCCACTTTGACAAGTACTTCCCATGGGCTTTCTATATTTCCAACTATTTTGGATTGTAACTCCTATAATTTCTGACTATTGGCTAGGAGTAAGGGAGCTACAGCCCACAAATCTGGGAGGAACCAGGAGACATTCCCCTACATGTTGGAATTTTTCTTTCTTCCTTCTATTTCTTCTGTTGTGCAGCTGATATTTTCAGCCTCCTGAAATCGCCAACCCCAGGTCATTTGCTGGACTATGGGTGGCTTTCTGGATTTTGCTTCCCTCTTGTTGTTTTAAAGTTTGATTTACAAACTTAATACCCTTCCAAATACCCAGAGAATTCTGCTGTCTATAAAGAAACCAAGACCTTCATTTTGTGGTGGCTGTTTTGTTTTCAGGCATCAGTATTCAACCACCCGAGTTTGGTGTTATATGGAATCCCAGTGACAAATAAAAATGGTTCTGTGAAAAATGATGCCGATCTGGTAAACAAAAAGCTTCAGAAGTATTTTGCCAAAGTAGGACATACTTGAATCATTTTGCTTTAATAGACTTCACAAATATGGACCCCTTTGAATCCTTTGAGATGTTGTCTACCGTATGGAGCGTAAAATGCTGCATTTTTAATGCCTTTATAGTTCTAGTCAGAAAGTCAGACAGCCAGCATCTCAGCACCTTTTTTGTCCTGGCTGCCTTCCAAGATAGGGTTTCTTCTCGTGACAGGAAAATAAACAAACCAGAGGCAACTTCTGCCAGCCTGCCCTTACCATCCCTATTTCCCTAGTTGATTTTTTAGAATCTACATTTCAATATAGGTTTTTGCAACAGTTTAGACAATGCTTCCCTGAAGTTTTTGGATTATTTGTAAAGAAGAATACTGTTAAATGAAGCTTCTAGGGCTTTTTGTTTATACAGCGTTCATTTAGTCCTTGCTAGCCCTTGGTCGCTGATAAAAAGAATAAAGTTTGGGGCATTTTCTACAGACTTTCATACTAAAACACAAAACCTTTTTTTTCCCAAAAAATCATAATAAAAAGTCCCTTAAAAAAAATTATTTTCAGGTTTCGACTGTGTATGTTACAATGTGCAGCTGAATGTTTTTAGAAAGATAAATACATGTGACAAGACAGAGAAAACTTTCTAAAAAACATTCTTCCTTGGATATGTGCCTGAATTCATTTACAACTGTTGCTGTTTTAAACACTTCAGGCAGAATAAGTGGATGGCACTAAACAGCTTAGCTGCAATTATTATGGAATGTCTGAGGTATAATTTCCCCTGCGGTTTTGTTAGGCGTACAAAATTCATAATTCTGATTTGTGGCAGGTACTTATTACCCATCACAGGTGGGGATATGCAAATATTATTCTAGTAGGGGTGAACAGCCTTAGTTCAGTATTCAGCTATTAACGAGATTTGTGAGTCTGCTACTCTGGGGCCATTTAATTAATTAGATGGTACAGATAAAATATAAATTGTTTTGCATGCTACAAAATGTAAGTTTTAGAAGATGTGAAATACTGTTAAATGAACTTCCTGTGGACTGCTTTCCTCAGTGGGGTTCACTGTGGATGTAAATCCTGCCTGCTACTTTGGTCCATAATAACCTTACTCCACAACCTAACACTGTCACAGACTCTGTAAATGGGATGCTAATAATGTACAAAGCATCTATCACTTCATCTGTCTGGGATGTGCTTTGACTGAAAGTAATGTGTTTGCTTGTGCGGCATTCTATTTCCATACTTGCTGTGTCAGAAACCTGTCACCTAAAGACAGTGGCCTGGATCCATAGTCATTAATGGCAGGTGGGTTGAGGATACACAACCTGTGTGAGAGAGAAAAATTGACATTTGATTGAATTCCAAAAGATGAACAAAAAGCAAACTGTTTGTTCAACACTCTATGGGACACACATTCTTGCTGTGAAAGTAGAGCCATGGATGCATCCCAGCTCTGTACAAGATTTCAAAAACCTAGACATAAAATAACTAACGGGGGTGGGGGAGAGAGGCTACCTTCAAGGTGAGGATTATTCCTCCACCTGCTTTCCTCTCTAGATTATCACACTGCAGAAGTAGACGACATGTGGCTTGTAGGGTGGCTGGATAGCACAGGTATCTGACTTTGCACCCAAAGATTGGGAGTTTGATTCCCCACAGTGCCTCCCAGGAGAACAGCCCACCTGTGTAGTCATGGGCAAACTGCACAATCCCAGGGTGTCCCTAGAAGAAGAGAATAGTAAACCACTTCCATGTATTCTCTATTTAGAGAACCCTGAAAAGGATCATCATAAGTCAGAATTGACTTGATGGCACACAATTGTGTGTGTGTGTGTGTGTAAAAATATGTGATATACTTAATATGGAGTACTGTGATGGCTTAGTGGTAAATACTCCGAACGTTGGTAGGTCAGCAGTTTGAGACCAGAGTGTTTTGTGACAGGATGAGCTGCATAATCTGTCCCAGCTCCTGCAAACCTAGCAGTTTGAAAGTAAGAAATTGCAAGTAGATAAATAGCTATTGCTTTGTTGGGAAAGGTAACAGCATTCTGTATGCTCCAACATCTAGTTATAATAAGTATATTAATATACTTTAAATATAATATATTGTGCATTCTTGTACTCTTCCATACCTACTAGTGAGCAATTTGCCATGTTCTGACGGTACCTTTGTCTTTTTAGAGCATTTTGTAAAACTTAAATTAAAATGATTTAACCCACTAGCAGGTGCAAGGGGCTTTTCCGATCCTCCTCTACCTACCCACCCACCCCATTTTTGTTAGAATTTTTGTGGGAAGTGTAAGAGCAATTACTGTTCTTCAGGGCCCACCTTTGGCCTTGTTTGGTCCCCAGACCTTAGTTGCCCACCTCTGTCATAATGGGACATAAACCTCCATGGTTTTTGTATTTGAAATGTGAAATGTGATATTATTTATTTATTATTGGAGGGGTTTGTTTCTTATATTGTGTTGTGTCTGTTTTATATTATTTATGTGTACTGTGGGTTGTTTGTATTATTGTAAACCATCAAAAGTAGCATTTTATGGCAGGTTACAAATTAAATAAATAGATAGGTAGATAGATAGATAGATAGATATACCACAAGCCTGTATCACCATTCCAAATGCCATATTTTTACTTTTCATTTCTGTTCAGGAGTCATTTTTCTCTCAAGCAAAGATTCACATATGCGCAATGAATTGTAATAAAGTCATCCTTGCTCAAAAGCCAGTTGTATTCGACTCTAGAGTTCGGTGCTCATGTCCGTTTATAGCCAAAGAGCCAGTGTTGTCTGCATCTCCAGACATTTCCGTAGACATGTGGCAGGCATGACTAGATACCAGAGTGCACATAAACTGCAAGCAGATAGGTAGGTACCACTTAGGTGGGAAAAGTAACATGAATTGCAATAAAATGATTAATTGAAGCAAGTGTCTTTATTATTTGATGTAGGAGTTGATGTGATAAGAGTTTCAGAGAAGTTCTTTGCCTTCCAACAAAAGGCAGGAACCACTTCTTCAAGAGGAAAACCCAGAATGTTTTGATTTATTTTTAATGACGTAATAAAATCATGGAGCTTCTAATTGTAATCAAACAGTAATCTTAACAAGAGTGTTCCTTCCTTCCTGTCAGCCTCTCCCAGCATAGACCCTCCTCCAAATATTAACTGTCAGCTTGCCATGATACAATTGTCTTAATGTGTATTGCATCTTTCCACAATAACTTATTGTGTCAAGCAGTTCAGCATGAACAAGCATGAGTCTGCCTGAGGCAGTATTCACATTGCAGCCATAATTCTAGACAAGGAACAGAGTAGCCTCAGGTTGTTCTAATCTTCTTGGTAATCAGAAACTTAGTGAGAGCAATTCAAACATTAGAGCACATTGGCTCAAGGAGATGCAAGTGTCTCATCAGCAGATTGCAAAAGGATCCCCAAGTGTTTCCTAGTAGGACTGTGAAAATGTATGATTTAGGGTTATGCTGCTTTAGCGTCGTGTTTTAGCCTGTATCAAATGTGCTGCCAACCGTTTAGTTTTGGCAGACAGGGAAGAAAGCTTCTGGATGTATGAGGGAGTTTATCATTAAATCCAGCACCTTTCAAAATTCTTCTTTAGGGGCACTGTTGGGTAGGGATTGATGAAAAATTTGCTTCAGTTTATTTTTGTGATAAACGGCAGGTTTGTTCATATACAGAACATGGTACAAAGCTAAGGTTTAAAAAATGTCAGAGAATATGAAAGATTTGTCTATCCAGACAGAGAGTTTGAGTACATTGCTGTTAAAAGTCCGACACTGAATCCCTAAGTAATCAACCATCGGGGGGTCCTCCAAGGTGGGGAGGGGGAGGACTTGACACCTTTTGTCTTTAACACCCATATGACAGGTAGCGTTAATGCTGCCTCTCCATACTGGGAATCGATGTGCCTCTGCCCTTATGAGCAAGAATTTAATTTCAGTTTTTAAAGAGCTCGCTTGACCACAATTTGCAAATGTCATGTTCCAATGGGAAAGAACTTGAGGTATGACAGAACTGAATGTGGAGCTTGTTCTAGACATCATGCCACAGGAAATGGGTGGGGTGATGGGAGAAGATAAGTCCTGGTTGTAAATTCACTTGGGGTTGCTGCACCCATTCAGGAGAAACCAAGGGGTGTGGAAGTGAATGTAAAAGTGGAAGATTACAACAGCAGAAAGAACTGTACCACAATGAAATGCCAAAACATTTTGACTTGTGGGGAGGGCTGTGTGTGATTTGTGATTGTAGGATAGAAAGAGATTACATGTCAGATTCTAATGAAAGGTACTCTGCACATTACTCATAAGGAGACCTGACTGTGTCAGATCACTTAGTGATTGGAAGTCTAGGTTCTTTCACAGCTGACAAATTTTATCAATGGGTTATACCCCTGAGAGATTCTGTTCCTTTTGCAGTTAAGTAATAGTTTGAATCTTCTGGGTATCTTTTGTTGTTGTTCAGTCGCACAGTCGATTCCAACGCTCTGTGACCCTATGGACCATTGCCCACCAGGAACCTCTGTCTTCCAACTTCTTCCTCAGCCCGCCCAGCTCTGTGCCCATTGCATCCACAGTACCATCTAGCCATCTCATTTTTGGCCACCCCCTTCTTCTTTTGCCCTCCACCTTTCACAGCATCAAGGCTTTCTTCTCATTTGATGTCCAAAGTACTTTAGCTTCATTTTTACTTATTTGTTCTCCTCGCTGTCCAGGGGACTCTCAAAACTCTCCTCCAACACCACATTTCAAAGGCATCTGTTCTTCTGCGCTCTGCTTTCCTAATGGTCCAGCTCTCCCTACCATACATTGCCACTGGGATACCATTGCTTTGACTACACGAATTTTTATTTCCAAGGTTATGTTCCCCAGGATTCTCATAGCTTGCCTCCCAAGCATCAGTCACCTTTTTATTTCATGACTGCAGTCACCATCTGCAGTGATCTTTGATCCTAAGAAAGTAAAGTCTGTCACTGTTTCTACTTATTCCCCATCTATTCCAGGAACTGATGAGGCCTGTTGCCATTATCTTGGTTTTCTTGATGTTGAGTCTCATGCCAGCTTTTGTACTCTCTTTTTTCAAATTAAGCAGTAGCTTCTTTAGGTCTTCTTCACTTTCTGCCATTAGGGTCCATAAGATTGCAAAGGGTTGGAATCGACTGTGTGACTGAACAACAACATCTGTGTATCTCAAGTTGTTGATGTTTCTCCCAGCAATTTTGATTCCAACTTGTGATTCGTCCAACCCTGCATTGTGCATTATGTGCTCTGTGTATAAGTTGAATAAGCAGGGTGACAAAATGCGGCCTTGTCTTACTCCTTTTCCTATTCCAAACCACCCTGTCATTCTAAGTCACAATTATACAAAGGAAATAACAACTTGACCATTCTGCAACCATTTGTTCTACTTGCTTTTAAAGCACTTCAGGGTTGTTGAAAAAGTATAACAGACATGAGGTCAAAAATGACTTAGCATCATCTTACAGTCTTATAGAATTGTAAGGGCTTACTTAAAATTGTGAAATTTTGAACATTAGGAGTGCAAAGTAGGTATACAAAAACGATTGGGATAAAAATCCTACACATAAAGTGCTTTGAATATCTCTCAGGAGAAAGGTGGCCTATAAATAGAACAAATAAATAACAGGTACAAACTGAATCCAAGTTAAAGGCAAATACTTAAAATATGAATTACAAGTTACAGGCAAACACCTTAAAAGTGGAAAGCACTTATTTTAAACCATGAAAATGTTTTAGAAGTAAAAAATGTTAAAATAAAAGCATTTTTTAGCCTTTGAGCATATTAAAATGACACACAACAAAAATACTTTAACATTTCACCATGTTGCTTCGCCTTCCCACACTCCCTCTTTCTGCTTTCCTGGGATGTCAAATGTATATCATCTGCAATCTCATAAAAATGATCTCATATACAAGTGTTAGATGTTCTTGTCATATTAACATAAGCTTAACAGAACAGACTTTTATGGTTATCTTCCGGTTGAGGTACACAGAAAGAGCCTGCCTGAAGATTGTGGACATATTTTACATTTTTTGAATCACAATTTGGTGTACTTTGGGCAACAACAATCTTTCTCACACTAGATCTAAGGATTGGACACTAAAGAAGAATCTTCCAGTCACACAGAATGTTTTTGCATTGCAGCTAGTCACTTGCGTTTGTCTCCCTTGGGTCTTTTCCTGAGAGATTCTTCTTCAGTGCTAGGCCAGACATGAAACTGCTAAAATGAAGGCACCTTTTGGTGAGTTCATTCTGCATTTCCTTCTGCCAGACCCAGTGTGAGAAAGATTAGTTGGCAACACAAGCTTGCCGTTACTGGGGTATGCCCGATTGTGGTTCAAAAATACTACAATCTTTGATGAGGCTCTCTCTCTCTTCCTGAGAGATGAAAGGCTTCTTTCCATCCACCCTCACCCACTCATAACATTTATATGATAAACAAATCTGGTTCCCCATTTCAAGGACATTTTCTCATAAAACATGACCCACAATAACCTTAAAATGCCTTCCCTAAATGTCTTTCTCCTGTTTCTTTCATTTCAACTGCTTTTTGCCCTTTCAAGGTTTGTAACACAGAGGGCCCACTGAGTATCTTCAGCCTAGGCTAGGGGCATAGGAGCTGGTTGCGGCAGGGGACACTGGCTCCTAAACACCCAGAGGAAACCCCAACACATTACTATGTCCCACACTGTGGGCATTGCCGACATCATGGGTGGAGCCAATGTCATGACATCATGAGTGGAGCCAATGTCATGACATCATGAGTGGAGCCAATGACATGGGCGGAGTCAAATTAAAAAATAAAATAAAAATACAGTACACATAAAAATAGACATAAAAACTCATAAAAATAGAAATAAAAAACACATAAAAATACAAATTAAACACACATTAAATAGAAATAAAAAACATAAAAATACAAATTAAAATAGGCATTAAATGCACATAAAAGCACACTACATAAAACAGACCCCAAACACAAACCCGAGTCACTAATCCTGGGGAGCAGCAGGCGGCAACAGCAGCAGTGCGGAGGCCCGGCAGCATGGTGTGGCCTAGCCTGGCCAGGCCCAGCAGCGTAGCCTGGCTCTGCGGCACAGCCTGGCCTGGCACAATGGCATGGTGGCAACGAGGGACAAGCATCGGTGGTCAGCGGCATCAGCGGTGATGTACAAGCAGCAATGATGGATGAGCAGCTGTGAGTGGCAGCGGTGCAAGGCTGGCAGCATGGCGTGGAGGTGAAAGGTGGCAGTGCAGCATGGCGGCGTGGCATGGGGCGACTCGAGCAAGGGCTGCCTCCGCCACATCTGCACCTCTGAAGAGGGTGCTGAGGGCTTCAACAGCCACCCACCGTGCCCTTCACTGCAGCCCAAAATTGCTGCTGGCAAGTGCGCATGCATCAAAATACCAATTGATGCATGTGCGCTGAATACTGGACGCATGCATGCGTCAACTGGTATTTTGACACATCCGCACTTAATAGCAGCCATTTTGGGCTGCAGTGAAGGGTGGCCAGAGAGGTGACCAAACCGGTCACCTTAAAAATAAAGTAACCACCCTGGGTGGTTTTCCTGGAGGGTTACTAACCCCCCCCCCCCCGGGGAAACCACCCGAGATTGTTACTGCCAGTTTGGTAGAACCGGTCCAAACCGGCTCCTGTCCATCACTGCCGCTGCCCTTTCCAAAGAGGCAGATGGATCGCCCCCTGTTTCCTTTCCTTTTCTGAAAGGGAACTGGGGGTTGTTTTTAACATTGCGCAATGTATTCATCGCACAACGTTAAAAACCGGATAACCAAGTGGAACCAAGTCTCATCATTACCTGAGGTACTAGTGTACCTTTGGCCAATGATAGTGTTGCAAAAGATTCTACAGTTGTGCCACTGGGGATCAAAGATGTGACTCTGAACACATTGATATTTTCTCCCCTGCAAATGCATGAAAATTGTGGACATTGAATATATGTTCTAAGATCTCAACACAGAGAATTAATATAAAGAGGCCAAAGATATCAAAGAGCTAATCATTCTGCTGCTGAATCCATTCAAGTAAATAAACACTGTGTGGTCAAGGTGAGCTGCAACTGGCTCACTCATTCACAGGCAGAAAAATTCAGAAATTGTTGGATTTTTAAAAAACTTTTAGCAAGCTCATTACTATTTAAATGGTAGCTCCTATTTTTAAGGGAACTCTGCTGACAAATAATCATTCTGCCCATCCTCTACTGTTTCACAATGAATTATGAATGACTTTCACTCCCCCCCCACACACACACACATTTTGTCCAAGAAGCTCATAGTAGCCCAATCATGGCTCTCCGGTGGTTCTGCATCCTGGTAATATTCAGGGCCAGAGCCCCTTGCTTTAATGAGTAGCATTATATGTGGTCCTCTTAGACCATTCTCCAGTCTTCCTATTCTCTGTTTTAATGTTTATTTTCCCTGTAGGAACTGATCATTTGCTCCCTTTCTATACATTTCTGTCTGTCACTGGGCTGTAAAGAGAGAGTATATCTTTTTAGACTTAATCCAGTCTTAACTTTTCCCCTCAGCCTTGACATTTTGTTCTACCAGGAATCTATCCAGCAAACATTTGAACTCCTTTCCAGAAGGAACTGACATATCATTTTCAGGCCTGATACAATCTCTTGGGATGCTGGTTTGTCTCACTACTTACAGGAATACTGGCACAGTTCTCATGGGATCTCTAATTGGTCCCCTCCCTCCCTCACACACACACAAAATGGCAGCTGCCATTTCTGTCTCCACCTGGAAAAACCAGATACAGTTAGTTCATTACTAGAATATCAAACATGTCACCGAGGCTTCTTCTGAAAGTGACTCCGGGGCGCTATATCTTTGTGATGCCAAGTGTCAGTCAGGACTCCTGTCATTACTATCTTCCACCCTCTGATATAAGGGCAAAGTCTACAGTATCTGCCTTGACTTACGGCACTAGGGAAGAATGACCTATTGCTTTTATCCACAAATTATCTCCTCTATGTTTTCCTGTCATTAATTGCTTAATATGAGGGTGGGACGCAGCAAGTACTATTCCACATTTTCATAGTCAAGGTTCTTTACCTAAGCCTTCAAGTCACTTCAGCCTATAATTTTTGACTGACAAAGTTGTTCCATTTCCTGTCACCATCTATCATGATCTAATCCAGGGGTGGGGAACTTGCGGCCTTCTCGGTCCTTAAGTGTGGCCATTTGCCTCAATCCACATTTTACAGAGCAAATCCTATTATTTTTATTAATACATTTTTGTTAGTCTTTTATACTTTTAACTTTAAAATTATTATTTTTTGAAATATTAACTATATGCAGCCTTCCAACAGAAAATGTTCCCCACTCCTGATTTAATTCCTGAGTTCATATCCTTTTTGCATCCTTTTAATTTGTATCTTGCATTGGTTCACTTGACTCCTGCCTTGAAAAACTGTAATTCTTCATGTCATGTACCTGGCATATTGACTTGGGCTGCTAGCATTCCTGGCTGTCTGTCCCATTTTTAGCTATGTCAAGAAATACTATGGAAGAAAAATGGCTTATCGGTGTGACCTACAACATCATCAGAAAACTCACAAACTATAAATGGGGAATTCAACCATCCAGGCTGTGTAAATCAGCTTTGGCCCTGAGCGTCTCTGCAGTAGAGTATGCTGCTCCATTATGGAGTGCATCCACACACACAAAAGAAGTTGACATCACAGTTAATGAAGCCATGAATATAGTGACAGGATGCCTCAAACCTACACCAGTTCAGAAAATATACCCTCTTGTTGTTTCCACCTAAGATTAAGAGAGAAATAGCAGCAGATGTCAAGAGAACTAAGCAAGAGAAGGACCCCTGATGTCTTCTGAATGGAGATTAGCCTCAAGTCCTCCAACTCCGATCCAGGAAGAGTTTTATGGCAAGAACAAACTTTCTTGAAGGGATGCAAGAGCAAGAGCAAATTAGAAGATGGAGGAAGGAGCTCACCAGACAAGGAACAACATTAAAGGAGGATACAGCTGAGGAACTCAACCTCCTCTATGTCACTTGGAGGACCCTGAATAGGCTGGGGGTTGGAGTCGCTAAGGGAAAGACCAAAATGTTCAAGTGGGGGCTGTTGGTGGACAACAACACACTGTGTGAATGTAGAGAGATACAGAGTCCAGCTCATTTATTGGTCTGCCGGTTACTGTCAGAAACATGCACCAATGAGGACTTAGGTTTTGCCAATGACAAAGCCAAGAAAGTGGGTTCATTTTGGCAGTCCAGGATTTGTTCGGGACATGAAAGAAGAAGAAGCTGTGACCTATAAACTGAATTGTCACATCAGTTTACCTATTTGGAAAATGTTCATGGCAAATAGCTCGGAACATAACCGTTTACAATGCTACATTTCTTTCGATGCCTGCAAGCTGTAAGCCTCTCTGCTGACCATATAAAGTTAGTATGGAAAAAAAATCCAGACATAGATTTCCTTATGGCGTGCTAGTTTCCCATGAAGAGATGAGGGGAAATAGTCATACATTTATTTCTCCTGCCTGCACCCAGTTGGTATAGTCCCAGCATTTTACCTACTTGTTTTTAATTTATGTTTTTAAAGATCTCACGATTCCACTATAACAGCCCTCAAAGTGGCTCACAAATCAATTTAAGAAATATAAAATAGGACAATAAATAACTGACAACAGATAGATGGAAAAACAAGAGAGAAAAAGCAGCACACAGTGTAAACAAGAAGCAAATTTGCAGCTGATAGGGTTGTGCTGCAATTTTGCTTTGAATGTTGACAGTCAAAACTATGACTATCATCCAGGCATATGAAAAAGATAAGCCTCTTTTCTTTCACCCTCCTGTTATTTTGCTTCTGCTTTTTGGGAAGTCTACCTGAATCCCAAATATCTCATAACTTAGGATGTAACAAATCCTTGATTGTTTCTTGCTTGCTAATAAGAACCTCAAACAGTAAAAATGTTCTACATGCTTGGAAAATTGCAAACTATTTTCTGTCAATCTCAATGTTACATCCATTTCACAGAGTGGGCTGTTTGGATGCGCTGACCTTTACAGTGTTAAATGGGGTGCTCGTGTCTTTTCAATCAGTCAACCATTCCCTCTCTGCCTGCTGTCTTTTTCATGTATGTGTGTCAACAATGCTATCACATATGGTGAAAGTTACCATCAGTGGTGGGATGTCAAAAATTTTACTATCCCACCGTAATGTCATCACAGTGTGAGTGGAGCTAACATCATGATGTCATGGGCGGAGCAAATGTCATGATATTGTGGGCAGGGCCAAAGAAAAAATAAATAATAATAAATAAAATAAAAATAAGCACACACACACTTACCCTGGGGAGTCACTTTCCCTGGGGAGCAGGCTATAGGGAGCTTCAGGCTAGCAGCTTCTCTTCCTCCTCCCCGCTTGGGAGGACAGCAAGGAGGCCGTGCATACGGGCCAAGCACTGTAGGCGTGCATGCACACCAAGTGCTTGGCACGCATGCGCAGTGTGGGAACCAGTGAAAAGGTAAGCCCTGAAGGTGGTTCCCCCCCAAAGCTGCTACCAGTTCTCCGGGGCATTGGGAAAAGTTACTACCAATTCTGGAGAACTGGTGAGAACCTGTTACATCCCATCACTGGTTACCATCAATTGTCACGTGTAGATTTGCTAATAATAACTGTGTGCTGTTATGTCTATTCTGGGTCATAGTGACCCTTTCCAGAGTTTTCTAGATAGAGAATACACAGAAGTGGGTTACCATTCCCTTCTTCTGGGGGATGCCCTGGGACTGTGTAGATTGCCCAGGACTGCAGAGGCTAGCTCTTCTCCTGGGAGACAAATTGGGGAATTAAACTTCCAACAACTGAGCTATCCAGCCAGCTTTGTATGTAGATTTTTCTGGAACAGAATTTGTTTGTACGGTTCCCCCAATCACCAAAGTGATTCCAGGCAGCTCACATTATCTATGTAGAGTGTTTGGTACAGAGAGGCAATAAATGCATCAGTGTACACATATACATTGTTAGTATACCAAAACAGCTGAGAAAACATTAACACAAAAAGAAACAAATAGCTGTGATACAATAATAATAGCAAAAACATAGGAAAATTGGAAGCTCACTTAAAGCAGGAGTAGGCAACCTATGGCCCACAGGCTGGATCTGGCCCATGGTGCCAAATAATCTGGCCCCCACCCTCGCTCCAGTCACCACCGCCAGAATCAGCTGCGGACTCATTGCGTTTACGACACCTGTGGACTCATTTATGGCAACTGTAAATGGCGTGGGGACCATCAGTTCTGCCCCCTCAACTTTCTGAGGGAGAATGACTCGGCCTCCAAATTAAAAAGGTTGGCAACCCCTGACCTAAAGTGTCAAAAGACATATCTCCCAATTCGAATGAAATGAAATAAATTGATGGGTTTACTACTTAGTATCTGTCCATCTTTCTATCATCAAAATTTGGTATTAATGCTTCAGTGAAGCACAGGAAAAAAAGTGACAGAACATAAACTTTACTTATGATTTAAGACATGTCAACAAGATGTAGTTGCTTTTGACTCAAATAAAGTCTATCACAAATCCCTACTCTGTACCTGCTACAAGTTTGTAATTGCTTTTGGGATATAATAGTATGATGTACCAGCCCATTAGGACAACTTCATCCCCTGAACACTCATCATGTTTCTATTAAAACACTCTGGCTCTTTTGAAGTATCTGATGTTCTTGAAAAAGCTGCCTTGTTTGTGCTTGGTGGGGGAAGCAGGGGAGGGAAACAGGATAAAGGACAAGAGGTAGGCTCCAGTTTCCAATATTTTTTGTTCATATGAGAAAGCTCTTTTTCATGTTATTTGCTTGAATACAAGGCAAGCCAGAAGACTGATAAAGGGAAATATTTCCCTGTAACACACACACAGAAACGCAAACATACATTCAGGTTCTCAGGACTGATTACTCCAGAGAATGGCTTGAGATCAAAAGATATAATTCAGATGTAATCTGTGAAGATGTTTAAGTATAAAGGTGCTAGCTTCAATGTGGTACCCACAATGATTAGGTCTGTCACATTGTGGTGCTAGAAAGAATTTAGGCATAAATTTACTTATTGCCAATTTCTATAAATATGCCTCATGCGAAGAATGATTCAAGAATACCCTTGAAAGCCCATAGCTTAAAGTAATGCTAGAGAAATTCCAACCAGCCTGTTATATGATTGACTCTGTTAGATCTTATTGGAGTAGAATTTCTGTCAACCGTGTCACGATCATCACAACAATTGCTAATCCTAGCTTGAATATATCCGTTGGCTAAAATTCTGTTGCGCAGATCCACATGTGCACTTGTGCTAATGTCAACAGCAGCAGTGAATCATCACTGAACAAAGGATTCCATTGCCAATTTTGGGGTACAGGCACCTTTGCTGTATTCTGCATGACTCACATGCCCAATAGAATCACAAAAGGAAGCCTTTACTCAGCAGCAGTTTGTCACTGATGTTGAGTTCATTCTTGTTGCACATAAATATGGCATACCATTCAGTAGCTGGTTCAGTAAATCTAATCTAATTGAGGCCACCTATATTGTCTCACATAGCACATAAGTTTCAACTAAACCACTCTGTATATTTTAATCTTATTAAAACCCATCCCGCTACAGTAATGGAAATAGACCATACAGCCAGCAACTCAATGACAAGTGTTGGGTAGCAGTAAATATCCTGACTCCCTAAAAGGGTCAATGGCTAAAGGCAGATGAGCCCCTTTAGGTGCGGTGATGGTCCCCTTGGTGGAGGAAATGCCACTGGAAACCATCATATTGGACCCAACAGCAAAATGAGTGGAGGAGGAACCTGATTCCCAAGGTCATGGAGGGAGAAGAAGCCATGCCAGATGGACTGGCTGTAAAGATCCACCTTGTTAATATCCTCAAGGCTGTGGCACTCCATTGCAGTCCCAGGGTTAAATTCTGCATGTCTCATTTCATACGTGTCGCAGGAGATGGCTCCATGATCACAATGTGTGGGTCACGTCATGGAAAGCTGTGATCTGCTTTAAACAAATTCACGCCAGTGGCATTTTTCCTGTTTGTCATTTTCTTTTGTGGAAATGATTTCTAGGAAAAATGTACACTCAGATATGAGTAGCAGCCGACGATGAAAACCCAGTGAATAATCTGCTATTGGGGCTGGCAATGTGAACAGTTAAGGAGGCCAAAGAATGAGAGAGTCATGTCCACTCATTCCTTTCACTCCCACATTGTTCTACCATCCAGACTTCCCTGACTCAACAGAACACCACACCTTCCTTTCCTTCTGCTTTGGCTACTTTGCCTCCTTCTACTTATTGCTATCCTTTGGAGCTGGTTGAGAATGTTGCAAACCCTATGGGACAAGTTTCAAAGTGCAAGGACGTTTGTGGATCAAGTTGTAAACAAACAACGTGACCTACATGAAAGGATCTGAGCCAAAACTCTTCTTAGTACCATTTAATTTTTGCTGCTTGGGAAAGTCTCATTGGTTTCCTTTTCACCTAGTCAGAAGTGCGAGGCTACATGCTCAGAATGGTGGGTACACAAAAGTTCCTACTGAGTTTGTATCATCCTGTTCTTGGTTAGTGAAGGCTAGCCAAAGTACGTTAGTAAGGGATATCATTGATACATCCCTCTGTGAAAAAGTTGTTAGGTCTTCTGATGGCAGTGAGCCATGAAACTAATCACTAGTTTCTACTGTGAAGGTAATAGAGCATATGACCCCGATGCAACCAACCATGGGTGGTATAAATTTCTCATATACAAGGATGGTATTAAAGGCCAAATCCAGGCTGTGGGCTCCCTCTCCATTTTCTTTCCACCTCTAGGTGAAAACTTTTTTTTAAAACTCTAGTGAGTATTTGTCAACTGCCTTCCTGCAGAGAGGCTTCAACTCAGTAGGTGCTGCATTTTCTTTTATTGTGATCAGAAGATTTTATGCTTTTATTAACCACATATTTTAACTGTTCTTGTTCCACTGACCTTTAAACTATTTTGAGTCCTGCTTTGGGGATGAAAGGTGAAATATAAATCTAATAAATAAATAAATAAATAAATAAATAAATAAATAAAGCCTATATTTCCCATACAGGCTGGAGAAGCAGGTGATAGCTTTAATGGTTCTTGAAAAATGATGTGCAATGGATGTTTGAGAAAGGATATACGGTTCTATTGATTTTCACCAGATATTTTAGTGTTATTGGCCACTGAAAACTATTGCACTCTGACTGAAGACCTATGAATTATTTAGAACAATTGAGAACAAAAACAGTTAGCAGAGAGCTCTGAAGAGATTTCTCCCGATTGGGGGAATGGATGGAGAAATGGAAATTCAATGGAAGCAAGTAAAAAATGTTTCCAGTTGGCGCAATAGCTACTTATATTTCATTTATGTTCATACTTTTAAACTGTAATGTGAAGGAAGGAAGCATATCCCAACTTTACATGTCTAGTGACTAGCAAAGAAAAGAACATTAGGGTTGCTCTAGACTTGATGAGCAGTGTACTGCTGCTCTAAAAATTCAGATTTCATGAAAAACATTATTTGAAATAAACTTCCAGTATCATATCCAGACCCCCCCCAAAAAAAAATGTAATGGAACTTTAGATACTCTTATGTTTCAATATGGATACATTTTGTGGATACTGAACATTTTCTTCTTGGTCTGAAAACACAGATCTCACATTGAAATAAAACAGTATTTAAGATGCTGTAACATTTTGTTTTTGGTTGCATATGCCTTCAGGACTTACATAGGGCCTGTCCACATTGGCCATTTTGGTCTATTGTGGTTCAGGTTGAGGAGGGTTGCTTGAGATCAGGAAAGGAGCAACTGGCCATTTCATGAAATCTTCACATAGTATTGTAGATGCAATGGGCACAAAGTTGGGCAGGCTGAGGAGGATGGTGGAAGACAGGTGCCTGGTGGGCAATGGTCCATAGGGTCGCAAAGGGTCGGAATCGACTGCAACTGAACAACAACATAAACACATACTGATCTCAAGCTGCTTCAGGCTATTTAAGAAATAATGTATACAGGGATTTTTTAAAATGCAGCAGTTCACTTCCAAAATGTATGCTGTTTGTGTAAGTGCACAACAGGATTTCAACCAATATGTCTCATAACATTAGAACTAGATGATGATACCATCAAATTAATTCTGACTTAGGGAGAGACTTTCCAGGATTTGCTAGTAGAAAATATATAGAAATTTACCATTCCTTCCTTTCTTTTGCAGATGCCCTGGGACTGTGCAGCTTGCTCAAGACCATACAAGCTAGCTCTTCTCCTAGAAGGCACAGTAGGGAATCAAACTCACAACCTCTAACTCTGCAACCACTGAGCTATCCAGCTGGCTGGAACCTATTTCACTCATTTGTTCTGAGAAATATCCTATGTTATTAATGTAAATGAAACAGCCATGTTGTCTAAGCAATTGCGTACATCTATCTTAGTGTTACCTACATGGCATACGCACAACTTTCTCCTTCAATTTGGGAAATGACTTTTTCAGTAGTTGTGCCATAATAGGGGAACGGTTGCCAAGGAAAAACTCACCAGACACTTTCTGTTAATGAGATTTTGACACCAGGTGAAGGCCTTTCTTTCAGGCCTTTAATTTAAATGGATCTGCTTTTATCTTTCCTGGATTTATATTTTTCAGCTACTGTTATTGATGTTGCTGTCTTTAAGTGTATATTTGTATGTTTTTGATTTTCATTTTTGTGTTTAAGGACATACTAGGAATTAGATTGAACAGGGCTATATGTAACCATACAGCTCAGAGGCTTACATATGTATAACAATTTACTGCTTTAAAAATAATAATAAAGATTCAGTATGTGAGCTGGCCAGAAGCATAGGTATTCCTGGGTAATAACTGTTTGTGATCTAAGACACAGGCATGCCCCTTATTGTCTCACAATATGGTACTTCACAAGTGACTTAAATTGGGGGATGGATAGAAAATATTGTCTCAGCAGAGTATCATCCCTTAATCAAACTGGCTGCTGAGATATTTTGTCATTTTTATTACCAGCATTTATGCACATTTTATAAAGTCACATCGTTCAGTCATAGCATATTGTATTCATGCAATGTGCAATAAAATTCTCTCTTGTATCCATTTAATGCCCCTTTTTTAAGAAACAAAAAGGACGATGAAAAACTAACCAATACTGTAAGATGTCACTTTGTATTTACATCTGATGTAATGGTTCCATCATAAGAGAAATGCCATGTTTTGGGGAAGGTTGTTTTGGGTTTTTTTTGCCAGCAGCAATTGCTAACATTCCTAAAAGATTGTTTCACTTCTATGTAAAGCTGCTGGAATGGGCAGGGTGTGTGCATTCACCTGGGCATTTGGGGTTCTTCGTCGTCAATATGCATGTCCTGCAGTGTATGAAGTCCAATGTCTTGAGGACTGTCTGGCCTCGATAAAGGAATGGAGGAAGGGAAGCAAGTTGGAACTGAATCCAGACAAGATGGAGGTCTCAGTGTTGTGGGAGGGTGTGTGTCTGCCTTCCCAACCGGGGGGGGGGGGGGTAGGATTTGGCCTCATCATTGAATGGAGTTGTCCTTCCACTGAGCTTCCATGTTTTCAGTTTGGGGATCATTTTGGATTTGGCGCTCAAATTGGTACAACAGATCACTGCTATAACCAAATCATCTGCATATATATTTTTTGGTCAAGCTGCACCTTTACTAGGACAAACAGTGACTCATGTGTTGATAATCTCAAGAATTAGCAACTGAATTGCACTCTACATTGGGCTGCCCTTGTTTTTGTCATGGAGATTGCAATGGGTCAAGAAATCTGCAGCCGCACTGGTTTCCAGAGTGAAGATATTTGATCATAGCACTCTGACTCTGACCCAGTTACACTGTTTCTTTGTTACATGCTGTATCATGCACATGGTGTTATTTTTAACTTACAAAGCCTTAAACACTTTGGGATCTTTTTAAATGATGGAGCATCTTTCCTAAAGTTCTACTGCCTGCATCATCCAATCCTCTCAGAATACACAGCTCTAGAGACCAAAAGGAGTGAGGAATGTCAAAACTAGGAGAGCCTTCTTGATTGTGGCACCGACTCTATGGAATAGTTTATTAGTGGGACAGCATCACATATCTTTAGAAAAAGTCTTAAAACTGAGCTATTTTAGTGACTTTTAAAATTATCTCCTCTATGGTTAACTAATTTTTGTGTATTATTCTATTCATTTCTGGACCCAATGCTATGCTGACTTGCAGTTTTTAGATTTATTTTTATGTACAGTATATTACTTTGCTGCCTTGGGTGGGTGTATTTGCTTTACTATTACTGTTTTATGATATGTTTTATTTGGATTTATTGTTGTAAACTGCCCGGAGTGAGGGTTCTTTTTCTAGATGGGCAGCATATGAATGGATGAATGAACCTGTTGACAAAATAAATAAATAAATACTTTAAGAGCAGACACCAGCTGTCTAAAAAGCCTTAGAGCAGGAGTCATCAACCTTTTTAAGTTGGGGGCCAGGTCATGTTCCCTCAGACAGTTTTGGGGGTCCAGATGGCTATTTTGCTCTTCGTCCACCACATGGCATTTCCTGGTGTGGTAGAGGTGGTGTGGAGCCACATGAAATGGCATTGTGGTCTGCATTTGGCCCATGAGCCGCAGGTTTAGAATCCCTGCCTTAGACAGTTGATTCCCCCCCCACACATCCAAGAAATTATTTCCATGCACACTTTAAAACAAGAATTATCACAGAAGAGTATTCAATTCACCCTGTTTTGAAGAGAAGTTGTGGGAATGGTATTTTGAGCATGAAACTCTCTGGGTATGTGTGAGTATCACACAACACTGGATTACACCCAGCATCTAAAATGGAAAATATTGCAAAAATAAAGTCTAGATTTATGACTATTTGCAAGATCTATCTGGCAATGACATTTATTTGTTTTAAAACTCCATAGGCATCTCAAGTGAAGCTGTGTGTATGCTGGTTCCAATTCACAAGAAGTGATTTGTAAAAATTTGAAAAGCATCATCATCATCAGACTTTTTTGCCCTCTGTTCTGAATGTCAGCACATGTCCTGTTGGCATGATCTGTGGAGCCAAACTTAGGCAGATGGCAACATAATAACAGAGGCATTTTCTAAAATTTTATATAGAGGCTGCTTGTAAAAAGCTCTTCTAAAACTTTCCATTTGTAATTAAGGCTGCTGCAAAACCTTACACCTGCTTACCTGGAATTTGACTCCAACATTACTCAAGGGAACTCAGGTATGAGAAGCCACATACAAGATTGCACTGTTAAGGACTGGTAAGTTAAATCAGTGAAAGGAATCATAGTTATTAGTCTAAGAATTGATATGTCAAAAGCTAATAAGGCATCACAACCTGGTTCCTAGTGACATAACATGACAAAACAAAGAATATAGACCATGATTCACTGTCGTATTTGTACCCTGTGAAACTTTTTAGCAATAGCAATAAGACTTATATACTACCCCATGGCATTTAGGGCACTCTCTGGGTGTTCCACAGTGTATTTAGCATTTTGCCCCCAGCATGCTGGGTACTCATTTTACCAACCTCAGAAGGATGGAAGGCTGAGTCAACCTTTTGCTCTGGTCAGGATTGAACTCACAACGTTGTGACTGCAGAACTGCAGTTTAACCACTCCACCACCAGGGCTCTTTTTCTTGTTCTTTATACAAAACTAAGCTAGAAAGTCACTGGATCCTCATCATTATATACTTTTTTAGTTCTATGAGTTGCACTTTCCATTGTCCTTCTCAATTCTGATTGATTTTTTTAAAATTCTATTCCTGCCAAATCCAGACTGAATTGAGAAAAATCACTAAAATTAATTTCAGGATGATGTGGGAACATTCTGACAGTCCTCAGCATCTTCAGTTTTTTTACATCTTTCCCCTTTATGTTATTGCCGTCCGCTTAGTAAAAAGAAGAAATACATGTCACATTCATGTACTAAAATTATCCAGAACAGCAATCAGCATAATTACAAAAACATATCATGTAATCATTACAAACTTCAAGCAAACTAGCAGCAATTTCCCAAAGATAACAAAGAACACTCAAGAAAAGCATATAAATTCATAAGTAAAAATATAGGCAGCAATCCATTTCTTAAAATGTAACAAAGTACATAAAATACTCCCATCATAACAATGTGACAAAAACCAAAATCTTAAGGAAAATACAGAAAGAATGGAATCATGAAATGATTGTATTTCTTATTTCACAGGGAGTTTCACTATGGCCTTTTACTGATACATGAATTCATTCCTGAATAACATTAAAAAACAAGATAGGAAAAAAAACTTGATACCACTTGCTAGAATCACATCAACATCAACACACATGCCCACACCCCCTGCCCCCCAGGTTTGGTATGTAACAGAGGAGACAAAAAGGTATGAACTGTGATGAGAGCCATGTATTCCCACAGCTCTGTACTAAAGGAAAGTGGAAGCAACCAGACAGTGAAAGATTCTTAAGGCTGCCCTTTCAATTTACGGGAATACATACAAATTGGAGCTCTAAAATCAGGGGGAGTGGAAGGAATTCAGATAAGAGCAATTTTGAAAATATTACTGTATATACTGGAGTATAAGTCTAGGTTTTTTTAGCCTCCAAAATGAGGTCCAAAAAAGGGACTTGACTTATACTCGGGTCAACAACCCCGAACGTCCCAAAATGAGGTTGTATAAATTCAAACATACATTTTTTAAAAAGCACTAACACTACCATAAAAACTCAAAAACAAACTCACACAAATGTCTAAATTAATTAATTGTACCATATTTTCATGTATTTTAATTATTGAAACTCACTAGCAGCTGCTGCATTTTCCACCCCCAACTTATACTCAAGTCAATCTGCTTCCCTAGTTTTAGAGGTCCAAATTAGGTAGCTCAATTTATATTCAGAACAACTTATAGTCGAGTGTATACGGTAGTAATAACTTAGTGCCACATAAATTGTATAATTTGGCAAGAACAATTTCAGGCCTAGCAATCAGGTTTAGGAGTCATTCCTGATAAGTGAATGTGATCATTTTTAACTATGCTGCATGGAGAGCCAGCAGTTTTAGCCAGTCTGGTGGCTCTTTCCCTACACCAGCAAAGTGCTCTTTTGACAAAGACCATCAACCTGGGTAGTGACTTTAGTTACCGCTCATCTATGTCATCAGTGTTTCAGCTGGTACACAAGAGTGAATTGTTGATATGTGGAGAATATCACAGGCCACAGGGTTGGGGGAGGACTTTCTCTCTCCTTTCTATTCTAATTTTTTTTTTTGAAGTGGTAGCCATGTTAGTCTGTGTGAGCATATCAGAGAGTAAACCAAACAACAGCAGAAGACAAAAAATGTTGTGACATATTAAATACTAACTCTTGTATTTAAATGTGAGCTTTTGTGGATCAAGCCCACTTGATCAGACATAAGAGTGAGGCCTCATGGCATCAATTTATACACATTGGGTACAGAGGCACACAATGCCAGCCTAAAAGAAAAGTAACATTGTAGCTTTTTACAACTGACAATATTGGAATATCTGGGGATTTTCCATGTGACCCCTATATGTTTTGCTTTCCTACAGACTGATGCCCATGTGTAGAAACCATGTGGTGATGCCCATGTGTAGAAATCAGCAATCAAGAGGGGATGGGCTAGTTATTCCCCTGTATAAGCTTATCTAGGTAAGGAGCAATTGAATAAAGCAATAAAAATATGTGCTTCACCTAACAGTACGAAGTGTCCAGAATAGTCAATGCATATTTTATATACCTATTATTTTCTGTCCCCTCAGTTGTGTGTGCTTCATTCTTGTAATGGCTGCCTTGTGCAATGTTGACTCATTCACCCTCACTTCCCAATATCTAGTTCTCAGAGAGACAAATCTCTTCCACCATTCTGTTGGCTTACAAAAGTGGGCATCGTTTTCCTAGCAAAGTTATTCTGCTACCTACTGCAGAAACGTGACAAGATGATTCTATCAGCTGTTACTTCTACTGTCTTTGTATTGCTGCCACCTGGAAAACCTAAGGACATCCAAAAATAAATGTTAAGAAGTGGTGTGTGTGTGATATGTGTGTGTGACATTTCACATATGAAGTTGAGCTCACCTGTCAATTTCTGTGGCTGCAGGTTCCAAGTCCCTAATGTTAGAACTTGAACATTTATCTGACCTTAAGAAAGGCTTAATCTGGAGCAGGGGTGGGAAGTCTGTGGCCTTCTGGATGTTGATAAGCAATTATCCCCATTAATCAGGAAAGTTAAGCCCAGCAACATCTGTGGGGTCACAGATTATCCAGCTCTTATTTGTAAGGAGCTTCGTTGGACATGGGAAAGAAGGTATAGCCCAAATGCAAAAATGCTAACCAGCTAAATATTCCCTTTCCAAGAAAGCAGAAGACGTACTGGATGAGCCTCAATGACCAAATAGAAGTTCCACATCAGGTTCTTCCAGCCTAGAACCAAGATCATATCAATGAAATTAGCAATTCTTCTATTCCCTACAAATCAATTCTACAATCTGAGATTATTCCCAGAACATTCAAGAATTTTGAAACCATAGCTATTTCTTCCACTTAACTTTAGTCTTTATCATATCTTCTGCTAGGTGGAACACATGCTTAATATCACTTAATATGGATCCCATATTAACTTTTTATTCTTGCACAGTCAGTGTTCAAAGGATGGATTTCCTTCCACTTTTTAACTATCAGATTATGAGTAGAGCACAGATTACACAAGGTACTGTTGTGAATTCCAGGGCAGTTAACAAGTAAGCTGGTCTGATGCATGAAGTGGAAAAGACCACACTCTGATTTGACCACTCATGTTATCATTTTCATTGTTTCATTTTCTCCTTGAGGTCAACAAATATTTGGAACTATTCTGAAATCCTAAATTGACCCAAACCTCACTTTGCTTCTTGATATTAAAATATATTTACAGACTTCCAAATATAAAAAGTATGAATATGTGTACCTCAGATAATGACTGCATTGTATAATGCTATAATCGGAAAATTTTGCATTGGATAACGATCTGTTAGCATTATCCGATGCAGTCGTTCGTAGCAGCAGGGTGGCTGGAAAGCTGAACGTGGTTCTCCGTTCAGCTTCCCAACCACCCTGCAGCTGTGGAGGCAGGAGTGGAGTGGCTGGAAAGCTGATGGGGGGCTCCTCCATCGGCTTCCCCAGCCACCCCGTAGCTGCGGATCAAGCACTCTGACGTCCATTTTTTGCCCATCTAGGGCTCCCTGACCCCCCTGCCAGCTCCAGAGAAAAAAGACAATTCACCACAGTGAACTGAAATGTGTGGGATCAAGGAGAAGTTATCCTATTTGTGTTACAGTTATCTATGTGGATGGAAATATTTGGACCTTCTGTTTTTTACCTCAAGTAAAAGAACCCTTTTTGCACAAACAATCAGCTTTGATCCCTGTGTTGATCTCAGTGCCCTCAACTTCTGCTGTGCACCCTCCGGTCACTCTGCTAAACACCAACAAATTCTGGAAACTATTATGAGAAGGCTTGACTCTGGTTTCAGTCAGATGCTTGGCTGGGCCAAAAATCCAAAGCTCCTTAAAAGAAAATACCATATATACTCAAGTATAAACCAGGTTTTTAGCCCCAAAAATGAGTCCCAAAAAGGTGACATGGCTCATACCTGGATCAATGACCACGAGAGTCTGAAGACTGTGCTGGATTGAGATGTACTGACAATTTAATTAATTTTACTGTATTTTCATATATTTTGATTATTGAAACTCACTAGCAGCTTCTGCATTTCCCACCCTCAGCTTATACACGGGTCAATCTATTTTCCTGGGTTTTCAGGTCAAAATTAGGTACCTCAGCTTATATTCAGGTTGGCATACACTTGAGTATATACAGTTATATGTACATGATAATCTAACATAAGATGTGATGTGGAGACTAGCGTGTGCCCAGTTATATCTGTTTGATTTCACTTTAACTACCATGGTTCCTTCCTACTGAATGCTGGAATCTGTAGTTTGTTGAGAGACTTAGTATTCTCTAAGAAATGAGGCAGGTCAGCACCTTTTGAAATAAAAGCAGCAGATGAATTAACTAACAATAAAGTGTGTATAAAATAAATTGTAAGAACATTTTAAGAGCATTTGGGCAGCAAGTTCTGCAATGCACTAATAGGAATATCATCATCACAGGACCAGATCAAAATATTTTACTACTTCAGTGAGCAAAGCCAAGAGTCAAAAGTGTTTCAACTGTCATAATTATGCAGAGATCTCAAGAAGAGGTGCCATGGAACTCATCCTAGCTTCATTCTACAGAGCCTGCTGGTTTGTGGCTTTGCTCCAAATATATATTACTTTTCAAACATTACTATTTAGAGAATAAATCCAGTATTTTTCCCAGTTATGGGATAGTCCTGTTGAATTTATTTTGATACAATAGGACTTGATTGCTCTGATTTCAGTAGCTACTAGGGATAAAATGCAAAGGCTCTGAGGGAGGTGGTGGCCAATCTTGGTGCCCCAGGTGTTTTTGGACATCAATTCCCAGAAGCCCTGATCAGCAGGTGTGCTTACTTACTTAATTGAAGTCCATAAACACCTGGTGCAACAAGGTTGGCCATCCTTGGTCTAAGTACTGTATTTTTTGGATCCTCCCCCCACCCCAAAGGAGTGTCAATATGTACATGTTTGCCTCATCATGTTTTTCCCAGCTGCAATGCTTTGAAGCATGAAGAGCAGTGGTGGGATTCAGCAGGTTTGCCCCGGTTCGCCAGAAAGAGTAGCAGAAATTCTGGCTGGCCCTACCCATCCAATTTTTGAAATAATGCAGGGCTTTCCTCCTAGCCATGCCCACCATACCACATCCACAGAGTAGGTAGAAAAAAAAAAACTGAATCCTACCACTGATGAAGAGGAACATGAATGGAGCACTAGGAGACTGGTAGCCTCTCTGCTCATTGTAGACGGTGCCTCTTAAAAAACTATAATGCCTTGCAGTTCCCATAGAACTTAGAAAGTTCTGCCCATGTCCTTCTTCATGTTTAATGGTGTAGCTTCAAGGAAAACCTTACCAGGGTACAAGTATGTATACTGAAATGCCTCTGCATTGTGGGTCTTCCCCCACCCACCTTTTATTTTTATTTTTTTGGTTAACACTACCAGAATCCTGGTGAATTCTGGTAACTGTCGAGAGAAAAATCCCATGCCTAGTTACAATCACATTCTGCTTACAGTATTTTTTTTAAAGTGTTCTATTAAAATATGGATCAAGTCACTAAGACGCTGACTGGGAGGCGGAAGGTCAGCAGTTCAATTCCCGAGTACTGCAGGATGGAATGAGCTCCCGTCTCTGTCCCAGCTCCTGCCAACCTAGCAGTTCGAAAGCAAGAAATTGCAAGTAGATAAATAGGGACCACTTCGGTGGGAAGGTAACAGCGTTCCATGCGCTCCGGTGTCTAGTCATGCCTGCCATATGACCATGGAAACGTCTGCAGAAGCAGACAGCGCTGGCTCTTCGGCGACCAAACCAGTTGCCCGGGGTTTTACCACCACCACGGCGACCCCTCCTGATGGGGTGCTACCGGTTCAGGAGAACCGGTCCGAACTGGTAACATCCCATCACTGGATTTGCTCCAAATATTATTCATTCAGCAATACCTGATGTGTTGCAGTTGCCCACCTGATGGTGGAGCCATCCCAGTGTTGTGATCAGAACAAGCTTCTGTGTAAATAATCTGTACAATCTGACTGATACTGTTCCTTACACACTTTTGGGATTTGCCCTCTGGATCATCTCTGAAAATAGCAGTTTCTCACCAACAGCTGCCCCATCCCAATGGAAACTTTGCTTGTGAATGGGCCGCCTCATTGTGGACTCCTGACACTAACAGTGTCATTGGCAAGTTAATATCTGTGGAAGCAAAAGCCATATGCCTGAGACAGCAATAGGGCTGGGTGACCCATTCCTCTGTGTGTTTCAAAAGAAACAGCAGTTGATTGCTAAAATTGGTGGGACCATGTCTCCCCAAGCTGCATATTCAATTATTCCGCTTTACCTAGCGTGGTTTAAAATGCAGAGGCATTATAATTCAATCATTGGCCTATTCCCTGGTGCTGCGTTTTTTTCCAAACAGCAGAAATAACAGCATTATAAAGACCAGGAATCAAATTCATTATTGTGAAATAACGTTAGAGTTTTCCAAATGTCAAAAGAGAACATGGGCAGCCTGTCTCCTTTCTGAATGCCCCAACCCCTTTCCATCTCTTGAGATTATTTTTTTCCCCTTTCCTTTTCTCATTCTTTTTCTTTCTCCCTCTCCCCCACTCTCCCATATATTATAATCTCTCACTTCCTGGCTGTGTGTTTCTTGAGCCTCACAACTATTCAAGGATACCTTGAGGTTCACCCCTGCCAAACCCAGAAGAGAAGTCGACAGGGGCAAATTCTGAACAAAAGGAAAATGCAATTGTGCTTCCTATGTGGAGGGGAAATGCATGCACACGCTCCAGTGGCGGGTTTTATATTGTTTTGTGTGTTTGTTTGTTTTGCTTTTTCCTCACCTCCTTTCCATGTCATATGGTAATATAGTGGTACCTTGGATAACGTTTACCACAGATAACGCTAAAATCGGATAACAGCGAATTTGAGGCAAACATTTGCATCCCACAACGTTAAGATAACATTCTGCGATGCAAATGTTTCCTTCAAATTCCCTGACGTTGATCTCTGCCCCAAAGCCTGTGGAGCTGGAGACCAGCCCTGCGGGCTTTGGGGCAGAGATCTCTGCAATCACTGCTTGGGTTGGGTGGCTATGTTCTTCCTTCCAACCTAAGCAACGATCACAAGGATTCGCCCTTCTCCCCCTGTTGTTTCAACAGAGGCAAGGGCAGTGGCGTTGCTAGTGGTGGCTGGGGGGGCGCCGGCCCCGGGCGGCGCTTTTTGGTCTATGTGTGTTCTTGGACTACAATTCCCAGAAGCAGGTGCCAGTTTCCACCAGGGGCAGCAAATTTGGCTTCTGCCCCGAGCAGCTGAATTCCATGCAACGTTGCCGGGGGAGGGCTAGTCTTGTGGAACCAAGTCTTAACATTATCCGAGGTACTAATGTATCTGACAGTCTTAATATACTCTGCATCCTTTGATTGGTATTTTAAGCAGTGATGCCTTTGCTTTTGATCATCCCCCCCCCACTTTTCTATCCTTCCTACTCTTCTGCATTGCTTCTAAAAACAAAGGGAAGGAGAAAGAGAAGAAAACCAGCCAGCTGCTGATACTATCTGTAATGATTGATGGTCAATAGCTGGATTGTTTTTAATACTCCTGGTATAAGTCAGGCAACAGGCAAGGCATATGATTGCTACCGCCAACCCGTGACACACAATTCATGCTAATAAAAAGCAAGAGGGGATTGTTATGAGCCTGGCAAGATGGTGGGATTATTAAACAGGCTTCCATATTAAGAGGAAATTAGGAGGGCTCCCATAAATGCAAAGTGGCACTTTGCATATATTTTATCCCTTCTCCTTTATCTTTCTCCAAAGCAGTGGGATTTATTCTTATTATTTTATGGCTCTCCCTTGGCCAATGCTTCAAATGACAGTGATGATGTGGTTCTTTTTAGTGCGAGGAAAGGGTAGCAGTGAATGAAGAGGGAGATTGTATTGTTTGTTTATCTGTGTGATGCAGGGAAGAGTGTATGTCTTTGCGTTTAAGTGTGCATACATGGATTTGTGTGGCCCCTCGCTCCAGAGTGTGTCATTGTAGGGGTGTGTGTGTGCACTCTTATGATAATTCATTGGTATTATCCTTAAAATTACAAAGCAGGTCAAGTGGGCAGAGTATGGAGCTACTCAAGAAGAACTTCCTTACAGGCCACCATATAAGTCAGTCCACAGAATGCCCAACTCATAAAGCTCTCCATTATCCATTATGTTAAGGGGCTGCGGTGGTTCAGTGGCTAAGAAGCTCACCTTCTTAGCTGGAAGGTTGGCAAGTCAGCAGTTTCAGACCCGGGTACTGCATGACAGATGAAGCACCCATCTCAGTCCCAGCTCCTGTCAACTTAGCAGTTCAAAAGCAAGAAATTTGCAAGTAAATAGGTATCACCTTGGTGTGAAAATATCTTGGGGACATGTAAGGAGCCTCATTTGGGCGTCTCCCGAGCGGAGTTTCTCCAGCAAAAATCCTTTCTACCCAGAATAATTTCTGACATGAAATTATTATATTATCCATTATATTAAACTAGCTTTGACTGGGTAATTGGGCTAAACATACAAACTGAATAAGTGGGAGGGATTGGTAAAGAAATGGAGGGTTTTTGCACAACTTCGTGTTATACGCCAGTTACACCGCTCCTAGATCGGGACTCCTTGTTCATGATCACACACACTTTGATCACCTCCAGACCTGACTATTGTAATGCGCTCTACATGGGGCTGCCCTTTGTGACCTTTTGGAGGCTGCAACTGGTCCAGAATGTGGCTGCTCAGATCGTGATGGGGTGCGGGCGTTACGCTCATGCCTCACCACTGCTCCAGGAACTGCACTGGCTGTCGGTTTGCCTCCAAGTGCAATTCAAGGTGCTGGTTATTACCTTTAAAGCCCTACATGGTAGTGGGCCAGGATACTTAAGAGACCGCGTCACCCCAAGAACATCTGTCCATCCCACCAGAGTGGACCGGAGAGGTTCTCTGGTTGTGTCATCGGCTAGAGAGGCACATCTCTCTAGCACCAGGAGGGCCTTCTCTGTGTCTGCTTCAGCCCTATGGCCTTTAGAAAGGGTGTGAAGACCTGGCTGGCAGGTCAAGTGTGGGGTTTGGGCCAGTCGGTTGCCCCAGCCTGCTGGCTAATCTAACTATTCCCACTCTCCCTCATAATTGTACAGTAATACCCCGGATAATGATTGCATCAGATAACGCTAGAATCGGATAACGATGCAAGTTTTTTGGAAAAAAACTTGCATTGGATAACGATTCTTTTAGTGTTGTCTGATACAATGGTCTGTGGGTGTGGAGTCGTTTGGGTAGAACTACCCAATTCACCCCCCACCCGCAGTGGTCTCTGCCACTGCAGTAGGGTTGGGGAAAAGCACCCGCCTTTCCCCGGCCCTACTGCAGTCGCAAAGCCTCCTTGTCTCTTTCCCTCCCTGTATTTAAACTACAGGGAAGGGGGAAAGAGAGAGACGTGATTGGTTCTCTAGAGAATCAATCACATCTCTCTCTTTCCAGCTCCCTGTAGTTTAAATACAGAGAGGGAAAGGGAGGAAGAAAACGACGGAAGCAGTTCTTTTTTCCTCCCTGTATTTAAACTACAGGAAGAGAGAGGGTTGTGTTTTTTTCTTCCCCTCCCTGTATTTAAAACACAACCCTCTCTCTCCCTGTAGTTTAAATACAGGGAGGAAAAAAGACGTGATCGCGTGATTGCGTCTTATTTCTTCCCTGTATTTAAACTACAGGAAGAGGGTTGTGTTTTAAATACAGGGAGGGGAAGAAAAAAACACAACCCTCTCTCTTCCTGTAGTTTAACTTTAACCGCTGCGGGTGGGGGGTGGCTTTAAAGGCAGGGAGGAAAAGTTCTTTCCTTGCCTGCCTTTAAAGTAGTTTGTCCCTGAAGTCAGGGCTTTTTTTTTTTTAGCGTTGTTCGATGCATGCATTGGACAATGCTAAAAATCGGATAACGTCATGACTTGTGGAACCAAGTCATAACGTTATCCGGGGTATTACTGGAATTGGTGAAGTTAATATTTAATCTCTTTGTATTTTTTTAACCTTTAAATTTGAATGGGTGGATATTTTATCATGGGTTTTATTGTTGATTGTGTTTTTAACTGCTGTTCGCTGCCCTGAGTCATTTGTGAGGAGGGCGGCATAGAAGTGTGACTAAATAAATAATTAAGTAAATGTTCCCTCCCTCCCAGAACGTTTGTAAAACCATTTTCCCTTTCCTCATAGAAAGACAGGGCAAGGGGAAAACCCTTGGAAAGTAGGGAGCACATCTGGTGAGTAGTCCAAGCCCCAGGTCCCCAGTGTAGGTCTACACAACACCGTTATAGTAGTTTGATATCTCTTGGTTCCATTCTATGAAGTCCTTGATGAGGCACTTATACTCTGTTCAGGTATTCAACCTGAAGGCTGTCAGGCTTAAACGGCGGTTGGAGTGGGGATGACACATAAGCCTATCCACCCAATCTGCTCCTCATCTGGAAGGCAAGCAGTCATTTGCATTTTTAACATCAAGATCTGCATAGGGTCCATGAGTTGGATGCACTTGCAGCCATCCAAGGCCTTCCTTGACAGGACTGTGTAGACCATAGAGACAAACACTGTCAAGTATGCTCCATACCTATGGAGCTTATACAGACCTTCTCGCAAGATCTGCATGACTTCCAAGAAGAGGTGAGAGATGAGGCTGAATTTCATCTCTACATCCTCATCCCCTTTTGACAGCTTACTTTCAGGCTGAATACTTGTTCAGGGTGTTAGCATTTATTGCTAGAGAGATCAAGTATTACAGTTCAAGAGAGTTCCCTCACAGAGATTCCAAGATTACATAGAAACATGGCAGTAAAGTACAGTAAAACCTTGGATAATGCTAAAACTTGCTTCCACAAGTCTTGGTGTTATCCAATTTTTAGTGTTATCCGATGCATGTTAAAATCCTATGGGATGCATCGGATAACGTTAAAGCTCCATAGAGATACATTGTAACCACATAGGCTTTAGCGGTTGTTATCCGATGCATCCCATAGGAGCTTAATGCTATTCGATGCAATTCTCCTCCCCCAGATTGCTTAACATTATGCAATTTTAGTGTTATCTGATGCAAACGTTATCCGAGGTATTACTGTATTACAACGTATGCTGTAGGAGTGCTCACACTCTGCTTTGAAGTGTGGTAAAGTTCTTTTTTGCAACCACAATCCCAGAAAACTCTAGTCAGCATTTTACTCTGTTTTAGCTCAATACTTCTTTGGATTGTCTTGCTGTGGGTGTTTTTCTGAGATTTATGGTCCTTCGGTAGATATCTGTAGCAGGGAGCGAATAGCAGCAAAAGCAGGTTTTGAAAAAGAGGAGAATCTAATGAAAGGAAGATGGTATTGCCTAAAGGACAAACTTGCAGGAAACAAACTTTGTTTCTTTCTTCAAGGAAATAATTAAAGTTTAGAGCAGCCACATGATGTTCATCTTATCCTTAACATTCCATTCTTTTCACTAGCCAAATGGGGCACACAGAAAGAGCCTCCTCAAAGATTCTGGTATTTTTGAACCACAATCGGGCATACTCTGGGCAATAGCCACCTTGTGCTAATCTTTCTCACACTCGGTTGGATGAAATGAACTGCAGAATGAACTCACCAAAAGGTGGCTTTATTTTGGCATTTTCATGTCTAGCCTAGACATGGAAGAAGAAGACTAGCCAAATCTTACTAAGATGAAGTAGCTTTTGCTCTTTAAAAACATCATTCTTTCCATTAAAAAACAAAAACAAAAGATATATATCAATTTATTCTAACTACAGCATAGTTCTACGGTGTTAACATAATCAGCTTTGAATTCCTGTTTGCTGCATTTATGTTATTCATTATATCTCAGATTGGAAAAAAAGAAAGAAAAGAAAAATGAAAAAACCCAACCCATTCTTCTCTATGATACAGAGCTGTTTGTCTTTAATCTATCCAGAGTCACCCTATCAACAGTTGCATTACTGAAGAATTACGTCTTAATTCCTTTTCACGCTGTGTCTGCAGCAGCCATTTGGATTAAGACAGTGTACAGTACTAGCAACGCTGAATACCAGTGCGTTGCTTCAATTCAGTCAAAAGTGGGAGTTACTGGAAGAAATAGTCTTTCTGGTGGTGGTCACAAAGTATACAAAGATTTGAGAGCAGGAATGCTTAATAGCAAGCTGCCCTATAGCTCTTCCGTGTCTTCCGTGAACCCTTCCCCCTGCCCATGTTCTAATGCTTTTGTCATGTATATGAAAATCATTATGCAGTTTAGAAAACAGGCAATGAAGTGAAAGAGGAGGATCAGGGACCTGGGATGCATTAATATTCCACCAGCATCAAAGATATTTCCCTTGAGGGATTCCTGCAGGCCACACTGTTATTACAGTGCCTATCCATTATCTTCTGCTGTACTTGGTATTAAGACAATAATGGAGAAAATAGGATTATGTGCAGATGATAGGAAATGTGAAAGCAATTCAGACAGATAGGAAATGAATGGAGACATGATTCTTTCATCAAAGGCTGGGGCGGTTTCTCGTAGGGCCAGAAAGAAGATAAGTGAGCCAAACTGAAACCTTTATAGGTTAGGAAGGAGAGAGAGAAAAAGTGATTGTTTACATATAATTCTATGAATTTAACCTTTTTGTTAGAGAATATCGCTGCATCTTGCTCTATTAGCAAGGTAGCTGTGCCTTAGGAAAAGATCTCTTTCGTTCCTAAACCTCACAGAAGGAAAATGACCGATGCTAGCTTGACAGAGGTGGCCTCAAGTAATGAATAACCTTTAAACTCATTGTGAGACAAGAATAATCCTGATAGCTATTTAAGGCTTCTTCTGCATATGAGGCGCTACTTATACAACTCTTCTTTTCTTTAACTTTAAAAAAATGGTAGGAAATTGGGAAACATTGATAACATTCTCTGTTTCTGCTATTGTTTATGCAACATCATCTGATTACATGGCATTTTACAGACAAATGTAAAATGTTCCAGGCAATCAATATCCTAGAATATAAAATTCAGCCATGGAAAGGGAACATAACTGAAAAGGGAATACAAAAATGAAAGAGGGATGGCAAAGAAGAAGCAAAAAACAAACAAAACCCAAAGGTATAATAGGAAATCAGGAAACAAATAGGAGTAGACGTTGCTATCTGTTTGTATACAGTTATTTTCTGCTACAATTAAGGGCTAAAGGGTAAGGATGGTAAATAAATATTCACATGAGCCAAGATATTTAATGCATCTATCATAGTCTGTAAGACAGAAGTGCACACATATCTTACGATTTCCAATGGAAAAGAGGAAAGTTCCTTTTTTAAAAAAGTATATGCTTATAAATGTGTGTAACTAAAACTATATTGCTAGTCCTCATTAAAGTAGACCCATTGTCTCAGTAGTATTTACTTAAATGTTGATGTGCCATGCAGTACAGTTAAACCTCGCATAAAGAGTGTTTCGCTTAAAGAGTAACTCGCTTAAAGAGCAGAATTTTCTCTGAATGGTTGCTTCGCTTAACAAATAAAACCAATCAAAAACTCGCTTAACAAATAAATCTGGGTTCAGAATTCCCCCCACAATTGGTCACTTACAATGGTGTTTCGCTTAAAGAGCCATCCTGTGGAATGCATTATGCTCTTTAAGTGAGGTACAACTGTAATTGATTTGATTGGTTTAGAGTCTAGCTAAAATTCGAATGCTGGCCTTTGGAAAAAAAATTACAGGCTTTAGGTAATAGAAAAATGTGTTGAAAAGGAAAAACACACGTAATTCTGTGCAAGAATCATGTGGGGAAGTCTGGCCATCCAGTGTAGAACTAGAATGGGATGAGAATTGTGGTAGGATTTGGAGAAGCTCAATGAAAATGAAATTGATTTTCATGATCCTACCCACTGCCTTAATGGAAAACGTGGGTTCTGTGGAGAGGTTTGGAAATGCCGATGTCCCAAGCATAGGGCACCCCAAAAGGAGAAAGCTCAACTGGATACCATATGGACCTCATAAGAGAGTGTCTGAATGCATGATACGTTCTCAGGCTCTATTGTACACCTTATATAATGATTTTTGTAGCATGCAAATATTCATACCCAAGTATCTTTCAGAAAGTAAGAAATTATTTATTTACATGCTGTCCCACATGTAGAGGGAAACAGGCTAGAAAGTTTCTTCCTGTCACTTTGGTGCATTAAGTATATATGTGGGAAGATTGAAATGTCCAGTCCCCTCCCCTGTAGCTTAAAGTGGCACAGCCCAATTAAATCTGTATAATGTGCCAGAACTGATCATGGTGCCCATTTCCCAGAAAGAAGCCATAAAAGTTCATGGAGGTTGTTGCTCCAGTAATTCATATATTTGGAACCATTTAGTGACAGCTCTGAATTTAGGGGGAAAATGTGTCTGGAACCATTTCAAAGCATTGCTTTTATTCTACAAATAATAAATAACCTGAGACATCTGTGGGTTTAGGGTGGTGTTAGTGAAGGGGACAGCATTATCTTATGACATAATACATACAGACAGGACCAGATTGTGTCATTTATGGACATCTTTCTGGCTGACATCTTCCTTTCTTTTTAATTAGAACAAAAGCATGCACACTTAGTGATAATCAGCACTATGCCAATAGACGTGCTCTCTCTCACACAACAGTGTTTTGTTTTAATGGCGCTCATTCCTGACTTTAATTATATTCAAGTGCAACCAAACTGAGCGGAACAGTGTGACAGAATTTTAGAAACAAAACAGGAAGAACAGGGAAAAAAACACTGGGTTTCTCTATTTTAAAGAGTACATACATACAGTTGTACCTCGCTTAAAGAGCATAATGTGTTCCACAGGATTGCTCTTTAAGCGAGTTTGCTCTCTAAGCAAAACACCATTGTAAGTGACCAATTGTGACTTCTGGGGGGGGGATTGCGAACCCCGATTTATTTGTTACGTGAGTTTTTGGTTGGTTTTAGTTGTTAAACGAAACAAACATTCAGAGAAAATTCTGCTCTTTAAGTGACTTACTCTTTAAGCGAGGCACTCTTTTTGCGAGTTTTGACTGTACATACATACATACATACATACATACATACATACATACATACATACATACATACATACATACATACATATTATTGCCTACTTGAACAAAACCAAATGCTCTTCTCTCTCTCTCTCTCTCTCACACACACACACACATACACACAATAGAAAATATCAACATTATTCAGATATACTGTATACAGTATTCATATTCTCTAATTTGTGTGTGTGTGTTGTACATGTAAAATAATAGATGTGATTTGTAGTGGATTTTTAAAATGAAACCAGCTAGTACATAGCCTCAGAATCTAAAATGGTGCATTCTTAAGGTATTTTATTAATTTGGCTTTTTAAAAAAAAATCCCTTTTAGACAAAATTATGCTCTCCTGTCTCACAGGGAAGAACAGATTTGAAAGCATCGTGACGTTGACCTGTATTTCCACAGAGTCAAAACAAGAATCTGCAGTATGTCTGGGAACGTAACTTGGGTAGAACAGGAAATTGGAAAACCATCAACCAACAGACTTCTTCCTTTTTCTGCTTTGAGATGCTTGATAGTACTTATCAGGGCTCCTATTTCAAAGATGGCTCCACACTGCTCTCTACTGTTTTTTTGGTAATGCCAATGCAAAACATGCAGAGAAATATTTCTGTGTCCTCAAACTCTCACATGTTCACCCACCTTAGTTTAGTATCTGGTTTTTTCCCCCAGACAGTTTTTAACTTAAATAACAGAAATATTGGGTCTCAGCAGTTAATTTGGCCTAGTTACATTTTTCTCCAACCCCCACCCCACCCTCTCATATTGAAATGGAACAGCCTGAGGATAATGTTTTTAAATACACCACGTATCCATGGAGATATAGGGGCAGAAGTTACAGGAGACACAAAATGGGCTTGTATTCCTGTAGAAAACTGCTGGAGACTTAGGACTTTTTTAAAATGACACTTGGTTCATTTACAGTAGTTGCATGCAGGACAGATGCATGCTTCTGGTAAGAGATGGCTGAGGATGTCCTTTTTTAACTCTTTCAGAAGTGCACTGACCTGATCCACATTTGGAGAAATGATAATTGGATCCAGTAATATGTGGGTCTGGACCCAACCAGCCTTCCTCCAAATTTGGGGCCATATTTCTTATATCAATCAATGTTTTGGAATGAATATAAGCATTCCCATTTTAGGATAAAATACATATAGACATTTGTCAGTTTAGAGATGTGAACTCTTGGAAACCTGTATTGGTAAGAAAAAACACTCAATTAGTTAACATTATTTCTGTGTGTGCCTTGTTTCCTTAACCACGATTTGTTGGAAAAGGCTTATGAAAGATCACAAATAAGACTCACATTAGCTGGAAAGAGACTCATTCGTTGATGTCTAAACAAGGAGAAATTTTTCACCCAGTTCTCAACTTTCCTTCACTTTCCTTTGCCTCCCACCATAACCCACTTGGTTCCAAACAGGTTTTTGTTTTGTTATTTCTGTCTCTCAACACTCATCCCTTTCTAATCATTTTTTTTTTCTTAATTGAAATGAGGGTCTTCTTTTCAAAGCTGTGGTGGAAATAAGCATGTTTCCATGTTTGCCATCAAAGAGCTTAGTCCAATTGTTAGACTCAATGAATAGATGTGACTTGTTACATCAATTCTTCTCTAACATCCATTGATTCAATGGGTATGGTCCAGCTGTGATAAAATTAAGTTCCTTCCTCTCTCTCTTTTTTTTTTTTGAGCCAAGAGTTTTATATATTTACCCAAGAAAATAAAATTCATCTGCTTTCTTCAAAAGAACTGAAAGTTTTTCCACTAAGTGTTTCAGGAAGCAAACATTCACTGGAAAGGGATTTTGCAGTGTTTAAAAATTGCCACTGAATGTAATAATAGTAGGTTATTAGTCTTGCTTAGTTATAAACACTATCGGTGTGTCCAAACTGACAAAATAAAAGTGTATGATGGGAAAGGAACAAGGTTGTCAGGTCAGCAGCATCCCATTCCTTAACATTTCAGAGCCCAAAACAGTAGCTGTCTTAACGTTAGAATGAACCCTTGTGATCTCCTAGAGCAGGGGTACCCAAACTTTTCAGGCCGTGGGCCGATCATGTGGTTCAAGGAGCCGGTCACTAAGGCCCGAGGGCCGGGTGCGGCCCCCAACACCAATTCATCCGGCCCGCGAAGCCCTCGTCACTCCTGGAAGAGGAAGTAAAACTCGCCCCAGGCCTTAGTTTGGGCACCAATGTCCTAGAGGTTAGGCAGAGCAGGGCTGGGAAGGTGGGGTAGGGGCATAATCTGAAAAGGGCACAAACTACTGTGTAACCCTATGGACTGTTTGGTTCAGCCCAATGAGTGGGGAAATCCAAGGAAGGGCTGTGATTGAGGATTTGAATTAGAAAGAGCGGGAGAGCTTGAGAGGCAGAAGATGCTGCTTCCATGTAGGAAGATAAGCTCTTTGCCACCTTGGTTTAGGTAATAAAAGTACAATATACTGCTGCACAAAGGGCAAAGGAAGGGTGTATCCCCAAAGTCACTGGTGAGCAGCAACAGATTTGCACCCCCCAGGAGGTAGCAAAATTGGGTGGCCTCTGGGCAGGGGGAGGCCAAATTGGGTGGCCTTCGGGCGGGGGGGGGGTTGAAATTGGGTGGCCACGCCCACCTCCCTGCCCTGCCCCATCAGGTTTTTTCCCTGCAAGTGGTTCAAGGTCTCCCTTCCTCAAAAGCCAGTCATATCCGACTGTATGGTGCAGTGCTCATCTCCATTTGCAGCCCAAGAGCCAGTGCTGCCTGTGTTTGCAGATGTATACATGGCCATATGGCAGGCATGACTAGATTGCCCATGATGTAGGCTCCGCCCATGACATAGGCTCCACCCACGGTGTGGTAGCGAAAATTTTTTACTGCCCAAAGTGATCTTATATATTTGCATCTGCATTTTATTTTAGGGTCTTAGAGACTATATAGTTGTACCTAGCTTAAAGAGCATAATGCGTTCCACAGGATTGCTCTTTAAGCGAAACACCATTGTAAATGACCAATTTTGAGGGGGATTGTGAACCCCAATTTATTTGTTAAGCGAGTTTTTGGTTGGTTTTATTTGTTAAGCAAAGCAAACATTCAGAGAAAATTCTGCTCTTTAAGCAAGTTACTCTTTAAGCGAGGCACTCTTTATGCGAGGTTTGACTGTATATGTGAAGCCAATTCCTCTATGCTGAAGATGCCCTACTTTGGCTGCTAAATACATTTTAGACTTTGTTCTCATTTGGTTTCAAAGACAAATTTGAATTCTTTAATTCTTCAAGGAACTCCTGCTCTGGAGCTCGTGGAAAGAAACAGGTGTATGCAAGTTGTTGCTATATCACTACTGTTGCCATGTGCGTGTGAGAGAATTATGTGCCATCAAATGATCTTTAATTTTTATTAAATTAATACAATGTACAAATACAAATAAAAAAGAAAGAGGACATTTAGAAAATCAGATGTAATTCTTGTATTTCCATATTCAACCAAATTGGTTCATTGGGCTGAGTTATATCATCTGATATATATCAGAATTGAATAGTAGTATAGATCACCCTTGCTTGAAAGCCAGACGTATCCATCCTTAGGGTTCAGTGCTCATATCTGTTTATATCCAAAGAACCAATGCTGTCTGCGTCTGCAGACATTTCTGTGGACATGTGGCAGGCATGACTAGACATGTAGTGCATGGAATGCTGTTTACCTTCCCATCAAAGTGGCATCTATTTTGCCCTGCCTGCTACACATGGCAATTCCTGGTGTGGCCGAGGCAGTGAGGGGGCCACATGAAATGGTGTCATGGGCCACATCTGGCTCCTGGGCCATAGGTTGAGAAACCCCACTCTGACAAACCAGGAATCCCATGTGCTGGCTCATGTTCACTTTCAAATTCAAGTGGATGAAGTATCAATTCCTATCCCCATACTAAAAGCCCCCCCCAACTCATCCATTTTAAATTCTTATTCCCCCACTAATAACTTGTCTAAGAGATACTTAAATATTTACTGTTACATTTTTCTTCTTCTCCTTCTACCCACATCTATTCAAATGATATCATTTTCTTTCCTATGTTTTTTTCCTAATCTAGTCTTCATGTTTCTAATCTATCCATAACTCCAGCTACTAAAATTATCTAAATATTTATTTATTTATTTATTTATTTATTTATTCCAACTTGCTATCCCACCCCAATTGGGTAAAAACCCAACTCTGAGCGGCTTACATAACAAATTTAAGAATACATAGTTGGAGACCACAGATCAATATTCAATACCCTATTTAACAGTTAAAAATATGAGTTACTACAATATTAAAAGTTAAGCTAAAAGGAATTAAACAATTCCAAGTTATAAAATTACAAACATTGTTTAAAAAAAGGACAGGAGTAAGGCGGTAAGAGCAAAGGGTGGCTGTCTCATCTGATAAGCCACCCAACATGGGATCCGGTATTTTTTGATCCCCAAACTTGTCCTGCCAGCCAGGTTTTAAGGCCTTTCCGGAAGGGCAGGAGCTCTGTCTGTTGACGTAAATCGATTGGCAGGAGGTTCCACAGGGCCGGGGTGGTCACAGAGAAGGCCCTCTTCCTGGTGCTAGAGAGGCGAGCCTCTCTAGCAGATGGAATCGCAAGAGAGCCTCTCCGATCTGCCCTAGTGGGACGGACAGACATTCTTGGGGTGACACGGTCTCTGAGGTATCCTGGCCCACTACCATATAGGGCTTTAAAGGTAATGACCAGCACCTTGAATTGCACCTGGAGACATACTGGCAACCAGTGCAGCTGCCGAAGCAGTGGTGCGGCACGAGCGTAACGCCCGCACCCCATCACTACCCGAGCAGTCGCATTCTGAGCCAGCTGGAGTTTCCGAATGGTCACCAAGGGCAGCCCCATGTAGAGCGCATTACAGTAATCAAGTCTGGAGGTGACCAGTGCATAGAAGTTGTAACTTTTTAGGGCATTTCTTACCATAAAATCTTAATACAGTAATACGCCGGATAACGTTATGACTTGGCTCCACAAGTCATGACGTTATCCGATTTTTAGCATTGTCCGATGCATGCATCGAACAACGCTAAAAAAAAGCCCTGACTTCAGGGACAAACCGCTTTAAAGGCAGGCAGGGAAAGAAAGAGACCTCCCTGCCTTTAAAGCCATCCCCCACACGCAGCGGTCTCTGCGACTGCAGTAGGGTCAGGGAAAGCGCCTTTCCCCCGGCCCTACTGAAGTCACAGAGACTCCTTGTCTCTTTCCCTCCCTAGAGAACCAATCACGTATCTCTCTTTCCCCCTTCCCTGTACTTTAAATACAGGGAGGGAGGGAGGGAAAGAAAGAAAAAAGCAGTTCTCTCTCTCCCTGTAGTTTAAATACAGGGAGGAAAAAAGATGCGATCGCGAACACGTCTTATTTTCCTCCCTGTATTTAAACTACAGGGAGAGAGAGAACTGCTTTTTTCTTTCTTTCCCTCCCTGTATTTAAACTACAGGGAGGGGGAAAGAGAGAGATGTGATAGGTTCTCTAGAGAACCAATCACGTCTCTCTCTTTCCCCCGTCCCTGTAGTTTAAATACAGGGAGGGAAAGAGACAAGGAGTCTCTGCGACTGCAGTAGGGTCGGGGGAAAGGCGGGTGCTTTTCCCCGACCCTACTGCAGTCGCAGAGCCCACTGCTTGTGGGGGGGTGGATTGGGTTGTTCTACCCAAACCTCCCCACACCCCCAGACCATTGCATCGGATAACGCTAAGAATCATTATCCAGAATCGTTATCCGATGCAAGTTTTTTCCGATTCTAGCGTTATCCAATGCATTCGTTATCTGGGGTATTACTGTATGTTTATCTGACTTGTATCCTCAGATCCTCTAAGCCAGGGGTCAGCAACCTACAGCAGTGGGCCAAATCTGGCCCACAGCACCAAATAATCCCTCCCTCCTTCCAACCGCTGCTGCCACTGTCACCGCTGGAAGCAGCCGCGAATGCATTTACAATGGCTGTGGATATGTTTATAGCAGCCATAAATGCATTTATGGCAGCCACGGACACGTTTACAGCAGCAGACAATCTTACCATGTGAGTATTGGCTGTCAGCTGAAGATAAGAAGAGAAGCAAGTAGCAAAAAAAGGGAAAAACCAAAACACAAAGGTGCACTGACTTGATCACCAGGCCAGTCCTCTCAACTGTCTGAAGGAGCATGACCCAGCCCCCAACTTAAAAAGTTTACCAACCACTGCTCTATGCTATTCGGGCTTTGTTACTATGTGCCGTCAAGTTAGAACTGACTTATAGCAACCTTAATAGGACCTTCAAGGTAGGTGAGATATTTAAAGAGTGGCTTTCTCAATTCTACACCCTAGTGAGGTTCTATGTCTAAGCAAGGAATTAAACCTGGGCCTCCTGAGTCCCAGTCTATTACTCTATCCACTACACTACACTACACTACACAGGGTATCATTCAGTCTTTGCTGATCCTAGCAGTGGTGGGCTCAATAGTTTTTTTTTACTACCACACTGTGGGCGTGGCCTACTTTGTGGGCGTGGCTATGTGACTGGGTGGCCAATCTAGTCATGCCTGCCACATGACCATGAAAATGTCTGCAAACACAGACAGCACTGGCTCTTGGGGTGTAAATGGAGATGAGCACCACACCCTAGAGTCAGATATGACTGGCTTTTGAGCAAGGGTGACCTTTACCTTTACAAACCACAGGGCCAAACTTCACAGCAAATTTGAATACCAATCAGGGATCTTCTGTTATTGGGTAAAGGTAAAGTTTGCCCTTGCTCGAAAGCCAGCTGCATCCAACTCTAGGGTTCAGTGTTCATCTCTGTTTATAGCCAAAATGCTAGCACTGTCTGTGTCTACAGATGTTTCCATAGATATGTGGCAGGCATGTCTCAACACCTGAGTGCACAGAACACTGTTTACCTTCCCACCGAAGTGGTCCCTATTTATCTACTTGCAATTTCTTGCTTTCGAACTGCTAGGTTAGCAGGAGTCGGGATAAGGACAGGAGCTCACTCCATCATGAGAATCGAACTCCAGAAGCAGGAAAAAACCAACATGTTAAAAGTTTTGCTCTTAGAAGCATTGGAGGGCTGAGTTACCAAAAGACCTTCTGAGGGAAACGTTCCCTCAAGAGAGTAAAGGAGGAAAGTGGACGGGGAACAGAGACTGGAGGGAAAAGGAAATGGTGGAGGTGGAGTTGGGAAGGAAAATAGTTGGGGGACCCCCTCCCCAGACTCACACCTTGCCCCGTAGATTGTTTGTTGGTGTGCAGGTAGAGGCCCCTGGAAGGGAGACCCAGGAAGAGAGCCTGCATGCGTGAGGGTGCAGGGAGGGGAAATGGCCATGGAGAATTACTACACCACCCCCACCATCCCGCAAACTGGTGCAATCTGGGAGCTGCCCATCACTGGATCCTAGTATCATTATTTGATACCTTGGATACTTTGGAGTCATTATTCAGTGAAGAGTCCACACATTGGTAGACGTCTCCGTGATGACATTCTGCACATGCAAATAGACTTGAAAAATCAAGTCTATTTGCATGTGGGTTTTTTTTTACCCATTTGGACATCATGTCACCCACTGGTTAGGCAGAACCATGACATGTCCCCTCCACTTTCACCTTGCTCAAGGAATCATACAGAGGACACGTTGGTGAGTTTTAGTCTCAGCTTAACACCATTGACAAGAGATGGGCAACACTGCCTAGTTAGACCACTCAACCCCCTGCACCTCAACAAGGCTCTCACCTAGCAGGGGATTAATCTTTGACTTTCCTTAATAACTAGCTTTTTGAGTACTTGCAACTTTAAACTAATGCTCTCTATTCTAATCTCTTCTCATTCCTTTCTTTAGTTAAAAAAACCCCTATTTTCAGAGGTGGTAGACTGAAATTTATCAAGAACTTTAGCATCCAGTTCATCTTCCTTTTCTTTTCTTATATTCCTTTACAAAATTGAGTTCTCATGGAATTCCCATCATTCTGACTAGTTGTTAGCCACTAGATCTTCATTTTTTGGACTTCCATTTAAACTTATTTAATAAAAGTGTGTTAACTAATCTCTATAATTGTTTCCTTAAGTTTTCTATATGTTATCTTCGCTACACTATTCAGGAACCATTTGTTCCCATAGCCCCAGACCTTTCCTTGGCTTAATTTCTCTTGTGATTCCAAATCCTTATACTCCTGGGCATTTTAAAAGTTCAGTTGTTTCTATCTCTACAAGTATCAAAAGGGACTGGAGTTCTTCCTTTTGAATCTTCTTGCTTTCTTTTTTTCCCCTTGTGATTCTTCAGCCAATGTAACAAATTTGTACAAAGATTTTTCTTCCTGTTTTACACGTGCCATTTTTGTTCCTATTTTTGATCATCCATCAGACTTATTTAACTCTTTATTCAATTCTTACTAGTCTTGCTGCATCAAATCCAGCCTTCTGTGAAATTTCACACTTCCAAGTTTTTCCTTCCCTGCACCATTTCCTGCTGTCTGATCATCTGAGCTTTTTCTGCCAAAGGCAAGGGCCTTATGCAGGAGAGATTTCTTAATATGGCTCTTCAGCCCTTAATTAGCAGTTAATTGACAATTGACAGTAAACTGCATTCCTTCTTCTTTTCAAATATTAGAACAGTACTCACATTTTTCAATATGAGTTGAATGATTTATTTTAAAATCTTTATCAAGGGCTAAGAAATCTTGGACATATCTGCTGGTCAAGCTAAAGTAGAAACGGAATCTCCATTCACCAACAAATCAGTTCTGACTTTACAGTGATTCTTGGTAGGGTTTTCTGGATATAAGACTACAGTCAAACCTCGCATAAAGAGCGCCTCGCTTAAAGAGTAACTCGCTTAAAGAGCAGAATTTTCTCTGAATGTTCATTTCGCTTAACAAATAAAACCAACCAAAAACTCGCTTAACAAATAAATCGGGGTTCGCAATCCCCCCCACACACAATTAGTCATTTACAATGGTGTTTCGCTTAAAGAGCAAACTCGCTTAAAGAGCAATCCTGCGGAACGCATTATGCTCTTTAAGCGAGGTACCACTGTACTTAGAAATGGCTTACTGGTCCTTTCTTATTCCCATTTTGACCATCAATTAGACCCATTCACGGAGAATATTTTTGCCTTCTCTGCCGATGTACATTCTTGCAGAACTCTCAGAAAAACTGGACACCCCCATAAATATATTACAGTGGTACCTCACTTAAAGAGCATAATGTGTTCCACATGATTGTGCTTTAAGCGAGTTTGCTCTTTAAGCGAAACCCCATTGTAAGTGACCAACTGTGACTTCTGGCGGGGGGGATTGCGAACTCCGATTTAGTTGTTAAGTGAGTTTTTGGTTGGTTTTAGTTGTTTAGTGAGGCAACCAGTCAGAGAAAATTCTGCTCTTTAAATGAGTTAATCTCTAAGCAATCTCTTTATGCAAGGTTTTACTGTATCTCATTATATGAGTTACATTTAGGAATTTTAGGAAGGAAATGTACATTTCTTTACATGTTACATTTAGGAAATAAATTGTGTTCTGAGACTGTGCAGCTTGCCCAAGGCCACATATCTCCCAGAAAGTCCAGTGGACATCAAACTCCTGATCTTTTACCAATTCAGTGACCTCTCCAGCTAGGAAGACACACAGACAGATCTGTAATTGCAAACGTGAGGAAATCTATAATACCCATAAAACATTTCCATATGTTAATTGATCATTAACTTCCATTGAGAAAATTTATTGATTGGATTTCTATTTCACCATTTCCCCCAAATTTGAACTTGAGATGTCTTATGTTAAGTTTAACTGGAAAAGTAAAGATTTTTTTTAAAAAAACCAACAACCCTTTTGGCCAGAAGTGTGGTATATAAATAGAATGAAATAAAATAAATAATAAATAAAATATTCAGTTTGCCGAGTTTGTAATTGATTCAAATACCAAGGAATGTCTGATACATAACTGGGATGCACATTTAACAGTCAAGACACATGATAAGCAGAAGAGAGATAAACTTCCTGCTCCTTTCCAGATGTTTTGGCTCCTATTCTTTCATCCAGCATACATTGGTCAGTGATTATGCGAGTGGTCCAGACATCTGTCTGGAGTCTAATAGGTTGCTTACCCTTGGAACAGATACTACAGTCTTTCAGTTTGTAACTCTGATGTAGGATTCCAAATTATCAAATCTCACTGTCAAGACATTTGTAACCAAGCTAATGCCAATGGTTTATACTCTGGAAGAATAAGCAGATTTTTATTAGAACTGTGATTATTTCAAAAGTTCTGCTTTATGTGTTGTGGTTCAGTGGTACCTACAAATGAGTTTGTACAACTAGTTCCCTTACTCCATGTGTTTCATGTGATGTTTGATCTTGCCATGGAATTAACATTCTCTGTGGAGTTAACTTTGACAACATTTTGGAAACCTGATTTTGTCCAAAATGCTGCAGCATTAACTGGGGCCAGTTCCAGACAGCACATCACCCCATTGTTGCCATCAATTCACAAATCCATTTCTTGGCACAATTAAAATATAGACTTATGATTTAGAACAGGGGTCAGCAAACCTGACTCTCCAGATGTTATTGGGCTACAATTCCCAGAAGCCCTGATCCTCAGGTGTACTGACTTGGGCTTCTGGTAACTGAAACCCAAAAATACCTGCAGAACCACATTTGCTGACCCCTGATCTAGAAAGCCAAGGCAACTTGATTCCCATCTATAAGGGCAGTATAGCTATAGAGGAACTGATGATTTGAAGAATATGAATTATATAATTCTCAACTAGAAGTTTTTAAGATTTCTGTGGATGTGACTGGGTGACTGGGCTGCAAGGTGAATATTCACCTGTAGCCGAAAAGGGCAGTTAACTAGTTTCAAATGATCAGTATGTGACCAGAACAAACAGTTAATTTGGATTTTCACTACCTTCCTACCGGAGAGAATTTCAAAAGAAAAACTAAGGATGTAAGAAAGGCATTCTCAACCTAAGGCCTGCAGGCCAAACCTAGCCCCTGACACCCTTGTTGCCTCTGCTGACCAGAAATGCTGAAAATGCACCCAAATCCGGCAATGTTTTTGGTGAATTCTTGTGTGTTTTTGGTGAGTTTTTGCCAAAAAGTGTGAGAACTTGCTGAAAATGCATGTTTTCATGTGAGAACTCATAAAAACATGTGTTTTCATGTGAGAACTCACATGGAAACACCTGACCAGCCTGCACACCCATCTGAGGGGGGAGTGATCCAGCCCACACCCAGAAAAGGTTGAGAAAGCCTGATGTAAGACTTCCCAAAGACAGACTGTTTCTTCCCTCAGTGACGTGATAATGGAGGAAGGGATTAGAGCTGTGTAAAAACAACTTCTTGCACTCCATTCCCCAAAACAGGGGAAATCAGGGGAAATTGTAAGCTTAGCCCAGTGTTGCCCAGGGTTCTGCTCACCTGCTTCTATGATGCCTACAGGAAATTTCAATAAGTAAACCGACAGAGATATGCTGACCTATACTACAAAGGTAGAAGTTAGCATTTGTTGTTTTCAGGTATGTTCTTTTTGAATATGTCCTACAGATGTATTGTTGGCTTCTGTATTTTGGAAGACTGTTTTTAATCAGAACACTTGTTTTTTGCCCCTATTATCCTCCCCTTTTCTCTTTAATACAATAAAAAAACTTCAAGTAGCTTTTTGGATTTTTGTATCAGAGAGCTGTTGGTACTTAAAATCAGTCTTTACCTCATCCATCTACTGGAGAATTGTAGTATTTTTGTAGCAGCAGTGGCTATTACCTCATGGGGTGAGTGAACTAACTCAAGGTGCCTAACCTTATGAACTTTTGTTTAAGGACTTTCTGGAGCTCTTCCAGGTCTCAAAAAGGCCACTCTATAATGCCAATTTATCATTTGGCCAATGATAAATGTTTATATCATAACCACACACAGTGAACAATGTGCTTATGTGGTAATACTGTATCTCTGTTACTCTTAAAGGTGCAAGAAGAAATCTTTGTTGGTTTGTTGCAGCAGGCTTAACACAGTTGCCTCTTAATTTATGCAAACAAGTTAGTTTCTAATAGGTAAAGATTTCTCTTTAAAAATTATTTTCAAAAACTGTATCTGAGTAAAGCATACAGTGAAAAAAACCCTTAGATCTTCCAACTCTGTGCCTTGTACCTTAGACATATAGATAATACCTGGAGTGTTTCCATGGCGTTACCTACCTTTAATTATCTCCAACCTTTCAGTTCATTTGTCTGTCCTCCTCAGTCTTTCATGATAAGAAAAGGTGTGATTAAACTTGTTAATAAAAGATGAGTACTTCTTATATTATATCAGGAGAAATAGTTCAAATCATTCAGAATTGCATGAACTGGTTGCATTTCACTGCGAACATTGTAGCCCAGCTTCAGTATGCTGACCTACAACAGCCATCACACTAGGATAACATGGGGACTATAATCACAGAATTAAAACTGGAATAGACCCAAGTCTCACTTAGTGTAGCCTCCACTAAGATAGGAAATGTACAACTAAAACATTCCTAGCAGATAGTCATCCAAACTTTCTCTATCACCACCACCACTATAGCAACAACAATGGAAGGATTTGTCTTGGCACCTCAGGAACAAATTTTGCCAACAAATTGCAAGAAAACAAAAATACAGTGAAAGCCCACTTTATGGACGCCTCACATAATGAAAAACTTGCCTTACGGAAGGAAATCTTGAGAAAATGACACCTCAGCTTATTTTTTTTCACCATATGAATTTTTTTTCTTCTGACGCTTCACATGTTGATGGTAGGGTTGTTTGGAGCATGTCTGCTCTGTTTTTGCATTTTTTGGGTCAATTTTTTGCACTGACAGAAGCACTCCTCACAACCAGGAAGTGTGGGAAATTCCCTTCTCCCCACAACAGCTGATTGGCAGGTACTTTTCCTGCAATTACTAGAGGTGACCACTAGATGGTGCTGTTGGTAATGTGCCAAGTATGCATTGAAAACCAAAAGAATCAGTTCAGGATCACAGTAAAAAGCCAAAAAAGTATTTTTAGAAAAAGTTTTGAACAGCTAAAATATTTTTTTTTGTTTTGGAACAAATTAATTGGTTTTCAGTGCATTCCTATGGGAAAAGATGCTTTACTTTAAGGAATTTTTGCTATAAAGAAAACTCCGCAGAACAGATTAATTCCATAGAATGAGGTTTCACTGTACAGCACATATCCAACAATAGAAAATGCCAGCTTTCTAATGAAAAGGATGAAACAGTAGATCATCCGAATAGCAGGTGCAGCAAAATTTCACAGACTGATTATTTGAAATGCCATAACAGGGTTGCAAAAATTATCCATTGGAAACTTTGCCAGAAGTTTGGATTTGAATGCAGTAAAAATCATTGGGAACATAAGTAGAGAAAGTTGTAGAAAATGAGAACAAAGCAGTCACACTCAAATACCATCCCATAGTGCTTAGTGCACTCTCTGGGCAGTTCATAAGTTATTTAGCATTGTGCCCCTGACATGCTGGGTATCATTTTACTGACCTCGGAAGGATGGAAGGCTGAGTCAACCTTGTGCCCTGGTCAGGATTGAACTCACAACCTTTTGGTTGCAGGACAGCAATTTAACAACTGCGCTGCCAGGGAGAGAGGATCAAGATCCTGTGAGACTTTAAAATTTAAACAGACAGACATTCACCTCACAACACAACTGATATAACTGTTGTGGAAAAGAAGAAGTTCTGGTTTATCGACGTTGCTATACCAGGAGATGCACAAATTGAAGACAAACAACTGGAGAAAATCACAAAATATTGTGATTTGCAAATTGAAGTTGAGCATATATGGAGGAAGAAATCTCCTGTTGTAACCATAGTTATCAGTGCCCTTGGAGCAATACCTAAAGGACTCCCTAGATACTTGGAAATTTTGGACTTATCGGACTTCAACATTCTAACTCTCCAAAAAACAACTCTACTGAGAACTGCATATATACTCAGATGTTACCTTAACAGTTCTCAGGTCCTTGGTTAGGGCTTGAATGATTAATTTTATTCCAGTCCTGAACTGTGAATCAAATGGTTGATTTGTTAATCATCATCATCATCATCATCCTTGGTTAGGGCTTGAACTGCTAATTTTATTCCAGTCATCGACTGTGAATCAAATGGTTGATTTGTATCCAATAATAATAAATGTGCTATAAAGTCAGTTCTTTCAATGTAAATCCTGTCCAGGGTTTTCTACTAGAGTACTCAGGTACAAATTACCTTTTCCTTTTTCTGGGGGCACATTGGGACTGTACAGCTTGCTCAAGGCCACACAAGCTAGAAAGAAGTGCTTCAAAACTGAGCTATTAATTCTGCACTCTCATTTCTCAGACCTAGTAAGGTTGGCAAACATGATTTCCTACTTTGGGCTAGGTATATGAGCTGATTTTTCAATATGAGCATAAGTATCTTTGTAAATATAAAGCCAACTGTGTAATCAAAGTGGTCAATTGCTTCAGATTTTTCTGCCGTAGTTCTGAGTCCCCTCCAACCGCTTTCTTCCTGCAGCCCACACTGACTTGTTTGTCCAGCTAATGAGGTCAGAGCTGCCATTAATGGGTGGCTCTGTATACAACATTGTGTATTTGAAAGATGTTTGAACAAAGAACTCCTTCAGGCACATAACACGTACATAGAGGATTACAGCTATTCTTACTGTTTACAAGGACATGATACATTTTGGGAGATGCAAGGTATCAAAGCAGCATCCACAGTAATTGGCATTACTGAAAATTAACTAGGTTTGTTCATCTCAGTGGTGAACACGTTCACAAGAACTAATGATGACAACTTTCATTTTTAGTGTCTGCTTCGGAATGTAGGAAGGAAAAAATGAGACAAAGAACTGGACAACTTGGGATGTTATTTAGCATTATGACTCAAACACTTTTCATATTTTAGCAAATGGCACCTAATGTATTGGAAATATCATTTTTATAATTTTTTTTCTTTTGTCGAGCACCATTTATTTTCCTGAAGCAAAAGCTAATTAAGCTATGCTATAATGACATAGTTCATGTCATTAATGACCCTTACACTCTAACCTCAAAACATATTATTTAGATATCATAAAAGTCACATTAATTTCAGGATTTATGTCTAAGTGACATGTTCAGAAGCAGAGTATTAATTTCAGATGTTTTGTGTATCACAGATTATTTTTTTTAATGCACTTTGTCTCAAGATCAAGGGAAAAACATAACCACTCTAAGAATACAACTGGGTCTTTTCACATATTCAATCAGAATAAGCGCATATAGAAATCATTGGTGTGTGTGTGTGCAAGTTTCCTTTCATCCACCTCCAAACTATCTGGAGATTTTGAGAATTCTTGTTGGTTTAAAATTTTAAAAGCCCCAGAAAAGCTTTAAGCTCTTTGGAGGGCGGTGAGCCCATGTGGGGTTTTGAGAATGTGTTGTCATGTGCACACACACACTGGCTCCCATAAAGGCAAGCCCCCTCACAAAACGTCTGTTTTGTGGGAACCCCAGTCACAAATCACATTTTTCACAGAAGACAAACTGGTGACATTGAAGGATATGTGGACTACTTAAGAACCAGAGTTGTAAACCAGAAAGAGGGTTTGACCCCAACACATTAAAATAATTTCTACGAAGCCACTGTTTTCCGCTCTGTAAGAATGGCTGTTTCATGGAAGGCAATCCTTTCATTTTCCTAGCATGAAAATATTGTTAGTTACTGTCAGTGGTGGGTTGTAAAAATCACAGTTACCCCACCATGACATCATGGACATTGTAGGCGAAGCCGACGTCATGACATCATGGGCGGAGCAAAAATATTTTTTTTTTAAAAAAAAAATGTCTATGCATGCGTCAAACGGAAGTTTGACTGATGTGCAGTTCTTTTTTTAGTATGCATGCATCAAACCTCTATTTGACACATGCACAGTCAATACATTTTTGGAGGGGGCCGGAGAGGTGACCGAACCAGTCACCTGGGGCTCCCCCCCCCCCGCGACCCCTCCTTATGGGGTGCTACTGGTTCGGGTGAACCGATCCGAACCGGTAACATCCCATCACTGGTTACTGTACTTCTCGCAAGTACAAGAACCTTGTATCTCCCTTGACACTTGAAGTGGTGGTGGGGAGTGGGAGTGAGAGAAAGAAGTAGAAGAAGAAGATGACAACTAGCTGCATTGGTTCAATGTTTAAAATGTGTGTAGTAATAACATTTAAAAATGTAAAAACATCTCTGTTTCCATCCTTTTTTCTGGCTTAAATACTCTGGCTTCCAAATAGAAGTGTAACACTTAGCAAAAGGCTCACTTGGAGAAAGGGTAGGTGGTCCCTTTTTGGCTGGAAATGTCTCAGAGAAGCTTTTCTGGTGGTCTGTAGTTTTCTATAGGATTCGTCTTGATTTGAAAAGTGAGGGACTGGCATCAAGAACATGATACTGGCAAAGGTGGGGATCAACCCTTATGTCTCCTTGAGATACAGCCCAGAGGAAAGGAAAAGAATGTGCATATGCCTGCAAACTTCCACACCTGACAAGTGATAAGAAGCTGTGTGTGTGAACTCCAGTTGTCAGCCTAGGAGGAACCTGTTACATGGAACTACCCACTTTGCTTGGGCCTTGATCACTGATTTAACAGTGGCCCACAAGATCCTTCCCAAATTGGACTTCAACATCAGCCCATTTTTGCCCAGATGGAAAGCTATCCTTGACAACTGCCCACAGCAATCAAACAGACGGAATCTAAACTGGCCCTACATTTCCAATAGAGGGATAGCCTGGAAACCCCTATGATCTTGTACACTACCAGCACCATTACTGGGAACTGAATAATGGGATCAACAGGCCTTGCTTAATCGTGTGTAAGCCTTTCACAATTTGGTACTTTTCTGATGTTTTAAACTGGTATTCTTGCCTATGCAGTTAGTGTAGTCAGGAATGATGGGAAATGTAATCTAAATAACCAGGAAGTCATTAGGCTGAGGAAAGCTACCTTACATTTTTTTTAGAGGAGTAAGATTATTTTTGGATGACCAGATGGCTCTAGCTAAATTAGTCTCTATCGTATTCAATTGTTCAAATTGAATTTAACACACTGCTCCTTCGTAGTCTCAGAATTTTCACTGTCTGACTGAGCAGGGTAGAGGCTGCAGCAATTGTGCTCAATATGTCAGGTAAATACAAGAAGTCAACCCTGAAGCAGTCTCTGTAGCAATATTAAGAAAGGCAAGTGATGAAGTTAAGCTTCTATACATAATCGTCTCACAAATTTCTGCTGGTGAACATTTTCACTCAAGCAGTCATCTCTTCAATGCCCAGATGGACCAAATATTCTTGTTGTCATTGTAACTATTGTCACAGAATACGTTCGGCAAAGAGGAATAAATATCTCAAATGCCAAACAGACATCTTGTCTGCCCAAGGCAGTATTATATTATATCACAAAATGGTAATGCCACTTAAAATAGCAAGAGTGAAAGTGTGAAGACATTCAGACTGCCACCTCACCCATTAGTATTGCATTTCTGTCATGCTTCCTGCAAGCTTTACAGTATTATTATTATTTTTAAAAAGCTCATTACAATCTTCACTAGGTTTCCCTAGAGTTCTGGCAGAATGGTTCAGACCACGTTGAGTTTCTCATTGTTGTTGTTACATTCTTTTAAGTTGCAACTGACTAATAGTGACCCTAATAGGGTTTTCCAGGTAAGTAAAACATTTAAAGTTCTATCACTTCCTCACTGCCAGTGAGTTTCCATGCCTGAGCTGAGATTCAAACCTAGCTCTCCTGAATCCTGTTACTCTTTCCACTATTCCACACTGGATATCCAGTTGCCCCTTAGTATGTAGTGTCTGTTCTTGCCTCAGGATTTATCTGTACCATGACACAAAATCTTCTTTTACTCTCTTTCTTTCCTTCTGGCTCTTTCACTGAATTCGTTGCTCCTATTTCTAGAAACCTTGGCAAATGTGTAGGTTAGTCATGGGAAACTTTTCAATATAATGCTCTTATTTAGAAATCACATAATTGTGATCTATGCACAGTGCTTCTGTCTGAGCTATTATTCTGCATCATCTCCGCCCCCCCTGCCCCGTCCCCACCAACTCCCTCTTTATGATAATCCATTAAGTGCTTTCAAATATGGAGAAGGAGTAGCAACCTGAAGATCTGAATGGTGCCCAGATGACCTATAAAATACATACTAGTTTGTTGCCTGAGTTGTTATAGCTCTCATCTCTAATGGATGACATAGTTATGTTACCATCCAGACAACTGCACACATCAATTACACATTCTTTCTGTATTGTGAGTCTCCCCCACCTCTACATATTTATTTTCACAAGGATTTTATTTTATTGTTATGAATTCCTTGTTTGTATGATCTCAACGTTCCCTTTAGGAATAACACTTTAGTCAGTGATTTGAGTGCTGGGTGAGCTGTCTGTCTGTCTGTCTAATTTGTATACTGCCTGCCTAGTTAAAAAACACACACACACACACACACAAAATTCTAGGTGGCTCACATAGCAATAAAATACAACAGAAGCATTTAAACAATCCAGCAGCAACAACACATTAAAATAAACATTTATGACTATCGTTCTAATATGAGTAACAAAGAAGAGGCTGCATTCTTATAAGCTTCCTGCCTTACTCAGGTTTTAAAAGCGATAAGCCAATGATAAGCTATTACCGGTACATACGAAGGGGATTCCAACCAAGAAGGCTGTCTTCCCTGTTATTGTTTTCTTCTAAAGGTGTGTCCCAAAAGTCTCCATACATAACAGCAGATATCTTGAAATGTGTGTTTGACAAGAGTGGGGAAGAAGACTCTGTGTGTGTAAAAAGAGGTGGCCAACATGTAGAGAATATTTTGTAAACATTTTGTAAGATTTTGTAATGAATATTTTATCAATAAAGGTTCATTTAGTTATAGTTTCCAATTTCCCCTATGTATAGTGGCTTTTTAGACATCTTGTATTCTTAGTGTCAGCACCTGTAACTGAGAGGACTGGGTTATACAGGCAGCAGATCCTTGGGGGAGACACTCTGATTAATAACAACATACCAAAACCATTACAATCTGTAAGTTAAAACATGACTGTGGGTATAGTGTTTAAGCCATGTAAGTGGCTGCTGCTTTTAGACCAGTATGTAAAAGTGCATCTCACCTCAAAGTTTAGAGGGGGCATAGAAACAGGTTGAAGCCACACAACTGAAGTCAGTAGGTAGTTCTTCATATAGTAATCAAAAAGAATTTCATTGAGTTTGTACTTCATGGATAAAGGTATCTATTTAGCACACTCTAAAACTCAATGCCCAAAAAAGCAAACCCAGCCTCCTTACCCATTGTGAGATTTGTATGTGATGGGGTGGGGTGGGAATAAACTATGCATTAAATAGTGCACACATATCGATCAATCAAAAGCTAAATATGTATGCATTTAAAATAATACAATACACATTTGTCAAAAGGAAAATTGTCTACAGTACAAAAAATATGTGTTTTAGAGAATGCATACAAAAACAGGTTTAAAAAAAAAACTTCCACAAATTCACTTGCAAAGATGCACAAGTCATAGTGGATTTTTTGAAGAGTTAGGATTGTACTCCCAATCTTCCAGCCTAATAATAAAACAAAGATGGGACTAGAATGCATTGGGATTTGGAGAAATGCAATGAAGTTGATGAAAAGCCCTGGTGGCTGAGTGGTTAAACTGCTGTACTGCAACCAAAAGGTTGTGAGTTCTATCCTGACCAGGTTGGCTCAGCCTTCCCATGGTCAGTAATATGAGCACCCAGCATGTTGGGGGGAAATGCTAATTAACTTGTGAACTGCCCGGGGAGTGCACTAAATGCTTTGTTGTTGTTCAGTCGCATAGGCGATTCCGACCCTTTGTGACACCATGGACGGCTGTCCGCCAGGCACTTCTGTCCTCCACCATTCTCCTCAACTAGCTCAGTTCTGTGCCCATTGTCTCTACAATACCATCTAGCCATCTCATTTTTGGCTGCCCCCTTTTTCTTTTGCTATAGGGTGGTATATAAGTGTGACTCCAGACGTCTCTGGAGGACAAGTGGGATAGAGATGTGATCAATGAAAGTCAACAATCACAGATATGCTCATTTCAAGCTTGGAAATGCCATTCACCTGCTTGTAAAGCTAAGTCCTAATGAAACATTTTAAAGATCAAAAAGAAAAGAACCCAGAGTTTGGTGGGATGAATCTAAATGAGCCACTCCTATTATAATAGAGAGAAATGTTTGTTTTGGATATTTTTAAAGATTTAACTTATAAGCAAGTCTATATAAATGCAAATGCTGTTCCTCTAGATATAATTTCATAAAGCAAAACTGCTCACTATATTTAGCAGCAAAATTCAAGTGGCAAGTGTGACAAGCAAAGAAAAATGAATCCAGTTAACTTCAGCTATCCCAGCTCATCTGAAAGCTTATGTCAGTTTCTAAATAAGCTTTTCATTTTTTTATTCAGTCTGCTGATCTTTGTTGATTTACAGCATGAATGAGCATGGCATAATGCAACTTGTATAGTATATTTTTAAGCCTCCTCCCCTTCTGCTAAATAATAAAACATTTATTGCAGACACATCAAGCTTACTAGTGGCTCTGACTTATGATAGCAATGAAGTGCCATGTTAAACAACTCATTTACATTGTGGCAGAAGAAGCACTTTAAGTAATTTAGTTCTATCAGGGAAAGAAGGCTTCCAAAATATATTCAACACTGATAATAAACCATAATTGGAGGCAATTTGCTCTAACCAACTGCTTTTCCCAGGTGGGAGCATTTTCCATTCAAACTTCACCAACACCGGAAAGGAAGAAGGTACAAGACTTACCCTCTGTATAGTAGTTCCAGTCTTCTTTTCCAAGTGGTGTGAAGTTCAATGTAGAACTGAGATTCCTTTACAAGACAGAAAGAATGAAGATGTATGGTCTCTTTATGGGCCCACTCCATTCATTTACAAATGTACAGGTGGAGAAAGCACAGTAAAGTTTGAGCAGCATGATGAACAAAGGTGTAGAGATGTAGTGATGGCATGACAAGAAATGGATCAAGGCATGGGGGAAGATGACCGAGACTGGCCTACTCGGGGGCCCTTTTATTCCTTAGTTCCTAAGCCTAAGTGTACCTTTGCAATCAAATGGCTTTTACATGCTATGAGGAAGTATGTATAACAATTAATGATGAGGAAGTATGTATAGCAATCAATGATGAGAAAGTATGTATAACAATTAATGATGAGGAAGTATGTATAGCAATCAATGATGAGAAAGTATGTATAGCAATCAATGATTCGTGCATAAGCTTAGATGCAGAATTTCATGGGCAAAAGCACACACAACACCTGCTTTGAGCTTGTTGACAGTTTGAAGCTTAACCACAAGAGCAACAATTCCCGGATCTGTTGTGGAATAAAGGGGAACAATTCCTGGAACTGTTGGCCAACTTCTGCCAGGAGGCACCCTGTGGTCAAAAGACCAGGGGGGGGGGGGCACTGAGCCTGTTGACTCAAATCCCCACCTTTTGGAAGTTTAGCCATATAAATCATCTCTTCACACAGGCAATAGTAATGTGAATAAGATGGGTCAGGATGGGACAGATCTATCAGTTTAAAAGATCTGTCACAAGGACCACGTTATTTTAGATTCTGGACAATGGCTGCCCCTGTCAATGGACCATCACACTCTGACCCAGGACCTGAGACTCCTGTCCAACCAGCATTGGTGCTCACAACTAGACAAGACCGAGAGACATGAGTCTTGAAGAGGGGGTGATGGTGACTGACTCCACCACTTTCTGAGAAACAGAGGCAAAACTGAAGCCCTAATGATTAGCTTTGTCCTGGGGCTTGGAAGATGATCCCTAAAGAGAGAGGCAGTCTATCCCCGTTAGCTGATGGTTATAAAAATTATGTTGTCTCCAGTGAAGTGTAGAATTCAGAGGGAGGCAGAGAGATTAGAGGCTGGTTGTCAAGCAGACTGACTAGAAAAGGGACAATTCAGTGAATGGCATCTGGGAGACCTAAGGAAGACTGGGGAAGAGAAAGAGCCTGGGGGAATGCCCAAGAAGAGCGATCAAGGACCTTCTGGGCGGAGAGGTCCTGTGAGGAGCAGCCTGCACCCTGGAGTGCACATATATTAGGAGAGTGGCCCTGGTCTAGTTTCAGGCTACCCAAGAGAGAGCCTGTGAAATACAAATACCACACTACTCCTCCTTGAGCCTTGTACTGGGGTGAATGAGAAAGGAGATGTAGAATTGAGAGGCAGAGCCTACCTGACCCGAAGCTGGAAGAAGTGGCAGCAAGTCCATCAGCACAAAGAGAAAGGAAAATCAAAGTCAAATTAAGGGATGAGGAGGCTCAAACCATTTGCCCTCACAGTGGGTATATTGGAGCTCACTTTGGGGAGTGAGACTCAATAGAAAGTATCCTAAAGAGGGGGTTAAATCCATTGAATGGACAATAGGATCCCTGTAGTGTGAACTAGACTCTCCGAAGACCTGTTGGCCTCCCAGTGAATGGAACCAAAGGGGGCAGGAATGCATAAAGACATATCGGACTAGTGCCATCAACTCAGGGCAAGGTTTTTGAAGCAAGCATATTTTTGATATTTGTTATCCAAACCCAAGAGCCAATAAACCCCATTACATTCTAACCTTTGTATCCTGCTTTCATGGAGCAGAGAATGGAAGAGGGATTCCTCAATGAGTCGGCCTGGGCTGGTAGGATTCACACAGAAACAACTCTTAGCAGTGCTTTACTGCAGCCAAATGATTAAATTGTTGATTATATGTCATCAAGTTGAAACCAACTTAAAATGACCCTATCAGGGCTTTCAAGGTGAGACAATTAAGGAGTGGCTTTACCAGTTCCACCCTCCTCAGTAAGTTTTCATAGCCAGTGGAGATTTAAACCCAGGTCTACAGGTCCTAATCCATCACTTTATCCTCTGCTCCACACTGAGCACCTAATGATATATTGCACAGTACTGTATTTTTAAAAAACACTAAGATGGAAGCTGATAATAATAATCACAATGTATGCAGCAAGTTTAAAACACAAGAGCCTTTGCTGCATCAGGTTAAAATCCTTCTTCAGCATTCACTAACTTGGTGACTACCAAATGTTTTTGGTCTTTTAACTCCCATCAGTCTCAGTGAACCTGATCAATGGTAATGGGTCATGGGAACAAAATTTCACCACGTCTAGAGGGCACTGGATTTGGGGGGGAAATAGGCTTACCTGATCTAGCACATTGCTTACCATGGTGGACAACCAGACCTCTGCATCAAACACAAAGGACTTAAAGGCAACTGCTCTAGACTGAAAACCCCATGATCAAAGAAGGGCAGGTTTCTATGTGCAACCCAAACTCTTGTGAACTTTAATTCAGTAACTGATGTTTAGGACCACTTTGTCTCTAATCTGGAAGGCAAAATACAAGTAACATGACTAGCAGCTACTGTTAGCCTTGATTTCTTCCAATTTATCTCATCCCTTAATAAAACCAATTAGGTTAGTGGCCTATATTACATCTAAATGTGGTTGTTGGTAGATAAAGCAGGCATCACAGAACAGTTTGTAAGAAAAAACCAATACTGTCTAAAGATCCAGGAACATGAATCCAACGTACAAAGAGTCTTGCTTAGGGGATCATTGTTCTGCTTCTGGAGGCTTCAAGATTCCTGTTCCTACTCTAAAGACAAACATTTTCTGATGAACTGAGCAGAAACCCACAAGGTCAGTACGACTGTTAAATATACTACCTCTAAGATGTTGCAGGACTTTTGGTGCTTAAGCTCATGTGTAACCCTTAACCATTGAAACCCACATCTCTAAGGTTAACCATATGAGGTCTAAATAGGCATAACAGATATATCCAGTTTCTTTTGAATCTTAGAGGCTGTAAAGTGGTGAAGGAGATGACAATGGTTCCTTATACCTTCTTATCACCACCTCCCTCCTGTTACAGTGTGAGAAATGTGAGCAGAAGCAGAGCCCAATTTGATCAGCAACCAAACATAGTAATATGTTTTAAAAAATAGGCTCAATTTCTTTGCATTTTTCTGACACTCACCTGCATTGTCTGGTCCCTTCTTTTCTAGTCTTTTTTCACATAAGATGGGGGTGGGTGGGTTTCTTTTCTTCTTCTTCTTTTTTTTTTTGCCTTTCACAAAGATATGTCAATGCATCTTTTCAAATGTACACTTCTTTTCCTAAGGTATGCATTTTGTATGCATTCTTCCCAAATGAATAACGAATGTGTCTGGTTATTTCTCAATTGTATGAATTTGAAGTCATTTGCATTTTAAAAAGCACAGACATGGCTTTGAGCACACATTATATTTCCAAACTGTGTGAGGCAACCCACAGAATGATGCAAATTGTATGAATTTTCTCAGGAGGCACAAAAATTGATGCTTCCTTTGAAAAAGTACAGACCCAGTAACATTTTTGCAGTCTTTAATTCTGGGAAAGGCACCAGAAACTTGCCATGGAACTCTGGGAAAGGAATTGCCTCTTGACTATCTTGCAGAAATGTATTGACCACTAAGGGAGTTGTTGTGTTGGAGGGTTTGACCTCTGATGATGTGCAGAAAAAGTGTCAGCTCACACAATCCAGTCACCCAACTGGATTCAGGAGCCTGGCTGGCTTTATGAAAAACTGCTGCTCCAGGTTTGGTTAGCTTCACTCAGAGTGACTTGTTGTGGGACTAAACAGGTGTAAGGATAACAAAGCCCATTATTCCACTACCATAGGATTCGTTCCACTTGACAGAGACCTGCACCCATTCAGGAAGCCAACATAAAACCTTTGCTGCTTCAGAGTACATGAGGTTCTCTTCCAGGCTAGAGAAATCTAAGATATGTTACAATTAGTGGCTGTTTATGTCTACAAACCAGCCGATCAGGCAGGAAAAAGCCATCTAGATTAAGTAGGACTATATACTGTTCCCAATAAAGAAACAAAAAACTGGAATTCTCCCACCAGCTTATGCTCTATATAAAAAGTACAATGTCTTCTGTAACAAGTCAGCTTTATTATATGAAGGGAGGGAAAGATCAAAGTTCAGAATTATAAAATAAATAAATAAATAAAAAGGAGCAATACTTTTTTAGGGGCCGAGATGCTATATTAGATTTGTTGTTGTTCAGTCGCTTAGTCAAGTCCAACCGTTTGTGACCCTATCGACCATCACATGCCAAGCACCCCTATCCTCCACCATCCTTCTCAACCCACTCAGCTCTGTGCCCATTATGTCAACAATACCATTTAGCCATATCATTCTCTGCTGTTCCCTTCTTCTTTTGCCCTTGACCTTTCCCAGCATCAAGGCCTTCTCAAGTGAGTCCCCTCTTCTCATTTGATGTCCAAAGTACTTTAGCTTCATCTTCCTTGACCTTCTAAGGAGCAGTTGGGGTTGATTTCTTTTAAGACCAACCTATTTGTTCTCCTTGTTGTCCAGGGTACTCTTAAAATTCTCCCCCAACACCACATTTCAAAGGCATCTATTCTTCTGCACTCAGCTTTCCTTATGGTCCAGCTCTCACAACCATACATTACTACCGGAAATACAATCCCAACTAGAATACATCATATAGTATCAACAGAACTGATGACAGGGTTTATTCATTTCAACAGGTTGATGCAAGATGAACCGCCTGCCTTTGGAGTTGCACCTCCAGACAGAGCTATTGGCTTTTAGGAAAGGTGTAAAAACTTGGCTGGTGGGAATGGTGTGGGGTAATGATGGCTTATTGACTCCTCCCCGCTGGCTTATTTGACATCTTATTTAACATCTTATACTTACCCTCCCTCTCTTTTTACTCTTGTACTCCTTTACTTAAAGGAATGAGATGTTGTTTTAAATGGTTTTAAATTGTTTTTAGAGTTTTAACTGTGTGTTGTATGTTTGTTGATTGGTTGAAATCCGTTCTGAGTCACCTGTGCAAGTAGGGCGGAATATAAACACAATTAATTAATTAATTAATTAATTAATTAATTAATTAATTAATTAATTAATTAATTAATTAATTAATTAATTAATAAAGTTTGAATTTATCTCCAAAGAATGTACAGGGCTCAGGACATTTTCTTACCTATCTGAGAAATTAATGGGGTGTTATCACAACTTTATAAATGTCTACGGTTTTATTTATGCACCAAATCCTAGTCTAATATTTCATGTACTGGTGTGTAAATGTAAATTAATTGTGTCTGAATGTGCAATGCAGTTACATGACACAAACAATAACTTGCCATCCAGTAATGGCCCCATTCAACAAGCAACCCTTCACCTGTGCCTAAGCCACGTTCACCTCAAATTGAACTACCATGCTTCCACATGCCATCTGTGTCCATTAAAATATTAAAACAAAACAAGTAGCAGTTTGTTGCGTTTGAACAGTATTAATTAGGAAATGATGTTCCCGGAAAATGAGACATAAGGCAAACATTAAAGATAGCTTGTGACTAGAAGAGGGGGTTCTTAACAAACAAGTATTCAAAAGTCATAGTATGAGATTTTCTTACCAGGGCTAGAGGGAGGCAACCAGAGCTTTGCCCCTTGGTGTCAAATTTAGAGGATATGTCCCTTCACCAACCTCTCAAAGCAAAGGTGTTCCTAATCAGATTTCTGGAATTAGTTTGGTTAATTGGTCTGGTGCCATAGGAAAATAATTTACTGTGTCATTGTTGTTGTCATTTTGCTGGTCATGCAGGAGGGACAGAAGACAGGTTATACCAAACCATGCTGAGGCAGTGGAGGGCAGGTCTACCCAGACTAATGGTCATAGTCATATCTGACTATAGAGTGTGATGCCCATCTCCGTTTACAGCAAAAGAGCCAGCACTGGAAAAGTTTCAGTGGTCATATGGCATGCATGACTAGACATCAGAGCACACAGAACACTTAAATTTCCTAGCAATGCTGTACCAATTTATCAGGTGATGGGTGCTGACTCCATCATGTAGCATTCGGGTCTCAAACTACTGACCTGCTGACCTTCTGGCCATCAATTTCAGCATTCTAACCACTAAGCCACTGCAGTCCACAGTAATTATTACTGTACTTTAAATACAAATGCAATATAACTCACCATAATGCTGAAGACCAGGCACCCAGAACTGGATTAAAGATGGGATATAAATTAATTAAGGACATAAAACATCATGACTTCTCAGAAGCTCACATATTTTCTAAACTTCATAGAATATGAAAATGTGTGTAAAACATATATGTCTATTGATGGTGATGCTGCTGTACATTTTAATAAAATTAACAACATGGCAATTAATAAGTAATGTTAAATACAATTAAAATTAAGGTAAACTGCAGCTTCTCCGATCCTTTTACTCCCTTAACTGCTCATTTACAGCTTTAAATATTTACATGATTTTTAAACTATAAATAGTTAGAGGTCTTAAAGTTAAAGATGTTATGACATCTGATCATATTTACATATGATTGCTTGCATTACCTATTCTACATACAGACTACAAAATATGTTAATCACTACTTCTTAAAGCTCTGTATGCCATGCTTCTTATTTTTTTTCCCCTTTCTATTGACTCCCCCCCCCCACACACACACACACACAAAAATACATTAAATGGCAGTTTAACAATCTGATCCACTGCTGGAGATTAAGCCCTTAAATTCAGCAGGACTTCTTGGTAGCTTTGCCGATGCGACTCTAGCCAGGCTTTCTCAGGTGGAAGATCCCAGTTTCCCAAAGGGCCTACCCCTCAGGAAGGATGGGGCATGGCTTAACAAAAATGTTAGTTACTTTTTAAAAAAATTGCAGATTTGGAAAAATGACATCTCGCCCCCACATCCCAATACACACAACCACCCATGATCTCCTTGTGTTGCAAACTATCCTCAGAAAGCCCAACTGTGAGGAGACCAATTTTTGAGTGTGGTTTTCAATTTCAGCAGACATATATTCTTCAGGATTCGTTTCATATATTTTTTGAAATACAGTTGTACCTCGCTTAAAGAGGATCATGTGTTCCACAGGATTGCTCTTTAAGCGAGTTTGCTTTTTAAGCAAAACACCATTGTAAGTGACCAATTGTGACTTCTGGTGGGGGGATTGCAAACCCCAATTTATTTGTTAAGCAAGAGAAAATTCTGCTCTTTAAGTGAGGCTTGACTATATAGGAACAGTATACTCTTGGACAGCTCTGGCCTGCACACTGAGAAGCACATCACCGACAGCAACAAATATCTGCTAAATAAACAGTTATCTTTTTTATTTATTATTATTTTAGGGTGGGGGCTGTGGGGGCTCAGTGGTTAAAAAGTTTTCCTTGTTAGCTGAAAGCCTGGCAAGTCGGCAGTTGGAGACCAGGGTACTGCATGACAGTTTGAGTGCCTGCCTCTGTCCCAGCTCTTGACAACCTAGTAGACTGAAAGCAAGAAATAGCAAGTAGATAAACAGGGACCACTTCAGTGGGAAAAGATCTTGGGGACATGAAAGGAGCTTTACCCAGGTGTCCCCTGAGCAGAGTTTTTCCAGCAAAAATCCTTTCAACCCAGAATAATTTCTGACACAAAATTATTATTTTAGGGTTAGGATAATTTTATCTCATTGCTTGAGAGTCACGTGTACTCTGAAATAATAATAAAAAAGCAACTCTACACTTAGTGGCAATCTGCCACTGCCTGTGACATTAATCCTGTTGCATATGATTGCCCCACAGAAGGCTATTGGCCATTGGCTATTGGGTTCTCCTGAGTGGGGCGGGGTAATAAATTCAATTCAATTCAATAAGACAATTTTCCAAATTTGCAATATATACAGTGGTACCTCGCTTAAAGAGCATAATGCATTCCATTGGACTGCTCTTTAAGCGAGTTTGCTCTTTAAGTGAAACATCATTGTAAATGACCACTTGTGACTTCTGGAGGGGGGGATTGTGAACCCCAATTTAGTTGTTATGCAAGTTTTTGGTTGGTTTTTGTTGTTAAGCAAAGTGACCGTTCAGAGAAAATTCTGCTCTTTAAGCGAGTTAGTCACTAAGCAAGGCACTCTTTATGTGAGGTTTTACTGTACTGTATTTTAAAAAAATCTAACATTTTTGTTAGCAGACAGGAAACCTCATGCTAAATCTCTTTCTTTGGAAACAGGTAAAGGTCACCCTTGCTCAAACACCAGTTGTATCTGACTCTAGGGTTCATTACTCATCTCTGTTTATAGCCAAGGAGCCAGTGCTGTTTGCATCTGCAGATGTTTCCATGGTTATGTGGCAGGTGTGACTAGACACCAGAATGCACAGAATGTTGTTTACCTTCCCACAGAAGCAGTACCTATTTATCTATTTGCAGTTTTATTGCCTTTGAACTGCTAGGTTGGCAGGAGCTGGGACAGAGATGGGAGCTCACTTGAATCTCAAACACTGACCTGCCGATATTCTAGTCATAAGTTCAGCATCTTAACCATTAAGCCACCACAGTTCCCTCCTTGGAAATAAGCTCCAGTAAATTCAATACCTCTTGTTATAAGTGATTTGCATCACTGGGGTCAGCATAATGCTGTATGAAGCCAAGCAGCAAAATGGCCGGTCTCCCTCTCCCAGTCATGTTGCAGAAAATCCCAAGTTATCTTGCCACCCTGAGTCACAAACCACAAGCATCTCTTTTTTTACTCTCACATTTTAAAATATGATGGTAGTAATTCTTCTTCTTCTTCTTCTGTGTCTCAGCCAGACGTAGAACTGCCAAAATCAAGATGCCTTCTGGTGAGTTCATTCTGAAGTTTTTTTCACCTGACCTAGTGTGAAAAAGATTAGCAGGGGCATGCCCAATTGTGGTTCAAAAATACCATAGTCTTCAAGGAGGCTCTTTCTGTGTACCTGTTGTGCCCTTTCCTGCATGGTAGAGCAGGCTGACTAGCAGCCACTGCACAAGGAGTAGGGGCAAGAGGCAGAGTCTTACAACAGTCCGAAGGATGAGGCAAAATCATTGGTCAGGAACAGCCAAGTTCAGAAGCCGGTAATTGAAGAATTGAGATGTCATGAAATGACATCTTTTTCCTAATGTTCTCAAAGCTTGGAGAGGACCTGGTCTTAACTAGGCCTCAAAAATCCTTTCTTCTCTGTGTCTCAAGGCTGTGTCACAAGACAGTGTTTTCAGTTCAGTGTTCCTATTTCTTATCTCTAGGCTAGCAGAGCTCTCGCGTGTTTTGACTAAAGAGAGCACTCTTCTTCCACGTGTGTAAACTTCTTTATTTTGTTATGAGAAAGTTTTCTTTGTTCCCTGATTGGTTAAAGGTACCCCACCTGACTGGAGAATCTCCATTTTGGAGAAAGAAGAGTTAGTTCGTTTTTGGATCTCGATGGCTTAAGACCTTGGCCCGTGGGACTATTCTTTTTCCTTTTCATCATGATTACCTAAAGTGGACTGTTACTGGACTGGTTTTATGTTATTGACCTTTTTATCTACGTTTTTCCATGGACCATGCTTTAATAACCTGACGAATAAAGCAGCTGTTTTTCTCTGAAGATTGATTCTTTTATCATCAGCACACGATCAGCACACACAGAGCTTCACTACCCTGACTTCCCATGTTTTGCTCTATTGCCTGAGCATAGTAAGAGTTCTCTTTAAGCAGCCCGACTCTCTCAGCTGTGAGGTAAGGGCTTTAGAAAGTTCCCGGAATGAGACGAGGTCTCAGGAACTGAAAGGGAGGGGCTCTTGGAGTGAGACGGCCAGTGTCTGATCCAGAAGAGTTGATTCAGAAGAGTAGTTGGGTTTCCAGGCAGAGGGTCCAAGGATCAGCAAGAGGTAGAGCTTTGAGTGGCACAGAGTCAGGATATACAAAGATTGTTCTGATAAGTTTATGCTGGCATATGTATCTCCTTAAAAAGTTTCAGGCTCAGGGCTCACAGCTGGGAGTGGTCTTTGCAAATGAGCCCTTGCTTTCTCCTCTGCACCTGTAGCTCATTTTGCAGCTGCAACCTGCATCTTTCTGATGTGCTTGATTCTGCCTCCTCTTCACTGACACTTGGTGCCTCAGCATTTGCTGACTGTGCTCCTGTCAACTTGATTAACCTGATCAACAGTACCCCATATTAGTAATATTCAGCTAGTAGCATTTTAATATCTTTTCATCCAAAATCCGCAACCTGAGGTAGCAGCTTAAATCTGGTAGCCCTGGCCCTAAATATCACCAGAATTTGTAAAACTCTGGTGTGGAAACAGATCTGACGGGATGGATCATACTGAAAAGTTCACTGATTCTCCAGTACATAGCTGAGGTAGATTTCAAGGCTATTTGGTGGGAGCTGAGGGAAGTTTGCCATTTACTAAAAATTATGACTGAGATTTGAACAATCTTAAAATGCATTACTAGGCTGGTACACACTTTCAGCATACTGACTCCATTTGTACTGACTAAGATGCTAAGAATATAATTGTGAGGCTGACAGATATCTAACATAGATTACTTCCCAAAATACAACATTCCCAATTTGATATTGTTTTGCAGGCAGCCCATGGTATCAAAACATTATAGAGTACCTCTAGCAGAAGTTCAAAGAATATAAGGGACACATAGCCATTTACTTTATCTATTGGATTTCATTCTGTCACTTACTGTGAAGTACTTGTTTGTATTTGGTGCTGATTGAAAATACTCTTCCTGGGGCACTTTGGCCCAAATAACTCTCATTCTTTCTCAACAAAATGGCTTGTTTCTTCCACAGCTGCCATCTTGCTGAGTTTCATAGTTATCCTCCCAGTAGACAAAAGCAAAATAAAACTAGAGTATATGCTAGGTTTAAAGAAGCTGGACTACAAAAGAAAGCCTCCAAGGACACAAATCGCTGACCATATGTGAAATCCATCAGCATCAGCTGTGAACATATTGTACCAACTGGGAATAAAAATAAAACATTCAACAACCAACTGCTATAATCTGTAAATAGGGAAGCTAATTCCTGTGGGTTTCAAAAACAGACATGAATGAGTCTTCTCAACAGGACCCTATTGTACTCTTTACAGGTAATGTGGCTGGTTTAGTTATTTTTCTTTTTAATCCTCACTGAAGTTAGCAGCATATTCAAAGACAACTGGGAGCATTCCAACCATATTCAAACATTACTAGGTGCAAATAAATGAAATGCCAGGTTCTTTGAAATGTCAGGTTCTTTTTGATGTAACTTTACTCTGAAAAATATGTGCCAAAGAAAGAAAGAAAGAAAGAAAGAAAGAAAGAAAGAAAGAAAGAAAGAAAGAAAGAAAGAAAGAAAGAAAGAAAGAAAGAAAGAAAGAAAGAAAGAAAGAAAGAAAGAAAGAAAGAAAGAAAGAAAGAAAGAAAGAAAGAAAGAAAGAAAGAAAGAAAGAAAGAAAGAAAGAAAGAAAGAAAGAAAGAAAGAAAGAAAGAAAGAAAGAAAGAAAGAAAGAAAGAAAGAAAGAAAGAAAGAAAGAAAGAAAGAAAGAAAGAAAGAAAGAAAGACTCATTACATTGGCAAATAGCCTTGTAGGTACCAAGCCACAGATAATTTGTTCTACAAATTCATAAGTATGCTCCCATACCAACAAGACGTTTCACATTTAATAATGCATGCTATGAACAGATGGTCAGAATATCAATAGCCTCAGCCTCTATTAACATTGGCAATGAAATACTGAGCTATGAATGTTTAACATCAGAGGAAAGAGAATCCCCGTATGAGATTTATCAGCACTACATACACAAGGAACTACTGTTGTTTTGACCTGTTTCTCTCCTGGGCATATGCTTCTCCCAAGGGATCTGTTGCAGGGTCTTTCAGTCAAAATAGAAGTCCTTGTATAGCAGGCATGAGGAATTTGTGCTGTCCTGATGTAGCTGGACCACAATTCTAGTTATCTTTCACCATGGGGTGTGCTGACTGAGGATGATGGTAGTTGCAATCCAGCAAGATCTGGTGTGCGCACATTCCCCACTGTTGCCACATGGAACTTGCCTTAAATAGTGAAGCAGATCATGGGACCATTTAGACAGGTGCTTCTATACACTCATAAACAGAACATGGAGGTGATCACCATCTCAAGTCATTTGTCCCTTGCACACTTTTTCAGTGTGACCCTTGGACCCTCTGCCTGGAAACATAAGATGGTTAGTTCATAGATCTCCTCCACGAATCAATATAGCTCTTTGTAAAAGTCCTCAAAGGTGCTTAGTGCTGGCCAGCTCTTGGAACCAAATCACAAGGTCTCAACAGCCACTAAGCTGTTTTCTGAAACTAGGGCAGACCCATGGCATTCCATAACCCCACTTCATGCTGAAAATCTGATCATAATGGCAGTTACATCTTATCCTTGTACAGTTGATAAAACAACATCCTCCACCAAAACCAAGGTCTGGTCTGAGCAACATAGTATAGCAAAGGCTGTACAAAACACCGAGATCTGTTCTCCGATGAATTGCCGCCACTCTCTCTCAACCACAAAACATTTGCCATCTATGGCAGCTATCTCACCCTGCCTAATAGTAGGCCAGCCATGACTCAAGTCAGTTAGTAAGTGCATGCCAGTGTCAGAGTACATAAAATAATGTCTATAGTGATATCTGGGGGACTGCAGTGGCTCAAGTCACTAAGACGCTGACTGGGAGCCGGAAGGTCAGCAGTTCGATTCCTGAGTACTGCAGGACGGAATGAGCTCCCGTCTCTGTCCCAGCTCCTGCCAACCTAGCAGTTTGAAAGCAAGAAATTGCAAGTAGATAAATAGGGACCACTTCGGTGGGAAGGTAACAGCGTTCCGTGCGCTCCGGTTGTATAAAATCCCAGCAGGATTTTGGCCATTATAATTTGAATCACCATACAATACATCTCATTGTAGTGAGTACGACTGATTAGAAGACCTGTTCAGTACCATCAAGACTCTTACTGTTTCCTTTTATGGTTCTTTGTATTTAAGCTCAACTGGGAAGCTCTACAAATAAAGGACATCATCAAATAAAGACCTCTCTTCTGACAGCCCTTTGCTTAAAGAATTGTCACCTGTAAGGGAGAAAACATGACTAGTCTAATTTCCATATGTTTCCATATGAACCAAGGGCAAAAGGCAACAGAGGAAGTGAGCTACCATCACATCCTGCAACTCCGTTGATTGGTCAACACATGGCAATTATCTTGCAGCTACCTTAACAGATGGCAATTTTCTTTGTAAAGGGCAGGCAGAGGTTAGTTCTCTGTTTGAAGGTTGCCTCTGTTTGAAGAGCTGTGCAGTCTTGTTTAAAGAACAAGAATCATAAGGGTAAAGTGATCTCTTTCAGGCAACATGGGCCAGGGACAACATCCTTCAGTCTCTCATCTAAACAAGTGAGCTTCCTGCCCCCAACCTACGGGGGTCGGGGGAGTCTACTAGTATAGCATCCTGCTTCCACCTGAGGGAGAGCTGAAAAGACAACTCTGCCTCATTCCTATTTTGCGAAACTCTACTTTTGTTTTTAGGGACTACAGTGGCTCAAGTGGTTAAGACACTAACTGGAAGGCAGCAGGTCAGCCATTTGATACTTGAGTACTGCACGACGGAATGAACTCCCATCTCTGTCCCAGCTCCTGCCAACCTAGCAGTTCCAAAGTAAGACATTGCAAGTATATAAATAAGGACCACTTCGGTGGGAAGGTAAACAGCATTCCGTGTACTCCGGTGTCTAGGCAAGCCTGCCACTTGTCCACGGAAATGTCTTTGGCTATAAACAGGAATGAGCATTGAACCCTAGACTCAGATACAACTGGCTTTTGAGAAAGGGTGACCTTTGCCTTTACTTTTGTTTTGCTGTGATTGAAGAGGAGGATGGTCTGGGTGGGTTGGGGAACAAAAGCTGAAAAAGTCTTTAGGTGGAAGAGATTGTGTTTTTGGGTTTCCATTTAAAAACCACAGTCAAGACTTGCATTGGAAATGGATTCATACGTTGAGCACCTACCGGGGGGCCGCTCTGCTGTTGGTGGGATGGAGAGGTTGGGAAACAGGAGAGAGGTCTATGAAGAAAGGAAGAAGAAAGTAGCATGGTGAGCTGCCTGAAGTGGCACCAGGTGTACATGTGGAAATTCAGAGTACCTGAAGATGACCAAAGCTGTATGGCAACAGGATTTAGCTGTGAGTATTAATATCTGGAGACTTGCTTCTTCTTCTTCTTCTTCTTCTTTAAACAACAGTCTCTGAAAAGAATAGGCCAAATGTGAACAAAACTTATCACTAAAGTAGGAGTATGTGCAAATTTTGTTTAGATCATTTATCAATCAGAAATTTCCAAAACTATTACATGTCTTCATAAATTCCATAGAAAGAACTTCAGGTTGTTTCATGTGCCTTTTGTTTTCTGTTTTATTTTGTTTTAGAGTGAATCAAGGTGAAACTGGCAGATTCGCCCATCCAGCCAGAGTGCCTTATTTGTTAAAAGATTGGTTTTGAATCCTAGTGTACTCTACAAAAGCTAGCATTAAAAAACAGCAGCTAGTCTTTAAATTGCTACAACATTTTTGTTTTTGTTTTGTTTACTCTCCGATATGCTTGAAACAGAGACTAACACGGCTATTATTCCAAATAATAATAATAATTCCATTATGTTTGTGCTGCTGCTGAATTAGGATTCCTACCTCCTAATTGCTTTTTTTTGGTTCCACAACAGAATCTTCTTTGTCAACAATGAAATTTCCTTTTCATTTTAAGAAATAGCTGTACTATCTGAATTTGGCTTTTTTTTAATTTGCAAATATGTGTGCGTTTGTGTATGTGCACACATGCATGTGTATGTGATTACACATGTGAATATTGTTTCAATTCATTTTTGAAGAATCAACCAAATTAACGTTTCTTTATGGTCTTGATTTCTTTCTCCAGTTTCATTAGTTACATTTATGAGCAAATGTTCTTTCCATGAACTTAATGCAATGTGAATGGCTCTCTACTCTATTTATCCTCACCACAATAGTATGATGTAGGTGAGAGTAAAAGACAAGGACTATCCTGGCTTTACAGCTTCAGTAGGGACTTGAACATGGAACTAAAAAGTCCGAGTCTACCGTGTCAAATGATACAGACAAGATTAATTGTCCCTCCCAACTAATAAATAGGAAGGAAGGAAGAGGGGGATGTACTGTGGATATGAGTTGAGAATGGACTCTGTAACATCCCAGTCCAAAACTATGAATTCATAAGTTGGTGAAAGCTGAACAGGCACATTTTCCCACTCTCTCCCACAATCTGTATATTGTATATGGCTCAAAATGGGGGCAGGGGCATCTCTGCAAATTTTGGAATAAGACACCCCCATCCTCAGTTACAAACCACACCAGCTTGTGCAAGAACTGTTTTCCCTGCATTGATAAAAGGCAGCTAAGAAAAGGGGGCTTAATTCAGAGTGCAGGTGGATATGTAAATTCACAAGATGATTCAAAGTTCTCAGATATACTCAAGATTAAATGTCCTCCCCCAGCCCCATTACACTGTAAAATAATATGAGATTACTTTTAAAATCCATACTGTACCTATTCCATGGCCATTTCCACAGCACAGCCAGCCCTTGATGGACCCTTAATAAATAAAACAAAACAAAACAAGAGGAAAGGGTTTTGTTGACTTTGAGCATTTCTCCCTACTACAGATGCTCTCTTAATTACTTGCAACAATTGTCAGCATGTGAGATAGCCGCAAATACAGGCACATCTCATGAATAATCATCAGACGGGTCGTTTCCTGGCTCCCCCACCTGCAATTGGCAACCATAGCTTAATTTTCAAAGATGGGGCAACCGCTATCCTCAGCAGGTTTTCTTCCCTCCGTCTTGCCTCAACCAGGTTCCAGGAGTTCATACTGGCCCAAGTGCAGCCAAAAATTTTGTTCACAAGTGGGAATATGCCCCCCCCCCTTTTTTTTTTTTTTTTTTTTTTTTTTGGTGTCTCATCTCATCATTTTCTTTTCTTTGAGTGCCTTTTCTTCCTCCCACTTTTGGATAAATGTTTTACTTTTATTTACTCTAAAAAAAAACAAGTCTCCCTGCCCCTTACCCAGACTTAAATTGTCTTAGCTTTTCAAGTGCTGCATTCTCTCCTGCTACAGTAAATCCACATTTGCAAAGCCAACAGCCTTGGAGGGACCAACCACAGCCACTGCTTTCAAAATGTCAGTTTTTTAATATATAATTTTTTTATTTTAAAGAATAAAATACAAAAAAAGAAAAGAAATGTAAAACAAAACATATACAGTCAAACTTCGCATAAAGAGCGCCTTGCTTAAAGAGTAATTCACTTAAAGAGCAGAATTTTCTCTGACTGCTCGCTTCGCTTAACAAATAAAACCAACAAAAAACTCAACAAATAAATCGTGGTTCGCAACCCCCCCCAAAAAAAAAAAAAAAAATTGGTCACTTACAATGGTGTTTTGCTTAAGGACCAAACTCGCTTAAAGAGCAATCCTGTGGAATGCATTATGCTCTTTAAGCGAGGTACAACTGTACAGTACAAAAAACAACAACAAAACATCAATACATAATATGATTACATCACAGAATATTTTAGTCCTTTCTTCCTTACATCATCTAAGTAAATCTTGTTTTATCTGTTTTATGTATTTATGCTCATTATCCTAATATTTATTTAGATCCTCATTCTTTGTCAATTTTTTAACATATGCACCCATTTTTCTTTACTTATTCTCTCTTGTTATAGCATACAACATGTAGAAGGAAAAATACCAATTATGAAAAATAGATATTCGTAATATTCACCCCAGTGCTATATACATTGCTCTGGGGGTTGTTGTGTATCACAAACACCTTTTATTTTTTCCAAAAACTCAGTTGATTAGGTGCAGGTTTGCCCCCTTTACCCTCACTTAATGTGTATTCCAGAAATGGTCACCATATGTCCAAAAACGTGTCCTCAACTATAATACCTTTCTTTTTATTCACCTCCCATGTCAACTTATCATTCAATGCAATTTCCCACATTTCTTTGTACCAATCTTCAATTTTTAATACCACATCACTTTTCCAAATTCTTGCAATACATTGTCTACCAATTGTTAATATTATGGACAACAACTCTTTTTTACTTTTATCAATGTTCAATTATCAATATCTGCCAGCATGGCGGTACCTGACTCCATCCTGAGCCTTATTCCCCTTATTTTTGAAGTTTCTTGCTCAATCTTAATCTAATTTTTTTAAACCACATTACAACTTCAGAATGTCAGTTTTGGGCAACTGAGGATAATGCCACTTAAAAAAGGCTTTATTTTTATAGTTAGGGGGGAAATGTTGTAAAAGTCAAGGAAAGGGAAGAGAACTAAAGAAGATACCTGGAATGGGAAAGATGGGCAAAGAAAGGAAAGAAGACATGAATGGGGAAAGCAAGGATTAAAAGGAAATGGTGCAATGATCAGAGAAACTAATTAGGATCAAAGCTTGTTAAAATTTTGGTATATGCAGCAGCTCAGGACAGGAGGCATTATCTTAACTACTTCTGTCTGGCTGATTGCCTGTTTATGTCAGGGTTTTGGAAACACAGGCACAAAACATTGCTACAAACCTTTAATATGATAAATGCTGCTTCTGCAACATGATTATCTTCAAGACAAACATATGCTGCAGGAAGAAGGGGAATTGATTTTGTTCACTTGTGAATAGAATCTGTACTCAAGGAGTCTTGCAGTTTTTTTGGTAGTATTATGGTTGCAATGGCATCACTATCACACTGGGACTTGAGAGAGCTGGGCTGCGGTACCTGCTAAGCCGTTAAAGAGAATGTTAATCATTTTCATGTCAATAGAGGTTCTGAAGAACACCCTAAAGTCCTATTATTCATATGGTGAAATGGCTCATCATCTACTTCACCATGCGGACAAATGAAACAGTTTTTCTGTTTTTCTGCAGAGAGACCGGGAAAGTGTGATTGGGTCTCTCCCCCCCCCCCACTAATCACTTTGGTGCTGGATCAGTAATGAGGGGAAAATATTTTTTTCCTGTTGTCCACTTTGACCCCAAATCAAAGTTGCTGTTTCAATTGGCAGTCAAAGGGGAATTAGAAATCATTTTCCACCTCCTTACCAATCCTACAAAGATTGTCAAAGGTGGGAAAGAGGACAATTACACTTTCCCTGTCACTCTGAAGAGGAATAGGGAAAGTGTAAATTGAAATGTTCAATAAGCTGACAGGGCTCATTATCATAGTCAGGATACAAGATATTTACTCTGAAAGTAGACTTGAAAGTTGCTGCCCCTCCTAAACAGTGTTTCAAGTGTCTAGAAGTGCTTAGGAGGCCATATTTTTCATCTGTATAAAAAAAAAAGTTGAACCCCCTGATGGGAATTCTAAACAAATGCTCAACAGGACATTAAGAGTGCTCTAATGTCTGTAAAATGTGGACACATTGTGCCCATGACAGCTGTAAAGAGTGTGCTAGATCAGGGGTGTCCAAACTTTTTGGGCCATGGGCTGGTCATGTGGTTCAGGGCCTGGTCACTATGGCTCAGGGGCTGGATTCGTCCCCCGTTGGCTATTCATCTGTCCTGTGTTCCCCGCGTTGCTCCCGGGAATGGAAGTAAAATGCACCCATATGGGATAGAGACAGGAGCTCACTCCATCTTGCAGCACTCAGGTCACGAACTGCTGACTTGCCAACATTCCGGTCATCAACTTTAGCGATAGTAATTACACTTATATATCACCTCACACCATATGGGCCATTTTACTTCCACTCCTGGGAGCAATGAGGGCTTTGTGGGCTGGATGAATTGGCATCGGGGGCCGGGGCTACCCCACTGGCCGTAGTTTAGGCACCCCTGTGCTAGGTGCTTGTCTAAACATGTTCTTAGTCACCCAGTAATTGTAGGCCAATCAGACTCTTTCTCAGTTTGTTCTGCCTCACTGGATTTTCGTGAGGAGATCTATGTACACAGTGTTGTGCTCAATGGAGGCGAGGTGAGCCTGTAAATGTAAGAATAATGTTTACTAGCCAAATCTATGCCTTTAGACCCTGTAGTCATCAAAAACAGAAGCTGAAGCAGGTCTTTTTGCTGGTAGATCAACCCAGCCCTGCTTGAAATAACAGATTGGCCATACCCCCAAAAGTAGACAGTAGGGGAAAATATTTTCCTTTGTTATGATCTTTTTGGCCATTTCCCCAAGCACGGCTTGGACATTTGTAATGCAATTGACATATGTAATGTTAGCACACTTTTCCTCCTGTGTTATCAGCTACATCATCTTATCTGGGTGACTTACTCAATGGCAAATTGTGTATATGGGAAATTTAGAACATAGTCTAACAAACTGAACTGGGTAAGCTGAGAAAACTGGAATGCTCATGAAAACCAGCAGCAAAATACTTAGTTATTAACGAGTCAGCATTAGATAGGGATGCACACCTTTGTTTATTTCTTTCTCATAGGGAATGAAATAAACAAAGGACAAGTGTTCTGGCAAATGTTTCTCCCTGTCTAGATAAGACTGCAGGAGGGCTTTGTTCGTTTTTTCAGAAGTGTTCAGAGCAAACTGCACATAAGTGGATCTTGTCTGCACAATCATATTTTGCACAGATTTTGAACTCCAGTTTTGTACAAAAATCTTGTATTCATTATAAAAACCTTGCATACATTTGAAAAATTGGCATCTGTATGCTTCAGAAGAAGTACACATTTTAGAAATGTACACAGTATTCTACATATTTAAAGACACATGAATAGAGCATGTACAAAGTCCGCTGTTATGATTGAGGAGAACCATAAGCCTTTTTATCTGAAACACAACATGACAGAAAAAGCTTTAGGGAGGAAACCAAAGAACCTCAGGAAGCTTGAATTTTATACATTCCACCATCCCTGACAAAAAATGATACTGGAGATTATCAATATCACCATTTCCCAGCAAATTTTGTTGCTCCACACAGAAATGTTCACTTGCTGATTCACACAAACTTTTTGTTACTCACTGTAGCATCACTGTAAGCCAAATCAGGCTGTCAACATTAAGTTTTTTTACGGGTCAGTAAAGTGGGGCAGATTTACAAATAGATTTAGTTTGAGTTTGCAAGTTCTCCAAGCATTATATTTCCCACATTAGCTCAGCAATCAAACTCTCCCAAGATAAACATGTGCTTTGCTTTGTGGAAGTTTCTTTGCAGTAAGTTTCCACGTGGGAAACAAAATGGCTTAAACATACATTCTTTGCTTGTAAGGCAAGTAGCAACAATAATAAGGAGAGAGAGAAAGAAGAACAGAAGAACTGACGAGAAAACCCTGAGGAGTTTAAGAGCCCTGAACAACATGCAACTTAACACCATGCCAGGTGACCCAAGAGGCCGGAAAATAGATTCTTCTTATTGGTTGGTTAGAGATAGAATTTATATTCACAACCTTACATGTTGGGGTTGCTCTAACATAATCAACAAACAAGCAAAGCTTCTGCTTGACTAGGCCAATACCAGTTTGATAGAATAAAAGTTTTATTCACCATAAGCAGTGGTGGGATTCAGCTGGTATGCCCATACTGGTAGTAGAAATTCCGGTTGGCCCCACCCATCTGGTTGCCAAAGCCTCGGGTCATTGGCCTGTGCCTTCCTCCCATACTGATGGTGCAGCGTCCCCGAGCTTCCCCCATCTGGTTGCCACACCCAGCAAGTCACATGGCCACCTGGCTATGCCCACCCAGTCACATGGCCACCTGGCCATGCCCACCATGCCATGCCCACAGAGCAGGTAGTAAAACAATTTGAATCCCACCACTGACCATAAGACTGGTTCCAATTATTCCTGTGCAACTGAAGGAGGCAAAACATAAAACAGCCAAGCTGGATGAAAATAAAATAGAAGTATCACCGATGGAAACACTTGTGTCCATTTTGGTTTTATTTAACCATTCACTGGGTGATTTTGAGACAAAGCTTCTGTCCCAAACAAATGTTTAGTTCAGGGGTGGCCAAACTATGGCCCATGGGCCAGATCCCAGCTGCAGCAACAAATCATCTGGCCCATGCCACCTTCACCACTACCAGAAGCAGAAGTAAAATGTGCCTGCACATGCCACTGCCATTAATGCACCAGTGGCTGTCATAAACACATTTACAACAGCTGCGGATGAGTTTTCCAGTGAGAGGAACCACATGAGAGGCCCGTGGGGCAAAAAGTTTGGCCACCCCTGGTCTAGCTGTTATCTGAAGATTGAAAATGAAGGCTATTTCAGTACTATTTTAAATAACATTTAATTCTTATATTTACGTTCAGAACACCTACCTATGAGGTAGATCGCTGAGTATATCCCATGCTTGAACTTCTAAGGATTTTGCATCTTAGGTAGCCCAATGAAAAGTATTGCTTCACTTGTTCTGACAGAAAAATAAGCAAATAATGTTAATTAATGCATACCTTTATAGTCATACTAAAAAGAGAATAGTGTTCAGCTCCAGGGGTATTTATTTTAAACACTTTGACATTTACGTCTGATTATAGCATATTCAAATCAATCCTATTTCCTGTAATTATACGTAGGACCAGAGTGTAAGAAAGCTTTGCCCTTTTTACTCTTAACCCCTATCATATTAATTGTCTGACCCTCTCTAACTTTCTGCAGGTAAAAAAAATGTGAACATGCCAAAAAGAAAATGTTTTTAAAGGCTACTCAAAAAGATATATAATTTTCTTGCAACTATGTGAAATTATGGTGTCTAGCCTTGCAGCCTGTCTTTCAATAGTTATAATAGAGAGCAGTGCAGAGGGCAGTGGATGAGGTGGAAATTTTAGCTTAAGTGCCAAGTCAAGTTAAGGTGCATTAAAGGCACTGAATGTGTAGATCTAGAAAGGTAGATCGCCAATGTGTTATTCATATTCTGAGGGTGGGAAAGGAGACAAGCGCTTACTCACACAAAGAGAGAGAGAAACCTGGGTTCAGAGCCAGAAAAAGTGCCATACAAGATTAGAAAGAAAAGATACGCCTTGATACTAATTTCACGAATGCAGTAGGAACAACTTCCTTCTTAAGATGAATGTGCCTCCAGATGCTGATCTGCTATCTGTAGATTGAAAGCTGAAAATGAAGGGGAAGAGAGAGCATCTGATCTGAGAAAATGAGAACATTCTGTCTATTCTCCTGTTTCTGATTTTCTTATCACAGCCGTTATCTTATAATTCAGCAGTGGATTACAGAGTAGTGAAATTTAGTAGGATGATATTTTAGCCAAATTCATCCCTAATAGAATTTGGTCAAATTGATTTAGTCAATTTCACTCCTAATAGAATCCTGGGGTGGAATGGAAAGAGGAAGAAAAGAGCTTAGATATGCCACACTGGGGAAACTTTTCAATAAGAAAAGGATTTGTCAGTGAGTTGGGGCCAAAATATCATACAAAAATAGGTAACCTCCAACTATATATATTTTATTTACTTAATGAGACAGAATAGCTCAATGGATTAGAGTGGGAGCTCTCAACCTTTTAAAGCTGGGGGCCAGATCATGCTCCCTCAGAGAGCTTTGGGGGCCAGATGGCCATTTTGCCCTTCCTACACCACATGGCGCTTCCTTGTGTGGTGGAGGCTGTGGGGAGGCCACGTGAAATGGTGCCATGAGCTGCTTCTGGCCCACAGACCACAGGTTGAGAATCCCTGGATTAGAATCCTTGGCTGTGGAGCTAGGAGTTCAAATCTCCATTGTATTTCTCAGGAGAGAGGCCAGCCAATGTCTCTTGGAGCAGATGAGGTAGATGAAATCACATTACCTGCTCCCTGTGTAGACTTGGGCAAATTGCACATTCTCAGAGCACCACTAGAAGGGAGAACATCTGAGTACTCTATAGCTAGAACACCTTGGGTCCCCATAAAATGGGATTGAAATGTTGGCACTTAATTTATTATAAATGTTTATGCCTGAGAAAAACACATGTTTCAAGAGGTTATGTGGTGACTATGGTCAATCACAGTCACCTACTACAGTGGTATGGCAGTGAACTGTGAAGTCAAAGTGTTTATGGCAATGCTCATAGTGAATGCCAAGGAAGGTCCAAAATACAGGCAGAGAGATAGAGCCAGAGAACAAACTACTTCTAGCAATTTCCAGCTCATTGGGGGGGGGGGAGAGTGTGTGTGTTTTGAACTTCTAATTTTGCTTTTCTGCATTTTCATCAGATGTGTCTGTTAGCAAGTTTGGAAGGCATTCAAATAATATATGAACAGTGGAACCTCAGTTAACGTAATTAATGCGTTCTCCAGGACGTTTCTTACAGCAAACATTACTTTAACCAAATTTCCCATAGGAATACATTGAATGCATTTTCTCATAGGAATACATTGAAGACCATAAATACTTTAACCAAAATGCAGTCGCCCATAGGAATGCATTGAAAACCAATTAATCCATTTAAAAAATCTATAAACAGACCCACTATTTTCTATGAATTTCCTTTTGCTATGCGATTTTTATGTTAAGCGAGCCATTTGTTAACTGAGGTTCCACTGTAGTATGATCAACAATGACTGCTCAGATGAACAGCAGCCAGTAGAAGGACCAGATAAATTGAGACTTCACCTGAGTTGTAGAAGACATTCAGTGATCCTCTGTGTTCACCTACTGGTAAATGACTTGCTCAACAAAAAAAGAAGAAGAAGAAGAAGAAGAAGATGTTATGAAGATACTAATGACAATCTTAGAGTAAAACAGGGGCATGGATCAACGATGGCAACAAAACTGTGTTGATGTGCTCCTGGAGATTAAACAGCAGCATTTCTATCAAGCATGAACTAACTATGGCTGCCAAAACTAAATTATGACCCCCACCCCTCCCTGACTCATTATTACTTTTGCTAGGTATTTTCCATAGAAAGAGTTGGCTAGCCATGGACCTCCAGATGTTTTTTAATTGCAAATCTTTGCAACCAGCCTTTGCAAACAAAATTAACCATTAGTAAATGATGCTAGGAGCTCCACTGAGACTGCACCTGGAGAGGCACAATTACTCATCCTTATACTGCTGAGGTTCCCAAACTTTTGTTTTGTTTTGACCATGCCTAAAATCCTGATGCCCTCCCTTGTGACATATAATTCTTATTATTAAAAAAGTGAACTCCTATTTATATGGAGGAAGCCTAAAAGAGCATTCACTGTTAATAACTCATTCTTGAATTCCCCCCCCCCTTTAAAAATCAACGTGGGTGTGTGCCCCATGTTGGGAACCACAATTATGCTGTAATATAGTTTTACAGTTAATCAGATTTCTGACTACAGAAAGGGAGAAAGTAGACATTATCTCTGTGGCTAAGCATAGTTCCTACCTGCTTACACGCTGATCAGATGGAGCCCCTATAGGTTTGGGACCCTGATAAAGAGTACAGGAAGATTACAGTACTGTATTTTGTCTCATACTATAGTTCTGATCTAGAAGAAGGTATTTCCCTGCAATTAATGTTACCAAAATCTGATGTTTGAAATGCACAGTAAAAATGTTAGTGCCTTAGTCTAGGCATTAGACTTCATCTATGACAGCCACAGCCAGCTTCGGTAGAAGAGCCAGCAAGCAGGCCAATCTAGAATTTGTCCAACAAGAACGTGGCCAGGAGTTGTTGAGGACAGATGGAATAATGAAAAAACAACACAAGCAAGCATGTTTCTAAAATGCGATATGAACTGCAGACAGGAAAGAAACAAGAAAGAAAGGAAGAAAGGAAAGAAAAAAACAGAAGCTGTGAAAGGAAGACAGGGTAACAAGGGCACTTGAAATGAAGGTTTCAAATGAGGAAGGGATAAGAGAGCTGGATGATGTGAGGGCAGATTAAGGAATGGTGAAAGAAGACAGAAAACAGAAGAGTAGAACAACAATCACAGAAAGAAAAGAAGGAAGGAAAGAAAGACCAAATCATCCTAATATTTTGCAAAGATGGCTCACAAATCTTATACCCAATATCACTATTGGGATGATTGCAATTAAGCTCAGAGACAAAATAAGAAATTTTTAAAAAGAGTGGCAGATGATGTCACTGTTCTTGCTAATTAAAAAGCCACAGTGCTTAAACCTGAAAGCCCTGCCATTTCTTCAGCACTGATAATGATGAGTCTGCTGTGATGACAGCATAGACATTCATTAATGTTAAAAGGTGCTTCTCTGTGTTCAGTGATTGTTAGTACTTGGCAAAACCAGCCATCCTGTTTTCATGTTATGGTGTGTCCCTTATTTTCCTTCGCCTTCACTGATCACACTGCCATTAGTAACCAACGTGACACAGCAGATACTTATAAGCAAGATAATGTGAGTTAGCACCACCAATTAAATTAGAACAGCTGGTGGGCATGTGAAGCCAAGGTCAAGTGAAAGCAAACTGGAAGAATGAAAGCAGTGTAGGAAGAAGCTATAATCACAAAAATAAAAGAACAGCTTCCATAATAAGATGAAAGTTTATTATGGGTGAGTATTTTCCCCACCCCACATTATTTTGGGAAACATTTTTCCATTCTTTATTCAGTGGTATCAGTTGTGCTGATTTCAAATGTTGAACACAAATGTAATAAAAAGACATTCTGGAGTAATGGTTGCTCTCAATGACACACTCGCCTTGCCTTGCCTTGCCTTGCCTTGCCTTGCCGTCATTATTCAGTGAGGAGTGCCTAGATAAGTAGACATCTCTGCAATGTCACTCCGCAAAACTTGCTGTTTTCTAGCTGTTTAGATCACATCACCCACTGGCCGACCATGATATGTGCCCTCTGACATACTAATCAGAGGAATATATTAGAAAATTTGATTTTAATCTAAAATTAGGTTTTCTGACTTAAATAGAAGGAAAGCTCTAATTAAGACTAACTGTTTCTGGGATATTTTGAGGACCTTTATTGAATATGTACTAAAAAGAACCAAGGATATAAACCTGTACAAGAATGGATGACTTTTTGGGAAGGTGGTAGTGGATTGTAAAGAGATTTTATGAGATATCAAAGGATGAGCAGCGCTCCAATCAGTGTTGGGTGCACCATTGCTTGTACTTTTGGGTGGTGTGTGTGTGCCTTTTTATTTGTTGTATCTTTGTAATATATTCTTATTGTTATGTCTTCATTATTGATTGGTGGGTACATGTTGAAGGAGAAGGTATGTAAGAATATTTACATACTGAAGTTAAAATTTATCAAACTCATTCTTTTTTATATATGTTTTTTCTTTTATGTTTAATAAAAATTATTATTAAAAAAATAAAATTAGGTTTTACTCTAACTATGTTGACCTAATAGTTATCCCTGGGATTTTAAAAAAATAGTTAATAGTGAAGTCAATAGCAAACTCTCAAGATTTGTAAAAGGAGTGAACAAACAGCTACCCTGTCAGGTCATTTCAGTCTACCTCACCCCCTTTTCGGATCACAAGAGAGGAAAACTTATAAACCAGACACACAATGAAAGAAAATCAATAGGCAGGTAAGGAAAACCAAATATACTAGGAACAAATTGCACGTAGGAAGCCATCATATTTCAGACTAGTATTCAGAGGAGGGAAAAGTTCTCTTTACATGAAACTTCAATCCAGCTGTACAGTCATTCTAAGTGGAGTAGTCATTTCCTTGGGCTTCATAGCAGTCTGAAATCCAACAAGCTTTGGAAAGCTTCTTTAGTGGCGTTTATATTTCTAACCAATCTGATTAAACTTCACTATGCCTTCTTTATAAAACAAATAGGAAAATTAACAATTATCTCAATGCACTCATTTTTTTAAAAAAATATTACATTTATATTCTGCCTTTGTCCACTGAATTCAAATGTATTTGGCTTATTTTGTCCTCACTTTTCTATCACAATAACTTTGGGAGGTAGGTTAAGATGAGATATGGCAGCAGGTCAGGTCCCAAGCTCATCCAATGAGGTGCATGGTTTAGCACGGACTGAAATGGTGTTGCTCAAACTTTGGTTTTTGGGCTTCAATTCCCAGAAGCCTAAGTCAATTTCCCAAAGCACTGATCAGCCAATGTACTGACTTAGGCTTCTGAGAGTTGAAGTCCACCTGTGGGGTGTGGGCTCCACATTGGGAACCATTGGACTAGAATCTCAATCTCCTAAATTCCAATCCACTACTGCAGTATCTATACCACTTTCATTCTCATATATTGATAGAGCTAACTAGGATTTCACTTAGTAAAGGAAGATGTGGCCTTGAGTTAATGATAAGATCTTTTGAAGGTCTCTAATTCATAGTGTTGCCAGAGGGGAACACAGAAAGAGCCTCCTCAAATATTTTTTTTTTAAACCACAATCAGACATACCCAGGTAATGGCAACCTTGTGTTGTGAAAGAAACTGCAGAATGAATTCACCAAAACAAATAATTCTAGGAATTATAATTTGTAGGAATCATCTGGGAAGTTCTGAAAATTCCAAAATGAAGCATTTTGAAGATTGTACTATAATAATAATAATTTCGTGTCAGAAATAATTCTGGATTGAAAGGATTTTTTGCTGGAGAAACTCTGCTCAGAGGATGCCTGAATGAGGCTCCTTTCATGTTCCCAAGATCTTTTCCCACTGAAGTGGTCCCTATTTATCTACTTTCAATTTCTTGCTTTCGAATTGCTAGGTTGGCAGGAGCTGGGACAGAGACAGGCACTCAAACTGTCACACAGTATCCAGGTCTCAGACTGTCAACTTGCAGGCCTTCCAGCTAATAAGGCAAGCTTCTTAACCACTGAGCCACTGCAGCCCCTAAGATTGTGCTGTGGTGATGTGAGTCTGTAATAGCAATAAATATTATCAAATTCTCTGTTGGTACTTTAAAAATATATGGTAGTGTATTTGATTTACACCATTTGATGTGTAATGTGCTCATAGCTGAGGCCAAGAAGCATCAAACCTCATGGATCCTCCCAAAGACTTTAAACTGGGGAGAATGGGAGGATCAAGAGAGCAGAAGGCACCACCAGAAACAACTGGCTGAAGGTGTAGGAACCCAGAAGATGGCAAGGGAGAAGGACTCAGACTGACATTGATGATCCTGGAGATGCCAGGCCATTGAAGGAGGAAATGAAAGACAAGGCCTGCAACAGGGTGCAGAGTTCTCACTACAAAGAGACTGTTGAGGCTGGAGTGAGATATTGTTGTCTTCTGGCCCAGTGAGGTTAACTAGAACAAGCATAGAAGAAGCTAAGGAGAATGGAAGTCACTCTTAGAATCTCTTAATTTTTACCCAGTTCTGTTCACTTTCATTACAAAAGTTGAGTGCAAATGAAGGTTTAGAGTTGTCCCTGCTCTTACCACAGAGGAAAAAGTACTGTCAGGCCCCACCCAGGTGGAAAAGACTTTGTCTTCCATGCATGAAACTGCCAAAATGAAGGCACTTTTTAGTGAGTTCTTTCTGCAGTTCCTTTCACCTGACCTAGTGTGAGAAAGGTTAGCCAGCAACACAAGATTGCCATTACCAGAATAGAGGCTGTGATGGCTCAGTTGTTAAGAAGCTTGCCTTGTTAGCTGGAAGGCCAGCAAGTCAGCAGTTCGAGACCCAGATACCGCATGATGGATTGAGTGCCCATCTCTGCCCCAGCTCCCTCCAACCCAGCAGATTGAAAGCAAGAAATTGCAAGTAGATAAATAGGGGCCACTTCAATGGGAAAAGATCTTGGGAACATGAAAAGAGCCTCATTCGGGCATCCCCTGAGTGGAGTTTCTCCAGCAAAAATCCTTTCAACCCAGAATAATTTCTGACATGAAATTATGATTATTATTACCAAAAATATACCTGATTGTAATTACAAAATACAGTACCACAGTTTTCCGGGAGGCTCTTTCCGTGTACCCTAAGCTAACAGTGAGAATCAAACAGTTATATCAAAAGGTCTCCTGTTGATTATTAGATATGAGCAGGAGACTGGGGAAAATGAGACAGCAGCTGGAGACTGAAAAGTATGCAAGAGATCTCTACCATATTGGTCAGACTTTTCCAAGCATGGTTCCCATTGATGCTGCCAGCCTAGGAATCTAATCTACAAGGACTATTGGCCATGCCAAAAGTTGGATTGATCAATCAATTGATTACATTTTAATGCCACCCATTTGGGATATTTCCCACTCTGGCTGGTGTACAAATAATTAAATAAACAACAGAAACATAATACAACAGAGAACAAAATAAAATAAACATCAAAATAAATAAATTATCCTAATGTTTTGAAGGGTTGATCATTAGCAGAGACAAAGGTAGTGGCAATGGCCTTTCCCATGCATATCAACTCACTGTTTTCTGCAGCATTCACATTCAGCAGCAATTGCAGACCTTTTGTGCTGACATCCAAATTGTCATTTCTTCATCCTATTGCTAGCCTTCTTTTCCAGTACACTACCGGGATTGACACTAATACAGTAAAACACCGGATAATGCTAAAACTTGGTTCCACAAGTCTTGGTGTTATCTGATTTTAGTGTTATCTGATCCATGTTAAAATCCTATGGGATGGATCGGATAACGTTAAAGCTCCATAGAGATACATTGTAACCGCACAGGCTTTAGCGGTTGTTATCTGATCCATCCTATAGGACCTTAACGTTATTCAATCCAATTCTCCTCTCCAGATTACTTAATGTTATACGATTTTAGCGTTATCCGATCCAATCGTTATCCAGTGTTTTACTGTACCTCCAAATCATTTCTGGCAAGCATTCAGGGGGGAAAGGATGGTGATAGCCAAACATCCACTCATTGTAGAGCAGATGTTGACTGTGAAGGCAGAGCACAGCTTGGAACATTGCTTTTAAAGAGAAAATGGTTGTGTTTATAGTTCTAAGCCCCCTAAATTATTGAACTGTCATTGCAGCAATAACAATTACAGTAATACCTCATATAACATTAGTATTGAATAACACTAAAATCGCATAACATCAAGGAATCTGGGGGGAAGAATTGCATCAGATAACATTAAGATCCTATGGGATGCTTCAGATAACAACCGCGAAAGCCTGTGTGGTTACAATGTATCTCTATGGATCCCATAGAGGATCAGATAACACTAAAAATCATATAACACCAAGACTTGTGGAACCAGGTTTTAGTGTTATATGAAGTTTTACTGTATATACATATATGCCGTCCCATAGCACGCTCTCTGGAGTTCACAAAGAAATTACCATTTTTGCTCCCAACAGCATTTTAATGACCTCAGAAGGATGCAAGGCTGAGTCAACCATGAGCCTAGTCAGGATCAAACTTATGTTGTGAGCAGAGTTTTGGTACTGCAGTGGGGGGTTCTTCTCATTACTATTTTACAGGTGGAGGCTACTCATCTCCAAGTATACATTATTTCCTGGAAATCATTTTCACATTTGACAGGAAAAATACCACTGACATGAATTTGTGTAAGATGGATCACAGCTTGCCATGAAGTGACCCACACACTGTGATCATCAAGCCATCTCCTGTGGCACATATGAAATGAGAAATGCAGGATTTAACACCGGGACTGCAATGGACTGCCGAGGCCTTGAGAATATTAACAAAGTGTGCCTTCACAGCCAGTCCATCTGGCATGGCCTCTTCTGCCTCCATGACCATTGGAAATCAGCATAGTAAAGTGATTCCTCCTCCGGTCATTTTGCCATTGGGCCCAATATGATGGTTTCCAGTGGGGTTTCCTCCACTGAGGGGACCATTGCCCCACCTAAAGGGGCTCATTCGCCTGTATATTAAAGTACTAAAATTAAAGTATTTAAACAGTTACTATTATTTCACAAGTATTTGCATTGCTACAACCTATTGGACTGTGATACAAAAATTACTTTGTTCTTCAAGCCAGGAGACGTTCCCTCTCCACACTTAGTGAGATCACATCTACACAGTTGTAAACATAATTTAAAATGACACTTCCACTGTTGTGTTACAGTAATAATGTAAGACTTTATAGCTATGGCTTCATTACTGGGAAAAGAGATTAATTACAATGTGTTACTTTGTAAGTAGAGAGCCTTACCGTTAGCATATTTTACCTCCCACTCATGAAATTGTATCAGGGATCATATTGTGATGCCCGAAACAGGATACAAAAATAGAGATCAATTTTCATTCTGCTTCTGGAGATCAAGGGGGGTGACTATTTCAGTTTGGACCTGTTAGCGGTCACATTTTGCACCTCTGTAGGGACTTAAGTGTGTTAGGCCTTTATACCCTTCTGTGTTCTATTTCCCTTGCACATTTCCCATAAGGAGAAATAGCAGATTCTTTGTCTTAGACGAGTATTGTGGGAAGAAATATCATTACAGATAGCAAAGCACTTGGGCCGTAGGAAAGCAGAGGCCGTTCAGGCATCCGGCAAAGATAAATTGGGAGGAAATGGAAGCATATATAAAAGGTAATTTTATTTGCCTGCCTATCGGTGCATGTTCTCCCTCGGTAAAGAACAGAAATGTTATGCACAGTTTGTGTTTTGTTTCATTCCAAATTTCCAGAGACTAAAGGGAAAGGTTTCTCTTCTCTAATATGGAACAAGATGCCCTAACAGGGATACAACCAATTATAATAATAAGGCCATTCATTTCAATGGGACTTTGCATGTAAAAGAGAAACACCATCCCTTGGGAAAATGTTTTCTGCACATTGCCAAGTGTAGGACTGCTTTCATTTGCACATCATGGCAGTGTTGCATGCTAACAAGCCACAGGTGTACATTCCTGGAGCCAATGAAAAAGAGATAGTGAAAGGAATGCAAATGGATTCCTTATGTAAACTAATCTCTGGCTGTGTTGGTGTGTTTTTCTAAGGACTCAGCTTCCTAAATTTTCCTCATGCTTTAAAAAATATAATTTAAATAACTTCATATGCAAGAAAAACAAACTACAATATTAGCATGCATCTGTTTAAAAAGAACAAAGCACAAAGTGCATTGACACGGAAATTTGACCGTAAAATATTCAAGAACTTAAAACAGCTTAGATTCCAACACCATATTTAATCATCCTGAGAAACACCCTTGTGCTAGCTCTCCTGTCCACAAGCTGAATAAAGGTGATCCATATGAAAACAAACTTTTCAGTGTATATTGTGTTCTTACCTGCTCTTACTTCATGCATTAACTACCGCCATACCCTTTCATACAAAATAATAATAGATCATAGTGCATTAGCCTTCCTCCCCCCTCCCTGCAATTCCCATTCTAGCACCTATTAACAAGAAAAAAAAGTAAACCCTTATGACGGGGCAATCTTGTTTTCATTGTAAAATTATTTTTAAAGCATTTTTCTGATGTTAAAACTAGATTACATTTTATTATTTTGACATATTTCCTCTCTGATCTCTTCCCCAAAATTGGCTATTAAATAGCAAAACCACTGTGCATGTAGTTTTACTTTTGCACGTTGGTAGGGATGACTTGGGGGTTTCATCTGGGGCTGTACTGGTAGAAACAGCACTGGATGCTCTTACCTTGGTGGCACAGATTTGGCCAGATATGCATATAATTTTTTTCCTGAAAACCTCCCTTCCCTGTGGGACTTGGGGAAGAGTTTATTCGGCTGTTCAGAGTATTCTCATCTCTTAGTCAACAAGCACATTCGTAAGTCTATACTCACCCAGGGTGGGTCTTACCTGGTTCACCCACAATTGTGCATGATTGGTCCCAAGGGCAGTGAGTGGTAGGCCTCATAGCTGGCTTAGAGTCTCCCCAGGAGGGGATGTTCTGGTCACTCATAGTTCTGGCTGCCTCTCCCAGGCTGTGAATCAGACAGGAAGGCATGTGCTTCCTGCTGTAGCATCAGAGGAGTTGCCGCTTCAATGTCAGAACAAGACATCAGAGAAAACCAAAATGGCTGCCCTGACACTGTTCCTCGCTGCTTCTCAGATCTGCCTGTCCATGATAAATCTACCAGGATGCATGAATGAGGACAGGGTTCCTCAAACATAAAGCCCACTCTGATCTTGAAGTGGAATTCCAGCTATGACTGCTACAACTAATGTTGTTCGGCTTCTCTGTGTTGGGCTTCAACAGAATACAATATTTAAACTTGCATAAAACCAACACAACATTTTCTCTTGCTGATAAAATAATTTTTCTGAAGTGTGTTATGCAACCAGTTCAATGCTGCTCTGTGAGCAGCACAGTAGATGCTAGTAATATCCATTACTTGAAAATGAGAGTGAACTTTTGTCCACCAAAAATAATCTTATTTATGAGCTTTCTTACTGAGTATTTGGTCTTGGGAAATATTTCTATTCCTGTATTGAATCAGCTCTGTAATTTTCCAATACTATTGTGTTTTTGTCCATTATGCAAATTCCATTGATTCAATGGGTGTGCTGTAAGTAGGACTGCCAATTAGATTCTATCCACAATACCTTGATTCCAATGTATAATTCCAGTACATCAGTAATCCCCCCCTCAACATAGAAAGTGAACATGCCCTTCTCCCTATTACCTTTTATTTCAATTTCTAAGCATCCATCTCTGATTCATGAAAACATAGATATTCACTGAACTTTAAAGGCACAAGAAGAAGGGAAATCATAAAATGATGAAGTAATTTCACAGAAAGCACACTATGGAGCCATTAGCTAGAAAATGCCTTTCACTTACTTTCTTCAGAATACAGCTGACCATTAAAACCAGGACATAATGAAATATGTCTTAACAAATTTGAGTGACTTAGTCCATTGTTTTCACCTAGATCTGAATAAAGATTTACTGTATCCCTGCATTTTGTTACAGAACCTATAACAAAACCTGATGAAAAAGTGATCATACAGAAGGAATAGGCAGTAATAAAGAAGTAGCACAGGATAGGAAAAGTGAACAAGACAAGCAAAACCAGGCAAATATTAAAAATAGAATTCTTTTATAAAAAAACATGTTCTGTACTAGAAGAAAGCTCGCTTCCATTCAATCTACTGCAATCACATAGGTAACAAGTGTCATTATAAGTAAGCTCTGATACAGAGCCACTGTCATCATTAGCCGGAGTGTGGTGGTCACTTCAGGCACCCAAATTTCACCTGAATGTCAGGTGTCATTGAAGGCCAGCAAATGGTTAGTTATTTGTTGTATTTTTACTCTTGAGTAGAACTGTGCATGTGAGAATATTTTTATATTTATCCTAACAGAGTGCAAGCAGGGTAGAGCTAACTTTAGTACTGTACTATTAAACAGAAGTGAATTTCTCCAGAAGCTGTAATCAGGTAAAATTAGAAAATGTAACTGTGTTGCTTCAGGAAGTCTGCTCAGAGGTAGTAAAGGTAAAAGTTTCCCTTGCTCGAAAGCCAGTCGTATCCAATTCTAGGGTTCAGTGCTCATCTCTGTTTCAAAGCCGAAGAGCCAGCACTGTCTGCTTCTGCAGGCGTTTCCATGGTCATGTGGCAGGTATGACTAGACACTGGAGCGCACAGAATGCTGTTACCTTCCCACCAAAGTGGTCCCTATTTATCTACTTGCAATTTCTTGCTTTCAAACTGCTAGGTTGGCAGGAGCTGGGACAAAGATGGGAGCTCATTCCGTCTTGCAGTACTCGGGAATTGAACTGCTGACCTTCTGCAGAAGAAAAAACCCTAAACTGAGGAGCCCTGATGGCCCAGTGGTTAAACTGCTGTACTACAACCAAAAGGTTGTGAGTTCAATCCTGACCTGGGATCAAAGCTGACTCAGCCATCTATCCTTCCATCAGTAAAATGAGTACCCAGCATGTTGGATGCACAATGTTAATTAACTTGTGAACCACCCAGATAATTCAATAAGTGCTACGAGGTGGTATATAAGTGTGATTGCTTTGCTTTTGCTTTTGATATCAGTTATAGAGCACACCCTTACCACTTCTCTCTAACAGAAGCCAACAGCTGTGACTCCAGAGAAGAAGAAAGAGTTAATGCATGGCTGTATCAGTCTACCTGTAAATAAGTGGTTCCTTAGAACAAAAGTCACCAAACTTTTTGGCATAACCCTCATTTGGATTTTTTTTTAAGTCTCTTGGTACCTTTGTTTCTCTTTACCATCAAATTTAACCCACCTCCGTTTTAAAATGTAAAAAAAAATAAACTTAAAAGCATAAAGGCTGAAATCATGTTGTCTAGTTACTTAAATGATGCAACATTTGGAAATGTATTGCCATAAATTAATAAAAAATTATGTGTACACTTCCCATTTCATATTGACTCACACAATTCATCATGCAACAGATATTACCTATTGAGATTTCTTATCTAACATCAATTCGTACCTATAAATGATGCCATTTGCATACCTGTGCCACAATAAGCATACAGCAAGCAGAAGGAAGCATAATCTCTTTTTTATCTTTGTTTTATCTATGTTTTATTGTAAAGATTTTTCTAACATGTTGTACATCGCCCAGAGTGGGAAAATATCCCAGATGGGCGGGATATAAATGCAATCAATCAATCAATCAATCAATCAATCAATCAATCAATCAATCAATCACCAAGTTTCACTGTGAGGTTTTCTTAAACGAGCATGCATAGGATTGGTATGTACACCCATTACTAAACTCCCAGTTATTTGATCCACTTTGCCCTGCTTATAATCTCCTGCTGCTATGATGTAGTCCCTTACCTACCATAAGAAAAATAATTCTGTGCTATCAAGTCAATTCTGACTTATGGCAACACTTGTCAGGGGTTTCTAGGTAGAGAATTCACAGAAGTGGTTTCCCATTCCCGTCTTCTGTGGGGTCCCTTGGGATTGGGCAGCTTGATCATAACTGCATAGGCTGTCTTGCAGGAATAGTGGGGAACTGAACTCTCACCCTAAAGCACTGAGGCATCCAGTCATACCTACCATAATATTATCTTATATACTTCTTTACATTTCCTTCCTTTCCCTGATTACCTTCTCCTGCAGCTATATGTGGTTCTTCTGAAGAGCCTCTTCTCCAAACAGACAGTACTATTCTGCTTTTCTACAGCATTGTTCTTTGGACTTCAGGCATGATAATGCAGATAACACCAGGCTTGCTCCTTTAAAAGAACATTGTAGTGTAGCATTATTAAAAGTCTACATTGTTTTGAGGTTAGAGATCTATGTGGTCTTTCTACTCTGAAAAAAGTGGACCCATGTAATGAAATCTTTGCCTATTTCTAGCTGAAAGTCACCAGGATTCACAACCTTTTACAAAAGTTACCAACAGGATGTTGTTTTAATACATAGTTATTGCCAGTATGAAAGCCAGAGATGCAGGTTAAAGATGTGGAATCCTTGTGTTTCTTATTATTTTGGAATGCTCACACCCCATCCCCCAAGGGGAATCTTTACTACTGGTGGGCAGGAAGTAAAGGGCAGGTGGCTCTCTGTGTGCAATGTTCCTAGCTACACAATACTCTAGTGTGTACTCTTTTTCCAAATACACACTACACTCTATCCATTGCCATCACCTTTTTAATCTTTTCCCTAGCCAAAAAGAAGAAGAAATAGGACTGGTGCTGGCACTGAGGAGTAGTGTTGCATATGGGAAGAGAAAAGATAGCAGTGTGCAAACAGAGACATCTTTGCCATCCCCCAATAGCCGCCATTACTCATCTTCATGCTCAGCATGAAGCATGTTCTCCTTAATGTGTTGATTTCTATACTGATTGTACTTGCCTTTTGTCATCTAGACAATGTTCCTCTTGACTCACTTAGTGCACCATGGTTCCCATGTCTTCCCCTCCAGAAAGTGGGGGTTATTTCCAGTCTTGCTTTGTTCTAAGAGACTGAATTTAGACAGAGTTATGGAACTAATCGTTGACATTCATGTCTACTATGAACAGGTTTTAGGCCTAAAAGCAAAACAAAACCACAAAAGCTTCCAGCATACAAGCATCAGCTGGGAAGTTGATGTCTTTATTTATTTTTAAACGATTCCTTAGAGATTCCTTTTAAAGAGAAGTGTTTTTCAAAACAAGAATTTAGAAGTAAATCATGGTAAAGCACATCATCCATCATCAACTGACAAAAAGGTGGAGCAGGATCAAATGTTCCATCTGAAAGAGCTCTTGGTTAATGTTTTTTGGATTAGAGATTAATATAATATCTGCTTTCCAATTAGCGAAATCAGTTTTAATTTTTATTAGTCCCTTTCATTCCAGTGCACCTCTCACATTCCAGAATGCCAAAGCAAAGCATGCCAACAGTTTAGATTTGTGTTTACTGTTGTCTTTTTGAAAACGCAGCAATGTGCAGGCAATCCAGGCGTTAGCAAGAAGAAGGGAACCATTTATGCCTTGAGAGTACAGGATTTTAAAAAATCAAATCTTTTTGTAACAGCACCTTTGTGTTACCCAATCTCCAGGAGCTATATAGTATCATCACATGTTGCCTTACAAAGGTATGTTGTTACCTTGGATTCCATCAGCAGAAATAAGCTGAACCGTTTATTATGGTGCCACTTTTCCTGTTCTCTTCCTCAAGGACATCTGTTCAAAACGAGCTATTCCTCCTACTCCCTGAAGCAAAGGCATTGTATTGAAGGGCTAGGCCTATGAATTAAACTCTATGCATTCAAAAAGGAAAGGATTCGCTTTCAGATGGGTAGGAATCAGATGGGAAATAAAAACACAAAAAGGTTGTTTGGTTTGATTCATAAAGAACAATGTCTTCCTGATGCCAAAGAGTTTCAATTAGCATGCCATTAGTCCAAGGAATACAATAAAATTCGAACTCAGATTTCACACAAAGGTATATTGCCCTAAACAGGTGCTCAAAAGTATACATTCGGAAACTTCATGCTGTAGCTTGATTATATACATTTTCTCAAGTCATCAAGCTCCAAAACTGGTTTCTCAAAATATCACCTAAACATCTCATTTCCTGTCCCACCCCACCCTACATGTACACGCACACACAAATCACGCTATTATTTTATACCTCCACATAACAAATTAATGCTGACAGCCTACCAATGGATCATTTGATTGGGTGGAAATTAGCTTAAGGGGACTTAAGAAGGAAAATTTCCAATCCACTAGAAATTTCACAAAATTATTGTCCAGCATATCTATTTCCCCCCACCCCCCTTTCTTGCAATCAAACTCTTCACAAGTTTTTCAAACCAAGCTCACTCCTCCAGACTTGCCTCATTTACATGGTCTGGAAGGGGGTCCAGTTCCTTTTTATGATTTTGGAGCAAAGTTACTTCTATCTGCACCCCTGATGGCACTGGGTCTGAGCGGCCAAATAATTCCTTGTTATCCTCTTCTATTGCACCCATCTTGGTGAGTTTCTCTGGCAAGTCTATGACAGAAAAACAACTGAAACAAGAGTCTTCTTCTATGACAACCCTGTAAGAATTCTCACCTTTTTTTCCTTTCTAATCTTGAACTACTTACAGGAGATTTTATTTCTCTGAAGCATCCTCATATGGTTTCACTCATGAGTAGTCTTGTGATTATTTCACTTGAGTCTTTTATGTTCTCTGGCTTTAGTTAGTCCCTTTAATGCACATGGCTTTTCCTTTTGACTCAATAGCAGTTAAAACAGTCAGCTTTGTAAATTATGTTTTTGTGGATTATATTACTTTACCATTGGAACAGGAAAGAAAGCTAGAATACACACACAATAAAGTCAAATTAAGGAAAGTGGAAATCATAGTAATCATATTAGTACGCCATCAAGTCGACCCTGAATTATGCTGATCTTTTCCTGAGTTTTTTAGATAGAAAATTCAGAAATAGTTTACCATTCCTTTCTTTCAAGGGCCCTGTGGGATTGTGCAGGTTACCCAAGGCAATACAAGCGGCCTCTTGTCTTAGGATGCACAGTTGGGAATCAAACTCTCAGTCTCTGGCTATGCAGCCAAACATCTAATTCATTGAGTTATCCAACCAGCTAGTGAATTAACCCTCAAAATGCTGTGTTTTCTGTGTTCAAGAGCTGTGTTATTTATTGTTTCTTTGGTGAAAGCATGATATTCCAGTTGCGTGAACAAGACGAATGGAAGGAAAAATACATACATTCACCATAACAGATAATAGATGATTGTGATGGAGCAAAATGCAGACCTCAGGTGAGTTACAGGGACCTTCATTCTTCAATGGAGAAGTTTCTTACATGTACAGTAAGGGCTGCAGCTGTAGCAGGTTTTTTTTAATCACTCTGATCTCATGCTTCTGTCCTTCAGAATATTGGGATTTGTAGTTTTGGTGAGGTCTTTAGACCTTTCTGATGTAATTTAGGGGCATTTACTAGAGCACTTTAATAGCAAATCCTAAGTACCTCACCAAACTACAAGTTCTAAGATTTTGAATGGTGGAATCATGGCAGTTAAAATGGTATAAAACTCTTTTAACTGTATATAATGTGAATATAATTATAGTAACAGTGAGAATTCATATTATAAACTAAAAATACTGTCATTACGTTGCTTATCTTCTTTCCTGCTATCCCCAGACACGAAGAACATAAAACATGAGTGACTTTACTTGGCTGAAATTCTTCTCTGTGTGTCCACTATTATTTATTTTCTGAAATAGGCCAGAATTTCCAGTTTTAATACATTCTTCACAAGTATCCTATTAAATAGAAGTGAGTCTCCAAAGTCAATGCCTCCTGCCCTAGGGCTATATTTATTAATTCCCCATTAAAATGCCTCTCTCCCTCTCGAAGACTCTGTTTTAACAGTCATGCCCACACACTTATGAAATCACTATTAAATATTGATCAAAAAACATAATTTTTAGTTGAAGCAAAAGCATGGGGTTAATTGCTGATCCAAAGAGTGGGTGCACAGCATGCATGACTGTGTGTGTGTTTAGATAGCATCTACAGGGAGGGACAGAAATTATTATGGTTATTTAGGGTGTGTGTAAAATGTATCCTCATACATGAAGGACCTATTAAATATGAAGGACCTATTAAATATGAGATGCCAGGGATAAACATATCAATGATTCTGCCAATGCCCAAAATTCAAGAAGAATCTTCATTTAAGAATTTCATCAAGGCTGACAAGTTCATTTTAGACCAGTGTTCCCCAACCTTTGGTTTTTGGACTTCAATTCCTAGAACCTTAAGTCAATTCCCCAAAGCACTGATCAGCCAATGTACTGACTTAGGTTTCTAGGAATCAAAGTCCCCATGTGGGACGTGTGCCCCATGTTGGGAACCACTGTTCTAGATCAGTGTTTCCCAAATGCTGGTGTTTGGACTTCAATTCCCAGAAGCTTAAGTCAATTCCCCAAATCACTGATCAGTCAATATACTGGCTTAGGCTTCTGGGAACTGAAGTCCAAACACCAGCATTTGGGAAACACTGTTCTAGATCATAGAAATAATCAATATGCTCCACTTGCCCTTTATTGCAAATATCTTCATTTATCCTCCATTTCCCCCTCTTCCTCATTGCTGTCTGACCACAATATTCCTGTATTACCTCATTTACTACTTCTTAACTTGGGAAGGAGGCAGATTTTGAGTTCTTTTAACCAAAGAAGCAATGTAAGTTTCTAACATGGCATCCACTGCTATTAGTAAATGTTGGCCGTGGCTAATACATTAAAGTTATAGCAGGAGTAGAAATCATGTGCGCTCCTCACACACTGCCATGGCTGTTTCTGCAACCTTTAATTACTTCCAATTCACTTCTAGGAGGTTTTGGACTTTAATTCCCAAAGGTTCATGGCTCCACTCCAAGCATGACTGTACTAGTGATGAAGAAATATGTAAGTAATATTTTGATTGGTTGTATACTCTGAGTACAGAACAGAGGGAGGGAGGGAGTGAAATGTCAATGAAATTTGCCATTCTTTCCCCTAGCCTTTGAAACTCATCTGGAACTCATCACTTCCTACACAGTTCCGGGCACATGAAGAGGTCTTCTGCCAAGGCAAATTCCAGTGCAAACGCTGTAGCCTTCGTCTCCATATTCCATAAGGAGATGGGTGGGATTAGTGGTTTATGACCACCACAGAAAACCGCTTACTGTTCATACTGCATGCAGACAGGTTGAAAGAGCAGTTTACAATGCAATGCTAACATAAGACGGTAAAACAGTGTTTTATCTTTGCTAAATATTAGATGTTGGACTTAGTGCAGGTGTCATATCCTCTTCTGTGGGCCAATGCTATATAGTTACCCAGCGTTGCAGAGCATAACCACAACAGTAACAACAAGAAGATGAACAACAACAATAGCAAAACAACATGTTGTCAAGTTGATTCAGACTTCTGGTTGCCCTTTCAAAGGTTTTTAGAAGTGGTTTGTCAGCCTCTTCTCTTGGAGGCATGCCATAGTTATGCAGCTATGTGAAATCGAACTCTCAATCTCGCACTTTACAGCCAGGCGCCCAACTCAATGGCCTATCCAGTCAGCTAAATCACTATTACATCCCAAAATATATCAGGGAATTGATTGGGAAATTAACTTACAATAGTCCCTCAGTATAATCCTATCTTATTATTGCAGACCTGAGGTGGTCTGGTGTTTATCCAGAGCAGAACATTAGATCATAGTTGCTGAAATCTTGTTGCCTAGTGTAGCAAGTCATACTAGAGCAGACACATTGAATCATGGGAGATTTCAAGAATCAAGTCTTTTGTAAGCTTCATTGATTCAATGAGCCTACTCTAGTTTCAATTTACTACACTAAAGCATTAGGATGTTAGCCATTGTTTTCTAGTTGAATTAATATTTCTAAACGGGCAAGCAGATAGCTGGATGTAAACATTCATAGAAATAATTGTGTGTTGTCACCCAGCAGAAGGAAATAGAATTTTTGGGAAAACCTAGGTAGTCTCCCCCTTCCCCTTTTAGCAACCTCTTTTGAGGGGTTGGCGCATGACTGCCGCCCTCCTTTCCCATGGTCATACCAAGCCGTCATAGAGGGAAGAGGCACAGGAGAATAATAGAGGAGCAGAAAGGCTTCTTCATGCACATGTGTAATAACTGTGAAAATGAGTCAAAGGTATTAATATGTCTGTTCACATTTCTGGTCATTTTGGGCACTTTGAACTATATTGTTTGCCTTTAAGGGTTAAATAAAGGCAAACGATATAGTTCAAAGTACCCAAAATTGACCAGGGATGTGAACAACAGATTTTAAGGGTTAAATAAGGGCTGTAGTGGCTCAGTGGCTAAGAAGCTCACCTTGTTAGCTGGAAGGGTGGCAAATCAGCAATTTGAGACCCAGGTACTGCATGATGGATTGAATGCCTGTCTCTGTCTCAGCTCTTGAGGACATGAAAGGAGCCTCATTTGGGCATTCCCCAAGCGGAGTTTCTCCTGCAAAAATCCTTTCAACCTAGAATAATTTCCGGCACGAAATTATTATTTTTTGGGTTAAATACATTGACAATAAGGCGTCTTCAGCCCCTCTGGAGAAGCAAGACCATGCCTGAAAAGAAGGAGCTGCCCATTCTTGTTTATAGCCTACCTCATTACTTGTATCTCCTATATTCCAGCATGCAGTAAAGAGGGATATCACATCCTATATCACATCCTATTCTGCACCTAACCTTTCCAGCACCTTTCTTAACAGAGAGATTCAGCAAAGATTTGGTCTTACCTTGAAAGGAGCTGTTGAACGCACTTGTGCTCAGTATCAGGTTCAACACCATAGATCCCTCGCGTGAAGTATGGACCATAACCCTAAGTGGAACCACTGCCATGCTAATGTTGGCGCCACCAGTCTAGATCAGGGTTCCTCAAATTTGGCTCTGCAGATGTTCTTGGACTTCAATTCACAGAAGCCCTGATCAGTAGGTGTGCTGACTTGGGCTTCTGGTAATTGAAGTCCAAGAACACCTGGAGAGCCAAGTTTGTTAACCCCTGGTCTAGATCAGGGGTGGCCATCCTACAGCCCATGAATCTAATCTGGGTGGCCCATGGTGGCCACCCCAGCACCTCCAGAAGCTTCCACCACCACCAGAATTTGCAATATGTCACTTGTGGTGGCAGTGACAATCACAATGTTTTTGCAGCTTCTTGCACAGATTCCACCTCTTCCCAATGCAGCAGGGGGCTTTTGGCAGCAAGATTGCTCCATTTGGGGAACTTTTACTACTTCTCTGCTGTATTTCAGCAACTAGAAGCAGAGGTTGGTGACTTCTGGTGCTGGGTGGAGCTTTCGGCAGAGCCTGGGATCCCAGTTCAGAACCAGGAAGTCACCAAGCGCCATGTTCTAGCTGCCAAAATGCAGCAGAGAAGCAGCAAAAATAAATAAATAAATCCCAAAATGGAGTAATTTGTTCCAAAAAGCTTCCCGACACGCTAAGAAGCAGCGGAGGCTGTGCAAAAACAGCGCAATTGCTGCTGCCGCCACCAATGACGATGACACTGTAAGCAGTGGGACCAAACATGCCTCCGTCCCCCACAGCTGTGTGTTCTGGGTGGGAATGGCCCCTGGCAGGTAAACATTGGGAACCCCTGGTCTAGAGGATATGAAGCATTGTCAGCCTAAAGGCCCTGTTGCCTTTTCTCCCAAGGCCAGAAAGCATCTGCAATTTGGACAAGTTGTTCTGCCTGGTAGAAACTTCCTTCTAGTTGTGTTCTTTCTCAAACTTTCTCAAGCTCTTTTATTTTGTACCTCTGGCCCAGTGGTCCAAGTAAGACAACATTGGCTAGGCAAATTGCCAGGCTATGATTGTTCCATGTTTCCCCTGGTATCATGGGGGCCAGGCATGAAAGGATAACTCAAGGGATTATCACTAGTACCTAAATGGGTTCATGTTTTTGTCCTCAAGGTCAAAATGGTTAAATGTCTAAGATGGGAAAACATTGGTGTTCTCCATGTTTTTTGGCTACAATGTAGACAGGTGTGTTGGTTTTTTTGGGGGGTTGTTTGTTTGTTTTTCATTCTAAGTGTGGACTATCTGGGAGACCAAAGGTCTCCAGTCCTGGACGAAACAACATATTTATGGTATTAGTGACACATCCAGTAAAAAAAAATCAAAGCAAAACAAACCAATCTTCTTCTCAGTAAATTATTCTTTCCAAGAGGCTGTCAGCCCAAGAAAATATTTTTTCTTCATTTTGTTTTTTAAATACGCCCTTTATGCCCATTTGCCTTCTTACTCTATGGCTTTGCTTACCGATAATTCATTATGTACCAAAGCAGAATTTGTTGTTTAATCAAGGCCAGTGAGATCAACTGCAGGGTTTAGTTGCTACTTAAGGGCTGATTAAGATCAAATGCATTCAAGCTTCTGCATACACAGCCTTCAGTTCTACCAACCAACTTGCCAGTTTGTACGGACAGTTTTACTATATGGTTGGTCACACAGATATATCACTAGACTTGGTTTTCTCTGCAGAGGGAGTTTGGCATTTCCTGTGTTTTATTTTAAACTAATTCAAAATTAAATGTTTAAATCCCTTTTAAAGTAACGGGAAGCAACAAGTTTTTAAAACTGTGACCATAATGGTAACTCACTACCTTGTGGACATTGAAAAGATTGGATCTAATTATTTCTAGAGGCAATTTCTAAAGCCTGGAAATGGAAAATACAAGTTCTATATTTCATGGAGCAGTCACCATCAATGATGAAGCTTTAAAGGCCATGAAAAACTGCCTACCTTGTTCTCTCTTATGAGGCTGAACATTCACTGTTGTTAAATGTCTACTTTTTTATTACAACCTGTAACAAAATCAAGACTATAGCAGTGATTAATATTTTTTTAATAATCACATTGCTTCAAATCGGCTATAATAATAGGGCAATCATGCATCACAGTTGTGTTCCAACAGAACTATTAGTCTCTGCATTATGTTAGTGTAATTACAGCCTAATGCTTTACACTATTAGTGCAGTACTAAATATTTTACTAAACTGAATGCAGTACATAAAAATTAATTTAAATAGCCCCAGGCTTTGAAACAATGCATTCAGCAATGCAAATGTGCCTAATTTTGTCTTCTCACAGAATGAGTGGGAGTGGGATAGAATTCAAGCACAACAAAAAGCACAGCAACAAATCTGAAGAGGACATATCTACTTGCATTTCTGATTGTTTTGAATTTAACTATTTGATTAATTGCTGATTAAAGGGCTACTAACATACTGAACACCATTGACAATTAAAAGCCTTTACCATGTCTATGGCAAAAGAAATTCCATTTAGTGCTTCCTCATGAGTAAACAGGCAAAGAATCACACCCTGCCTGGAAGAAAATAATTTGTTAACAAAAATTGTGACCAAGTTGTAAAATTTATATCAATAGTAACGATTATAGGATAGGAAGAAGTAGAAGCAGTGACAGATTTTACTTTCCTAGGATCAAAGCTCACTGCAGATGGTGATTGCAGCCATGAAATAAAAAGGTGACTGATTCTTGGGAGGTAAGCGATGAGAAACCTGGGGAACATAGTGAAAACAAAATTGCAAACAAAAATTCGTATAGTCAAAGCAATGGTATTCCCTGTGGCAATGTATGGTTGTGAGAGCTGGACCATGAGGAAAGCTGAGCGCAGAAGAATAGATGCCTTTGAGATGTGGTGTTGGAGGAGAGTTTTGAGAGTCCCCTGAACAGCAAGGAGAACAAATAGGTCAATCTTAGAAGAAATTAACCTTGACTACTCCTTAGAAGGGCAAATAGTAAAGATGAAGCTAAAGTACTTTGGACATCAAATGAGAAGAGAGGATTCGCTTGAGAAAGCCTTGATGCTGGGAAGGGTGGAGGGCAAAAGAAGAAGGGGGCGGCCAAAAATGAGATGGCTAGATGTTATTGTAGACACAGTGGGCACAGAGCTGAGTGAGTTGAGGAGGATGGTGGAGGACAGGAGTGCCTTGCGGACAGTGGTCCATGGGGTCGCAAAGGGTCAGAATCGACTGTGCGACTGAACAACAACAACAAAAGGCGAGTTGTGTCAATGTTATTTCAATGACTAGGCTTAGGGCAGTATTTAGCTAACGCTTTGTCTGGTTTTTTCCCTTCTCCATTAGCTAGCAGCTGGAAGGGGGGAAAGCCAGAAATTCAATTATTATTATTTTTAAAATACACACAAAAACCTCCGGTTTATGAATGCGGGATATTGTGCTTCTGTATCTATGTTTCAAAACATCAGGAAATGGACTGCTACTCCTGCACGATATTGTGTCTACATTGCTCCTGAAGAGCAAGAGCAAAGTAATCAATCCTATGTTTAAAAAAAGACAAGAAAAATATCAACTAATTTAAATGTGATGTTGGAAATGAGCCTTGAGATATCACAGACAACCAGAAAGGCAGGAAAGTAGGTGCTCAGGCATGCCTGGAATCTCAGTAGAGCAAATATGAATAAATTGGGGGTGTCCTTTTTGTTCAGTCCCACAGTCGAATCTGACCCTTTGCAACCCCATGGATCACTGCATGCTAGGCTCTTCTGTCATCTGCCATCCTACGGAGTCTGCTCAGATCTACGTGCACAGCATCAACGATGGCATCTAGCCATCGCATCCTCTGCTGCCCCCTTCTCCTTTCCCCAGCATCAGAGCCTTCTCCAGTGAGTCCTCTCTTCTCATTTGGTGGCCAAAGTACTTGAGCTTCAGCTTCAGTATTTGTACTTCCAAGGAGCAGTAAGGGGCTATCCTATCAGACACATATAATGAAAATTCCAAACAAATCAAAATAAACAATATTTCTGGGGGAAATGAGTAGGGGTTCAGTAGGAAAAGAGTATAACCTAATATGATATTGATTGGTTCATAAAGGAAGCCTCAGCTATTAGTTTGCAAAACGTTAGCAAAATTTACTGGAAAAGACAATACTGCTAGAAAGGGTAGGCATAGAAACAGAGAACAATCTAACTTGAGGTACTGTTTATTTGCAAGATCTTAGCAGAACAGTCAGTGATAGAACTTTTTGGAGGCCATTAACTCCTATAGTCACCACACACCAGATTTACTTGATGGTACATAGCATTTTTGGAATTTTTTTTATCCTAATTGCCAAATAATTGTATAGTGACAAGATAGTGGGAATAGGCACCAAAGCTATCTAAATATGAAGTAAGACCATCCCCACCTACAAAGCAAAAAACATTAACTTCACCATTTAAATGAGTGAACTTGTGATTATTTGTAATTTTTATTATTTCAAATATATTATTTCAAAATATTTTAAGAACCAAAACCAGAATTCCTTTTTAATGCCTCTTTGGTTAGGAAGGATTTTGAAAATTCTCTTCTTGATATTCAGCTAATCAAGTCCTGACTGACAGAGTTAAAAAAAAATGTCTGTAACAATACATCTATACTTTGGAACATTCATGCCAGTAAGCTTGTTCCATGCAATTTATAACTTTATAACTTTAAGTGGTGCTTGCATTAAAAGGGCAGGGTATAAATGTAAATAAATAAATAAAGTTTACCCCCTTTGAGAGGTCATTTTTAAGGATCAATATTTCTGATCCCTGCAATGATGACTCCTAATTTGGAAAGAAAAAAGGGTGGGAACAGCCATTCACCTTCAACATAAGTAAGAGATACACACATAATCACAGCCCATCCCAGCAAGCCTGTAGTCCCAAAAATCTCCACTGAGATAATTGTCTACCCCCCATTGCAACTAGCAACACAACTATATACTGCTCTATAGCACTTAAAGCATTCTCTGGGTGGTTCACAAGGTAATTAGAATTTTTTCCCCAACAAACTGGGTACTCATTATACAAACCTTGGAAGAACACAAGGCTGAGTCAGCTTTGAGCCTGTCAGGATCCAGCTCAGATCATGTACAGAATTTTGGCTCCAGTAAGGCAGCTGAACCACTGCCTCAAAGGTTCAGTAAGGAAATAGCAATTGTGGAAGCCAAGAAACAATGTCCCCCATTTTCCACCAGCTGATCATCTGGGCTTCAAGAAAAACTTGATAGAATCTTGTCATCTCCAGAAGGGACACACAAAGTATTCAGATTCTCTGTGTAGGTCGGAAGGTATGCCCACTTGTTTCAAGCCAGCAAAAATTTAAGTGTTAATTACATGATGAAGACAACAAATAACAGGTTTCTCTTTTTAATTGCTGATGGATGTGACCCTGTTACATCTGATAAGTTCTACTGGGGATGTGGTGTGAAGCAATGACCTCTGGTTTAGTGGTTGGCTAGTGTTTCAACTAGTGGCAGCTGGGGCAGGTGGCATTGATATATGCCATTTTCCATATGGCTAGGAGTCTTCTTCTCAATTGTTTTGGCAGCTTTCATAGGCTTTTCTGGTTCAGGAGCTCCTAGCCAATCGGGTCAGCCAGGGAAGAAGCTACCCCAGCAGGTGGACCTTGGTGGAGAGTTAAACATCCTGGAACAGCAAAAGATACTTCTGCCCCTCTAGTAGTAAGGACTAAACGGGGGCATTCTGTGGGTAGATTAGAGGTAGATTGGGGGGAGTCTAACAGACCCAAATTAACCTCTTCTTCCCTGGACGTGGCTCTACAGTGGAGAAGAATCTGTGACAGCTGTAGAAAAGCATTATTTTTCCTCATTCTGAGACCAATGGGAAGCCAAATCAAGGGGGACAAATGGAGGAAAATCTAACCATCCATGCGCTTGCTAGCGTGAGCCTGATCAAGCTTAGGAAAGGGCATTTTGTCTCTCATAGTGTCCCCCTTCTTCATTCCCACAGAATTCCTCTGTTGTTATTAAGATTGATATACTGTCTGTCACAGTATCAATTTCAAAAGAGTTTGTAGCGGACTATAAAACAAAGCAATAATAAAACATACAACAAAATAATTAAAAATGGAAAAGAATTAGAAAGAATGATCAACACAAATTGCTGTGGATGTGGCTATTTTCCATTGTGGACAGCCTTACTCTGGTCTTGCAAATCTGAGGCTTCAGGGTCCTTTTTTTTAGGGGTCAATCTGTCTCATATTCAGCTTCCTTCTTTTTCCACAGCCTTCAACCTTTCCCAGCTTTATCATTTTCCCAAGGAGGTTAGTGACTTTGATCCCGACCTGGGCACAAGGTTGACTCAGCTTTCCATCCTTCTGATGTCAATAAAATGAGTACCCAGCATGTTGTGGCCAAAATGCTAATTAACTTGTGAACCACCCAGAGAGTTCACTAAGTGCTCTTTCCACCTGACTCTTTCCTCCCTGACCTCTTTGCAGCTGGTGAGTCTTCAAGGCCCACAAAGCATTACAGTAGATAACCACCATGAAGGAGTGCCATGAGCAGAAATTAAGCTATAGTTTGTTGAAAATCCCCCTTGCCAACACAGCACAAATTATTGGTTTGCTCACCGTAGCCAAAATTAAAATGCTCCCTTGCAATAAATTATTCAATTAGAATTAAAATTGCAAACTACAAAAGATGGATGGCAACTTCCAGTCTAATAGTAGAAGGACCTGGAATTGTGAGCCAAATCCTGCAGTGAAGGAGAAGCAGGTAAATGGGGTCTTCAGTTGAGACCCACATTTGAAAACACTGAACACTTAAACACATTCAGCTTCAAACTCTCTCACTGTGACCCAAATACAGTGGCATAGAATGGAGAAGGGGGTAATATAATCAGCTGCAAGATCATAATCCACATGGCACCTAATATACAACAGCAAGGGGAAGGCGATTGCATTTATATTTTACTCTTTGTAGCTATGGGAAACAGAGTTCATATTGCAATTTGAAGTGAAAGCATTGTCAATAGAATTGCACTATAGGTTGCAGATACAGATAAGCTGTCATTATATAATATAATATAATATAATATAATATAAGAATAGAATAGAATAGAATAGAATAGAATAGAATAGAATAGAAAGGGCAGGCTCTGTCAAGGAGTCACAGTGGGGAATCAAACTCCCTACCTGTGACTCTCCAGCCAAATGTCTAAAACAGTTGTACAGTAATACCTTGGATAATGTTTGCACCAGATAACGCTAAAACTGCATAACGTTAAGCAATCTGGGGGAAAATTGTATCGCATAACATTGAAATCCTATGGGATGTATCACATAATGTTTGCTGAAGCCTGTGCCAGTTACAATGTATCTTTATGGAGTTTTAATGTTATGCGATTCATCCCATAGGATTTTAACCTTATGTGATGCATGTATCGTATAACGTTAAAAATCGGATAACACTAAGACTTGTGGAACCAAGTTTTAGTGTTATCCGGGGTATTACTGTATTAAGTTAGACAGTGGCCTATCCAGTTAAGTACCATTGACATAGACTAGCAGTGGCTGTCAGAGTTTCAGAGTCCTGGTGGCACAGTGGTTAAGCTGCTGTACTGCAACCAAACTATTATGAGCTTGATCCTGATGGGGATCAAGGCTGACTCAGCCTTCAGAGATCAGTAAAATGAGGACCCAGCATGCTGCAGGCAAAATGCTAATTATCTTGTGACTGCCCAGAGAGTGCACTAATCTGTAGGTCGGATTATAGGGGGGGGGGGTGAAAAAAATTTCAGGAGAGGCAAAAATTATTTCAGGAGGGGCAACAATGTCACACTCGCATATATAACATTGGCATCACTGGGTGGGTTGGGGGGGCTGTTAGCTCAGGAAGGTTTTTGCCCTCCTGGCTCCACCTGGCTACGGCCCTGGCACTAAGCTCTGTGTGGTGGTATATTTATTATTTATTTATTTATACTTACTACCCTGCCCCAATTGGGAGTACCCGACTCTGGGCAGCTTACAATGTGGATTAAAATCACAAATAGATCCTTAAAAGTTCTTAAAAAATTAAAACAATATAACAGGTAAAACCAAATATCCCAAACGTCACAGGAGGTGGCTGTCCCCTTAAATCAGCCAGCCTACGTGGGATCCCGTGTTCTTGGGACCCCACACTTGCTCCGCCAGCCAGGTCTTCAAACCTTTGCGAAAAGGTAGGAGCTCTGTTTGTAATTGCTCTGTTTGTAATTGCTCTGTTTGTAATTGCTCTGTTTGTAATTGTAAGTGTAATTGCTATTTGGGTCTTTTCCAGCTATGCCTAAAGACACCAGGTATTGAATGTAGCTCCACCATTAAGCTACAAATCCAGATCACTCACCCACTGTTTGGTTCCATGGGCAAATATCAACAATGAAGGGAATAAATTAAAATTCCATGGGCACAAAATGGTTTTCTTAATACCAACTCCAAAGATTGCAAGCTTCTGGGATCTCTAGAATGCTTCATAAACCAGATGATTTAAAAATAGAGATAGGGAGGCAGAGAAGCATGGAATTACAAAAGGTTGGCTAGATATTTAAGCCACTGATGACTGCAATCAGATTCAGTTCCAACACAGAGGATGTGTAGTTCTTCATAAAGACGGATGTAGCAGGTAACATATATGAATGGCAGAAACCTCCAAGCAGAGAGCTGAGGAGCACTCAAATCCATATCCATTTTATCTTTCTCATGAAGTCTCAACTTAAACAGACAGTATATGATCTGAGATAGATAGGGATTCCTACCTCTATTCCTTGGTACCAGTTTCATATTCATCCAGTTAGCCACTGTCATCTTTGTGTAGTACTGTATTCTTTGCATTCTGGCAGCATCTTGCAAAAAATGTATTTCTGGATTCTTTACAATGACCCTTACAACAATCCTATGTTGGCATTGGAAATTCAAGGTCCTCCCACTGCGGCCTAAGGAGCATAGACAATAATGAGGGCTTGAGTTCTTTAGACGGAGGCCCACTTCCCCTTCCAGGTGTAGAATATGCCTAATTCATCATTCTTGCCTTATTACCCTTGTGTGGGAACCTTCATCCGATATGTCCATACAGTAAAACCTCAGATAACGCTAAAACTTGGTTCCACAAGTCTTGGTGTTATCCGATTTTTAGTGTTATCTGATGCATGTTAAAATCCTATGTGATGCATCGGATAACGTTAAAGCTCCATAGAGATACATTGTAACCGCACAGGCTTTAGCGGTTGTTATCCGATGCATCCCATAGGATCTTAACGTTATTCGATGCAATCCTCTCCCCCCCCCCCGATTACTTAACGTTATGCGTTTTTAGCGTTTTCCGAGGTAAACATTAGCAGAGGTATTACTGTACTGTTTCATTCATGGTCTTAACAATGGCCTCCTGCCGCTATGATATACAATCTCAATGCCATGTTAGTGAAGAGGCATGGGTGTGACCTATCCAACAGATGAAAGACAACATTTCCATGAACCTTGGGAGTGTTTAGTTTTAATAAGCACTGGAAATTAATACTTTGAATAAATTTCCAACTTCAGTGCAATAATGCAATGCACTAAGAGTACTTAGTACAATATTTAATATTATCATTTCAACACTATTTAAGGATGCTTGCTTCAAAATTAAATAAAATGTGTTTCTTTAAGAGAGGGAAAGAGCTCATTTTGTACTAGTTTTGTGTGCTCATTAAACTAGACTGTTATCTAAAAAGGAACACAAAGCTGTTAGTTGAAAAAACAGCCAGGAAAGAAGCAAGCTATGATGAGACAATACCACCTCCTGCCTGGATAAAAAAAGCATTGAAATAAATGAAAAAGATTTGGTTTGTTTACTGGGGAAAAGACATTTCAGTTGCAAGTACTATTTCTGCAGTAGCCAGGCTGATATTAAGTTTCAAGCACTGGCACTTTCTTTGCTAGAAACCTGAAATAGGACTGTGCCAAAATTATTTGCCTTTTTTTCAATGTTCTTTTTGCTTAGATGGGGAAATGCTTCCTTTTACCTGCCATTTGTGCAGCACTCCTTTCAAACAAGCAAGCTCTAGTTAGAACAGACATCACTTTAATGCTTCCTTGAAAGACCAGACAATGGCCCTCACCCATGGTGTTGACAAAGCGGGAAGTGTAAGCCATCACTTAAGAAATGGAAAGTATGGTTCTTTAATCCCTGTTCATTCATAGCAGGCTTTTGACCACTGATACCAGCTGGAAATGTTCTCTGATAGGTTGCTGCAAGTCCTAGACCTAATGCCTCTCTAGAAAAGATGGACAGATGTACCCATTTTGCTTTCTCACTCCATCATAAATATACTGGAATAAAATTCTCTTTCAACCAGCCAAATTCCACAGGTACAACTACTCCCCAAACGAAGAAGACCATGCTGTAGTAGTTGCCTGTCATACAAATGACTAGGGATGAAATGGCTTTTGGGAGGAAAGGATGGGCAATCCTAATTCAATCCTAACATGCGCAAATACTTGAGAATTTGAACCCAGCCTTTTCAAAACTGAGCCTGGAAAGATGGATATGTTGGTAATAATAATTACACTTATATACCACCCTATAGCACTTAGCACACACTTTCCGGGAGATTTTCAATGTAATTATCATTTTGTCCCAATGTGCTGGGTTCTCATTTTATCAAGCTCAGATGGATGGAAGGCTGAGTCAATCTTGTGTCCTAGACAGAATCGAACTCACACTGTTTTGGCTGCAGTAGAGCAGTTTAACAACTGTACCACCAGGGCGCTCTTGTTTTGATATTTCCTCTGTCATTTATTTAAACAACCCAACAAAAAGATCTAAATTAGTGTTTCCCAACATTTGGCTTTGGGACTTTGATTCCCACAATCCTTAAGTCAATTCACCAAAGCACTGATCAGTCAATGTACTGACTTAGGCTTCTGGGAATTGAAGACCGTCTGTGGGACATGGGTCCCACATTGGGAACCACTGAAGTCTTTGCAACCCAAATGTGAAGAAATTTGCACATTTTGGTAAATTCTTGACAAAGCCAAACTGAAATAAATTATCTCCTAGCCTTACTCATGTCATGTCTCCTTCCATTCATTCACAAAAGGCTAGGACACACAAGTGAGCAGGAGTTATATGTTTGGAGTCCACTTGGACAGAAGGAGGAACACTTGCTTCTTACACAGACTTTGCAGGTCCATCCACTTCCATAAATCAAGACTATCCATTGTTTTAGAAGTTCCTGTAAGTTTGATTAACTTTATTTCATTTTTAAGGAAAGCCTGGAAACAGAGGTATTGCAAAATAACAAACATTGCACATAAAAAGAGACGTGGTAACCCATATGTTCTGCCTTGCCCCTGAATGAAGTATATAGAGAACTAATTGACTTGAGGACTAGCAATCTACCTGATATCAGAGATTAAATAAAACATTCATTTCTTTATTGTTTCCCTCATGCCACAATCTTTCATGAAATAGTACAGTATCTCTCTCTTTTTTAAAAAAAGGTAACAGAAACAGTGGATGGTTTCTTAGAAACCTTATTGGTTAATTCTGTCCATGAGATCCAATCACTGCACTGTGGTGGACGTTTGCTTTAGTCCTCAAACCTGTGGCTTTCGTCAGTCAAAGAGGCCACATTTTAACTTATTAAAATGTCTAAAAAGCTATGGTGGAGGAGGAGAGAATAGTAAACCACTTCTGTGGATTCCCTACCTGGAGAGGTTCACCATTAGTCAGGCTTGACAACACATTATTCTTATTGTTCTTGCTTTCAGGTAGAAAAGGAGATACATGCATAATTTGCTCTCACGTTTAGCCACATCATTTGGCCAACTTCAGTTACCTCCTGCATCAGATGATGTTCTATTAAGCCACACCAACTCCTTGCACCACATGCTGCCAAACATAGCTATATAAACAGCTGTGAGATTCCCTCTTCTAGAAAGTTGTGACTATAGGAAGCTTCACTATATAGAATCTGAAAAGTAGTCCATCTAATACATTACTGTCAACTCCAACTGGCAGCACATCTTCAGGGTGCCAGGAATGATTTTACTTGGAGATGACATGGATTTCATCCATTATTTTGTGCATACAAAACATGGGTAGTCTCATTGAGTCATGCCCAATCACAAGATCTATCCCTGTCCTATTGCTAGTGTCTCTAACTCCTAGAGTTTCATGACCTGGGCAGGGGTATGAAATGGAGTACTCATACATGTGAACAGAATGACCTCACTTTGAGACAGGCACACTTCCTTCTCAAGAAGGTCTTTCTTTGGCTTGGGGTTTGTAGCCCATCCCTGGTGACTTACTTCTAACTTACCTTCAGGAAGAAATTAACAGTGAACACAGTTATTCCCCCCACCCCTCGCAGAAAGAAAAAGAATGGAGCTTGGCTACACATTCCATGATCTCCAGTAGGACATGACAATCCATGTATTATTTGAAACCAATGAGAAGCCCCATAGGACTGCCTGAGTTAAATGGTCCTCTCCCATCTGATACTTCTTCCTCTTTCCTCAGGGCAAGGGACTTTTGGCTTGCTGAGAGAGATACTCAGAAAGGGGATTAGTGATTAAATAATAGGCAAGGCATGATCTAAGCAGATGAGTGCCTTACTCAAAAATTATTGAATGATGCCCCCATCCCATTTATAACAAGAGCTGCTTGTGGGCTAAATTAAGACTTATTTTCCTTAGTGTCTCCCTGTATAATCCTGGGCTCTGTTCATGGAGAGATCCTGAAAAGCCAATCATGAGGTAGGGGAGAGATCAGGCAGGACAAGGAGCATCTCTGATTCTGTACATGAAGGTTTCAGAAAAGGTCTTAAATCCTTTCTTCAAACTGCTATGAAATGTTCTTTTACATATTGAACAGTAAGTTAGAAGTAATTATGCAAATGATTTCCTTATTACTATAGAAGCTTAAATTAAGGGGAAACAATCTTCAGTTTATTAAAATAGTCCGCTTCTCTCTGAATAGTTGGGAAAATGTTTGTGTTACATCTTCCCTTGCAGTAAATTACAAAATGAGGATAAATGGCTATGAGAAAACTAAAGCATGCCAGTGGCTCATTATCCAATGAATTGATATGAATAAATTGGACAACTCAAGCCAGCTGACAGATTGTTTCCCTTAAAGAAATAGCAGTAGGACAGAAATAAAGAGAAATTGAGGTGATGGTGGAGTTGGAGTTCTGCTTCCTTCTCACATTTTCTTTGTCTCTATCATCATATACCAGAAGTTTGCCTTACGGACTCAACTTTTTTTAACAGCTATTGAGCAAACCTGGTCAAAAGCATTTTAACACTGGGGACAGGGTAGCAAATGATACCCCGACCCACACAACACAGAACCTAAGGTCTGCCAAATAAGTTTGGTGTCTGAGGCAGAAAAATCCGAAAGTGACTCTTCTTCAGTAAATGCAGGAATAATAAATTTAAAAGCCAATTGGGTTCTCCCATTTTCAGGAATTCCAACATTAGCTGAACCAGTCACTCTGCTTTGAGGAAAAGCCAGCCCTCATAAATTTCCACATCTGACCTCAGTCTGAAACTAAGATGGGGTCTCCAAGCCACCTGGCACTGTTAGTAGCAATGTTGCTGTTACTGCCACCAAACCATCAACATAAAAAAGAGTTTGCCTGAGGGCAATAGAGAGAAGGCAAAGCCAAAAATTGACACACCCCTTGAATGGACCCCAAATGAAATAAACTATGTGGAAATAAATCTTATCAACCTAAAATGCATCCATGTGAGCTAGGTTACAGTACAGCAGGACATCATTCAAACTGGAAATGTGGATGTGTATCATGCCATCCTTGTAAAATGAGGCATCCACCTGATGCCAGGCTTGGGTCGTGGGAGATGTGTGGAGTCAGGGTTGATATGGGTGAGAAATCAGTTCAGTTCACTTTTCCATAAGAACTTACTTTTTATTCTATCCAGGTTTCATATACCTCCTGAAGCAATACACAAACCAAAATGCAGTCATATTGTAATATTCGTGGTTTTCTTAATTTATCAAGACAGTTCTCAAAATGTAAAAGCGAACAAAAATGTACTTCGGGGGGAAATGCAGACATATATTATTTTAGTGGGAACAGATTACAAAAATGTATCATATTGGGGCAATTGCTGTCAAAAATGTGAACTCTTGGCAAAAATGCACATATAATTTTAGTTATTTGCAAAAAAAATCATAAATATATGTAAGGGAAGGTATGAGGTGTCAGGTGTTGATTCAGCTTGGGTGACTGTTGAGGCAATGACAGAACAGACAAAAGGATGTACAGTTGTACCTCGCTTAAAGAGCATAATGTGTTCCACAGGATTGCTCTTTAAGCGAGTTTGCTCTTTAAGCGAAACACCATTGAAAGTGACCAATTGTGGGGAGGATTGCGAACCCTGATTTATTTGTTAAGCGAGTTTTTGGTTGGTTTCATTTGTTAAGCGAAGCGAACATTCAGAGAAAATTATGCTCTTTAAGCGAGTTGCTCTTTAAGCGAGGCACTCTTTATGCGAGGTTTGACTGTATATATGTGTCTTTTTTTTATTCCAGGGATAGCAATATGAAGAAATGAGACTAAATGTGACAATGGAAGGAGTCACAGGAAACCTCTTATCCTTATAAAACTTTATCCAAACATAAACATGGAACTAGAACTGAACAGGATCCTGCTGTTACTCAGTCTTTTTACAATATTGGTTGAGCACCTGTTCACACAGTATGACTTATTAGCCTGATGATGTAATCAGTGATGGTGATTTTTCAGAAATAAAATTCACACACACATACATCTTCTGTGTGTGTGTTGTTGTTGCTGTTCAGTGACACAATCGATTCCAACCAACCCTTTGCAACCCCATGGACCACCGCATGCCAGGCACCCCATCCTCCACCGTACTCCTCAACCTGCCCAACTCTCTGCCCATTGTGTCAACAATGCCATCTAGCACCTCATTCTCTGCCACCCCTTTCTTCTTCTGCCCTCAACCTTTCTCAGCATCAAGTGAATCCTCTCTTCTCATTTGATGTCCAAAGTACTTCATCTTCAATATTTGACCTTCCAAAGAGCAGTTGGGGTTGATTTCTTTTAAGATCTACCTATTTGTTCTTTTTGCTGTCCAGGGTACTCTCAAAATTCTTCTCCAGTACTGTAGCTCATAATCATAATTTTAAAAAAAAACCCTTACTTCTGAAGATATCATCACCTTTATGTTATGCCATTTGTGCAACTGAATTTCAACCATTGCATTTTAAGGTTATGTAACTCTGCAGTGTAATAAAGGGTATAAAAAGCTGTGGTCTGTAACATTATCTGTGCGTTTCCACAAAAAATCCTGTAAATAAGGAGGAAAATACAAAATGTTATGACTTGGCATGGTTGCGTGGCACTCTAATCATGAGACCCATTCGCTCAAAGCCTGCACAACAATAATCCTTCCACAATTTCTCTTTCACTCTCTCTCACTCACACACACACCACACGATCCTGATAGTATAATAATATTTCAGCAAGATTTAATAAACTAAGCAGACTGAGTTGACACAAAAAAGAAATAATGTTCCATATTTCAAAAATTATTTCTCCACAGTAGTATGGGTTTTTCATTTTACTTTGTTTCTCTGCAAAATGTCTGGCAGAGCAGCTACTGGGGGATATCACTATATATCGCACCATGACCCCTGTCTGAGCACTTTCTAGAACTTCAGTGTTTTGGCATATCCAAAGAAGAACCTGGCATATTGAGCAGTTCCTCTGTCACTTACCTTCTTCTTTGGCACCAGCAGCTCAGTTTTCTGTATTGTTGTCAGTCTTCCCTTTATTTCAGGAGTTCTCAACCTTTTTAAGCTGGGGGCCAGGTCACACTCCCTCAGATAGCTTTGGGGGCCAAATGGCCATTTTGCCTTTCCTCCCCCACATGGCACTTCCTGGTGTGGTGGAGGTGGTGGGGAGCCACATGAAATGGTGCTTTTGGGCTGCATCTGCCCCATGGGCTGCAGGTTAAAAATCCCTGCTTTACTTCATCGTTTCCCAAATTATGTTCCGCGGAATGCTGGTGGACTTAAATTCCCAGAAGCCTAAGTCAGTAATTTGCTGATCAGTGCCTTGAGAATTGACTTAGGCTTCTGGGAATTGAAGTCCAAAACCCAAAGATTGGGAAACACTGCTTTACTTAATTCAAAATGTTAACCATCCTTTTAACCCAATAAATACTAAATGAGACTTGAAGGACCCGTTGTGGCTTGACTAGGCCCTGGAGGTGACAGCAGGCTCATTGCTCTACCCCAGTGTTTCCCAAATGCTGGTTTTTGGACTTCAATTCCCAGAAGCCTAAGTCATTTCCCCAAAGCCAATGTACTGACTGAGGCTTCTGGGAATTGAAGTCCACTAGTGGGCTGTGTACCCCTTGTTGGGAACCACTGCTCTACCCCATATTCATCACAAAATGTTCATCCTGCCTGCTTAGCAATAATCCCTTTCCTGCAGACGGAGTTGCTGCCCTTTAGAAAAGGAGTGAAAACCTGACTGGTAGGTCTGGTCTGGGGAGTGGATGGTTCAATTTCCCCAGCCAGTTGGATGGTTTGACCCTCAGTATGTCCAAGTTATAATACCTAGTTTTTAATTAAGTTTTTAAGCTTTTTAAAGTTTTTAATTTTTTCAGTGTTTTTAAAATTGTTGGAAATCGCCCTGGGTCTCTTCGGGGAGGAGGGCGATAAACAAATATAAATAAATAAATAAATAAATAAATAAATAAATAAATAAATAAATAAATAAATAAATAGCTTGCAAACCATGTTTATGCCAGCATATAAATATAGCATATAACAGAGGAGGACCTCCTACGGCATCTCCAGCATTGACTATTACAAGGGGCTGGAAGTGGTGTTTGCTTCTGATTAGAAGAGATCCAGCTAGTTTAATGGGTTTTCTTCCTTTTCAATCTTGCTTGCTGCTCATAATGGACAGAAGCCATCCTCTCAGGACAAAGTACTTTAGGAGAGTTGACAAAATGGCACCCTGACTTGCTAAGGAACCGCTCAGCCTCCCCAAGCAACTCTGCAGCAAATAAGATTAGATGAAAGTTTTGGGTGATTTCATCAGAAGGTGATTATTAATTATTATTTTTTTGCAATTAAATACAGAGTGCTCATGCAGTTGTAATTCATCCCCTTATTCTCGCGCCAGGGCATCCTGCAGACAAAAACCGTCTGGTGCCTGGGAGTGAAGAAATGGTAACGGATGTTCTCAAGGCCTGGAGGTCTACATAATGCTTTACAATGCTTAAAATCCCCTCGGGACCTGTTCTGCTATCTTGTAATTATGCACACATCGTCTGATTTATGTTGCATGTCTCCCAGCCCTACCAGAATGCACTCTGCTGCCTTGCCCTATTTGTGCTTAAAATACGTGGTGCCATAATGTCGTAAAATAGGGTAGAGGCTCATTGCACAAGTTACTATCAAATTCATGTGAGCAAGGGGTATAATAATCTAATGATCCTATTCAGCTAGGATAAATATGCACAATTTAGCCTTAGACACAGAGTCACCGTCAAGGCATTTCTACTGGTGTCTGTGAGAAATGCCGCTTAGTGAGGAAAGATCTTTAATTCCCTGACCTTCTTCACATGATGATTACAGGCTTGGAACAAAGGGAGAAAGAAACAAATAAAATCCAGAGCTCCAGCATATTCATCGCTGTCAATCCTTTGGAAAGCCACTTGCCACGACATTACACTGGGACTTCCCAGAGCAGTGGTTGGTTTTCTTGCACAAAAGGGAAATGAAGCAATTTGCACTGGAAAGATCCCCCCAGACTTAGTGAAAGGAAAAGCATGGATATATGAACTGAGCAGTCCAAAGGTACAACGGCATTTCCATGAAACTATTGGCAGAAAAGTAGTAGTCCTGGTCAGTGGTGGGCTCCAAAAAAATTTACTACCACACTGTGGGCATGGTATGGTAGGCATGGCCAGGGGGAATGCCCTGTGTTGCACCCAAATTAGGACTACTTTATCTCAAAACTTGGATGGGCGGGGCCTTCCAGAATTTTTGCTACTGATTCAGAAGAAATGGTGCAAACCTGCTGATGCCCACCACTGGTCATGGAATCAGTGGAAGGGGGCTTTCAGCCTAAAAATTGTTCTTTGTCACTTTGTGATTAGTAACATTTTACCTGTCTTTTTCTCTGGCTTCCATCTGACAATTGTTGCTTGACTTCTTCATTGAGCTTCATTAGAGAAAATAGCCAAGCATTTTCAAAATTCCATCTTTGTCTTCCCACCCCCCTTTGGAGTGTAACTACAGATGATAACTGAGTAAACCTACTATTCCTATGCAAAGATGCATCTAGAATGATGTTCTCTTTCCTTTTCTTTCTTTGTTTCCTTCTTTCTTTTATTACAGAAAAGGTTAGATTTGTGTGTTAAAGGAGGGCTGGTGAGACCCAACCAAGTCTCTCATATTTCTGTTTTGTTTTTTCATTTTGTTTTGTTTTCCTGCTTTTGGTTCTGCTAACAATAAAGGGTGATCAAATTCCTACTGTAAAACCCTTTTAGCAAAACTCCCCCATAAATTTATCACCATAACCCCCAGATGGTGTGAAGAATATGTGGGGCTATGAAAGGTCTGGTTCATACATACTTCTGTTCCTCCATTTTTTGGAACAGTAACCGTGTTAGTCTGTGGTTCAGGGATATCAGAAAACAAAACTAATTTTATATCTATGGAGTTCACACTGATATTCAAGCAACAGGAACACTACTCAACATGTCTACAGCTGTTTAAGGAACTGATTTCCTGAGATGTGCAAAAATGGGTCCACTGGAGGAACAGAAAACAAAACAAAATAAAATAAAATAAAAAACACTGCAGCACTTTAAAGACCAACTGCTATATTTTTGTTGTTAGCTTTCGTGAGCTCCGTAGATATAAAATTGGGAATAATACCCAAAAAATAGTTACAACTTCTGAAGGTACTGAAATGAACTTTTGAAGCACACCTCCATGAGTTCCTCAGCCAGCAAGGCCATTAGTCAAGCTGGCTGGGGAAATCTGAAAGTTGTAATGCATATTTAAGTCACTTTTTTCAATTGTGACTACTGCAAAAGATGCAGGTATAGATCTCCCCTCCAACAACAACAAGAAAAATATTTTTCCCTTCCTAGTTCTGTCCTCATACGTTGCTCCTCTCTTTTTCACCAAATCTAGCTCAGGCTCAAAAAGACCTCAGAACAGAAATGCACAGTTGTTTATTGGAAATAACAAATGTTGGAAAGTGCTAGAATTCCTCTTATAAAGCAATTCTGTATGCTGGGAGTGACCTTGTTTTACAATTAAGTAAAGGTAAACGTAACCCTTGCTCGAAAGCCAGTCGTATCTGACTCTAGGGTTCAGTGCTCATCTCTGTTTATAGCCCAAACGCCAGTCATGTCTGTGTCTGCAGATGTTTCTGTCGACATGTAGCAGGCATGCCTAGACACCAGAGTGCACGGAACACTGTTTACCTTCCCACCAAAGTGGCACCTAATTATCTACTTGCAATTTCTTGCTTTCGACGTGCTAGGTTGGCAAGAACTGGGGCAGAGACGGGCGCTCACTCCATCGTCCAGTACACAGGTATTACAAATGTACTAACCCTTAAAGTTCATGAACAAACAAAGGTAACAGAATATTTCAGCAGTTGAAGGGTTGCTATAAGTTGGAATCAAATTGACAGTAGTGTACTTCATACATTTTTTCTCTCCATGCAAAGATCAAATTTATCATTAAGTTAATTAAGTGACCCTGCAGTGAATTTTCTAATGAAACAGTAGTAATGAAAAATACATCTCTGTAGCAAAAGTAGTAAAGGAAAAACATCTCTTTAGCAATAACTAGCAACTTCTGCTTTCTGGTCCATTTCTCATTATGTCCAATAGCTTTAGGTGACTCTATTAGAAATCCACATTTGTAATAGTATCTAGCCTTCTAACAACATTCCTTTCAGGTTCCCAGGCACATTGAAACTATTTCACCACATTAAGGTTTGCCTCTAAGAGGAAGGAAATGTGTTCCAGAGAGAGGGAATTCACAAGTTAAGTTTTTATAAGGTGTGACACTCCTGTTAATGTTACAGGTATATAACTTTTAAAATTAACCTTTTCTATGTTAAAATTTAAAAGGCTTTTGTTTCTGGTCTTGGTCCAAAAGTTAACATCTCAATTCTAATATATTATTTTCAAGCTTTGGCACTATGTATTGTATTTCTGAGAATTGCCAAAGCGTGGAAACAATATCCTGTTCTTTTATACATGGTATGTCTCACATACATAAAAAGCAATAGGAAAATCAAAACACAACAATTAAAGCTAGAGTAGGGAAGGAAAAGCAAATAGAAGAGCAAGTAAATGTAATAGCAGTGTGAAATGCATAGAAAAATTAAAAGCTAGTGTAAAAACAAACATTTAATTGGAAGCAATTTGAAGGGATAAATCCAATTTCTCAGACTCTAGTAGAGCAGATGCACTGGATTCTACAAGTGTTGCAAGTACAGTATCCACAAATAGTTGCCTAGAAGATAATACTGTAGTAAGCTAGTGGATATTCTGTGATGGGTTGAGGGATTTCTGTTCCTCCAATTGCTTTGGCCAGCTGGTCCCATCATTGTTAATAAATGATTGCTGGAGCTGTAGTCAAAAGCATCTTAAGGACCCCAAATTCCTACTGTTGCCTTAAAAGGAGCTGTGGAGATGTGAACCTCCATATGGATAAAAGTCACAGGTAAGATGCACAATGCAAAACATGGAAGTAGCCTTCTGAGGTAAGACCCCCCAGTGGCTTTGTATGACAGGTGGCTCTAAACTGTGACCTACTAATGGGCATGGCAGGATTAACACGCACCAAAAAGCCATTATTACCATTTAAGACCTGATAACTCATTACAGTAGGGGAACCAAACAACATTTAAATCTGTGGAGGTTAGAGCTGTTTATCACTGATTCAAACACTCAAGTACCTTTTTGCTTCTAAACTGTAAATTAATGGAAGCAGACAATTTTTCTCTAATGGAAACAGTCCTAGACCTTGAACTATGCTAGTCTTTGTGCATTTCCCTACAGTAAATTATCTCTGCTGTTCTATTTAAAAATCTGTTTACCACTAGACCTTTCTTCATTTGTAGATCACAGGAGTTTGGCTTTTGTCTGAATAAGTCATAACTACCCAGAGACTGGGAAGCAAGTAAATTTAACATTGATTATTTATTTACCATATCCACAGCCCATCCTTTAATGAAATGTTCTTAGAGATAGGTGCTTGTAGGATAAAAACAAGAGTGCAAAATAAAGGATATTCAATAAAACAAGATGAAAAAGATCAGAAATAGGCTTGAAGGCTTCGTCTGGTCCCAAATAGAAAATGCAAAAAACATTGAGTGATTTTTTAACTGGGACTCCATCACTAAAATGTTTCAAGTTTTTAAACTGAGGAAAGGACTATTAGGAGGTAGCCAGTCTACATACAGGGGAAAATATATAAGAGAAAGTTACAGAAGGAAGCCCAAGGTAACAGATTTAAAAAAAAAACAATTTATCACCAGATGTAATGATAATATGTCTCAATAGCTCATGCAATGTCACCCTGTTTGGGTTTTTTTTCCTAGCCAGTACTGGAACCAAAGCTGTAATCAGCATAGTTTATATTTTCAGCAATTCTGCTTTATTAACAGTCACCGTGAATGAAGTCAAATACTACCCAGGAAACATTCCTTCAGGACAACTTTAATGAGTAAAGCAGCAATGTACTGATACTATTCTTCACATTATAAGCCACACTAATTCTTTAAATAAATGGAAGTTATTGTAAATGGGCTTCTGAAGCTGAACGTGATTCATCCATAAATGTGCTGCTTCAGTAATAACATTGGCAGCGCAAAAATGAATCACATTTAAAATGGCTAAATTTGCCGGATCAGAACAAGATTTAAAACTGTATTGCACAGGAAAGAGTCCTTTGGGAACATGCATACTGGCTTATACAGATCCTATTGCAATTTGGAAAAGTAAAAAAAATAAATACGCATATAAAGAATAATAGCACAGAGACAACTAGAACTAAACCATGGGAAACTGGCAAAAATTGGTTGATGTTAGTTCTCAGGTTCAACTAATGACTATATGGTCATTACACCTTTGATATTAAATGGCTGACACAATTTAGAAGCAGATGTAATGCATAATCTTCGGGTTTCTCACTATATATCTTATTGTGCTGCTAATATGAGATCAAAGCACTGCCAAAGAGTTTTTGTGGGGTCCCTCTCTCAGTTCATTGGTCTTGCATGGAATTTGGAAGAACCAGAGTCATTCTTTGTTTAGATATCAACTCATACAGTTCTAAGATATAGGACAGTGCATTTTCAAGGGCAAGAAAGAAAATATAAGGGAAGGCATAGAATGCTACAAAAGAAAAAACTGCTGGAGGGAGAAACCAATTGCTCTTTCCCCACTGCTATGACTTACAAAATCTTGATGCACCATTTCCACTCCAATTCCTGCTTTCATCTATCTCTGTCCCACCCATAGTGCCAACTAGAGCAATTACTGATGTTCCATTATGGTGCATGTCAGAACTGGCCATTGTAAAAGTAAAGTACTTTTCTTTGAGGAACAGGAAACAGGAACAAAATGTGTCTTGCTTCTGGTGCCTTCTTCAGGCCAAAACTATGAGCAGGACATTCCAGAACTGCTTGTTGATCTTCAGAGTATTCTGGTTTTATTCATGGCCTCCTCTATGGTGGTTCCAGTTCCTGGAACCGCCTCAATCCTCCTCAATTATCCCAAGCAACTTTTGTAAATAAATCTCATGTCAGAAATTACTCTGGGTTGAAAGTATTTTTGCTAGAGAAACTCTGCTCAGGTGACATTCGAATGAGGCTCCTTTCATGTCCCCAAGATCCGTCGTGCAGAACTCAGGTATCGAACCCCGAACTTCCAGTCTTCAAGGTCAGTGTCTTAACCACTAAGCCACCACAGTGCTGCTAGCAATGATTCCTCTTGTACACATGCAAAGCTCCCTCAGGATTTTAGCCATTAAATTTTAATATTCATTTTCACAATAAGGGGCTCCTCTATTTTGCTCTTTTCATTGTCTCTTTAAAGCTGCTTTTTTAACTGGCTTCACAGCTCTTGAAATAAACCCTGTTGTAAGTCCACTGAGTTTGGAAGTGAAATTCACAGAAAAACCATCAGTGTTTTTGGCCTGGGTATTTTCCCCTAGATTGGGATGACACCCAATGTGGGTTTTGTGTGTGTATGTGCGTGTGATCACAGAGTAATAAAGCAAGTTGAAAGTTCCCAAGAGTAATGGAAATGTTTTTGCATTTGCTGAATGACTGGGCTTGCAGAATTTTCTCCAGGGCAGATTCATTCTTTTTTTAGAAGCTCCTCATAGAGTTCTAAAATATAGGGGACTTTTTAAACTCTCTGACCAAAATGTCTATGCTGTGGTGTGTAGCTCTTTGGGACAATTCATGGCAGTTCACTGCCAGATGTTGCATTAACGTCTTCCTCCTTCTCCACAGCCTGAGCCAAGAACCACCTGTGGTAGTTCCACATTTGGAAGAGCTTCCCCACTCCAGGTCTATATTATCAACTGACTCTAACTACCTGCCACTCACTTTGACTCTTCTGACACAACAATACCTTGTTTGTCAAGTGTTTCTTCTGCTCATCCTTCTGTTTTGGTTTTCCTGAAAATTTCTCATCTGAGCTTCTAAAAACCCATCTCCTTTACTTTATTGTTTAATATTTTTAGTAAAATCCATACACTTATTCAACATATGTCTGGACGGGCAAAGTACACCTAAGCATCGAGGAGCTGTGATTCACTTTTCAGATTCTAGGCCTTCTTATTTTCATTGTTCTTATGCACCCACACCGTTTCCTTAAAATATTGGCATTCTGTGAGGTCTCTGGGGATCCTGGGAAGAAACAGAAGAGTAGCGTGCCTTGGAGGGGCCCCGTATAAAAATTTGTTTGGGGGCCCTTAGGAAGGGTAAAGATTTGTTTTGCTTACGCACGTTGGGGCCCCCCGTGGCCTGGGGGCCCCGTATAATTGATACGGCAGATACGGCGGTAGCTACGCCTCTGGGAAGAAAACACAGGTCTGCAACCAAAAAAATGCATAGGAATTTTTTTTATGTTTCTTATAGATTTTTACTTAGTGAAACCGAGAAAAATACTTTAAAAATTCCATCTTATCAAGTTTTCTTGCAAAACTCATGTTTTTAGTTTGATTTATCTGAAAGATAATTAGCATCAGAAAAGAAAATGATGTTTGTCTTCTGTTAAACTACACTGCCGTTCTTCTTTTGTGCGTGGGCAGTCCAAGGAGCACCACTTTGACTTGCATTACACTTACACACTACTCTACTAAACACACACAATAAAACTTAACAGCCTTTAACCCAAAATCTGATATCATATTCTTGATTCTAAACCCTATCCAAAAATTATTTCTTACTTTCATTTAATATTTATTAGAGCTAGGATCAAGAATAATACAAAGAGAAAATAAGATGAATGGGGTGGAGGGGCGTAGTCAGTGGTGAGCATCAGCAGGTTCACACCAGTTCACCAGAACTGATAACAGAAATTCTGGCTGACCATGCCCATCCAAGTTTTGACATAATGTAGTCCTAATTTGGGTGCGATGCAAAGCTTTCCCCTGGCCTCGCCCACCATACCAAGCCCACAGTGTAGTTTAAAGGTAAGAAAACCTCATTCCATTTTAGCATTCCTATGATGTGGCATGAACAACAAAACCACACTACCGATGCTATTTCTGTTCAGTAGGTGTGAAAGGCTCTAATTCAAAAAATAAAAAAAGATATCTTACCCAAACCTTAATTCAGCTATTTTTCCAGTACTTCTTAGTTCTAAAATACCAGTTCCACACCCATCTTCCACTTTGGATAATATCCTGAGTGATTTGGAGGACGGAGACACATTGCCTTCCCAGGAAAAATCTAGCTCAGATTTTTCTGTTGATAAGGTACCTCAACTTTTTTCTCAGAGTGAACTCAATGACCTAGTTAGAGATCTCAGCCTTTCCAAATATTCAGACGAATTGCTGGGATCAAGACTAACAAATAAAAACATCATTTTTGTGGTACAGGGACCAAGAGAAAGAATTCACTCAGTGTTTGTCCAAAGATGGAAATCTCATTTATTGTAGTGATGTTCAAAGGCTAATGGAGTGCTTTGAAATAAAATATGATTCATCTGAGTGATGCCTATTCATTAATTTGTCTAAAACAAGCCTCAAAGCAGTCTTGCTACATAATGGAAATGCATTTGCATCACTTCCTATAGGACACTCGGTGCATTTGGATGAAAACTATAACGATTTAACTGTTATTCTTGACAAAATCAAATATCAAGAACAGCACTGGATGGTATGTGGAGACTTTAAAATACTAACCATGTTGTTAGGACAGCAGACAGGTTATACAAAATATCCCTGCTTTCTATGTTTGTGGGACAGTCGAACCAGAGACCATTGGACAAAAACTGACTGGCCACTTCGAGACACCTTAATCCTCAGAGAAAAAATCATCATTAATACAACCTTGGTTCCAACAGAAAAGGTTTTATTGGCACCTCTTCATATTAAATTAGGGCTTATGAAGCAGTTTCTTAAATCACTGCCAAAAGATGGGGAATGTTTATGATATCTGTGTTCCAAGTTCCTAAAACTGTCTGAAGCCAAGTTGAAAGAGGGAGTTTTTACTGGCCCCAACATACGAAAACTGTTATCCGATCCCCTCTTTTTAGAAACAATGAGAGAAAAAGAAAAGGAAGCATGGGACTCTTTCAAAGACATAGTTCACAAGTTTTTAGAGAATACTAAAGTCTCTCACTACAAAACCATTGTACAACGCATGTTGAATGCGTATAAAGCTCAAGGATGCATGATGAGCATACAAGTTCATTTCTTACACTCCCACGTTGACTATTTTCCCGAAAACTTGGGAGCCTACAGTGAAGAGCAGGGTGAAAGATTTCACCAGGATGTCCGTGATATAAATTGTTTAATTATAAGAAATAATATGTTTAGTTCATTGTAATAAAATAGTGATTTTCTTGTCACACTTAAGCTTTTTTTAATGCAAACCCTAATATTTTGGTGAAAAAACTGTATGTAATGGCGAAAATCGAGGTCATTTTTTGATTCAGCACACTAGAAAACATAAAATTTACCAAAAATATCCTATGCAGCTTATTATTATTATTATTATTATTATTATTATTATTATTATTATTATTATTATTATTATTATTATTATTATTATTATTATTATTATTATTGTAGACCTGTGGAATTAGTCCCAGACTCCCCAAAGTTGTCCATACCCTAATTACATCCTTATTTGTTTATTTGTTTTAATTCTATCTTGTGCAATAATCAAAGCTTGGAAGTAATACAAGTTAGAATTTTAATTTAGTTTCCAATTTGTTCCTTTTTTTACTTTCTACTGATTGCTTTTTCCAGTAACACACTTGTAATGAGCCATCCTTAAGTTGCAATAATAATTTGTCACAGTTATATTACCTTACTCTATAAGGTAAGGATAGATGACTTTACTCCCTTTACAATGTAGCTGTAAACATTTAGCTACTTTTGTCATGATGGAAGGGGGCTTGCTGCATAATGGAAAATGTCACATAGCTCACACACTGGCCTGTGCTATTTCACATATAGTTTCCCAAATGCTGGTGTTTGGACTTCAATTCCCAGAAGCCTAAGTCATTTCCCCAAAGCACTGATCAGCCAATGTACTGACTTAGGCTTCTGGGAATTGAAGTCCACCTGTGGGCTGTTTACCCCTTGTTGGGAACCACTGGAAGGGAAGGGATTGTGTGTTTTGTGAGATTCACATTCCCTTAGTTAAGTGAAAGTATCTTTTAATGACTTTCAAAACTGGGAAAGTAAAGAGTTATTTTTTTAATGTTGTCTGGCCACAGAGTTATGTAACTATTTGCTTTTATACAGAAACTTTCCAATGTTTGACATTGTTTAATTTCTTCTTCTTCTTCTTCTTCTTCTCCTTCTCCTCCTCCTCCTCCTCCTCCTCCTCCTCTTTCTTCCTTCTTCTTCTTCTGATTAGGCTTTAATCTAACTAATCTTGGTTACTTTTGCCCCACACTGTAGGAGTGAGAGAACACCCATCTTTTTAAGGGCACATGAATACTGAGGAGCAGAGACCATCCAGGGAGACCGAGCAAGCTGCCAAGGATGCCTGGTATCTCTTCCATCATAGAAACTGAGTGTATACACAACCTGTTTCATCAAAGAGACAATTAGCCAAGGGGCAGAGACGAAGTCATATATAATGTTCCAATGGCTAAATACTGACACTTCTGCTTCCATCATAGATAAGTTGCTCAGAGAATGACATCAAAAGGTTGGTGCACTCATTTTGCAAAAGTCCAAACACAAAAAATGTTATGCAATTCTATAGATTGATATTGCTTAGCTCTAAACTATTCTAATAGGAACAAATAAGCAAGATGAAAAACTGGCAAGTAAGTACTGTACCCTGTGTTTGGAAAGAAGGGAACAATTAATGCTTCAAATGGTTATCATTATTGTTTCAAGAAGTAAGTTAGTGATTGCTGAACACAACAGACACACAAGTCATTTGATGTGGATGTGGAATGATAAATTCTTGACAAGAGAGAAAGCAATTCCTCTGCGTAACAAAATAGTCCACAAGAAATTTTGCTGTCATAAATCTAGTATTTCTCATTACTAAGGGGGGAGGGATGTACATCAGGCCCAAACTGATTGCTTCTAAAATTACAAACCCTGGTGGGCAGCTGCATTAGTCAATATTGTCATGAGTCTTGAAAAACAACATCATCAGTCGTCATAGCTTGGTAATAGACCTAGAACAAAAAAACTCATCTTGTGAATGGAATCCAAAACAGAACAGAGGCAAGCAAAAGGTCAAAGGCATAAAAGATGGCAGAAATAATACCCATGGAAGGCCAAGTGGATCTTGGGAAACAAGATTAGACTCCCATGATGAATTGTCTGCCTACGTATACCTCTTATTTAACCAAAGGGACATTACCACTTGGATTCTACAGAGAAAGGTAATTTCTACTACAATAAAATTATTGAATAAAAAGGTCCTTCAAAGTGTTCAGAGAGCCCACCAGAAAGCTCTCAAATACTTATTCTCTATGTAGTGGTGGAAGTGAAATGCCAGAAAGTTGAGGTAGCCCATGTCTTCAGGAAACTACAGATCTGTAGGAGGATATAGAGACAAAGCATTAATGTTTTTGTAGAGTTTGTGTTCCAGCTCAGCTACAAGGAAATCAACTAAACTTACCATGTTAGCCATTAACCAATCTTTGTTTTTGTGGGGAGGGTGGCAGCTGGTGTGAATGTATTCATTCATAAGAATATAAAACAGACTTGATGAGGATCAGCAATATTCGGATTCAGATATGACAGAAAAAGGAAAAGAAGATTTCAGTTTTCTTCATTGTCAACTTTAAAGTTGTGTAGTTCCTCTATAGTCAGGGGTGGGTTTCTTCTTAATGTTCAACTGCAGTCCTTCTTTGGCAGTGTCTTCTTTCACTTCGACCAAAAGTCATTTCAAGTCATTGCTGCTTTCTGCAAAGACAACATCATTTATGTATCTTAATTTATTGATGTTTCTTCCACCAATTTTCACTCAACCTTCATCTAACATAATCCTTTGGGTTTCACAGTTCCTCACATTTTGTGACTGTAGCGTTCAGTTCATAAATAACAAATGGTTTTAAAACTCATGTTTTATGATGCAGTATAGAAATGCACACCTTCAGATTAATTACATTTATAAATGTGGGAACATATGCTCAAAAATACAGATTTTAAAATATATTTACATATGTATATATAAACAGGGATTTTAGCCTTTTTAAAGGTTTGCCCATGAATGCAAAAATGAGGCCAAATGGATTTACAAAGACACATAAGGAACTTTGATGTCATCTGGAAATAAATAGATGAGTTATTTTATCAGCTCAAGACAACATAACGGGTATGGCCATGATCATGGAATGCTGTATTATAGACCTGTATAAAGTTGCTTATGGATATACAAGCAGAAGAAACACAGAACAAGCAACCTAAAAAAAATTTTTAACCAGGCAAGGTTTAAAATTACAGGGTTTGTACAGTTGGATTATTGTTGTCAGTTGTACACTGTTGTACATTCAGTAATCCACTTTGGACTTGACTCTCACTTGTGCCCAAAGCTAGTTTGCTATTTGAAGGGGGCCCTGATGTGTTATTGTGAGGTAGGCTTTCCTCCATGCCAGTGATTCTCTGTGTCAGACATATTGCTCTATTGCAGGGGTTCCTAACCTTTTCAAGCCAGGAGACTGGATCAGATGGCCATTTTGCCCTGCCTGCATGATGGGGGCAGCCATTTTGTCCCAACAGCTATGAAGGGGAGCAGACATTTTATTTCTCAAATGCCCTTGGAGGGGTGGGGGCACATGAAATTGTGCCACGGGCCTTAAGTTGGGAACCCCTTCTCTATTGGCTGTTAACTGGTTGTTATTTCAATATCTCACAACGCTCCTCATATCACACCAGAGCACTGCTAGAGATTAAAATGGCAGCCTCAATGGACGGAGTGCTATAGGGGAGACTGTAAGGGATGCACAAAGTATCAACTTGCTGGTGAGACTTGATAGGGCACAGCACATGAACCACTCATGACATGGAAGACTCCACCCAATAAGCAGCGATGGGATGTTACAGGTTCACACCAGTTCGCCAGAACCAGTAGTAACTTTTCCCAGTGTCCCGGAGAACCGGTAGCGGCATTTGGAGGGAACCACCTCGGGGGCTTATCTTTTCGCCGGTTCCCCCACTCCGCATGCACGCCAAGTGCTTGGTGTCCATGTGTGCCTACAGCACTTGGCATGCATGTGTGGCCTCCTTGCTGTCTTCCCAAGCGGGGAGGAGGAAGAGATGCTGCTAGCCTGAAGCTCCTATAGCCTGCTCCCCAGGGTAAGTGACTCACTTTTGGGTGTGGGGTGTGGGTGTGTATTTTAATGTGTATTTAATGTGTATTTATTTTCAATGTGTGTTTTTATGTTGTTTTATGTCTATGTAATGTGTATTTAATGTGTATTTATTTTTAATGTGTATTTTTATGTGTTTCATGTGTATTTAATTTGTATTTTTATGTGTTTTTATGTCTATTTAATGTGTATTTATTTTAATGTGTATTATATGTGTTTTACATGTAGTTTTATGTATTTTATGTCTATGTAATTTGTATTTTTATGTGTACATGACCAAATTTGGCCCCGCCCACCAGGTCAGATGGTCCCACCCATGAAATTGGCTCCACCCACATCATTGGCTCCACCCACAAATTAGGCTCCGCCCACAGTGTGGTAGTAAAAAAGAAATTTGGCACCCCACCACTGCCAATAAGCCACCGATGGTGTAAAGACACCAGCAGCTAATTTAAGGATGCTATAAATAGAGATGGGGAAAGTTACTTTCTTGGACTATAGCTACTATAATATCTCTGGATATTAACTGGGAACTGCTGTCTGAAAACATAACTTTTACCATCTGACTATAAGTAATGTCATTCCCATTTGAGATTACAATATGCCGATAAATCTATGCATCTGTAGCCACTCAGTGAATCTGGCAACACATAGTTTTAGAACTAGAGTAACTCCAGACATTTCCCTGTCCTTTTCTCTTCTGCACACCAAAGAAAATACTCTCTAAGGAAAATACTCATTCAGTTTCAGAGCCGTGACCTTCATTCAATTTCCTTAGGATTTCAGATTTATAGATAACCTCCCACAGGTTTCAAAGTTACAATATCCTGTAGCACTACACAAATAATTAACTACTCCTAAAGTTATACTATCTGGTTTTAATGCTACAGCCATCAAGCTGCTATATATTAAAAGCCATCAAGTGTCCTTTAAGCAAAGCTATTAGACAGGACAGCTGTGATAACAGTGCACACCAAATGAAATTTGCAAAATGTCAGCACGTCACTCTCTGGTCATTTTTTAATGACAGGGCCCAGATAGTCAATTAGATGGCCTGAGATTATATCCCCAGGTGTGCAGCACGTATTTAAGACAGGAGAGGAGGGAAACCAGCTTTCAGTATTATTTTTATTGTACATCTCTTGTACATCTCTTCAATCTTGCATACAAAATGCTGGTATTTTACTGTTTCTTGCATACTTGAATAAACAAATAACAAGCAAAAAAGACAGGTAATCAGTGGTGTAAGGCACTGCAGTGGCTCAAGTGGCTAAGACGCTGACTGGCTGGCCAGCAGTTTGATACACAAATACTGCAGGACGGAGTGAGCTCCCGTCTCTGTCCCAGCTCCTGCCAACCTAGCAGTTCGAAAGCAAGAAATTGCTAGCACCTGTATAGTTGTACCTCGCTTAAAGAGCATAATGTGTTCCACAGGATTGCTCTTTAAGCACGCTTGCTCTTTAAGCAAAACACCATTGTAAGTGACCAACTGTGACTTCGGGTATGGGGGATTGCGAACCCCAATTTAGTTGAGTTTTTGGTTGGTTTTAGTTGTTAAGCGAGGCGACCATTCAGAGAAAATTCTGGTCTTTAAGTGAGTTACTCTTTAAGCGAGGCGCTCTTTATGCGAGGTTTGACTAGATAAATAGGGACCACTTTGGTGGGAAGGTAAACAGCATTCTGTGCGCTCTGGTGTCTAGTCATGCCTGCCACATGACCACGCTGGCTCTTTGGCTATGAAACAGAGATGAGCACTGAACCCTAGAGTCGGATATGACTGGCTTTCGAGCAAGGCGACCTTTACCTTTAATCAGTGGTGTAATAGAACCAGGGACAGCAGGGTTACAGTTCCAGGGTCTTTAGAATACCGTAAGAAAATGGACTAGCAAAAAAATTCAGATCCGAAATTCAGGTTTTGAATTCACAATTACAGCCACAGAATTGTAGGCCACTTGACTCATAATGTCCCACTCTTCTCTGCCCAAAGGGGAGGTCACACCAATGGAAGCCGTCAGTGTCAAAACATGAATTGCCTTTTGCTGTTCCAGCACTCTTTCAAGCAGGTTAAATGGAGCTTGATCAAGATATCATATCTGGATTGGTGGTAAAGTAGCAATCCCATTTCCTCCCTCTGCTGCAACTAATTTTAAATCTTATTCCTAAGTATATTTAGTAAACAATATGCAATGAGATGTAAAGAATGTAAATATAAGTTGAGAGTTCAGAAAAGAGCACATGGAAAACTGCTGCAGTGCAGGCTTGCTCCAGAGCATATCCTAACAGCAAATACCTAGGGCAGGGGTTTGCAACCTATGGCCCGTAGACCAGATCTGGCCCCTAAAACCATTACATTTGGCCTGTGGTGACAGCTCCGGAAGCAGAAATGTTTGTGACAGCTATAAACGCATCTGTGCAAGTGCAAACACACCCATGCATGGGTGTCTAGGCTGCTCAACTGTCTGAGGAAAGTGTTTTGGCCTGTGGCACAAAAACCTTGAGAACTCATGACCTAGGGAATTTATAAGCAGCTATGTCTACCTTTAATTAGAAAGCACCAATGTGAAACAATACCTGGGGCTTTTTATATTCCATTGGTACAGACAGACATTTTTACATGTTTTGGTCCTACCCTCCTCCTTTGTACAACTCGTGGCAACCCCAGTTGGGAGACTATGCTCGAAAGCCCTGCCTTTTGCTTTCTAATTTATAGGAATAAACAAGACTCCAAATATTAGGAAATAAACTTACAGTTACTCAGAACTATCAAGCTCAGATTCAGATATATTCAGAACTATCCAAATATGGCATTAGTTGGTGAATTCTGATAATTTCTAGATCTGAATTTACATCCCTACTTCCAGAGCAGCAAGCACTACAATATCTGCCATCCCTTGAGAGTTCCCTCTTAGTTTAGCTGTAATCTCATAGTAACTGAGCCAGAAGTGTATTTTCCCAGGAATATTATGTTGTTGCAAGCTATTCATAGTGTTTTAAAGGGATGGGATTTTTGGAGTTTCTGGATCACAGCTCCTGTCTTTCTTCTTTGTAAATGCTGTACAAACACCTCAATATGATATGCCTGGTCCTAGATTAGAAGGATTTGAGCCCTTTCTCAGAAAGCTCCCAGCTAGCACAGCAGGTTTGGATGAAACTTGACAGGTAAGTTTCAAGCCTTTCTAATTTAGGCATTTCTCCAAGACTCTGCACATTGAAGTGCTTGTCAGGTTCCTGCTAGGTAAGCAGAACTCTCAGAATGATGATGTCCTTCTTCAACCCACCCAAATTTCCACACAATACACTGGTCTTGCTCAGCCCACCCATTCCCTCATATCACCTTCCTTATGGCCTATGTGTCCACTGGATGAGTCATAGATTCTCCACCTAAAAGCAGTGCATCCTTCAGAAGAAAAGAGTATTTATGACCTTGCCTCAATGAGCATTTGGCCATTTAGACAGAAAAAAATTGCTAATTGATCCATCAGAAGATAGCACAATTTTGCACGTTTGCTGTTTCAGGACCAATAGAACCAAAATATCTGCATGGCCCAAAAGGATAATGCTTTTGCCTGAAAATGTGATTAGGACTTGGATTATAAGAGTACATACTGTACTGGCAAATATTTGCCCTGCTGCTGTTGAGTGCAGTTGTCTGTTGGCTCACATTCATAACTCAGCAAGTTATCTGTAAGACATACTGCTCCATTGCCGGTGCCCCGCCCCACCATGGCTGGCTCAAAAAGATCCCGCTGCAGCGGATGGCAGGACCTCTCCGCCCTTGCCTCCAGACTCTCCACCAGACAGAGAGGCCACTGCAGCTGGGGGGCGCCAGGAGCGCTCCATTGCTGGCGCCCTGACCAGGCCAGCTCAAAAGACGCCGCAGTGGTGGATGGATCTCACCAGGACTGGATTCCTTCATTTTTGGACTTCTCTTGGAATTTTTCCCAGCTACTTTTTGTAGGATTTTGCTTATAATCATTGCAGGATTCAGTATGTGTGGTTTGGTTTTTGCTGTTCCTTTTTGTAATACTTTTTTTGTAACATTTTATTGTGATATTAATACTTTCTGATTGTTATTGTTTTATTGCTATACTGTTTATATATATATTCTGATACTGTTATGATTGTGATTATGATAATGTGGATTTTGTGATTGTTATGTTGTTATTTTTTATAATCTGTAAACCAACTAGAGTCAGGTTTGCCTGAGCGGGGCTGGGTATAAATTAATAATAATAATAATAATAATAATAATAATAATAATAATAATAATAATAATAATAATAATAATAATAATAATAATAATAATAATAATAATAATAATAATAATAATAATAATAATAATACAGATCATTTTTGACACTAGCATATGGGATGCATATGGGCAGGAGTCTCAGATTTGTGTTAACTTTCTGGTGTACTACAGATTATGTGTAGAAATCCCTGACCATGCCAGTTACCTAGTGCAAATAGCCTGCACACTTTGGTAGGTAAAAGTTACTGTTTCATCTGAGGTACCTCAAAAGCTCCAACCAGTACAGACGGACATTGCTGGGGATTTTGTACTGAAAAGGTTAATTTCCAAGATTCTTCTCCCCAGAAATAGGCCCATATTCAACCATAGACATCCCACAATGTGTAGCTGTGTACATTTCATTTCAACATAGGGTCAGGTGACTCAGAAAACTAGGTCCTCACATAGTTACAGACCAGAGGAAATAGCTTTTAGTAAAAGGAATAATTCTTTGGCCCTCACGGATTCACTGCTGTGATTTCAGTTGGATGCCTTGTGAAATCTGGCAGAGCGCAATGATGTGCAGGTGGAATTAGGTGTAGTTTCCCACTGGCCATTGCACAAATGTATCTCAATCCATTGGAATGAATGTAGCTTCCACCTGGGCAAGGAAATCTTATATATCTCCTTACACATTCTCATAAAATGTTGGCTGACACTTTCAGTGAACCATTACAGTCAAATCCTATACACTGACAAAAGAAACAGACATTGGCCTCTAGCTTTAGTTTGTTGAATGCAAAAGATGGCAAGCAGCACAGTCCTACATAGTACACAATCTGCCATTCAATGGAACACCATCTTTACCCTGACCTAGGATGTGAGATATTCCTACATGAATATACTCTAAGAAAGATTCCTCTGTATTTTGAGATTTTGAGGGACCTAGGAGCTGTCCTAGGTCATATCAAAGACCTTTGTAGCCCTGCACTCTGTTCTCACAATGACTAGCTAATTTCCTTTGAGAAATATCAAAGGGGAACAGCATTGTCTTTTGTCTTCTTCAGAGCATTTTTCAAAACAAAAAAACCACAGAAGCTACCTTGGTCAAAAAGAAAGCTTTAGCTGATCTCTGTTCTAGTCTTGCCTACTGCCAAAACCTCACCCTTTAAAAAAAGAGATAGGGAGAGCCCTCTTCTAAACTCTTTCCAGTCAGAAACTTGAGAAATTGTCAAGGTCTTGTTGGCTGAATTTTCTGCATGTTAAAAATATATGTTGTCATGTTATGTCCAAAGCAGAAAAACTGAAGCATCCCTTTCAAATTCTCAGAACCATTGACACTTCGAACAAGTGCTTTGGTATTGGATTTGGTCTTATCTGTTTCTAACAGACAGTTGCTTACGCTGGAAATTTGACCTGAAATAAAAATTCAGCCCCAAGTATCTGCTGTCAATTGTGCAGAAAATAGGAGATGACAGCAAAGTCACTTCTGCATGCTGAATTAGATCTCTTTCCAACATCTTCTAATGTCATTATTAGCACTCAAATGCACTGTGTCAAAATGTGTCTGCATAGGGAGATGGACCAGGCCCCGTCAAATTTATCTTTTAGTCTAAATGACAAGCTGCTTTCAAGTCAGAGTTCTTAAGAGAATTTCCCCAATCCCAACAATAATCATCACTCTTTGCTGTGTGATTGTATTATGGGCAAAATAATAATAATTGTGAGAGCCCCTCAAGATTTTAAAAAGAGATTTTTAAAAATTAATTGAAGTAATGATGCTCTGCATTCCCACAGAATCATTAGTTCTGTCATTAGCAACAGGTACATTAACAACCTGCAATTGAGTTTTAGTGGCTTGCATTCAGAGGCTCCAATGAATGATGTAGTTTTTAAAATTGTAATCGTTGGTTTTCAAATGAAGTGTTCTGTTTGCTTGTTCAAAATCTGTTCAGGAATTCTGGTTTGCAAGAAATATGTTCAGGCTCCAGGGTATGTGCATTCTCTTCTATCACTCAAGAGAGACAAAAGGAAAGGATGTTTCATTGCTCACCTACTAAACTTACTGTGCATATCATTAACACAGTGAGTTATGGCTTGTGCCCAAGGTAGTTTTGAAAAGAGGGGCAGGGAATGATGAGTGTAATTAATGTTACCCAATAATGCTAGTTCCAAGTTGGTTTCTGTCTACCTCACGTTGTCCAATTTTATAACAGGAGCTGGAGTAAAAAAGGCACAGAAGACACTCTCTCAACCATTTGAGAGATCTCAGTAGAAGGATCAGTGTAGGAATAAGAACTCAACAATTGTAGGTCAATCAAATTAAGCAGTTGAAGTCTTTCCAAAAATGGCCAACCTTTTTATAATTAAATAGGGTAAGTCATTCTTCCTATAGAATTATCTTTCAGTGGAAATACACCATCTCAGTGAGGGAAGGAAAATCTCAGAGTTCAACTTCCATTTACCTTTTTTTAAACCTTCATGTTCTGTCCATCCCAAAAAAAATCTGGAAAAGGCTACTTAGTGAGCTTCCATGGCTGAGTAAGAGTACAGATGCAGGCCTCTTGATTCTTAGTCCATCACTCTTTCTACTATCCCATATGTGAGTATCCCCAAAGTAAGTGGCTCAAGTGGCTAAGACACCGACTGGGAGGCGGAAGGTCAGCAGTTCGATTCCCGAGTACTGCAGGGCGGAATGTGCTCCTGACTTTATCCCAGCTCCTGCCAACCTAGCAGTTCGAAAGCAAGAAATTGCAAGTAGATAAATAAGGACCACTTTGGTGGGAAGGTAACAGCGTTCTGTGCACTCCCATGTCTAATCATGCCTGCCACATGACCACAGAAACATCTGCAGAAACAGAGATGAGCACTGAAACCTAGAGTCGGATACAACTGGCTTTCAAGCAAGGGAAACCTTTACCTTTACTAAAAAAAAATTAACAAAAATGAACTGAAGTAAATTTCTCAGTCATGTCTAACATCAACTCTAGGATACTTTTAGAAGACCACAAAACCTCTTTTTGTTATTCCATATTTCTGAGTGCTGGTTGCCTTGGGGTGGACCTCAGCTTTTCACTATTGATACAATCCAGACATCGTCTTGTTGATTAAATGGAAAAGTGCTTGATTACAAAGAATTCACTGATTAGCTTTAGATGAATATTTTCCACACATGGTGCTTCCCATATATTTTAACTGCTGCTCTCATCAGTTCTAGCTAACAAAGCCAATGGTGTGGAATCATGGAAAGTGAAGTCCAACGTACCTGAAGAATTGAGGAAGGTCTATATGACAAGGTACAAAGACTTATACATATCTTGCCATTTCACCAGCATATTAAAAATAATGTTGACCACGACAGAAATACATTTAAATTGTATTCACTTAAATCTCAGAATTACATACAGTCTTAATATTTTTCTTGGCTTAATTAAGTAATTTTCTAAAAATATATCTTTAAAAATATTTATCATCTTGGTTTATCATCCCAAGACAGCAAAAAAACATGTTTGTCAATAAGCCAAGAGTGAGGAGAAAATTAACAGCTCTAAGTACCTAAAGTTCCTAACTTAGGATGTACTGTGTTTTGATTATTACTAAGCCACCCCGGGGGGGGGGTGTTTTTGTGGGCTAAAAGGTGAGTTACAAAAAAATTGAAGGTAGGTAAAATAAATAAATAAAAAACCAAATTATGTTATGTGACCAAATATCCACATAGCAGGTAAAAGAAAATTGAATATGTGGAAACTAAAATGATTCATAAATTGCAACTGATAGCATTTTCTCAAGGCATTCATGTTGCGACAGAGGGAATCAGCTTAAGCAGGATAAATAACCACTCCTAAATGTCAGTGTAGCCTTCTTAAAGCCATAAAGCTGGATGTCTCCTGAGTTTCCATTTCTTTCCTGATAAAATAATACAGACACAGGCCCAACTAAAGTTAAGAACTTTTGAATCCCAAAGGTTTCAACAAGGTGGATTTAAGCATGATTTACTCTCTTAATGAAACCAATAAAACTTAGAAATACTTTAGTTTGTCTACACTTAATTTCATACACATTGATATAATAAGAACAATTGTATTCAGTCAAGTCAGTTCTGACTAAGGCAATCATTTCCATGATTCTCTAGGGCAGCAGCAGCGGCAGCTGCTAATCGTATTCAAGTATACATTTTTCCCCCTGGAAATCATTTTCAGGAAAATGCCAGTGGTGTGAATTTATTTACGGTGGATCCTAGCTTGCCATGAAATGGCCCACACACTGCGGGCCATCTCCTGCAGCATGTATGAAATGAGACATGCAGGATTTAACACCGGGACTGCAATGGACTGCTGCAGCCTTGAGGATATTGACAAGGTGCACCTTCACAGTCAGGCCATCTGACATGGCCTCTTCCACCTCCATGAGGTTTGAGAATCAGAATAGTGAAGCAGTTCGTCCTCCGCTCATTTTACCATTGAGTCCAATATGATGGTTTCCAGTGGCATTTCCTCCACTGAGGGGGTCATCACCCCACCTAAAGGAGCTCTTTCCCCCCCCCCCAACCATTGGCTCCTTTAGCGAGCCAGGTTATTTACCACTGCCCAACACTTGGCGTTGAGTCGCTGGCTGTATGGTCTACTCCATTACCATAACGGGATATCTGGCCAGGTAGAGAATACACAATGCAGGTAATCTGGGAAGCCCATTCAGAAGACACAAAATGTTTTTTTGGACCTGCAAGTGACTTTCTGTTTTTAAATACTGATAGCTGTGAGATGATTACAGTTATCCAGAATTCTACATCACTTCTGGAAAATCCCATAATAAAATATTTCCCCTCTTCCTCCTGTGGTGGTTTCAGATTCTGCTTCCCACAAACGCAAACATGATGTCCTCCATCAGCAGCCCAGGTTTCAGCCTTGGTTTCTTTATTTGTACCAGATTTCCTATTTCCCCGGGACTTCAGTGGCTCAGTGGTTAAGAAGCTCATCTTGTTATCTGGAAGGTTGGCAAGTCAGCAGTTCGAGACCCGAGTACTGCATGACAGAATGAGCACCTGTCTCTGTCCTAGCTCCTGACAACCTAGCAGTTCAAAAGCAAGAAATTGCAAGTAGATAAACAGGGACCACTTCGGTAGAAAAAGATCTTGGGGACATAAAAGGAGCCTCATTCAGATGTCCCCTAAGCGGAGTTCCTCCAGCAAAAATCCTCTCAACCCAGAAAGTATCCTTGTGTGCTTCTGACACGATTTTTTAAAAATCTGACTTTCTACCTCTGAGTTGTTCTTCTTCCCCTTCTTTGATACTGGGTGGTGACATTTTTCCATTTCTTTCCAAATTATAACTTGTATACAAATGGGTGTTCATGAGAAGACAACCAACTGGATGTGAACCCAGGCACTGATGTTAATGCACCCAGCACCGGAATTGACTGTGGAGCAAAAAGGTACAGCTAAATTGTAGGAGTGGGTAAAAGGTGAAAAGGGAGAAATTTTGCAAATTGGTGATAATATTTGAACAAGAAGTAAGATAAGATTCCATGCTTTAGAACAGACTGTCTTTTCCACCCTGAGAGTTTCCAGATATGATGACCCCCATAATCTCCTGCTAACTATTCTGCTATAGACTATTCTGCTCTAGACTGAGAAAAGCAATTTTAAAGTGATAAAAGTGCACTTCTGAAGGAGCCAATAACAAATGTCCCACTCTGTGTGTGCTTGTGTGTGTGTGTGTGCATGCAATGAGCCATATACTATTCTTTGTAAATCCTAGAGTTTATTTCAAAACTAGTGATATAATAAACACATTAAGAATGTTGATGCAGTTAATTTAATAATTCCCTTTTAAATGTTAATATCAAATTAATTATCTTCATATCTAACATTTAACATTATTAGGTTAATTTTCAAATCTAATATACTTCAGTTCCCTAGTCTTGCTGGCAGCCAAGGCAAAAGACAACCACAGTCCCAGTAGTTTTAATTCTTTCATTTAGCCACTAGCCATGATTATTGTATCTGACAAGTGGAACCAAAGAGATGCATACTTAGAAGCAAGAGCAATACATTACTCATTAAATGGTGTGTACAATAAACTCTAGGTGTGAGAAATATCTTATGTTGGACCATTTCTACAGAGGCAAGTTCAGTCTTCAGATCCATTTCCTACTCACCACCTCTCTGAAAACATTTTGTTGTGTCCATACGACACCATACTGAGAGCCCCGTTAAAGTCAGTGTGAAGAGCTGGATTAATTTCAGTGCCTGTTCCAATCTGCACAAAGAGACATGCTACAACATCTGGCAAAGAACTACAGACAGTGTGATATAGTAGTAAAAGAGGGATCCAGATTCTAGTCCCTGAATGTTATTAACATTGAGACTCCTTAGGTAGTTAGTCAGTTCCCAGTCAATTCCACAAATAACCACCTTTTTTCTCAGACCCCACTTTTTTGTCTAGAGTGACAATTAATTAACATTGTGTGCTATCAAGTCAATTTTAATTTATGGTAATCCTATTTTCAGAGTTTTCTATGTCAAGAATACACAAAAGAAAGTGGTTTTCCCTTCCCTTCTACTGGGGGATTGCCTTGGACTGTGCAGCTTGCCAGTGACTACACAGGCTGGATCTTGGGATGCACAGTGTTAAAATGGCACCACAGCCAGAAGTCTCATTCACTGAGCTATCCAGTCTGCTGGAGTGCTAATTAGTTTGATCTATATTTATTACTGCATACATGATATAGCAGTAAAAGCCCTGGATTGGGACTTAGGAGACCCAGTTTCACAACTATTGAGCCTACTAAGTGACCTTTGGCTACTCTCTCTTTCTCTGCCTGACCAATTTCACAAGGGTATGGTGAAGATAAAACTAAGAGGAAGAATACCATGTGTGCTACCTTGACCCCACAGGAGAAATCATGGGGAACAAATATACCCAATAAATAGACTGCTAAACTAAATAGATACTAATGTGGTTGGGTTTAGCTAATATTCCTCTAGAGAACCATTTGAAAAATACAGAACAGCCCTTTCAGCTCTGCAGTGAAGAATAGTTGAAATGCCGTCTGTCAACTTGATTTGCAGTTAGTCACCCAAGTATGCTCTGCTTTTGATGCCGTTATGATTGTCATATTCCAGAGGATTCCATGAATTTAGGCCTCTATGGCAGCAGTACTTGGGATAATTAAGCACCATCCTTGACGCTGCAGCAGCATTTTCGTCAGCATGAGTTAAAATATCCCACTTGTGATAAGTGACTCTGCATGGAGCAGCAATGATTAGAATCAGATAAACTATGAATCATTCAAGCTATAAGATGGGAAATGGGGAGACTGCCGCTTTATATGGGCTGATGCTGATGCTTTATGGAGATCAAACTGAACCTCAAAGCACTGTGCTAGATCAAGTCCTATTAGAAAAAGCACTCTGGAAGAACAATTTTGAGTATCAGAGCCTGTGCCTGCAGCTAACCGATATGCACCATTGCTGTTTCTTCTGGTGCTAACTGGTTGCATAAGGTGACTTTAATATATTTGTGAGTAAAGTCTCCAGAGTATTGTGTTTAATCATTTTGATTCTCAGAAAATGTGTTTGCTCTTTCTAACCATAAAGATGCAGTTGCAAACTTCCACCTCAGAGATGCAAAACTAATATAGCCACCTCTGATGAAAGCCAGTACAGTATTGTCTTACAGGCAGCGGTGTGGAGTGGTTAAAATATCATACTGTTATTTGGAAAGTCTAGCTCAGGGGTGCCCAAACTTTTTGCACCATGGGCCGATCATGTGGTTCAGGGAGCTGGTCACTAAGGCCCAGGAGCTGGGTGCAGCCCCCAACGCCAATTCATCCGGCCCACAAAGTCCTCGTCGCTCCTGAAAGCGGAAGTAAAATGCGCCAGTACGGGTGCGTTTTACTTCCGCTTCCAGGAGTGACGAGGGCTTCGCGGGCCAGATGAATTGGCATCGAGGGCCGCACCCGGCCCCTGGGCCTTAGTTTGGGCACCATTGGTCTAGCTTGAGACTTGAGCATAGACACAGAGGGTCTGAGGAAGAACCTTTGACACCTGCAAGAAACTGGACCATGACATAACACATTGATTGCCAGAATTGATGAATGCACATTTTAGTAATCTATAAATCAAGAAAAAGAAAAGGAGGGGGAGAATAAATTTTCAGAAATGGTTTACTAAAAGCAATTCTGGGCTCTAGAGTGTGCAGCAGCTTCAAGGTTTCAGTGGGTGCCTGCCAGCTTCCTTCTGATCAGCTTGAACATTCACAAATAACAACACAAGTTACCAAATTCACAAATCTGCAGAATGTTCTCCTGACAGGGAAAATGTTCCTGTCAGAAGGCTTCCCTCAAGCTTTCTGTTGCTGGGGACGATTTGGAGTACAAAACACTCTACCATTCCAACAGGCCAGATCTCCAAATTATCAATAGTTACTGTCAATATGTGTTGTCAGCACAACCCATGAGAAGCAATATGCAGTGTGAAGTTCTTATGCTTCAGCGTGTACAAAGACATCTTGATGAAATAACCTGGGTAATTAAAAGCAGGTTGAATGACATACAGAATTAGCAGACGTGTCCCTCAATCTGGTAGGGCAGAAAGAATTCTGGCTTAACTCAAGGAGTGTAATTAATATTTTTTTTCCTTCCTCCAGCACCATCTGATAAAACGTTTTTTAAAAAATATATTGAAGTAACTCCACTTCAACTTCTGTAAAAACTAATGAATGTATGTAGCACATCTACGGAGAATGATAGAAGTGTGGCCTGACAAAAAGACAGCAGAACTGGGACGTAGGACACCTTGATTCAAACCATCTTACGCCAATGAACTCAAAGGTCTGGTTGATAAGCGACACTAGTCATGTTGAGCTGATGGGTATAAAACAGAACCATTGCTATTTGCTGTTATAATTGCTGTGATCTAGCTAACACTTTCATACACAACAGTGTCTTCTTTTGGAGAGCAATTTTCCCCCTCCTCAATTAAATCCTTTGTGAAAGAAGATGATCTTTTTCAGTACTCACATGAGCCATAAACAAAACTAAATAGGCTTGCTGTTTCTACAAGATTATTGGCCTCTGGTGCAGGGGTTCTCAACCTTTTAAAGGCAGGGGCCAGGTCACACTTCCTCAGACAGCTCCAGGGGCCAGATGGCTATTTTACCCTTTCTCCTCCAAATGGCTTTTGTGGCATGGTGGAGGCATGGTGGGCCACATGAAATAGTTCTGTAGGTCACATTTGGCCCATGGGCCGCAGGTTGATAATCCCTGCACTAGTGGCTCATGAGCCAAGAAGCAGAGGGTGGAATTTTTCCCTAGTAATTTAAGGTGTTGCTTTCTCTATCTTGGATCATGTTTTTAATGTTGTTTCTGTTATTTTAACCCCTGGTTAAATTACCAGGCTTGGGACATACTGTTCGCTCAAGAGGTAAGCTCAGGAAAACTGCAAAGGTTCAACTTCAGCATCTGACATTCAGGATTAGAGGATGTGAAGAATACTCACTAAATTCCTTGCTTGCATCAATTTAGGCTGTCTTTAGAAACCCAGATGAAAAATTTTGAGTTCCCATCAGAAATCTTGCCTCCAGTATAAGAATGAATCACTTAACATACTTTTTTCCTTGAAACTCCTGCAATTTGCACAAAACATCTCTTTAAAAGAGCAAAATTTTTACAAACTTTATCTTTAAAATCTTTACCTATTGGAATGCTGTGTATGTGCAGGTGCATGCAAATATATGCACACATGTATCCCCAAATACAGAAGGGCTGACTACTTGATCAAAAAGATACAGACAACTCACCAGTCAACAGCCACCTAATCATGTGATTTGCACAAAACTATTCTCATAAGTAAAGAAAATCTAATCAATACAGAAGGCAATTATGGGATAAAAACAATTTTGCATGTATTAACACTGGATATTGGTGAGAAGAGGTTTTACAGCCCCACCTTAATCAGCCACTACCTTGATTGGCAAAGTTATTTTCCTCTCTCTGGTGTTTGAGGCAAGCTTCCACCCCTTCTTGCAGTTTGTTTTTCTTGCTTACGTTGTTTTGTTGATAATGCTTCCTTCTTCTTTCTTCAGCATCCTACCAAGGAACAACCATGGAGGTTCTCTTTACATTCTGGGGATTCCATTTTCCTTATTTTATTCTCCTGACTGTAACTACAAACAATAACTGTAAGTAAAGATACCTTTTCCTACTTTAAATCATTCTAAGGTGATTTTAGCAAGCTTGCACGGCAGAAACCAAACAGTGGGGCAGGGATGAAACTGGCATAATCCTTCCATGTTTTCTCAATGTTTCTGTTGTTGTTTTTCTGCCTCATACTTTGTTAACTCAAAAGAATAATCAAAATTTCCCAATAGAAAATGCTTCCCCCATTTACAGTGTCTTAAAGGTGAGAATGAGACAAGCAAAGATTTATATCCTCACCTGTTATAGTTAATCTTTTTTGTAAATGCAAAGTTTTTTTTTTTAAAAAAGAAAAGTACCATGGAGTTATAGAAGTATGGAGTGATAAAAATAACTATACATTTACAAATGCTTTTGAATTCTCAAATGCCACATTTGTTCACAGTGCGTGTACCAATTTTGGGCCACTCATCATTTCTTTCTCACTTTTGCCCCATGGATGGGTACCTGTTTCCCATTCCAGAAATGTACAGTCATGTCAGATCTCTGCAAGACGCACCCAGCACTAGTAAAACATCCACCTAGTCTCATATCAAAACATTATTCTCCTTACTGTTCTATGATTGTCATGTCACAGGCAGTGGAGCAACGATAGCCATGGCCTCTTCTTAATATTATTTGGAGCCTCTCAGGCATGGAGAATCATTAAAACCAAGGCTCAGAATTCATCTATACTCAACCCATCCCTGTTCGACTGATGACAATTTTGAATTTCATACCATGAGTCACTTATCTCATTTATCTACCTGAAATGTGAGTGGCGATTAAATGTATTCAGGCTGAGAAAGTGGATGGGTGAGGGTAGTACTATGTTAGCACACATTTACAGTTTTAGACATCATAGAAAAATGATTTTTTTAAAAAAATTCTAGAACTCCCAGAATCCCCCACCCCCAGGCACTATCAATCAATCTTTATTATGGTCCAAGACCAGCATAGTACAACAAAAATAACAGAGGTTAAAATATTTCAAGAGATAAAAGTTAAAATGAGGGCAAAAGGAGCATTTCTGGTCAGAGTTTAGGAATAGTAAAATGAGTATTTAAGATTTAATAGTGCTACAACTGATACTAAATCTATCATGTAGCGCTAGTGGTTTGTTTAGCTCAGGATTCTCAATCTTTTCAAGCCACAGGCCAGCCATGAACCCTCAGACAGCTGATTGGGCCGAACGGCCAACTTTTCCAGCCTTCACGATGGGGGTGGCCATTTGAGTTGACCATTTTGTCCCAATAGCTTCAAAGGGATGGCCATTTTGTTTCTCCCTGTGAAGAGGGAGGGAGACACCAATCGTCAATGGAGGCTTCAGACTCCTCCCCCTCCTCCCCGATTGACACTAATGAGATTAACTGCCTGCTCCGGAAAAGGTTGAGTGGGGATTTTTAATGAGGCTAGTCCTTCCTTGTGGGGCTGGAGGTTATCTTTGGGACTGGGGTGCTTGGTTGAGACAAGCCAGGAGCCCAACGGTTCTTCCCCCCATGATGCTATTTCATTTGTCCCATCACCCTCACTCCTGCCGCCGTCGGAAACTGTGCCACCTGTGGTTCCTTTTTAATGTAAACAGCTTTGAAATGTTGTTTTCATTAAAAAAGAACCACACATGGCATAGCTTCCAGTGGTGGTGGTGGCAGCGGGAGCAAGGGTGGCAGGCCACAAGAAATGGCACCAAGGGCTGGATCCAGACCACGGACCATAGGTTGAGAATAGTGATGGGATGTAACAGGTTCTCACCAGTTCGCCAGAACCGGTAGTAACTTTTCCCAGCGTCCCGGAGAACCGGTTGCAGCTTTTGGGGAGAACCACCTTCGGCAGTTCCTAAAAAAGCCTGGCAGCTAACAGGCCTGGCGGCCTGGCTTGGGGTTTTTAAGCAAAGTCTTGGAGTTACCTCATCAATAAGCTACACTTGTGCTGTTCCAATTGCTGAACCCTTAAGGAGGTACAGCTGTTTTACATTTACATTAAGGCATACTATCCTAGAGAACCGGTACGATGACCGTATCCATCTTGCAACATGGTGCTGCCCAGGCACTTATACTAACAGGTAAGTGACAGGTGTGTGTTTTAATATAGTATTTATTTATTTATTTATTTATTTTATGGGTTTGTGTTGTGGGTGGGTGGATGGGTTGAGGTGTCTGTGTGTATGCGTGTGCTTATTTTTATTTTTATTTTTATTTTATTTTTATTATTTAAATTTTTCCTTTGGCCCCGCCCATGACATCATGATGTCATGACGTTAGCTCCGCCCACACTGTGATGATGTCATGGTGGGATAGTAAATTTTTTGACATCCCACCACTGGTTGAGAATCTCTGGTTTAACTGAAGGACTTGCCAGGGTTGTTCTTCTGATCTTACTCGCTGCAATGCAGAGCCTAGCAGTATTGTGGGTGAGGAGGGGGCTTTCATCAGATGGCAGCCAGTGGGTGTATGTGCTGTTTAGCCAGCCAGGGTACTTGTGAAGCAACAGAGATATCACATTGTTCCAGGTGTCCCTATAAAAAGGGCAGAAGAAGAGAACATGTTCTATGATTTCTCTTCAGATCATACACATCTTTCACCCCAAGGCACTGGCCATGCTAGGAAGATGGAATCAAAACAATTTTTAAAAACCCTTCTGAAGTTCTGATTCCAGGTTGTCTAAAATTTATTAATTTAGGGAGCAGTTGGACTCCATGGAATATCTCCTGCACAGGAATGTTGACACAGAAACACTCATTTTTAAAATATAATTTAAACTTCTGTCTCTCTCATTTCAACTTCTGTCTCTTGATATATTTTGAAAGTATCTTCATTTTTGCTGTACTATGCTGGTCCTGGACCATAATAAAGATTGATTGATTGATTGATTGATTGATTGATTGATTGATTGATTGATTGATTGATTGATTGATTGATTGGTTGGTTGGTTGGTTGATTGATTGATTGGCACAGTCCAGTTATAACTTGCATCATAGGCTTAGGTCATTCATGTACAGCACAACTTATAAATATGTATGCATTGGTGGCACAGAGGTTAAACTGCTGTACTGCAGCAAAAAAGGTTGTGAGTTCAATCCTGATGGGTTTCAAGGTTGATTCAGCCTTCCATTCTTCCGAGGTTGGTAAAATGAGTACTCAGCTTGTTTGGGGGGGGGGGAATGCTAATTAACTTGTAAACCACCCAGAGAGTGCGCTTAGTGCTAAGGGGCAATAAATGTAATTGCTATTGCTAGTGCACATTATTTATACAATCGGAAAGGGGGGAAATGTAGAATGAAAATGCAGGTCAACTAGTCAACCCCCCATCTGCAGGAGATAGATTCCAAGGCCTTCCATGGATACTTGAAACCACAGAAAGCAGCAAGCACCATATTACAGCATATCACATATTACATATCTGAGTCATACAAGCAGCAAATGGCTCCCTCGATCTTTTAACTGCACTCAGCAAACTGATGTTCTGGAACCAATCAGTTACTTCTCAACATTACATTATAGATAGCACCCACTAGCGGCCAGCTCTAGCAATGCTCCTTGGAAGTACATACTGTATGCATTTTAGAGAGTTTTAACAAAATATTTTTGAACTCACTGATAATTAAAATCATGGATACTGGACCCACTAATATGTGGGAGATTTATTTAAGATGACCTGTAGAATATCTAAAAGGTTTCCGTTTTCATTTGAGTAAAAAGTTTGGAACAGGTATAGGGTCCAGACAAGACTGCTGGCCCAGTGTGATGTAGTCAATAGAGTTAAGAATTAGGACTCATAGGGTTTGGGTTCAAGTCCCTGCTTAGCTGGAGAAACTCACTGTGGGTATGGAACTGGTATAGCCTCTCCTTAAATGTCTCACTTATCTTGAAATCCCAGTAAGGGTCACTATAAGTCAGTTTTGGATTGATGACACACAACAATTGCTCAGTCCTGTCATACAGTAACAACATTTCCCCACTTTGCTTCCTTTTGCAAAGAAAATGATAAGGACTTTGGTATGTTGTTGAGTATACACCCTGGAATCTGCACATGCACAAACACAAAGGAGTTAAATAGAAACAAAGGATCACCCATTCTAAGCAGATCTTGGGGAAGCCATGGGGAAAGGCTTTGTTGTTGTTCAGTCGCACAGTCGATTCCGACCCTTTGCGACCCCATGGACCAGTGCCCTTCAGGCACACCTTCCTCCACCTTCCTCCTCAACCCGCCCAGTTCTGTGCCCACTGCATCCACAATACCATCCAGCCATCTCATTTTTGACCGTCCCCTTCTTCTTTTGCCCTCCACCTTTCCCAGCATGAAGGCTTTCTCAAGTGAATCCTCTCTTCTCATTTGGTGTCCAAAGTACTTTAGCTTCATCTTTACTATTTGACCTTCTAAGGAGCAGTCACGGTTGATTTCTTTTAGGATCAACTTAATTGTTCTCCTCGCTGTCCAGGGGACTCTCAAAACTCTCCTCCAACACCACAAATTTTCAGGCCATCAAGTGTCTTTACACACAGATGTTCTTCAAGGTCCATATCCCACCCATTCCTACCTACTCCTTGCCATGCTTGCTTGAGGATTCTGGACTCTGTAGTCCAACAAATAACTTTGCCCAACTATAGTTCCGTTCTGTGCCTCTGCACAGCATTACATTCCACTTTCCTTTCTCTCCAGTGACATGAAAACAGAGAAATGCTGTAATTTAGTGCATTGCCTGGAACATCTGCTGATGAATCATTATTTGTTTTCTCTTTTTTATATATAAAAAGCTGCTAGCTTGCTGCAGAAAGGAGTAGATAGGAAAGGGGAGGGGGGACCTGGAGGAACACCTGTGTGTAAAAGCACATGCTGGGATGGCTGTTGATCCATCTGCAAACAAGCTAGCTAGCTGTGAAATCCTAAGTGGGGAGGGGGGATGAGAGGAATGGAGAAAAGAAAATCTCTCTTCTACCTCCTGCATCTTTCTTCCTTTTTATTGCTTGCAAAAGAGGCTAATTGGTATGTTATCAGCTCATTATGTGTCTTTGTGCCTACTAAAGCATTTTTAGCAATCTTGAAACAGGGCTTGTGTCATTTCTGAAGAGATTTTATGCAACAGGGAAGAATCTTTAGGGTGCCACATTTCTTACAGAGCCTTGTACAATCTGCTGGTGCCATTTTCTCACTGCAGGGACACACACACACTCTTGCAGCTGTTTATGGGCAGAAATACAGGTGCAGCAATGGAACCAAGAGTGGAGGATTAGGAACTGAAAAGGTACCTTTATCAGGAGCGATTTCCAATTCACTGGGAGATTAAATTTTGCTGCCTCGTGTCATTACTGCTGGCAGGCAAAAGGGGAAGTGTCCTAACAACAAGCAAATTCCAAACTATATAATGAGTAACATAGACAGGTCTCACTGTTTGTCTGAAGAAGTGGACTTGATCCACGAAAGCCAACAATAGAAATATAGCAGTTAGTCTTTAAAGTGCTACAGTTTTTTTTATTTTATTTTGTTTTGTTTTGTTTTCTGATATGCCATAGACAGGTCATTATCTTGGGTAAGTTTAAATGAGCCGATTTGCGCACTAACTTGGAGATCCAGATGACAGAGAGTGCAAGTTGTTTAGCAGGTTTGGTTCTTCCAGATCTGACTCACATGCAGAATAATAATACTGTACCTAAAATCTTGTTGCTTAGTGAAGTAAATTGTACTAGGGTAGTAAGGCCACTAAATCAATGGGGATTTAATGGAACAACTGTTCTGATTAATCCTTTTGGTAATCCTCAGCTCTCAACATTCTTAAAACAGCTTTCTGAATGTTGTGTTGTATAGGTTTGTTTAAAGAGTTAGTTAGTAACCATGTATTCATCATAGTTTCATAAATGTGAGGGTCTCCTGATATGAAAGTGCTCCCAGAAAAACACCCACCTTTATATTGTTACTGTGACCCTGGGTAAGTCCATGGCTACAACCCAGGATAAACAGATCAACACATGTACCCAGTGGTGGGATTCAACAGGTGCACCCCAGTTCACCAGAACCACTAGCAGAAATTCCAGCAGGCCCCATCCATCCAAGTTTTAAAATAAAGTAGTCCTAATTCGGGTGCAACGCAGGGCTTTCCCCCTGGCCACACCCACCATACAATGCCCATAGAGTGGGTAGTAAAAAAAAATTGAATCCCACCACTGCATGTACCCTCTGTGAGGTTCCTAGTCAGCTGCCTAAGCATTTTAGATGCAAAAATGTACCTGCAATTCCAAAACTACCTGCTCTGTTATGTAATGAACACCAATAGGAAAGACTGGCCAGTCATTATGTTCCCCTGAGTTCTTCTGTTGGGGAAATTATCCCCCCCCCCCGAATGTTCCAGAAAAGACTCAGGAAAGGAGAAATAGGTTCTGCAATTCATTTTGATCCAGTAGAGGAACAGTTATTAAATCACACCCTTCACTAGGTTAGTATTTGTCAGTCTAACATAGCTTAGAGATTTTTGAGATAGAGAGGGGTATGTTTTCTTATTTCCCCTTAGTGGATCTGAGAGGCTCCATTCCATAGTCCAGAAAACCTCTAGTATGTTTTCTGAAATTATCATCGTAATGACTCATTCAAGATAATGGGAATCAGAAGCTGATTCCTTCAAATTAAGAGAGGCAACCTAAGACCAGGAAGCATGTTTCCTGCCATAGAATTGAAGTGTTGACAGCAGGTGATCCACCCTATCAGTGATTGCAACCTGGTTTATCTAGGGATGCCTCTCACCTTCTCTGAATAATTCCCCTCCCCACAAAATCCCCCTCCCAACTATAACAAAGTACTTTATGAGGCATCTGGATGGCCATCTAACACCACACTACTATGTACCTGGAAGGGTAACATGGCTTGAAATGTGGAAACACACGTGTAGGAGGAAATTGAATTGAGATGCAGCAGACTTACTTCTGAGTGTGCTTTATCCAGGATTGAGGTGCATAGTCCTCTGGTTTGAAACCCTTTGCAATGGGTGCAAAACCAGAATATAATGTTATGTCTTTGCCTATGAAGTATGTTATGTCCTCCTGTTGAGACAAGACCACTTCCAAACAACAGTCCTGTCAGCTTCTGTCCAGCCTAAAGCTGTTCATAGTCAGTATATAGAAACAATCAGCTAGGGAAGGAGAAAAAGCATTGTATAATCAAAAGATTCGTACAAACCGATAAACATAGCTTTATAAATGGAAAACGGTTATTCTGCCTGAGCAAATGTGTTTCAAACCCTCTGAATCATTTTTACTGTTTGCTTAAACTGCACTTCATTTTGTCATGTTAATGCACAGCTAACTTTAGATAAGTTTCATGTACCAGCTCTTCATAGTTAAAGAGGTGTCATGACTTAACTTTCAAAGAAAGGAATGAGAAAGAGGGGGAATAAGCAGAAAGCTCAAGTCATAGCTTTAATAGAGCAATTGCAAAGTCTTCTTGGCTCTTCAAATTGTCAATCCAAATGTAATGATGAAACTTTTTTTCAAGATTAAGCTACATCTTGGAGGAGGGATTCGGATAATTCTTTGTAGCCAAGGCCAAGACGTCGGATACAAGCAAGCCGCATGCCTAACTCTCCACTTAAGTCCTGCTTTTCACCCTGATGTGTTCAGAGTGATAATGGAAAGATTTTTAAAGAAAGGATTTGCCATTTCTAACATAATGTGATAATCTGATGACAGATTTTCTTGAATCTGTCCCTGAACATTTATTCTAAAATACTTTCACTTCTTAACTTCGGCTTTCAAACGAGCCAGGGATTACTGTGGCACCCAATGGGAAGCAGCATTTATTTAATATTAAGCCCTTTTGCTGGGGGCGGATGGGCTACGGGACTAGAATAATACAGTGTATCCTCAGAGGTATTTGTTGAACCATTAGAGTAATGGTTTATAGCTATTAAATAAAATTGCCATTCTTTTTTAAAATCCCATTTATAAGGGATAAGCAAAGTGCATTCGTGGTTTTTTAAAAATACATACACAACTAAAAGGCTGTAAAAAGAATGGGGAGAAATTAGGCTGTTAACTAGCTCCTTACCAGAGGAAGGGAAAGAAGTAAATAAAATGCCATCTGAAAATGCCATTGGCACATGAGGCAGTATCTCAGATCTTGACCTTACCTTAAATTCACATGGCAGATGTACTTCATGGCTTATCTGCCTTGATGTTTCAACACTAATAGTATAAAATGATAAGAAGATTGAAGCCTTGCCCTGAAAGAGGTACACATGTTTCCCTTCAAATATTGTAATTGGTTCTCATAGAAGTTTAGTTGATCTGCATTTGATACCCAAGACCAGATGGCACCTTTATCATGAAAACTCCAAAGCAATCCTCAATGGTGAGATGCCACCACAAAACAGCAGTTGCATGATGAGTTTACCATTAGCAGCCACAGCTTTATTGAATTGTCTGTCTTATGAGTGACCATTGTCATGAAGATGGTCTTCATCCATGGAGTTCCTCTGAAGACACCACAGTTGAGTGGAAGGAAGGGCATGCAGAAAGTCTCCAGATTCTTGTCTTCTCAAACAAGGAGGATCAGAAAGCAAGTAATGCTGAAGGCCCCAGCTTGAAACACCAAAGAACTTCTCCTAGGTGACTAGAAAATACAAATCAGAACTTTGGGCTACATGGACCTCACCGTCTGACTTGCTAGAGGGATAATAATAATAATAATAATAATAATAATAATTATTATTATTATTATTATTATTATTATTATTATTATTATTATTATTATTATTATTATTATTATTATTATTATTATTATTATTATTATTATTATTATTATTATTATTATTATTATTATTATTTTGTTTCAGAAATTATTCTGGGTTGAAAGGATTTTTGTGGAAGTAACTCTTCTCAGGGAACACCCAAATGAGGCTCCTTTCATGTCCCCAAGAGCTGGGACAGAGATGGGTGCTCAATCTATCGTGCGGTACCTGGGTCTTGAACTGCCGACTTGCCAGTCTTCCAGCTAACAAGGCAAACTTCTTAACTAATGAGCCACCACAGCCCCTGCTAGAGGGACAATGATTTAGGTTCTTTTCCACTGATGGAAAAGCATAGAGGATTTTCACACAATGGCACCAGTCCATTCTGTTCATTACTACATAGGATGGAAACCAGCCTCCCCTTTAAAATAATAATAAAGGATTTTGTCTTACAGAAAAATTATTAAATTGCATTAAATTGCAACACCTCTGTTGCCTGAGTGATAACATTCAAAGTGAGGGCTACACAACTGACAGTGGTTTCAGTCCTCATCCTCAGTTGTTCAAGAGCAGGACAGGGCAGAGGAAATTCAGTATAATATTACTGTCATAGACACAGTGATGGGATGTCCCCGGTTCTATACGGTTCCCTGGAACCGGTAGGACCAATCCCGGAGAGTTCTCCGGGAGGGTAATTAACTTTTGAGGCGTCCGGTTCCGGACGCCTCACCGAAAGAAAATTTTTTTTTTTAATCGGAGCAAAAATGGCTCCGATTTACTGCGCATGCGCAGAAACTCAATCTGACGCATTGCGCATGCGTCAGATTGAGTTTTTGCGCATGCACAATAAAATTGGATCAATTTTGTCTCCAATTTTACTGCGCATGTGCAGAAACTCAATCTGACGCATACGCAATGCGGCAGATTGAGTTTCTGTGCATGCGCAGTAAATCGGAGCCATTTTTGTTCCAATTTTAAAAAAAAATCGGCGGCGAAGGCACCAATAGCGGCGACAACACCAATAGCAGCAACAACACCAGCAGCAATACCGGGCGGCGATGACGGTGGTGGCGATGACGACGGCAGCGATGACGGCGGCGACTGCAACGGCGGCAGCGATGGTGGCGGCGGCGCTAGCGGCGGCGATGACGGCGGCAGCAACGGCGGTGACGGCGACAACGGTGAGAGCAGCGATGGCGATAATGGTGGCCGTCCGCCCCTGCCGAGCCCTCCCAGGGGTAAGTGAGGGGTTTGTGTTTGGGGTTGTATTTTTATTTAATTTTAATTTTATTTATTTATTTAATTTATTTACGGGTTTGTGTGGTGGGTGGGTGGGTTGGGTTGAGGGTGTGTGTGTGTGTGTGTATTTATTTTATTTTATTTTATTTTTATTTTAAGGCCCCGCCCACAACGTCATGACGTCAGCTCCGCCCATGACATCGTGACGTCATGAGATTGGCCACGCCCATGACGTCGTGACGTCATGGAGTGGTGGTAACAAATTTGTCATCCCATCACTGCATAGACAACTTGTCATGAGAACAGCTTTCTCAGTAACAACACCCCGGGAAGCATAACATGTGTTCTGGGAAGTAGAAGAGCAATCAGCATCTCTTCCATTTTGAACAATAAAACAGCATATCTTTCTCTTCTTTTTAACTGATGTATTCCCCTTTTTTACTCAGTAACCGTACAGAAGCCAAGGAATCTTACTGAAGAAATGTAGCATTTCTTTCATAGAACAGAATGAGTGCAACGAAGACATATTTAGCTCATCTCCTCCCTACCAAACCCAAAAATTATCTGTTTAAATGGTTTGCCTTCCATCGCATTTGTTTCTCCACATTTCTTACAGGAAAGTTTGATCTGGACATGAAAGAAGAAGAAGATTTCTTACAGGAATTCATGTCAGCAGAGCTGAGCTAATAAAATATGCCTTTGTTTGCCTTTCTCCTTGTCTACCAACTGGTAATAAACTGATGTGCCAGAAAAGAATGATATCAGTTGGTGTTTCTCTCCTAAAGGAAGCAACCTCTGATCATGTTCGAAAAAGAAAGAGAATGAGGTTTCTCTCACTAAGGGAAAGGGGAGCAATATTACCCATTACTTTGCTATAGGCAGAATAATCCAGTGCTCACAGCTGGGTGTTGTAGTACCTTCCTGTCAATTTCGAACCAACTTTGTTCTTTCTAGATGATATGTCACGTTCTGTTCCCCCACCACCTCCACTTCATTTATCCTTTAGGATGCTGATATTTAAGTTAACATCCATGGTAATGCCATTCCTCCCCCTCCCCCTTTAGAAAACCCTTTTCAAGGAAAACAACAGATCGAAATCCCACTGAAATATTCACAGAAAAGGGATAAATCACAAGGCAACTACAAGCAAAGTTTCTCAGCCAAATGTCACTTGGGCTTTCAAGAGGTCCTATTGCCACTCCTTTGTCAGAAACAAAATAAAATAAATTAAACAGTGCCGGCTTGGGGGCTAGGTATATCAAGAGCCTCGGGGTTATAAATATTTAGCATCCTATTGCTAGTTTGTTTCCTACCCTTTGATAACCAGGAACAAAATTGCTTTTCTGTTGCATAAAGAATCTTTCAAAGTCAATTGCTTATCTTCTCATTCATTCAGGCGAGGGAGATCTCAAACTTACAGGAAGCAGAACCCATGATACAAATATAGTATATTAAACCCAGAACAGAGATCTGAAAACTAACCAAAACACAGTCTATTGATTTTAAACTTCTGTATCAAGGTATTCTCCAGGGGCCTTCACTGCATCGAGGGCTATGCGAAATTCCAATTATCTGAATTCCTATATATGGGATAAGCATTTAGTTATCAACATCCACCATAAAACATATTTTCTACTGTTATTAAAGTGCTATTACTATGTGGAATTGAATGTTTTTCTACTGAGAAGCAAAATGTCATTGAAGGAACTGAAGCAGCATCTCCATGTGAAATTCCCTTTGCCATTATGAATAGACTGGCTGTTCAGACAGCGGCAGTGGGTTTTTTGATGCAGAATGCAAAATGAGCTGCCGTAGAAATCCTTTTGATGAGCCCCCATGCTTGGTCCCTTTAAATAAGATGCTACGGGAGACTTTCTCTCTCTCTTTTTTAATGCTCAGTAATGAACTGCTATAATAATATTTGCCATGCTAATTAATTGCTGTATATGAAGCTAGAGTAAATACCGAAGGAATGGAGCAGCAGCCCCAGAGAAGACTCTTTTTTTAAACAAGTGAAAACACTTGTTTCTTATTATTTATTAATTTATAATTTGCTGATTTATTGTAAAGTGTCCTGGTCACCACTTTTCACTTTAAAAGAAAATCTCAAAGCATTTTGTAAATAGCAAAGACGGTAAAACAGGTCGCTAAAAGAATAAACGAGGAAGCAATAAAACCGCAAAAACATTACAATGTATTAAAATAAAATGAGTTAAAATTCATTAAGTGATTAGAATGGAATTCATTAAAATACAATCCATTACAATTTTAAACAATTCATCTATAACTAGGGTAACTGATAGTGTTAACAATTAGGAAAGTAATCAGAAAAATGCCGGGTAAACAGTTCGGTCTTCCATTTGCAATGGAAACATTTACAACTGAGAGTTGACATCATCTCAACAGGAAGAATAAATCTACACCAAGGGCAACACAGTTGAAAAGTGCCTCCTCCATCTCACAACCATGAGGACCTTATTAGGATCCAATAATTTAAGTACAGCTCCTGCCTCTGTTCAAGGTTGAAAAGGAGATGTGGTTATGTACTTAGGTCCATGGACAGCGAGGAGAACAAATAGGTCAATCTTAGAAGAAATCATCCCTGACTGCTCATTAGAAGGTCAAATAATAAAGATGAAGCTAAAGTACTTTGGACATCAAATGAGAAGAGAGGATTCACTTGAGAAAGCTTTGATGCTTAGAAGGGTCGAGGGCAAAAGGGGAAGGGGAAGGCCCAGGATGAGATGGCTAGATGGTGTTGTGGAGACGGTGGGTGCAGAGCTGAGCGAGTTGAGGGGGATGGTGGAGGACAGGAGTGCCTGGCGGACGGTGGTCCATGGGGTCGCAGAGGGTCGGAATCGACTGTGCGACTGAACAACAAACAACTTAGGTCCTGCCCCCAAATGTTCCCAGATACAGTACATGCCAGATTCCATTCAAGCTCTGTACTGTATAAGGCTTTCCAATTGCATTCAGTTCAGTGTGATCATACAAATCCCACGTATTCTCATTTATAAGGTCACAGTACATTGGAGACTCCGTCTGTTGGCAATATAATGACCAGAATCCTATTTGTTTTTATATAAAGTTTGCAAAACCTGCTGCAGCTAATTAATAACAAATGTCAGTAAACATCTTGGTTGTGCAATTGGACACATAACAAAGCATATGACTGAGATGTACCTTGGCCATTTTATTAACTAGTCATGGCAAGTTATGCAAACCTTACACATACACCAAAATAATTCCGGGCAACAAGAGGATGAGCTCATTCTGTCTTTATTAACAGTAGCAGGAACAGCAGGAAAACACCACTGGAAGAAATATATATGCTGCTATTGTTCAGGCTCTAGTTCTTCTTCCATGTCTAGGCCAGATGTGAAACTGCCAAAATGAAGACACCTTTGGGTGAGTTTATTCTGTAGTTCCTTTCATCTGACCTAGTGTGAGAAAGATTCCAGCAGTACAAGTTTGCTGTTATCAGGATAAGCCCGATTGTGGTTCAAAAATACCATAATCTTTGAGGAGACTCTTTCTGTGTACCCCAGGCTCTAGTAACATAGATGTTAGTAAATTATGAGTTTATTAAAACTGGCCTACTGTCTTAAATACAGAGTAAGAAAATATATTGGGAAAGGATCTGTGAAGGAAGCATTGTTACAGGATTACAGATTTATTTAGTAACAAAGAGAATGTAATTATGTAAGCATATTATATGCCAAGTGACTAATAAGATCTTATGCAGTACATTATTATTGTTAATGTATCTAATATGTTAAATAATTGGCTTGTGATAATGCATGTATTTCTTATAACTAATGAGGTCTATTAAAAAATAATGAGGCCCAAAGCCATAGACCAATATTGGCCAAACATATTTTTTGCCTGGAACTGTTAGCTTTTTGTTTATTCTGTCTAGAGTAGAACAGAGTAGAATAGTCACCCCTTTCGCATCTTTAGGTCACATGCCATTGGTGAGCGGCCAAATCCCAATGGGAGGGGTGGTAACTAGTGTTTCATTTCCTCTTCTTTACCTTTAACACAAGCAGGACATGTAATAACAGACTCAAACTACAAGAAATCAGACACGAGCTGAATATCGGAGGAAACGTCTTAATGGTTAGAACAATATGACAGTGGAACCAAGTACCTCAGGATGTGGTGAGCGTTCCTGCACTTGGAAACTCTCAAGAGACAATTGGACAACCACCTGTCAGATCTGTTTTGGTTTTGATTCCTGCATTGAACAGGGAGTTAGATTCAAATACCTTATGGGCCCCTTCCAACTCTATTTCATGATTCTATTATACAGTAATACCTAGGATAACGTTTGCACCACATAATGCTAAAACCGCATAACATTAAGGAATCTGGAAAAATTGCATAGCACAACATTAAAATCTTATGGGATGTATCACATAATGTTCGCTGAAGTCTGTGCTGGTTGCAATGTATCTCTATGGAGTTTAACGTTATACAATTCATCCCATAGGATTTTAACATGTGATACATGTACAGTAATACCCCAGATAATGCGAGTACCGTATAGCGTTAAAACCGCATAACGTTACAAGATTTTCGGAAAAATCTTGTATCGAATAATGCGATTTTTAGCGTTATCCGGTACAATCGTGTGTGGGGGGGGGAGGGGGTTGGATTGGGTAGAACATCTACCCAATCCAACCCCCTCCACAGCGCCCACCTGCCTTTCGCCCTAGCCTTCCCTATGTTTATTTTCCCTTCTCCGACTGCCAGCTGATGATCGGAGGCTTTTTTTAAAAACTGCAGGGAAGGGGGGGAGAGAGAAATGTGGTTGGTTCTACAGAGAAGTAAAGGAGGCCAAAGCTTCTCTCCCTGTCACTTTGCTCCTTTCCCACCCCCACCCCCACCCCTAGCAGTTTGGGGACACCCCACTGCCTGCTCGGCCACAGAGAATCCACCCCAACTCTGTTTACCTAATGTTCTTGAGCTGCAATCTCCACGCTGTGTGCTTGCTTTAATTCCTGAATTGAAAAAAAAGGAAAGGGGGAAAATACAGAGATCTGATTGGTTCTCTATATCAGCTGGCAGTCTCTAGAGAACCAATCAGATCTCTGTATTTTTCCCCTTTCCTTTTTTTTCAAAATGGCTCCAATTGACTGCGCATGCGCAGAAGCTCAATCTGATGTATTGCGCATGCGTCAGATTGAGTTTCTGCGCATGTGCAGTCAATTGGAGCCATTTTGGCTCTAATTTTAATTTTTTTCTTTCGGCATCGGAGCTGCACCTTTTCAGGGCAGCTCCGGCGGCGGCGGCGGCGGCGGCGACAGCACCAGCCCTCAGTTCCTCAGCCAGCGCACCTTCCAAAGACCCCTCCCCAGCCTGCCTGCCCCCCTTGGGCGGCCCTGCCCGGGCGCGGCGGCAGCATTGCTCACTGCGGTAGCGCTCCAGCCCCGGCCTGGGACGCCTCCTCCTTGAGCAGCTTGGAGATCCCATTAGCCGGACTGGGCTGGCTGGACCGGGCGCCCATCGGGAGGAAGGACAGCATGGAAGGACTGGCTGGGCAGGAGCCTTTTCAGCCCGGCTGCGGCTATGGCGGCGGCTGTAGGCGGTGGCGCCTGCCGCGTTCGGAGGAGGAGGTAAGTGAGGGTTTTGTATTTGGGGTGGGTGGGCGAGTTATTTGTGTTTTGGGCGGGTGGTTGTATTTTTGTTTAATTTTTATTTTATTTATTTATTTATTTTATTTATTCAAGTTATTTACGGGTTTGTGATGGTTGGGTGGTTGAGTTGAGGTTGTGTGTGTGTGTGTTATTTTTTATTATTATTATTATTTTTATTTTTAGCCCCGCCCACAACGTCATGACGTCATGACGTCAGCTCTGCCCATGACGTCATGACGTCATGACATTGGCCACGCCCATGACGTCAGTGACGTCATGGCGTGGTAGTAGATTTTTTGTCATCCCATCACTGGTTATTACTGTATATTCATCTGTACATGCAAGTAACTGATACCCATGTTGTTGTTGTTGTTGTTGTTATTGTCGCCATTGTTGTTTTTTGACGTATATGCTGCCCGACTCGCAATGCGACTCTGGGTGGCTAACAAAGAAATAGAGTATCACAAATTACAGTTACAAAGTATCACATTAACACAATATAAAAAAACATTTCAAGTGCAATACATATTTCAAGAGCAATACACAGTTCAATACACAGGGAATGATATGTCCCAGCCATTTCAAACCCTTCATGCATAGGCTTTCCTCAATTTTGTTGTTCTCTAAGAAAGCCTCTCCCACCCCAACCCCCACCCCCATCAGGCACAAAATGGGTGCAGAGACAACTTGGCATTCAGATAGCCTTGTCCCTCAACACCCCATCTATCTATCTGGCTCACCTACATATGTATACATAACTTCTACTTCTGACTCACTAATATTTATGGGTGGAATCCCTGGCTGGAAAACTAAAGGTCTTGACTGCTTGAGAAATCCTGGTGAAGTAAAGTTAAATCACCTTGGTCTACAGCAGAATTTGTCTAAGTCGGGGGGGGGGAGGTGAATGAGGGAAATTAGTCATGTTAGTTGGGCGATTCTATGAGTTTTAATCTGAAAGGAAACAAGCCAATATGGTATGTTGTTCAGAGGGCTGAAAAAGGACTGGGAACACCTAGGTTCAAATTTACACTCAGACATTATGCAGACAGACTAGTCTTGGCTAGCTGTATTTTCTGCCCTGCCCTACCTCCGAGTGTTTGTGTGTGAATATGGAGCCATGTACCACCTTAAAATGTGCCTGAGAAGGTTTCCCAAGTGCCACAATATTGTTTTCTCCAGATTGTAGATAGTTGTACTTAAAGAGCATTAGCTCCTACTGATAGCAGTGAATCTCACTTCACGTCACTTTTAAAGATTTCACCAACATTTGTCAAATCTCACTTTATTTTGGTCTATTTACATGATCAGCCACAGGTTGGGTGGACTAAAACCATCCTCAAGGACTAGAGTATCTGCTCACATCCCATTCCTTGCCAGTGCTGCTCTGGGACAGATGTAGAGGGGAAATGTGCTCAATTTCATGACTGAGAAGCCAGACAGTTGAATTATCAGGTCGATGATTCAACTGGTGGCCTCAAATCATTGCTGCATTACTTCTGGCAAAGTGTAGGTAGCATTCGGATAAGTTAAATGTGTTCCAGTTGCTCAAAAGAGTAGTTAGATATTGAAGAAAATGCCTGAAATACTATTTCTTTGCTTATTTTCAAACATTGGTTCTTACTATAATCAGAGTTGCACGAGTGCTCCCCTGAGTTTATAGTATTCATGGATTCATCCTCAGTTCTGAATGTGCCCAGATACAGTTGGAATTGATGTGTTTCATCTAAACTTATCAGTTAAGACAGTGCTGATGCCCCAGAGTTACCATAATCTCTAAAGCACTGGACAAACAAGTCCATTTGTTTATCACTTTTTTTTTTACTAAGGAACTGTATTTTTATTAAAGAGATCAATCACCAGCATACAGTTTAACAGCTTTAGCTGTTCATATGAGGCTAGGTTGGTAGCAGTGGGGAAGGGTGGAGACAGAAGCCTGCTCACAAAATATTGAAAAGGCCAACAGTTCCTTTCAGAAGAAAAAGGAAAAAAAATTGTATATAACTCCTTTTAGACTCAGAAAGCCTTGAATTAGGGAAGGTAGGAGCGCAAAGAAGAAGAAAAATGGAAGAAACAGACATTAATGATAGCATTTCATCTGATGCAGTCAAAAGTAAGTTAGGTGTTACAAAAGATTTATGGAGAATTTGTCCTAAGTGATCTTTTTTCATGTTCCGATCAAACCCTGGACTGTCAAAATGAAGCCACTTTCTTGGCTTTGTCATTGGCCAAACTTAAGTCCTCATTGGTGTATGTTTCTGGCAGGAAATGGCAGACTAACAAATGAGGCGAATTCTCTTTCTCTCCACATTCACACAATGTGTTGCTGTCCGCCAGCAGCCCCCACTTGAGCATATATCTATATTCACATTCCCTTACCTCTATACCCCATTTGATGTAAATATTAAAAACTCATCATTCCTGAAATGACATAAATGACTGGCATACATCATTTGGTCCTCAATAAATATTTCTTCAATCCTGTAAGAAAGACCAACATTATCCCATATAAAGGAATAAGGCTCAAAGATATTGGGTTCCTTAATGCCATTCCATAACTTTGTAGCTAATCTGGGACTTGAAGTGGATCTTTTGGCTAATAGTTCCTGCTCTTAACCAATGCATGGTACTGGCTTTTATAAGCAATATCCTGAGATATTTATTTATTTATAACTTTACCTAGAATTACCACATAGTACCATTACCACCAATGGGTACTGCAGTGGCTCAGTAGTTAAGACACTGAACTCAATGGCTGTAAGGTCGGCAGTTCAAGATCTGAGTGCTGCATGACAGAGTGAGCTCCTGTCTCTGTCCCAGTTCTTGCCAACCTAGCAGTTCAAAAGCAAGAAATTGCAAGTGGGAAGGTAACAACATTCTATGCTCTCTGGTGTCTATCACATGACAATGGAAACATCTGCAGATGCAGACAGCACTGGCTCTTTGTCTATAAATGGGAGATGAGCAACAAATCCTAGAGTTGGATATGGCTGGCTTTCGAGCAAGGGTGGCCATACCCCTTTTTACCATTACCACAACCCTGCAAGGAAGTTTAGACTTAATAGTCTCCAGTGTCCAATTCTCTGCCCACAAAACTGCATTGTAATGCATACCAAGTAAGTTAAAATGGTAGCTTGTGGATCAGATCTGGCCCCTAAAGCAATTTTGGGTTGTCCCTGCCCTGAAACATCCTTTACATTTTCAGCAATGTGTTGGGAAAGGTTTTGCGTGTAAGTTTTCTAGAGTTTCACACTTTAATGCTACATCTTGTTTTAGGAATTTGTTTGCAGCATGTATATGATCACACAAATGTGCATATGCATATAATCAGAGCTTGGAAGTGATACATTACAGTAACTGTCACCATTTACTTTTTTCTAGTAACAAGGGATGCCATTATTTCTTTTAAGCATTCCAATGAAAAGAAGAAACACTTGGAGGGTTTCTGTTTGTTAGTTTTGTAAAACAAGTATTGTTTACTCTTGTTGCAAAAATGCTACTTTGTTTGAGGACCTCTGAGGATTATAATTTGGGCCCATTTCTATCATCTGTGTTTGTTTAAAGTTTTACAAATCAGTGTTATCAGTCATGGGTTGCTTGTAAAGATTATCCAAAAGGGACAACACATAAAGTGTTGCTTCATATCATAACTGTTTAAGGTGCTGTATGTAATGAGCAAAATGTTGGTTATTATTTTTTTCCAATGGTCACATGCTTTGTAACAACTGCTGGATGGCTCCAAATCAGCAGGTGAATAAAACAGCTCTTTCCCTCATGAATACAGAGGTTTACTCTGTGTATTGAACATCAGGTTTTGTCAACAGAAGTTTTAACTGCTTAGCTTCTACATGTCAGAGAATGCAGTTAATGCAGTGATGGGATGTAACAGGTTTGTACCAGTTCGCCAGAACCGGTAGTAACTTTCCCCAGTGTACCGGAGAACCGGTAGCAGCTTTTGGGGGGAACCACTTTCGAGGCTTACCTTTTCACTGGTTTCCCCACTGTGCATCCGCACCAAGCACTTGGTGTGCATGCACACCTACAGTGCTTGGCACGTATGCATGGCCTCCTTGCTGTCCTCCCAAGTGGGATGGAGGAAGAGAAGCTGCTAGCCTGAAGCTCCCTATAGCCTGCTCCCCAGGGTAAGTGACTCACCTTTGGATGTGGTGTGTCTGTGTGTATTTTAATGTGTATTTAATACCTTTACCTATATTGACGTACTACCACAGTTCCTAAAAATGCCTGGCAGCTGGCAGGCCTGGTGGCCTGGCTTGGGGTTTTTAAGCAAAGTCTTGGAGTTACCTCATCAATAAGCTACACCTGTGCTGTTCCAATTGCTGTTCCAATTAGAGAACCCTTAAGGAGGTACAGCTGTTTTACATTTACATTAAGGCATATTATCCTAGAGAACTGGTACAATGACCATATCCATCTTACAACATGGTGCTGCCCAGGCACTTATACTAACAGGTAACTGACGGGTTTGTGTTTGGGGGTGGGTGGGTTGATTTGTGTTTGGGGTGGGTGGGTGGGTGTATTTTAATGTAATTTTCATTTCATTTCATTTCATTTCATTTATTTTCGTGTTTGTGTCGTGGGTGGGTGGGGTGAGGGGGGTGGTGTGCTTATTTTTATTTTATTATTATTATTTTAAATTTTTTCTTTGGCTCTGCCCACGGCATAATGACATCATGACATTAGCCCCACCCACACTGTAATGACGTCATGGTGGGGTAGTAAATTTTTAGACATCCCACCACTGAGCTAATGATACAAAAGCATGAGAATTGAAGACTCTTGAATTACCATGAGAGAGAGGAACACACTGCAGAAAAGGTATAGGTCACCCTTGCTTGAAATCCAGTTGTATCTGACTCTAGGGTTCAGTGCTCATCTCTGTTTATAGCCAAAGAGCCAGCGCTGTCTGCATCTGCAGATGTTTCTGTGGACATGTGGCAGGAATGAAGAAAACAGTCCTATAAAAGTTCATCCAATAACCAAAGAGAACAAAACAAGAATAGTAATTGTGAGGGAGACACAGGAGCAAATTTCTATGGAGTCCCCAGTGGCCAGTCTTTAACTTCAAGGGAGCCTAGGAGCAGAGTTTGATGACAATTTCCTTCTCCCAGATATGCCTCCCTGAAGGTAATATTGTTTGGCATAATATGCCTGAAATGAAAAGATTCGTACAACTATCTTGGCTAACAGCTAGTGACAGGTAAATACCTATCTTCTGTGGATTTACCTAATGCTGTTGTAAGTGTGTGGGGATTGCAACTGAAAGATATATTAGCACAACAGTGAGAACAATTGTTGGATTTTAGTACTCTCCTCTTTCACTTATATTTGGGCTTCAGTGTTTGATAAACAATGCTTCTGAAATTGGTAAGAACCAACCAAAAATCCATGTGCATCTATGTGTATCTATTTAAAAAGTACAAGATAGCATCCTGTTATAGCAAAATGCCTGCAAAAATTAATCATATGTATGTGTCATTAAAATAGATGATATTAAGAGAGACTTTTGCATAACTAAAGGACAAATGGTAGGGAGTTTGTCACATTTCTTCAGGCACAATTCTTTGACTTCCTGAATTAACAACTAATTTGATCAATTGGTTCATCAGAGTGGTTTTGCCCAAGTTATATATATGTGGGTGCATGAATCCTTACTTTGGCCTAAAGCCATGCAGAAGAAGTCCATTGAATCAATGAGAAAAAGTAACTGTTGACTCACTATTCGGCAGTTGATTTAATAGGCATACTCCAGCTGAGACCAGCAATTGAATTGATGACTTTAACTGCACTAGCAGACTTCTGTGACCTGCTTCTCTGTTCTTCATAGTCAATGGCTTTCTACACTTGCCTTTTTTTCAAAACAGCTTTCTTCCAAATATACCAAATACAGTAATACCCCAGATAACGCGAGTACCGTATAGCGGGAAAACCGCATAATGTTACAAGATTTTCGGACAAATCTTGTATCGAATAACGCGATTTTTAATGTTATCCGGAACAAGCGTATGCGTGGGGGGAGTTGGATTGGGTAGAACATCTACCCAATCCAACCCCCCACCCAGCGCCCACCCCCACGATGTTTGGAAAGGGTATGGGGATCTTTACCCTTTCAAAACTTTGAGCGAGTGGCGCGCATCGGTGGGGGTTAGCGCAGGATACGGGGGAGACCTCCGCATCCTGCACTAACCCCCACCAACGCGCGTGAGCCTGCAAGCCACCCGATGTTCTGAAAGGGTAAGGATCTTTACTCTTTTGAAACTTTGGGCAAGCAGCGCGCATCGGTGGGGGTTAGCGCAGGATACGGGGGAGACCTCCGTATTCTGCGCTACCCCCCACTGACGCGCGCACGCCTGCAAGCCACCCGATGTTCCGAAAGGGTAAGGATCTTTACCCTTTTGAAACTTCAGGCGAGCGGCGCACATCGGTGGGGGTTAGCGCAGGATACGGGGGAGACCTCCATATTCTGCGCTAACCCCCACCGACGCGTGTGCGCCTGCAAGCCACCTGATGTTCCAAAAGGGTAAGGATCTTTACCCTTTTGAAACTTCGGGCGAGCAGCGCGCATCGGTGGGGGTTAGCGCAGGATACGGGGGAGACCTCTGTATCCTGCACTAACCCCCACCAACGTGCACGTGCCTGCAAGCCACCCGATGTTCCGAAAGGGTAAGGATCTTTACCCTTTCGAAACTTCGGGCGAGCGGCACGCATCGGTGGGGGTTAGCGCAGGATACAGGGGAGACCTCCATATTCTGTGCTAACCCCCACCGATGTGTGTGCGCCTGCAAACCACCTGATGTTCCAAAAGGGTAAGGATCTTTACCCTTTCGAAACTTCGGACGAGCGGCGCGCATCGGTGGGGGTTAGCGCAGGATACGGGGGAGACCTCCGTATTCTGCACTAACCCCCAAGGACATGCGCGCGCCTGCAAGCCTCCCGATGTTCTGAAAGGGTAAGGATCTTTAGCCTTTCGAAACTTCAGGCAAGCGGCGTGTATCGGTGGGGGTTAGCGTAAGATACAGGAGAGACCTCAGTATCCTGCGCTAACCCCCACCAACGTGCGCGTGCCTGCAAGCCACCCGATGTTCCGAAAGGGTAAGGATCTTTACCCTTTCAAAACTTCGGGCGAGCAGCGCACATCGGTGGGGGTTAGCGCAGGATACGGGGGAGACCTCCGTATTCTGTGCTAACCCCCAGCGACGCGGCGTGCCTGCAAGCCACCCAATGTTCCGAAAGGCTAAGGATCTTTACCCTTTCGAAATTTCGGGCGAGCAGCGCACATCGGTGGGGTTTAGCGCAGGATACGGGGAAGACCTCCGTATTCTGCGCTAACCCCCACCGACACGCGCGCGTCTGCAAGCCACCCCATGTTCCGAAAAGGTAAGGATCTTTACCCTTTTGGAACATCGGGCGAGCGGCATGCATTGGTGGGGGTTAGCACAGGATACGGGGGAGACCTCCATATTCTGCGCTAACCCCCACTGACGCGCGCTGCCTGCAAGCCACCTGATGTTCCAAAAGGGTAAGGGGGGAATTCGGAAAAGCCGAGCCTTGCCCAGGTGCACGAAACGGGGATCGCACATTAAGGTAAGGGATCAAAGCGGGGGGTGGCACCCCCTGCTTTGATCCCTTGCCTTGATGTGTGATCCCCGTTGCTATACCCATTTGGTAGAAGAGGCTCCCGCTGGCATGCCTTTTCGCGCATGTGCAGCGCCTCTTCTCAGGTTTTTTTTAGCATTGTTCGATGTATACCCCGGACAACGCTAAAAACCGGACAACGTCATGACTTGTGGAATTATGTCATAACGTTATCCGGGGTACTAGTGTATATACATATGTTGGACATGGGTCTCAAAGATGTGATTATTAGTCAAGGGTTTCTGGAACATCAACAATTTTAAACCATCACAACTAACTTGTTATATACAGTACTGTAATTTACCCATACTAACTTTGCAGGACAAACTTCAGAAGGATAGTCAATGATTCTCAGGCCACTTCACAGAACAAAGTAAGTAGTTGGCCTCTGGCTACATCACTCACACCACCCCCAATTAACTCATTAGCAGATGTGCAATGCAGTGGCTCAAGTGGCTGTCCCAGCTCCTGCCAACCTAGCAGTTCGAAAGCAAGAAATTGCAAGTAGAGAAATAGGGGCCACTTCAGTGGGAAGGTAAACACCATTCTTTGCACTTCGGTTTCTAGGCATCCCTGCCACATGTCCATTAAAACATCTGCAAACACAAACAGCGCTGGCTCTTCGGCTATAAACAGAGATGAGCACTGAATCCTAGAGTTGGATATGACTGGCTTTGGAACAAAGGTGATCTTTACCTTTACTAATGCCACAATACTTAATTTGCATTCATCATCACCATCTTCTTCTTCTTGTGCTGTATCTGATTCTGAATATTGTCGATATTAGCCATGAAGATTGTTTTATGAATATAATGCTGTAGCCTTTCATCTGCCTTCTGCATCGCACTATCAAACCTGTACTACTGATCCAATTCCATTAGTCACTTTCTGGTCCTGAGCTCTTTTGGCAAGCAAAGTCCTTCTCAGCTCCAGGCCAGTATCGATGAAGCTGCTACCTCCATCAAGATGGATTCCAGTGGGATTTAATCCATTTAGGGACCATCACCCTTCCCTGTGGACTTTGGCAAGGCTGCTGGCCCTGGCAGTGTGGTCTACTCTATTACCATAGCAAGTTAACCTGGCCAGGCCAGATTCATCTAGTAACCATTTACAACTCAATAGGCCCAAACTTCACAGTAATAAATCTGAACCCCAATCAGGAGTCTTCTGTTATTACTGATTGTAAAAAGACAAACTGACTTGTAAATTTATCTGTTATACTAGTCAACCATGGTGTACCTCTGTACCTGGTGTGCATAAATTAATGCCATGAAGTCTCACCCTTCTCACTGATGAAGTGGACTTGATCCGTGAAAGCTAAAATTAAAATACAGAAGTTAGACTCTGAGATGCCACAACATATTTTGTCTTTTTTTTGGGTTTTAATTTTTTGTTTACTTTCTGATATGCTTTGCTCCGAGTTGCTCTCCAGGTTTCCTACAGTTTTTGCTCTGGGAGTTGAAGTGGCTTTATAGCATGAGGCTTCCTTCCCAGTGGAAAGAATATTAAAATAGATTGGTTACCTCCTTGCAAATGTTGAAAACAGAGGCTGGAATGAGGAAGCCATCGTTCACTTCCTATCAGCAATTCCTGCTGCTAGAGATTATGGCAGTATTTCACAGGCAGCATATGGCGCTGTCTGTAGCCATCAGGAACACTTCACGAGGCTACAGCTCCAGGTGTTCCCCAACTAGCCTTCCTGATTGTTGCTAATTAGAGCAATGGCAGGAGATGGCAGGGCAGGGAAGCCACAAATTCCAACGTCCTTTCTGCAGGGTTGGGCTGAGGAGAAAGATGATTAAAACATTGCAGTCTTTTTGGACTGTTGTGTTTTTACCATTCACATTCCTCCTTCCTTCTCTAAGCATCTATCTGTCCCTTTGGAGGCAAAGTGTGATTCAGCAAAAGATTTTAGAAAAGATATTGGTGGGATATCAGGTAGTGGTGGGATTTAAAAAAATTTACTACCACTCTTTGGGTGTGGCCTACTATGTGAGTATGGCCATGTGACTGGGTGGGAGCTCTAGGCATGCCTGCCACATGACCAAGAAAATGTCTGCAAACACAGCACTGGCTCTTTGGCTGTAAATGGACCGAACTGGCTGGAGCCCACCACTGGTATCAGGGAAACCTAAGGAAAATATGGAGGCAACAAAAACATTTCAACCCATATCTACCTATACATCTCAGATACAGATGACACATCTGGCATCATAGGAACTGCTTTATACTCAGCAAAGCCATTTAAAAATGCCCATAAGATATAACACCAATAACGCAGGCATCTATGTTTGGATGGCTATGTTTGGATGGCTATTCTACACTTGACTACATGGTCAAATACATCGTGATTTGCTCAATGAAGAGAATTCAGGGAGTTTACTGCCCACATGATACAAAGGCAGAATCAAATCCATCAGTGGCTTTTTCTCTCACACACAAAATGGGCTTTCTTCCTGTGTTTCTGTTGGTGTAGTTTATTCAAGCCTGAAGGATTTAATCAGGAGTGTCTGTGGGTGGTGGCATGGTGACATAGGCAATTGGATGTGACATTTAAGGGACAGTCTTCTCTGTGATCTTCCCTGAAATGTACTATCCAGTTCTTCATTAAAGGGGGGAGGGATCTGAGACAAAGGGAAGCAAAGTAGGATGAAAAAGCAGACTTATTTAAAGTTGACAAGCTTAAAGAAGGCTGGTCATCTATCTCTCCCCATCCCTTTGCCTTGGCACTTTCCCCCTTAATACAGAACTGGCTAGCACTAGTCTGATATATTAATACAATGTATCAGCACTACTCTAAGCCAGACTGGAGTGAGAGAGGAAGTCTGTCTCTTGCTAGCTTGTAGATCCAATGTGACTGTAGACATGAAGGGAAGAGGCGTTTCAGGCTCACTTTAGGGCAGTCAAAGCTGGTGAGAAAGACAAATTGGGAGCAACAGGAAAAGGAAGGAAGGAAGAGGGGCTGTGGGTTAGAGTGGGCAGGAATGCCTATTGCATGTGGATGCTAAACTTCCAAATCAAATCATAAGCCCAATGAAAACACTTGTTACATTTTAAATGAGGTTGTAATTTAAAATGCAGCAGAGCCAAATCGTTACAATTCAGCTTTCCAATGTAATCATGCCTTCATTGTACTGAGAAAGACAACCAAATAATATATTTTTCCTTCCCAACCCCATTCAGACAGCCTAAAGCAGAGTGCACAGAAAAAAATTCCCTTCGCAATAGTTACTCAGTGTGGAAAGAGCCAAACTGAATATTCCACAATATGAATGTTGGGCTGAAATGTATTCGCTTCTGCTATACATGTGGATGTTGAAGCATTCTTTCCCATTTGGCTTTCTGGAGTTAGAACACATGGAGATGAGCACTGCAGTCCTAGAGTCGGATACGACTGGCTTTTTAATAACAGGCTGTCCTAGCCCCACAATAAGTCATGATTGAAGTAGGATTGCCTCTGGAGAACAGCAAATAAACTCCAGGCGACATGAGAAAACACAAAATGTGAACTTCAGAATTCAGAGCTGAACTTTTTTTAGACTTTTGACCTGGGATTCTCAACCTGTGGCACAGATGAGGCCCACAGCACCATTTCATGTGCCCCCCCCCACTGCTTCCACCACACCAGGAAGTGACATGTGGTGGAGGAAGGGCAAAATGGCCGTCCGCCCCCCAAAGGTGTCTGAGGGAGTGTGACCTGGCTCCTGGCTTTAAAAGGTTGAGAACTCCTGCTTTAGACCCAACTGATAATAGACAGAATGCAGTTTGCACAAGTGCAAGTAGTGTACATTTAAAGGCAACACACAAAGCCCCCTAACATCCACTGAGGCTTTTGGAATAAATGATGACCTCTCTGGGTAAAAAGAGGGATAAAAGTCCAGTCATGGTTTATGAACAAGGTAAAGGTAAAATTCGCCCTTGCTTGAAAGCCAGTCGCCTCCGACTCTAGGGTTCAGTGTTCATCTCTGTTTATAGCCAAAAGAGCCAGCACTGTCTGTGTCTGCAAATGCTTCCATGGACATGTGGCAGGCATGCCTTGACACCGGAGTGCATGAAACAATTTTAACTTCCCACCAAAGTGGTCCCTATTTATCTACTTGCAATTTCTTGCTTTCAAACTGCTAGGTTGGCAGGAGCTGGGTCAGAGATGGAGGCTCACTCTGTCATGCAGTACCCGGGAATCAAACTTTGACTTTCCAGTCAGCAAGTTCAGCATCTTAACCACTTGAGCCACCACAGTCCCTTTATGAACAAGAAGCTTCCTCAAAAAATATGGTCAGAGGCACGAGTTCAAATGAGATTTCTTACACAGGGCCTAAGAACATTATGCAGATAAGAAAAGCTGGGGATCATAAACAATTTAAGCTTGTGTGCAAACAGGAGTTCTTAACATTCTCTAAATCCCCTTGTCTCACAGGGTAAAATTGTTTGCAGTGACTTCACACACACCAGTGTACAGTACTTTTGCATATAGACATGCACACTAACGTTTCTGAGGGGATCTTATCAGCCTGTGAGGGAAAGTGCAAACAAAATATCCCTTCCAGTGACAGTATCCTTCTTCTCTAGAAAAAAAGAAAAAAAGAAAGAAAGAAAGAAAGAAAGAAAGAAAGAAAGAAAAGAAAAGAAAAGAAAAGAAAGAAAGAAACCAACCAACCAACCAACCAACCAACCAACCAACCAACCAACCCTACCAGTAAGGTATTGGACTGGAACTTAAATTCAACTGAGCTCTGAATTTCATTGTGTGACCTTGAGCAAGCCATTCGAATCCTAACTTGCCCGAGTTTACAAAGTTCGTGTGGCTGTGACATGGGGAGAATGAGAGCTATGTATGCTAAACTGCTCTAATTGGCATCTTGTAGGCGTAACTAATAAATAAACAAGTTTAGAAGCAACTGCCTCAGGAATATAAAGAACATAAAGGAATTCTTTCTGACACTAGTTCTGTCAATAATATGCTCTGCTACAAAAATGCCATTACATCCATTGCACTTATTTGAAATTAAGGAGAATGGAAAGCCTGTGGCATGCACCACAAGTTTTGGAATACTATTTTAAGAAAGAATAAATAACCGTGTGCATTTCTCATTTATATTTTTTCCACCCTCTTGTCTTGATTTTTTGATCTAGATTGTAAGTCCCTACATTCTAGTTCTTTATAAAATGCCACATATAAAATGCCCAAACTGAGATGACTAGATGGTATTGTAGACACAATGGTCACAGAGCTGAGCGAGTTGAGGAGGATGGTGGAGGACAGAAGTGCCTGGTGGACAGTGGTCCATGGGGTCGCAAAGGGTCGGAATCGACTGTGTGACTGAACAACAACAAAACAGATAGCTCAATGAGTTGGAGCACATTGCTTGGGGGTTAGGAATTTGATTCCCCACCATGCCTCCTAACAAAACAGCCAGTTTGTGAAGTCTTGGGCATGCTACACAGCCCCAGAGCACCCACAGGAGAATGGGATGATAAAGTACTTCTTAGTACCTAGAAAACCCTGGGAAGAGTCGGCATAAGTTGGCATCAACTTGACAGCACTCACACGTATTGTAAGAATGGTGCCATAGAAATGCTTTAAAATAATAACACATTGTACAGAAAAGCTTCTCTTATCTTACTTCAGTGAGTTCAAGGCCAGCCCAAAATATTTTTGTCCTTGAAGTGAAGAATGAGTTGGTAGCGGAAACCCATTGAACTGGCTCATCAGTTATAGTTCAATACAGGCTACAGGTTTGCAAGTTCTGCTACACTTGAAGGCAGCAGGCTTATTTAGGGGCTGGTGAACATGAAGCATCCTAAATAGCTCTCTCTGGCAATATCTTATTTCCAGTTCTCTATATCTGTCATCTAAGGGGACTGCTTTACTCCATCAGTTGGTAAAGCTGCCTCTGGGTGTATTGCTGTAGGGGATATAAACTCCCATTAAATTTACCTATGCTGGCATGTGTTGTTTTATATGTTATGTCCCATCAAACTGGGTCTGACTTCAGGCAATCCTAGAAAGACTCTCAAGGTGTATGAGGTGTTCACTGATGCCCTGTGGTGAGTTTTCATAGATGAAAGAGTATTTGAACCTATCCGCTACACTGCTCTGACTCCCTCGCTATTTATACTAACATTGACTGCAACTTTGTACTAGGTGCGACTATCTGTCCACCTAAACCAGTATTGCTTAATAGGATTTAGCAGCAACCTGCAGGAGGGTTGGCTCTGATATCTATGATTTATGATACAAGAAAACAAACCTGGAACTTCTACATGCAAAGCTTATGCTCCACTGCTGAGCTAGGGTGTCCCCTCAAAGAAATATACAAAGTATGTTTTGTATATATAAAAAGTTAGCAAACTCCAGAAAAGTATGATTTTCAGGATGGAGGGGATATTGGGACTACAATTTGGCATTCATTTCCTATCCTATTGACTTAATCACTAGAGGTACCGTATAGGCCGGAGTACAAGACGACTGGGCGTATAAGACAACCCCCCAACATTTCCACTCAAAATATAGAGTTTGTTATATACTCGCTGTATAAGACTACCCCCTCTTCCGCACACCTTCCACACACCAAATAAAACGTAAAAGAACGTCAGATTTGATTTCAATATGTTAATTTATATTCAAATGCTTAGGACATGCAGAAAAACTGTCACAAGGCTGTATGTTATCAAACATGTACAGTAAACATAAAACAGTGCACGTTTATTAAATGTAATTCACCAAAGCTGAATGAAACAATAAACCTATGGGAGCTGCCATGCTGTTTGTTTTCTAATCTGTTAACCAAACTGGAACTGTCAATGATAGAAGGAAGATAACAAATAGAGGGAGAGAGCAAGTGCCAGGCAAGTCCCTAGCAAGTTTGCTGGCATGACAGTTTCCCTTTAAAAGCCTTCAAACTCCTGTTCGTCATCTGATATTAAAAGTTGTTATCCAATCCATCCCATAGGATCTTAACGTTATTCGATGCAATTCTCCTCCCCAGATTGCTTAACGTTATGCGATTTAAGCATTATCTGAGGTAAACTGAAGTGCACCCAGTGTACAAGACGGCCCCCCCACTTTGAGGCATGTTTTTCAGGGGTAAAAAGTCATCTTATACCCCAGCATATACGGTAAGTCCTATTCTACTGCTTTCAGTAAAGTCAGTTACAACAAAGCTTTCCTAGATGGTGTTTGTTTGTTTAGATTTATATTGTTGCTAAATTGGGCCTCAAATCAAAAGCCAGCCCTGCCATTAGGAAGAATGAGGCAACCACTCTAAGAAGTAGATTTTGGAGGTGTCATGAATGGGAACCAAATTCTGACTTTGTTTTTCCTGAGATTCCCACTCAGCTAATCTCGGGTATTACACACTTTACCATTAGGAAAAAAAGTCGAGGATAATTTGCATTTGCTTTTATGTCATATGGTCAATGGAAAAACGTAAATCAGACTGTCCCAATTGTATGGCATCTCCTTCATTTTATGTCAATATGGTCACATCTTGATATCTAGGCAAAAATTGGTACTCCTGTAATAATAGCCCGTGCCTTCTTAAGAGTATCCAGATCATTATTTGAGAACTGGAACTTGTAAGGCCTATAACGTATGAAGCCTGTTTGTGTATCAAAAAAATGTATGTATTTATTTAGATTTATATCGCCGCCCACTCACCATGGCGACTCAGGGCAGCTTACAATCAACAAAACAACACAACAAAATGGTTGAACTTGTGTGAGGAAGAGGTTAATGGCCTGACTAAAGTGTAGCCAAAAAAAAATTAGATTGGTTAATTCAAATGTTATGGGGTCGAAGGAATTGTTGTGTGTTAAAAATGTTTTGATTGGTTAATTCAAATGACACGGACTTTAGAGTAGTAAAAAGAGGGATTTTCCAGTTAGTTTGAGTTTGGAGTTGGAGAGGAAATGTAGTCACATAATTTTGCTTGAAATGGATTAGGAATCTAGGCAAAATGACTATTTAGATACACTTTGTTATTTTATTGGGAAGGAACTCTATTGATTTGCTCTAATCATAATGTATTTTGACTGGTTATTTTTAATAAATGAAATATTTTAACATCAAGTGTGCTTATTGAAGAAAGGGAGAGGATTTGAGTGTTAATATGCTAAAGGTGCTTTTTGAGAAAGGCCCATGCTACCAGACCTTTTTGTTTTCTCATACAGGGTTGGCTTAATGCAAGGAGGTATAGACCTCAATAGGGGCTGGAAACTTAACTCAGCCAAGTGAAAGCCTAAGATAGACTTCTCAAATCTGGTTGTTTAATGCACTTTGGGCAAGTTAATTTTTGACACCCAGGCAAAATGGTAAGCAGTGAAAGACCCAGGGGGGGGGGGTCTTGTCTTAGCAGGTACTTAGTCAGGTAAAGTTGAGTAGAACCTGAACTGTACCGTTCCAGAACCTCACACTGTTTAACCCATGCTTTTCATTTCTAAATAGGTAGACATTTAATACTGACTTTTCCTAAACCCAGAGAGTTCCTCTTTGAAAAATTAGTTCACTACATGCTTCCAATATTACGCCCAGGCATCAAACATAGGTTTCAAGCCTGAATCCATTATAAGAAACAAAAAGGAAAAAAAGCCAAGAATCCTTTATTAAATAGATTAACCTTTTACAAGAGTTAGTTGCCTTCTGTCCTTTGGCCAAAGATAATATCTTTTCCCTTGGCTTGGAACACAGAAGAGGTCATTAAATTATAATCCAGCTCTTTAGAAAAGGGCAAGAGATTCATCTCATACCTGCTAGAAGAAGACAATACTTCCACTTAACATTTCCAAGCCCCTTCAAAACCTTCTGTAGAGAAAAAGGCAAAGGATGGAGACCTTTCAGCACAGAATTAAGGATAAAATTGTTATTACTTTTTTTTACTGCATTTCGTATAAAATAGCTAGGCTTCTTAATCAAACATTGTTAAAAGCCATTTCTTTGAAATACTGTTTGCCTCTCTGGTTGAGGTCATTAAATATTATATTTGCTCAATTTTGAATCTGCAGCTGAAACTTGTTAAGATCTACAGAGAATTGACAGCCATTGGTAAAAGTGCTTGGTATGGGATGTGTCCTCTTGGCTAGACTTGCAAATTCAATGTGTGCTTGGTGTGCTAGCATACCTTCTTCCTTAAAATGGGAGTGTGGAACGGGAATATGTTCTTGTAGCTGCCCCAAAGTCAGAGATATTTTTAAAAGGCATATTCCAATATTACTGAGGAAATGTAAACTCACCATACACAAGCAGGGATGAAGTTAGGAATCATGTGAAAGGTTAGTGCTAACATATAGCAAGAGATTAAGTTATCCATTAAGCCAGTAAAGGTGGGTTTTTGCTAATGTTAAGTATCAGTGTCTTTCAAAACAAACACAGCTCAATTGCATTGCAATACCCCTATTAGTTGCTGATGTTTGGTCTGAAAGAATGGCTGCCTGTGGGCTGGTGTTGGTATGGTTATGGCATGCCAGGGTGAGGTTACTAGTACAGTGTCATTCTCATTCATGCTGTGAGCTTCTCTGCTTTCAGCAACATGTAAATAGGGCTAACATAGCTCTTATACTGACATTCACACACATGCACTGATCTCTCCAGAAGGGAGGGTTATAGAGGCATTCAGTCATTCCAGACTGCATAAAAACAATGGTTTCAAGTTACAGGAAGCTAGATTTCAGCTGGATATCAGGAAAAACATCTTAACTGTTGGAGCAGTACAACAATGGAACCAATTACCTTGGGAGGTGGTGAGCATTCCAAGAGAAAGTTAGACAGCCTCCATACTTTGACTTGGATTTCTGAATTAAATTAGGGGATTGAACTCAGTGGTCTTAAATGCTCCTTCCACTTTCATTTTTCTATGATTCTGTCTCCTATACATGTTTTTAAGCAAACAAATAAAAGAATCCTATAAAATCTTGGAATGTAGTGGCTCAAGTGGCTAAGATGCTGAGTGGGAGGTGGAAGGTCAGCAGTTCGATTCCCGAGTACTGCAGGACAGAATGAGCTCCCATCTTTGTCCCAGCTCCTGCCAACCTAGCAGTTTGAAAGCAAGAAATTTCAAGTAGATAAATAAGGACCACTTTGGTGGGAACAGCGTTCCATGTGCTCTGGTGTCTAGTCATGCCTGCCACATGACCATGGAAACGTCTGCAGAAGCAGACAGCGCTGCCTCTTCGGATTTGAAACAGAGATGAGTACTGAACCCTAGAGTCAGATATGACTGGCTTTTGAGCAAGGGAAGCCTTTACCTTTAACACCTTGTAGAAAAAGTCCCACTTCATTATTTGCAAACTAGTTTCTGCATACTAATGCTCTTCACATAATAAAATTAATGGTCTGTAAGATGATCCTATATCCTGTGTGTGTGTTTCTATATCTATATTATCTATCTCTATCTCTATCTATCTATCTATCTATCTATCTATCTATCTATCTATCTATCTATCTATCTATCTATCTATCTATCTATCTATCTATCTATCTAACGTTAAGGTCCTATGGGATAGATCAGATAACAACTGCTAAAGCCTGTGTGGTTACAATGTATCTCTATGGAGCTTTAACATTATCCGATCCATCTCATAGGATTTTAACATGGATCAGATAACACTAAAAATTGGATAACACCAAGACTTGTGGAACCATGTCTTAGCGTTATCCGAGGTATTATTGTGTGTGTGCGTGTGTGTGTGTGTGTGTGCGTGCGTGCGTGCGTGCGTGCGTGCGTGCGTGCGTGCGTGCGTGTGTGCGTGCGTGCATGCGCGCGTGCGCGCGCGCGCACGCACACACACACACACACACACACGGTGTGTGTATATATATATTTCCATGTAGAAAAGAGAAAAACAATGACCTTTTAAAAACTGAATAGCAATATATAAAGAAACCAATACCTCAATACTCAAGTAACAAAACAGAGGTTTGACTTTGGTATCAGAAAGGGGTATGACAGGCTCTTATTTTCTGCCTTAGATAAGGAAGGAAGCAAAAGTAGCCTTGCTGGGCAAAGCCTGACTATGGAACTGAGTTATCTTTGCCTAATAGACAATTTGCCATTGAGCAGAGATACCACAACCAACAAAGTATACCAATTTATCTTTGACATTTTCAGTCAGATAGATTTAGTCAATTTTTGGAAGCACTAGAAAAATGTGAAGAACCTATTTTAGGGATATTATAGTGATATGAAGACAAACACCATAGGTAATGATGACTTCAATTTTCTGGAGGAAACACTAAGAAAATTGTATCTTATTCTTAGCATGTTATTACTAACTTTGGTTTTTCCTATTAGAAAAAAAGTAAGCAAGCAATCAAGTAAGTACAGATGTACTTGGCTTAAAGAGCATAATGTGTTCCACAGGATTGCTCTTTAAGCGAGTTTGCTCTTTAAGCGAAGCACCATTGAAAGGGAACAATTGTGACTTCTGGTGTGTGTGTGTGTGGGGGATTGCAACCCCTGATCTATTTGTTAAGCGAGTATTTGGTTGGTTTTATTTGTTATGCAAAGCGAACATTCAGAGGAAATTCTGCTCTTTAAGCGAGGTGTTCTTTATGCGAGGTTTGACTGTAAGTAAGTAAGTAAGTAAGTAAGTAAGTAAGTAAGTAAGTAAGTAAGTAAGTACATTTCCAGCCATGGCTATATTTATGGATTTTGGATATTTTCAGACATAATTTAGTTGCTTTACAGGTCATTGCTGTTTGTTTAGTAATATATATTTCTGAGCCACCCATTAATGTGATCGTTTTCACATTCATCTTTGAGGAAACTTCCTTTCTCTTTCTCTTTTGATTTATTGTAATTGCGTTTAGTTTGTATTACCAATAATATTTCCAGAAATGGATGAAACAGCAACAATTAAACATTTCCTTTTCCATCTTGTCAACTTTTATGTGCTCTAATTTCCTGTTTTGTAGGAAGTTTCTACTTTTTAATTGCCATACATTTGCATCCTATATACTGCTTTATGTTGGTTCCTCTACATTTTCTAATACTAACCCTTTTATTTCTTTCAGCTTTCTCTTTGAGTTTACTTTCACTTGCTTTTTTTATTGTCTATCATCACTGTCCAGCAATAGAGTTCATACTAAAATGTCTTTAATTGCACCACCACTATTGGTATTTTATGTGCATGTCTTTGCTACTATGTTTTCAGGATCTTAAAGAACTTGGTAGTGCTAACCTTATGTAAATTTTTCCAAGTGAATTGAGATGGATTTCCATTTATCACAATATGGCAGATGTAAATAATCAGTCTCGATGTGGATGAGGGCCACACTTGATACAATACCATTTGTGATGTTTGTGGAATAATCTATAGATGTTTTAAAAAGAGTAAATAGCAAGAGGCAAGATTAAGAATGCAACTATGGTGTTCATATTAGGAGTTTTAGCATTTTCTCCCTCCATCAAGCCTGATCCAAATCGTTCAACTGAGATCACTTCTGTTTGGTACCAATTCTGACGTAGGTTATCTAATGAAGTACTTTATTGCTCCCAATGATGATGGTGCTCTTAAATGAGGTGTTTTAAAACCGTTCTAATTCAAATTATGGCTTTATGGTGTAACTTGTTTAATTGTTAACATTATAACATACTGTCCAATGTCCTGCTGCTTAGCATAGTAAATCACACTAGAGTAGACCTATTGAATTATTTGCTGAGTCAATGCCTCTGTAAATTGTGTGTATTCCAGTGGACCTAATCTATGATCTACTATGCCAAATAAAGTAAATCTTAGTTAGACTAAGCCCATTTGAATCAATGGAATTTTCAGAGGAACTGACTGAACAAATCCTCATTGATTCAATGGAACCACTTTAATGTGATTTATTATGTGAAGCAACAGGATTTTGACCAGTGTATTTTAATTTATACCTATTTTTTAATTATGTTGTGAACCAAATTGCCACACAATTTTGAGAGAAAGGTAAGATACAGATCAAACCAACAAATCGTTCAGTGCAAATAACAAGCATGGACAGGGCACACCACATCAAGAGTTAAAATCCACTACACATACACATAATGGGATGTGGATTGAGCTTGTGTACCTTGTACTCTAAAAAAATTGTAATTTCTAATCTCTTTTCAATTGAATACTACCCTAGGGATGTAAGGAGCTATTTTAGGTGAGCCCAAAAGTTTTTGAAGTGGTAGCCATGTTAGTCTGTGCAAGCATATCAGAGGGTAAGTAGCACAGTAATTTGCAAACCTATCTGTTAAGCCAGTTGTGCCCAAACATTTTGGGCCATGGGGTGGTTTCGTGGTCCAGGGGGCTGGTCACTATGGCCTGGGGGCCAGATGGAGCCCCCGATGCCAATTCATCCGGCTCACGAAGCCTTCATCACTCCTGGAAGTGGAAATGAAACGTGGTCATACGGGCGCATTTTACTTCCTCTTCTGGGAGCGAGGGCTTTGTAGGCCAGATGAACTGACATCAGGGCCTGTATCTGGCTCCCAGGCTGTAGTTTTGGCACCCCTGTGTTAAGCTAACCAACAATGGTGTGCCTCTGTGATAACTTGATACCATAAAATCTCACTATAATGTCTGATGAAGTGGGCTTGATCCACGAAAGCTAAACATTAAAATACAGGAGTTAGTCTTTAAGGTGCCACAACTTTTTTTGTCTTGTTTTGTTTACCCAAATGTTTCTGTATGTGTAGCTATCTACTCGAATAGCAAATTCCTTTGTACCATATCCAGAGTCTGGAAAGTTACCTTTAACTTTATTTAAATGAATCCTGTAAACTGCTGGTCTGTGATATAAACTACACTTGCCTCACTTATGCCTTGCCTCTGCTTCCACATCTACTAGAAGTAATAAAGCACAACAGGAGCCAACATTAAAACCAGGAATGTTCCTCTCTTACTATTCAGTGAGTCCACACTGGTATAATAGGAATTAAAGAGATACCATTAAAGGAGACAATGGGTGGAATCATTCCTTGCTCAGTTACAGTCACCATGTAACATAGTTATACATTGGTTATTCGGAAAATGAAATGTGTACAATTCATGAGTTATTGTATGATAACAGATTCAGACTCTGACATCTCCAAGTCCTTTAAAAACTTGCCTCATTTTCAGAACCACAGAGCAGAAAAGGCCCAGGTGGTGGGAGAGTAGTCTACACATCTGGAAAACGAGGTAAACTATATGTTTCAATGAATCCATCCTATTTTGTTTAATACTTCATTTTATACTTCATTTGAATAAAGAGAATTTGAACAAAGATTCAAAGTTGTCTTGAAAAATTCTCTGCAGCCTTTCTTTCTTTAAAAAAAAGTAAACAATAAACAAACAACAAGCTAAAAAAACCAACAAGGTTTTATATACATTCTTGCTGGTGATGGGGGGAAATCCAAATCACAATAAAGAATATTTTAATATATTTAACATGGATAAACAGGAATGATAGAAAATGAAGTATCTATCATTCAAGGTGAGCAGGTTATAACTGATATCAAAGAATAACACCATGCTGGCTTAACTTTTACTTGCACTTCAAGCTTATATACTTTGCAGGATCATCTTTGCATACATCTCAAATCCAGACGGATTCAGCAGTTACAGCACTCATGTAGATATGGTGCATTTTCTTAGTGTATAACATTTTCTATATTATGCTAATAATGGTTCAACATCATCAAAGAGAAAAGGGCAAGAATTCTGTTGCTTTTAACCATGAGTGGAAGGGAAGTCACAGAAGATACCATAGCTAATTGATAAGATGCCAGTCACATGACCAGACACTTTACTGGGATATGATCAACATGCAACTGAAACCTCTTCAATTAGTTTTGGCAGCTTCTGTCATTTCCCTTCTGCACATGGTTAAAAGCAACAGAAGCTTGAGCATACTCAGGTATCATTTTTCTTTCCTATTTGAGAGAAAAGGGCAGAACTAAGTGATACAACCTATGTTTTCTATTTTTAAAAATGTCCACAGAATGTATTCTGACATCTCCTGGTACATCTAAGAAGACCATGTGGCTGAAATTTAAGAGAGTGTTTGCTGAAGGATGATTCGTTTCCTGATAGCCTGCACATTTCCAGAGCGCTAATATTCTTAACAAAACATCTTGATTGTTTACATTTCACGTACATTTTGTCCAAATTCAACCCTACCTCCCTTCTGCTTCTAATGCATATGGGCTGATGCATGGGTGCTGCTTAACTATATATTTTCTAAGACAGACCTGTTAAAATGACAAGCTTTTATCAATCTAACTCAGCGTCTAAAAAACAAAACACGTAGCATGCAACCATTAATAGATAATGATTCCATCCAAATCTAAGTGGTTTGATAAACCTGGCAAGGCTAGCTGTTGAAATAGTCGAAAGTTGTTTCTCATCCGCTTGTCACGAGGATTCTTTTCTTCCAGCCTCTTGACAGAATATAAATCATGAATCTTCGTGTTTAAAAAAAGATTTTATTTTTGCATATATAAGTTTTGTTTTTAATAAAAAAAGTGTAGGTACTTCTTGGCATTTCGACAGCAACAGCAGGGCTTGAACTTAAGGTCAAGTAAAAGGAACAGTGTGTGCTGTTTCCATGGAAACCGTACTAGTGTAATATCAGGTACTAAGATACCAAGAATGGAGAAATAAAATCACTACATTATTTTAATAAACAAGCTCCATTGTAATAATTTAACTATACTTTATCTTACTTATAGATTACTCACAAATCACATTCTACATTCAAATGCCAAAATTTTTTATTCAAGCCCAACAATAACAAAGAACAAAAACAAGGAATACTAAGAGGTAACGACCAAAACATAATGACCACCGACTTGAACTAAGTGCATATGACATCTTTTCCGTATGTGACTGAAGTAGCAGCTCCATTAGGCCCTGGTGGGTTATCTTTTTCAGACTTTGGGCCAAATGTCAATTTGGTAATGCCTTAAAGGCAGCATTTTGGAAGGAGGCAGTATCCTATGTAGAGGGCAAGCCCAAGCAAAATAGATGAGGGAGGGGGCATCTAGTAGGGCCAAACCAGATGCTACCCAATCTCTAACATTTCAGGGCCAAACCCTGAAGCTAGGGAACAAGTCCTTGAGATGCAAAGAGGCAAGACATGGGATAAGGACCAGACTTGCTTCTGGGTCAGCTAACAGTAGTAAGGGAATCAGAGGCAATATTCAATCCAGCTACCTATGCACAAGGAAAGAGAACTAATTTTGGTGCCTGAGATAACAGGTGGAGTCACCCCCACCATGTTTCCATCCAATCTGGAAGTGGGTGGTGGGTGACATGGAGGCAGGGAAGCGATGGAGAAAACACAAGAGAATAGGAGTGTGACATGTAGAAGGAAATCCCATGTGCTGCCTGATGTGGATTACATAGTTGTTCAATGTCATGAAAACTGAAGGAAATAAAAACAGGGAGTCGATTGTTTGGAAGCAGATTGTTTGGAAGCCAAACAGAACAGAAAATATCAGGAGTCATGAGACTGAGGAAATAGTTATATAAGGGCAGGGGAAAGGACAGGAAAAGCCCAATGTCTACACCAGTGGTGCCCAATGTGGCGCCCATGCCCCATAGGGTGACTTCAATTCCTAGAAGTATAAGTCAGTACATTGGCTGATCAGTGCTTTAGGGAATTGATTGAATTGATTGATGCATTCCAGTTGAGAATATCTATCAAAGCACTGCCGCCCAAGAGAAGGCAATGAAACCAGCTATCTTGAAACCTAGTAGATCACCACTTGTACAGTTTTAATACTTTCTACAATGGCAGAATGTAGACCAGTGTTTCCCAACCTTTGGTTTTTGGACTTCAATTCCCAGGATAGATATTCTCAACTAGAATGCATCAATCTATCTGGCAAACTCAATCTACTAAATTGTTGGTTGATGGTTGATTCTTTTTCCATTTAATTTTTCAAGAGCTGAGAAGAAGTCACATGAATTCTTGTCCTAAGAGTATTTTGCCAGGAACAGTGATGGTTGTCCTGCAGGATTATCTCCTATGGGAGGCAGCTAGATGGAGTGGATAGGAAATGCATAGTAACAGTGATTCACACATTTATAATCTGAAAATTAGACTACTATAATCCTCTTCTTATAGGGCTGCCCTTGAAAACAGTACTGTAACTTCAGCAGGTCCAAAATGTGGTGGAAATTCTTGGGGCACCTTCACTGGTTCCTTGTCAGTATCCATGCTCAATTTAGGGTGCTGCTTACAATCTTTAAAGTTCTTAACCTTTTAGGAACTCAATACTTATCAGAATTACTCTCTCATAAATCAACTACCTGTTTTATCCACTCTTCGCAATCCTTCTTGCTAAAAGTGGCTACACCGAGGGAGGCCAAAAAAGGAGACTACAAGGAATCAGACCTTTTTGGTGGTGGCTCCCAGGCTCTGCAGTAAGCTACCAAATGAGATATGCCAGTCCCCTTCCCTCCTTGGGTTCAGGAAATTTATGAATACTGAATTATTCAAAGCTGCCTTTAACAGTTAATTCTCCCAGATTTTGATTTTAATTTTTCCCTTTGTGTGAATTGTAGACCTATATTTCTGAATCGTTATATTGTTGAATGTATTTTATAATGTAGGGTTTAAGTTTTAACCTGTAAACTGCCCAGAGTATTTCTTATAATAAATCAAATAAAATCAAATTATAAAAATGAATGAATGACTGAGTTTTGTCCTTGGTATGATCCACATTTTTTTTTTGGGGGGGGGGGCACAAAACCTCTCAGTCCTCTTTAAAATCTCATGCCATGGCTGTGCATGAAAATTCTCTTTTCCTGCACCACAGGTTTTGATTAGTAGAGCTGTTCTGGATTATTTACAATGTGAATAATGTTGCCTGTTTGCATCTGCTGGCAGAGTCAAGTGTTTCTCGCTGTGAAGAAATTCCAAATTGCTTTTCAAATAAGATTACTCAAATCCAGGCTGACATGCTTGTCCCGGTATTAGCAAATGCAGGACTTTTTATTGTTTTGTTAACGCCTTGGCACAGTGGTGCTCATGTGACCGCAGATTCTGAAGTAATTTCTTGAAAACAACAACAGCAATGCAATGCGATTTTACATTGTTAGCCTATAATATAGCTTGATTAGTTGTGATTGGCCATGTCTGGTATTGAAAGAGGTTGATGCATTGGTCCTGAAAATGAAAAATAGAAGATGACAATAAGCACTCTAGGGCATATATAGAATTTTTGATATCCACAGATTTCCCTGCATGTGCTAAATGCCCCGTTGCCTTCTATGAGTCATGGGAAGTTCTGTGTATGTCACATCCGATATGTGTATGTAATGGGGACCAATTAGAGACATAGAAGCAACGATCTAGCAATCCTCACAGGGATACACAGAAAGAGTCTCCTCAAAGATTGTGGTATTTTTGAGCCACAGTCAGGCATACCCTGGGCAACAGTAACCTTGTAGTGCCAGCTAATCTTTTTCACACTAGGTCAGATGAAAGGAACTGCAGAATGAACTCACCAAAAGGTGGCTTTTGTTACTGCCTGCCATCCTTTTTGGCAGTTTCATGTCTGGCCTAGACACAGAAGAAGAAGTAAATGGGAGCAGCCGGTGCAGATGGGGTTGGGTACTGAAATAATGGAAATCAACAGCAACAGGATCTGAGCTACCTTTGTTGTAGTACAAAGCATTAGGACAACCTGATTTTGAAAGTGTCTTTAAGATCCATTACATTTAGAATGACTTTTTACTGTCAGAAAAGTTTTCTTAGGGCAGTGTTTCCCAAACTTTGGTTTTTGGGCACAATTCCCAGGAACCTAAGTCATTTCTCCGAAGCACTGATCAGCCAATGTACTGGCTTAGGCTTCTGGGAATTGAAGTCCCCCTGTGGGGTGTGGGATATGGCTCAAAAGAGCTGCTTGCCTTTTTGCATAGGTGATAGAGACTGTAATATATGAAGCATATCCCAAGGCATATACAGTCACAGGAGAGCTCTTGTGGACATGGTAGAAGTCTACTGGAGCACTCTAATGCTTGGGCCCATTTCCTGGAATGATCTCCATTGATGTGAGGAGACAGGCATTACAAAAATCCTACAGGCTCTTTCATCCAAACAAAATAGAACAGAAACTCCCTTTTTGGGCTATAGTGAAAGCAAAATGAGTTACAAACAGAAAGGCTTCCACCTACATCATGTAACTGCCTGTTAATGTAATCTTTATTAGTGCAAAATAGAATATAAGGCACATGAGGTTTCAGATTGTTGTAATAGCTGGATTAATCCATTATCCTTTGCCTACAATAAGGCCATTAACTGCCCTTTTAACAGTATAAAATACATTACAGTTTACTCTTGGGGAAAAGGGCAAAGACATCTCCTTATAATGAACCTCAGAGTCGAAAGAAAGAGAAAGTCAAATAATACATCAGAAAGTACAACAGGGGAGAGAAAATATATTATTAGAGAGAAATATAATTCAACTTTTGCATTTGTGGCCTCTCTCCCTGTAATTGTGGGAGCTAGGCTTTGGACCAGAAAGAACGGTCTGAGTGCAAAATAATCACCAAGAAGGTGGTTCCTAATGTGGGACCCATGCCCCAGAGGGGGACTTCAATTCCCACAAGCCTAAGTCAGTACATTGGCTGATCAGTGCTTTGGGGAACCAGGCTTCTGGGAATTGAAGTCCCAAAAAAAACCCCAAAGGTTGGAAAACACTGGCCTATAGCTTAGTGGATAGGGGGAGTCATGCCTTTTGCAAGTAAAGGCCCCAGATTTAGCTGCTGGCTTCTGTAGGTAGGGAAGGGAATGACTTTTGCCTGCAATCCTGGAGAGATGCTGGCAAACCATAAACACCCTAATTTCATCCACTGCTTGGAATTAACTTGTTACAAATGATGGATTACTTCTAATTGATTTTTATTGTATTTATTTTTTGCCCAATAACAAAGATTTTGCCCAATAACAAAGATTTAACTACACCATGTTATGAGCTTGTCCACTCAGTGATGTCACCCTTGGTCATGATGGGATTTCTCTGAGTTTTTCTGATCTTCCACTGTCACAGCTTTCAATATAACATCCTGGTATTTGCACCCACATATGGGAAAGGTAACAGCGTCCTGTACGCTCCGGTGTCTAGTCATGCCTGCCCCATGACCACAGAAATGTCTGTCAGACACAGACAGTGCTGGCTCTTTGGCTGTAAATGGAGATGAGTGTCACCCCCTAGAGTCAGACATGATGGGCTGTTGAACAAGAGAGACCTTTACCTTTACTATGATGAAGGTGTTTCTTCCTGGATGTACTGGAATGCTCTGTGCCAACACTGTACCACATGTCTGCATATATCTGATGTGACTTCCTGATATCCCTGTCCCAACACTGATTGCCCACTCCTTCTGCCTGTCTTCTCCAACCTCACTCTCTTCACCTCTGCTCTCCTCCCTTTGCCTCTTGTTTTGCCTAGCTGTTATGATTTCAAGGGACTGCAGTGGCTTAGTGGTTAAGACGCTGAACTTTGTGACTAGAAGGTCGGCAGGTCAGCAGTTCAAGACTGAAGTGCTGCATGACAGAGTGAGCTCCCGTCATAGGTCCCAACTCTTGCCAACCTAGCAGTTTGAAAGCAAGAAACTGCAAGTAGATAAATAGGGACCATCTCAGTGGGAAGGTAAACAATGTTCCAACACTCCAGTGTCTAGTCGTGCCTGCCACATGTCCACAGAAATGTCTGCAGATCCAGGCAGCACTAGCTCTTTGGCTATAAACGAAGATGGGCACTGAACTCTAGAGTCAGATACGACTTTCTTTTGAGCAAGGGTGACTTTTACCTAATGGATTTTACTATGTGGGTTCAGCAGTAGTTTCCTGTAGGAAAGAACAGCTGATATCCCAAGAAAACAAAACACAAGCCGTGCTCAGGAATGAAGGGGGTGGAGACTGACTATCAGAAACATACTTCTAAGGTAAAATAACTAAATGGCACATACCCCCCAAAGTGTCTGGATTGGCATGCAGCAGTCTGGTGCTAGGATTTGCATAAAGAAACTAATCACTGGGGCAAGGCAGAACAAAACTGCACCACTGCCTGGCAATGCTACAAAGAAACCTGGAAATTGATTCCTCTTTTCTTTTTTATCTTGCTTTGACTCTGTTGAGCCCCACATGGCAACATGGACACAAGGAAAGTTGAACAAATGCTCAGTGCAGATGTGCTCTGAAACTCTGATTTACCAAGTGATAACTTTGTTCCTGATTGTAATGTATCTGTAACTACTGTATTTACATTTACAGTTACCAAAATCCTCACTAAATAGCTTCACTACATGATCAAAAAGAAAATCAGATGACTGAACTGCTAGCTTGTGCACTGGTTTGGTACACTGATTTATTTTTTTAAAATAATGAAATTTAACTTTTAATTGTTTTTTAAGAAATAAAGGTACTATTAGGACTTTTCATTCTAAATGGGCTGGCTGGATAGCTCAAAGGTTTAGAGATCTGATATGGGGACTTTGAGTCTTCTGGGAGAAGAGATGGCCTGTATAGCCTTGAACAAGCTGCACATTCCCAAGTTGATCTAGGAGTTTTTGTTGTTGTTCAGTCGCACAGTCGATTCTGACCCTTTGCGATCCCATGGACCACGGTCCGCCAGGCACTCCTGTCCTCCACCATCCCCCTCAACTCGCTCAGCTCTGTGCCCATTGTGTCTACAATACCATCTAGCCATCTCATTTTTGGCCGCCCCCTTCTTCTTTTGCCCACAACCTTTCCAAGCATCACTCTGGAGTATTCTCTGCCTAGAAACCCTAGAAAAGATCACCATAAGTGAGGTGACTACTACTAGCATGTTGTCTAGTAGTGGTGGTGGTGGTGGTTCTTACTAATTAGTTTTTAATAGGTCAGAATTCAAGTTCTGACATGAACTATCTCTTTAAGAGACCAGTCTGCATTGTGATACGAGTTCTCTCCCATGTTGTCTGTGCTTCAGTAAGAATGAGATAGGCAGCTTTCCATGCTCCAGTTGTACTGGCTTACAGTTGCCACCATCTCTGTTCACTGATGGATGCCCCATGTATTGAGAAGGTGACAGCTTCTTCGGATAGATGACTAGAAAGTCCAAAATGCAAAGTTGCTTGATTCTTATTTCTCATTCCTGGACAAAGAAGTATATAGAAGCTAACCTGACTCTCTTGCTTTTTGTTCAATCAGTCAGTGCACACAAGGAACAGTTTCCACTGAGGCCACAAAACTCAAGATAGGAATACATCATGTGCTTTGTAAGATGGGCCCCTAGTTTGTTCTGGTATAGCTTCATTTCATTTCGCATGCCATTTTATTAGCTATAGACATTCTTGTCAGTTTTCTCCAAGAACTCACAAAAGGAAAGCAAAGAGAAAAGTCTTTAAAATTCTGTACTTCAAGAACTTATGTGCGGCACAGCTGTCTTGGAGATTGACATTTGTTTTGTTCTTTCAGGTCATGCCTGAACAAGGGATTTAGTTCACTCAATTAGCACTCTATGTCACCTACAAAATGCCCACAATCAATATACTGTACAAACATGGATCCTTTTCAATTCTCTCTCCCTCAAATTTTTTTTGTCTTTCATATCTGTTTTCCTCAAGTTTAGAATAAATGTTCTTACCACACTATGAGATGGCACACAACCAGACCATGCCCACATGCTTCTGCTAGACAATGATATTTCTTTGTCTTCTTCTCCTCCTCCTCCTCCTCCTCTTTCTCCTTCTGTGGCTAGGCCAGACAAACATGAACCTGCCAAAATGAAAGCACCTTTTGGTAAGTTCATCCTTGTGTGAGAAAGATTAACCACCAACATAAGGTTGCCATTACCAGGATATACCCAATTGCGGTTCAAAAATACCACAATCTTTGAGGAGGCTCTTCCTGAACAGTAGAAGACTTGAATTCAATCTGTTTGGCATAATGCACCATACATTAATTACAAAAGCACCCAAAATTTGGTGAAATTTGGTTTGGTTTTCCCTGAGTGCCATGTAACAAAACAAAAAGTATCTGCACAAGCCTTCACCCACTGACTCCCAGTTAGAGGAAAAGGTCATACAGAGACAGGGATTGACGGAGAGAGGGCAAGATTTCAAAACCTTGAAGAAGAGAAAATACAACTTCAAAATTCTGTAAGTCAAGGTTAAGCAACCAAGATGAACCAGGAGCACCTGTCTAATATTTTGGACTCTAAGACCCAGCTAGCAGAAGGATTATGGAAACTGAAAATGGAAGCATGTGAAGGGCACACATTTACTGACTCCTGCTACAGATGAGTTAGCATTAAATCTTATTTAAGCTAGGAATCAAAAGGAAATGGATTTGTACTATACATTAAGAAGGAAACTCAAGACAGAAAACCTAAGTATTGCTTGATACAGAAGTGTGCATGTGTGATCTCTATCCAAAGGTACAGTGGTACCCTAACATACAAATGGTTTGGCTTACAAAAAACTCAACATACAAATAGAAATCTTGGCTAAACAAAATTCGACATACAAATTTTTAATATGAAAAAATTGACATACAAAAAATACGATGACATCAACTTCGTGGAACAGGAAAAAATCATATGTAGAGTTTGTACTGTATCTGTACATTTTATTTTCTGGTGGAGGTGATCTGCATCAGCTCATGCTTTTAATTTATGTGCATAGAATGCTGTTTGTGTGCATAACACACAAAACAGCTTCTGGACAATGGGGGTAGGGGAAGGGACTTTAACTCCAGCGACACTGAGATGTTTGCTTCATGTATATATATTTTTCTGCCACATTCTTACTCAAGAGGCACAGACCAATCAGGGCAGGGGTTATCTTTATGTGACTTAGACTCCTGGAAAATTAGTCCTTCAACTCCAGTGGAGAAGACTCTGCTTCATGCATTGAGGGTAATCTGAAATGCTGATGGAGGAAGTTGGGCAACCAAAGGGAAACAACTGGTTTGAGTGTAGATGGGGTACAGGCCACATCAACAGCTTTTCTTCACTCCCTCAGCTTTTGCTACCTGAGGCTGGGATGGAAGCTCTTTAACCCATGGCCTAGATGTGGAATGCAGAGGTTCCCAATCCACTTCTAAGCATTTTCTACTTTTATCTCCAATGAGTAGCTGGAGATAAGAGGTTCTGTAAAGGTAGGGAGACTAGGGCTCTGCATAGCTAAAAGGAATTCTACCAAAAATTCAGAACTCTGCAACAAAAGAATGGCATCCATATCACTATATACGCTGCCCTCCAGGTGCTTCTGTTTTGCTTGTTGGGAGTCCCAATGTTTCGTGGGAATCACTACAGTACTTCCTGGAGAAGGGTAGTCTTATAAAGGGAGCCTTTCATGGAACTATCCTTCAATGGGGGGCTGGTTTTTCCTATGGGGTACCCCAATCTGCCAGGCCAGTCTTGGAAGTCCCTCAAAAATCCATTACCGGAAGTAAGTTTCTGTTGCTCCACGATGAATGTGCCCTTCTTCTCTAATTTCAGTCCCTTCCCAACAGGAAACTGTCACTGCTTGGCAACCTGAGGGCACCTCTTTTTAGCCCTGGGAGTTAATCCTTAGGCCACCTCACGAAATGCCAAAAGCACCAAAGCAGATGACAGGCAAGTGAAAAAGCAGCACTTTGGACTCTTGACACACACACACTACAGAGCCATCTCAAAACACGTGAAAAAGGATGGCAGGCAGTAACAAAAGTTGGATTCTTGGCACCCCGAGTAAGAAGGGAAACTAGCAGTCTCTGCCTTCTGCTTTGAATTCTGAGTCTTTCTTCTGGCTACTTGGCAGCCAACTAGTGTTTATACTCAACACACACCAACTGCTCCTCCACAGGAAGGGTTTATTATTCTGAGGTAGGTGCCTGCCCAGCTGCTTCCTTTCCAAGCTGAAGAGCATTTGGTGGTCTTTTCTCAAGAAGAGTTCTGCATGCCAAGCCAAGTATCCCGCTTCGAAGACTCAAGCTGGGGAAGGTAGGCTGCTGGATCCAAACATCTTCCCACAGGAGGTGTGCTGAAATGGAAGAGGAAGCGTGCATTCATGGACATTTCAGAATTTCAGTCAGAGTGGGATGTTTGCCTGTGTATTAAGCTTCAGTCTTTCTCTGCTTACTGTTTGTGTGTCAACAGCAAGCAGATGTTTTTGCACAAATTAGGGAAATATTTGATGAAAAAAAGAAAAGAAAAACTCATTGTCTCACTCTCTGCTGAGCAAAGAAATCTGTCAGGCTTCTGAAATTCCTTGTAGAGGTGTATCTAGGAGCCCAGACAGCCTTAATTAGTGAGGGTGAGGAATTTATTGAGTGATCTTCACATCCTATTCAGCAGTCCCTTTGCAATGGTCTTATTTACACCAGAAATGCTTGCATACTTTGTCTACTATTGGGAATATTGTTACTGGCTCACATCTGACACAGACTAATTTGAAAACCCTATCTTGCTTCCAATGGTAAGAAGGCACAGTGCTACTGTGATACACCTGCAGAGTGACACAACAGCCACACTGCATCAACCAATTGTTCACCATGGGATGGGATGATAAGAAGAAATCTACTCCCTCCCTCCTCAAATGCAGCATGAAAACTGGCATCAGAGACCTGTTATCTACTATCCCTCTGGTGTGATGTCTCAGTGGAAGAGAAGATAGGGGTGGAAGGTTTCTGGTTGGACGGTTAAGAGTCAGCAAGATGCTCAAGCACCATGGCAAAATAACAACCATCTCCCTCTCTCCCCGCCATCTCTAAGGCCGGTATGGCTGAAAGCTCAAGGTCCCATACCTACAGAAGGCAGATGCACTGCAAATCCAATGAAGGAACAGTGGAAGAGAGAGGGAAGAAGTTATAAATAAAAGGAGTGGTGCACTCCTTACCACGCCTCCAATGAATAGCAATCATATCTGTTCTTCTGCTGAAAGGGAGGAGATCTATTTCCCTGTGAGGAAATATTGAAATGGTAGACATGAGAATACTGAAAAGGAGCATGGGCTTCCAATGGTGGGGAAATGCACACAATGGTTCCTTAGTGATCAATTCATAAAACACATCCAGTATTGAAGCAGAACATTACAAGAGGGAAGCACTTATGGTCAAAAAGGGCAGAACAACCTGTTCGCTCCTTTTGTACTGTTGTTGTTTTTAAATCACAACTTTCTCTTGGATTATTGAATCAAATAGCTCATGATAAAGTGTGTGTGTTTTAGACCAGTATATCCGTTGATATATCATGGCAGATTCTCTGTCTGGATCCTCATAGCTGATCACTCATAAAATATAATTCATTATGCTATTTTGAATTCTTTCATGTGTGTTAAATGGGTCACTCTTCTATAATAAGCTTTCCCTAAATCATGAGCTTAAGAGCTATTCTGCATGCACAATGTCTGTTAAATATACCCACATTTTTACAAAAGTATGCTGTTCAATAGCTCAGCTTCCATTTGGCCAACAAATTAAAGTCCCCTCATGACCTTTGCTTTATATCTAGCCAAGGAAAATCAAGTAAATGACAAAACTAGCATGCAAGTAACAGCCATAAGTTGTAGAGTAATGGTGGAAAATAGCCAGAACGTATTCTGTAGGCAGCCACTCCTCCAAGTACATTTGTAGTCTGAAAAACCTCAACAGAATACCATCAATGAAGCGGGATGTGTTTGTTTCAAAGATGGTTTTTCATGGTTGTATACTGACATTCAGGAGCACAACAACATCAAAGGAGCAGCTGGCAGACCATGGCAGGTTCCATTTTCAAGACTTTCCTTTTCAAAGTAGTGCCTATTGCCCACTGAATGTGTTGATCATCACGACAGCAAGTTCCATTTTAAGCCACGATGCTGCTATGGTAAAAGTGAATGTAAAATGCAAAACTGCATATACTCAGAATGGTTGTCATAGTGGTTGTCAGGATAGGAAACAGGTCCCCCCCCCCAACTATATTGTTTCTCTTTAACAAACCAGCATTAGAGAAGCTGGTTTAAAGAATGGAGTGAGGAACGGCTGAAATGGGGTTGGAAGAGTGGAAAATAGAAAATTGTTACTCTTGCGGCCTCTTGGATTGGCAATTGTCCTTTTTAAAAACATGTAGGAACAAGATGAACTTAATAGTAGGGGGGAATGAGGCAACTAACTTAGATGACAGACAGAAGAGTAGCGTGCCTTGGCGGGGCCCCGTATAAAAATCTTTTGGGGGCCCTTAGGAAGGGTAAAGATTTGTTTTGTTTACGCACGTTGGGGGCCCCCGTGACCCGGGGGCCCCGTATAATTGATACGGCAGATACGGCGGTAGCTACGCCTCTGATGACAGATACTGTGTGCCTTAAATGAGGTGACCTAGTCAGTCAACTTATACAGGTGGAATTAATAGGAAGCCATCTTATCTTTCATCTCAGCAAAATGCCTTGGACTGAAGCTAAGTAGGACCTTAAGGACATAGGTATCAAGGCAACCATCATACTCTTAAAACAGAATTTTCCAGAACGATTTCACCCTCAAAGCTTAATAGGATTTGGAATTTGAACTAATAAATAATAAATGAATAAATAACAGTCTTTGAAATCTAGGAATCTTCCGACAACATTGCTACCATAGTCCCATGACTATGGAATAGTCATTTCAAAGGACTACGGAGGTTGTACATATTTAGCCTACTGAGAACTGCAGTGTGTGGCCTGATTGAGGCCAACCTATTAATACCATGGTAAGTCATTTCTGTTTCTTGCCATCATGATTTGCTGAAGAATGGTGTAGGAGATTAACTTGTCCCATTACATTGGATTAGTTGGAACAAAAAGAAAATATTCCAGTGACCAAAAAAATCATGTATGGGGACGATTATTGTCCCATCTGTTTATTGTTATTTAGCAGCCAAGTGGCTGAAATTTGGAAACAGTGCTTATGCAGGTAACAGTGTCATAGAAAGTTTGTGATCTCTATCTGTTTGTGGATTCCACAACAAAATATGACTTTCAGGAACTAAAATTACCTTCCTTAATCAGGTTTAAGAAGGACTTTAGCAGTTCTTTGACAGTGGTGCTTCCTTCCACAATTCATTTTCTTCTTCTTTACTTTTTCTTCTATATTCTATGCTGATAGTTTAAAAAGTACAGCACATGGACAGACCTTTGCAAGAATATTTTCACAGGTTTTTTTATAGTTACAGAAACAAAACATTATTCTTTTGAACTTCTTTGAAACTTCTGTACCAATTTGCAGAATATATTGCTTATTAGTTTTGGTGCTACACATTTTCAATAAGTGTTTGCCAATGTATAACCTAAATATCCAACTCTTTAACTATTCCCAAACACTACTTTTATTTTTATGATATAATAGTTTATGTAATGATTAGTGTTATATAATAGTTGGATACCCAGTGTATTGTAGAGTATACGTGGCGGCGGCAGCTCATGTCCAAGTATACATGTTTTCCTGAAGATCATTTTCCAACAGGAAAAATGCCACTGGTGTGAATTTGTATAAAGTGGATCTCAGCTTGCCATGAAGTGACCCACACACTATGATCATGGAGACATCTCCTGTGGCACGAATGAAAAGAGATATGCAGGATTTGACACCAGGACTGCAATGGACTGCCGCAGCCTTGAGCAAATTGACAAAGTGTACCTTCACAGCCAGTCCATCTGACATGGCCTCTTCCACCTCTATGACTGTTGGGAATCAGAATAGTGAAGTGATGCCTCCTCCGTTCATTTTGCCGTTTGGCCCAAAATGATGGTTTCCAGTGGCATTTCCTCCACTGAGGGGAGCATCATCCCATCTGAAGGGGTTCGTCCACCCCTAGCCATTGGCCCCTTTAGTGAGTCAGGTTATTTACCACTGCCCAACATTCTACACTGAGTCGCTGGCTGTACCTTCTACTCCATTACCGTACCAGGATGTCTGGCCAGACATATTGCATATCCTCACAGTGGATAGAGTAACAGACTAAGATTCAGGAAGCCAGTGTTCAAATCATTGCTTAGCCATGGAAACTCACTGGGGGTGGGGGTGCAAAACTAGTAAAGCCACTCTTTAAATATCTCACTTATCTTGAAATCCATTTTATGGTCACCAGAAGTTGGTTACAACTTGCTTTCACGTAACAGTAATTATTCAACTTTCAACTGTTTGCCAGAAGGTGTATCTTCATTTTTAAAATCTCATATCCCATACATAGATAACTCCTGAACAGCACAAAATGTGTTTTCATTTATGAAACAAACTAAGCAAAAAAAAAATTCTAATAATGGACACAATTACATTTAACTAAAACCTAAGCACATATTTAAAGTATAGCTAATGTAATGCGGATCATTGTTGCTTTCACCATGATGCAATGAAATGCAGAAATCATCTGTTCTCCTCCTTCATAGGGATATGCACAGTGTTGTTCAAATAATTCCTGGAGTTATAGCTGTGAGTGATTTTTCATTATCATAAAAAATTAGGGAATGAACAAGTCCCTGCTATGGCCTTCCCCTCCTCTTCCACTTATCTTTCTCCACTGTGGGAGCCCTGCAATGAACTAATGTTGTGTGATGTTTCCTAGGAGATAAAGCTTCCAAAGTGATTGATAGCGGGGCGCTAAAACTATTTAAAATCACTTTGTTAAATGTACAGTTTTTAATGTTCCTATGCGTGCTTGTAGTTGTTTTGCTTCCTTTTAATAATTACATAGGCAGTGGCTGATTATACGTTAAAGCCATGCCTTTCCAAGCAGCACTAAAACTGGGGCTTTTTTTAAAATGGTAATCAAAGGATATGCTCTGAGTTTACACTGGGGTGTTGCTGCATAGGAAGGTCTGAGGCCGCTGTACAGAAATGTACGGGAAATTTGTACTATATGAATGTTGATGTGAAGGTACCAGATTTGTGTCTCCCAAACCAATGGGCAACTGGAATAGGGCTGCACATCAGAAGCTTCTCTGCTTGGGAAAAAAGCACACATTAAGGAAAAACAAACAAAAAATAATCCTGAAAAGGGTACATCAATTATACTGTTTTTAAAAAGCACAGAGAGGCTTTTATAGGGAAAAAATAAATATAAAGGTCTCCCTTGCTTGAAATTGATATTCGATTCTAGAGGGCAGTGGTCATCTCCATTTACAGCCAAAGATCCGGTGTTATCTGTGCCTGCAGACATTTCCATGATCATGTGGCAGGTATGACTAGATGCCAGAATGCAGAGAATGTTGTTACCTTTCCCGCTGAAGCTGTACCTATTTATCTACTCGCAGTTTCTTGTTTTCAAACTGCTAGGTTGGCAGGAGCTCACTCCATCATGCCGTACTCGGGTCTTGAACTACTGACCTGCCCGCTATCTGTTTGTCAAGGTCAACATCTTAACCACTAAGCCACCATGGCCTCTTACAGGGAAAACAGGCTGCCAAATAATAATGCTTTTGGAAATATAACAACAACCACGCCGCCGATGCCGACATACTATTAAGTCTATTCTGACTCACGGTGACCCTTTCTAGGGGTATCTAGGTATAAGAGTACTGAGAAGTGGTTTACCATCTCTTTCCTCTTGGAAAAAGCTGGAGCTGCACAGCTCACACATTTAGCAATATTAAAACCAAAATACTTTTGGAGGGAAATGTACTCCAAAATGTATGTAATAGAGGTACAAGAAACATGCACATGACTTTTCATGCTTTCTTTTTAAAAGGAAATTTGTAAAATGATGCAGAATCAGACCACTCCTTAAATATCTCACTTATCTAGAAAATCATTTTAGGGTCACTAGAAGTTGGTTCCAACTTGCTTGTACATAACAATAATAATTCCTTTGTGCTTAAAAAATTCTTCTTTTGTTTAAAACCCCTATTTATTATGTTCAGAGAAAGCAGTCAGAAGAAATGAAATACACACATACAACTGGTCAGTCCTGGGACACAGGGTTTATGTAGGGTTGACAAAATAACTAAGGCTGTATGTTTCACCAGAAGTGTAAAAGGAGTTTCTGGTCATAGTTAGATAGAAATCCCCAACCCTGGTACACACGTGTGGTGGTGGTTGTCAGTTTGGTGGCAACATGCATGGGTAGAGAAGCTGTGTGGGGGCACCACAGAGGATTTGTAAAAATGATCACCAACCTTGGGAGGAGAGTTTTAAAAAATACACCAGGACAAGAGCTTGGAAATCTTTTATGTTATTATTATTATAATTATTATATTTAGACTTCTATGCCGCCCTACTCACTGAAAACCGACTCAGAGCGGCTTACAAAATCCATCAATATCAAAATTACAATACAACAAAAATACAGTAGGATACAATATAATAGAGCAATAAGTAAAATAGTTACCATATAATAGGTCAAATACACATAATAGATCGATAAGTCCATACACAATAGATCAAACCATCTCATAACTATCAGTACACATTAAACCCAAACCCTAAACAGACAAACCCAGTGTCCCCAATGGAGCCCAGTCTCAACCTTTGTGACAGAGCCCGGGTTGACATCTTGGGTGGGGATGGAAACTGCGGTGGCGAAAGTGGCATTTTGAGGCCAACTAGGCCAACTCCAAAGGCCAAGACCCGGCTTTTATCTCCTGGCCATGGGTGGGGCCTGGGGGAAGGGCGGTAGATGTTCTCGACTGAACAGCGAGGAGCCGTCTCAGCGTTTTATCCCCCGGGCATGGGTGGGGCCCAGGGGAGAGACAGCAGGTGTTCTAGGCCGGACTGCATGTCAACCACCAGCCCCGATGCCACTGCTTCTGCTCTCCCTGGTCCAGAGCCAGGTGAGAGCAAGTGCCAGGAAAGAACGAGTGCTGGTCCTGAGTCACCAGCTCTGGGGCTTTTAAAGCCCTCCAACTCTGGCCAGGTGGTAAGGGCTCGGAGGAGGACTTCAGCATCCATGGAAAGGCAAAATTACTAATTGTTCTAGCTAAAGATTTATGGTAGGGGTGGCCAACCTTTGTGTGCCATGGGCCTGACCATGTCTCCGGAACATCTGAGTGGGCCGGACCACGCCCCTCAGAAGTAGAAACAGTCACATTTACGGCTGTCATAAATGAGCCCACTTCTGCATTTACACATGTGCAGGTGTGTTTTACGGCTTGCTTCTACTTCCAGGTGCAGGGAGATGGCAACGGGCTGATTGGAATGGTGTCATGGGCCAAGTCTGGCCCACAGACCGTATGTTGGGAACCCCTGATTTATGGGAACTGTTGTCCTTTTAAAACTCAGGACTCAGGCATACAGTGAAGCAAAGCCTCCATGGAGCATACGTTTGGTAGCTTGTGCATGACCATCATATAGAAAACTGATTTCTCTTTAAATGAGTTCAAATATGTTGCTCTAAACCCCTTGAACATAATCCCTGGTGTCTCCAATTTTAAAAAGATCAGCTACCAGCTGATGGGAAAGATGTTTGCTTGAGACCCAGGAGAGTCACTATTCATCAGAGGAAACAATGATCCAGATGAACAAATAATCTAATAGGCAGCTTCCCATGGTCCTTTGTTTGAACAACTGCATCGTGTGTTAACAGCAGCAAATGTTTCCCTGTTGATAATTGTCAGATTTCATAAGCAAAGGTTCGCAGTGAAATGTGTCACTTTAAAATATAGTTAGCAAAGGGCTATTGTTTAAGCAGTTAACTCTGTCTGAACCCATCTTGTCTTCAGATTGGAACGTATTTCAGATCTTAATTACAGTATTGTGTTCTCTAAAGACTATGACAAATAATTTTCACTCCTTCTTCATCTGCTTCTTGCTACAATAAAGCATAAGTTTCTTTTGAAACTTTTTGGAATAGCAGCAGTGTCAGTCTCTGGTTCAGGCATACCAGAAAACAAAACAAAATAAACAAAACAAAATAAAAAACACTGTAGCATTTTAAAGACTAACTAAAATATAGCAGTTAGTCTTTAAAGTGCTACAGTGTTTTTATTTTGTTTTGTTTATTTTGTTTTGTTTTCTGGTATTTCTTTTGAAAATCAGCTTAATTAACGGTTAACTCAAACGCAAGTGACTTCTACATTTCCATCACTTTTTGAATGCTCTTGTACTGTTACAATAGTTTTCTTTGGATTAAGTCAAAAAGAAGATGAAAAGAACATCATCACAGCATGTTTACAAGGTGCCCACATTAAAAACTGAACTCACAAACATAATAGCAAGGAGCACTCACAAGGAATTAGGTAAAGATAATTGAAATACCTGAAACTAGTTATTTTTTGTATTTATTTACAAGAGTTATCTTAAGAACTGGTTTAGAGGCGTTACAACAAAAACTTTAAAGTTTTATGCTTACTCTTATCAATTCTCATTGACAAAAGAAGCAACCTTGTGTATTTCTAGAGGAAATTGAAGAGTGGGTTGGTTGGTTGGTTGGTTGGTTGGTTGGTTGGTTTTGCTATGTCCCATCAAGTCAATCCCAATTCTAGTGACCTAACCAAAATATTCCTACTTTCCGCATTCCTGCTCAGCTCTTGCAAACTCAAGACTGTGGCTTCCTTTGTTAAATCAGTCTGCATCTCCCTTGCCCTTCCTCTTATCTTGTTGTCTTCAACTTATCCTAGCATTATTGCCTTTTCCAGTGAATCTTTTCTCACAACGTGCCACTTATTTGTCTTCCCAGTGAACCAGGGTATCTATAAAGCTCTCCTCTACTGCTACATTTTGAATGAATTTATCTCACCACCACCCACATCCTTACATAGCAATCAGGAATAGTGTGGATTATTTTCACCTTGATCTTCAGTGTCACATTCTAACAGTTTTGTTATCAAGTCACTTCCAATTATAGTGACCTGGCCAGGTAGTAACCTCCAACAGATCCTATTTTCAGTGGTTCTTTTTGAGAGTTTTTCCTAGTATGTTTCTGTTCTGCTGGGGATATCAATTTAACTCATTCACAATGTGTGATGGAGCAAATTACTTGTGGAATTAGAGTAACAGCAACCTGGATATCAAGATGTAAGGAGTGACATAACAAGTTTCTGTTTAAATATAACATTCCAAGCTCTAATCCTAAACTGAATGCTGTTTCCAGCCTAGACTTCTCTTTTTCCAGCCCAGTCAAGTCCTACTGCTTTTGCTATCTTCAGACAGGAAAAGTCCACAAAGCCTCATGGTTAGAAACATAGCTTACAAATGTTGCTCTCTTTTTTTTATTATTATTATTAAAGTGCACTGTACCCAAACAACCACTCTGGGGAGATTCATAGAGCTGTAGTCCAAAAAATAATGTATTCTGTTCAGGCTAAACAAATCTGTATTGTTTCTTTCTTGGGGAAGAAGGCTGTGTGGTTTTGCTGTGTTATGCTTGCCTGAAAACATAATTCTGAAGCTGAACTGCTGACTGTCTTTGAGTCATGTAAAGTTGGGCACCTAGGGTAGTTTTCTGTCTGATAGGAAGAGTAGCTGGGAGAAGAAGGAATTTTCATCATGGTTGTAGTACAAGCCGAGGGAGTTAACATCTCTCCTACACTCACATATACACATAGATACATAACCCTGTGTCAATCACTGCCACAACATAATGTTTCAATGTTTCCCAAAAAAATGTGGCATAGATTTCGAGCATCTTCTAGTCTGGGCCTTTGGTCAGTTCTGATGTGTGCTTTCTTTAACAAAAACTATTGTCAGGAAAAGACCTATTTCCTAATGCTTCCCAAGGCTTGAAATTGCTATTCATTTAGCTAGGCCTCATAAAAAGTCCTTTCCCATCTCTGTGTGTCTCACAAGACTGTCACAAGATGGTTGTTTTCAGCCAGTGTTCCTGTGCTGTTATCTTTCTAGCTAGCTTAGCTAGCAGAGCTTAGTGTTATGTCTTCACATGGAAGTAAACAATTCATTGTTTGATAAAGTTTTCTCTGTTACCTGAGTGGCTAAAGCTAAACCACCTGACCATTTTGGAGAACAGTGAGTTAGTTCGTCTCTGTTTCTCAATGGACTAAGACCTCAGTTTGGCTTATGGGATTTTCTCTTCTTTTCACTATGATTACCTAAAGATACTTGGACTGTTCTTATTGGACTGATTCTTTGTTATGATCTTTTAATCTACGGTTTTTCCATGGACTTTGCTATCAATGAACCTGAAGAATAAAACAGCTGTTTCTCTTTGAAGATTGTTGTTTTTCTTTTCACACACACACAAGGCAACGTGGCTGCATGCTACCTGAAGAAGAAGCCTCCCTTGTTCTGCTCTACTGCCAGAGCTCAGTAAGTTCTTTTTAAAAGTGGCTCAGATCTCTCAAAGATGAAAGGTAAGGGTTAAATATGTTCCAGAAATGAGCATATGCTCAGGAGCATGAGTGGAAGGGCCCTTACAGAGACGCCTGAAGTCTGACATATGGTATTTTATTTCTATTTAAATAGACTGCATAATGAAGATGCACGCAAAAATGTACTGGAATAATTCTCTGGTTAGAATGTAACTAGATGTTACATTCCAACTATCTCTCAATGTATTTGCATCTTTGTCCATTCTCTGGGAGTTTTTGCCTTTGCTTGCTTGCTTGCTTTGCTTGCTTGCTTGCTTGCTTGCTCGCTCGCTCAGGTCAACATGGGCAGGATGAGCTTTGGTTTAGGAGTACAGTAATACCCCAGATAACAATTGCTAAAACCCCATAACGACGACAAATTTAGGGGGAAGATTTGCACCGGAGAACATTCTTTCTAGCGTTATCCGATGCATTGTAATAAAGAAGTAAAGGAGGCCAAAGCTCCTCTCCCTGACACTTCCCTCCTTTCTCCCCCTCCACCCCCAGCAATGAGGTGCCGTACTGCCGAGAGAATCCAGCCCAGCCCTGGCCCTGCTTACCTTCAAGCCACCACAGCTGCTGCTCCCACCAGGTTCCCCAGGCAGCCCTTTGCACTGGAACTCATGGCTGGCCCAGGCAAGGGTAGCGTGCACGATCAAGCCGGCCTCGCCTATGTGGAGTCAGCCTAGCTACTGAGCCAGACTTTAAGACTTGTGGAACCAAGTCTTAATGTTATCCGATGTATTACTGTATATTAATTTAGGGTCTTTTCAGACTAGTCTTTTATTGCACACTTCCCCTTGTTGCCTGCTTTAATCTCTCTAATCACCTTTCTTCATAGCAGTTCATTGCAATCCTAGCTCTCATCCAGTTCTTTTCCGATCCTGACATCTTCTGGTTTTCCTCTTGCCATTTTACAATACCTTGCCCAATTATCTTTAAAAGATGTGCTTTTATAGCCATGCTTTCTCTCCTTGTTTATCTTCACACACCTCCACCATTTCACTTCTGGTTAATTTATAGGTAGCCTCCATAACAAAACCTACTGGGGGGAAAACCAGCAGTTTGACGAATCTTGGCCATCTCTCGTTCCTCCACTTTGCCTTCTACCTGCAAATACCTTTACTATGGACAGACTAAGATCCTAGTAAAAGACCAAGATGCTAGAAAGCTTTTTATGTCCATGGTTATTGAAACAACAGAAGCCTCTGGTTATCATCTGTCTGGCAAACCTTTATTGCAAGCATTACATAAACCAGAGGACTGCATCTTTGACAAAGTCAAAGTTTTCTTTTACAAGCCGACTGAAGTTTCTGATGTAAAATGCAGTTTGACTGCTTGTCACAACCAAAGGAAAGAAAGTACTCATTTATTGCTCAGTACATGAAAATTAATAAAATAGAATGTTACTGTTTCCCCTATCTGTCCCACTGTTTCCTTGACAGTCACATTGGCACATCTAGTGTAGAATAGTAGTGAATCTGGAACTGGTCAGCACATCACGACAAGTCATTTGAAATGCATTGTATCAATGGAATTTTGCCTACTTTGCCAATACCAAAAACAGGGTTGGGAAGCTCTTCCCCTTTGTTAGGGTTCTTTGTTAAGTGCTCTAGTCAACATATAACTTGAAGATGATAAACACTCCAGTTGACTGGCAAAGCAAGAGGATGCCCTAATGTAGAATTATTTAATTATCCAGAACACTGCCAGGGTACTCAAGTCACCCTTTAAGAATTTTGCACAGCTACACCAATTCAGGGATGGAGGAATCACAATTTGGGATCAAAATTGCTGGAAGAAACATCAACAATTTGAGATATGCAGATGATACCACCCTCATGGCAGAAAGTGAGGAGGAGCTAAAGAAGCTCCTGATTAGGTTGAAAGAAGAAAGTGAAAAAGCTGGCTTGAGACTCAATATCAAGAAAACCAAGATCATGGCAACAGGCCCTATCAGTCCCTGGAAAATAGATGGGGAAGAAGTAGAAGCAGTGACAGATTATACTTTCCTAGGATCAAAGCTCACTGCAGATGGTGATTGCAGCCATGAGATAAAAAGGCGACTGATTCTTGGGAGGCAAGCAATGCGAAACCTGGGGAGCATAGTGAAAAGTAGAGACATCACATTGCAAACAAAAATTCGCATAGTCAAAGCAATGGTATTCCCTGTGGGAATGTATGGTTGTGAGAGCTGGACCATTAGGAAAGCTGAACACAGAAGAATAGACGCCTTTGAGATGTGGTGTTGGAGGAGAGTTTTGAGAGTCCCCTGGACAGCGAGGAGAACAAATAGGTCGATCTTAGAAGAAATCAACCCTGACTGCTCCTTAGAAGGTCAAATAATAAAGATGAAGCTAAAGTACTTTGGACATCAAATGAGAAAAGAGGATTCACTTGAGAAAGCCTTGATGCTTGGAAGGGTCGAGGGCAAAAGAAGAAGGGGACGGCCCAAGATGAGATGGCTAGATGGTATTGTAGAGACAGTGGGCACAGAGCTGAGCGAGTTGAGGGGGATGGTGGAGGACAGGAGTGCCTGGTGGACAGTGGTCCATGGGGTCACAGAGGGTCGGAATCGACTGTGCGACTGAACAACAACAAAACACCAAAGTTATAAGTATGTTAACTACATTAATGTTATCAAGAAAGAACAAGCAAAAGAACTTACAAAATGCATTAAAGAAAAGAGGAAACTGGGACCAGCCTGGCCTCTTTGATTGAGAGAATGCAAAGCACATCCCTTACCACAACTGATACATACAGTACAGTATATCTTAGTTCCTGGAAATTAACCTTTAAAGGTATTCAGCTCCACCTCCAAAGACCATAATGACATTACAGTATACCAAAATCTAAACAATTATGCTATGATGTTAGTGGAAAGTCATTTCAGCAAAACCTACTGATACCTGCCATTTGCCGTGAGTTGTGTAAATTCTGACTCTGGCTAGAACTTGATGGGCTCTTGTTCCTCTAAAATTGTTATGTCAACCCCCAGTTAGGAGAAACATATATTTCTAGATTTCCTTTAAAACAGGAACATAGGTCATGGTGATACAAGAGCTTCTGAAAGAGAATTTTAAAAACAGGTGATCCTCATAAGGAAATCCGTGTGACTTTATTGTGGTTGATCTTTGCACAGAGGTCCAACTAAGCATTTAACCCAAACTGCTAGATTTGACAGGATTGATCTGTTCTTAGTATAACTAATCCAGCAAGGCTTACCTTAGTGGGAAAAGGAAGCAGAGCTCCACCAAAATTCAGATTTTGATGAACTGCAACTTGCATCAAACCTAGGAAGCACAGCTAGGGTTGCCAGATTTCACAGAAAACCGGGATTGTCCCAGATTCAAGGTCAGAAAATTTGTCCTGGCCAGTTCAATAAAAATCATATGAAATTCCTGGATTTTAAAAACTAACTACATTGGTGAGAGTTCAAATACATTTGAACTCTCACCATCAAGTGAGCAATTCCCTGCCACATTGGAGTTGGTGTATACCTGGAGACAAATCTTAATGTCCTCACCTCACACCACCGCACAATAAGTGTGACCAGTGTGTTTCCTGGAACTGAGGAAGTTAAGAGTTGACCATGATGCAACTGCTCAGAAGTACAACAGATCATCTTACAGTAAGAATTAACTGTTGTAAATAAATTCATTTATGTATTGATATATTTAATGTGAAAGTGTTTTATAGATGTCATTATTTATTTATTTATTTATTTATTTATTTATTTATTTATTTAGATTTATATTGCCGCCTACTGGCCAAGGTGACTCAGGGCGGCTTACAGTCAAAACAACAACAGTACAATAAAAATTATAAAATGCAACCACATAAAACAACCAAACCAGAACACAAACTAACTCCTGTCAGGCCGTTCTTGTGGGCCCAGAGGAGTGGGCAAGGTCCCCAGCCACTGCTAGGCCTTGGCATCTTCTTCCTCAGGCTGTTGTTGTGGACCCAGAGGAGGGGGCGATGTTCTCAGCCACTGCTAGGCCTTCACATCTTCCTTGGGTCGTTGTTGTGGGCCCAGAGGAGGGGGTGGTGTTCTCAGCCACTGCTAGGCCTTGGAACAGTGGTGGGATGTCAAAAATTTTACTACCCCACCGTGATGTCATCACAGTGAGGGCGGAGCTAACATCATGATGTCATGTCATGGGCGGGGCCAAAGGAAAAAAATACAAAATAATAAAAATAGGGAGCTTCTGGCTATAGGGAGCTTCAGGCTAGCAGCTTCTCTTCCTCCTCCCCATTTGGGAGGACAGCAAGGAGGCCATGCATATCTGCCAAGCACTAGGCATGCATGCACACCAAGTGCTTGGCATGCATGCACAGTGGGGGAACCAGTGAAAAGGTAAGCCCCAAAGGTGGTTCCCCCCAAAAGCTGCTACAGGTTCTCTGGGACACTGGGAAAAGTTACTACCGGTTCTGGAGAACTGGTGAGAACCTGTTACATCCCATCACTGCCTTGGAATCTTCTTCCTCAGGCCATTGTTGTGGGCCCAGAGGAGGGGGCGGTGTTCTCAGCCACTGCTAGGCCTATTTTGTAGATAACCCGCCCATTTTTGTCAAGTATACTTCTGTCCCAGTTTTGTGGAAGAGAATTATGGCAACTCTAAGCACAGCCAGTAGTGAGAGATGAAGGAATGGGTGGTACAGCAACATCTGTAGGGCACATGGCTTTCTCTCCCACCTTCAAACACTACACTGTCTCTCCACATCTCCTTTTATTTTCTTTTAAGTAAATGATGCACTGTGAGCATGAAAACACGATCCAGAACCTATATAAAGAACATGTTCAAAACTGTAACATTTCCTTCCTGGGATTGTTAAAGGACAGTATGACCATTTTCCACCCTTGCATTCTAAAATGTATCTTTGGTGAGATGATTTAAGAAATCCAATATGGTATTTCATTGCACCTTTTGGTAGTTCTGTTGTAATGACAGAGAAATTGCTCCAAATGTGTTAAGTTCACATCATCGTGTGCGCTATATTCCCTCAAGAAGCTCTGTCCGAACATGAGAAGAATATCAGAAGAGATGATATTAAAGACAAATGGGGACATAAAATCCACCGGGGGGGAGACCCCCGCAATATTGTTTCAGCTATTACCCACCCATTTATTTGATTGAATCAGAATTGCACAAAGTACTGTTTCCCCCCATAATTTATTATCATTACTTTGTCCCTAAAGTCTTTTATAGCTTTATTTAGCGCTCAAGGAGGCGTCCTATCAAAAAAAATAAGCAAAATGGGAAGTGGAGGGTGTGTGTGGATACTGCAGGTCTATCCCCGCAGATCAGAGCAGCGTATCAGTGTCCATTATCTGACATCTGCCCTATTTCCCACCACCACTACCTCCACCCGTTTCTTCTTCCACAAAGCCCAGGCAGAGTTCCATTGTTTTAGCTGACTGTGCTTGACAGCAGAGATGACTGATTAAAGTGACAGACAGGGTTTCAATAGAGAGAGTAGCCTGTTTTAGCTCAGGCCTGTCTACTCCAGTAAATCTTTGCTTTTATCAGCCCTGTGCAACTGGCTCATTTAGACCAGATCAGTGGCAGTTCATCTCTTTACAACCCCTTGTCAAGTGACAGCTTTCAGGTGCCTAAGCATGCCAGGCTTGATCTGAATCAAACCCTGGTGTGAAAAGGGATTAACCTGTAAGATTGTGGGGGGCTCCCTTTAAGCGTACTATCAATGGTGACAAGGGAAGCTGTAAATGCTATTATGCTTGGAAAATCCTCCTGTTTCTTTGCATCTCAACACTTGCTTTGCATTAATTCCAGAAACTGACCTGGGCCTTGGATTTGCTGGAGAGGAAGCCTCCATGAAGAAGGGATTGGATGAATCAGACTGTTTATCCCTTAAAAGTAAATTTAATTTAAAATGGGGCATTAAATAAATGTTCAACTAGCATTCAGTTACTTAAAAGGCTCATGCTTCGTCAGAAATGTAAGATAAAGTGAAAGTTGGGGCTTTGGAGTGTAGACCCAAACCTATAACACAATAAAGGATTCAGACAAAATCTATAGGGTGGCCTGTAAGCCCCTATTGAATCTTTCTCTAAAGTTGGAAGATATTTCAGAGACATTCTCAGGTACTGCATTCTATTAACACCAAAATTAAAAGGATTGAGCCAAAAATACTGGTGTCATGTTAAGCATAAAGCTCATTGCCAGAAGCTAAGCTTCAAGAGAGAGCTGGAGAATAAGATGGAGTTGTTCAAAAGCAGGAGAATCAATTACATCAAACAAAAGGGACATTGCTATCTGGATACCTCCAAGAGAGCCGGAGTCTGCACAAAGACTTACAGTTCTGGCACCAATCTTAAAAGAATATGAGGAGTGGTCTTTTATTGGACCACACCCACTGGTCTATCTAACTTAGTGCTATTTTGTCTTCTTCCTTTTTCGTGTCCTGATCAAACCCTGGACTACCAAAATGAAGCCACTCTCTTGGCTTTGTTGTTGGGTGTTTTTTGTGGGCACATTTCCGATGGTGGGATTCAAAATTCTACCTACTCTGTTGGTGTGGTATGGTGGGCGTGGCCAGGGGGAAAGCCCTGTGTTATTTCAAAACTTGGATGGGCGGAACCAGCCAGAATTTCTGCGACCAGTTCTGGTGGGTTGGGACGAACCTGCTGAATCCCACCACTGCACCTGTCTATGCATGTAGTGGTTCCAACACTTTGAAATTTTGGTCAGATATCTTCCAGGCACCAAGTAAAGTTGCACACCAATAAATAACAGTGCTACCAGAACTGGGCTTATTGTCCCCATGCATGAAAGCAAACAGGAAACTATCCCATCAGATTTTACTTACTCCCTGTTTGAAACCAGGGAGACAAAAGCACCAACAGCTGCCAAATGGAACTCAAGAATTCTCAGTCAACAAATATTGGTGCAACATAGTTACCCATACCTATGGACAAATTAATCAGCCAAATAAGAGTCACCAGATCAGAATAAAAAGGATAGCTTCTGCTTACAATGATATCCATTTATCAACTGTGCTCATAACAAGTTCTCAAAGTTCACACAGTAGTTTCTGTTGGATCCTGCTAAGAGAATGAATCTGACAACTTGTATATGATTTACACAGACAATATCATGTGATAGCTCAATCCATGAACATTATGTTTTGATTACAGCCTATTCTTTCCTTGATGATGGTGTATTTGTACTTGTCATTTTTTTTCTTTTATTGCATCTGATTGTTTTGTTATATGTAAAAAAAAAACAATGGTTTCCACAAGGATTTGGAGGGGAAGTGCTCTAATAAATATCTTGGCCTCCATATGTGATTGGTTTACATCCCTCTAGCAAGATTAGTTATCTCTTCTCCTAGGAGTCTGCTGTGTGGGAAATCAGAAAGGCACAGAAGGGAGGAGGGCCTATATGGTACTTCCTGGCAGTCGGCAGAGTACCGCAGATCCCAACAGACTGCTGCAAGAGGAGGTGATGTTTGACAGAATAGAGGTTTCCACTCCTGAACAATAATGACAGTAACTTTGTAAAATGTCACTTGTGAATATTCTTTAGGCCTACTTGCAGCTCACAAGGTCATGGTGCATGCATTACCTCAATGCCCTACACCCCTCTGTGAATCTGTCTTACAGCATTGGTTAGGAAGGATCTGCATCCAATCAAATACTGCATGAATAACTCTTCACTTTTCTTCAGTTCATTCAGGGTGCAAAAAAGAAGGAAAGTAAGAGATTGACTCCAGGGTGGCACCTTGTTGCACTTGTTTTATTGTAGAGTAGGAATGGAGCCCAGTGTGGATCTCTGGATGAAAGACAGTAACCTCTAGAGAGACAATATGATAACTATCTTCAAATATTTGAAGGGTTATCCATTGGAAGATGGAGTAACCTTATGCTCTGTAAATTCAGGGAGAAGGGCTCAGCAATATATTCAAATTATGAGAAAGGCAATTTTACCTAAACATTTGGAAGAATATCTTAACTGTAAGAGCTATTTGACAACAAAAGAGGCCTTATAGAGCTGTCCTTCATTGGTGGACACTTCCAAAAGACACAGTAGCTGTTAATTTTCTCCTTCAGCAGAGGTGTTATGATCCTTGGGGGTCCCTTCCAACTCTACTATTCCATGACTCAGCCTGTCAGACTCCCAGTTCAGAGTCCTACATGCAGCATCTTAAATGTTATTTAGGGACTTAATTTCCACTATGTCAGAGTGAACACCCTCCTATTGGATGAACATGTTTGCCATGTACTTTTTGCTATGCTTGCTTCCCATTGTTTATAGTTTTTCTATTGTAAAGCAGACAGCTAGAACATAGGGCCAGCATAGAAAAAGAAATGAATAGTCTGATTTGGCATACAATAATTAAGTTTAAACTCCCATTTATCTCCATGGAAGCATGAACACAACTCTAATCAGTGTGATGTTGTTGTTGTTTTAAAAAACACCTCCCAGCTTTTGCTGAATAACAAATAACCATGTTTAATAAAATAAACAAGCCTGCTTTAGCTGCAACTCCATTATTTGCTGTTCACATCACTGCAACTAGAGTCAATATATATTAAATCTAAAACCTATTGGTTCAGAAAACTAAACTACACCAGACACATTTACAGGGCATGGTATAAATGCAGTATAACATTTACCCATTGTATTCTGTGAGATTTTCCTCCAGGGCAATTGGTAAAGGATTGCAGCCTTGAAATGTCACAAAATTATGTAGGAAAGCAGCAAACCCATCTGTTTTAATTCATATCTCCATCTTATTCAGTGTGGTCATTTGACATAATAGGTGTTTCCATTTTTCAGTTTCCTTATTTCTTGAATCTCTGTGTTCATGTTCCACATGTTGACAGCAGGCTGAACTCAAACATATCCTTGAAACTAGGAATGCCATCACAGCAGCATCCATTACCATAAGTCTCAGGGCATATGTCTGAGCCCAGGCTGCTGGTCCTTGTGATGTCACAGAGGCAGGGTAGATAAAGTTATGGGCTATATTACAGTGATAGGGTTCCAACGGGCATGATGGACCTATCTGCACTCCCAAAAGCCAGGTGTAAGAAGAGGGGACAAAGGAGAAAACATGGAGTGCATGCAATTCAGCATGCACTCCCTGGATAAGACCCCTGTGGCCATGGGAGGCTGAAGATGCTACTGTGCCGCGGCACCCTGCTGGCCCTTTCCACCAGCCAGGAGGATAAGAGCCCCCATGGCCGCAGGAGGCTGAAGACGACGACGTGCCACTGCGCCCTCCTTGGCCCTTTCCATCCTCCAGAAGGAGGACAAGAGTGGTGACTTTTGACTTTTGTTTTTGTTGTTGTCAGACTTTCTGTGGTACTTCTCATATGAGTGCTGTGGGACTTTGCAAACATGTTGCTGTGGGACTTCTCAAATTAGGTTGTTTTCTCTTTTTGTAATGCTTTTTGATGCTGGAATACTGATACTTTTTGATACTGTGACTTGTGTTGATTTGTGATGATGATATGTTGAAATGTTTTTGTATTATGATAATGTGGTACCTTGTAATTGTAACTGTATGTTTTGTATCTTTGTTAGCTGCCCAGAGTTGCTTTGCGAGTGGAGTGGCATACAAGTCTCATCCTCATCCTCATCCTCATGCTGTTTGCACCCTCATCCACAAAAATACATTCACCCTGAGCCATTGAGCTCTCACAAAAGCTGGAAAGGGTGAAGATGGAGGCCAAGGTTGTAAAGCCTCCTTACACACACAAAATAAGCTGTTTCCTCTTTCACCACTGCTAGCCCTAAAAACTTTCTCTCTGCTTGGAGACCTTGAGACTCCAATCAGTAGTGCCCTGAGAACTGACAGCCCTATTTGTGAAAATGATGTTTCTATCAAAAAGTCTCCTTCTTCTTCCTCTGCCAACTCCTCTTCTTCCTTCCAGGAAGAGTTGGCTGCCAGCTGGAACTTATTTTGGTGTGTGATTTTTTAAAGATTCATCCATGACAACTTAAATTGTGAAGGGATTTAAAAGCAGCAATTGTATTGTCCTTAAAAGCAGCAATTGTGTTGATGATCCAACCCCATGAGCATCAACTCAACTGCTGCTTTTAAAGACACAGCCTGGCAGACCATCATGCCACGAACATTCGAATGCATGCCTGAAGAAGTGATCATGAATCATGAAAGCTCACAATGATTTTTTTATTTAGTGATCCTGAAAAGATATCACCTTCTTTTTCTACACATGTTTTATACATGGATCACAGAGCTGACTTTGTATATATCTCACTTGTGTTACTTACTAATCCACACAGAGGCTGTCTACACAGGTTGTTTGGAGACATATTGTAGCAGGTTGGTCCATAGGTTGATTCTGCCAAAATGCCCCACTCCACCCCACCCCATTTTGATATCCCATCATGGGGTCCAATTAAATTGGCCCTACTATATCTTTATCCTGTTCAATCTTGTTTCATTTTGTACTGCCTTGTGGTAAGGAAGGTTCAGCAGGGGTTTAGGATTGCCACCATCTGCACAGTGCTAACATAAGTTTGTGTGAATTTCACTGCTATTGCCTCCTCCTCAACAAATGACATCCTCAACTACTACTGCTGCCCATTAGCTGTCACAAAAATATTGGATACATCTTATTATGGTGTCATAGCCATGGTCATTCTACCTTCGTTGACTGTGCTAGGAGTCCAGGCTTGTAATGAAGGCTGCCCCCCTAATGGAATTGCTCCTAGCCTCACTGACAGACTCAATCCATTCACCTTGTTAAGGTGTGCATCTAAGAAGGGGAACACTACAGAAGCACCTCCATGTGGAATGTACTCTAGATAATCTGCCTTTTCAATCTTTCCCCCCAGCCTTTCCCTGTATATATTATCACTTCTTTCCTTTCAGTTCTGTAAGAATTATTTGGCAGATCTTGATTAGTTCTTCTTTTCTTTTTTTTGCACAATGGACCTATGTATAAAAGTATAGTCCATAACGACAAGGGCTATGTTTCAACACATGACAGAGCATCTGAGAAAACAAATGAAAACGTACAACATATTGATAAGCTAGGTTGGTATAACTAGCTAAATGGGTTTAAAGTGATGCTCAGAGTTTCATAATTAGATAATTCTATTGTTTGAAATCAGACAGTGGCCATTTATAGTTCAATAAACAATTTGTCATGCTTGTTCAAAGCAGACCCTAATGCCAATGGTGAGGCAGAGAAATAAATCGATGCCCTGAGAATATAAATTTAGTAGAAGGCAAGGATTTTTCAGCAAAATCTCGGAAAATGTTAATCTAAATATTTTCATCAGTGGTGTTTGATAAATGCTGACATTTGGGAAAGTGCTTAATCATCTTCCAGTTCAAAAGAGAAAATAAACAGAGACTTGGAAAGATGGGTGAAAAAAGAGGAAATCTTCCAGTGTGAAAATATGATCGTACAGACCTTATAACAAGTGCTCAAGGATTCAAATATTATAATGGACAATTTGGCACATTTTTGATGTTCAGTCACACAGTCGATTCCGACCTGTTGCAACCGTATGGACCATTGCCCGCCAGGCATCTCTGTCTTCCACCATCCTTCTCAACCCTCCCAGCTCTGTGCCCAGTGCATCTACAATACCATCCAGCCATCTCATTTTTGGCCACCCCCTTCTTCTTTTGCCCTCCACCTTTCCCAGCATCACGTCTTTCTCAAGTGAATCCTTTCTTCTCATTTGATGTCCAAAGTACTTTAACTTCATTGTTACTATTTGACCTTCTAATGAGCAGTGAGGGTTGATTTGTTTCTAGGATCGACTTATAAGGAGACTCTGTGCTGCCTCCCCCCCCCCCCGCCCCCATGTCCCAAAAGGTTGGGGGCCATTGCTCTCTAGACATCCACATCAGGCAACCTGGAAGTCACAGACACTTTTTCTTCATCATACAAAATTAATCGTACAACTATGGAAAAAACTGTAGGCGCAAATTCTTAAATCAGGCGAACATCACCCACAGTTCTTATAACTATGGAAAGTTGAAAACAGAAGTACATTCAAATATATATAAAGACAAAACTTGAGTCACTGGCAAAACTTAAATCCTATTCAATTCAAACTTGTAGGAGCATAACTGTATAGTAGAAATATTCTTTAAGAATCAAAAAAGACCAAAGAGAACGTTTCAATTTCATTTTAAAAATGCAGGAACTTATAGCCTTTCAAAAGTACAATAAGAAAAGACAACTCACTTTTCTTAAAATGCATCATTAATTTGAGAAGTTTAAAAAATCATATTTTTGTAGCCTTTGCATATTACAAACGCAGAAAATTATTTAGTAGTGTTCTAATTCAGCCAAGCTAGCCATTTGCCAGTACGAATCTCTGGAGGAAAATTCATGACTTCCATGTGTAGAGAGAGAGAGATTGAAGCAGGGATATAGTATTTTTCTTTGGGGTTTGCTCTAGTAGAAAATCACATGCTTTTGGGTTTACCAGGGTTATGAACTCTATTGGGTTATAGTGTGCTCCTAATGTGGAGCTAATAACATTTTAATGCATTTTGCCAATCTGGCAAAACTAGCTATTTGCCCTAAAGGAATCTTCAACAAACATGCAGTACTGTATCTTGCAGCTCAAATCTCCCTTTTATGATCACATCTCACACTTCTAGGGTTACACTTCTTATACCTCCCTTAATCATTTTAACACTGCATTTATACAAAATATTAAACTTTTGACATTATTTATAGATATGAAGGATTGCCTTAAGTGAGGAGTTTATCTAAACAGCTATGGAAATCAAAGGCTGGATCATGTAGATAACAGGACTCCAGGGTTTCAAGCAGGTCTTTTGCCTACTGCTATCTCAAAATCCATTGATGGACTAAACAGATCTACTCTTTCTTAGTTCCTCATCAAACAAGATCTGATATGTTCAGGGTGGTATGATAGTTGCAATCCAGTGGACTGTTCTTCCATCTTTCTGGAGCAGGGGTGGCCAACCTATGGCCCACAGGCCTGCCCCGGCCCACAGCACCATTTCATGTGACCCAGCACTGCCCTCACAGCTACAGGAAGCAGAAGTGGATGTGTTTACAACAGCCATAAAATGTGCCTGTGCATACATAAATGTGCCCATGTCTGCCATAAATGCTGCCATAAATTCACCTGTGGCTGTCGTAAATGCATTTATGACAGCTACAGACACATTTTACAGCAGCATTTACGGTGGGAGGAATCATGTGACTGGCCCTATCAGCTGTCCAAGGGGCCACGGTAAGGAAAGGATAGGAATCCCTGTTCTAGAGTCTTGAAATGACTATGTATGCTTATGTACTGTGACAGATGACAAAGACTGTAGTCTGACAAAATCAAATTCCATTGAACACATTAATTAATCAATTGGAGCTATTGATCAGATCTACAATTTGGAAGTCTGCCTGTTTCCTATTGCAGAAGGAAAACTATTTCATTGAATTCACCATTCTCAACAGAAATAGCAAATTTAGCACCCCTGTTGCTGTTCATACCTTGTATGCCTGTTCTTTGTCACATCTTCATTGGATTGATCTGATGGATTTGCAATGTGATGTCTCCTTAAGGACTGAAATCAGGATTCACTCCATTGTCTCTGATATCTGATACAATTTGATTAGATTGCAAAGAAGCATGCATTCAAAAAGACGAAAGACAAAGTGGACTTGATCCGCAAACGCTAACATCAAAATACAGCAGTTAGTCTTTAAGGTGCGACAATGCATTTTGTCTTTTTGTTTTGTCTTGTTTACTCTCTGATATTAAAAAAGACTTCCTTCTCTACACAAGCATCTTGCTACATCCTCTGTTTTCCACATTGCTGTTCATTCTTGACAGATCAGAAGACTGGTAGATCATGGATTCCATTTGAACCACTGGATTTGAACCAACACATCAGAAAAAAGAAATTGATGGATTTTATTGGTGTAGATTAGGAATGTCACATTTTGCTACATGCTTCAGTCTTGATGATGCAGGCTGTCTCAACATGTTGAAGTTTCCACAATTTATGCACAATGGCTTTGCACAAGAGGAGCATATTTCCCTTTTTTAAAAGCAAAGCATATGCAGAAAGAACCTCCTTGTTCTTGTTTCATCTCCTCATAGAAGGTTGGCGACCATCATGGAGTAGATGTCTCTATTCTGTGCTTTTTATGTCAAAGTAGCCACTTCATGGATGTCAAACTATCCATGGCTGACTGGCTGGATTTTCCAAAATATGCCACCCAGTGCTTCTAATTTGTAAATGTTCATGCAACATGGTAACACCTATTGTAGTTTAGCTCTGCAATTGCCATAATTCACACTACTTGCACAAAAATTATCTCAAATGCAAACATTCTTTTTGGACTGACAGAAAAATATTTGACAGGCAAGGAGGAAAATGCTCTGGTTTCTTACTCATGCATGAAAACAAGATAAGTGAAGATTGATTTCCCTAGTACAGATTCATGGCACACACTTATCCTAATATGAAATGTATCCCCTTGCATGAATGGCCGACAGATCGAGCACATCAAATCTGCAAGAGCAGAAAACAAGTTGGAGGTTGCCACTTTAGATGAGCAACTTAGTTAGTATGCTTCAATTTAAGCATTTATTTGTTAAACCCAGAAAAGCGCTCAAGTCAGTTTTTGAAATATAAAAACCGGTTTAAGAAAATAGAAAGGGCAAGATAAGGTTTCTTTTCTGGAAAATGCAATAATCTCAAGCCACACTGTAGTGTGAATAAGTAGGATCATCCCTCTCTGTATTTCGGTATCGGAATGATGGGGAAATGACAGAGCCTGGTAACTTCTGCTTTTTCCCAAGACAAAGGCAACTCATAATGTTGCTGTTTCCTTGGAAAAAAAATGTTTGCATAGCCTTAAGTCATCATCCCACTTTGGGCCATTAATTCACGCATGTCTAACAAAATCAGGGAGTATTTGTGACAGCATTTGTAAATTATAAATGACAGAGGAAATCATTACAAGACAACGAGACTGTCCTGCCGGTTCCTGCATTGTTCATAATACATTATGCTGTGGCATTTATAAAAATGAAAAACAAATAGAAATTAGATTTAAGTCTGAAATGATTAATCATATAAATACTATTGAGCTATTTTTAAATTAACTGTTTAAAAATACATAATGTATTTGCTCTTAAAATGCCATTACTTTATTTTATGGCTATTCATAAATTAACTATTGAACCGAAATGACTTTCTACTTTCAGATTCCAATAATTTCTTTAATGGTTCTGCAATGCATGCACCCAGGGTACACTATTGTTAACCCCCACATTTCATCCATCAGTCTTTCCACTGGCCCCTTAAGGATCAGCTTTCCTACAAAACTGAGGCATAACATGTGGCAACTAAGTCGTTTCTCTCAAATAGATCCCACAACCTATAGCCCTTTCTCCTTTTATTAGTATCATGTAGGCAACATGCCCCATAATTTACAATCTTTGCCTCTTCCACCTTCACAAAAAACCTATGCAACATTGATGGGCCATCCTATATACAGCATAGGATTCTCCCCAAAAGCTGCAGTCAGTCACAGCATCTGGATTACCAGATCATACAATGATTCCAAAAAAATACATGAAATGAGTATTTTCTTCCTCTCCCTCCTCCTCCTCCTTACAAAATTCCTACTTTGGTTACAGGCCAAAGTCACCAGAAGTCTTCCTCTCCTAAATCATCCTTCTTTCTACATCACAGGGTCATCCTGTAATCCTAGAATTCACAGCCTCCTTAAAGGGAGGTGTTTTGAGCACCACTGGATGGTCCCAATTCCACAATCTTAATATTTTAGAAGTTTTATTGAGTTCAACGAAAGCCGCCTCCCAAATAAGTGCGTGTAGGACTAAAGTTTTAACATTTCAGCTTGATTAGCAGAGGCTGATTCTAAGGGATCTTTCCACAGGACCATGACAGTGCAGTGCTTAGGTGCACCTTTAGTAATTATATTTAAAATATGTTTTGATTCCCAAGGGACTTAATTTTTTCTGTCTATTGGAATAGTAATCCATAAAGTGCTGATAACAAATAAAAATAATAATGCAACAATGTGTTTTGTGCTACCTAACAAGCATGAGACTGCAGACCACTTTCTTAGAACATATAGCACCATAAGATAATTTGATGAAGGGAACCACAGTCCACAAAAACTTGTGCCAATAAAAAAAATTCTTTAATATACTTTTTTTTGTTTTTTGGGACAACCCAGAACAGTTATTATTCTGCAGAGAAGAATGTATGACAGTTCATTACCCAATAGGGTGTTGCATCAAGAATCAAGGTGCCTGTTACCAATTGACTGTCACAAAGAGAGCTGATATAAAGTGAAATGCATTCCTTTGTTAAATGCTATGCTTCCATTCATTACATCTAGGTAGGCATGCTTAGAGTTGCAACTTATCTTAGAATTTGAATGTACAGTATTTTAGAAGGACTTTTGTGTTTAGTTTTCATGATAACTCCTAAGTGCTGGAAGACTTCCTGATCTATCATGAAAATCATGCGTGACCTTTCTTACTGATTTGGACTCATGTTTTTTCAGCAAGGTTCCTGAATTTTAAGCAGCTAGTGGCTGTCAAAACCCCAAACAGCAAAGCCTTTCCTAGCATATGTCAGTGCAGGTAATTTGGAAACATCATCTGCTTAGCTTGTCATCACAAAGGAAAGGGACTTTCTGTTTCACAAGCTTTGCCCATTGCTGAACTGCAATGAACACAAAAGCTCTATATGGATATAATGTATGGGTTATAATAATAATTTTGTGTCAGAAATTATTCTGAGTTAAAAGGATTTTTGCCGGAGAAACTCTGCTCAGGGGATGCCCGAATGAGTCTCCTTTCATGTCCCCAAGATCTTTTCTCACTGAAGGGATCCCTATTTATCTACTTGCAATTTCTTGCTTTTGAACTGCTAGGTTGGCAGGAACTGGGACAGAGACAGGAGCTCACTCCATTGTGCAGTACTGGGGTCTCAAACTGCTGACCTGTTGATCTTCTGGTCATCACATTCAGCATCTTAACCGCTAAGCCAACACAGTCCCTAACATTCCTATTAAAAATATGGGAATCATATGAGAATTTCCCCCATTTGAAACAGTAACACTAAAAGAGCAACAAGTGCTTGTAAAGCATTTGCTTCAATATAAGTAATGACAGATTGAAGTATTACACGGTGAGGTACAGCAGACATGATTCTGAAGATATTAACCTACACCTCACAAACGAGAATGGGAAAGGTTCTGATATTCTTCCTGAATTTATCAGTTTAACACCTCACATTTTTTTTCCTCAAGATTCATTTCAAATTCAAGTTCACCTTACTTCAAAAATATGTACATTTGCAAGACTGGCAACATATTTTGTATTCACAAAGTCATGCATTATTATTATTATTATTATTATTATTATTATTATTATTATTATTATTATTATTATTATTATTATTATTATTATTATTATTATTATTATTATTATTATATTTTGAAAAATGGAAACAGTTGAATAATATTCAGAAAAATAACTTCAATCCAGGTAGAGGTGATGTGTCAAAAAATGCATCCTTTTGGAGATGTATAGACACAAATTCCCATGCTTTGCAGAAAATCTTTGTGGGAAATGTATACAAATCTAGGTGTAGAAATAGAAACCAAAGTCTTGCAGCCTGATACAAAGGAAATTGATGCAGAATGAAATAATATCAAGATTGAGAGGTTTTTAATGTATCCCTCTTAACCTGACCCATTAGCCAGATTTTGCTGTTTATAAAAATGGTGCACTTTTAAAAAGTCAAAGTAGCTCAAATATGTGAGCCATTCAATATTGGTGGTCTAGCAATGTAAAACTCAAGAAATCCAGTTTTAGAAAGAGCACAGTGGCAGTACTGAAATGAGGATCAAAAGTCACACAATGAAAAAAAGGAGTGGATGTTAATTGCATATTGGAAGGGCTCAGAAAAAGAACACAAGTAATAATTGCAGTTCTGATTTCTGTCTCTGCTTGGTTGCTTGCTGGTAGATATAGCAGGTGAAACATGTCCACTGGAGTTGTCAACAAAAGCAGCTACTACAATGGCTATGAGTCATTTAACTAGAATTGTCAGATCTAAGTCTTCTCATATAATCTGCCCATATCACTGTTGTGGCAAGCACAGCAACAGGGTGTTCCCAAAATGATTAAAATAGATTAATTTATTTGAAACAGATAAAATATATTGTTTGAAGACAGACCCAAAGACTCTCTAAGTGGCAGTTTTTGACAGACTAGCAGCCCTTCTGGACGATATAGTTTTAGCTGCCTGCAGATATGACTGGTTTTTGAGCACGGGTGACCTTTACCTTTACCAGAAGCTCAACAGAGATGGAGCAAGCCTCCCATGTTTTGTGTTACAAACTGGCCCTTCTGATAACCTAGACCAAGCTACTTTGGTTTTTATATGTCAAAGCCAGAACACTTTCCCCATTTTGCCAGATAATATTAAAAATACCTAGGAAGTGATTGTTGATGATGATGTATAATAATAATAATAATAATAATAATAATAATAATAATAATAATAATAATAATAATAATAATAATAATAATAATAATAATAATAATAATAATAATAATAATAATAATAATAATAATAATAATTTTCATGTCAGAAATTATTCTGGATTGAAAGAATTTTTGCAAAAGACACTCCGCTCCAGGAATGCCCAAATGTGGCTCCTTTCATGTCCCCAAGATCTGGGACAGAGATGGGCACTCAATCCATCATGTAGTACCCAGGTCTTGAACTGCCACCTTGCCAGCCTTCAAGCTATCAAGGTGAGTTTCTTAACCATTGAGCCACTGCAGCTCTATTGTCCTATAGAAACAATGTGATGCCTGTTGACCATCATTGGATGTTTGACTATTGCCTTACCTAACTGAGAGCCTCTCTGATTTTTAGGGGGCCTCTTTGTTCATGGGGACAACCATAGAATGAGTAATCCTTATGGTATTCAAGAAGACTTAAATCTGACTGTTGTATACTGCATTGCTCTGGCAGGTTCTTATTCAACTGCATTTAAACCGACATGAGATCACACACCTCTGTTAAAAAAAGAAAATGTTGACTGGCATCTCCATTGATCATGAAGCCTTTCTTCAGAGAAATCCATTCACAGGGTGAAGTACATCCACTTGAGTGGCCGGGAAATCAGCCCTTATAGCACAAGCTATGAGTCACTTCACTACAATAATCAAATCTACATCTTTGGTTGTAATTACTGCCCTGCCCACGTCACTGTTGCAGCAAATAGAACATCTGAAAAGTTCCAGTTGTCATCTAACAAACCATAAAAAGTCTCCTCAGTAATTTTAGCTGTGAAGTACTTGGCAACTAATCACTCTAAGAGGGCAACAGATTTACTATCTTCATGTAAAATAACGTAATCAAACATGTGTGCAATACGTATTTTTTGTTACAAGACAGAATTTGCTTTGAATTAATTTCAGCTGGTGAAAAGTATTCATCTTTTTAAACCTGTAAGAGGTACTACAAAAACCTACAACAGGGATTCTCAACCTATGGCCCATGGGCAGGATAAGGCCTGTGGCACCATTTCATGAGCCCCACCAGCTACACCACACCAGGAAGTGCCATGTGGTGGAGGAAGTGCAAATTAGTCACTGAAGCTGTCTGAGGAAGCATGACCCAGCCCCAGGCTTAAAAAGGTTGAGAATTCCTGACCTACAGGTTTCTATCCATAGTTGACTGGATAGCTCCATAAATTAGATACCTAATTATAGAACCAGAGGTTGTGGGCTAAATTTCCCAATGGACTTTCTAGAATACCCAGCCTGTGTGGCTTAGGGCAAGCTGCAGAGACCCAGGGTATCATTGAAAGAAAAAAATGGAAAACCCCTTCTGAGTACTCTCTACCTGGAAAACCCTGAAAAGGATAACCAGAATTCACTTGATGGCACATTATTAGTTTATTATTTCTATAGATAGGAATGTCTAGATAGGGCTACACAGAAAGAGCCTCCTCAAAAATTGTGGTATTTTTTAACCACAATCTGGTGTACCCTGGTAACGGCAACCAGGGGACTCTCAAAACTCTCCTCCAACACCACATCTCAAAGGCATCTATTCTTCTGCACTCAGCCTTCCTTATGGTCTAACTCTCACAATCATACATCACTACTGGAAATATCATTACTTTGACTATGCGGACTTTTGTTTGCAAGGTGATGTCTCTACTTTTAACTATGTTGCCCAAATTTCTCATAGCTTGCTTCCCAAGAATTAGTCATCTTTTTATTTCATGGGTGCAATCACCATCTGCAGTGATCTTGGATCCTAAGAAAGTAAAGTCTGTCACTGTTCTACTTCTTCCCCATCTATTTTCCAGGGACTGATAGGGCCTATTGCCATTATCTTGGTTTTCTTTATATTAAGTCTCAAGCCAGCTTTTGAGCTGTCCCCGGTTATCCTAAGCAAGAGCTTCTTTAGGTCTTTTTCACTTTCTGCAATTAGGGTAGTGTTATCTGCATATCTTAAATTGTTTATGTTTTTCCCAGCGATTTTAATTACTACTTTTGACTCAACCAGCCCTGCATTGTGCATTATGTGTTCTGTGTATACGTTGAATAAGCAGGGTGATAAAATGCAACCTTGTCGTACTCCTTTTCTTATTCCAAACCACTCCGTCATACCGTTTCCTGTCCCAACTGTTGCTTCTTGACTCATGTATGGATTTCTCATGAGACATATAAGGTGTTCTGGTATTCCCATTTCTTTAATTACTTGCCACATTTTATCATGGTGACACAGTCAAAGGCCTTGGTGTAGTCAATGAAACAGAAGTAGACTTGTTTCTGGTATTCCTTTGTTTTCTCCATGATCCAACATATGTTGGCAATTTGGTCTCTATTTCCCCTGCCTCTTCTGAACCCAGCCTGCACTTCTGGTAGTTCTCTCTCCACATGCTCCTGCAGTCTATCCTGTATTATCTTGAGCATGACCTTACTAGTGTGTGGGATGAGTGCAATTATTTGCTAATTTGAGCATTCCTTGGCATTGTCCTTTTTTTGGGGATTAGAACGTATACTGATCTTTTCCAATCCTGTGGCCATTGTTTTGTTTTCCAAATCGGCTGGCATGTAGACTGCAATAATTTGATTCCATCATCTTTTAGGGCTTTGAAAAATTCAACTCGAATACCATCATCTCCACTAACTTTGTTGATTGCAGTGCTTTTCAGTGCTTTTCTGAATTTACTCTCCAGGATTTCTGGCTCCATTTCAAAGATCTCATCACTGTGGTTGTCAGGGTTGTTGAAGTCCTTTTTTGTAAAGTTCCTCTGTGTACTTTTGCCATCTTTTCTTAATCTTTTCTCCATCAGCTAAATCCCTGCCATTTTTGTCCCTTATCATGGTCATTTTTGCTTTAAACGTTCCCTTGATTTCCCCATTATTATTTTTGAAAAGCTCTCTAGTCCTGCCTCTTGTGTTGTTTTCCTCTATTTCTTTGCACTGTTCATTTAGGTAGGTTTCCTTATCTCTCCTTGCTTTTCCCTTAGATTTAGCATAAAACAGTAGTTCTCAACCTTTTAAAGCTGGGGTCTGGGTCATACTCCCTCAGGCAGCTTTGGGGGCCGGATGACTATTTTGCCCTTATTCCACCACATGCCACTTCCTGGTGTGGTGGAGGCGGTGGGAGGGCCACATGAAATGTTGCTGCAGGCCGTATTCAGCCCATGGGCTGTAGAGTGAGAATCCCTGGGATAAAGTAATGTGACAATGAAGAGATGTTTCTTCTGTGATAAAATAAATTCCATCTCTTTAATCAGCTTGTCTTTGCATACAGAAAATGTGCACTACCTTTTAAGTCTCATTTGTGACCCATAGATTCTGAATCAAGAAAAATACTGCTTTACACCTATGCAGGGGGAAGTTAAATGATAGGGAAAGGCACTTAAGAAAGGGTTTATGTTTACATTTTAGCAGCTGTAAGAATAAGAGAAAATGATGACCAAAATCCTTGTGAAACACTATGCACACTACATGCAAAACCTTTGGTGGATGGGCCTGGTTTTTAGTACTGTACTGTCTTCTTTCCAAAAATCTGTTCAGCTTGCAAAGCTTGTACATATTGTTCCAGAAACAACATCTTGCCTTGTTTCACTCTTTCTTCTTTTAGGGACTTATGAAGTTGAATAGGATTTAAATGTTCTTATACAGCAGTGTGGAATGTTTTGCATGAAAATTGCTTTCACTAAAAAGCACATAATTCTTGACTAAAAGTTATTTCAGAGAGAGAGAGAGAGAGAGAGAGAGAGAGAGAGAGAGAGAGACGGAGATGGATGGAGAGAGAGTGTGTGTGTGTACAAAAATTAGTGTTGTTTCTTTTGAAGTCTGATGATCTCAACACTGTTGATTATTTTAAAAAATGGGCAATTTTTGCAGACTGTTTTAAGATTAAGAAATATTCACTGCTCTTGTTCAGAAGCCTCTAAATATACACTCATAGTCATGTGTATGTGTACTCATGCATACACACACACACACACACACACACACACACACAAACCTGTGGCAAAAGTGTGCATTAAAAGCCACAGGTAATATCACATGAGACTAATTAAAAACTCAAAATCCCTATCAGTGTTGCCTTTGTGAAGTTCTCTGTGGTTCAAGCCAAAGGAAAGTTAGATGAACCAATTAAAACACAAGTCACGTCCAACTATTTCATTATCCATGTCCTGCACCATACGAGCCCACTGAATACCTTTCTAAAGCTTTGCCATGACAGTGGCAGGTTGAATATAATGAACAGTGTTAAAAATGAGGACGGCCCAACGACAAAGCTAGGGAAGGAGAAATTGCCTGGAAAACTGACTGGCTGTAATTACTGAATGCTGGTTCTGTCTCAGTTGGCTTCTGAACAAAGGAAGCTGCCTTCAGCAAGTTACATTTTCCTCAGTAAAAATGAAAGGAGGGGAAGATGCAAATATTAGTGATACATGGTCTCTAACTAAAGCCCCTGTCGGCTTCCATTGCCCATCAATTCCACAGAAGACTCAGACACCAGTGTTGGTTGAAAACTAGGGCCACCTTATTGAACAATTAACTCATTCGATTAACTCAGCCATGCACATCATTGGGTCTTTGGAAAGGTGTCTTCACAGTGCGATCTGGGTAATCCTTTGTGAACCATGCCCCTCCCCTGTCCTGAACCATACCACTCCACCTTTAGACTCCCCTCCCTTCTGCTACCGACCATCCATCCAATACGCAGCATGCATATCCCACCCTGGGACTACTGGTTCAGCAGTATGCACTTCCATATATAACCATTTTCCTTTACGGGACTCTAAATGACTGCACTACCTGCCAAAGGTGACCTTAAAAAGCAAACTCTCCCCTGAAATCGCCCAGTATGCTCTCTGTGCATGACAGGACAAGTGAAAAAACCCACTCCACAGGGCCAATCTATTTGTGAGCCAAACATTCCTGCCTGGCATGGAAGCAACCAGCTACTTCTTGCCATGCACATCAAGGTGGGAGGGAGGGTCACTGTGAAGCCTGATCAAGATGCACGATGCTGTGGAGAAAACACAGGTATTTATGTTACTCTAAACCACACCCAATCACCCATACCAATCTGATAGACCCTCACTGGTGGTCTGATATGGTCTTCCATTCCATGATTGTCAAAGGCTATTCAGCTGGTGCATGTTGCGTGGGCGAAAGCTTTCATTGCATTCATTTTTGTTTCTTTTAAGTTTTGAAGCTGACAGTATTTACAGAGCAACAGGACAAACTCACAGCAATGAATATTGTTTTTAGGTGAATCTGAAAGCTACTGGGATTGTACTTGCAGAAAAGCAAAACACATTGTCGTATGGAGATTAGCTCAGGCACTAATAACTTTCACCTTCCAAGCCAAAGGGAGAAAATAGCTATAGAGTAGTAAGGGTAAAGGTCTCCCTTGTTTGAAAGCCAGTCATGTCTGACTCTAGAGGGACAGTGTCATCTCCATTTACAGCCAAAGTGCAAGCACTGTCTGCACCTGCAGACATTTCTGTGGTCATGTGGCAGGCATGACTATATTCTGAAGTGCACAGAACCAGTGGTGGGCAGCAACAGGTTCACACCCTCCTGGAAGAGGGTGGGTAGCAAAATTGGGTGGCCTCTGGGCAGGGATGTGGCAAAATTGGGTGGCCATGCCCGCCTCCCTGCCCTGCACCATCAGGTTTTGTCCCTGCAAGTGGTTCAAGTTCTCCCTTGTTCAAAAGCCAGTCATTTCCAACTCTAGGGTGCAGTGTTCATCTCCATTTACAGCCAAAGAGCCAGTGCTGCCTGTGTTTGCAGATGTATACATGGCCATATGGAAGGCATGACAAGATCACCCATGACGTAGGCTCCACCCACGATGTAGGCTCCACCCACGGTGTGGTAGTGAAATTTTTTGCTGCCCACCACTGCACAGAACCTACTTATCTACTTACAGGCTCTTCCTTTCAAATGGCTAGATTGGCAGTAGTTGGGACAGACGGCAGGCATTCACTCAGACGTGCAGCACTTGAGTCTCAAACTGCTGAGCTCCCGACTTTCTGGTCATCAAACTCAGTGTCTTAACCACTAAGCTACAGCAGCCTGAGAGCGTAGTACCTACCAGGAATTCAGTAAACATGATGTCTCTCTAGATACTTTCTAGATCGAATTGAAGTATACGACTGGGTTTGGTATGCCAGGTCTCAGGGCATCAAACAGAAATACCCCAAGATTTTTCTTAGTGCTCCATTCCAATACTTGGATATCTTGGAGTTGTTATTCAGCAAAAAGTCTGCTTATTGGTAGGCATCTCCACAATGACATTCTGCACATGCAAATGGACTTGAGAAATAAAGTCCAGCCGCATGCATTTTTTAGCCTTTTGGCTAAAGCAGTTAAGCATACCATGATGTGTAGTCTCTGCTTTCACCTTGTCCAAGGGTAACAGAATATGTTTTGGTGAGTTTTAGTCCTGGCCTAACATCATTGACAAGAGATGGGCAACATTGCCTAGTTACACCGCTCATTCCAATACTACCCCACTGGAAATACAAAGCAAATACTAAGAAATATAAGAGTGGAAGCAGGAAAAGTGTCAGGTTCTCCTTTCTTCCTGACATGTAGCCTTGCCATTTTTATTTTTCCTCAAATACACTGCTTAGGAAACACCTACATTAGTTTTGCTTTTGTTGAATCACAGTCTTGATTTTGCTGTTTGCATTTCGCTTTTAAGTTGTGAAGAGAAAGCTAAAGTGGAATTGAGACATGTTCAGGCCCAAGAACTTTTTCTACCCGAGATGAAGTAGATGTCAACCCCAACTCACCCAATGTTAAGTTTCACAATCAGCTGACCCAGAAACAGTTCCAAGCCCACCTCCAAGTCTTGCCTGACATCACAATCTCTGTCTCAGATTTTGGCCTTGAAATTTTCAGGAAATGTGATATTTCTGCTCAGAATTAGAAATATTAGAAATATGTCTATTTGCTGGGCATTTTATTGATTCTCTTACATCTGTTCTTTGTTTACATCCACACCTTTTCATGCAGCCCAATGTGTTATGCTCACTCCTCCACCCACCTTTTACCTCAATCATCACGTCATACTTATTAAGAGTGTATCCTTTATACAGTTCTTTAAGATAAGCATTCCCCCACCAAGACCAAGCAAAGAACAGTCAATGGAAATGATCAGGGAAGTGAGCATTTTCATTAGTGGGACATTTACTGGTTAACATTTTCAGTGCATTTGAGAAATAAACCAATGGAAGAAAGACTATGAGCCAAGGAGAGGAGTTATTTTCCCCTCCCAAAATAGAAAAACATAAAAGAAAGTGGAGAGAAAGAGATGAGAAGAGAGAAAACACAACATTTATTCATCTGAGGATCCATAATCCTATCTGTGCTTTCCTAACAGTGAAGACCAGAAGTGGGTTGTACCTCTGAGAGGCACAAGAACAATAAAAAAAAACCTTTCTCTGCCAGTCCAAATCCATTCAACCACATTGTTTCTGCTAGTCCCCTGCTTCACACCTAGCTACTCTTTACCCTAGTGAGCACCTCTTCCAGACATTAATTGGGTGGAAGGAGCTTCTCCAGTCACATCCTGACATGCATAGACCCAAAGAGGTTGAACGGAAATGACTTCCTCAGATACGTGTGCTGCAAGATATAGCAACAGCAAAATGGTCACACAGACCTAGTTTTATATCATCCATTGGTGTGCTGCTCTCCCTAGATCCCAGACTCAGAGCTGCAAAAAGAAGAGGCATACAGTACAAGAAATAGCCAATTGCTGTCTCCATGCATAAGTCAAATGCCCTTAGAACGGTATGGTTAACACCCATTGCCTTGCATTATTGTTGATCTAGAGGCAGGACAGTTTAAAGCAAATGGTGTGAAACTACACTTGCATGTGCCCTACTTCAAGTCAAACCAAAACCCATTAATGGGTCCCATCCTACTAGTGGAAGAGAAATGGCAGCAGCTTCCCCCAGGCTCCAAATACCATTAGCTGCAGCTTGCATTGCCCGAAGCTCATTGTGCATGGGAGTTGTCATTTTCAAGATCTGGGAAAATGCCTGTCTTAGAAGGTACAATATAAATCCTATAACTCTGCCCTGCTTATAGGAAAGTCAAGTATGGAAGAGTTTCTCTTGTTTTTTGAAAGCTATTATTTCAACAAGGTACTCAGGGCCTTAGCCAGGAGGGGCAGGGGTGGGGCAAAAATCCTCATGAGCTAACAGTCCCCCCAACCCACCCCAGGATGCCAATGTTATATATCTGAGTGAGACATTGTTGCCCCTCCTGAATTTTTTTGCCCCTCCTGAAAAAGTTTTCAACATTCCCCCCCCCCCCAAAAAAAAATAGAATCCTGGCTATGGCCCTGAAGGTACTTTTATTTTATTTTATTTTATTTTATTTTATTGCCAAAAAGGTAGGCAGACTACAGAAACACATACTTGCAAGAGCTATTGCTTAGAGTAATGGTGCCCAAACTAAGGCCCAGGGGCCGGGTGCACACACACACCCCCGATGCCAATTCATCTGGCCCACAAAGCCCTCGTCGCTCCTGGAAACAGAAGTAAAACGTGCCTGTACGGGCGCATTTTACTTCCGCTTCCAGGAGCGACGAGGTCTTCATGGGCCAGATGAATTGGCGTCAGGGGCCACACCCAGCCCCCAGGCCTTAGTGACTGGCTCCCTGAACCACGTGATCGGCCCACGGCCCAAAAAGTTTGGGCAGCTCTGGTTTAGAGGATGTCTACTACTCAGGTGTAAAGGGACATGCCAAAAGAAACTAATTGTGACTGTAAGGTAGGAGCTATCTTTAAACCAACAAATGAGTATTTTGCTTGAGACTTTACAAACTGCTTGGAAATTATATTGTTCTATATAGCAAGACAGCTTTTCAGCAGCGTTCTATTACCTAGGGACCAAATGACCCAATAAGGGAGTTACCAACCATTTTCAAGAGCAATACCTAATGAAACAGATATTTTCAATTAAAAAAAAACATAAAAGTGGTAATGTATATGATTAATTTTTCCTATTTCTTTGGGGGTCAAAAACAACTTTAGAAACATTTTAAGGTTGTTTTTTTTATTATTAACCCATTTTCTTACTTTTAAAATAAATTAAATAGCAACACAGAGAACAGCTTAACAAATATGACTAGCGAGTAATGATAACAGTTATTTTTTTTAAAAAAAAAACCTATAACTCTTCTCATAATCTAATGTATTATTTATTCATTTAGAAATAACATCCAAGGAAAACACTCTAGGCTGCTTTAGGAAGATCGTGGGTTGGGTTTTGTGCAATTATTTGTCACAGATTTGTTTGTTTTTTATGTGACCCATTTCTTGGACTCTGTCAGGATAGCATGAGGCACAGATTTGAAGAGGACAGCACATTCTGTTTTACACTTTACATCTTACTTCCCCCGTATTTTACTGCTTAACAAAATGACTTCAACCCACCACCTGTTTCAATGTTTTATGCATAAATGTTTCTTTTTTATTTCCCTCAAAAGTTACAACTGAGGTGCATAACTAAAAAGAAATAAAAGAGAGAAGTGCTTGGATATATAAACTGGATTACAGGGGTTTTTTTTTACAACAATCATTATGAAGAAACGTGGGTTTCCAATATATCAGTCCTATTTGACTTACTTGCTAAAATCTCAGTGTTATTTATGTGTGTGCAAGAGGTAGCATAGCTGGCTAGATAGCTCAGTGAGTCAGGTACACTAGTACCCCGGACAACGTTATGACATGGTTCCACAAGTCACGACGTCCGGTTTTTCGCGTTCCTCCCCCCAGGGGAGGGGGGAATTTGGAAAAGCCGACCCTTGCCAAGGCACGCGAAACAGGGATCGCATGTCAAGGCAATGGATCAAAGCGGGGTGTGCCCAAACTCCCATCACAAAGCACCTAAACAAGGGTTGGCATTTCCGAATTTCCCCCTCCCCCGGGGTAGGGGGGAATTCAGAAAAGCCGACCCTTGTTTAGGCGAGCGAAACAGGGATCGCACATCAAGGCAATTGCCTTGACGTGCGATCCTCGTTGCTATAGTGCGCCCGGGAAAGAGGCAGCTTGGTCGAAATCCTCACCCCTGCACAGGGGGAGGGAATTTCAGCCAAGCCGCCTCTTTCCCAAGCCGGGGAGACCCCGCGGAGAGGCGCCGCGCCTCTCCTCCCCCGAAGTTTCGAAAGGGTAAAGATCTTTATCCTTTGGGAACATCGGGTGGCTTGCAGGCATGCGCGCATTGGTGGGGGTTAGCGCAGGGTACGGAGGTCCCCCCTTATCCTGCACTAACCCCCACCGACGCGCGCCGCGCGCCCGATGTTTCTAAAGGGTAAAGATCCTTATCCTTTGGGAACATCGGGTGGCTTGCAGGCACGCGCACGTCGGTGGGGGTTAGCGCAGGGTACAGAGGTCCCCCCCGTATCCTGCTCTAACCCTCACCTACGTGCGCCGCGCGCCCGAAGTTTCAAAAGGGTATGGATCCCCGTACCCTTTCCAAACATCGTGGGGGCGGGCGGTGGGGGGATTGGATTGGGTAGATGTTCTACCCAATCCAACCCCCCCACGCATACGCTTGTTCCGAATAACGTTAAAATCACGTTATTCAATACAAGATTTTTCCGAAAATCTTGTCACGTTATGCAGTTTTCGCGCATAATACCCTTCAATTCCCCGCTGTGCATCCAAGAATAGCCAGTTTGTGTGGCCTTGTGCAAGCTGCACAATCCCAGGACACACCCAGAAAAAGAGAATGGTATACCATTTTGTGTGTGTGTGTATTTTCTGCCTGGAATGGGTGACCATGTCAAAATTCTTCACCCTCACCCTCACCCTCACCCTCACCAGTAGTAGTAGTAGTAGTAGTAGTAGTAGTAGTAGTAGTAGTAGTAGTAGTAGTAGTAGTAGTAGTAGTAGTAGTAGTAGTAGAAGAAGAAGAAGAAGAAGAAGAAGAAGAAGAAGAAGAAGAAGAAGAAGAAGAAGAAGAAGAAGAAGAAGAAGAAGAAGAAGAAGAAGAAGAAGAAGAAGAAGAAGAAGAAGAAGAAGAAGAAGAAGAAGAAGAAGAAGAAGAAGAAGAAGAAGAAGAAGAAGAAGAAGAAGAAGAAGAAGAAGAAGAAGAAGAAGAAGAAGAAGAAGAAGAAGAAGAAGAAGAAGAAGAAGAAGAAGAAGAAGAAGAAGAAGAAGAAGAAGAAGAAGAAGAAGAAGAAGAAGAAGAAGAAGAAGAAGAAGAAGAAGAAGAGCTAGCATACAATCAACATGAGCTAGCATACAATCAACATATGTCTGGAACCTCTTCAATTAGCCATGGCAATTTCTGGGATTCTGGCCACTGTATCCATAATACAAGAGAAAAGGAAGCACATAACGTATAGGTATATGAAGAACAAGGATTGACTACAATTATTCCTTTGTTGGTTACTTCATGAAGAGTGTATACTCATGGACAATACTATGGTCTGGCCAATATTTCTCTATCTGATACATAACACTCCTACTTTTCCCCTTATGTGATGATAAGCACAGAGAACATACTAAGGGTATGATGAATACATGGTAATGTTTTTGATCCTGGAGTTTTTGGTCATTTCACTTCAGTGGTGAATCCCTTTAGGATACCAGCACAGACTGGGAGATTTTCTAGAGTTGCAGTGTCTGGCCAGGTTACCCTGCTATGGTAATAGAATAGGCCATACTGCCAGTGACTCAACGCCGAGTGTCAGGTGGCGGTTAACTATCTTGACAACCCTGAGGACTAATGGCCTTGGGTGCCAAAAGGCCGCACCTTCATCAATACTGACCTGGAGCTGATGAGAACATTGGGTGTCAAAAGGGTTGAGGACCAGAATGTGACTTGCAGGACTGGATCAGTGGCACAGGACTCATGTTGTGATGCAGAAGGCAGATGAAAGGCCACTGCATTATATTCTCAGGACAGTCTTTATGGTTGATCGCCATGATGATTGCCTATATTCAGATTTGGATAAGGCAGACGAAGAAGAAGAAGCAGTGGGAAGAAAAGTTGAGTACAGTACTGTTCTCCTACCTGACTTCTCATTGATTTCCTACACAACATTAAATTTGACAGCACTGTACTGGTTATACCTGAACTATTCTTCTTAGCCAGGCATTTGTTTCTCTTTGTTGCTCTTGTCAACGTCAGATTTTTACACTGGTCAGTTTCAAATCAACCCCTGTACAGACCTTTGAATCCTACTACTCTAAGAGCCAGACTGACACACACCGAAGGCTTGGGGGAAGATAATATTTTAGGCATAAGCAGAAGGGACTGCAATGGCTCAGTGGTTAAGAAGTTTGCCGTTTTAGTGGAAGGTTGGCAAGCCGGGAGTTCTACACCTGAGTACTGCATGACGGAATGAGCACCCATCTCTGTCCCAGCTCCTGCCAAACTAGCAGTTCGAAAGCAAGAAATTGCAAGTAGATAAATAGGGACCACTTCGGTGGGAAAAGATCTTGGGGACATGAAAGGAGCTTCATGGGGCGTCCCCTGAGCAGAGTTTCTCCAGCAAATATCCTTTCAAAATGTGGAAAGATTTCAGAAGAAAGGAACAAACAGCTGTTTCCTGGGTGGTTTTGCCTCTCCAAAACAAGGGCCATCACACAACCTTCGTTGTTATCATTTTCATAATGGCCAAGTAATGATCCATAAGGAGTGGTGCTCAAAGGCAATCTGTTTAACATTTATTATGTGCTCACATAGCCAAAGGTAAGATTTTTTAAATGCTGATGAGCATCTCAGAAACTGTGGACAGAGTTTCATGGGAAGAAACAAAGGATATTTTGCTAACAGACAAGTCTGTAAGGAGAGGAAAGGCAGAAAATCCTAAAGAAAACTGTAGAAGTTGCTAGATTCTCAAATCTGGAATGCATAGGTTCCACGACTTCTCATTTATTTTACTTTATTGTTTGTTGTTGTTCAGTCGCAGAGTCGATTCTGACCCTTTGCGACCCTATGGACCACTGTCCGCCAGGCACTTCTGTCCTCCACCATCCTCCTCAACTCGCTTAGTTCTGTGCCCATTGTCTCTACAATACCATCGAGCCATCTCATTTCTGGCCGCCCCCTTTTTTCTTTTGCCCTCCACCCTTCCCAGCATCAAGGCTTTCTCAAGCGAATCCTCTCTTATTTGATGTCCAAAGTACTTTAACTTCATCTTTACTATTTGCCCTTCTAAGGAGCAGTCAGGGTTGGTTTCTTCTAAGATTGACCTATTTGTTCTCCTCGCCGTCCAGGGGACTCTCAAAACTCTCCTCCAACACCACATCTCTAAGGCATCTATTCTTCTGTGCTCAGCTTTCCTAATGATCCATCTATTTTTAAATGCAAATACCACTTATCAATCAAGTTCAAAATATTGCCCTGTTCCATCAAATTTAAACAGAGAAAATAAAATTCAAGGGCTTTACCCCCTAAGAAAGATATTAACTTGTCCTGCAAGTGGATCTAGAGATAAAGTTGCATATGAGCAAGTCATATCCAACTCTAGGGTTCAGTGTTTGCCTCTCTTTGTTGCCAAAGAGCCAGTGCTGTCTGCATCTGCAGATGTTTCTGTAGACATGTGGCAGGCATGACTAGACACCGGAGTGCATAGAATGCTGTTACTTTCCCTGCCAAAACAGTACCTATTTATCCACTTGCAATTTCTTGCTTTCAAACTGCTAGATTGGCAGGAGCTGGGACAGACAACAGGAACTCACTCCATCATGCAGTACTCAGGTCTTGAACTGCTGAGCTGCCAACCTTCCAGCTGTCAAGTTCAGCATCTTAACCACTAAGCCACAGCAGGCCCATGACAACTTTTTTTAGTCCCTATTTAAAGAATAAATAGTAGAAAATAATCACAAAGGATCCAGATGTTCCCCCAAACTATGAACCTATTCCTTTAGGAGAAATGTAGCCCTACTTGGAACAAGTTGATCCCTCATCCATTCAGCAGAACCCTTCACTAACTGGACCTTCTTCTTTTCCAGAGAAAGTTTCAGTCTGTGATCCCTCTTCTAGTCTAAACAGAGTTGTCTATCATTAGAGCACTGGATGCTGACATATTTCCAGAGTTTGGATGACCCCGCAAAGCAGTTATGATTCCCCCAGCAGAAATTGATTTCTTTTAATGTGTTGGTAGTGAAACTGAAATCAGCTGAAATTCCAACAGCCTATCCTACAATACTACCTAAAGACGGAAGAAAAGATTCTGTTACTATAGATATGCCACAATTCCAAATTATCTACAAATTAAAGTTCATTTGAACACATATGTATCTCTGATAAACATCTATTCAAAATACTAAATTAGCATTTGTCATTTGTATGACAAATACTTTTATAGATGCCTCTTGCATTTAGAAATCATTTGCCAGTACCGGCAAGCTAATTACATGCTTTTTCACTGAAAAGAAAATGAGAGTACAGGCATATTTTCCTGCGACATGCTGATTAATTCAGCAAGAAAATTACAAAAGGTCTTTCAGTGACCCTGATATATTGCTTGATATGCAAGTACATTAAAATACTTATAAGTTTGGTTTATTTAGGTTAACTTTTTGCTTAGCTTTCTGGTGTACAAACAAGTGCTCAAAAATTGTTTTCTAATAAAATAAAAGAGCAAAGGTCACTAACAAGACTTTTGTTAGAAGAGAAAATGTAAAGCACTGCTTAACTTTCTTAGGGCCAAACCACACATCATTAAAAACATGCTCTGTTATGAAATATCGTTAAACTGACCACTTCCATTCTGACAAAAGAGCAACCATAGGACCTAATTTATGTTGTTTCTGATTTGGATTGAAGGCCTGTTCCATAACTCAGATAATAATGTGCTGCTGCTGCTGCTGCTGCTGCTGCTGCTGCTGCTTCTGCTTCTTCTTCTTCTCCTCTTCCTCCTCCTCCTCCTCCTTCTTCTTAAGAAAGGTAACCACTACCTGAGAACTCTCAAAACTGTGCTCGATATAATGTGCAGTCAAGTCACCTCTAATTTATGGCAATCCTATGAACAGTAGCCTCGTGTAGAAGGGGCAGGGGGGCGTCCTGCCCCAGGCAGCGCTTTTTGGGCTATAGGTGTTCTTGTACTACAATTCCCAGAAGCCCTAGTGGGAGTGGGCTCCAGCGTCCACCGGGGGGGCAGCAAATTTGGCTTAAGCCCCGGGCGGCGACTTTACTGCCTATGAATGAATGAGTGACCTCCAAAATCCTCTCATTAACAGCCCTGCTGAGGTCATGCAAATTCAAGGCTGTGGCTTGAATCAATCTAGCTCTTATTTGGTCTGTCTCCCTTTCTGCTGCCTTCAAATTTCCCCTGCATTACTGTGTTTTCCAGAGAGATTTGCCCTCTCATGGTGTGCCTAAAGTAGTATTCCATAATGTTTACTTCTAGCAAACATTTAGTGTTGACTGAATCTATGACTCACTTGTCTATCCACCCCACCCGTCTCCTGCACAGTCCAGAGTATGTGCTAAGCTCACCTTCAGCACCATAGAGTGAATAATTTTTCCTATCAGCTTTCTTCCATACAATTGAAAGATTTGCTGTAATCTATAAAGCACAGCCTGATCTTTTGAAAGTCTTCAGTATGCTCCAGTAGCCAGTGTATTTTTGCAATATGATCTCTAGTGCCTTTCCCTTTTCAGAACCTGTATTGAACATCAGATGTTTCTCACTCCATACATGGTAAAATACTTTGTTGCAACATGTTGAGCATCATTTTGTTTGCATGAGAAATTACAGTAGTGATCCAAAAGTTACAGCGCTCCTTGGCATCTCTTTTCTTGGGAAGTGGAATGTATATTGAGCATTTCCAGTTTCTGGGCCATTTGTTTAGTTACACATGTTTGCTGGCAAATTTTTATTAAGATCTTGACAGATTCAGGGTGCAACTACACAGTGGGGGAAAATGTGAGTGGATCCACTATGAAGATGCATTTATGCAGCTGGATTTTCCTGGGCAAATTCAGTTTATCCAACCATATAGAAATCAGTAGAGAGGCTGAGTGAAATAGGCAAACACCTTGTTTTCCAGTAGCTTCCCAGTAGCCATCCAGATTTGCAAGAAGCCATAGTTAAGCCTCTCTGCTGTATCTGAAGGCTGCGCTATTGCTCCGTCCACCAGGCAGACCCAGCAGAGCATATTGAGGGCAGAAGGCTGTCATTGGGGCTTCCAGCACCACCCATCCCCACAGCCTGGTTCAGGATGGCCCATGGCCTGGTACCTTTCCACAGCATGGTGGTTGGGGACCCCTGATGTAGCTAACAGAAAAGAATTTGAATTTTACTATCTTTATCCCAGATCACTTTCAATACTATTTTTAATATAGCCATAACCTCAGTCTCTATAGCTTGGAATAGTTCTGTCAATATTCCATCTACTCCTGATGATTTGCTTCTTCCAGATGCTTTCAGAGCAGCTTTTACATCATTTTATAAAGCTATAGTTCTTCATCATAGGATTCCTCTTCAAAGTAATCTGTCATCCTTTTATCTTTTTGTATAGTTCTTCATGATATAGTTTCCACCTTCTCTTTATTTCATCATGGTCAAATAGTCCATTCCCCTGTTGGTCACACAGTGTTCCTAATCTAAGTTCAACTTTCCCTTTTTATTTCTTGGATCTTCTAAAAGAGATAATTTATTTTCCTCTTCTCACTTTGCTTTTTGTTTGGAATAATTATAGCTCTTAATTACCTTTCAAGTTTTGGTGTGGACCCTTACTAAACAATAAAAGGAGGACTATCTGCAGAATCAAGAGGTGTGTAGCTAGGAAATCAACTATGTGGTGCGTGTGTTTGTCAACAACGATGGGACAAACATTTCCTTCTTGTTCAGGCAGGAATGGCAGATATGCAGATGTTGCTTTTATCAAGCTAGGTGGGGAAACATTGCAGCTGCTTGCTGACATCCATTGAGTGGTCTGCTGCTAGGAAGACATTTCATCTGATCTGGTTTTGTTTGTTTGTTTGTTTTTGTACACTAAGTTGCGCATTAAGTGGCTTATTTTCATCAAGTCACAACATCTTCCAGAAAGGATATAAAAATTAAGACCACCAAATTCAAATTGAGTTTTCATGGCTCGTAACCAGGAGAAATAGGGTACAATTGGAGCTTAATACAATTAGGTTTTCAACTACTATTACTATTGTATCTTGTTCCCCGCCTCAAGCTCTTGGGGGGAGGGGAGTGTAAATCAATGAAGAAAAAACATGCTTAATTGGTTAAAAATACTAATAACAATATACAGTTCCATATTAACATACATGCACACACATTGAAAAGCATATTAAGCTGGCATTTTATTTGTCCAAGTTTTTGTTTATGAAGAGAAGGCATTTTGTTTATGAAGGGAAGGCATTTTGTTTATGAAGAGAAGGCATTTTGAACAGTAATGACACAAAGGCAAGCGTCAGGCTTTGTTTTCTTCTGGCTAGCACTGGAACCAGTGTTTATTTTGTTAAGGGAGAGAGAATAATGGAAATGCACTGCTCTTGTAAAGGAAATCTATAAATATGACATTTGTGGTGAGATGTTTTTCAGATCCACAAGAGTTTTCTAAACGTGAAAAACACAACATTTTTAACATTCATGAAACGCAGCTGAGGGTTTTTTTTACTAATGATCTCCCTGGCTGCAGCATAGTTAATTGATGCCAAACAGCCACAAGATCTGAAACAAAATGGGCAACTCCCCCATGTGTGGGTAAACTGTTAATTTGATGGTTTTATCTGATGAATTGTTTAAAGAGTAATTGCCTGAATTCCAATACCATTCCCCGTTTCCATCGCTAATGAATATATAAAATATTTACTAGCCAGTTCTTACAGAAATGACTCCCACATTATTCATAATATTTCTCACAAACTAATCACGCCTCATTCTTGTGTGGTTTTCTCAGCAACACAACCTAATTTTCACCGTGGAAGACACACACATTTCTCAACTGATTGATTTTGTACTGGTCAATTAAGTCAGTTTTAATACTTGCTTCCCAGTTTCACACTGTCTGAAATTTGTGTACTTCAAAATGTGCAGACAAAAATATTGTAGCAGGTATCCAAGACTGACAGAGAGTAATAGGTTGTGGCAGGCTCTTTATCAAACAAGAGTTCAGAAATGAGAGAAAGCATTTTTCTGTCAGATAACTTTTTAGAAAGGACACAGAAATCTTAGAGATACACTCTTTCACATGGCTTCTTTTCTTCATGGTTGTTATGTACAATATAAGTTACTGTTGTATTCTCAGTTTGTCTTTGAATATCCATTGTGATACAACGATTGGTTAAAAATATTAATAATAATAATTGTATGCCGTCAAGTCAATTTTGACTTATGGGAACCCTTTCCAGGGATTTCTGTTAGAAGCTACAAAACCCATCATCATTCTTACAAGAATACAGTGGAACCTCGGTTGACAAATGTCTTGGTTAACATAAAAATCACATAACAAAAGGAAATCCATAGAAAATAGGGCTTGGTATACAGATTTTTTCCCCCGAAATGGATTAATTGGTTTTCAATGCCTTCCTATGAGAAACTGTGTTTCAGTTAAAGTATTTTGGTTTTCAATTCATTCCTATGGGAAATTCGGTTAAAGCAATTTTCACTGTAAGAAACGTCCTGGAGAATGCATTAATTATGTCAACCAAGGTTCCACTGTATGTTGTGAAACATTTGGTGAATTATGTTTTTGGGAGGTGGGCTCGTCACTTCATTTCTCATCACTTGAGGAGTTAACCTTTGGTTCAGATTTGCAGTGGCTTAGTGGTTAAGATACTGAACTTGATGACTGGAAGATTGGCAGGTCAGCAGTTTGAGACCCAAGAGCTGCTTGATGGAGTGAAACCTAGCAGTTCAAAAACAAGAAATTGCAAGTTAATAAATAGGACCCACTTTGGTGGGAAGATAGATAAAGTTACAAGAGTGCTTCACTTTCCAAAGCCCTTGGTGACAGACCCCTACTCACTTATAGACAACCCCTCAATCTCAAACATCTATTGACACACAACAGACAACACAGAAGTGGAGCAGATATGGGAACTAGACCCTGCTGCAAATCCAGATGTCAGTTATGCCCCCACATTCGCTCTGGAAACTGTATTACTGGGCCCAATGGCACCACACACAACATTAAAGGCAGTTTTACTTGTGCTTCTGCCAATGTGATTTATGCCATCCTTTTCCAAAAATGTCCATCAGTGCTTTATGTAGGACAAACAGGACAATCTTTACACAAAAGAATTAATGGACACAAATCAGATACCCAGAATGGCAACACGGAGAAACCTGTTTCAAACCACTTCAATCTAACTGGACACTCTATCCAAGACCTGAAAGTTGCAATTCTGGAACAGAGAAATTACAAAACTAGGATTGAAAGTGAGACAACAGAAATCAAATACATCCATCTGTTAGACACCCATCGCAGGGGATTGAATATTAGCTAAGGGTTTCTGGGACATTATCAAATTTGATACACAGATTGCTATATGATTTTATATTACAACTTTCCTGCCAATTCTCTTTAGTAAAACAGAAAGAAACCAGGTACAGGTGTTTGTTTTTTCACCCCTGACATGCAGGTCACAAATTGATCAGAGACCATAATGGGCTTTCTCAGCAACCTTGAGATTGAAAGTGAGTCATTTAGAGTTTATCTGAATAATCTATTGTTGCTAATGGCTGTGTGAAGCTGCATTCTTGTGCTTGCTTGTCTGTCATCTTGCTTGACCACACCACTTCTCCCTTTGAGCCCCTGAATTTGGTATATAAAGAACATGCCTGTAAGTTTCACTCTTTGTCTGATGAAGTGGACTTGATCCACGAAAGCTAACAATAAAAATATAGCAGTTAGTCTTTAAAGTGCTACAGTGTTTTTTACTTTATTTTGTTTTGTTTTGTTTTCTGATATGCCTGAACCACAGACTAACACGGCTACTATTCCAAAAACTCTAGCATCTAGTCATGCTGGCCACATGTCCATGGAAATTTCTGCAGATGCAGACAGTGCTGGCACTTTGGCTGTAAAAAGAGATGAGTACCGCCCCCCTAGAGTTGAACATGACTGGCTTTTGAGCAAGGGTAACCTTTACCTGTAGCTCGGATTTGCACGCTCAAGAGATGGACCACAGGTGTAAATATAGAGGTGTAATCACCATCTCTCAGTACTTGCAAGATGCTCCTAACAGAGAAGGTTCATACTACAGATAATCCCTAAAAGTGAGAAATAAACCAAAGACGTGTCCACATTGGCCCTTGCAGTGTGGCCTGGATTAGGATTACTGGGTTTGCTTGATAATGGAGGGAGGAACCAGATATTTCGCATACTTCCTCTATCCAAACAGCATAAGTGACAACAGAAGCAGTTTTGGCACCTGCAAGGATACCATACCTCCCAAAGGCATTAGAACTAATAGATATGTTTCCAATGCCTTTGAGATACATGGGTGCCCAGAGGCAGTCATGGAATGGATGGAGGATAATAAGCTGAGACTGAATCTGGATAAAATGGGGGCAACGCTGGTTGGTGGAGACAGATCTCCAGTTGGGAGAACCTTCCTCTCTCTGAGGGGCATGGGTCTCCCTTTATGGGAAAGTGTGTGTAATCTGGATGTGCAACTTGACCTGGCTCTGTCTATGGACTATCAGACAGTATTCATGGTCAAGTTCACCTTTCAACAAATTGCAGCACATTGCCCACCTTCACCCACTCCTGGATAGGAAATCCTTATCAATTCTGACCCACGCACTGGTAATCTCCAAGATTGATTACTGCAATGTTCTCTATGTGAGGCTGCCCTTGAGGCTGGTACAGAGATTTCACTGGTTACAAAATGCACTGGCTTGACTGATTACAGGTATTGGCTGTTTTGACTATATCACTCAAATCTTAGCTAGCTAGCATTGGTTGCCCATTCCATTCCATTCCATTTTCATACAATCCCCTTCATGGTTTAGGATCATACTGTCTGTAGGAGCACCTCTTCCTAAGAAACTGTACATGGTGTCCCCAGGCTTTTAAATTATGGATTGTCACATCCAGAGAAGCTTAAAAGGTGGTGACAAGATCAAGATTTTTCTCTGCTATGGCTCCCTCATTATGGAACAAGTTGCCACTGGAAATTACATCTGTTTCCATGCTAATGGTTTTTTCGAAACAACTGAAAACATTCCTATTCTAGCAACTGTTTCCCTCATTAGTACACTGTTTATGTAACTGCAGAAACCCTCCTTATTAGATTTAGTGAGTTGTGATTCTGGAATATTGATATATGGTACGTTGGGATTGTTTATTCTTTTACTTTGGACATCTTCTAGGTAAGTATTTTATTCTTGTAATGTGGTTTTAGTTATTGCCAATTTATTGAATTATATAATTTGTTTATTTCTATGTTTTAAGATAATTTAATGTTGGGAACTGCACAGATCAGTGCTTACACCAACCAAGTGAGATATAAGTCACATAAATAAAAACAAATACAGTAATACCTCATATAACATTAGTATCGAATAACACGAAAATCGCATAACATCAAGGAATCTGGGGGGAAGAATTGCATCAGATAACATTAAGATCCTATGGGATGCTTCAGATAACAACCGCGAAAGCCTGTGTGGTTACAATGTATCTCTATGGATCCCATAGAGGATCAGATAACACGAAAAATCATATAACACGAAGACTTGTGGAACCAGGTTTTAGTGTTATATGAGGTTTTACTGTAGTAATATATCAATATTCCACAACCTAAGCTGGCTTCCCAATGATGAACCAAAACTTGCCCAAGCCAGGATGACTGTTACAGTGTTAGAGATTTCCGTAATGCTAGATTTTCTCCGCCCATCTTGTAACTTCCAACATAAATGATTACACAGAAGCTTTCTGATCTGATGTTGGGAATATTTAATTTCTGAAAAATTACCGTCAGACTAATGGAAACAAGATTTCAGCCAATGAGTGAAATTGAACTTCCTCCATGATAAGTAGCTACAACATTCCATTCTTAACAAATTATAGGTACAGTACTTCTTGAGAGCAATTAATTATGAGTACAGTAATACCTCGGATAACGTTTACCTCGGATAATGCTAAAATCGCATAACGTTAAATAATCTGGGGTGGAGAATTGGATCGAATAACATTAAGGTCCTATGGGATGGATCGGATAACAACCGCTACAGCCTGTGCGGTTACAATGTATCTCTATGGAGCTTTAACATTATCCGATCCATCCCATAGGATTTTAACATGCATCAGATAACACTAAAAATCAGATAACACCAAGACTTGTGGAACCAAGTGTTAGCGTTATCCGAGCTATTACTGTACTTAACAAAGGTAGCTGTCTGGGTAGCTCAGCAGTTTAGGTATCTGGCTATGGAGCCATAGGCTGGAAATTCAAGTCTCCATTATGCCCCCAGGGAGAAGAACCAACCTGTGCAGTCATGGACAAGCTGAAAATTTGCAGAACACCCCTAGGGAAGAGCATGTTAAACTACTAGAAAACACTGGAAAGTCGGAATCAATTTGACAGCACACAATTATTATTCTTAACAAGAATGAGTGGACCTCTGGTGCCCATTTAACACAGAATATGAAGTAATGATCAAATACTGCCAGTACAAGCTTTTAACTCTGCTACTGCATATGAATTATTGTTGTTAACAATAATCACAAATGTCTCTTAGCAGCTCAGGATGGCTGGGACTGCAGTGGCTTAGCGGTTAAGATGCTGAACTTGATAACTAAAAGGTCAGCAGGTCAGCGGCAGGGCTGTAGCCAGGATTCTAGATTGGGGGGGGGGAGTCAAAAAGAATTTCAGGAGGTGCAACAGTTTTTTAGGAGCGGCAACAATGTCACACTCACATATATAACATTGGCACCATGGGGACAGACTGTTAGATCATGAAGGTTTTTGTCCCCTCTGGGGAGGGGGGGCTGGCTATGGCCCTGGTCAGTAATTCGAGACCCTGCTACACAACAGAGTGAGTGCCTGTCTCTAACTTAGCTGTTCGAAAGCAAGAAATTGCAAGTCGATTAATAAGTACTGCTTTGGTGGGAAAGATAACAACATTATGTGAACTCCAGCATCTAATCATGCCTGTCATGTGACCACAGAAATGTCTGCAGATGCAGACAGCGTTGGCTCTTCGGTGGTAAACAGGTATGAGTGCCGCGCCCTACAGACGGATACAACTGGATTTCAAGCAAGAGATACATTTATGCTTACCTTTACCTCATGATAGAGTTTATTTTTCATTAGGGAAAAGGTCTTTTCAGACCGTAGTACTTTCATGATCAAAAATTTTCAATTTATACCTTTATATAGAAGTAAGAAAATTGTAGAATTCCTTTCTGAGTAAATCTGATTCAGTTTGCACTATTTGACAACTGTCATCCATTTAATACTTTTCCTGAAAATAAGCCTCACTGATAGTTGAAGATCATGCCCTGGTGCATATGGTGTAAAACCTAAATAGATAGGTGCAAAGCTGGTAGCCTAGCCTTATAGTGCAAGGTTAAAAGGACAACTTGGAAAATGTGCGGTCTTTTCTCATCCAGATGATGGTCCTCTTATTTTCTACACTAAACATCACAAACTTGCAAACTAGGAATACATTTGGGGATCAGTATATTAAAGGGAGGGAGGGAGAAGATGATATACCCCAGCTCTAGTTGTGTTGACTAAACTCAAATGTTAAACTCAAATGTTAACACATCTTGTGTTGACTAAACTCAAATGTTAACACAATTGCATCTGATACTACAAATCTCAGTTCTTGAAAACAGAAGACATGTCACCATGAAATGTACTGCTCCAGTAACATTCAAGACTTGCTGAAGATCTTAATCATGGTCCTATTTTGCATCACCTCAAATTCTCACATGATTCCTAAGTAGACAACCAGCACTGCTTAGGAATTCTGACATATTTGTTCTAAAATAACTAAGAATTGTGATATTTTGTTGTTGTTGTTCTCTGTTTCAGATGGATTAAACTTTTGTAACCCTCTTCAGACAAGTGTCAATATGGTCATCAGTGTCTAGCTTTAAAGAGTTCCCATGATGAAGTGGTTAAACTAAAGTACTGCAGTCAAACCTCTGCTCACAATCTGAGTTCACTCATGATGGACTCAAGGTTGGCTCTGCCCTTCATCCTTCCAATGTTGGTAAAATGAGTAACCAGCATGTAGGGGCCAAAACTTATAAACTACCCAGATAGTGATCTAAGCATCACAGCATGGTATATAAATGTAATGCTATTGTTAAATATTTCATTGACATGCAAGAATAAGGCCCAGTCACATTCACTGGCCTTTCTGCCAATGAAGGGGACCAGGTAACATCCATAAATCTCCCACAATGACTTTTTTCATCTTGTCGGCATCCTGCAAAGCAGTTATGTTTTTTTACAGTTAGAGCAGAGTTTTCCAAGTGAAAGAACACTTTTTCAGACCATGCTTCAGTCTATAGCTTTTGAATATTTGACTCTCTTGCATTGATCCTTCTGGTTGTTGATGAGGAGAGTATTTCCCCCTTGGAGGTTGGCATAGGTAGATTATGCTCCTTAAGAAAACTCTCTCGTTTTTCACAGTTCCTGAAACTCTGCAAATATGGACAGCCTCATCCAGGGGAAAATTATTCCATGAAGCAGACACTCTCTGAAGACACCATCTTTAAGATTGCAGACAACTTTTTCCCTTGAGAGAAACTACTTCAAATCAGCCCAACTACAATTCATACTTAGCCTATTTGGTTCACTTACATATTGAGCCCTAGTTTAATCTACTGTACTTATCAAGTGTATGGGGAAAAAATCTTGCATCTTTCATGGATTTCAATCTTTTTGGTTATGCAGTGTTCTTCAAACTTATGAAGTATTATATTCAGTTTCTTTTCATATTCTTTTCTTTAGCAAGCTGAAAGGTATTATAAATATCCTTCACCACATGAAGAAAAATTGAGGATTTGATTGTGCCTGGTTTCTCTTCTGCTTTTCTTGCTGCCTGATAAGAGTTCAAACCTTTGCCTAAACTTTTTTCCAACTCTCCTCAGCAACTTCTGATAACGGCAGAGCTTGATAAGGGATATAATGTATCCATGACTACAAGAATCTGTCCAGTTTAACAGCAGTTACACAGGCCTTAAAAGTTTTCCCCCCAGAAATGGTTCCGATCATTGTGTATCTTCTGCTTTTGCATCCAGAAAACTGCTGTCGGTTATTTCACCAAACTCCTCAAGATCCACTTCTGACACTGTGTAACAATTTTAGAGTTCATATACATGGCTACAAAATGAGGAAGAGACCAAAAACAACATACCTTGTTTTGTAAATTATCCATCGATTGTTCCAGGCCAAACCCCACATTTCTTAAAATCAAGTGGATGCCAGCAAATTAAAAACTCTTGTCTTTACAATCTCTGTTATCTCCAAAGCAGAAGGGTCCACAGTGATGGGATGTTACAGGTTCGCACCATTCGCCAGAACCGGTAGTAACTTTTCCCAGTGTCCCGGAGAAATGGTAGCGGCTTTTGGAGGGAACCACCTCGGGGGCTTACCTTTTCACCAGTCCCCCCACTGCACATGCATGCCAAGTGCTTGGTGTGCATGCACACCTACAGCACTTGGCACGCATGCACGGCCTCTTTGCTGTCTTCCCAAGCAGGGAGGAGGAAGAGAAGCTGCTAGCCTGAAGCTCCTATAGCCTGCTCCCCATAGTAAGTGACTCACCTTTGGATGTGGGGTGTAGGTGTGTATTTTAATGTGTATTTAATGTGCATTTATTTGTTATGTCTTATAATGTGAATAATTATATTGTTAGTTTTAGTAGTGTTATGTTATTTTTTATTATTTTTATTTAATTATTATTTATTATTTTGAATTTTTTTAAAATTAGAAGTCACATGACCAACTTTGGCCCCACCCACCAGGTCACATGGTCCCGCCCATGACATTGGCTCTGCCCACAAATTAGGCTCCCCCCACGGTATGGTAGTAAAAATGTTGACATCCCACTGCTGAGAAGGGACCTAAACTTATGGGTTTCATTGCCCGTCACAGGCAGAATCCATGATTTCAAGTGCTCTGTTCCACCATCCACACAGAGGAAAGATGTCTTTCCTCATCTACCAATTAAATTTTTTTTTGGAAACAATGATTGAGCTGGCTCTCACCCATATGATTTCTGCCTTTAAAGATCTGCTCTGAGAAGTGGAATATGTGCAGAGGAGCATTTTGATCCTGTTTCACTAACCTTTAAAAAATCATCAAAATTACATCCGTTGGATGAAGGTAAAGGGGATCATGTGGAAGTTGTTTATTTAGCCTTTGATAGACACATACATGCACATCCAGCAAACATAATAGTCACAGAGCAAGAAATGTCTGATTTACATATTGATAATGGGAAGTAGGAAACAGGAATAAAGGAAAATTTCTGTTGAAGAGGGGTTGCTTCTCTAAAATGTATAATTTTTAATTTGTTCCTAAGTAATTTGGTATTTGGGTGAATAGTGAGCTAACCAGGTTCACTAATGATAACAAATCATTAAGGGTGGCTTGTACAAAACACCACCTGATATTTGGAGGAGATATTTCCCAAATGATTCTAAAAGCCTGAGAATGAACATTAAAATAGCAAATTTGGCTCAGTGCAAACAAAGGTAAAGTGATACTTGTTGAGATGATAAATCAGACAAACACACAAACATCACAAGTGTGCTGCTGGTGCCAGAATTGGCACTGATTAATCAGGAATGGGGTGTTGGGTTGTAGTAGATGGCTCAATGAAATGACAACCCAGAATGCAGCGGCTTTGAAATAGCCAGCTCATGTTGGAGAACATTAAGAAAGGAATCAAAAATAAAACAGCCAATATCATAATGCTATTGTACAAATCTATACAATAGAAATCTATGCATACAATCTATGCAAACACGGTGTAATGATATCAATCTCTTGCCTAGAGATCTTATCATTCCTTCCTGCCACACTTCACTCTCTTCCTCCTTACCATCTGTGTCTGTCACCACTGTGTGGGGCAGCTCAGCCCTCAAGAGTTCTCCTTGTGACTTCACGTGGCCTCGGCTGGTGAGTATTCAGGGCTTCAATTACTCAAGTTTGGTAGCAAAACGTGGCCTTAGCTTAGCATGGTCCAGTCAGCCCCTTTTATTCCAATTCGACAGACACAAAGGATCTATATTTTATGAAGTTTGTTTAAGTAAATTAAAGAAATGAATATAGCATAGGAAATAAAACTTGCAACTTAGTCATTCAAAGAATACGCACAAAGAAAACTTAACTTAGGTTGGCCCTTCTGGCTTTCCTTCTCACAGGTACATCTGTCAGGCTCCCTCACAGCTTCCCTAAAGAAAGAGGATGAAAAAAACCTCCCACTTTGGTTTTTATTCTTTTGATATCAGTCCCCACAAGTGAGGAACCTCATCCAGTTGGAGTTAGTTTATAATAGGCGGGTGAGAAAGTGGCAGGCTCCCCTTCTCACACGGGAAAAGAATCCGCAGTCAAACTTATCACACAGCTGGCTGTTTATCTGTCTCTCTAACACAGGTTTCTAGCAAGTCTCTAGCAAGCCAGTCTAAACATCCATCCTTGGATGAGCAGAAACAAAGAGTTGTATAGTGAGCAAAAGACATGAAAAAAACACAGCTCAAAGCTAGGATTTTCAATACACACGGCCACAGAGGAGAATAGCTACAATTCTCCTAGACTCCATCCCTTCTCATTAACGGGTGCTCACAGTCTCAGTAACTCACTCTGTGACATTTATAGGAGAAAGAATAAATTGCATTTCTTTACTTACAGTTACTTGGAATTGCAGGTGTGTGCATGCTGCTTTCTTTACTGCATGCATGTTAGTGATCAACAGCAACAAAACAACATATAGACATCAATGAACCAAGAGAGGGAAAGAACACAGAGCAGAGAGAGGCAGGGCTCTCTTTGAATTCAAGGGCAGGAAGGAACAATTGGTTAGTGCTAGACAGATAGTCACTCCAGCCCAGGGAAATCCCACCCAGTCTTTCCATTTAGGTAGTATATGAGGTGTGTTGGTTTAAAAAAAAAAAACGCCAACATATTACAGTGCTGGGAAAGAGCTACATAGTCTATCAAGAAAAGATCCTAGCACTTGGGGTGTTTAGCATGGGGAGAAAGGGTGAATGAGGGGCATGACAGCAGTGTATTATGTAGTCACTGTAGCTACTGTATAGTTATAGCTGATGAGAGGTTTCCATATTATCTCCCTCACAAAAAAACTAATGGTGGAGACTGTACTTTTTTCTTGCTGACAACCTTTTTATTATAGCTATTATTCACTGATGCTACAGTTTAAACTCTCAATTCTTCCGTCTTTTGAAAGCTTGATGTCTTTACTTGTTCATTTTACCAAAACTGACAATTTAGAAAAGCAATTCTGGGTTGAAAATTGTGCTTTTTAAGGCCCACCTTGCACTCCCACAAGAAAGGAGATTTTGGACTACAGATCTATCCTCCCATCCTCACTCCAAAGATGGGCACTTTGAGGTATCCTCCTTCTATTTTGACCTCTATCAATAAATACCCCAAAATATTCTACATAGTACATCCTTGGTAAGGTGGAAGAAGAGAAATGTAATACAGCACAGGCTTTAATAGTGTTGATTTATTAGACTTATACAACACAGGGCTAGATTTTCCCCTGCAGTACCACAAGGGTTCCATCATCCCAACTCCCCTGGTGGCTTAGTGGTTAAGACACTAAGCTTTGAGACTGGAAGGTTGGGTTTCGATACCTGAGGGCTGTACAGGGACATGAAAGGAACCTCATTCGGGCATTCCCTGTGTGGAGTTTCTACAGCAAAAATCTTTTCAACCCAGTCTTCCACATAAAAATTGTCTGTGCCTCTCAGAAGATAAAGTAGGTGAAACTTCACGTCTTATCTTTTTGAATGTGGCCCTCACAGAGAGGAGTGCAATAGACTTCCTTGTCTCATCATAAAGAAATGTCCTGGTAGGCCATCAATATAGTATCCTGAGTATTGGATGGTAAGATAAATAAAGGTAAAGGTCCTCCTTATTCGAAAGCCAGTCATATCCAACTCCAGGGTTCAGTGCTCTTCTCTGTTTATAGCCAAAGAGCCAGTGCTGTCTGCGTCTACAGATATTTCCATTGAGATGTGGCAGTCATGACTAAACATGGAATGCTGTTTAACCTTCCCACTGAAGTGGTACCTATTTATCTACTTGCAATTTTTTGCTCTCGAACTGCTAGGTTGGCAGGAGCTGGGACAAAGATAGGAGCTTCCTCCCTCATGCAGCACTTGGGTCTTGAACTGCTGAACTGCCAACCTTCCAGTCATCAAGGTCAGCATCTTAACTGGAATCACAGAAGGATACTATCAGTTTAACCAATTGTGCTCTATTTTAAATATCTATACACTTGTTTACCATTTTGCTTTATGGTTCTGCTGTTTTAGTCCGAATTTGTGCCACCTAATAAAAGTTAGTATTTACAAGCAGCACATGTTCCTCCCCACAATTATGTATTTTTACCAGTCTGGTTAGCTTGTATTTGGGGAAGGAAGTCTCCTGTTTAATTGCCATTGTACCATGTAAAAAGTCCCCTCCCCCTCTATAGAGAATTAAACGATACACAGGGGCTGGTCTTTGTTACCATCCAGTTGGCCAACGTGAGACCAAAATACAGTACTGCAGTTGGTGGGCCTCTGGTCTGATCCACCAGTCTGTTTAAATGTGTATGTTCCCAGCTGAGCAGTAGAAAGAGATGTAGCCAAAAAGTACTACCTGAAAAGCCTACCCTTCCCAATTAAGCGTAAAATTGGAGGCCACCTTCATGTGGTTTACCTAAGGATCATCAGACCATCTTACTAGCACATCCTGGATTCTTCATCACAGTGATTCTTGGTAATTCCTGCTGGTCTCTCATCAAGAGGACTAATTCTGTTTGACATCCAGAATTAAGCAAGGCAGTGTATTGAGTGTTCTGTGGTATTAAAGAGGTATACATTTCCTAGAATATCATGTGAAACAGGAGATACTTATTCCACTTGACCCATAATTTTCGGGACCTTTGCTGTTACTTAAATCTTTTTAGCACTAATAATGGAGAATATGCGCTAATGTGCTTTTAATGAAGAAAGCCTTTGATTAACTTGCTTTCAGCAGGGAAATAGCTGCTATATTGGAATATTGCTCCAAAACAAAACGCAGGCAGACTGCAAAGCCTAAGAATGACAATAGGCAAAAGCTTCTGAATGTCCCCTTCTTTTGAATTTTTACACAAAAGAAAATATGAATTTAATACATAGGAAAAAGTACACTTTAAATGAAAAGGCACGATTAACTTATTAAAAACTATTAAATATGTAATTAGAAAGATTCCATTACATTGCAATACCAATTTCTTTTAAAGTCCAAAATAACACCTACTGAAACTTTAATTATTTAAACAAAAGGAGAAAAAGGCATGTTATTTTCTCAGACAAAGATTAAAATCAATTTAATTGGTTCTCTACTGGCTTGACAAGAATCTTGCTGTGAGTCAAGCAACCAAAAAGAGAAATTAATATTGCAGCTGTTAATCAAGTGATATTTGTGCACTGTACCTTATTACAGCTAAAGGGCCTAAAAACCTGGCTGGCAGGGCAGGTGTGGGGGTCCAGGAACATGGGGTCCCATGTTGGGTGGCTGATATGATGGGACAGCCACCCCTCCCTCCCTCTTTTAAACTTTTAAAATCTTTTTAAACCTTTTAACCTTTTTAAATCTTTTAGATTTTTGTAAATTCATGGTTTAATTCTTTTTTAATTGACTTTTAAGTAATTTATGAACCTTAAGGTTTTAATTTATGAATTTCTGTAAGCCGCCTAGAGTCAGGTTCGCCTGATTAGGGCGGGATAATAAATCTAAATAAATTAAAAAAAAAACCTTATTGCTGTTACTTTTGGACCAGTTTGTCTACACTTAATTAAATATGTTTATTTTCCTACATATGTTATATTTATGTCTTTTTCGAAAGCAAGTAGATCACCTCTGTTCAAATGGAGAAGGTTAAGATACAATTGAGAGAAAATGTGTATTGTCAATGAAATTTCTTCTGTAATGGTCAGGTTTGCATGATGGGTACGCACTGAGCACTGCTGAAATTTCATTTAATTCATTCTGTTAAATTTGCCAGATTTTATTTTGGTCTAGAGTTAAAATTATCAGGCAGATTTGCCAAAAAAATAAATTGTGTGTGTGCGTGCATGCGTGTGTGCATGTGCACGCATGCGTGTGTGCGTGTGTAACAATCACAGCTCAGAAAGAATAAGTTACAACGGAATGAGTTCTTTTTTATAGTAATAACAGCATAACTAAGTTTCACTATGGTTGTAAATTAGTGATTAATTTCATTCCAATTGTTTTGTAACTAGAAATGACATATTCCTTTTATGGTTATGGTGTTCCAGCCTCACCTAATGATAGAGAAAGAGAACATGGTTCAGTCTCTGGTTCCTGCTCTGTTGTAAGTGTTCAGATGACAACATGGTAGATAGTTTATACTAGAAGTTGGTGAATTAACAATCGTCAGAGTTTTTAAAGTAAATAAAAGCAGCTTCTTTTCATTGTTTCCGTGAAACTGGAAAATAAAGGATGATGTTTTTAAAAAAATCACAGCCATAGTGGCAACTAACTAGTTGATGGTATTTAGACTAAGGTAAAGGTAAAGGTTTCCCTTGCTCGAAAGCCAGTCATATCCGACTCTAGAGTTCAGTGCTCATCTCTGTTTCAAAGCTGAAGAGTCAGCACTATCTGCTTCTGCAGACATTTCCATGGTCATGTATCAGGTATGACTAGACACCGGAGCGCACGGAGCGCTGTTACCTTCCCACCAAAGTGGTCCCTATTTATCTACTTGCAATTTCTTGCTTTCGAACTGCTAGGTTGGCAGGAGCTGGGACAAGACGGGAGCTCATTCTGTCCTGCAGTACTTGGGAATCGAACTGCTGACCTTCCGCCTCCCAGTCAGTATCTTAGCCACTTGAGCCATGGCAGTCCCCGAGTTGCCACACTCTGGTAACAATAGAGTGGAGATAAATTGCTCTAATGTGTATTTTTTTAGACAATGATAACCATTTTTAGATATTAAAGAAGACAATCTATTCAAAATTACACCAGAATCAGAAAACCAGCAGGTTCTATCCAGTTGGTTGTTGTTCCCCACCCACCCCCACTCCCAAATACCCAGTACCTTTGTCAAAGCTCAGCAAGTAAGTGAATATGCAGCAACATCTACACTCAGCATACTAATGTATCTGATTGTAAGGAAGTAGCATTGTGAAATATTGATGAGTTCTGAAATACAAACTGCTATGGTGCCTCATCATCTCTTATCAGCTCTTGTAAACTTTACAGCTGATAAGAAGCACCAGCATAACTGAGGTTGTCAAACCTAACATCTAAAGGATGCTACACCAGTAGGGTTCCCTTGAAAAAAGTCAATTCCCAGGAAATGTTAACTCTGTTATGTCTCATTGTTGTTGACTGGCACAGTTTCATATTTTATGGGTTGCCAGGGATACTTCTCTAGGACTGTTTGAGTTGTGGATTGCAATAGCCCTAATTCATGTATTCCTTAAACTAAACATATGAGAAAGCAGGTCAAACCACATGGCACCACCCTGACAATTCACACATTACACTATCTTGACATCTGTACACATGATGGTAAACATATGGAAGGTGCAACAAAGTAAAATCCACCTTTTCAGATCTTCTTAGGTCTCTGAATGTCTATGAACCCTAAAAGAAACCTGGTCCTCAGGATTTCAACTGTCATGCTTCAGAAGCTTCTCGGGGTGTTTTGTGTCCCATAACCACAATCATCATGAGCCGGTTTCACATCTTTTAAAGGCATAAAAGCTGCAGTTGTGCCAATGCAAAAGGAGCATGGCCTCCCATGGAAAGAGAACTGAAGTCCAGGAGAGGGGAGCAAATAAATGAGGGAGAAGATTGACATTAAGGCGAGAGGAATAAATTGAGTAGGAAAATAACGGGAGAACTCTTGTGAATGGGGCTAACAGATGTTGGGTGTGCTGTGCAGGGCAGAGATAAGCCAGAATCCAGGACTTGAAATATTATACATACAAATATACTTATTAAATAAAGTAACTGAAAGGCTTTTTTAAACACACCGTGATGCAACCTGTGCCCTTTAATTGTTTGGAGTACAGTTCGGGTGAATCCCAGCTACTGTGGCCAATGATTAGGGTTTGTGTAGTTGCAGTTGCTCTACATATTGCTCTGCCTGTGTAAATTTAGATGTTATGTTCTCCAGGGAGGATATTTTTTCCCTTAAGTCACAGAAGAGCTCTTAGAAACCTCAGGTGAGCCACCATTCATTTTCTGTTGTTTTTTTAATGGCCATTTAAGGCCTAAACCTGGTTTAAATTAAGATAGGCCTAAGTGGTCTTCCCGGGTCTAGACAAGGAAAGAATGATACTACCACTCCATACCATATCTTACTTTATCCATATACAACTGTGCACACAAATATATAGTATATCACCAAATGGGTCACACCCTGTGCTTTTGGAGTTCCATCTGACATGGAGAACTGTAAGAACAAACTGAATGGCCAAAGTGCCCTTCTTCTAGATGTTTACAGTCTCCCATCAGCAACCTTGGAGGAGGTGATTTCAAATGCATCCATTGTGGATGGAACCAGAAAATTGTCATCTTCTTTGTTTGTAAACCATTTGCAGCAAAGAATTTGCTTTCCAGGTGATGTGAGGAACAAGGTATTGGCTTGACTCAACTGCTTTCAAATGCACAGTGGCAAAGATTATCAAGAACATCTTTGATGAACAGAAGAAAAAGCACACTGGCAATTGCCCTCAATGCAATATGTTTGGGATGTGCCTTCTTAATATGCTGTGGGATGTTTATTCATAGGGAATCTTTCATTCTTTCCAGAGTTCCACTTGGAGCTAGTCTTCCTATTATAGATTAGCATGTCTTGTTGTCATGAGCTGTCAAATTAACATATTGTCTTGAGCTGCTTTTAGCAATCTGGATCTTATTTCAGACTGGGCTCTCCACAGGTTTCCCTCTTCCCTCCCCTAACTTTAAAAGGAACAAAAAATATGACAAAATAAGAGGGAAAGTTCCAAGCTTGCAACGCTGCTAAGCGAAAGACATTTATAATGTTTGGAGCACTATAATTTAGCTGTTAAATGCATTCTATTTTTTTTAAAAGAGGGAGGGTATTTTTTTAGACCTTTCATAAGAGTTCAGTTTTAGCAAAACATACTGGACTGACAGCTCGAAGTACTGTACCTGCCTACAGATGAGGGGCAGACTAAGAAAATAATAAATATACAAAGGGAAAAATGTTCTTTGGTGTGCAATAGATTCATACACGGGTGTATGTATGTCACTTCTTTTTCCCTCCTTAGGCAGGTTAATCCAGCACATTGACAGATGGAATTTTTACATCAGTAAATGCTACTACATTTGCCAGAATCATAACATGTGTGGAAAATATTCTTAGTTCAGTCTGGGTGGCATGTTACTGCTCTATATGTTTAGGTCAGTGCACATAAATGTATGCTTTCTTAAAGAACTTGAAAAACACCACCAAATTAAGCAGGGGCAGCATAGAACAAAGTCATCCAAACAGCTGCATTACTTGAAGCACAAAGGTCATGAAGCTGAGTGTGAAAGCATAGGAGTCTTCAGTTGGTAAGCCACAACCCTTGACTGAAATCAGTAGAATATTTAGGGTCATGGACTGGTTAAGGGTCTTGGTTGGATACAAAAAAGCCTGGGATCCAAGAGGCTAGAGAAAGATATGGTCCTCCTGATATTTTGGGGTTGAAAATGATATCATTGTAGGCAAATCAATGTCAATAGGAAGGAATGGTGAGTTATTGTCCAGTAATTTCTGAAAGCCCACACAATCTCCATCTCTAAGTGTGAGGTACAATTAATGGTTGGAAAGTGATAGAGAAAGAGTGGGTTGCAGAGTTAGCAAATGCACACCAATAAGGAGGCTGCTAGGCAACTCTTCCAAGGAGCCCAGAGTCAAGAAGCAACTTCTTATGCCAAGTCTCAATTAACACCCAACAGGTTTTGATGACTAGTCAAAATGTCTTGGAATTCCATCCCTTACAAAACATATGTGGAAAGAGGAGAAGGACAAAGACCACGAGGCAGACCCAGAAGAAGGACAGATGACAATGTGAAGAATAGGCAATGAACCAAAATACTGGTAGAATAGAGGTAAGGTGGCAAAGAATGGCTGCTGGAAATAACGCTAGATGCAACTCATGTTCGGAAGAGGTATGCCAGCCCTCTGGCTTACATTTCAGCCTTCCTAAGTTTTCTAACACCTTATATTGTCCATAAACAGGTTTACTTATTTATATAAGTCAAGGGTGATGGATGTTTCTTGTTCTGGCACTTCTAACGGCCTCCACTGGTGTTATTTAGTGTTCTTGTAATATTTCTTTGATGTTATCTCTCCACCTTCCTCTTGGTCTTTATCCTTCTCCTCTTTCCACACATGCCTTGTAAGGTATGGAATTCCAATACATTCTCTCCAAATGGGCAAACCAAATTATTTGTTGTCTCTATATTTAGTGCAAGATTGGTTCTGTTCCAATTTTTCCCCTTATAAACTCATTCCAGACCATCTAGGACTGACAGTTTTTTTTTCTTCTTCTTCTTCTTTTTTTTTTTTTTATTTCTGTGATTACAGACTGCTGTTTCGATTATAATTCTTATAATGGTTCTTTTATTCTGATGTGTAATTATGTTTTAACTTGTATAAGGAACTGTGTTAGAAAGAGATTTGCTCTAAAAGGCAGCTTATAAATGTTTGAAATAAACCAATCAATATCTGGTTTTTTCCACCAAATGTGTGCTGAGCTCTGTTTCAGATTCATAGCCCCCTCAATAATATAAATGTGCCTCTAACCATTAAGTCAGTTGATCAGCCACAACACATCAAGTACTAAATAACCGAAGGCAATATTTTCCTCTAGAAATAAACATCCCAAATATGTGTAAATGAAACATGTTATTTCAAAATGTAATAAACAGAGACTTCTTAAAGAAAAATTTGAATGTTTAATACACCCATTTCTTTACCCATTTGCATGGAGACATGAGGAATTGAGTTAATTTGTACATGAGCTACCATTTAACTTTTAAATAACCATGTTCTAGTGCCTGGAATGGAAGAATAATCCAGCGGTTTGGGTATCTGGCTGTAGTGCCAAAATTTGGGAGTTTTATTCTGCACTGTGCCTCCAGGAAGAAAAGCCAGCCTGTGCAGCCATGAGCCAGAGCCCATTTTTATTTATTTATTTATTTAATTGATTTGTGTTGTGGGTGGGTGGGTGGTGGGTTCAAGTGTGTATGTTTAATTTTATTTTATTTATTTTTTTACCTTGCCCCCGCCCATGACATCATGATGTCATGATGTTGGCTCCACCCATGACATCATGGTATTGGCTCTGCCCACACTGTGATGACATCACGGTGGGGTAGCGGAAAATTTGACAACCCACCACTGGAAACCATGCTTTGCCAGGGTGGTCAAACTGCTAACTCAGGGTGGGCCACCCCCACCCTGGCCACCCCCTGGCTACGGTCCTGACATGAGGAAACTGCACCGTCTCAAGGCATCCCAGAATAAAACAAAGGTAAACCACTTCGGAATATTCTCTACCTAGAAAACCCTGGAAAGGGTCACCATCAAGTCAGAATTGATTTGGCAGCACTCCGTTGTTAGATGTTGGAATGCTCTAACACCAAAGTAATCATTGGTCCAGTAAGTAAGCTAACAAGGAGTGCCTAACTCACATTTATAGACATGAGTTACACAATTCAACATGTTAGTAATGGGAGTGGGGGGGAGAGAGATAATAGTTCCTCAAAGCTTGTAAGTAACTCCATTAATTGCAACTCTTTATTTTGGAGGTAGCAAAAGCATTATATTATCTTGGCAAAATAATGCAATAGCTAAAATCCTGTTGGCAGCATAAACTGGATCAGAGTGTCAGAAATAATTAATTTAAATTAACATAATCCTATCTCTCCATTTCATCTTCTGAGGCTTCCTAAGGCCCCCTTTCACACGATGGAAGCCTTTGGGAGCCTTGGGATGGGCAGTCGAACTGAATATTACATGCTACTTCTGAATATTTTGGAGAATACTTTATTTTTATATCAAAAAACAACAACAAAAACAAACAATAAAAACACTGCAGCACTTTAAAGACTAACTGCTATATTTTTACTGTGAGCTTTCATGGATCAAGTCCTCTTCTTCAGACAAAGGAGTAAAACTTCCAGGCATGGTTTATATTTATTTATTATTTATTTATTTATTCAATTTATATGCCGCCCTACTCGGTGCAACCGACTCAGGGCGGCTCAAAAATATAACACTCAACACTATAATCAACAATATATTACATAATTACAATAAATTTGAAATTAAATATAATAGAAAATACAATATGATACAATACAACAAAACAGACAAATAACAACAAATACATCAATATTATTAGTGTATATCATAGAAACAATTACAAACAATCACTCCCCTCCAGGCAGGTAATTATAATTACAAAGCAGCAGAACAGAGGGAAATACATTAATATCATCTGTACACATCATAAAACAAATTGCAGTGCAAAACAATCACTTCCCTCTGAGCAGACAGATATAGTCACTTCTCTCCAAATAGACAGTTTTGGTCACTTCCATCCGAGTAGGCACTGGGCAAAGAGATCCTTCCCCAGCCCCAGGAGGGTGGGACCCAAGGCCAGCTGGGTGGTGATCTTTGGCCACCCAGCAAATTCCATGCATTTTCCCAACCCCGGGAGATTCCCCGGCATTGGAAGACTCCGCTCATGGCTGGCAGCAGCGTGGTCTTAAAGCCTCCCGGGGCCCCGCAGGTGTTGTCTTTCTCCCCCTCACCGGGCTGGTCACAGGAGCGTCTGGTGAGGCTGGAGGCAGCGTCAGTGTGGTCTTAAAGCCTCCCGGGGCCCCGCAGGTGTTGTCTTTCTCCCCCTCACCGGGCTGGTCACAGGAGCGTTTGGTGACGCTGGAGGCAGCGGCAGCGTGGTCTTAAAGCCTCCCAGGCCCCCGCAGGTGTTGTCTTTCTCCCCCTCACCGGGCCGGCCACAGGAGCGTCCGGCGAGGCCAGAGGCAGCAGCAGCGTGGTCTTAAAGCCTCCCGGGCCCCTGCAGGTGCTGTCTTTCTCCCCCTCACCGGGCCGGTCACAGGAGCGCCTGGCGACGCTGGAGGCAGCGGCAGCATGGTCTTAAAGCCTCCCGGGCCCCCGCAGGTGCCGTCCTTCTCCCCCTCACCGGGCTGGTCACAGGAGCGTCTATATACACCAGATGCAGGGATCAAGATGTAACAAGGCAAATAGATCACAAAGCAATGAGGTAAAAAGAAATCAAGTAGAATGACAGACAAGCATGCATATCAACACAGCTTCCTATAGCTAGCAGTAACAAATGATTATTCAGATTAGTTTTAAAAAATTTAAAAAATGCAAATACAGTCATACCTCACATAATGAATTTAATTCGTTCAGCGAGGCTGCTCGCTATGCGAGTTTTTCACTATGCGAAACAAACTCGCGTAGCGAAAATTCCTATGGGGGAACTCTCATAACAAGTGTTTGAAGGGGAAAACTCGCATAGCGAAATTTTGTCACTATGCAAGTTTTCCCCATAAAAACGCTCGTTATGCGAGTTTTTCCATAGGGAAAGTCCAACTCGCATAGTGAAAATTTTCTTTATGCGAGTCAGATCGCTTAGCAAAAAACTCGCTCATTATGCAAGTATTTCGCTAAGCGAAACACTCGTTATGCGAAGTTTGACTGTACACAACTTTTTTAAAAAGCATCCAAGAGGTTAACGTTCCTCAGAAAATATAGCTAATATCCATGGCGCAAAAGAGAAATCACATAAGCTCCCAGTCATATGCCCATTCTCACCCTGGTTTCAAGGCTAGTCATACAGTAGGGGGGTAGTTTACTGGAATGGATGGCATTGATCATGCTATTTTCCTACTCCTTTTCATTGCAGCAACAGTATAGTCACCTGAGCAATGGAGACTTTAATGTTTAGACTGGTTTCCAGTCAATTCTTTATCTGTCCAAAAGATCCAGCTGTCTAGCGATTACCTTCTAGCAAAACCTTCCTCAAAATAACTTGGCATAGTCCTTAATTCCCAAAAGGTGGGGTGGGGGTGTATAAAGAAATGCTAGCTGAGATGTAGCACCATCCTTCAGACTTAATTCATTTTGGGTCTTCTATTTCTGAAGATAAATCTCATATTCATACACTTTTCTTGTTAGAAGAAAAGATACAGTAAAACCTCCATGGTTGACTGCCTCCCTAAATTGATCTACAGTAATTTTCATGGACCGTATGCACACAATAGAAAGTCAACCTCTCTATATTTGACCACCTCTGTAAATTGTATCTTGACCACATAGACCTTGAGACAAGGTATTAATTTGCTCTCTATAACTTTACTAGTTGAGTCCAGTCTGCAGAAGCAAAATTTTCTGCTGTATCGAGTTACTGCTCTGGATGCTGTTCTCTGGATTAATTCTGCTTGGGATAAAGTTCAGCCTGAAACAATACAGAAGTGCTTCAAGAAAGCAGGATTTGTTCTAACCAGGGGCAAGATGTTCCTATATTTGTTTTAAATTTAACAAAAAAAAACACCACTAAACTTTTGTATTTAGTTTTAATTTTAAAATATGATTTTTTACAAATGAATCTAAATGATCCTGGAGGCACAAGGACTTTTCAAATATCAAAATTAAGTTGTTATACCAAAACGTTAGAGAATTGCTGGAAGAGCCTAAGATTGGTGTGAAGTTATACATAATCTGAGATTCTGAAGTCCTGAAAACCTACACCTCTCCGTACTACTTCTCTATCAATTACTTTTTATGTGTTAACCTCTGCACATTGATATGCAGTGACTTGAAAGGAATGCCAGAAGGATGCAATCATTCATAAATAAGCATCATTTGGCACGTAACTCATCCCACAGTTCAGAGCTGAACTTAAATGTTCTAAAACTGTCTCCATTGAAACATTATGTGTATGGATAACATCAGGTAAGAATGCCTGTGATCTATGATAGTTGTTTCACAGTAATGTTGCAATCATTAAATGACAAGCAGAAGTGTGTGAACTCCCACTCAACAATATGTACAACTAGGGCTCAGGAAAATTACCTTTTTGATCCCAGAATCATACAGCTATCAAGGCTATTGGAATTCCTGCCTAAATTATTCTTGTAGTCAAAAAATGTTAGTTTTTCCAAGCTCTGGTTGTAAGTAGCATGCTGGATTATATACAAATGCAATTTATCCTAAAAAAAAAAAAAATAGCCAAACAATAAACAGAATGAACAACACAGAATTCTTTGGTTCCCACATTATACAGTAAAATAGAAGAACATCACCTTCATTCCTGTTTTGAAAGCCGTTATAAACACATTTCCAAAAACAACAAAACTCAAACAAACTTCATATAGCTATAGAATTAAATAGGTTTACTCTTCAGAATGCCCAACAATCGTTAAGAACATACTCATTTGGACAGCCCCTGATAGCAGATTCCCCATTCAAAGGCAGAGTGACAACAGCAAACAAAAGCTAAAATGAAATTCAATAAATGTAATGTAATCCAATGTAAAATGATGCAAAAATGGCCTTACCACAGGGCTATGCATTGAATAGGCATTTTAAATCTTATTATGTCGGATTTTATTGCACTATTTGGGTACATTTGTATGTAGCTATAAAGAAAAGCATTATGCCTAGTGCTGTTAATTCCCTGTGTATAACAGATGTTTCCACTATAGTGAGAAGGCAGGGTCTCAAAGCCAGATCCACAAATTGCAGGGAAAGGCAAACACGATAAGGGACCAGAGAGAAAGCACCTGGGTTTCAAAGTAGAAGAGTTTGTGTTGGTGGGGAGGAGGAAAGTGCAGACAGAGAGAATGTTTGACCTGTAATAATATAGCACTATAATAATAATGTTGTGTCAGAGATTACTCTGAGTTGAAAGGATTTTTGCTGGAGAAACTCCACTCTGGGGACACCCAAATGAGGCTCCTTTCATGTCTCTATGCAGCCCTTGGGTATCGAAACCCAACCTTTCAGTGATTCATCAATATACTTTCAGCAAGGAAAAGAACTGCACAAAGATGTTCCTGGAAATTTATTTTTGTCATTGAATAAAGAGAAGCAACACAAACCAGAAGACAGCAATAATTCAGCATGAGTATAGATATCAAAATTATGATTGTTGTTTAGTTTTAACCTTTCCCTGGTGTTTATACTAACAACAGCAGAATACATCTTGAATCTGAAACATTTCCTCTCTTACCTTCCAATTTTTTATTTCTTCTTGGTCTAATTAACAGTGAGAAAATGGAAGCATCATCCTCCTTTAATTGACAAACTGAGTGTTACTATAAATTATGAACATCACAGTGTTCTACCTTAGCAGCCATGATGCTCCTTTCATACCTTCTCTTCTCATGCAATTAACACTAAACCAGAGATGGAAGAGCTCTAGCATCTGGCCCACTTGCATCCTATGGGAGGTTCCTCGTCTAGCCTTTCAACTCATTCTAATGCTTTCTCTGATCAGAATTGCATAAAATCGAGAGAGAGGGGACAGCTAGTGGGGTGAAAGAATAAATGAAACATCTCACTATGAAGGGGTCCACATAGCAGTTTATTTTCCAGTCTCTTCTCCCATAGGCAGTGATGGGATATTACCGGTTTGGACTAGTTCACCCGAACCGGTAGCACCCCATCAGGAGGGGTCGCCGGAGGGTGGTAAAACCCCAGGCGACTGGTTCGGTCGCCTCTCTGGCACCCTCCAAAAATGTATTTCTGGGCAGCCAAAATGGCTGCCTGGAACTGCGCATGCGTCAAACCTCCGTTTGCTCTGCCTACGACGTCATGACATCATGACGTCGGCTACGCCCATGACGTCATGGTGGGGTAGCGGCAATTTTGACAACCCACCAATGCCCATAGGTACTGGCTTTAAGAACCCCTCAAAGACAATCATCCACTTCTTAACCCTTTCATCTCCCTGGAATCCCCCTTCTCACTCCAATCTAAAATAGCTAACAAAACAAATCTCCATAAAAATAATAAATATCTGTGTGTATACAATGCACAGATTTCGAAAGCACCACAGGATCTTTTCCCAAACGGCTGAAATCAGATGATTTCCATGGTTAGACATCTAAGAAATAGTGGGCATATTGTATATGAGTTGGTGTATCAACATATTGGTTGTGTGTTATTGTACAGGGTGAAGTTCAGTTTTCACTCTGTAAACTGCATAGAGAAGTGGATGCTCACAAATAGAATGGTATATTATCCAAATAAATAAATAAGCAAACAGAAAAACAAAGTGTGCGGCTTTAATAAGCAAACAACCTAACAGACCAAGTTTTTACTATCTTACGCTAATAGATATTATAAAGAAAGGAAAACCTGAAGCAATTACAATTATATCATGCTACACTTTCTCCAAGTACAAAGTAGCAAGATGACAAGGGAACAGATACCAAAGGACTAATTCACATAAACTGCATGTTGGGTTTTAATAATCCTCTGAAAAAATCCAATAGTACAGATTCAAACGTTATGGTTTATTAATAGCTTTCTCATGGATGTTGTAGGAAGCCATCTTCCAGCAACCCAGAAGTTAAACACCAGCCCCAGTAACATGACAGAATTCTCCTCAAAATTGGATGCCAGCAGAAATCCAGCCAAGCGTTTGATGCTAGCTGCATTTATCCATGCCCCAGTAACCTCCAGCTGGACTGCAGCATTCTCTTCTTGTCTGTGGGGCTGTTTTCAAAAAATTGTTGTGAAAAGTCCATTAGTTGCAAGATACAGCAAGCAGAATTTTGATAGATACCATGCGTTCAGATCGTTCCCCGGCAGTTTTTGATGAACAGTCCAGCTTCCTATTGCTTCTAAGCCCAATATGAAATGTGGCTACTTAGCAACATCAGAGCATTTAAGCTATTTGGGACCCAGTTTCCTGAAGGAATTCCCATTCAAATACAAAGGTATGCATCCATTAAGGGTTTGTCTACATGGGCTCAATTGGATTAAGCTGAAATGGGCAAAATGGGGTTGCTTAAAGACACAGAGAGGTTTGGTACACCATCAAGTGCAAACCTTTCTAATTCATATAGTCTTTCCAGGAATGATGTATCTGTGAGTGTTACTCTATTCTCTTTATCTCTGTCTTGCATGGGTTTCTTCCATCAAGTTTGCTGACTTTCGTTACAAATTTTACTTCTATAAATAAGGGCATTGCCTGAATTGCTAAATGACATAGAGTACTGTATGTATGAAGCCAATCAATATTTCACCTGAACTGCTTCCTCCTCATTAGCAACACTAAAGTTCATTTGTGATTTCTACCAAGATAAGAGTACATAAAGGGGAAAGGAGATCCACATGATGCACAGAACTGGTAGATCTCAGCCTACTTGTTTGTGCCAGGGTTACCTTGACCGAGCAGTTGTGAACATTACAAAGAGTATCCCAGAAGAAAACAGTCTCAACATAATTGTTTCCAGATGTTTTCAGTGTTTATTCTTGTGTTTTTCTATTTTTCAGAACTTTTTAGATTGTTAGTATATTACTATCATTGCCGCTGCTTTTCTTGTTAAAGGGTTTTATTGAGTCAACTCTACAAGAACCTTTCCTGCTGGCAGCACTGAATATATAAATACACTAATATCCCGGATAACGCTAAGACTTGGTTCCATAAGTCTTAGAGTTATCCGATTTTTAATATTGTGCAATGCATTGATTGCACAACATTTTAAAAAAGCCCTGTTCCCTTTCCAAAGCGGAAAGGGAACAGGGGGTTTATCTGCCTGCCTCTTTGGAAAAGGCAGCAGAGATTCCGTCCCCACTGCTCTTTCTAAAGAGGCAGGTGGATCAAGCCAAGCACTGCTTGGGTTGGGGAGGCATGTGCACGCTTCTGGTTCTTTCACCCACCCAGCCGGCGGTAAAAGCGTGAGATCGCAGGCTGGGTTGGGGAGAGAACCAGAGTGCATGCACATTCTCTCCCCAACCCAAGCGGCAATTGCAGCGTGCGATTGCTGGCTCGGTTGGGGCACGTTCTCTCCCCAAACCAAGTGGTGATCGCAGCGAGCTAATTGCTGGCTGGGTTGAGGAGAGAACATGCACGTGTGCCGGTTCTCTCCCCAACCCAAGTAGCGAACGCATGCTCAGACCACCGGTTTGGTTGGGGGGAGAATGGTGTGTGCGCGTGCCCCCAACCAAACCACTGCTCTGAATGGAGATCTCTGCCCTAAAACCCTCAGGGCTGGTCTCCATCCTTGCAGGCTTTGGAGCAGAGATCAACGTTGGAGAATTTGAGGTGAACATTTGCACCGCACAACATTATCTTAACATTGTGCAGTTCAAATGTTTGCCTCAAATTCCCCAACGTTATCCAGTTTTAGTGTTGTGCGGTACAAACGCTAACCAGGGTATTACTGTATGCATAACATGTTATAAATGTATACAAAAGGCACAAAATATATAAATAAATCTAGTAAAAAAAAAGGTGACATTCAAATCCTTTGCAAAAACATTGTGAGTAAAACACAGCCAAGTAAACAGTTTTGAGTCTTATATATCTAGAACAAAACAATGGAAAACACTAGGGACAAGCCCTACAAGAGCCATTTGACCAGGACTTCACCTCATAGGGAGAGGACGTTCACCTCTTGTGAAAAGGCAACTCATATGATTCAAAAGCCTAAAGGTAAATATAATTATAAAGGTAAAGATCACCCTTGCTCGAAAGCTAGTTGTATCCAATTCTAAGAATCAGTGCTCATCTCTGTTTACAGTGATGTCTACATTTGCATACATTTCCATGGTCATGTGATAGGCATGGCTAGATGCCAAAGCACATGAAACACTGATACCTTTCCCGCAGAAGCGGTACCTATTTATCTGCTTGCAATTTCTTACTTTTGAACTGCTAGGTTGGCGGGAACTGGGACAGAGATGGGGGCTAACTCTGTCATGCAGCACTTGAGTCTCGAACTACTGACATGCCGACCTTCTAGTCATCAAGCTCAACAGTTTAACCACTAGGCCACCACAGCCCTCTTTATACTACCATGCTTTCTGTATTTAAAAAAAGTCCATGTCACTCCTAAGATCCTTTACATTGAACTTTTTTTTACCCCTTTACAAACATGCAGCATGAAATGGTCCATCTGAACTCTTGGAGCACGAGCTTACAGCATAAACCCTATTGATTACTGGGTCACAGGACAGATAACACCAGGCCTCTGTATACCAAACAAATGACAGAACGTTGTTAGATTGGGAAAATAATATTTAAAAATGTTGGACTAGACTGCAGATCGTGACTACAGCCATGAAATAAAAAGGCAACTGATTCTTGTGAGGCAAGCGATGAGAAACCTGGGGAACATAGTGAAAAGTAGAGACATCACATTGCAAACAAAATTCGTATAATCAAAGCAATGGTATTCCTGGTGGCAATGTATGGTTGCAAGAGCTGGACCATTAGGAAAGCTGAGCGCAGAAGAATAGATGCCTTTGAGATGTGGTGTTGGAGGAGAGTTTTGAGAGTTCCCTGGACAGCAAGGAGAACAAATAGGTCAATCTTAGAAGAAATCAACCCTGACTGCTCCCTTGAAGGTCAAATAGTAAAGATGAAGCTAAAATACTTTGGACATCAAGTGAGAAGAGAGGATTCACTTGAGAAAGCCTTGATGGTGGGAAAGGTGGAAGGCAAAAGAAAAAGGGGGTGGCCAAAAATGAGATGGCTAGATGGTATTGTAGAGACAATGGGTACAGAACTGAGCGAGCTGAGGATGATGGTGGAGGACAGAAGTGCCTGGCGGACAGTGGTCCATGGGGTCGCAGAGGGTCGGAATTGACTGTGCGACTGAACAACAAAAACACTGGCTTTTGAACTGAGCCAGCTTTTCTTATGCTCTTATGTTCATATTTCATGGATTTTACCCTGCAACAACTTCTTTAATCTTTCTTGCAGATGTCAGAAGATTATTATTTTTTTTGCCAGAACCTAATAACACTCCTACCCCCTTGAGAGTTATTTCCTTGGGAAGGTTAAGCATTTTCTCTTTCAGATTTAAATCAACATGCATAAATTCTGGTTGGATAAGTTTCACCATATTCATGCACACCTAACTTCACTTTGAATTATGCTTTTAAGCA